>JASDDO010000031.1:284963207-286213207 GCA_030015575.1 Agapanthus africanus | reverse complement strand
TTGAGATCAATAACCAACCCTTAAACTTTCAAGCTCAATGAATAGATTGAAGGATCAAGAGAATGTTAAGAACTCAAGGGGACTAAGCTATTTACAAGAAAGGAGAATAGAAAACTTGGACAAAGAATGACAATCCCAGACTAAAGAATAATCCTTGAACCTTTGCCCACTGCCTGCTATTTATAGGCAAAGAAGGAAAGAAAATAAACAATAAAAATAGGGCTACGTGGCAGCAAGAAGGGGTGTGTGAAGAACTGGGGCCCACTGGAGCCTGTGGGGCCGGCCAGGCCGGTCTATAACATGATGTGACCGGCCACATCATGTTGGAACGGTCTCGTACTTGGTGTGTTGACTTGTTAGGTCCCCCGCATCACTTTGGTCCAGTTTTTTTTCTCTGTTTTGACTTGATTTGCACCCAATGCTTGGAGGGAAATTCGAATTTCTAAATCAACACCAAATTTTTAGCATTAAATGCTCATAACTTCATTCCCACATGTGCCTAAATCATGGCTGCCCCCATTATGGTTTTGTTGATTTGTCCATTTGATTTTATTTTGTACTTATTATTGGAGGGAATTTTTGAATACAATTCAACACACGATCTTCAGCATTAAATGCGCATTACTCCATTCCCACATGTGGCTTGATTCATGGCTGCCCCATTATGGCCCATACTGATTTGTTTAATTGACTTTGATTTGATTTCAGTTTTGGAAGGAAAAAATCAACACATGATGTTTAGCCTTGAATGCATATAATATTTTGCCTTGAATGCATATCCATATGTGCCTAAAAGTCTTGTGTACACATTTGTTGTGTTGGACCATTTAGATAGAAAAATGTGTACACAAACTTGTTGCAAAAAAGGGACTCCTGAAGTATCGGTCGGATTGCGGTTCTGGTTGCAGTGTCGGCTCTCAATTGATATATCCACGCTTTTAAATGTATTTCCATTATTTTATCAAGGATACCTGTAATCTGTATTACTGAGCAGACACTGGTTAATAGTACCGATAAATACAACAAATAGATAATGAATGGGCGGTATTAGAATGCAGTTTTCTGATATGAACACCGGGCAAGGCGAATGTTGTGGCAGATGCTTTGAGTCGGAGGCCTGGAGATAGCTTTTCTTGTTTGAGAACAGTTCAGAGACAGTCGACGGCAGATTACCAGATTCTTTGTGACAGCCGAGTACAGTTTGAGTTTACGTCGACCGGGGGACAACTTGTCCGTGTCCGTACACATCCACAGTTATTTGATTATATTCGTGAGTCATAGTCCGATGTCGTTCGTTTTCAGAGATCTTTGAGCAGGTTAGATAGGGCAGAGATTCAGAGTTCATGATTGATGATCAGAGAATACTACGATTTGGGACTCGAATGTGTGTACCAGATTCCAAGGGACAGAGATGCGAGATTTTTAGAGGATGCTCATCAGTCGACATATGTTAGTTATATGTATGCCCTAGAGGCCATTACTGTACGTAGGATGTATATTGTAGTGGATGCTTGGACATATATAGGGAGGACTTTCTTGCTCGACATGATAGTATGCTATCTGGTTGATCTTTACCTTAACGTGTACACTGATTGTCTCTCTGTTATATGTTGGTAAAGCCCTTAGGATGTGTACTTGACTACCTGGACTATGATGCGGATCATACTAGTGGGGACATGGTAGTCCATAAGTACATCCTTCAAGGTCCCTAGTCGTGGGTGTATCGAGACGGGGCATCGATATACCAGAGTAGACTAGCTATACCTTCTCGACCCATACAGATGGGCTATGGATGATCCCATATCCATTGGTGTTTGACATCGGAGATGATATACGGGTGCTCAGTAGAGACTGGGTACACTGGACGGACTCGCCGAGAACTCCCAGATGGTATTATACCTCACGTCAGATGGCAGTTCTCTGGTGACACTGGTACAGAGTAGTCTGTTGACCCGAGATCGTCATAGAGTCTTGTGTGGTTCCCACTGTGCTTTGATTTCCATCTTACCACGTCCAAGAGGGCGTGCAAAACGGTGGTTTTTGGGTACAGTCCCGAGTCACATGGAGGCAATGAGCGATAGGAGGGGATTCGTCTCTCCCGGTATAGGGGGTTGATGTTGCGCTGTGTTCGATTGGCTATAACAGGAAATCCCTGGCCAGGGTTGCTGAGATTTAATGGTAAGTGTTACCAGTAGTTTCTCGAATTGTTATAGACCTCATATCGACACGACTTATCAAGCTATTGGGGTCTGACGTTTACCACCCCTAGGCGAGATATGCGACATATCAGACGATCAGACCGGACTGTACGGTAGTGTTACTGGTTGGATTCACTGGAGTTTGAGCGGGCTTGCTCGTCGATCTTCTGATCACTCAATACCCGGGTGGCCGTTAAGTTTAGCAGACCGCTTGCGGCTTGTGGGTGTTTGATATGATCATCATCTGCTGCCGGCGTATTGACGAGTCTTAAGAGTCCTACACAGAGGTTTCCTGGCTCAAGCGAAACGAAATAGGAGCGCATATGAGATATGTGCGGGACCGAGAATAATGCGTGTATGTGATACCGTATTCCATTCTCGCGATGAATGTATCGAATGGTTGTATGTGATATAACCTAGTTATCGATTCAAGCGTTGATTCGATAAGTCGATACATTGTATACTAGTCGGTTGTGTGCGACATGACCGGATCATTGAATCAAGTGTTGATTTAATGATTTAATGTATAATTATATGTTTGATATATTACTTTGCATTAACTAGTATTGGTTCACTTTAAATGAATTTTCTCACTTGAATTGTGCAAGTTGTATATGTGATATACTTTTGTGCACATGATTGTATCATGTTTGATGATGCATGTTAACTTGGTTAAGTGTAAAGATTAAACCATGGCTTACTTAATGATTAGGGTTTTGATTATCTTATTCATTTGTTTATTTATTCATTTATTTATTTTGAAAAGATGAGAAAAGAATGGTTGCTAGTTTTGTTGTTTAGTTGAAACTTCATGAAACTTTGACCTAGTCCACCATTCTTGTCTCTTACTTAACCCTAACCATCATATCTAACCATGGTCCATTCTCTACACTAAACTAAGGTTAATATTATGATAAGTATTCATTTTCCTTTTCTTTTTAATAACTTATCATATTCATTATCATCTTCTTCTTCTTCTTCTTCAAGAAGAAAAAGCAAGACTCCATCAATGGTGATTGATGAATTAGAGTGAGAAATCCAATTCTAAAGTCTACCCACTTCCTATTTCTTCATCCTCTACCTCTTGCCAAGTAGTAGAGTGTGTTTTCTTCACAAGTTTCTTGACTTGGTGAAGTGAGAGCTTGATCTAGTGTTGCCTCGACGTAGATCATCTTCGGCATCGTCGTCGACGACCTAGCCCGTCCATTCTCCGATGAAGCCGACGCTAGAGCCCGGGGTTCGACTTGGACAGCGAGGACACTTCATTGCGGAGCTATGGAGGTGGAGGACCGGATCTACAAAGGTTGTATTTCCGTTCCCATAGTTAAATTGTTAACTAGTTTCATTTTGTCGCCTAGATTTCTAGCCAACGATCCGTAGTCGGGTTTCTCGGCTCCTAGATTTTTTGAAATTGGTTTGGTTGATGCCTTGTGAGACCTCACTAGAGTGCCTAGGAACCCTACAGTGGTATCAGAGCCTAGCTAGAGCCTTAGGCGAAGTCTAGACGGATTTTGAAGTCCGATCGAACCAAAACCCGACCCCAAAATAGCTCTCTGGACTTTTTCTAAAAACTGGGTTTTTTCCAGATTAAAAATTCTTAAAAAATTCAGCAGGGAATTTTAAGAATTACGACGCAAAAATTTACTGATGAACAGTAATAACCGCGGCGGAACCGCGGCGGAAGCATGGATTCTGCGGCGGTTCCGCGGCGGAATGATGACGTCATCGTACACTGTTTGCACAGTAACTCCTATTATATTATGCTGGATTTTCTGGGTATTTTTAAAATTTATTCAAGAGTTGAATTTTCTGGAGTTGTTTTGGGGATTCGGTGTTTTGATCGGGGTATCAAATTTTGTCTATTTGGCTTTCTGGATAAATTTTAGAATATGTTAAAAAGTTCGACCGGATATAAATACCCAATTTTTCCCCTGTCGGGAAATTTCCAAGTGTTGGATTTTTCCGTAGTTTAACGACGTTCTAAGTAGTGCAAGTAACGCGATGGACCCTCTAGAAGACAACAAACCTTAACTCGATTATGTGACCGTCTTGAACTGCCCTTTGAACCTTCGGGTTTGGGGCAGTACGGCGTGCCACATGTGAGGCGTTGGCTTGACCCTTCTACGGCTGGACCATTGGTAATGAGGTACGAACTGAATGTTGTTAGACTTATTTCATGTGTTGAGCTGTATCGGGAAAACTTGGGTGTTCGAATGTTCGATCGGAAAGTTTAACATTTTCTGTTTATTCGGAATGTGATACAATAATTGGAATTCACAATAGTTATGTGATAACTGAATGAATGTTATAAACACAGCACTTTCGTATCACTTGATCGGTTGCCACGGAATTTTCATGTGATCAAAAGTCCGTCGCAATCACGTAGCGTACACGAATACTCGCCGGATAAACTTAATGGACAGCCTCACTCCATAGCCCCGACCAAGTGACTGTAGGAGAACCCCGTCGCCGAAAGCATCCGTTCGGGTGCTCGCGGCAGCGGTGTTCCGCCTTGGTGCACTTTATCGACGGTATCGGGGGTGCGGCCCCCTACTAAAGTTTGCGACGAGCATTCGATCAGGATGTCGGGAATCTTGTTGAATTGCCCGACTTGATATTGAAAAGAGTTTTCGATTTTGAGACTAAAATGCGGGGTTTATAACTGTTAGGCATGTGATGTCTAAGTAATTCATTTGATTAGGCATGCGATGTCTATGCAGATTGCGGATTCCAACTGTTGTAGTTTTACACTTTCTTTTCTGTGACCGTAAGCGTAATATGTGATATCGCCGTTTTCGTTGCTATATGCCAACGACAATTGGGATGCGCATATTTACTTACGTTGATGACATGTGATGTTATGTGTTGCTGGATATGTTATATTGGATCGTCGTGTTTGAATAGCCGGGGGTTTTTATGTGAGATGAGTGTTTTTCATTTTCATTCATGTAAAAACTTGTATGTAATATTCTTTTATTGGGGCACTTCCAGGTTGCGGAAGTAGTCACCCTTTGTATATTATTTACTTTTCTGCACTAGGATAGACCCAAGGAGGAGGGCACAAGTAACCGGGTTCTGGGGTCCAGTGGGAGACCAACTCGAGGAGTCGAGTCCGGGTCTCCTAACTCTAGAATTGGTAGGGTTGCTTGCCGCTCTCGTAGGGGTCTAGGGGTGTGGGTTTGGCTATTCATCACGACCGTGGAATCCGTGTTTTATACTGGCTCGTATTGAAAACACGGACGTCCTAGTATATCCAATATTTCATATGATTCTTCTGCAGCGATATCTGTGATGTGATCATGTGATGTTCTGTGATAGATACAGCATATAGTATATATGATATATTATATAGACGTTACTTATGTTTTACACCCGCGCTAGCCCTGCCCTGCTTTGCCGTTAGTTACCTAACCTAACGGTGCACGAGGGGACATCGAGGCGAATGCGGATGGCATAAGTGTACGTCGTATTTATCTTTGATGTTTAGGTACTTTAAATGATGGGACTTCATTAATGAGATTAATGAAATAAAAGAAACCTAAGATGTTGTAGAATCGAATTTCAAAATAAAACAGGTAGCTACAGTTCTTGCTTTGCACAGCGGTATATATGATATATCCTGCACCTTATTCGATAAGGAAAGGACCGAGATCCCTTCACCGGGAGTGACTCCTTTAGCAATAACTGGCAGATGCTACACACTCGGTTTGTCTTTTGATTGCTTTTAAGTGTTTTTGCTTTGCACAGTGATATATATGATATATCCCGCACCTCATTCGACGAGAAAAGGACCGACGATCCCTTCACCGGGAGTGACTCCTTTAGCAAAACTGGAAAAGCCTCAAAAACACTCCATTTCAAAATCATTTGATTCTACAACGATATCAAGTTCATTACGCAATAGGTTTTCAGAAAAACCTGTCGTAGCCCTCCGTCATTTCAGATAAGTGGTAGTTAGTATTCGTGCTACGTTTGTTGGCCTGCGTTAAGGCGTAGTGTGCGGTAGCTAACTAGTATTTATCTGCTTATGCATATGATGCAGATTGGATTAGGGTAGTCGTGCGACTTTGTTGGCCTGCGTCAAGGGTCGTGCGGGTGGGTTTAATTCAATCAGGAAATGACGGGTTGAACTTTACTAGCGGACTATGGTTTGTTGGCCTGCATCAAGGTCATAGGACGCTAGGGGCAAAATATTATCGGGAATTTCAAGTGTTGAAATTTGCAATGAGATTGCATACCTTCTATGAGATAGTTGGATCCCGATACCCGCTGCGAGTAAGAGTTACTCTTGGGAGAGTTTTACACATTACAATTAGCCGATCAAGTAGGTGTCTAGAAAGGTGTCAACGGAGTTACGCCTATGGGAAAACAAGGTTTACATTAATTAGGTTCGTGCGAAAGCACGGGGGACCTCCCTCAAAGTACCGACACTGGCCTGGCTGAAAGATTGGCGAACTTGTAGTGTATAATTAATCCCGGCTAGTCTTTCCTTTTAGGGTTTAAAGGAAGATTTGATAAAAAGCAGTGGGAGCCATCCTGATTAGATAAAATAAAAACCAATCTATTCTTGCAAGAGCGCACGCTGAGTGTTTTCTTCTCTCTCTCCTGGTAGCGACCATGTCACGCCTTAATCAAGATAAAAAACGGATTATTGACCGAACCCGCTTGTTATACTGAGCTGGGGAACGTTGGTCCCGCTCCAACTTATAATTGTTATAAGACAGAGCAGGAAATTGGGGAATACCAGATTTCCTATGCCGCCCAAACGAAGAGAGTGCATGCTGATGCATCATCTTCGGGTGTGTTCATTACAAAGAACTGTTTCTCAGTATCCTCTGTATCCTGGGTATTTGATACCGGATCAGGATCCCAGATATGTAAGATGTTACATAGGGCTACAAAAGGGTAGAAAAACTGAGAACGGGTGATAAATTTCATGAGGCATAAAACGGGGCAAGAGTTGCAGCCAAGTCTGTCGGTCACTGTCACCCTGTATTACCGATACATTGATTCTGAACGAATGTTATTAGATACCGAACCTGATATACAAAATCATATCAGTCTCTTTATTAGTAAAGAAATGATAAAATTTTGTATAGTTGGATAATGTTTTGAACATTTCCTATATCAAAAGTTGATCTGTTCAGGCACGTTATCTAAAAGCATTAATATTCTAAATCAAACTACAGTTCTTAGTATATGGAACACACACAAGAGGAAGAGTTCAGAAATGAACGAATCTTTCTTGAGATATTGTAGACTAGGTCAGATCAATGTGACCCGACTAGCTAGAGTTACATAAAGATGCAAATTTAAATTAGTTTGAATTTACATCTTGTGAAACTCGCCAGTCATGTCACAAAGATAAGATGACCATAGCTCCGTTTACTTGAAACAGAGAAAGAGTTAGTGAACTCTTGGGATGATACATGTTGATGTATGTAGGTCCCCTGTCTACACATGCCAAGACTGGTTCTTTATACTTCATTACGTTCTCTGATGATCTCTTTAGATTCAGACATATGTTCTTGTTGAAACACAAGTCCGAACCTTTTGAGATATTCACAGAATATAAGTTAGAAGTAGAGAACCAAAATATGGGTATAAGTATTATGTCCTATGATAAGATCAAGGAGGAGAATACTTGAGCACGAAATTCCTGGATTATTCTAAAGAAGAATGAGATTCTCTCTCAGCATTACTCCTCCGTATACACCATAGCACGATGGTATATCGGGGCGGCGCAGATACACCCTATATGATATGGTGTGCTCCATGATGAGTACTACTGAGTTACCTTTTTCCTTTTGGGAGTTATGCACTTGAGAAGCTGCATACCTATTGAATAGGGTTCCAATCAAATCAATTGCCTACCACTTCATATGTGATATGGAAAGGGAAGAGCCCATGTCTTAACCTAGTTAAGATTTGGGGTTGTCCGGCCTGTGTCTAAAAGCAAAATCGGAACAAGCTCGAGGCAACGTCTGTTATGTACAACTGGAAATGTTCCAGCTATACAAACTACAGCAGATGATTTGGTACAACCAGAGGATTCAGTAGATACCAACGAACCTCAGCCTCTCCGCCGATCTAGTAAGGGTTCCTCACCCACCTGAGAGAAACTTCAGTTTCTCTATGACAGTGGGAGCGAGGACTCCGTCATGAGATGATGACCCAACTAGTTTCGACCTGGCCATCAGGAGTGAGACTCTGTAAGAATGGCTGGATGCTTATCGATCTGAGATGGAATCCTTATACACCAACAAAGTATGGACTTTAATTGCTATATCTGAAGGGTTAAATCCCCATCAGGAGCAAGTATATCTTGAGAAGATTACTTGGTGTACATGGAAAAGTTGAGACTTTCAAAGCTAGACTGGTTAAAGGTTTTCGTCATCGACCAGGCGTGGATAATGATGAAACCTTTTCCAGTATCTATGCTTAAGTCCATCCAGATCCTACTTGCCACGGCTACTGTTAGTGTTTATGCCCTAGAAGGCCATTACTGTATCATACTAGTTTGTATATTACTTAATGGAAGCTTGGGATATTCACATGTATATAACAGTCTTGCTAAACATGGTAGTATGCTACTTGGTTTTTCTATCTTAATATGTAAGTGTACGTATTGATAGAGCTCTTAGGATCTTGCTTGTCTACCAGCGTTGTGATGGCAGTCACACTAGGGGGGCTGGGTAGTCTACAAGCACATCCTTATTCAGGTCCCTGGTCGTGGATTATCGAGACAGAGCATCGATACTCCGGAGTAGACTAGTGTGTACGCTTCTCATCCCAGTTGGGGAGATGGTCTGTCCCACAGCCGTCAGTACGTCGTACTGGAGATAGTATGCAGGTGCTTGTTAGGTTACGGGTACACCGGACAGGACTCACAGGGAACTGTTGGTTGGTTTGATACCAGTCGTCAGTAAGCAGTTCCCAGGTGACATGAGTACAGCATAGTCCGCAGACTTGACACTGCTACTTCGCCTCGAGTGTGTCCCACTGTTCTTAGATTGCTACCCTACCACGGCTCAAAGGAGTCGTGCAAACAGGTAGCAGTTGGGTGCAGTCCCGAGCACTTGGAGGCAGTGGCGGTTAGAAAGGATTCGTCCCTCCCGGTATTGGGAGTAGATATCGTGCTGTGTCAGAGAGCCATTACGCAAAGTCCCTGGCCAGGGCAAGCGAGATTTGCTGGTAGGTTCCAGTAGTTTCTCAGGGTGTAATGGGCTTCCCTCGGACACGACTTATACCGCTATCAGGGGACTGACGCTTGCCGCCCCCCTAGGCACGATATGCGATAGTCTTGGACGAACGGACCGGACTGTATGGAGATTGTCACATCAGACTCAGTAGGAGTTCGGATGGGTTTTCTCATCGGCCTTCTTATCGACAACTACCTGGGGACCGTTACGTACAGCTAGTGCCGCTTGCGGTCTGTGGTTAAACCCACTGCCAGCGTAGTAGTCGAGTCTCTAGAGTCCTACACAGAGAGTTTCCTATTCCAGGTGAAACGATATAGAGGTCGTATGGTTTTACGACAAGGGTTCGGACGCATACGTGCGTTTACGCACGTACGACTTTCGGACAGTTTTTACCAGTCGGCTTTGGTTTAAGCCAGTTACTGGTATCCGGTTATTGGATTTTTACAGTCTAAAGTTTTTCCGTATTTTTGCGGATTGGAGGGGCGTTCTCGTAATTGTACGAGAAGCTTCTAGAAGATGTGACTAAGGAGGTTACTTTGGATAAGATTGTGAGTCATGAGAGTGATTCATCATTATCATTATTGCACCATAAATGATAATGACACATGCTTAATGAATCACCTCTTTTTCATTTATGAAGCATGCTTATTCATTTCTATTATTCATTATTCTAAAATAAGAATGCTTCATAATATATTATGATACACTCAATCTCATCTCATTCACTCATCTCACATTCTCTCTCCTCAAGCTCTCATCTTCAAGAGACTAATTCTTAATCCTCATGTGTTGAGATCAAAGGATTAGTTAGACTTAAACATCCATTACCTTCATTCTATATCATCCTTTCTTCTTTGATTAGCAATCAAAGTAGATTAGTTACCTCAAGTTAGAGGTGTAGCTTGGTGTTTTGCTCTCGGGTGGATCGTCTACTACCTAGAGAAGGTCGAGGAGAACAAGGAGATCGCAAAGACGAAGGACTGGTTTCATTAGGTATAATCCCTAAACACAATAGTTAATAAACACTTTATGTTTGGTTATTTATAGTTTAGCTTCGATTCAAGCGGTTAGTCGATGTTCGTTCCTTAAACTTGATCGTTTTTGAAAATTCCGCCTCCCCACAAGTACTGGGGTGTACTACATCGACTTATAGTAGTATCAGAGCCTCGCTAAACACTAAATAACTTAATTGCAAATTTGTACGAATTTCGAACGGAAAAAACGAAACCGGAAAGTCCCGAAAAATTCAGTTTCTGTCGAATTTAAAATGATGTCCAAAATTTTTTCTGGTGAGTGCAGAAAGCTTGAAATGACCACAGTAGAACACCCAAGAAAAACAGTCGCCTGAATCGTCTAACTCGCCGCGGAACCGCGGCCTCACCCTACTGAGTCGCCGCGGTTCCGTCGCCGAGTTGGCGAGTCAGGAACCAATTTTTCTTCTGTTGCTTCTGTGTAATATTTGGGATTTTCTGGAATATTTTAATTTTGCTCAGGTCTCCAGTTTACAGAGCAGTTTTTGGAGCAATATTAAAGATGTTTAGTCGATCGAAATTGTACAGTATTTGCATGTTGGATTATATCTGTGATTGATAAATGTGTTCGTAAACCTCCCCCAACTGCTAGTATGTCGGTTGGCAGGGGGTTGCACATTTCTGAAATGGTTATATCTGTTTGTGCATATAAACTGTATTGGACTGTTGTGGTGTATAGCCGGGGTTTTTGCAATGGGTTATTATTTAATTCATTTGTTGTAAATGTAATTTGTTGTAATATTATTTTGCGTGGCACATCCAGGTTGCGGTTGTAGCCACCGTTGTATTATTTCATTTTACTGTTTTTGCTCCTAGGACTGACCCAAGGTGGGGTACACAAACTGCCGGGTGGGTAGTTTGCCGTACCCGTAGGGGTCGAGGGTGGGGTAACGGCTATTCATCACAACTGTGTAATCTGTCTTTTCTTGCAGGCTCAAAAGAAATACAGATTGCTTGCAAATCCAATATTGTTTATCTGTGTTCTGGAATGTATATCATTGCGTCAGACGAATGTAAAATATCTATATTTATGATAGCTATTTAGACGTCACTTATGTTTTACACCCGCGCTAGCCCAGCCCCCGCTCTGTCGTTAGTTAAGTAACCTAACGGGTGATGACGGGACCCCGTGGCGAATGCGGATGGCATAAGAGGACGTTGTATTTTCGTTGTTTTCTGCAATGATAGGTTAATGATGGGACGCATTATCTATAATGCAAAGAAAATAAACCAAGTTTTAATCGTTGGAACAATTTAAAAGAAACCACTCGGTTAATTTTAAAAACAGATATTTTTAAATGCGGAGCTTTAACCACTCCTTTTAAAAAGCTATCAGGTTCCTTCGGTTATATCAAGTTCACTACGTTCACGGTTTCGCCAAAACCAGTCGTAGCCCTCCGTCATTTCATTTGGGTATTCAGTAGTATTCAAGCTATGCATTTTGGCCAAAGTCAAGGCATAGTGTTTGGTAGCTGCTGGGTTTTCATTTGTTGCATAAGATAGATGAGTTAGTTTGGGACAGTCGTATTATCATTTGACCAAAGTCAGGGGTATATACGGATGGGTTCAAATTAACAAGATAATGACGGGTAGAACTTGACATGTGACTTATGACATTTTGACCAAAGCCAAGGTCATAAGAGCATGGGGCAAAAATATATATCGGGAATTTCTAAAGAAACTGAAATTTGCAAAGAGATGCATACCATTTTGAGTTTGATGAATGTTGGTAGCATTCCTACAACATTATCAGACGATGATATTTGGATCCCGATCCTACTGTGAGTATATGCTACTTATCAGGATATTCGTCGCTTAACGATCAATGCTATAAACCAAGTAGGTGTCCAGAAAAGTGTCAGCGGGGTTACGCCCCCAGAGAAAAGAGGTTATTTAATTAAGGAACTTCGCGAAAGCGTTGGAAAACCTCCCTCGAAGTATCGACACCAGCCTGGCTGAACGGTTAAGCAAGTATTGTACGGTGAGAATAGTCTTGGCTAATTCTTCTTTTATGGTTTGAGGAAGGATTCGAGAAACAGTGGGAGCCATCCAGTTTAGATAAACTAAAAACCACTCTAAACTTGCAAGAGCATCATGCTAAAGAGTTTTCTTCTCTCTCTCCTAATTGCAGCGACCCTGAAAATGACTGGACTTAAGTTACTTTTTGAGAAAAATATACTGACGGGGCCAAACTATAAAGATTGGCTGCGGAATGTCAAAATGGCTTTGACCTATGACAAACTGGGGTACGTCCTCACCGCTACGGCACCTGCTGTCCCTGGTCCCAATTCCGGTAATGCGGATAAGGAAATCCGCAAAACCTGGGATTTAGATTGCGCGAAAGCCAAGTGCATCGTGCTTGCCTCGATGAACAATGAACATCAGAGGAGGCACGAGGATATGGACCTTGATGGCATATTTCTCCATACAAAGGAACTTTATGGAGAGCAATCTCGTATAGCAAGATACGAGACCTCAAAGAACTTATTTCGAGCGAGGTTGGCTGTCGGGTCATCGGTAGGAGAACATGTCCTAAAGATGATCGGCTACATAGAAGAGCTCGCAGACCTTGGGACGACTTTGGATAATGAGCTCTATACAGACCTTATTCTCCAGTCCTTTCCTCACACCTACGCCCAGTTTATCCTGAACTTCAACCTTCAAAGAAAAGAAGTTGAACTTCCGGAACTCCTGAACATGTTAAGGAGTGCAGAGGGCACCTTGAAGAATTCAAGGGAAACACCCGCTATGTTTGTTGGCGGTACATCTTCTTCCGGGTCCAAGGCTAGGGCCAAAGGAAGGAAGAAGAAGGCCGCACCCAGACCTAGAGGAGGTGTTAGTAAGGTGGGAGGGAAGGGAAAGAAAAAGACTGCAGTACCGATAGTTGGCCAGGATGAGTGCTTCCATTGTCACAGGAAAGGGCACTGGAAGAAGGATTGCAAGGCGTGGAACGCCAAGAACCAGGAACCGAAGCAAGCTGTGGCTTCGACTTCAGGTGTGTTTGTAATTGAGAATTGTCTATCGATCAACTCTACTTCTTGGGTATTGGATACCGGATCAGGATCTCATATTTGCAATTCATTGCAGGCACTGAGAAACCGTAGAGTGCTGAAGGAAGGTGATATGATCCTCAGGGTTGCTAACGGAGCTAGCGTGGGAGCTGCGTCCGTCGGGGATTATCACCTAGGATTGACGAGTGGACACATTTTGGTTTTACATAACTGTTATTTTGTACCCAGCTTAACGTGTAATATCATATCAGTTTCCTTGTTATCAAATAAAGGTTATGATTTCACGTTTGTAAGAGATGTTGTCAACATCCACCTTAATCATGGTTTGATTGGGTCCGGTACTCTAAATAATGGCATATATGTTTTAAACCAACTCCAAATTTTCAATGTCCAGAACACACTAAAAAGAAAGTCTCCAGATTTAAATAAAGCTTTCTTATGGCATTGTAGACTGGGTCACATCAATGAGAGAAGGTTGACTAAGTTGCATAGAGAAGGATATTTGGACTTGTTCGAATATCAATCTTATGACACTTGTCAATCTTGTCTCAAAGGAAAGATGACAAAGACTCCATTCACTGGACAAGGAGTAAGAGCGAGCGAGCTCTTAGGACTCATACACAGCGATGTATGCGGTCCAATGTCTACACATGCGAGAGGTGGTTATTCCTACTTCATTACTTTCACGGATGATTACTCAAGATACGGATTCATTTATCTGATGAAACATAAATCCGAGGCTTTTGAGAAATTCCAAGAGTATAAGAATGAAGTAGAAAACCAAACAGGCAAAAGTATTAAGACACTAAGATCTGATCGAGGTGGAGAATACTTAAGTGCCGAGTTCCTAGGTTACCTAAAAGAGAAAGGAATTCTCTCTCAGCTTACTCCTCCATACACTCCACAGCATAACGGTGTATCGGAGAGACGGAATCGAACCCTATTGGATATGGTACGATCCATGATGAGTAATACTGAGTTACCGCGATCTTTCTGGGGTTATGCGCTAGAATCAGCGGCATATCTTCTGAACAGGGCTCCTACCAAGACTGTTCCTACCACTCCATATCAGATGTGGACTGGGAAGAAACCCCATCTTCAGCATATGAAGATTTGGGGATGTCCAGCTTTTGTTAAGAAGAAGCATGTGGACAAGCTCGAGGCACGATCAGTAAAATGTATGTTTGTGGGATATCCAAAGAACTCCAAGGGATATTATTTCTATTACGCAGAGGAACAAAAGGTTTTTGTTTCTCGTAATGCCCATTTTCTGGAAAATCAGTTTTTAGAAAAGGAAATAAGTGGGAGCGAAATAGAACTGGAAGAAATTCCAGAACCACAAACTGCTACTGAAAGTATGGTAGAACCAGAGGTTCAAGAAGAACAGAACATTCCCGCACCCCTCCGCAGGAGTAGTAGGCCGTCTCATCCGCCTGAGAGATACTACGGTTTTCTCATAGATGGGGATAGAGAGGATTGCATCATAGATGATGATGAACCTACTGACTTCCAGCAGGCCATCCAGAGCGGCGACTCGGTACGATAGCTAGATGCAATGCGGACCGAGATGGAGTCCATGTACACCAACAAAGTATGGACTTTGGACTTTGCTCCAGATGGGGTAAAACCCATAGGATGCAAATGGATCTTCAAGAAAAAGATTGGTGTAGATGGACAGGTGGAAACCTATAAGGCTAGACTTGTTGCAAAGGGTTTTCGTCAAAGACCTGGTTTAGACTATGACGAAACTTTTTCTCCAGTGGCTATGCTCAAATCCATTCGGGTCCTTCTTGCTATTGCTGCCTTCCATGATTATGAAATCTGGCAGATGGACGTAAAGACGGCTTTTCTGAATGGAAATTTAGAAGAGTGCGTCTATATGGATCAGCCGAGGGTTTCAATCAGAGTGGGAGCAGCGGGAAAGTATGCAAGCTGCTTAAGTCCATTTATGGACTAAAGCAGGCATCGCGGAGTTGGAACATCTGTTTTGATGAGACAGTCAAAGAATATGACTTTATCAAAAATCCAGATGAACCGTGCATATATAGTAAAGTTGTGGCCAGAAGTGTCGTATTCCTCGTCTTGTACGTGGATGACATTCTATTGATAGGAAATGACATTCCTATGCTACAATCTGTCAAACGATTCTTGGCACACAGGTTCTCCATGAAAGACCTGGGTGATGCCTCTTACATTCTGGGGATCCGGATCTATCGTGATAGATCCAAGAGGATGTTGGGACTTTCGCAGTCCAGGTATATCGACACTGTACTGAGAAGATTCAGTATGGAAGATTCTAAGCGCGGTAATCTACCGGCTTGTCACGGAATCACCCTCTCCAAAGAGATGTCTCCCAAGACTGATTTGGAAAGGGAACGCATGTCTATTATACCCTACGCTTCTGCGGTAGGCTCTATAATGTATGCGATGTTGTGTACCAGACCAGATGTAGCTTACGCACTGAGCGTGGTAAGCCGGTATCAGTCAGACCCAGGGAAGAAGCACTGGATAGCAGTAAAGAACATTCTCAAGTACCTGAGGAGGACTAAGGAAATGTTCTTGGTTTACGGCGGAAAAGACCTCAGGTTGGAGGCCTTTGCTGATTCCGGCTTCCAGAGTGATAAGGACGATTCCAAGTCCATGTCGGGATATGTCTTTACCCTCAATGGAGGGGCGGTGTGCTGGAAGAGCTCCAAGCAGGACACCGTTGCTGACTCGACGATGGAAGCGGAGTATATAGCTGCTTGCGATGCCGCAAAAGAAGCAGTCTGGATGAAGAAGTTCCTAAAAGAACTTCAGGTGGTTCCTACCATAGTTGATCCAATACCTCTATATTGTGACAACAACGGAGCTATAGCTTTAGCGAAGGAACCAAGGTCCCATCAGAAGTCCAGACACATCTTGAGGCGGTATCACCTGATCAGGGAGATCATTGATCGTCAGGAGATCGAGGTTCGGAGAGTTGCTTCTGAAGAGAACATTGATGATCCATTCACGAAGGCCCTTCCTCAGATTCAGTTCGAGAGGCTGCTCGAGATCATTGGTCTACGATATGCCAGTACATGGCCCTAGTGCAAGTGGGAGATTGTTAGTGTTTATGCCCTAGAAGGCCATTACTGTATCATACTAGTTTGTATATTACTTAATGGAAGCTTGGGATATTCACATGTATATAACAGTCTTGCTAAACATGGTAGTATGCTACTTGGTTTTTCTATCTTAATATGTAAGTGTACGTATTGATAGAGCTCTTAGGATCTTGCTTGTCTACCAGCGTTGTGATGGCAGTCACACTAGTGGGGGCTGGGTAGTCTACAAGCACATCCTTATTCAGGTCCCTGGTCGTGGATTATCGAGACAGAGCATCGAACTCCGGAGTAGACTAGTGTGTACGCTTCTCATCCCAGTTGGGAAGATGGTCTGTCCTACAGCCGTCAGTACGTCGTACTGGAGATAGTATGCAGGTGCTCGTTAGGTTACGGGTACACCGGACAGGACTCACAGGGAACTGTTGGTTGGTTTGATACCAGTCGTCAGTAAGCAGTTCCCAGGTGACATGAGTACAGCATAGTCCGCAGACTTGACACTGCTACTTCGCCTCGAGTGTGTCCCACTGTTCTTAGATTGCTACCCTACCACGGCTCAAAGGAGTCGTGCAAACAGGTAGCAGTTGGGTGCAGTCCTGAGCACTTGGAGGCAGTGGCGGTTAGAAAGGATTCGTCCCTCCCGGTATTGGGAGTAGATATCGTGCTGTGTCAGAGAGCCATTACGCAAAGTCCCTGGCCAGGGCAAGCGAGATTTGCTGGTAGGTTCCAGTAGTTTCTCAGGGTGTAATGGGCTTCCCTCCGACACGACTTATACCGCTATTAGGGGACTGACGCTTGCCGCCCCCTAGGCCCGATATGCGATAGTCTTGGACGAACGGACCGGACTGTATGGAGATTGTCACATCAGACTCAGTAGGAGTTCGGATGGGTTTTCTTATCGGCCTTCTTATCGACAACTACCTGGGGACCGTTACGTACAGCTAGTGCCGCTTGCGGTCTGTGGTTAAACCCACTGCCAGCGTAGTAGTCGAGTCTCTAGAGTCCCACACAGAGAGTTTCCTATTCCAGGCGAAACGATATAGAGGTCATATGGTTTTACGACAAGGGTTCGGACGCATACGTGCGTTTACGCACGTACGACTTTCGGACAGTTTTTACCAGTCGGCTTTGGTTTAAGCCAGTTACTGGTATCCGGTTATTGGATTTTTACAGTCTAAAGTTTTTCCGTATTTTTGCGGATTGGAGGGGCGTTCTCGTAATTGTACGAGAAGCTTCTAGAAGATGTGACTAAGGAGGTTACTTTGAATAAGATTGTGAGTCATGAGAGTGATTCATCATTATCATTATTGCACCATAAATGATAATGACACATGCTTAATGAATCACCTCTTTTTCATTTATGAAGCATGCTTATTCATTTCTATTATTCATTATTCTAAAATAAGAATGCTTCATAATATATTATGATACACTCAATCTCATCTCATTCACTCATCTCACATTCTCTCTCCTCAAGCTCTTATCTTCAAGAGACTAATCCTTAATCCTCATGTGTTGAGATCAAAGGATTAGTTAGACTTAAACATCCATTACCTTCACTCTATATCATCCTTTCTTCTTTGATTAGCAATCAAAGTAGATTAGTTACCTCAAGTTAGAGGTGTAGCTTGGTGTTTTGCTCTCGGGTGGATCGTCTACTACCTAGAGAAGGTCGAGGAGAACAAGGAGATCGCAAAGACGAAGGACTGGTTTCATTAGGTATAATCCCTAAACACAATAGTTAATAAACACTTTGTGTTTGGTTATTTATAGTTTAGCTTCGATTCAAAGTCGATGTTCGTTCCTTAAACATGATCGTTTTTGAAAATTCCGCCTCCCCACAAGTACTGGGGTGTACTACATCGACTTACAGCTACATACCATGACTACGATATCTGGCGGTTGGGTGCCATGACATCTTTTCTAAATGATGTTTTAGAAGAGAACGTCTGTAAGTACACAGCCAGAGGGCTTCGTAAACAGTGGGAGCAGCGGAAACGTGTGCAAGATGTTTTATCTGATAAAGCAGGCATCGCGGAGTTGGAACGTCTGTTTTGATGTGTTAGTCAAAGAGTTTGACATAATCAAAATGGTAGATGAACCTTGTATAAACAAAAAGGTATTAGGGAGTATGGTGGTGATCCTCGTAGAGTACGTGGATGACATATTCTTGATAGGGAAGGAGTTTCCTATGCTACGCTCGATCAATCTCCGCTTATCACAAAGATTCTCCACGTAGGATCAAAATGATACCTACTAAATCCTGGATTTTGGATCTATGAGATAGATTTAAATGGATGTTAGGATTCTCACTAGTTGTAGTGAGATGGTATCAATCGATCCTGGGGAGAATCACTGGAAGTGTTCCAGGGTGATAACGACGACTGAATGTCAGTCGCAGGCATTGTCTTTACCCTCAGTAAAGGGACGGTATGTTGGAAGAGTTCCAAGCTAGATACCGTGACATACTAGACGATAAAGGCAGGATACATCGCTACTTAAGATGCTACCAAAGAGGCTGTTTGGATGTATAATGGTTCATGAGATGAACTACGTTCCTACCATTGTGAGACAATGGAGTTGTGGCTTATGCCAAGGAACGCCGGTCCCATCAATGATCCAGACTTATTCGAAGGCAGTATCACCTGATCATGGAGATGGTTGATCTCCAGGGTGATCGAGGCAAGGAGAGCAGACTTAGAGGATAACGCAACGGATCCACTCACGAAGGCCTATTCCCATAGAGAGACTTTTATGGGATGGTTGAGTATGAGATACTGCAACCACTGCTACAGATGGCCCTAGTGCAAGTGGGAGATTGTTAGTTATATGTATGCCCTAGAGGCCATTACTGTACATAGGATGTATATTGTAGTGGATGCTTGGACATATATAGGGAGGACTTTCTTACTCGACATGATAGTATGCTATCTGGTTGATCCTTACCTTAACGTGTACACTGATTGTCTCTCTGTTACATGTTGGTAAAGCCCTTAGGATGTGTACTTGACTACCTGGACTATGATGCGGATCATACTAGTGGGGACATGGTAGTCCATAAGTACATCCTTCAAGGTCCCTAGTCGTGGGTGTATCGAGACGGGGCATCGATATACCAGAGTAGACTAGCGTATACCTTCTCGACCCATACAGATGGGCGATGGATGATCCCATATCCATTGGTGTTTGACATCGGAGATGATATACGGGTGCTCAGTAGAGACTGGGTACACTGGACGGACTCGCCGAGAACTCCCAGATGGTATTATACCTCACGTCAGATGGCAGTTCTCTGGTGACACTGGTACATAGTAGTCTGTTGACCCGAGATCGTCATAGAGTCTTGTGTGGTTCCCACTGTGCTTTGATTTCCATCTTACCACGTCCAAGAGGGCGTGCAAAACGGTGGTTTTTGGGTACAGTCCCGAGTCACATGGAGGCAATGAGCGATAGGAGGGGATTCGTCTCTCCCGGTATAGGGGGTTGATGTTGCGCTGTGTTCGATTGGCTATAACTGGAAATCCCTGGCCAGGGTTGCTGAGATTTACTGGTAAGTGTTACCAGTAGTTTCTCGAATTGTTATAGACCTCATATCGACACGACTTATCAAGCTATTGGGGTCTGACGTTTACCACCCCTAGGCGAGATATGCGACATATCAGACGATCAGACCGGACTGTACGGTAGTGTTACTGGTTGGATTCACTGGAGTTTGAGCGGGCTTGCTCGTCGATCTTCTGATCGCTCAATACCCGGGTGGCTGTTACGTTTAGCAGACCGCTTGCGGCTTGTGGGTGTTTGATATGATCATCATCTGCTGCCGGCGTATTGACGAGTCTTTAGAGTCCTACACAGAGGTGTCCTGGCTCAAGCGAAACGAAATAGGAGCGCATATGAGATATGTGCGGGACCGAGAATAATGCGTGTATGTGATACCGTATTCCATTCTCGCGATGAATGTATCGAATGGTTGTATGTGATATAACCTAGTTATCGATTCAAGCGTTGATTCGATAAGCCGATACATTGTATACTAGTCGGTTGTGTGCGACATGACCGGATCATTGAATCAAGTGTTGATTTAATGATTTAATGTATAATTATATATTTGATATATTACTTTGCATTAACTAGTATTGGTTCACTTTAAATGAATTTTCTCACTTGAATTGTGCAAGTTGTATATGTGATATACTTTTGTGCACATGATTGTATCAGGTTTGATGATGCATGTTAACTTGGTTAAGTGTAAAGATTAAACCATGGCTTACTTAATGATTAGGGTTTTGATTATCTTATTCATTTGTTTATTTATTCATTTATTTATTTTGAAAAGATGAGAAAAGAATGGTTGCTAGTTTTGTTGTTTAGTTGAAACTTCATGAATCTTTGACCTAGTCCACCATTCTTGTCTCTTACTTAACCCTAACCATCATATCTAACCATGGTCCATTCTCTACACTAAACTAAGGTTAATATTATGATAAGTATTCATTTTCCTTTTCTTTTTAATAACTTATCATATTCATTATCATCTTCTTCTTCTTCAAGAAGAAAAAGCAAGACTCCATCAATGGTGATTGATGAATTAGAGTGAGAAATCCAATTCTAAAGTCTACCCACTTCCTATTTCTTCATCCTCTACCTCTTGCCAAGTAGTAGAGTGTGTTTTCTTCACAAGTTTCTTGACTTGGTGAAGTGAGAGCTTGATCTAGTGTTGCCTCGACGTAGATCATCTTCGGCATCGTCGTCGACGACCTAGCCCGTCCATTCTCCGATGAAGCCGACGCTAGAGCCCGGGGTTCGACTTGGACAGCGAGGACACTTCATTGCGAAGCTATGGAGGTGGAGGACCGGATCTACAAAGGTTGTATTTCCGTTCCCATAGTTAAATTGTTAACTAGTTTCATTTTGTCGCCTAGATTTCTAGCCAACGATCCGTAGTCGGGTTTCTCGGCACCTAGATTTTTTGAAATTGGCATGGTTGATGTCTTGTGAGACCTCACTAGAGTGCCTAGGAACCCTACAACATATATTGTTCATCCGGGTTCCACCAAGATGTAATATGATTTGAGATAGTTTACTAGTGTGAAGGGATGAAGAGAGATGTTACAGATTCTGTTTTGGGATGTTGACTTGTCAGCATGTCAAGGCCGAGCATCAGAGGCCCGCAGGAGAATTACAACCTTTGCCCATTCTGGAGTAGAAATAGGAGCAGATTTCTATGGTATCATTATGGGTCTACCTAGGACCTGTCGAGAGTGTGACTCTATTTGAGTGATAGTAGACCGATTGACGGAAGCAGCTCACCTTCTGCCAGTCAAGACCACTTTCGAATTCGTTCAGTTTGCTCAGATGCATGTTGATGAGTTTGTGCGACTACATGGAGTTCCGACTTGTATTGTGTCAGACCGGGACACCCAGTTCACCAGTCGAATATGGCAGAAACTTCAGGAGGCTTTGAGCACCAGATTGAATTTCAGTGCAGTTTTCTATCCGCAGACCGACGGTCAATCAGAGCGGACCATTCAGATTCTTGAGCGTGTCGGCGCAGTTGCTTATCGTTTGGCTCTTCCATCCAGCTTTCCAGATATTCACCCCGTGTTTCTGTTAGTTGTATATATGCCCTGGAGGCCATTGTTGTACATATGATGTATATTATAGTGGATGCTTGGATATATAGAGAGAGGACTTTCTTGCTCGATATGATAGTATGCTATCTGGTTTCACTTTGTCCAAACATGTTGACTTGTATTGGTTTACTGTATTGCTCTCACATGTTGATAAAGCCCTTAGGATATGTACTTGACTACTAGGACTATGATGCAGATCATACTAGTGGGGCCAGGGTAGTCCAAGAGTACACCTATAACTGTTCCTAGTCGAGGGTGTATTGAGACAGGGCATCGATTCTCCAGAGTAGACTAGCGTATACGCATCTTGACCCATATGATGGGCGATAGAAGATCCCATATCCATCGGTGTTTGACATCAAAGAGGGTGTACGGTTGCCCAGTGGAGACTGGGTACACTGAACGGACTCGCCCAGAACTCTTTGATGGTATTATACCTATCTTCAGATAGCAGTTCTCTGGTGACACTAATACAGGTTAGCCTGTAGACCCGAGATCATTATAGAGACTTGTGTGATTCCCACTGTGCTTTGATTTGCACCTTACCACGTTCAAGAGAACGTGAAAACGGTGGCTTTTGGGTACAGTCCCGAATCACATAGAGGCAATGAGCGATAGGAGGGGTTTCGTCTCTCCTGGTATTGGGGGTTGATGTTGCGCTGTGTTCGATTGGCAATAACTGGAAGTCCCTGGCCAGGGCTGATATGGAGATCTACTGGTAAGTGTTATCAGTAGTTTCTCGACCTGTTATGAGCCTCACATCGACACGACTTTGGGTTACTGGGGTCTGACGTTCACCACCCCTGGACTGCATATGCGGCATATGAGACGAAGAGACCGGACAGTACGTTAGTGTTACTGATTGGCTCGACGGGAGTTTTGACTGCTTCGCTGGTTTTGTTCTGATCGCTCAATACCCGGGTGGCCGTTACGTTTAGCTCACCGCTTGCGGCTTGTAGGTGTTTGATATGATCATCACCTACTGCCGGCATATTGACGAGTCTTAGAGTCCCACACAGGAGTTTCCTGTAGGGTTACTAGGTACTCTCACAAGGTTCTATAAGGAATCAACCATGCCCGATTCAAATTTTATACGTTCCGTACAACCCTACCCAAGATCTTTAAACTAGAGATTAGGCGAAACAAAGCATGTTAAACACTTTAACATCTAAGAGTTTGGGATTACAACCTTTGTAGTCCGGTCCTTCACTTCATAAGCACCATGTTGAGGTCCCTTGGCTGCGATCATCGAGTATCCGGACTCTCGAAAAGCTCCACGAAGAGAAAGATGCAAGCTTGCTTCCGATCTTCGATAACTAAGATGATCTACCTTGAAGTTTCTTTAACACAAGCTCTCACTCACTAAATGAAGTGAACACCCTAATCTAAATGGCTAGGATAGATTAGGATGATGAAGTAGGATTTTAGCTCTCATTTGTTTTCTTTAACTCACTCTAAATCATCACTAAGCAAAAAGCTAGAAAGCTTTCAAGGAAGAAGAAGAAGAATCAATTTACTTTGTTATGAATAATGAATTGTGGTGAGGTTAGAATTGCAACCATGGGTTAAGTATGATAACTTAACCCATGTAGAGACTTAACCATGGTCATGGGTTGGGTTGGGTTAATAAATATCATAACAAATATCTTTACAAATATCTTTAGCAAGAAACAAAAGAAAAACCTTCTAGAAGCTTCTAGAAAATATTAACCCAAATCAAACCTTAATCATGTTTAATCTCTACTAATCACGTTGCATTAATAACCCTAACATGTTACAATATTATATATCACATATATAATATTTATTGTGACAAAATAAAATGATACAATTAACATATATCGCATATATATCAATGTATTACCCGAGTGAGAAAAAGAATCTTTTAGTGAGCTTATATCAGTTAATGTAATTTAATAAATCAAATATATAATTATACATTAAATTATCGAATCAACACTTGATCCCGATAATCCGGCTATTTCACTAATAACCGACTAATATAATCTGTATCAGTTCATCGAATCAACACTTGATCCGATGACCCGACTATATCACATTTACCCGGCCGATATCTTATATCGCGAGAATCTAATACGGTATCACATACACGTATTGTTCTCGGTCCCGCACATATCATATATGTGCTGCTACTCCGTTTTGCCTGAGTCAAGAAACCTCTGTGTAGGACTCCAAAGAATCGTCAATACGCCGGCAGTAGGTGATGATCATATCAAACACCCACAAGCAGCAAGCGGTCAGCTAAACGTAATAGCTACCCAGGTATTGAGCGATCAGAAGATCAACAAGAAAGCCTGTACATTATCCTAGGAATCCAATCAGTAACACTCTCGTACAGTCCGGTCTGTTCGTCTGATATGTCGTATATCTCGCCTAGGGGTGGTAAACGTCAGACCCCGGTAGCTTGATAAGTCGTGTCGATTTGAGGTATATAACAGTTCGAGAAACTACTGATAACACTTACCAGTTAATCTCAGCAACCTTGGCTAGGTATTTCCAGTTATAGCCAATCGAACACAGCGCAACATCAACTCCCTATACCGGGAGAGACGAATCCCCTCCTATCGCTCATTGCCTCCATGTGATTCGGGACTGTACCCAAAAGCCACCATTTTGCACGCCCTATTGGACGTGGTATGATGGAAATCAAAGCACAGTGCGAATCACACAAGACTCTATAACGATCTCGGGTCTACAGACTAACCTGTACCAGTGTCACCAGAGAACTGCCATCTGACGTGAGGTATAGTACCATCTGGGAGTTCTCGGCGAGTCCGTCCAGGGTACCCAGTCTCTACTGAGCACCCGTACACCATCCTTGATGTCAAACACCGATGGATATGGGACCATCCATTACCCATCATATGGGTCAAGATGCGTATACACTAGTCTACTCTGGAGTATCGATGCCCTGTCTCGGTACTCCCACGACTAGGAACATTTGAAGGATGTACTTGGCGACTACCCTGTTGTGCCACGGCAGCGCCCCGGCCGTCTACTCGAGGCCAAAATGCGGAATCAAAAATTTTCTTAACTTTAAACCGGCGCTACCGCGGACAATAAAACCCGGATTGTAACCATTAACCTAATGCTAGCAAACAAGAGATGGGGTAGAATGCTATACCGAGCGATCCGTGTCCTTTGGTCTTCGTCTCCACTCTGATCTCGTCGCGGAATATCCGGTTGTCGCCTCCTCGCCGAAACGGGCACCACAACACCGCGTTCTTTTACAGGCTCCCACCTCTGGACCGAGGCAACTCGGGCGCGATGTTGGCGAGCCGACGCGTCCAAGAGATGTTGTAGGTGTAGTGTAGAAACCATTGTCTCATTTGGGGTAGTGAAGTTGCCATGATGGAGGAAAGAGAGAAGAGCTTTGGAGAAATCATGGTGCTCTCATTTTTGCAAGGAATGAGATGATGGAAAAATGCCACACCTCAAAAATGAAAACCCACTCCTCTCTCTATGTAGCCGGCCCACCCAAAAGGAAATGGTGGAGGAAAATTTGCCATTATGCAAAAGGAGAAATGAGAGATAAATGAGAAGGAAAAAAAGTCACATCAAAATATTTCATTTCTAATCTCATTCTAATCTCATAAATGCAAAAGGGTGGATGGAAAAAGAATATAATGATGATGGTCATATCATAATCCCTCAAATGCAAGACGCCCCCTCCATAATAACTTATTTGCAAACTTGCAAATAACCCCCTCCATCAGAAAGTCCGGTCATGAAGGAACAAAGGAAAACTGGCCGGAACGGAATGCAAACTGGCAACTTCAGAAAACTGATCCCGTAATAAATTACAGGAAAACCCCGCGACTGCATATACATGCCTGCATTTGTATTCCCACTGAATACAAATGCAAAGAGACAAAATATACACTGTACAATACTAGGATCCGGCTTAAACCAAAGCCCGCTTGTAAAATCCGTCCGATCATGATCCGTGCAATACCGCACGTATCTGATCGAACCCTGCCATATCTCCATACGGCCTCTACAGCCTTTCGCCTGAAACTTGAGTAACTATGTGTGGTGGACTCTAAAGACTCGTCAATACTATGGTTGTGGATTTAACCATAAGCACGTCAGAGGTATTACCCATACGTGACGGGCTACTAGCTATTGACCAAAAGGGACGTCGATGAGCGAACTCATCCTGACACCCTACTGAGCCTGTCAGTGACAATATCCGTACAGTCCGGTCCGTTCGTCTATGAGTATCGTATGACGGGCCTAGGGGGTTGGTAAAAGTCAGACCCCCATAAGCGGTACAAGTCGTGTCGGAGTGTAGCCCAGAACACCCTGAGATACTACTGGAATACATACCAGTAAATCTCCTGCCTCGGCCGAGGGCTTTGTGTAATGGCTCTCCTAGACACAGCGCAATCTCACCCCCAATACCGGGAGAGACGAACCCCTACAGATCCGCTCACAGCCTCCATGTGGCTCGGGACTGTACCCAACTAAAACCTGTTTGCACGACTCCTTTGAGCCGTGATAGGGTAGTAATCAAAGTACAGTGGGAACTCACACGAGACAAATGACGATCTCAGGTCGATGAACTAACCTGTACACATGTCACCACGGAACTGCTATCTGACGTCTGGTATAATCCCAACTAGCATGTTCCCGGCGAGTCCTGTCCGGTGTACTCATAACCCAATGAGCACCTGTATACATCATAGGTGAACCAACTGACACCAGTGGCTTGTGAGACCAGCCACCGCCCCTCGTCGGGGTCTCGACTGTATACACTAGTCTACTAATGGAGTATCGATGCCCAGTCTCGAAACTCCCATGACTAGGGACCACTTTAAAGATGTGCTTATAGACCCCAGCTCCCACGTATATGATCGCCATCATACTGCTGGCCGTCAAGAAGGAATCCTAAGGGCTCTATCAACGTGCAATAGTGACCTGTAAGGTCACCTGAAGCAGTACACGATGATAAAGATAAACCAGATAGCATACTATCATCTTGAGTAAGACTGTCCTACCGGTATAGGTCCTCCCTCAATCATTGCAATCATGTGCCTGTGATCCAATAATTGACTCTGAGGGCACTATCTCCAACAATCTCCCACTTGCACTCAAGGCTAATTATTGCGATGTTGCATACTCACAGCCCGTGTGATACCGAACACCCAATTCCTCTACTAGTCAGTCTCACAAAGCTCATTTGCGAAACTATTGCGTTCGAGGAATAGCCTCTGTGAGTGGATCCGCTTTGATATTTCTTTCTATGTCTCTCTTTATCTCAAGTTCGCGGAGAAACCCATCTCCCGAAATGAGCAATACCTGTCTTAGTATCACGACCCGAAAGTACGGAACGTGACCGACACTTAGATTACGAAGCGTCTAGAGGCGCAACTTAACCTAAGTAAGCCGAAGCCCAGAAATCTAAACCATAAAAGAAGAAGAAGAAGTAAAAGAAACATGAAGGAAACAAGTTTAAAATCATCAACAAATTTTCCCAAAAATTTCGGCAGAGTCTCCTCTGTAAAAACTGGCCCCAAACGGGCACAACAAGTATAATATACATAAACAATAAAAAGCATCCCCAAACGGGAGCTAGCTCAACGTCAACAGGCGGAAACAACCACATCAAGCACAATAATATACAACGCCAAAGGGCGAGGCTCAAACTCAAAAAAAAAAAAAACCACCAGATCAGAATAATTCAAGCGCGGCTCTAAGGTCGAAATAAAAGACTGGTCCAATAAACTTATCAAGTAATACAAGTATGGTTGATGGAGCTTACTAGATACAAATGAAAGAATAAAAAATACAATGGTGGTTCAGATACAAGTGAACCAACCTACCGTACAAATCACCCTGAAGAAAAGATGTGCCAGCAAGCTGCCACGGAAACCTGTACATCGAACCTGTAATAAAATTTGGCACAACGGAGGTGAGTTGCCAACTCGTGAGTAGAAGACATCTATGAAAAGAAATCGAATGCACGACGCTATCCTAGGTCATAACAGTACACTACTAAGTCCCAATCATCTAGTAATAGCAGGGTAATACTACGTGTAAGTGCAGATACTCCGTGCTCGTGTCAGTGCCTCATATAATAATATGTCATATGAATGGATATGCATGCACCATGAATATAAAATAATCAATCCTGAAACCCAGATATCTGTATAAGAAATCTTTAGCTGCTATCATAGTAAAATGTGTATAGGAATCTTAAATCTCAACAATGAAATCCATGGAAATCCGTGTCAAGCATCGACACAACACATGTAAATCTCAAGTCTTAATACCTCGGGCTCCGTCAGTCCGGATCGGCCCATATCATCAAATCTCACGACAACGGTCGGAATCCTCCGGATATCCGCCGCGCCAGACATCACCGGTAGGTAGCCTTCCCCTACCAGGCTCATCGTTTACAACTCGATCTTCTTGCCCCGGGGTACCATACCGGGCCCACCATGTACCCGAGACGGTTCATCCACTCCTCGAATTGGGTCATCGAAATCCATCAGAAAACATGAAATCACATGGTGGACGACACATACATCACGAGAAAACCGCATCTTATGTTTTAAAAAGAGGGGAGGAGAGAGAAAGAAGTTTTTATATATTCTTGCGGTTTTCCCCCAAAAATCCAGAAATCTCATAGAAACCCAAATCTCAAAATCATGAGTAAGTATATGATAAGTGTCGGCATATGCCCATAATACTGCATGATAACATGAAAATATGAATGCATGAATGTCTAAGTAATAAATATCATGTCTATACTAACATCAGAGAATAATCACAATATTATATCGGTCAAGTTGTTAACTGATTCTATCAATAAAAGATAATATAATCTAAAGTGTACGTGACATAGCAATTACCGATGATGATGTGTGTGAGCCGGCAAATAAGTGTGCGTGGAATATGCGCATCATCGGTAATGGTGCTGGTGTCCTAACAGGTAAAGTTTATACTGATTATAGCAGCATATGTAAGAACATGCAACATTATGATTACAGTGAAAAAGTAAAGACGGATGTGTGTTATCCACTCATTTGATATACAAATACCACTACCACTATATGGCTCAAACCTAACCTAGTGTCCATCTAACCCTCCTAAGGAAAACTAAATCTAAGAACTGGTCGATAGAAGTACACCTAACGCCTGAGTCCATATCTCTAATAGTCGGCGATCCTGCCTCAATAGCGTCACGTACATAGTACGACTTCCTCAAAACAAGAGTGCGGATCAATCATCATATCTATGTCTCGTACGGTAAAATCCATCGTACGTCATCCCAATATCGGGGTACGGGTCAAGTATCTCCTAGGTGTCTCATCATTCGTATAATGTCATCATCAACACATCTCATGATCAAGGTACTAAACTGGAACCGCCTACATCAATCATATATCATTGCCATCATAATATGCATCATTAGTTTATCCTCAGAAATATCATGTCATATGTATCATATTGTGATTTAAGTCATACTGATATCATATCGTCATCAAGTCACACTTATATGATATCGACATCTGGTCACACCTATATGATGTCATAATCAAGTCATACATATATCCTATCGTGATCAGTCACAAGTTACAGTTCGGGTACTATTTTAGAGTCCCATGTACCTCAATATCATCGCCACCCACTATAATTTTTGTATACATGTTCATTATCTCATTCTCTAATGATCCGCTAACACTTAATACGACTGTATAGCCAAGAATCACGGCATCAAGTCCAGTTATACTGTTTCATCATACCTCGGATATCATATCACATCAATGAATCCCATATACGTGTTGTATATATATATATATATAACTATACCTAGTCCTATATATACATACACATATACGTATACACCATGTCGAGTTTCAGTGTGTGCGGGTGTGTTTCTATCTGAAACCTACGAACCTCTTCCAAGGACCTCATCCTCTGATATGGTTTTCCTAAATCAGTCTAGTCCAGCCTAGGGTCATTACTAGGGTCTCACTCATTAAGAATCTAGGGTCACATCTTGGTTCCTAATGTTTATAAGTACTATTCCTATTCTACGTTGCGGGGGTGCTAAACGCCATCCACCCGACTTCCCCCCGTAGATATGCATCTACTCACCTGGTCCATGTCTACCGAAGACGGTGTCGCCATCCTCCTCTTCATTGCCCGCAGTCCACGTGAGGGGTACCTAAACGCAAACAATACAAATAGCATCGTAAACTGAATCACATACAAAAGTCAAAACGACGCAAGGAACAAGCATAGGTTAAAACTTATGTCCCGTCCACGCAAAAGCACCAAATATCGCTCGATATCGGCGTACCAACGCCGATGGATCGAGATAACTATAACAAATAACTCGTAGTTTTAAAACTCGTTACTTATAATATATAACATGATTAAATCCATCGAAACCCTAAAAATCGATCAAACCGTCCAATTTCATAAAACCAGAAAATGCCAATTTACCGTTTTTCATCAAAACTTGACATTTAAATGAAACCAATGGTCATAAAACACATTAAATAGCATAACTAGACTATACAAACCGTTACTATATTTTTATTACACAAATTTGTATTAATTTGAAATTTCTAGTTTGCAGCTTTTAACAATTTTCAACATTTTTCAAGCAAAATACCACAATTCCACCACAAAACGTGATTTTACATGAATTAATGTATTAAACCACAATTCATGATGATAATGATTTAATGAAACCATAAATTATATTTTTAATCTCATTTATTTAGGAATTTCTAAAATCTAGTTTACAAAATAGCAATTTTTATCACAATTTATCAATTATCAATAGAAACTAGCAATCAATTTAAGTTTCCATTCCACCAACAAGTTAATACCCTTATTAAGACCACAATCTAGTGTTACAAATATAAATTGAAATTTTATTTCACCAAAAATTATGTTTTATAGAAACCTAGTTAGCAAAATTCCTAATTTAAACAATTTTAAAAGAAAAAATTACAATTCAACAACCATGCAAGATTTTCCAATTCTAAAAGTGTTAAACTAACTATTATAACCCTAATTAATTAATAAAAATCATAACTTGAATTTACAAATCCTAACTTGAATTTTAAAAATTGAACATAGAATTAATTCATTAAATCTAAACATGCTTAAAAGAAACATCTAATAACAAATAAACAAAAGAAGGAAATTTATACCTCCAAAATATGAAATCCAAACAAGAAAATGAGCCTCCAAAATGCATGCTTTCCATCTCCAAATTCCATATAAAAATGAGCAAGGAATAAAGGGTATGAGATAAATAGGATTTTGTGGATTTTTATTGAATTTTTTGATGTATTTTTTATGAATTTTTGTAATAAAAATGAAGTGGGAAATGGGGGGGCTGCCATGAGGGTGTGGCCGGCCAAGCAAGGGAGAGAGGGAGAAAGAGAAAAGAGTTTCATGAGTTTTGTAGAAACTTCATCAATTAATATCTCACTTTATGTCTTTTCATGAATTTCTTCATTTTCTTTCATTTCTTTACTAAAACAACCAAGAAAACTCTAGAAAAATGGGAAAATTTGCAAATAAATTTTGCATGATACACACTGAATTCTAATATGCCATGGTTCATTTTTACAAATTAAAACCATTCAAATTTGTAATTTACACTAATTTAGTGTAAAAATAAAGCTTATGTTAATATTTAAAATAATTAATTTAGGAAAAATATTTAATTAAACTAAAAATTTATAAGTGGCTAAATAAACACCATTTACTAGTAATTACATAATTAAAATAGGTATTTTTGAAATTATAATGAAAAACAATCACGGTTTGGTTTTACGAAAAATACATTTTACTTTACCGAAAATCATAAAATTCACTTAAACAATTTTATTCATTTAATTATTTATTTAATTATTTTTAAAACGTTACACTTAGAATATGTCAAGATATCTGATGTGATCTAGCTCATAAATGAACTCCAAATCCAAACTTCTTAGACTGTATCATCAACTGAACTTAATCAGTATCCTGCGCCATGCCTCCCTCAGTATCCGCTTGAACCACCTGTCCAAAATACTGCCCCTAGTCAGAGGGAAAACTATAACTCTGACAACCTCTCTGTCATCCATGTCACCTTGGAAGCCTGGAGTGATAACTGTCTCCTAAAAGAGATTGTTGTTATCATATCCCTAGAACATTCACTTATGTTCTAAAACTGCTTCCGACCGTTTCTCCAGGTTTGGATTAATATCAATTTATTGCATCCACTGCAAAAAACAACATCTGGTGTGGTACTTGACATCTCATGATTGACTCAATTGCCTAAGCAAGTGATATGCCAATCATGCACATCCCTCTCCCCTTTAGTCTGTAAGACACCTTTAGAGAGGGTGACTCCATCACTTGCAGGTACACTACCGTGCCAGGAGTCATCCATTCTAAAATACTCTTAGAATGTTGTCTAAGTACCCAGATTGGGAAACTACCCAAATCTAGATCTAAAACCATAGATCTAGTAACCAGAATGTCTGATATAATATCCAAGTCCTTTGTGGAGAAACCACTGTGTGACAACCAAAGTATAACCGATCGTAGTATAGGAATTTTACTTCCTACTCTGTGTATTCATCCAAATACCAGGACATCACACCCTACTACCTTCTTAACAGATCCATCCCTATTCTGATGAAGTCAAACCTATGACTGTCACATCAGAAATAGATGATCTATCTCCGCTATATCTGCTTTAGTCTATAAATAGACATAAGCCACTTGTCTACGAATGCTTCCGCTGCTCCACTGACCACGACAACCCTCTGGCAGAGTCATATACACGTGCACTTCTAAAGCTAGTTTAGAATGACGCTATACTCATCCTCCTGCCGGGTCTCACAGTCTGGAACAACAACAATGGCAAGTCTGGGTAAACAAGAACCTCCCTGCCACCGTCCTTGAGCATACCGAAGTACCTCTCGAGCGCCTGAGGTTACCCACCATATCTGCGGAATGGCTAATGGAATGTCAAATCAGAATGAATCTTTAGGTTCTTATCAAATTTTCAGTAATCATCTCCGGTTCTGGAATCACTTCCAGTTCTACCATACTCCCACTACTGTTTTCTAAAAAAAATCCATTTTTGTTAAAACTGTGGCGAGTCAAGAACAATATCACTATTGATCTTCCTGATGGTAGAAAGTCAACCCTCGTCATAGCCTGGGTCAACCCACAAACAGCCATTACAGAAACGTGCCATGAGTTATCCAGAGTCTGGTTTTAAGCATAAGCCAGACAACTCCCCGTACCTTAACATCGTTAAGATATGAACTGTTCTATATCCAATATAGAACCCGAGGCACTGATTTAATTTAACCAGATTCAAATCATGCAGCTATCTCGAGTGCATGTCAACTAAATGGAGAGGGGCCGATCAGCGTTACTCAACTTAGGAGTGCTTCCAATTATAAGTAACCTGAAAGAGAAGCAAGTTCTCTTAATCATTACTATCAACTGAATACCATACGCAAGTTTCTACATCTTCGATCACCTTGAAGAATCCTGATACTTGAAACACTTGGTTCTCTACTTTACTCTTATACCTATAACTTCTCAAAACTTGGACCTTGTGTTTCTACGAAACAAATGTCTAAGAACTAGAGAAGTCACAAGTAAACAGAATATAGTACGAGTACCAACCCCTTTGTCCAAATGGACACTGGACAACATACAATACTCTGTATAAGCCCCCTGAGTCTAATAACTCATTCCCCGTGTGTCGTAGGTTGAAAACTGTACTTATGGTTAAGAAGAATTACACCGCCGTTTAATGCTCCTTACCTAACCATCCACTGATATAGGTAAATGTCATCGACATAATTTCAAAAAGGTATATCTCACTCTATAAAAATAGACGTACAGATATATCAATTTGAAATTGGTGCATAGCAACGGATATTCAAAACCAAATATTTGCCGACCGGCAAACAACCCGGGTGACTTCCTCAAATATCACCAATTACAACGAATTCCGATATAATGAGGATGATCACCTAATTCCCAATAACTTACTCCCACTCATCATCTGTAAAACCATACAGATGTGATAATCATTCCTGGTAAATACATACCCTGGAGCAAGTGTCTAATTGGGAAATCAGTTTTCTATTAACAGTACACAGTGAAACTGAAACATTGAAATGTTTCGATGGGGTATCCGGGTATTCCTAGTAATGCCTCTTCCATTATCCAGATTCACAACTGTAACCGTATAATTCTTTGTCATCTCTCCAAATCCCTTTATATGTCTTTAGTCATTACCTTCTGTACACCCTCTTAGGCTAAATGGTTTTCTTCCTTCCCTACCGTTCGGCACCGGCCTATGGTTTGGAAGGAGACTATCCAATAAGCATAATGGGTGCACTGTCCTAATCCTAGGAGCACTCGCCATGCGAGAGAAGGTGAAGATAAAAGACAACCGCATAAACCTTATTCCAATTTCTCCTGAACCAGAATCCATCCCCGAACTGGAACAAGTTCCTTTCGAGTTCGTATATAACCATACGATGGAGTATCCAAATAACTGTGGATCTTCATAGTGATACGAAGTGTTCTGGAGAAATAAAAAGGTGAAGTGGGAGTGGCGATGAGATACTTGGTTTGGTCGTGGATAGCAGTAGCAATTTACCTTGCCCTCTTACTAATCCCTTTATTTGTCTTTACATAATACCTTCTGTACACCATCGTTAGGCTAATTGGTTTTCTTCATTCCCTATCGGTCGGCACCTGCCTATGGTTTGGAAGAATACTATCCAATAAGCGTAATAGGTGTACTATCTCCTAAACCAAGGAGTACTCGCAACCTGAGAGAAGGTAAAAGGAAAAGACAACTGAATAGTCCTATTCGTTTTCTCCAGAACCAGAAACCATCCTCGAATAAATTCCTTCGAGTTCGTATATAACCATACGATGGTTTTGTCCAATGGAAGTGGACGTTCGTAGTAATACGGGGTGTCCTGGAGAAAAGGGTAAAAGTAGGAGTGACAATGAGTTTTGCAACTCTGACAATCCAAAAGCCAGTGTTAAAGAAGGTTCGGTCAACTTGGTCACTGAGTCATAGTCAAGGGTCGGGTCATGGTCGCTGCCAAAGAGAGAGAGAAAAGAAACACTCAGCGTGCACTCTAACCTAGATCTGAATGGTTATCACTTTATCTAATCGGGAAACCTCCCACTGTAACGTCAAATTCTCCTCCAAACCTGAAAGAAGAATTAGTCGGGATCACCCGAGGAGTAAACCAACTCATCCGTGGGAATCGGGATCCAACTATTATCGCATGATAACGTGACGGAATCCACTCACGTTATCACACTCCAGAAGGTATGCGCATGCCTGGAAAGTTTCAGTTTCTTTAGAAACTCCCGATGTGTGTTTTTACCCCTAGAACCCAAGTGACCTTGACGGAGTCAACAAATCAAAGAGTCCTAGTCATGTTCAACCCGTCATTATCTGGATTGCATTAAACCCACCCGTATGTGCCCTTGACGGAGTCAACAAGGCCGCACGACTGTCCTAACCAATCCCATTTATGCAACAAACAAGCACCACTTAGCTACCGTACACTACGCCTTGACGGAGTCAACAAACGCAGCACGAATACTAAACAATACCCGTAAGAAATGACGGAGGGCTACGGCTGGTTTTTGGCGAAAAACCTTTAACGTAATGAACTTGATTTTGTTGAAGGAACTGCATAGCCTTTTTATAAAAATTATAGCGATGAAAACTTTTGCTAAAGAGGTCACTCCCGGTGAAAGGATCTCGGCTCTTTCCCCGTAGAATGAGGTGCAGGATATTCCAACTGAATACCACGATGCAAAGCAAAAAGTAATTGGCTATAGTGAAGTTATTTCCCTGACGCAAACTTCTGTCCAAGGGGTCACTCCCGGTGAAGGGATCTCGGCCCTTGCCTCGTCGACTGAGGTGCTGGATATTCATAACCGAATACCACTGTGCAAAACAAAAGAGAACGTCCTTGCAATAACAGCTTTTTTTGAAAATTGTTCCAACAACATCAGAATAGGTTTGTTTAACTTGCATTGATCCGAATCAACGCAGTCCCATCAATTGATCACACCAATAAAGAACGAAAATACGATGTACGTATATGCCATCCGCATTCGCTACTGGGTCCCATCATCACCCGTTAGGTTACTTAACTAACGACAGAGCGGGGACTGGACTAGCGTGGATGCAAAACATATACAACATCTACTGGTATATATATCAATATATAATATTTGCTCAAGGCGTGATAAAATGCAACATCACAGAAATGTAATAAGCATCACAGAACAATACAGATATCTGGAAGCCCCGGGTTTCACAGAGCCGCTGCTGAAACCCGAAGTTCCCCTGGTCGTGTGGATAGCCTGTGCAATGAAATCCTAGACCCCTATGGGCGCGGCAAGTTACCCGCCAAAACCTGAAGCGAGGCAGCCCCCTTCATCAACGTGAATAGACCACCCAGCACTTCACGGAATCCGGTAACTTGGGCACCCTTCCTGGGTCAAACTGTACCCCCTACGAGTGCGGCGAATAGCCCGCCAATTCTAGAATAAAGTCCCCTCCGTCTCAATGCCATGAGATGCGGGCTTGTTGCCCTCTAGAACCCGGCTATCTGTGCACCCCACCTTAGGGTAATCCTAGTACAGAAAGTAAAATATACATACAACGGGTACATCGACCTCGACCCCGGTCATGCCCCAAAAGAATAATATACAAACAGGTAGTGACGGCAGTGCACATGTCGGACGCTCTCCCCGCAATATCAAATGTACATAATAAACCAAACTGTACTAACATTGCATACAGGCTATCCCCCACGACCAATCCGTAACATCACAGCACAACACAGAACATCAACGTGAATGTCACGTTCGCAAATCCGTCTAAAATGGTTATAGCAGATAGACTGAATTTACCGATCGAATGACATTCACGGTCGCAGATATAATGTAAATACTGTGAACTAACATGTTTATAATTTTCGATCGATCAAATTTATCGAAGTGGGCCCCAAGCACTACTGTAGCACTCACAGAAAATCTGGGCCCAAAAAGAATATCCCAAAAACCCCATTTCCTAACCAGAAGCCTACTGTGAAAATTTGGTGCAATGAGAACACTTTCCCACCGCGGAACCGCGGCCAAACCAGGGGTTTGGCCGCGTTTCTGTGGTCGTACCGAGGAATCATTGCATCGAATTTTCCCAGAATGCTTAGAATTCTCTGCTCGTGTTTCTGCAATGACCTGAAAAATTTTTAGAGCTAAAAAAAATTCGACAGAAACCTGAGCACTAGAAAATACGGTTTTTGGGATTTTTGTTCGATCGAGTTCTAAACATACTAGAGCAAGCTAGACAGGGTTAATGGCATGGCTCTGATACCATGTTGTGCCACGGCAGCGCCCCGGCCGTCTACTCGAGCCCAAAATGCGGAATCAAAATTTTTCTTAACTTTAAACCGGCGCTACCGCGGACAATAAAACCCGGATCGTAACCATTAACCTAATGCTAGCAAACAAGAGATGGGGTAGAATGCTATACCGAGCGATCTCTGTCCTTCGGTCTTCGTCTCCACTCCGATCTCATCGCGGAATATCCGGTTGTCGCCTCCTCGCCGAAACGGGCACCACAACGACGGGTTCTTTTACGGGCTCCATCCTTTGGACCGAGACAACTCGGGCGCGAAGTTGGCGAGCCGACCCGTCCAAGAGATGCTGTAGGTATAGTGTAGAAACCATTGTCTCATTTGGGGTAGTGAAGTTGCCATGATGGAGGAATGAGAGAAGAGCTTTGCAGAAATCATGGTGCTCTCATTTTTGCAAGGAATAAGATGATGGAAAAATGCCACACCTCAAAAATGAAAACCCTCTCCTCTCTCTATGTGGCCGGCCCACCCAAAAGGAAATGGTGGAGGAAAAATCGCCATTATGCAAAAGGAGAAATAAGAGATAAATGAGAAGGAAAAAAGTCACATCAAAGTCTTTCATTTCTAATATCATAAATGCAAAATGGTGGATGGAAAAAGAATATAATGATGATGGTCATATCATAATCCCTCAAATGCAAGACACCCTCTCCATAATAACTTATTTTCAAACTTGCAAATAACCCCCTCCATCAGAAAGTCCGGCCATGATAGAACAAAGGAAAACTGGCCGGAACGGAATGCAAACTGGCAACTTCAGAAAACTGATCATGTAATAAATTACAGGAAAACCCCGCGACTGTATATACATGCCTGCATTTGCATTCCCACTGAATACAAATGCAAAGAGACAAAATCTACACTGTACAATACTAGGATCCGGCTTAAACCAAAGCCCGCTAGTAAAATCCGTCCGATCATGATCCGTGCAATACCGCACGTATCTGATCGAACCTTGCCATATCTCCATATGGCCTCTACAGCCTTTGGCCCGAAACTTGAGTAACTGTGTGTGGTGGACTCTAAAGACTCGTCAATACTATGGATGTGGATTTAACCACTAGCACGTCAGAGGTATTAGCCATACGTGACGGGCTACCAGCTATTGACCAAAAGGGACGTCGATGAGCGAACTCATCCTGACACCCTGCTGAGCCTGTTAGTGACAATATCCGTACAGTCCGGTCCGTTCGTCTATGAGTATTCGCATGGCGGGCCTAGGGGGTTGGTAAAAGTCAGACCCCCATAAGCGGTACAAGTCGTGTCGGAGTGTAGCCCAGAACACCCTGAGATACTACTGGAATACCTACCAGTAAATCTCCTGCCTCGGCCGAGGGCTTTGTGTAATGGCTCTCCTAGACACAGCGCGATCTCACCCCCAATACCGGGAGAGACGAACCCCTACAGATCCGCTCACTGCCTCCATGTGGCTCGGGAATGTACCCAACTAAAACCTGTTTGTACGACTCCTTTGACCCGTGGTAGGGTAGTAATCAAAGTACAGTGGGAACTCACACGAGACAAATGACGATCTCAGATCGATGAACTAACCTGTACACATGTCACCAGGGAACTGCTATCTGATGTCTGGTATAATCCCAACTAGCATGTTCCCGGCGAGTCCTGTCCGGTGTACTCATAACCCAATGAGCACCTGTATACATCTTAGGTGAACAAACTGACACCAGTGGCTTGTGAGACCGGCCACCGCCCCTCGTCGAGGTCTCGACTGTATACACTAGTCTACTAATGGAGTATCGATGCCCAGTCTCGAAACTCCCACGACTAGGGACCACTTTAAAGATGTGCTTATAGACCCCAGCTCCCACGTATATGATCGCCATCATACTGCTGGCCGTCAAGCAAGAATCCTAAGGGCTCTATCAACGTGCAATAGTGACCTGTAAGGTCACCTGAAGCAGTACACGATGATAAAGATAAACCAGATAGCAGACTATCATCTTGAGTAAGACTGTCCTACCGGTATAGGTCCTCCCTCAATCATTGCAATCATGTGCCTGTGATCCAATAATTGACTCTGATGGCACTATCTCCAACATACACTGTCCCTACTAGTATGATCCGCATCATAGTCCTGGTAGTCAAGTACTCATCCTAAGGGCTTTATCAACATGTAACAAAAAGACAATCAGGGTACATGTTAAGATAAAGAGTAACCAGATAGCGTAATATCATGTCGATCAAGAAAGTCCTCCCTATATATGTCCTAGCATCCACTACAATATACATCGTATGTACATTAATGGCCTCTAGGGCATACATATAACTAACAATCTCCCACTTGCACTAGGGCCATCTGTTGTAGTATCACATACCCAACAATTAGCTGCGGTTGAAGTATCTCATACTCAACCATCCCATAAAAGTCTCTACTGGGAAAAATGCCTTTGTGAGTGGATCCGCGCTGTTGTCCTCTGTGTCTACTCTCCTAACCTCGATCTCGCTATAGATCGACCATCTCCATGATCAGGTGATACTGCCTAAGAATTATATCTGGATTTCAGATGGGACGGGGGTTCCTTGAATAAGCCACAACTCCATTGTCACACAATGGTAGGAACGAAGTTCATCTCATGAACTTATATATCCAGACTGCCTCTTTGGTAGAACCTTTGGTAACGATGTATCTTGCCTTTAATCATCTAGTAAGTGACGGTATCTAGCTTGGAACACTTCCAACATACCGTCCCTCCACTGAGGGTAAAGACAATGCCTGCGACTGACATTCAGTCGTCCTTATCACTCTGGAACCTTTCCAGTGATTCTCCCTAGGATCGATTGATACCATCTCACTACACCTAGTGAAAATCCTAACATCCAATTAGATCTATCTCATAGATCAAAAACCCAGGATTTAGGAGGTATCGCTTTGATCCTATATGGAGAATATTTGTGATAAGCGGAGATTGACCGAGCGAAGCATAGGAAACTCCTTTCCTATCAAGAGTATGTCTTCCACGTACTCTACGAGGATCACCACCATACTCTATACTACCTTTTTGTATATACAAGGTTCATCTACCATTTTGATGAAGTCAAACTCTTTGACTATCACATCAAAACAGATGTTCCAACTCCGCGATGCCTGATTTATCACATAAAACATCTTGCACACATTTCCGCTGCTCCCACTGTCTACGAATCCCTCTAGCTATGTACTTATACACGCTCTCTTCAAAATCAACATTTTAGAAAAGCAGTCATGACACCCAACCACCAGATATCGTAGTCATGGTATGTAGCCGTGGCAAGTAGGATCTGGATGGACTTAAGAATAGCTTTGAAAGTCTCAACTTTTTCATGTACACCAAGTAATCTTCTCTAGGTATACTTGCTCCTGATGGGGATTTAACCCTTCAAATAAAGCAACCAAAGTTCATACTTTGTTGGTGTATAAGGATTCCATCTCAGATCGCTAAGCATCCAGCCATTCTTACAGAGTCCCACTACTGATGGCCTGCTCGAAATAAGTTAGGTCATCATCTCATGATGCAATCCTCGCTCCCACTGTCATAGAGAAACTGAAGTATCTCTCAGGTGGGTGAGCAACCCTACTAGATCGGCGGAGAGGCTGAGGTTCGTTAGAAACTATTGAATCCTTCGGTTCTACCAAATCATCAGCTGCAGTTTGTATAGCTAGAACTGTTTCTAGTTCTACCTCATGACCACTAATTTCTTCACAAGAAATTCCCTTTCACAAAAGTAGCATGTTGAGAAACAAAACATCTTTTGTTCCTCGGTTTGGTAGAAGATATTCCTTTGAGAATGCTTGGGATATCCAACAAACTTTCACAGAACTGACTTTGCCTCGAGCTTGTCCGGATTATGCTTTTTAGACATAGGCCGGACAACCCTAAATCTTAACAAACTTAAGATATGGGCTCTTCCCTTTCCATATAACATATGAAGTGGTAGGCAACTGATTTGATTTGAACCCTATTCAATAGGTATGCATCTTCTCAAGTGCATAACTCCCAAAAGGAAATAGGATACTCAGTAGTACTCATCATAGAGCACACCATATCACATAGGGTGCTATTGCTCCGCCCCAATATACCATCGTGCTATGGTGTATACGGATGAGTAATGCTGAAAGAGAATCTCATTCTCGTTTAGAAAAGTCTAGGAATTCCGTGCTAAAGTATTCTCCTCCTTGATCACATCAAAGGACATAATACTTATACCCGTTTTGGTTGTCTACTTCTAACTCATATTCTTTAAATTTCGCAAAAGGTTCAGACTTGGGTTTCAACAGGAACACATGTGCGAATCTTGAGAGACCATTAGTGAATATAATGAAGTATAAAGAACTGGTCCTGGCATGTGTAGATATGGGACCTTACATACATCATCATGTATCAATCCCAAGAGTTCACTAACTCTTTCTCTATTTCCAATAAACAGAGCTGTGGTCATCTTATCTTTGTGACATGACCGGCAAGTTTCACAAGATGTAAATTCAAACAAATTTAAATATGCATCTAAATGTAACTTCAGCTAGTCAGGTCGCATTGATATGACCTCGTCTACAATACCTCAAGAAGGATCCGTTCATTTATGAACTGTTCCTCTTGTGTGTGTTCTGTACGTTAAGAACTGTAGTTTGATTTAGAACGTCTATGTTTTTAGATAACGTGCCTGAACCGATCTACTCTTGATATAGGAAGTGTTCAAAACATTATCCAACAATACAAAATTATATCCTTCTTTATCTAAATAAAGAGACTGATATGATGTTGTATATGAGGTTCGGTATGTAAAAACATTCGTTCAGAATCAATGTATTTGTTAATACAGGGTGATAACTACCAACAGACTTGGCTGCAACACTTGCACCGTTTCTATCTCATGAAATTTATCTCCCGTTCTCAGTTCTCTACCTATCTGTAGCCCATGTAACAAATTACATATTTGGGATCCTGATCCGGTATCACATACCCAGGACGTAAAGAATATTGAGAAACAGTTTTGTGTAATGAACACACCCGAAGAAGATGCATCAGCATGTACTTTCTTCGTTTGGGCGGCACGGGAATTTTGGTAATCCCTAATTTCCTGCTCTGTCTTATAACAATTATAAGTTGGAGCGGGACCAACGTTCCTTAGCGCAGTATAACAAGCGGGTTCGGTCAATACATCCGTATTATTATCTTGATTAAGGCGTGACATGGTCGCTACCTGGAGAGAGAGAGAAGAAAACACTCAGCGTGTGCTTTTATAAGATTAGATTGGTTATCAATTTATCTAATCAGGATAGCTCCCACTGTTTTAGTCAAATCTTCCTTCAAACCCTAAAAGGAAAGACTAGTCGGGATTAATTACACCCTACAAGTTCGCCAATCTTTTAGCCAGGCCAGTGCCGGTACTTTGAGGGAGTTTCCCCGTGCTTTCGCACGGACCTAATTAAAATAAACCTCGTTTTCTCAGGGGCTTAACCCCGTTAACATCTTTCTAGACGCCTACTTGATCGGCTAATTGTAATGTGTAAAACTCTCCCAGGAGTAACTCTTACTCGCAGCGGGTATCGGGATCCAACTATCTCATAGAAGGTATGCAATCTCATTACAAATTTCAACACTCGAAATTCCCAATAATATTTTACCCCAAGCCTCCTATGACCTTGTCAAAGGCCAACAAACCATAGGCTGCTAGTCAAGTTCAACCCGTCATTTCCTGATGGAATCAAACCCACCCGCACGACCCTTGACAAAGGCCAACAAGGTTGTACGACTACCCTAATCCAATCCGCATCATATGCATAAGCAGATAAGTACTATTCAGCTACCGCACACTACGCCTTGACAAAGGCCAACAAACGCAACACGAATACTAAACAGTCCTTATCTGAAATGACGGAGGGCAACGGCAGGTTTTTGAGAAAACCTTTTGCTTAATGAACTTGATATCGTTGTAGAATCGAGTGATTTTAAATGGAGCGTTTTTTAGGCTTTTCTGGTTTTGCTAAAGAGGTCACTCCCGGTGAAGGGATCGTCGGCTCTTTCCTCATCGAATAAGGTACAGGATATTTCACAAATACCGCTGTGCAAAGGAAGAAATATAGAATCAATCAAAAGACAGACCGAGTTTGTAGCATCTGCTAGTTTCACTAAAGAGGTCACTCCCGGTGAAGGGATCTCGGCTCTTTCCTTATCGAATAAGGTGCTGGATGTTCTACAAGGAACACCGCTATGCAAAGCAAGAACTAGAGCTACCAGTTTTTAAACAAGTTTCTACAACATCTTTAGGTTTCTTTTAGTTTCATTAATCTCATTAATGAAGTCCCATTTTATTATGCTTCACAAGCATCACATTTGAAACGAAATCTGCAATATAACATATATCTCATATATATAATATAAACATTTGTCTCAGGAAGTAATATGATCTCATCACAGAACATTGCAGCAGAAGAAACATATATGAAATATTGGATATACTTTGAGGTCTGTGTTTTAATACGAGCCTGTATAAAACGCGGATTCCACGGCCGCGATGAATAGCCAAACCCACATCCCTAGACCCCTACGAGAGATGCAAGCAACACTGCCAATTCTAGGGTTAGGAGACCCGGTCTCGACTCCTCGAGATGGTCTCCCACTGGACCCTAGAACCCGGTTACTTGTGCTCCCCGCCTTGGGTCTACCTAATGCGGAAAAGTAAATAATATACAATGGTGACACCATCCTCAGCCTGGAATTGCCCCAATAAAAGAATATTACATACAAATGAATTTTACATGAATGAAAAAGAAAAAACTCTCATCTCAAATAAAAACCCCGGCTATTCAAAACGCGACGATCCAATATAACATATCACAGCAACACATAATATCTCATATCATCAACGTAAGCAGGCTTGCGTATCCCGATTGTCGTTGATGTATAGCAACGAAGCCGGCGATACACCACATACTACACTTACGGTCATAGAAAAGAAAGTGTAAAACTACAACAGTTGGAATCCGCAACCTCCTTAGACATCGCATGCCTAACCAAATGAATTCCTTAGACATCGCATGCCTAACTATTATAAACCCCGAATTTTAGTCTCATTATCGAAAACTCTTTTCAATATCAAGTCGGGGAATTCAACAAGATTCCCGACATTCTGATCGAATGCTCATCGCAAACTTTAGTAGACGGCCGCACCCCCGGATGTCATCGACGAAGTGCACTAAGGCGGAACACCGCTGCCGCGAGCACCCGAACGGATGCTTTTGGCGACGGGGTTCTCCTACAGTCACTTGGTCGGGGCTATGAGGCGTGGCTATCTATTAAGTTTACCCGGCAAGTATCCTCGTACGCTACGTGATTGCGACGGACTTTTGATCGCATCAAAATCCCTTGGCAATCGATCATCTGAGACTGAAGTGCTAGATTTATAACATTCATATTAGTTATCTCATAACTACTTGTGGATTCCAAATATTATATCACATTCCAAATAAATAGACAATGTTAAATTTTCCGATCGAATGATCAAACACCCAAGTTTTTCCAAATGGCTCAACACTTGAGCGGAGTATAAAAGCATCCATTACATGCCACAGTACCAATGGTCCAGCCGTAGAAGGGTCAAACCAACCCATCACATGTGGCAACGCCGTACTGCCCCAAACCCTAAGGTTTATAGGCGGTTCAAAACGGTCACATAATCGAGTTAAGGTTTGTTGTCTTCTAGAGGGTCCACCGCGTTACTTGCATGACTTAGAACGTTTTTAAAATACGGAAATATCCAACACTTAGAAATTTTCCGGCAGGGGAAAAAGTGAGTTATTGATATCCATTCGAACTTTTTAACATGTTCTAAAAAATTACCCGGACAAAATAAACGAAGTTATACTTTCCGATCGAATCAACGAGCACCCAATACAACCCAGAAAACTCAACACTTGAGTAAGAATTAAAAATACCCAGAAGCATCACAAAATACATAGGGACTTCACTGTGCAAAAAGCAAACAATGATTTCACTGTACGGCCGCGGAACCGCTGCGCGACCCATGCTCATGTTGGAGATAATGCCCTCAGAGTCAATTATTGGATCACAGGTACGTGATTGCGGTGATTGAGGGAGGACCTATCCCGGTAGGACAGTCTTACTCGTGATGATAGTATGCTATCTGGTTTACCTTTATCATCGTGTACTGTTTTAGGTGACCTGACACGTCGCTATTACACGTTGATAGAGCCCCTAGGATTCTTGCTTGACCACCAGCAGTATGAGGGCGATCATATAAGTGGGAGCTGGGGTCTATAAGCATATCCTGAAATGGTCCCTAGTCGTGTGAGTTTCGAGACAGGGCATCGATACTCCATAGTAGACTAGTGTATACAGTCGAGACCCCGACGAGGGGCGGTGGCCGGTCTCACAAGCCACTGGTGTCAGTTGGATCACCTAAGATGTATACAGGTGCTCATTGGGTTATGAGTACACCGGACAGGACTCGCCGGGAACATGCCAGTTGGTCATATACCAGACGTCAGATGGCAGTTCCCTGGTGACATGTGTGCAGGTTAGTTCATCGACCTGGGGATCGTCATTTGTCTTGTGTGAGTTCCCACTGTACTTTGATTACTACCCTACCACGGCTCAAAGGAGTCGTGCAAACAGGTTTTAGTTGGGTACAGTCCCGAGCCACATGGAGGCAGTGAGCGTATCTTCAGGGGTTCGTCTCTCCCGGTATTGGGGGTGAGGTCGTGCTGTGTCTAGGAGAGCCATTACACAAAGCCCTCGGCCAAGGCAAGGAGATTTACTGGTAGGTATTCCAGTAGTATCTCAGGGTGTTCTGGGCTACACTCCGACACGACTTGTACCGCTTTTAGGGGTCTGACTTTTACCAACCCCCTAGGCCCGCCATGCGATGCTCATAGACGAACGGACCGGACTGTACGGATATTGTCACTGACAGGCTCAGTAGGGTTGTCAGGCTGAGTTCGCTCACAGACGTCCCTTTTAGTCAATACCTGGTAGCCCGTTACGTATTGGCTTATACCTCTGACATGCTAGTGGTTAAATCCACAACCAAGGTGTTGACGAGTCTTTAGAGTCCCCCACATTCAGTTACTCAGCTTTCGGGCGAAAGGTTGTAGAGGCCGTATGGAGATATGGCAAGGTCCGATCAGATACGTGCGGTATTGCACGGATCAGGATCTGACAGTTTGTACTATAGGCCGTATGGATATATGGCAGGGTTCGATCAGATACGTGCGGTATTGCATGGATCAGGATCGAACAGATATTGCTAGCCGGTTTTGGTATAAGCCGGATTCTAGTATAGTACAGTGGAGATTTTGTCTCATTGCATTTGTATTTCGGTCGAAATACAAATGCGGGTGTGTATGCACAGTATCGGGGTTTTCCTGTAATTTATTACGGGACCAGCTTTATGGAGTTGCCAGTTTGCTTTCCGTTTCGGCCGATTTCCATTGTTCGGTTCATTGGCCGAAGTTTGGTGGAGGAGGGCTTATTTGCATTGTTGCAAATAAGCATTTGTGGAGGGGGTCTTTGCATATTATCATGTCATGATATTTGTCCCATCATTTGACTTCATATCTTCTTGATGGCTTGACTTTTAGTAACCATCATGGATGTTGATTACTTGTTTTGGAGTGTGGGTTATGGTTGTGATCATTGGATTCTTTCATCATCTCTTTTCATCATTACTTCCACCCACCCCCTTGACCTTACTCTTTCTCTCTCCAATCACACATGGGTGTGGGGGGCCGGCCATTCCTAAGGAATGGTGAAGTGGATTCATTTTGAGGAGAGAAGAAAAATATGATACATTCATTCTTTTGTATGCTACATTTTTTTCCTACCTCTCTCCAACTTCTTTTTCCTCCACCACAAAAGGCAATTCCATGAACCCCAAAAATGAGACTTCTTCTCTAGATATTCTACAGCATATCTTGGGCACGTCGAGTAGCCGGCTTCGTGCCCGAGTTGCCTCGGCATTGAGGTGGGAGCCCGTAAACGATGTAGGCGATGTGGTGCACTTCCGGCGACGAGGAGGAGACGGAACATTCCGCACGAGATCGGGACGACGACGAGAAGACCGGAGGACTCGGATCTGTCGGTATACTTCTCTTCCCTTTCTTGTTAGTAGCTTAGATGTGATTTCTGCCCCATGCTCTTATGACCTTGACTTTGGCCAACATATCATAAGTCACATGTCAAGTTCTACCCGTCATTTTCCAGGTTAATCTGAATCCACCCATACATACCCTTGACTTTGGCCAAAATGGCAGTACGACTGTCCCAAACCAACGCATCTATCTATGCTGCATATGAATACCCCAATAGCTACCAATCACTGTGCCTTGACTTTGGCCAACATACACAGCTTGAATACTATTGACCACCCATATGAAACGACGGAGGGCTACGAATGGTTTCTGGCGAAAACCTTTAACGTAGTGAACTTGATATCGTTGAAGGAACGGATAGCTTTTTGAAAATATAGTGACGAAAACCGTTGCTAAAGAGGTCACTCCCGGTGAAGGGATCTCGGCTCTTTCCCCGTAGAATAGGGTGCAGGATATTCCAAATGAATACCGCGATGCAAAGCAAAAGTAATCGGCTATAGTGAAGTTAATGCCCTGACGCAAACTTTTTGTCCAAGGGGTCACTCCCGGTGAAGGGATCTCGGCCCTTGCCTCGTCGACTGAGGAGCAGGATATTCCAACTGAATATCTCGATGCAAAACAAAAGTGAACGTCCTTGCAATAACAGCTTTTTGAAAAGTGTTCCAACAACATCAGATTAGGTTTGTTTTTAACTTGCATTGATCCGAATCAATGCAGTCCCATCAATTGATCACACCAAAAAGAACGAAAATATACTGATGTACGTATATGCCATCCGCATTCGCCACTGGGTCCCGTCATTACCCGTTAGGTTAGCTAACTAACGACAGAGCGGGGACTGGACTAGCGCGGATGTAAAACATATACAACATCTACTAATATATATACCAATATATTATATTTCGCTCAAGGCGTGAAAGAAATGCAACATCACAGAGAATGAACAGCATCACAGAAACAATACAGATATCTGGGATCCCCGGGTTTCACAGAGCCACTGCTGAAACCCGACGTTCCCCTGGTCGTGTGGATAGCCTGCGCAATGAAAACCTAGACCCCTACGGGCGCGGCAAGTCACCCGCCAAAACCTGAAGCGAGGCAACCCCTTTCAGTACCGTGAATGGACCACCCAGCACTTCACGGAATCCGGCAACTTGGGCACCCCTCCTGGGTCAACCTGTACCCCCTACGAGTGCGGCGAATAGCCTGCCAATCTTAGAGTGAAGCACCCTCTGTCTCAATGCCATGAGATGCGGGCTTGTTGCCTTCCAGAACCCGGCTATCCGTGCAACCCTCCGCGGGGTAATCCTAGTACAGAAAGTAAAATATACATACACCGGGTACAACGACCGCAACCTGGCCGTGCCCCAAAATAATAATACAAACGGGCAGTGACGGCAGTCCACATGTCGGACGCTCGCCCCGCAATATCAAATGTACATAATACAACCACAACTGTACTAGCATTGCATCCAGGCTATCCCCACCGACCGATCCGCAACATCACAGCAAAAACAGAACATCAACGTGAAAGTCACGTTCGCAAATCCGTCTAACCGGGCTATAGCAGTTAGACTGGATTTACCGATCGAGTGACATTCACGGTCGCAGATATAATGTAAATACTGTGAAATAATGTGTTTAAAATATCCGATCAATCAAATTTTAACAAGTGGGCCCCCAAGCATTACAGTAGCAGATCAGGAAATTCTGGGCCCAATATTAATATTCCAAAACCCAAATTTAAAGCCCACAAGCCCACTGGAAAAACCTGGTGAGCTGAACCCAAATACCTGCGGCGGAACCGCGGCCAACAAGGGGTTAAGGCCGCGGTTCCGCGGTCGTACGGAGGGTTCAGGGAACCAAAATTTTCCAGTGGTCTTAGGGTACTCTGTACATCATTCTGCAATCACCTGAAAAATTTTTTGAGACCAAAAATTTTCAACAGAAACTGATGCGAACTAAAATGCAATTTTGGAACATTCGATCGATCGAAACAGAAAAACACATTACACAAAGCTAGACTAAGTTAATGGCGAGGCTCTGATACCACTGTAAGTGCACGGCGGCGCCCCGGCCGTCAATCCGACGCCGGAATGCGGAAGCGGTGAAAAACTTTAATTTTGCGGACTTAGCAAACCGGCACCACCGCGCACTAAACATCCGGATCGTAACCATTAACAAGTGGGAGTTTCAAAAGAACTGAAACTTGCCAGATATGCGCATACCTTCTGGAGTGTGATACCGTGAGCGGATTCCGTCACGTTATCATGCGATGATAGTTGGATCCCGATTCCCACTGATGAGTTAGTTTACTCCTCGGGTAACCCCGACTAATTCTTCTTTCAGGTTTGGAGGAGAATTTGAGGTACAGTGGGAGGATTCCAGATTAGATAAATTGGTAACCATTCTGATCTAGGTTAGAGTGCACGCTGAGTGTTTCTTTTCTCTCTCTCTTTGGCAGCGACCATTGACCCGACCCTAAGACTATGACTCAGTGACCAAGTTGACCGAACCTTCTTAAACACTGGCTTTTGGATTATCAGAATTGCAAACCTCATTGCCACTCCTACTTTTACCCTTTTTTCCAGGACACCCCGTATTACTACGAACGTCCACTTCCATTGGACAAAACCATCGTATGGTTAGATACGAACTCGAAGGGATTTATTCGAGGATGGTTTCCGGTTCTGGAGAAAACGGATAGGACTATTCAGTTGTCTTTTCTTTTCACCCTCTCTCAGGTTGCGAGTACTCCTTGGTTTAGGAGTAGTACACCTATTACGCAAATTGGATAGTCTTCTTCCAAACCATAGGCTGGTGCCGACCGGTAGGGAAGGAAGAAAGCCAATTAGCCTAAACGGTGTACAGAAGGTATTAAGTTAAGACAAAGCAAGGGATTAGTGAGAGGGCAAAGTAAATTGCAACAGATATTCACGACCAAACCAAGTATTCCTTCGCCAATCCTAAATCACCTTTGTATTTCTCCGGAACACTCCGTATCACTACGAAGATCCACAGTTTATTGGATACTCCATCGTATGGTTATATACGAACTCGAAAGGAACTTGTTCCAGTTCGGGGATGGATTCTGGTTCAGGAGAAATAGGAATAAGATTTATTCAGGTGTCTTTTATCTTCACCTTCTCTCGCATTGTGAGTGTTCCTAGGATTAGGACAGTACACCCATTATGCTTATTGGATAGTCTTCTTCCAAACCATAGGCTGGTGCCGAACGGTAGGGAAGGAAGAAAACCATTTGGCCTAAAGGGGTGTGCAGAAGGTAATGACTAAAGACATATGAAGGGATTTGGAGAGGTGGCAAAGAACTACACGGTTACAGTTGTGAATCTGGATAATGGAAGAGGCATTACTAGGAATACTGGGATACCCCATCGAAACATTTCAATGTTTCAGTCTCACTGTGTGCTGTTAAAGGAAAGCTGATTTCCCGACTAGATACTTACTCCAGGGTATGTATTTACCAGGTATGATTCTCACATCTGTATGGTTTTACAGATGATGAGTGGGAGTAAGTTGTTGGGAATTGGGTGACTATCCTCATTATATCGAGATTCGTTGCAATCGGTGATATTTGAGGAAATCACCTAGGTTGTTTGCCGGTCGGCAAATATTTGGTTTTGAATATCTGCTGTTATGCACCAATTTCAAATTGATATATCTGTACGTCTATTTTCATGGAGTGAGATATACCTTTCTGAAATTATGTCTACGACATTTACCTATATCAGTGGATGGTTAGGTAAGGAGCATTAAACATCGGTGTAATTCTTCTTAACCATAAGTACAGTTTTCAACCTACGACACACAATGAATGAGTTATCAGACTCAAGGGACTTATACAGAGTATTGTATGTTGTCCAGGGTCCATCAGGACAAAGGGGTTGGTCCTCGTACTATATTCGGTTTACTTGTGACTTCTCTAGTTTTTAGACAGGTGTTTCGTGGAAACACAGGGTCCGAATTTTGAGAAGTTATAGGTATTTGGATACAGTAGAGAACCATGTGTAGCAAGTATCGGGATTCTTCAAAGTGATCGAAGATGTAGATACTTGTGTATGGTATTCAGTCATAGTAATGGTAAAGAGATCTTGCTTCTCTTTCAGGTTATTCATAATTGGAAGCATTCCTAAGTTGAGTAACGCTGATCGGCCTCCTTCCATTTAGTTGACATGCACTGAAGACAGCTGCATGATTTGAATCTGGTTCAATTAAATCAGTGCCTCTGGTTCTATATTGCATATAGAACAGTTCATATCTTAACGATGTTAAGGTACGGGGAGTTGTCCGGCTTATGATTAAAACCAGACACTGGACAACTCAAGGCACGTTTCTGTAATGGCTGTTTGTGGGTTGACCCAGGCTTTGACGAGGGTTGATTTTCTACCATCTGGATGAACAATAGAGATATTGTTCTAGACTCGCCACAGTTTTAATTAAAAATGGATTTTTTCAGAAAACAGTAGTGGGAGTATGGTAGAACTGGAAGTGATTCCAGAACCACAAACGATTACTGAAGATTTGATAAGGAACCTAAAGATTCAATCTGGATTGATATTCCATTGGCCACTCCGCAGATACGGTGGGTAACTTCAGGCACCCGAGAGGTACTACGGTAGCCTCAAGGACGGTGACAGGGAAGTTCTTGTTTACCCACAATTACCATTGCTGTTGTTCCAGGCTGCGAGACCCGGCGGGAGGATGAGTATAGCGTCATTCTAAACTAGTTTTAGAAGTGTACGTCTATATGACTCTGCCAGAGGGTTGTCGTAGTCAGTGGGAGCAGCGGAAGCATTGGTGGACAGGTAGCTTATGTCTATTTATAGACTAAAGCAAATATAGCGGAGATAGATCATCTATTTCTGACGTGACAGTCATGGGTTTGACTTCATCAGAATAGGGGATGGATCTGTTGAGAAAGTAGTAGGGTGTGATATCCTGGTATTTGGATGACATACACAGAACAGGAAAAGAAACTCCTATACTACAATCGGTTATACTTTGGTCGTCACACAGTGTTTTCTCCACAAAGGAAATGGATTTTATATCACACATACTGGTTACTAGATCTATGGTTATAGATCTAGATTTGGGTGGTTTCCTAATAAGGGTACTTGACAGCATTCTAAGAGTATTTAGGATGGACGACTCCTGGCACGGTAGTGTACCTGCATGTAATGGAGTCACCCTCTCTAAAGGTGTCTTACAGACTAAAGGGGAGAGGGACATGCATGATTGGCAGATCACTTGCTCAGGCAATTGAGTCAATCATGAGATGTCAAGTACCACACCAGATGTTGTTCTTGCACTAGATGCAATAAGTTGATATTGACCTGATCCTGGAGAAACAGTCGGAAGCAGTTTTAGAACATAAGTGGATGTTCTAGGGATATGATAACGACAGCCTCATGTGGGAGACAGTTATCATTCCAGGCTTCCAAGGTGACATGGACGACAAGGAGGTTGTCAGAGTTATAGTTTTCCCTCTGACGAGGGGCAGTATTTTGGACAGGTGGTCCAAGGCAATACTGAGGGAGGCATGGCGCAGGATACCGATTAAGTTCAGTTGACGATACAGTCTAAGAAGTTTGGATTTGGAGTTCATTTATGAGCTATGTCCCATCAGACATCCAGACACATTCTAAGACAGGTATTGCTCATTTCGGGAGATGGGTTTCTCCGCGAACTTGAGATATAGAGAGACATAGAAAGTGACATCAAGGCGGATCCACTCACTGAGGCTATTCCTCGAACGCAATAGTTTCGCAAACGAGCTTTGTGAGACTGACTAGTAGAGGAGTTGGGTGTTCGGTATCACACGGGCTGTGAGTATGCGACATCGCAATAATTAGCCTTGAGTGCAAGTGGGATATTGTTGGAGATAATGCCCTCAGAGTCAATTATTGGATCACAGGTACGTGATTGCGGTGATTGAGGGAGGACCTATCCCGGTAGGCAGTCTTACTCGTGATGATAGTATGCTATCTGGTTTACCTTTATCATCGTGTACTGTTTTAGGTGACCTGACACGTCGCTATTACACGTTGATAGAGCCCCTAGGATTCTTGCTTGACCACCAGCAGTATGAGGGCGATCATATAAGTGGGAGCTGGGGTCTATAAGCATATCCTGAAATGGTCCCTAGTCGTGTGAGTTTCGAGACAGGGCATCGATACTCCATAGTAGACTAGTGTATACAGTCGAGACCCCGACGAGGGGCGGTGGCCGGTCTCACAAGCCACTGGTGTCAGTTGGATCACCTAAGATGTATACAGGTGCTCATTGGGTTATGAGTACACCGGACAGGACTCGCCGGGAACATGCCAGTTGGTCATATACCAGACGTCAGATGGCAGTTCCGTGGTGACATGTGTGCAGGTTAGTTCATCGACATGGGGATCGTCAGTTGTCTTGTGTGAGTTCCCACTGTACTTTGATTACTACCCTACCACGGCTCAAAGGAGTCGTGCAAACAGGTTTTAGTTGGGTACAGTCCCGAGCCACATGGAGGCAGTGAGCGTATCTTCAGGGGTTCGTCTCTCCCGGTATTGGGGGTGAGGTCGTGCTGTGTCTAGGAGAGCCATTACATAAAGCCCTCGGCCGAGGCAAGGAGATTTACTGGTAGGTATTCCAGTAGTATCTAAGGGTGTTCTGGGCTACACTCCGACACGACTTGTACCGCTTTTGGGGGTCTGACTTTTACCAACCCCCTAGGCCCGCCATGTGATGCTCATAGACGAACGGACCGGACTGTACGGATATTGTCACTGACAGGCTCAGTAGGGTTGTCAGGCTGAGTTCGCTCACAGACGTCCCTTTTAGTCAATACCTGGTAGCCCGTTACGTATTGGCTTATACCTCTGACATGCTAGTGGTTAAATCCACAACCAAGGTGTTGACGAGTCTTTAGAGTCCCCCACATTCAGTTACTCAGCTTTCGGGCGAAAGGTTGTAGAGGCCGTATGGAGATATGGCAAGGTCCGATCAGATACGTGCGGTATTGCACGGATCAGGATCTGACAGTTTGTACTATAGGCCGTATGGATATATGGCAGGGTTCGATCAGATACGTGCGGTATTGCACGGATCAGGATCGAACAGATATTGCTAGCCGGTTTTGGTATAAGCCGGATTCTAGTATAGTACAGTGGAGATTTTGTCTCATTGCATTTGTATTTCGGTCGAAATACAAATGCGGGTGTGTATGCACAGTATCGGGGTTTTCCTGTAATTTATTACGGGACCAGCTTTATGGAGTTGCCAGTTTGCTTTCCGTTTCGGCCGATTTCCATTGTTCCGTTCATTGGCCGAAGTTTGGTGGAGGAGGGCTTATTTGCATTGTTGCAAATAAGCATTTGTGGAGGGGGTCTTTGCATATTATCATGTCATGATACTTGTCCCATCATTTGACTTCATATCTTCTTGATGGCTTGACTTTTAGTAACCATCATGGATGTTGATTACTTGTTTTGGAGTGTGGGTTATGGTTGTGATCATTGGATTCTTTCATCATCTCTTTTCATCATTACTTCCACCCACCCCCTTGACCTTACTCTTTCTCTCTCCAATCACACATGGGTGTGGGGGGGCCGGCCATTCCTATGGAATGGTGAAGTGGATTCATTTTGAGGAGAGAAGAAAAATATGATACATTCATTCTTTTGTATGCAACATTTTTTTCCTACCTCTCTCCAAGTTCTTTTTCCTCCACCACAAAAGGCAATTCCATGAACCCCAAAAATGAGACTTCTTCTCTAGATATTCTACAGCATATCTTGGGCACGTCGAGTAGCCGGCTTCGTGCCCGAGTTGCCTCGGCATTGAGGTGGGAGCCCGTAAACGATGTAGGCGATGTGGTGCACTTCCGGCGACGAGGAGGAGACGGAACATTCCGCACGAGATCGGGACGACGACGAGAAGACCGGAGGACTCGGATCTGTCGGTATACTTCTCTTCCCTTTCTTGTTAGTAGCTTAGACTTGTTAATGGTTACGATCCGGATGTTTAGTACGCGGTGGTGCCGGTTTGCTAAGTCCGCAAAATTAAAGTTTTTCACCGCTTCCGCATTCCGGCGTCGGATTGACGGCCGGGGCGCCGCCGTGCACTTACAGCTCATGCCGCGGTTCCGCGGCGCCTTGGGCGAATTACGTTGTCGTTTTTCACACAGTTCCATAAAATTACCCGCTGAATTTTCTGAGCATTTTTAATATGAAAAAAAATCAACTTTTTGAAAAATTTCCAGAATAGGGTATAAACCGGGGTTTCGGGGTTCGATCGGACTTCCAACTTCGTCTAGACTTCGCCTAAAGCTCTAACTTGGCTCTGATACCACTGTAGGGTTACTAGGCACTCTCACAAGGTTCTATAATGAATCAACCATGCCCGATTCAAATTTTAGACGTGCCGAACAACCCTAACCAAGATCATTAAACTAGAGATTAGGCGAAACAAAGCATGTTAAACACTTTAACATCTAAGAGTTTGGGATTACAACCTTTGTAGTCCGGTCCTTCACTTCATAAGCTCCGTGTTAAGGTCCCTTCGCTGCGATCATCGATTATCCGGACTCTCGAAAAGCTCCACGAAGAGAAAGATGCAAGCTTGCTTCCGATCTTCGATAACTAAGATGATCTACCTTGAAGTTTCTTTAACACAAGCTCTCACTCACTAAATGAAGTGAACACCCTAATCTAAATGGCTATGATAGATTAGGATGATGAAGTAGGATTTTAGCTCTCATTTGTTTTCTTTAACTCACTCAAAATCATCACTAAGCAAAAAGCTAGAAAGCTTTCAAGGAAGAAGAAGAAGAATCAATTTACCTTGTGATGAATAATGAATTGTGGTGAGGTTAGAATTGCAACCATGGGTTAAGTATGATAACTTAACACATGTAGAGACTTAACCATAGTCATGGGTTGGGTTGGGTTAATAAATATCATAACAAATATCTTTACAAATATCTTTAGCAAGAAACAAAAGAAAAACCTTCTAGAAGCTTCTAGAAAATATTAACCTAAATCAAACCTTAATCATGCTTAATCTCTACTAATCACGTTGCATTAATAACCCTAACATGTTAAAATATTATATATCGCATATACAATATTTATTGTAACAAAATAAAATAATACAATTAACATATATCGCATATATATCAATGTATTACCCGAGTGAGAAAAAGAATCTTTTAGTGAGCTTATATCAGTTAATGTAATTTAATAAATCAAATATATAATTATACATTAAATTATCGAATCAACACTTGATCTCGATAATCCGGCTATTTCACAAATAACCGACTAATATAATCTGTATCAGTTCATCGAATCAACACTTGATCCGATGACCCGGCTATATCACATATACCCGGCCGATATCTTAAATCGCGAGAATCTAATACGGTATCACATACACATATTGTTCATGGTCCTGCACATATCATATATGTGCCCCTACTCTATTTTTCCTGAGTCAAGAAAGCTCACTGTAGGACTCCAAAGAATCGTCAATACGCCGGCAGTAGGTGATGATCATATCAAACACCCACAAGCAGCAAGCGGTCAGCTAAATGTAACAGCTACCCTAGTATTGAGCGATCAGAAGATCAACAAGAAAGCTTGTACATTCTCCTGCGAATCCAATCAGTAACACTCAGTACAGTCCGGTCTCTTCGTCTGATATGTCGCATATCTCGCCTAGGGGTGGTAAACGTCAGACCCCAGTTGCTTGATAAGTCGTGTCGATTTGAGGTATATAACAGTTCGAGAAACTACTGATAACACTTACCAGTTAATCTCAGCAACCCTGGCTAAGGATTTCCAGTTATAGCCAATCGAACACAGCGCAACATCAACTCCCTATACCGGGAGAGACGAATCCCCTCCTATCGCTCATTGCCTCCATGTGATTCGGGACTGTACCCAAAAGCCACCTTTTTGCACGCCCTATTGGACGTGGTATGATGGAAATCAAAGCACAGTGGGAATCACACAAGACTCTATGACGATCTCGGGTCTACAGACTAACCTGTACTAGTGTCACCAGAGAACTGCCATCTGACGTGAGGTATAGTACCATCTGGGAGTTCTCGGCGAGTCCGTCCAATGTACCCAGTCTCTACTGAGCACCCGTACACCATCCTTGATGTCAAACACAGATGGATATGGGATCATCCATCGCCCATCATATGGGTCAAGATGCGTATACACTAGTCTACTCTGGAGTATCGATGCCCTGTCTCGGTACTCCCACGACTAGGAACATTTGAAGGATGTACTTGGCGACTACACTGTCCCCACTAGTATGATCCGCATCATAGTCCTGGTAGTCAAGTACTCATTCTAAGGGCTTTATCAACATGTAACAAAAAGACAATCAGGATACATGTTAAGATAAAGAGTAACCAGATAGCGTACTATCATGTCGAGCAAGAAAGTCCTCCCTATATATGTCCTAACATCCACTACAATATACATCGTATGTACATTAATGGCCTCTAGGGCATACATATAACTAACAATCTCCCACTTGCACTACGGCCATCTGTTGTAGTATCACATACCCAACAATTAGCTGCGGTTGAAGTATCTCATACTCTACCATCCCATAAAAGTCTCTACTGGGAAAAAGGCCTTTGTCAGTGGATCCGCGCTGTTGTCCTCTGTGTCTACTCTCCTAACCTCGATCTCCCTGGAGATCGACCATCTCCATGATCAGGTGATACTTCCTAAGAATTATATCTGGATTTCAGATGGGACGGCGGTTCCTTGGCATAAGCCACAACTCCATTGTCGCACAATGGTAGGAACGAAGTTCATCTCATGAACTTATATATCCAGACTGCCTCTTTGGTAGCACCCTTGGTAACGATGTATCTTGCCTTTAATCATCTAGTAAGTGACGGTATCTAGCTTAGAACACTTCCAACATACCGTCCCTCCACTGAGGGTAAAGACAATGCATGCGACTGACATTCAGTCGTCCTTATCACTCTGGAACCTTTCCAGTGATTCTCCCCAGGATCGATTGATACCATCTCACTACACCTAGTGAAAATCCTAACATCCAATTAGATCTATGTCATAGATCCAAAACCCAGGATTTAAGAGTTATCGCTTTGATCCTATATGGAGAATCTTTATGATAAGCGGAGATTGACCGAGCGTAGCATAGGAAACTACTTCCTTTTCAAGAGTATGTCATCCACGTACTCTACGAGGATCACCACCATACTCTCTACTACCTTTTTGTATATATAAGGTTCATCTACCATTTTGATGAGGTCAAACTCTTTGACTATCACATCAAAACAGATGTTCCAACTCCGCGATGCCTGATTTATCAAATAAAACATCTTGCACACATTTCCGCTGCTCCCACTGTCTACGAAGCCCTCTGGCTGTGTACTTATAGACGCTCTCTTCCAAATAAACATTTTAGAAAAGCAGTCATGACACCCAACCACCAGATATCGTAGTCATGGTATGTAGCCGTGGCAAGTAGTATCTGGATGGACCTATGCATAGCTTTGAAAGTCTCAACTTTTCCATGTACACCAAGTAATTTTCTCAAGATATACTTGCTCCTGATGGGGATTTAACCCTTCAGATAAAGCAACCAAAGTCCATACTTTGTTGGTGTATAAGGATTCCATCTCAGATCGCTAAGCATCTAGCCATTCTTACAGAGTCCCACTACTGATGGCCTGCTCGAAATAAGTTGGGTCATCATCTCATGATGCAATACTCGCTCCCACTGTCATAGAGAAACTGAAGTATCTCTCAGGTGGGTGAGGAGCTCTACTAGATCGGCGGAGAGGCTGAGGTTCGTTAGAAACTATTGAATCCTTCGGTTCTACCAAATCATCAGCTGCAGTTTGTATAGCTGGAATTGTTTCCAGTTCTACCTCATGACCATTAATTTCTTCACAAGAAATTCCCTTTCACAAAGGTGGCATGTTAAGAAACAAAACATCTTTTGTTCCTCGGTTTGGTAGAAGATATTCATTTTCGAATGCTTGGGATATCCAACAAACTTTCACAGAGCTGACTTTGCCTCGAGCTTGTCCGGATTATGCTTTTTAGACATAGGCCGGACAACCCTAAATCTTAACAAACTTAAGATATGGGCTCTTCCCTTTCCATATCACATATGAAGTGGTAGGCAACTGATTTGATTTGAACCCTATTCAATAGGTATGCTGCTTCTCAAGTGCATAACTCCCAAAAGGAAATAGGATACTCAGTAGTACTCATCATAGAGCACACTATATCACATAGGGTGCTATTGCTCCGCCCCGATATACCATCGTGCTATGGTGTATACGGAGGAGTAATGCTGAGAGAGAATCTCATTCTCCTTTAGAAAAGTCCAGGAATTCCGTGCTCAAGTATTCTCCTCCTTGATCACATCAAAGGACATAATACTTATACCCGTTTTGGTTCTCTACTTCTAACTCATATTCTTTGAATTTCGCAAAAGGTTCAGACTCAATAGGAACACATGTGCGAATCTTGAGAGACCATCAGTGAATATAATGAAGTATAAAAAACCGGTCCTGGCATGTGTAGATAGGGTACCTTACATACATCATCATGTATCAATCCCAAGAGTTCACTAACTCTTTCTCTATTTCCAATAAACAGAGCTGTGGTCATCTTATCTTTGTGACATGACCGGCAAGTTTCACAAGATGTAAATTCAAACAGATTTAAATATGCATCTAAATGTAACTTCAGCTAGTCAGGTCGCATTGATATGACCTCGTCTACAATACCTCAAGAAGGATCCGTTCATTTATGAAATGTTCCTCTTGTGTGTGTTCTGTACGTTAAGAACTGTAGTTTGATTTAGAACGTCTATGCTTTTAGATACCGTGCCTGAACCGATCAACTCTTGATATAGGAAGTGTTCAAAACATTATCCAACAATACAAAATTATATCCTTCTTTATCTAAATAAAGACACTGATATGATGTTGTATATGAGGTTCGGTATGTAAAAACATTCGTTCAGAATCAATGTATTTGTTAATACAGGGTGATAACTACCAACAGACTTGGCTGCAACACTTGCACCGTTTCTATCTCATGAAATTTATCACCCGTTCTCAGTTCTCTACCTATCTGTAGCCCATGTAACAAATTACATATTTGGGATCCTGATCCAGTATCACATACCCAGGACGTAAAGAATATTGAGAAACGGTTCTGTGTAATGAACACACCCGAAGAAGATGCATCAGCATGCACTTTCTTCGTTTGGGCGGCACGGGAATTTTTGTAATCCCTAATTTCCTGCTCTGTCTTATAACAATTATAAGTTGGAGCGGGACCAACGTTCCTTAGCGCAGCATAACAAGCGGGTTCGGTCAATACATCCATATTATTATCTTGATTAAGGCGTGACATGGTCGCTACCTGGAGAGAGAGAGAGAAGAAAACACTCAGCGTGTGCTTTTATAAGATTAGATTGGTTATCAATTTATCTAATCAGGATGGCTCCCACTGTTTTAGTCAAATCTTCCTTCAAACCCTAAAAGGAAAGACTAGCCGGGATTAATTACACCCTACAAGTTCGCCAATCTTTTAGCCAGGCCAGTGCCGGTACTTTGAGGGAGTTTCCCCGTGCTTTCGCACGGACTTAATTAAAATAAAACTCATTTTCCCAGGGGCGTACCCTCGTTAACACCTTTCTAGACGCCTACTTGATCGGCTAATTGTAATGTGTAAAACTCTCCCAGGAGTAACTCTTACTCGCAGTGGGTATCGGGATCCAACTATCTCATAGAAGGTATGCAATCTCATTGCAAATTTCAACACTTGAAATGCCCAATAATATTTTACCCCAAGCCTCCTATGACCTTGACAAAGGCCAACAAACCATAGGCTGCTAGTCAAGTTCAACCCGTCATTTCCTGATTGAATCAAACCCACCCGCACGACCCTTGACAAAGGCTAACAAGGTTGTACGACTACCCTAATCCAATCTGCATCATATGCATAAGCAGATAAGTACTATTCAGCAACCGCACACTATGCCTTGACAAAGGCCAATAAATGCAACACGAATACTAAACAGTCCTTATCTGAAATGACGGAAGGCTACGACAGGTTTTAAGAAAACCTTTTGCGTAATGAACTTGATATCGATGTAGAATCGAGTGATTTTAAATGGAGAGTTTTTTATTTCTAGTTTTGCTAAAGAGGTGACTCCCGGTGAAGGGATCGTCGGCTCTTTCCTCATCGAATAAGGTGCAGGATATTTCACAAATACCGCTGTGCTAAGCAAGAACTATAGAAGCAATCAAAAGACAGACCGAGTTTGTAGCATCTGCTAGTTTCACTAAAGAGGTCACTCCCGGTGAAGGGATCTCGGCTCTTTCCTTATCGAATAAGGTGCTGGATGTTCTACAAGGAACACCGCTATGCAAAGCAAGAACTAGAGCTACCAGTTTTTAAACAAGTTTCTACAACATCTTTAGGTTTCTTTTAGTTTCATTAATCTCATTAATGAAGTCCCATTTTATTATGCTTCACAAGAATCACATTTGAAACGAAATCTGCAATATAACATATATCTCATATATATAATATAAACATTCGTCTTGGGCAGTAATATGATCTCATCACAGAACATTGCAGCAGAAGAAACATATATGAAATATTGGATATACTAGGAGGTCTGTGTTTTAATACGAGCCTGTATAAAACGCGGATTCCACGGTCGCGATGAATAGCCAAACCCACATCCCTAGACCCCTACGAGAGATGCAAGCAACACTGCCAATTCTAGGGTTAGGAGACCCGGTCTCGACTCCTCGAGATGGTCTCCCACTGGACCCTAGAACCCGGTTACTTGTTCTCCCCGCCTTGGGTCTACCTAATGCGGAAAAGTAAATAATATACAATGGTGACATCATCCTCAGCCCGGATGTGCCCCAATAAAAGAATATTACATACAATTGAATTTTACATGAATGAAAAAGAAAAAACTCTCAACTCAAATAAAAACCCCGGCTATTCAAAACGCGACGATCCAATATAACATATCACAGCAACGCATAATATCTCATATCATCAACGTAAGCAGGCATGCGTATCCCGATTGTCGTTGATGTATAGCAATGAAGACGGCGATACACCACATACTACGCTTACGGTCACAGAAAAGAAAGTGTAAAACTACAACAGTTGGAATCCGCAACCTCCTTAGACATCGCATGCCTAACCAAATGAATTCCTTAGACATCGCATGCCTAACTATTATAAACCCCGCATTTTAGTCTCATTATCGAAAACTCTTTTCAATATCAAGTCGGGCAATTCAACATGATTCCCGACATCCTGATCGAATGCTCGTCGCAAATTTTAGTAGACAGCCGCACCCCCGGATGCCGTCGACGAAGTGCACTAAGGCGGAACACCGCTGCCGTAAGCAGCCGAACGGATGCTTTTGGCGACGGGGTTCTTCTACAGTCACTTGGTCGGGGCTATGGGGCGTAGCTATCTATTAAGTTTACCCGGCGAGTATCCGCGTACGCTACTTGATCGTGACGGACTTTTGATCGCATCAAAATCCCGTGGCAATCGATTATCTGAGACTGAACTGCTAGATTTATAACATTCAAATTAGTTATCTCATAACTACTTGTGGATTCCAAATATTGTATCAAATTCCAGATAAATAGACAATGTTAAATTTTCCGATCGAATGATCAAACACCCAAGTTTTCCCAAATGGCTCAACACTTGAGCGGAGTTTAAAAGCATCCATCACATGCCACAGTACCAATGGTCCAGCAGTAGAAGGGTCAAACCAACGCATCGCATGTGGCAACGCCGTACTGCCCCAAACCCTAAGGTTTAGAGGTGGTTCAAAATGGTCACATAATCGAGTTAAGGTTTGTTGTCTTCTAGAGGGTCCACCGCGTTACTTGCAGGACTTAGAACGTTTTTAAAATATGGGAAAATCCAACACTTAGAAATTTTCCGGCAGGGGAAAAGTGAGTTAGTGATATCCGTTCGAACTTTTTAACATGTTCTAAAAAATTACCCGGACAAAATAAACGAAGTTATACTTTCCGATCGAATCAACGAGCTCCCAATACAACCCAAAAAACTAAACACTTGAGTAAGAATTAAAAATACCCAGAAGCATCAGGAAATATATAGGTACTTTACTGTGCAAAAAGCAAACAATGATTTCACTGTACGGCCGCGGAACCGCCGCATGACCCATGCTCATGCCGCGGTTCCGCGGCGCCTTGGGTGAATTACGTTGTCATTTTTCACACAGTTCCATAAAATTACCTGCTGAATTTTCTGAGCATTTTTAATATGAAAAAAATCAACTTTTTGAAAAATTTCCAGAATAGGGTATAAACCGGGGTTTCGGGGTTCGATCGGACTTCCAACTTCGTCTAGACTTCGCCTAAAGCTTTAACTTGGCTCTGATACCACTGTAGGATTACTAGGCACTCTCACAAGGTTCTATAAGGCATCAACCATGCCCGATTCAAATTTTAGACATGCCGAACAACCCTAACCAAGATCTTTAAACTAGAGATTAGGCGAAACAAAGCATGTTAAACACTTTAACATCTAAGTGTTTGGGATTACAACCTTTATAGTCCGATCCTTCACTTCATAAGCTCCGTATTAAGGTCCCTTCGCTGCGATCATCGAGTATCCGGACTCTCGAAAAGCTCCACGAAGAGAAAGATGCAAGCTTGCTCCCGATCTTCGATAACTAAGATGATCTACCTTGAAGTTTCTTTAACACAAGCTCTCACTCACCAAATGAAGTGAACACCCTAATCTAAATGGCTATGATAGATTAGGATGATAAAGTAGGATTTTAGCTCTCATTTATTTTCTTTAACTCACTCAAAATCATTACTAAGCAAAATGCTAGAAAGCTTCCAAGGAAGAAGAAGAAGAATCAATTTACTTTGTGATGAATAATGAATTGTGGTGAGGTGTGAATTGCAACCATGGGTTAAGTATGATAACTTAACCCATGTAAAGACTTAACCATGGTCATAGGTTGGGTTGGGTTATTAAATATCATAACAAATATCTTTACAAATATCTTTAGCAAGAAACAAAAATAAAAACCTTCTAGAAGCTTCTAGAAAATATTAACCCAAATCAAACCTTAATCATGTTTAATCTCTACTAATCACGTTGCATTAATAACCCTAACATGTTACAATATTATACATCATATATACAATATTTATTGTAACAAAGTAAAATAATACAATTAACATATATCGCATATATATCAATGTATTACCCGAGTGAGAAAAAGAATCTTTTAGTGAGCTTATATCAGTTAATGTAATTTAATAAATCAAATATATAATTATACATTAAATTATCGAATCAACACTTGATCCCAATAATCCGGCTATTTCACAAATAACCGACTAATATAATCTGTATCAGTTCATCGAATCAACACTTGATCCGATGACCCGGCTATATCACATATACCCGGCCGATATCTTATATCGCGAGAATCTAATACGGTATCACATACACGTATTTTTTTTGGTCCCGCACATATCATATATGTGCTCCTATTCCGTTTTGCCTGAGTCAAGAAACCTCTGTATAGGACTCCAAAGAATCGTCAATACGCCGGCAGTAGGTGATGATCATATCAAACACCCACAAGTGAAAGCGGTCAGCTAAACGTAACTGCCACCCAAGTATTGAGCGATCAGAAGATCAACAAGCAAGCCTGTACATTCTCCAGCGAATCTAATCAGTAACACTCCCGTACAGTCCGGTCTCTTCGTCTGATATGTCGCATATCTCGCCTAGGGGTGGTAAACGTCAGACCCCAGTAGCTTGATAAGTCGTGTCGATTTGAGGTCTATAACAGTTCGAGAAACTACTGATAACAATTACCAGTAAATCTCAGCAACCTTGGCCAGGGATTTCCAGTTATAACCAATCGAACACAGCGCAACATCAACTCCCTATACCGGGAGGGACGAATCCCCTCCTATCGCTCATTGCCTCCATGTGATTCGGGACTGTACCCAAAAGCCACCTTTTTGCGCACCCTATTGGACGTGGTATGATGGAAATCAAAGCACAGCGGGTATCACACAAGACCCTATGACAATCTCGGGTCTATAGACTATCTTGTACCAGTGTCACCAGAGAACTGCCATCTGATGTGAGGTATAATACCATCTGGGAGTTCTCGGCGAGTCCGTCCAGTGTACCCAGTCACTACTGAGCACCCGTACACCATCCTTGATGTCAAACATCGATGGATATGGGATCATCCATCGCCCATCATATGGGTCAAGATGCGTATACGCTAGTCCACTCTGGAGTATCGATGCCCTATCTCGGTACTCCCACGACTAGGAACATTTGAAGAATGTACTTGGCGACTACACTGTCCCCACTAGTATGATCCGCGTCATAGTCCTGGTAGCCAAGTACTCATCCTAAGGGATTTATCAACATGTAACAAAAAGATAATCAGAGTACATGTAAAGATAAAGAGTAACCAGATTGCGTACTATCATGTCGAGCAAGAAAGTCCTCCCTATATATGTCTTAGCATCCACTACAATATATATCGTATGTACAGTAATGGCCTCTAGGGCATACATATAACTAACATTTCCTAGCTCAGGCGAAACGATGTGATGTGCATATGAGATATGCGCGGGGATCCGATTGAATGCGAGTATGTGATACCGTATGTTAATCGGGGGTTTTTCTATTGGTCGGGTCGTATGTGATATGACCGGTTTGTTAAATCAAGTGTTGATTTCACATTTGACTTTTAGTTTAATTCTTTATTTAAACCCTTTTCTTTGTTGAAGATGTATGCATGCATGTATGCACATGTTGATGTGTATGGACACATACATACATACATACATACATAGTATCATGGTTGATGATGCACTAAATGGTGGCAATGCAAGACTCACATGGTTCACTAATATATATATATATATATATATATATATATATATATATATATTTGTTTTTGGATTAAAAGGAAATGAAAATTAAATCATGGTTGATAATTATCCAAACTTGACTATTCTTTGACCTAATTCAAACCATTGTTTAAATTTCATTTGGACTTTAACTCAACACAATAATATCTAGATATTAGTTAACCATGGTTGAAGTGAGAAGGATTAATATTGATTATTCAATCTCACTTAATTTATTCATCATTATCTTTATCTCTTGAGCTCAAAGCTTAGCCACCATTATCTTCTTCTTCCTCCAAGATCTCTTGAGTTTTCTTTAGAGTGAGGTTGATAAAAAGAAAGGGTTTTTATTAGAGAATACAAACCATCTCATCATTCTACACCTCTCTAGCCCATTTGTGTAGGGTGTTTTGCTATACTTCTTTGAAAGACCAAGTAAAGTAAGGAGCTTTAGGCAAAAAGACTTCGGGTGGATCATCGTGGACAAGGAAGGTTGCTAGCGATCCGTTCCAATCTCTCAAAAGTCCAAGGAGTCACCAAGGGAAGACTACAAAGGTTGTAATTTCTTCACTTAGTGTTACAAGAGTTCTTTTTATGTGATACTATTTAGTTGTTACCCTAACTATTCTAGTTAAGATTCATGGTTAGTTTTCTTTGCACCTCTCTAAATTTTAAGATGGCATGTGTGTTGCTTCTATACACTAGACTAGGTGCAAGGGAAACCCAACAGTCGTATCAGAGACAAGCTAGAATTTTAGACACGGTGTTAGAACTATTACGAAAACGAAATCGACTCTGGAAAACATGATATGTGAAATCCTAATTTTGCTCTCTGTAAATTTTTTAAAAAGTCGTTTTAAAATTTTTTAAACAACTGCAGAACACTATATGGGACAATATAAGAACACAGGTGAATTACGGAGGGCTGTGCTCGGAATTTGACCGAGCACAAGGCCTAGAATTCCGGCCTGGCCGGCCCCCCTTCCCCATTCCGCTCCGTATTTCTCCAGTGTTCTGTTGTCTAATATTTAGGGTTTCAGGTATTGTTTGCTTAGCCTAAATTTTCATGTGATGATTATTTTGATTAGGGGCTAATTCATAGTGTTTCGTAGTCGCAAAATCTAACACTGTATTGGTAACCTTGACAATGTTTAGTAGTTCGAACGAACTTCAAAAGCCCACATCTTGACCCCGCTGAAATTTCCATGTGTTGTAATTTTCCTAAGTTAACTTCATATTTGTAAAATCGTGCAAGTATCCCTATGGCCCCTCTAGAAGAATATAATAACCTTAACTCGATTCTATGCCCACGGAACCGCGATCGAACCCTAGGGTTTGCCGTAGTTCCGTGGTGCCATAGGTGAGGCATTGGTTAACCCCTTCTACGGCTGGTCCATAGACACTGTGGCACGATTTTTGAGTATTTTGACTTTGCTCAAGTGCTGAGATTTCGGGGTAATTTGTAGGTGTATGTTGATTCGATCGAAACGTTAAACAATGTCTTGATATATCTGAATGTGATACAATATGTGGAATTCACATTGTTAGGCATGAAATCCGTAATATGTGATATTTCGGGTTTACGATGTCTAAGGTGATTATGGATTCCAAATGTTGTAGTTTTTCACTTTTCTTTTCTGCGACCGTAAGTGTAGTATGTGGTGTATCGCCGGCTTTGTTGCTATACATCAACGACAATCGGGATACGCATACTTGCTTACGTTGATGATATGAGATATTATGTGTTGATGTGATATGTTGAATTGGATCGTTGTGTTTTAAATAGACGGGGGTTTTATGTGAGATGAGGGTTTTTATTTTCATTCATGTAAAATTCATTGTATGTAATATTCTTTTATTGGGGCACTTCCGGGTTGAGGATGATGTCACCATTGTATATTATTTACTTTTCCGCATTAGGTAGACCCAAGGAGGGGAGCACAAGTAGCCGGGTTCTAGGGTCCAGTGGGAGGCCATCTCGAGGAGTCGAGACTGGGTCTCCTAACCCTAGAATTGGTAGGGTTTCTTTCCGCTCTCGTAGGGGTCTAGGGATGTGGGTTTGGCTATTCATCGCGACCATGGAATCCGTATTTTATACAGGCTCAAAATAAAACACGGACCTCCTAGTATATCCAATATTTCATATGATTCTTCTGCTGCTGATATACTGTGATGTGATCATATTATATGCATGAGACGAATGCTTTATTATTGTATATATGATATATAATAAACGTTGCTTATGTTTTACACCCTCGCTAGTCCCGCCCCGGTATGCCGTTAGTTAAGTAACCTAACGGTGCATAACGGGACACTGTGGCGAATGTAGATGGCATAAGCGTACGTTGTATTTTCGTTTCTTCTGTGATGCTTAGGAAGCTTAAATGATGGGGTTCATTAATGAGATTAATGAAAGAAAAAGAAACCTAAAAGATGTTGTAGAATCAAATTTATAAAAATAGGTGGCTCTAGTTTTTGCTTTGCATAGCGGTATTCCTTGTAGAATATCTAGCACCTTATTCGATAAGGAAAGAGCCGAGATCCCTTCACCGGGAGTGACCTCTTTAGCGAAACTAGCAGATGCTACAAACTCACGGTTTAGTTTTTGATTGCTTCTATAATTCTTTTTTTGCATAATGGTATTTGTGAAATATCCAGCACCATATTCGATAAGGAAAGAGCCGAGATCCCTTCACCGGGGGTGACCTCTTTAGGAAAACTAGAAAAGCCTAAAAACACTCCTTTTCAAAATCACTTGTTTCTATAATGATATAAAGTATTACGCTCATGGTATTCTTAAAAACCTGCGTAACCCTCCGTCATTTCAGATATGTCCTTAGTATTCGTGCTATGTTTGTTGACAATGTTACGACGTAGTGTGCGGTAGCTAATTAGTATTTATCTGCTAAAGCATGAGATGCGATTGGATTAGGGTAGTCGTACGACTTTGTTGACTATGTTAAGGGTTGTGTGGGTGGGTTTAATTCAATCGGGAAATGACGGGTTGAACTTGGCTAGCAATTATGATTTGTTGACTATGTTAAGGTCATAAGTTGCTAGGGGCAAAAGCATTATCGTTAATTTCAAGTGTTGAAATTTGCAATGAGATTGCATACCTTCTATGAGATAGTTGGATCCTGATACCTACTACGAGTAAGAGTTACTCCTGGGAGAATTTTACATAAGACAATTAGCCAATCAAGTAGGTGTCTAGAAAGGTGTTGACGGGGTTATGCCTATGGGAAAACGAGGTTTATTTTAATTAGGTCCGTACGAAAGCACGGGGAACCTCCCTCAAAGTACCAACACTGGCCTGGCCGAAAGATTGGCGAATTTGTAAAGTGTAATTAATCCCGGCTAGTCTTACCTTTTAGGGTTTGAAGGAAGATTTGATGAAAACGGTGGGAGCCATCCTGATTAGATAAGATAATAACCAATCTAATCTTGCAAGAGCATATGCTAAAGTGTTTTCTTCTCTCTCTCTCCAGGTAGAGACCATGTCAGGCCTTATTCAAGATAATAATATGGATGTAATGACTGAACTCGCTTATTATACTGAGCTGGGGAACGTTGGTCCCGCTCCAACTTATAATTGTTATAAGTCCGAGCAGGAAATAGGAGAATATCCAGATTCTCACGCCGCCCAAACAAAGAATAAGCATGATGATGCATCTTCTTCGGGTGTGTTAGTTATCGAGAACTGTTTCTCAATTCACTCTACGACCTGGGTATTAGATACCAGATCGGGATCCCACATATGTAATATGTTACATGGGCTACGGAAAGGTAGGGAACTGGGAGAGGGTGATCATTCCGTAAGAGTAGGGAATGGTGCAAATGTTGCAGCCAAAGTAGTTGGCGAATATCACCTTGTATTACCAAATAGAATACATTGATTCCGAACGAATGCTATTACATTCCGACCCTGATATGCAATCTTATATCAGTTTCTTTATTGAGTAAAGAGGGATATAATTTTATAGTACAGGATAATGTTATGAACATCTTCCTGAATCAAAAGTTGATTGGATCAGGCTCGTTAAATAATGGCATATACATTTTCAATCAAACTACAGTACTTAATGTGCAAAACACACACAAGAGGAAGAGTTTAGAAATGAATGAATCCTTCTTGTGGCATTGTAGACTAGGTCATATCAATGCGACACGACTAGCTAAGTTACATAAGGATGGATATTTGAATCCGTTCGAATTTTCATCTTATGATACTTGCCAGTCATGTCTCAAAGGCAAGATGACCAAAACTCCGTTTAGTGGACACAAAGAAAGAGTTACTGAACTCTTAGGGCTGATACATAGTGATGTATGTGGTCCCATGTCTACACATGCCAGGAATGGTTCCTCGTACTTCATTACATTCACTGACGATTTCTCAAGATACGGACATGTGTTCCTGTTGAAACACAAATCTGAAGCTTTTGAGAAATTCAGAGAATATAAGAACAAAGTCGAGAACCAAACGGGTAAAAGTATTAAGATCCTTCAATTAGATCGAGGAGGAGAATACTTGAGAAAAGAGTTCCTGGACTATCTAAAAGAGAATGGGATTCTCTTTCAGCTCACTCCTCCTTATACACCACAGCACAACGGTGTATCGGAATGGAAGAATCGCACCCTATTAGATATGGTGTGCTCTATGATGAGCACCACTGAGTTGCCTATTTCCTTTTGGGGGTATGCGCTGGAGACAGCAGCATACCTATTGAATCAAGTTCCATCTAAATCTATACCTACCACACCATATGAGATATGGAGTGGGAAGAAACCATATTTTAAACGAGTTAATATATGGGGTTGTCCGACCTATGTCAAAAGGAAAAATCCGGACAAACTCGAGGCACGATCAGTTCTTTGCAAGTTTGTGGGATATCCTAAGAATTCACAAGGATATATTTTCTACCACGCCGAGGAACAAAAGGTGTTTGTTTCTCAATATGCCACCTTTTTGGAAAATGAATTTCTTGCAAAAGAAATTAGTGGCGATGAGGTAGAGCTGGAAGAAGTTCCAGCAGCACAAACTGCAATTGAAGATTTAGTAGGGTTCCTCATCCAGAGGATTCAATAGTTCCCAACGAACCTCAACCGCTCCGTCGATCTAGTAGGGTTCCTCATCCACCTAAGAGATACTACGGTTTTCTCATAGACAGTGGGAGCGAGGATTGCATCATGGAATATGATGACCACACTAGCTTCGAGCAGGCCATCACTAGTGGGGACTCTGTAAAATGGCTGGATGCAATGCGATCTGAGATGGAATCCATGTACACCAACAAAGTATGGACTTTGGAAGTTGCTCCTGAAGGGGTAAAACCTATTGGGAGCAAATGGATCTTTAAGAAGAAACTTGGTGTAGATGGAAAAGTTGAGACTTTCAAAGCTAGACTTGTTGCAAAGGGTTTTCGTCAATGGCCAGGTGTGGATTATGACGAAACCTTTTCTCCAGTGGCTATGCTTAAGTCCATCCGGATCCTGCTTGCTATTGCTGCATACCATGACTACAAAATCTGGCAGATGGATGTTAAGACCGCCTTTCTAAATGGTGATTTAGAGTAATGTGTGTACATGACTCAGCTAGAGGGCTTCGTAGATAGTTGGAGCAGCGGGAAGGTGTGAAAGATGCTTATATCCATCTACAGGTTAAAGTAGGTATCGCGGAGTTGGAACATCTGTTTTGATGTAGTAGTCAAAGAGTTTGACTTCATCAAGAACATAGATGAACCTTGTATCTACAAGAAGGTTGCATAGAGTAAGGTTGTCTTCCTCGTATTGTACGTGGATGACATACTCTTGATAGGAAATGATGTTCCTATGTTGCACTCGGTCAGCCTCTTCTTATCCCATAGATTCTCAATGAAAGATCTAGGTGATGCCTCCTGCATTTTGGGGATTAAGATCTATAGAGATAGATCTAAACGAATACTGGGATTGTCCCAATCCAGGTATATTGACACCATACTAAAGAGGTTTAGTATGGAAGAATCCAAGCATGGGAACCAACCCACGATCTCTGGACTCACTCTCTCCAAAGAGATGTCTCCTAAGACTTATTTAGAGAGAGCTCGGATGCAAGGGATACCCTATGCTTTGGCAGTAGGCTCTATCATGTACGCGATGCTATATACCAGACCCGATATTGCATACTCACTAAGTGTAGTGAGTAGGTATCAAGCAGATCCAGGAGAGAGTCACTGGACAACTGTGAAGAACATTCTCAAGTACTTGAGAAGGACTAAGGAGATGTTCTTGGCATATGATAACAGAGAACTCCAGGTGGAGTCCTTTACCGATTCGAACTTCCAAAGTGATAAGGACGACTCTAAGTCGCACTCGGGATTTGTCTTTACCCTAAATGGAGGGGCGGTTTTTTGGAAGAGTGTAGGGTTACTAGGCACTCTCAAGAGGTCTCACAAGGCATCAACCATGCCAATTTCAAATTTTTAGGGTGCTGAGAAAACCTAACACGGATCGTTGACTAGAAGTCTAGGCGAAAAGCTAATCTAGTTAACAACTTAACTAAAGATAAGAAGCTACAACCTTTGTAGATCCAGATATCCACTTCCTTGGCTCCATGTAGGCATCCTCTCGCTGTCCATCTCGAATCCCGAACTCAAACGTCGGCTTCATCGGAGATTTGGGCGGACTAGGTCGTCGGCTTCGTGCCGAAGATGATCTACGTCGAGGCATCACAATTTCAAGCTCCATCTTCACAAATTTATGAAACTTGTGAAGAAAACACCCAAAACAACTTGGCAAGAGGTAGAAGGTGAAGAAATAGGAGGTGGGTTCACTTTAGAATTGGATTTCTCACTTTGGAACTCAAGATGCCATTCATGGCATCAAGCTTTCTCTCTTGAAGATGAAGAAGAAGAAGAAGTAAATAGAATATGATAAGTATCTTCTAAAAAGAATAATAAAATCAATACTTATCATCTTCTAACCTTGGTTAAGTGTAGAGAATAGACCATGGTCAAGTGAGAATGGTTAGGGTTAAGGATGATGACAAAATGGTCACTTTGGTCAAAGCTTCATGAAGCTTCATGAAGCTTCATGAAAGAAACCATTTTGTTATCTTTTATTTATTTATCAAAAAAAATAGATAAATAAATAAGTAAATAAATCAAAACCCTAACTATTATCATAACCATGGTTTAAGTCTTAACACAAAACCAATCTACATGCATCATCAAACATGACACAATGTAGTGCACAAAAGTATATCACATATACAACTTGTGAACTACAAGTGAGAAATCCTATTAAAGTGAACCAATACCAGTTAATGCAAAGTAATATATCAAATATATATTTATACATTAAATCATTAAATCAACACTTGCTTCAATGATCCGGTCATGTCGCACATAACCGACTAGTATCCAATGTATCGATTTATCGAATCAATGATTCGATAACTAGGTCATATCGAATATAACCAATCGAAACATATATCGCGAGAATGAAATACGGTATCACATACACGCATTATTCTCGCTCCCGCACATATCTCATATGCGCTCCTATCTCGTTTCGCTTGAGCCAGGAAACCTCTGTGTAGGACTCTAAAGACTCGTCAATACGCCGGTAGCAGATGATGATCATATCAAGCATCCACAAGCCGCAAGCGGTCTGCTAAACGTAACGGCCATCCAGGTATTGAGCGATCAGAAGATCGACGAGCTAGCCCGCTCATACTCCTGTGAATCCAACCAGTAACACTTACCGTACAGTCCGGTCTGTTCGTCTGATATGTCGCATATCAAGTCTAGGAGTGGTAAACGTCAGACCCTAATAGCCGATAAGTCGTGCCGATGTGAGGCTCATAACGGGTCGAGAAACTACTGGTAACACTTACCAGCAAATCTCTGATCAGCCCTGTCCAGGGACTTCCCTGTTACGGCCAATCGAGCACAGCGCAACATCAACCCCCGATACCGGGAGAGACGAAACCCCTCCTATCGCTCATTGCCTCCATGTGACTCGGGACTGTACCCAAAGACCACCGTTTTGCACGCCCTCATGGACCTGGTAAGGTGGAGATCAAAGAACAGTGGGAATCACACAAGACTCCATGACGATCTCGGGTCTACAGACTAACCTGCACAAGTGTCACCTGAGAACTGCCATCTGACGTGAGGTATAATACCATCTGGGAGTTCTCGGCGAGTCCATCCAGTGTACTCAGTCTCCACTGAGCACCCGTATACCATCTCTGATGTCAAACACCAATGGATATGGGATCATCCATCGCCCATCTCATGGGTCGAGAAGCGTATACGCTAGTCTACTCTGGTATATCGATGCCCCGTCTCGATACACCCACGACTAGGGACCTTGAAGGATGTACTTATGGACTACCATGTCCCCACTAGTATGATCTGCATCATAGTCCAGGTAGTCAAGTACACATCCTAAGGGCTTTATCAACATGTAACTAGAAGACAGTTTAAAGAGACAAGTATACATGTTAAGATAAAGAGTAACCAGATAGCATACTATCATATCGAGAAAGAAAGTCATCTCTATATATGTCCAAGCATCCAATATAATATACAACATCTGTACAATACTGGCCTCTAGGGCATACATACAACTAACAATCTCCCACTTGCACTAGGGCCAGCTGCTGTAGTATCGCATACCGAGCATCCCGAAGAGTCTCTCAAACTGTATCTGGGGAATGGCCTTCGTGAGTGGATCCGCCGTGTTGTCCTTCGTGTCAACTCTCCTGACCTCGATCTCCCGGCGATCAACTATCTCCCGGATCAGGTGATACCGCCTCAGAATATGCCTGGATCGCTGATGGGACCTAGGTTCCTTGGCCAAAGCCACCGCTCCATTGTTATCGCAATACAAAGGTATTGGATGCTCAATGGATGGAACCACTCCAAGTTCAGTAATGAACTTCTTGATCCAGACAGCCTCTTTGGCAGCATCGTTGGCAGCGATGTATTCAACCTCCATCGTCGAGTCTGCCACGGTTTCCTGCTTGGAACTCTTCCAGCTAACCGCCCCTCCGTAAAGGGTAAAGACAAATCCCGACTGCGACTTAGAGTCGTCCTTATCACTCTGGAAGCTCGAATCGGTAAAGGACTCCACTTGGAGTTCTCCGTTACCATACACCAAGAACATATCTCTAGTCCTTCGTAAGTACTTGAGAATGTTCTTCACAGCTGTCCAGTGACTCTCTCCAGGATCTGCTTGATACCGACTCACTATACTTAGTGAGTATGCAACATCGGGTCTGGTACATAGCATCGCATACATGATAGAGCCTACTGCAGAGGCATAGGGTATCCCTTGCATGCGAGCTCTCTCCAAATCAGTCTTGGGAGACATCTCTTTGGAGAGAGTGAGTCCAGAGATCGTGGGCAAATTCCCACGCTTGGATTCTTCCATACTAAACCTCTTTAGTATGGTGTCAATGTACCTGGATTGGGACAATCCCAATATCCGTTTGGATCTATCTCTATAGATCCTAATTCCCAATATGCAGGAGGCATCACCAAGATCTTTCATTGAGAATCTTTGTGATAAGAAGAGCTTGACCGATTGCAGCATAGGAATATCATTTCCTATCAAGAGTATGACGTCCACGTACAATACGAGGAAGACAACCTTACTCTCTGCCACCTTCTTGTAGATACAAGGTTCATCTGGATTTTTGACGAAATCAAACTCTTTGATAACGACGTCAAAGCAGATGTTCCAACTCCGCGATGCTTGCTTTAATCCATAAATGGATTTAAGCAGCTTGCACACCTTTCCGCTGCTCCCACTGTCTACGAAGCCCTCTGGCTGAGTCATGTACACGCACTCTTCTAAATCACCATTTAAAAAGGCGGTCTTAACATCCATTTGCCAGATTTCGTAGTCATGATATGCAGCAATGGCAAGCAGGATTCGGATGGATTTAAGCATAGCCACTGGAGAAAAGGTTTCGTCATAGTCCACACCTGGTCTTTGACGAAAACCCTTTCCTACAAGTCTAGCTTTGAAAGTCTCCACTTTCCCATCTACACCAAGTTTCTTCTTGAAGATCCACTTGCTCCCAATGGGTTTTACCCCTTCAGGAGCAACTTCCAAAGTCCATACTTTGTTGGTGTACATGGATTCCATCTCGGACCGCATAGCATCCAGCCATTTCACTGAGTCCCCACTCGTGATGGCCTGCTCGAAGCTAGTTGGGTCATCATCCTCCATGATGCAATCCTCACTGCCACCATCAATGAGAAAACCATAGTATCTCTCAGCTGGACGAGAAACCCTACTAGATCGGCGGAGAGGCTGGGGTACGTCGGGCACCACTGAATCCTCTGGTTCTACTAAATCGTTAGTTGCAGTTTGTGGTGCTGGAACCTCTTCCAGCTCTACCTCTTTGCCATTAATTTCTTTTGCAAGAAATTCCCTTTCCAAAAAGGTGGCATGTTGAGCAACAAACACTCTTTGTTCCTCAGCTTGGTAGAAAAAATATCCTTAAGAATTCTTAGGATATCCCACAAACTTGCAAAGGACCGATCGTGCCTCGAGTTTGTCCGGATTTTGCTTTTTGACATAGGCCGGACAACCTCATATCTTAATTCGTTTAAAATATGGCCTCTTCCCACTCCATATCTCATATGGTGTGGTAGGTACAGATTTAGACGGAACCAGATTCAATAGGTATATGGCTGTCTCAAGCGCATACCCCCAAAAGGAAATAGGTAACTCAGCATTACTCATCATTGAACGCACCATATCTAATAGGGTGCGATTCCTTCGTTCCGATACACCATTGTGCTGTGGTGTATAAGGAGGAGTAAGCTGAGAGAGAATCCCATTCTCTTTTAGATAATCCAGGAATTCACTGCTTAAGTATTCACCTCCTCGATCAGATCGACGAACCTTAATACTTTTGCCCGTTTGGTTCTCTACCTCGTGCTTATATTCTTTGAATTTCTCAAAAGCTTCAGACTTGTGTTTCAACAGGAACACATGCCCGTATCTAGAGAGATCGTCAGTGAATGTAATGAAGTAGGAAGAACCATTTCTGGCGTGTGTAGACATTGGACCGCATACATCACTATGCACCAGTCCCAAGAGTTCAGTAACTCTTTCTCCGTGTCCCGTAAACGGAGTTTTGGTCATTTTTCCTTTGAGACATGAATGGCAAGTGTCATAAGATGATAATTCTAATGAATTCAAATATCCATTCTTATGCAACTTAGCTAGTCGTGTCTCATTTATATGGCCAAGTCTACAGTGCCACAAGTAGGATTCGTTCATTTCTGAGCTTTTCCTTTTGTGTGTGTTTTGTATATTGAAGACTGTATTTTGATTAAGAATGAATATGCCATTATGTAGCGAGCCTGATGCAATCAACCTTTGATCCAGGAATATGTTCATAACATTATCCTTTACTACAAAATTATATCCTTCTTTACTTAATAAAGAAACTGATATAATGTTGCACATCATGTTCGGTATATAATAGCACTCATTCAGGACTAGTGTATTACCATTTGGTAATACCAGGTGATATATGCCAACTGCTTTGGCTGCAACATTTGCCCCATTCCCTACTTCAACGGAATGATCACCTGTTCCCAGTTCTCTACCTTTCCGTAGCCCATGTAACTGCTTACATATGTGGGATCCTGATCCGGTATCTAATACCCAGGACGTAGGGTGAACTGAGAAACAGTTCTCAATAACAAACACACCCGAAGAAGGTGCATCAACATGCATGTTCTCCGTTTGGGCGGCGTGAGAATCTAGATATTCTCCTGTTTCCTGTTCAGTCTTATAACATTTATAAGATAGAACGGGTCCAACTTTCCCCTGCACAGTATAACATGCGGGTTCGGTCAATACATCCATATTATTATCTTGATTAAGGCATGAAATGGTCGCTACCTGGAGAGAGATAGAAGAAAACACTTTAGCGTATGCTCGTGCAAGATCAAATTGGTTATTATCTTATCTAATCAGGATGGCTCCCACTGCTTTTTATCAAATCTTCCTTCAAACCTTAAAAGGAAAGACTAGCCGAGATTAATTACACACTACAAGTTCGCCAATCTTTCAGCCAGGCCAGTGTCGGTACTTTGAGGGAGGTCCCCCGTGCTTTCGCACGAACCTAATTAATGTAAACCTCATTTTCCCAGAGGCGTAACCTCGTTAACACCTTTCTAGACACCTACTTGATCGGCTAATTGTAATGTGTAAAACTCTCCCAGGATTAACTCTTACTCGCAGTGGGTATCGGGATCCAACTATCTCATAGAAGGTATGCAATCTCATTGCAAATTTCAACACTTGAAATTCCCGATAATGCTTTTGCCCCTAGCGATCTATGACCTTGACTAAGTCAACAAACCATAAATCGCAAGTCAAGTTCAACCCGTACATTTCGCGATAGAATTAAACCCACCCGTACGACCCTTGACTGAGTCAACAAGGCCGTGCGAATGCTCTAATCCAATCACATCTCATGTTGTTACAGATAAACATAATTTAGCTACCATACACTATGTCTTGACTAAGTCAACAAACATAGCACGAATACTAAATAATATCTATCTGAAATGACGGAGGGCTACGCGGGTTCTTTCAAAAAAAAACCATGAGCGTAATGAACTTGATATCGTTGTAGAATCGAATTAAGTTTTGAAATGGAGTGATCTTGAGGCTTTTCTAGTTTTGCTAAAGGGGTCACTCCCGGTGAAGGGATCGTCGGCCCTTTCCTCGTCTAATGAGGTGCGGGATATATCATATATATCACTGTGCAAAGCAAAAACTCTTAAAAGCAATCAAAGCCAAACCGAGTGTGTAGCATCTGCCAGTTACTGCTAAAGGAGTCACTCCCGGTGAAGGGATCTCGGTCCTTTCCTCATCGAATAAGGTGCAGGGTATATCATATATACCGCTATGCAAAGCAAGAACTGTAGCTACCTGTTTTGTTTAAAATTTGATTCTACAACATCTTAGGTTTCTTTTATTTCATTAATCACATTAATGAAGTCCCATCATTTAAATACCTAAACATCACAGATAAATACGACGTACACTTATGCCATCCGCATTCGCCTCGATATCCCCTCGTGCACCGTTAGGTTAGGTAACTAACGACAGAGCAGGGCAGGGCTAGTACGGGTGCAAAACATAAGTAACGTCTATATAATATATCATATATACTATATAAAGTATCTATCACAGAACATCACATGATCGCATCACAGATATCGCAGCAGAAGAAACATATGAAACATTGGATATACTAGGACGTCCGTGTTTTCAATACGAGCCAGTATAAAACACGGATTCCATGGTCGTGATGAATAGCCAATCCCACACCCCTAGACCCCTACGAGAGCTGCAAGCAACCCTACCAATTCCAGGGTTACGAGACCCGGACTCGACTCCTCGAGTTGATCTCCTACTGGACCCCAGAACCCGGTTACTTGTGCTCCCCTCCTTGGGTCTATCCTAATGCGGAAAAGTAAATAATATACAAAAGGTGACAACTTCCGCTACCTGGAAGTGCCCCAAATAAAAGAATATTACATACAGGTTTTTACATGAATGAAAATGAAAAACACTCATCTCACATAAAAAAAAACCCCGGCTATTCGAACACGACGATCCAATATAACATATCCAGTAACACATAACATCACATGTCATCAACGTAAGTAAACATGCGCATCCCAATTGTCGTTGACATATAGCAACGAAACCGGTGATATCACATATTACACTTACGGTCACAGAAAAGAAAGTGTAAAACTACAACAGTTGGAATCCACAACCCTTTTAGACATCACATGCCTAATCAAAATGAAATACTTAGACATCACATGCCTAACAATTATAAACCCCGCATTTTAGTCTCATTATCGAAAACTCTTTTCAATATCATGTGGGACTAAACTGCTAGATTTATAACATTCATTCAGTTATCTCATAACTGTTTGTGAAATCCAAGTATTGTATCCCATTCCAAATAAATAGAATATTTTAAACTTTCCGATCGAACATTCGAACACCCAAGTTTTCCCGAAACCGTTCAACACATGAAATAGGTTCAAAGACATTCACTTCATGCCTCAGTACCAACGGTCCAGCCGTAGAAGGGTCAAGCCAACGCCTCACATGTGGCATGTCGTACTGCCCCAAACCCTAAGGTTCAAAGGGCAGTTCAAGACGGTCACATAATCGAGTTAAGGTTTGTTGTCTTCTAGAGGGACCATCGCGTTACTTGCACTACTCAGAACGTCCTTAAACCACACAAAAATCCAACACTTGGACAGTTTCTCGGCAGGGGAAAAGTTGGGTATTTATATCCGGTCGAACTTTTTAACATATTCTAAAGTCATCCGGAAAAACACAAAGACGAAATTTGACAATCCGATCGAAACATCGAAGCTTTAAAACACCCCAGAAAATTCAACTCTTGAAAAAATATTAAAAATACCCATAAAACTCAGCTGCTGAAATGATGAATTACTGTGCAAAGTAAGAGGTCTGACGTCATCATTCTGCCGCGGAACCGCCGCAGAAGCCAGGCTTCTGCCGCGGTTCCGCCGCAGAAGCCAGGCTTCTGCCGCGGTTCCGCCGCAGAAGCCAGGCTTCTGCCGCGGTTCCGCCGCACTATATACTGTTCATGGAATAATTTTTGCATCGTAATTCTTAGATTTCCCTGCTGAATTTTTTAAGCATTTTTAATCTGGAAAAATCCCAGTTTTTAGAAAAAGTCCATAGAGCATGATGTGTTAGGGTTTCGATGCGTATTCGGGTTTCAAACGTCGTCTAGACTTCGCCTAAGGCTCTAGCTAGGCTCTGATACCACTGTAGGGTTACTAGGCACTCTCAAGAGGTCTCACAAGGCATCAACCATGCCAAATTCAAATTTTTAGGGTGCCAAGAAAACCTAACACGGATCGTTGACTAGAAGTCTAGGCGAAAAGCTAATCTAGTTAACAACTTAACTAAAGATAAGAAGCTACAACCTTTGTAGATCCGGATATCCACTTCCTTGGCTCCATGTAGGCATCCTCTCGCTGTCCATCTCGAATCCCGAACTCAAACGTCGGCTTCATCGGAGATTTGGGCGGACTAGGTCGTCGGCTTCGTGCCAAAGATGATCTACGTCGAGGCATCACAAGTTCAAGCTCCATCTTCACAAATTTATGAAACTTGTGAAGAAAACACCCAAAACAACTTGGCAAGAGGTAGAGGGTGAAGAAATAGGAGGTGGGTTCACTTTAGAATTGGATTTCTCACTTTGGAACTCAAGATGCCATTGATGGCATCAAGCTTTCTCTCTTGAAGATGAAGAAGAAGAAGTAAATAGAATATGATAAGTATCTTCTAAAAAGAATAATAAAATCAATACTTATCATCTTCTAACCTTGGTTAAGTGTAGAGAATAGACCATGGTCAAGTGAGAATGGTTAGGGTTAAGGATGATGACAAAATGGTCACTTTGGTCAAAGCTTCATGAAGCTTCATGAAGCTTCATGAAAGAAACCATTTTGTTATCTTTTATTTATTTATCAAAAAAGAATAGATAAATAAATAAGTAAATAAATCAAAACCCTAACTATTATCATAACCATGGTTTAAGTCTTAACACAAAACCAATCTACATGCATCATCAAACATGACACAATGTAGTGCACAAAAGTATATCACATATACAACTTGTGAACTACAAGTGAGAAAATCCTATTAAAGTGAACGAATACCAGTTAATGCAAAGTAATATATCAAATATATATTTATACATTAAATCATTAAATCAACACTTGATTCAATGATCCGGTCATGTCGCACATAACCGACTAGTATCCAATGTATCGATTTATCGAATCAAAGATTCGATAACTAGGTCATATCGAATATAACCAATCGAAACATATATCGCGAGAATGAAATGCGGTATCACATACACGCATTATTCTCGCTCCCGCACATATCTCATATGCGCTCCTATCTCGTTTCGCTTGAGCCAGGAAACCTCTGTGTAGGACTCTAAAGACTCGTCAATACGCCGGTAGCAGATGATGATCATATCAAGCATCCACAAGCCGCAAGCGGTCTGCTAAACTTAACGGCCATCCGGGTATTGAGGGATCAGAAGATCGACGAGCTAGCCCGCTCATACTCCTGTGAATCCAACCAGTAACACTTACCGTACAGTCCGGTATGTTCGTCTGATATGCCGCATATCAAGTCTAGGGGTGGTAAACGTCATACCCCAATAACCGATAAGTCGTGCCGATGTGAGGCTCATAACGGGTCGAGAAATTACTGGTAACACTTACCAGCAAATCTCTGATCAGCCCTGGCCAGGGACTTCCCTGTTACGGCCAATCGAGCACAGCGCAACATCAACCCCCAATACCGGGAGAGACGAAACCCCTCCTATCGTTCATTGCCTCCATGTGACTCGGGACTGTACCCAAAGGCCACCGTTTTGCACGCCCTCATGGACGTGGTAAGGTGGAGATCAAAGCACAGTGGGAATCACACAAGACTCCATGACGATCTCGGGTCTACAGACTAACCTGCACAAGTGTCACCTGAGAACTGCCATCTGACGTGAGGTATAATACCATCTGGGAGTTCTCGGCAAGTCCGTCCAGTGTACTCAGTCTCCACTGAGCACCTGTATACCATCTCTGATGTCAAACACCAATGGATATGGGATCATCCATCGCCCATCTCATGGGTCGAGAAGCGTATACGCTAGTCTACTCTGGTATATCGATGCCCCGTCTCGATACACCCATGACTAGGGACCTTGAAGGATGTACTTATGGACTACCATGTCCCCACTAGTATGATCTGCATCATAGTCCTGGTAGTCTACACATCCTACGGGCTTTATCAACATGTAACTAGAAGACAGATTAAAGAGACAAGTATACATGTTAAGATAAAGAGTAACCAGATAGCATACTATCATATCGAGCAAGAAAGTCATCTCTATATATGTCCAAGCATCCAATATAATATACAACATCTGTACAATACTGGCCTCTAGGGCATACATACAACTAACACAGAGTTCCAAGCAAGAAACCGTGGCAGACTCGACGATGGAGGCAGAATACATCGCTGCCAACGATGTTGCCAAAGAGGCTGTCTGGATGAAGAATTTCATCACTGAACTTGGTGTGGTTCTGTCTATTGAGCATCCAATACCTTTGTATTGTGATAACAATGGAGCTGCAGCTTTAGCCCAGGAACCCAGGTCCCATCAGAAGTCCAGACATATTCTGAGGCGGTATTACCTGATCCGGGAGATAGTTGATCGCCGCGTGATCGATGTCAGGAGAGTTGACATGAAGGACAACACTGCGGATCCACTCACGAAGGCCATACCCCAGATACAATTTGAGAGACTTTTCGGGATGTTGGGTATGAGATACTACAACAGCTGACCTTAGTGCAAGTGGGAGATTGTTAGTTGAATATATGCCCTAGAGGCCATTGTTGTACATATGATGTAAATTATAGTGGATGCTTGGATATGTATAGAAAGGACTTTCTTGCTCGATATGATAATATGCTATCTGGTTTCACTTTATCTAAACATGTTGACATGTATTGGTTTACTGTCTTGCTCTTACATGTTGATAAAGCCCTTAGGATATATACTCGACTACTAAGACTATAATGCAGATCATACTAGTGGGGCTAGGGTAGTCCAAGAGTACATCCTATAACTGTTCCTAGTCGAGGGTGTATCGAGACAGGGCATCGATACACCAGAGTAGACTAGCGTATATGCATCTTGACCCATATGATGGGCGATGGAAGATCCCATATCCATCGGTGTTTGACATCAATGATGGTATACGGGTGCTCAGTGGAGACCGGGTACACTGAACGGACTCGCCCAGAACTCCTAGATGGTATTATACCAATCTTCAGATAGCAGTTCTCTGGTGACACTGGTACAGGTTAGTCTATATGTTAGTTATGTATATGCCCTAGAGGCCATTGTTGTACATATGATGTATATTATAATGGATGCTTAGATATATACAGAGAGGACTTTCTTGCTCGTCATGATAGTATGCTATTTGGTTTCACTTTATCTTAACATGTTGACTTGTATTGGTTTACTGTTTTTCTCTCACATGTTGATAAAGCCCTTAGGATCTGTACTCGACTACTGGGACTATGATGAGATCATACTAGTGGGGCCACGGTAGTCGATGAGTACATCCTATAACTGTTCCTAGTCGAGGGTATATCGAGACAAGGCATCGATACACCAGAGTAGACTAGCGTATACGCATCTTGACCCATATGATGGGCGATGGATGATCCCATATCCATCGGTGTTTGACATCAGAGATGGTGTACGGGTGCTCAGTGGAGACTGGGTACACTGGACGGACTCGCCGAGAACTCCCAGATGGTGATATACCACACGTCAGATGGCAGTTCTCCGGTGACACTGGTACAGGGTAGTCTGTAGACCCGAGATCGTCATAGAGTCTTGTGTGATTCCCACTGTGCTTTGATTTCCACCTTACCACGTCCAAGAGGGCGTGCAAAACGGTGGCTTTTGGGTACAGTCCCGAATCACATGGAGGCAATGAGCGATAGGAGGGGATTCGTCTCTCCCGGTATACGGAGTTGATGTTGTGCTGTGTTCGATTTGGCTATAACTGGAAGTCCCTGGCCAGGGCTGATATAGAGATTTACTGGTAAGTGTTACTAGTAGTTTCTCGACCCGTTATGAGCCACACATCGACACGACTTATCGGTTACTGGGGTCTGATGTATACCACCCCTAGACTTGATATGCAACATATCAGACGAACAGACCGGACTGTACGGGAGTGTTACTGATTGGATTCACAGGAGAACGCATAGGCTAGCTTGTTGATCTTCTGATCGCTCAATACCTGGGTGGCTGTTACGTTTAGCTGACCGCTTGCAGCTTGTGGGTGTTTGATATGATCATCACCTGCTACCGGCGTATTGACGATTCTTTAGAGTCCTACACAGAGGTTTCTTGGCTCAGGCGAAACGGAGTAGAGGCACATATGTGATATGCGCAGGACCGAGGATAATGCGATAAGAGATACCGTATTATATTCTCACGATATTTAGATATGAACCGGGTCATCGGATCAAGTGTCGATTCGATGAATCGGTACATGATATATTAGTCGGTAATATTCGATATAGCCGGATCGTCGGATCAAGTGTTGATTCGATGATTTAATGTATAATAATATATGTGATATATTGTATTACATTATCTAATATAGGCTCGCTTTATTATTTCATTTTCTCACTGGATAATACATTGATATATATGCGATATATGTAAATTGTATTATTTTCTTTTGTTGCAAATATATAATATATATATGATATATATTATTGTGACATGATATGATTTATTGTTAAACATGTTTAAGGATGATTAATTGTGGTTAGGGTTTGATTAGGATTAGTTGCTTCATGCACCTTCTAGAAGCTTTATCTTTTGTCATGGTTAAGATATTTTTTTGATGACACATTGCTAACCAAACCAAACCCTAACTCTAGTTGTTTCTCTACACATTATTAGCCACTCATCCTTGACCATGGTTTATAAATCAATCATATACTTTTATTTCTATTCATCACAAAAGGATTGATCATTATCATTTTCCATTATCATCTTCTTCTCTCTTGAAAAAGCTCACTAGAAATTCTTTATGTGATGAATAAATATGAGAAAATGATTTAAAAGGAAAGCATAAATACTACTCTCTCATCCTCATCTCATCTAGCCCATGAGATTAGTGTGTTCATCTCTTTAGAGTGAGAATGCTTGAGTCTTTGCAACTTCGACGTAGATCATCGGGGATTTGGAACACTTCAAGCTAGCATGGATCGTTCGAGTCGTGGAGCCTCTCATGAGTCCGGGAGATCGTGGATCGCGGCAAAGGGACTTCTACTCGGAGCTTGTGAAGCGAAGGAGCGGACTACAAAGGTTGTAATCCCTCACACTTAGATAAAAAGTTATCATCTTGCATGTTTAACCCTAATAATCTAGCAAAGATCCCGGCTTTGGGTTGTTCGGCACGTCTAAATATTTATCCGGGCATGTTTGATGCCTTATGAACCTTCATAAGAGTGCCTAGGAACCCTACAGTGGTATCAGAGACTAGCTAGAGCATTAGGCGACGTGTTTACGAAGTTAAAACTCCGATCGAACCCGAACCGACAAAATTTACCCCCTCTCTGGAAATTTTTCAAAAACTGGGATTTTTCTGAATTAAAAATACGTAAAAAATTCAGCAGGGAATTCTAAGAATTACCATGAAACACGGGCCCACAATTCCTCTAAACGGCGGCGGAACCGCGGCGAAAACATGCTTTACGCGGCGGTTCCGCGGCTGAATTATGGATTGGTGACACGTGTTTTTCATGGTAATATCCGTAGGTGCTTGTTGATGCTTCTGGGTATTTTTAATCTGTTTCAAGTGTTGAATATTCTGGGGTTTGTTTTGTAATAGTAGACTCGATCGGAAATTTTAAATTCGTATTTCTTTCCGGATATTTAGAAACTGTTAAACTAGTTGAACGGATATCATTAACCCACTTTTTCCCGGCACGTAAAACTTTCAAGTGTTGAATTTTTATTGGGTTTAAATCTTTCGGAAAAATTGTACAAGTTAAGCGGTGGACCCTCTAGAAGACAACAAACCTTAACTCGATTATGTGACCGTCTTGAACTTCCTTTTGAACCTTCGGGTTTGGGGCATTACGGCGTGCCACATGTGAGGCGTTGGCTTGACACTTCTACCGATGGATCACTGGTACTTTGACATATTCTGGGATTATTTGAACTCCGCTCAAGAGTTGAGCACTTTAGGAAATTTTGGGTATTTGATTATCTGTTCGGAAAGTTTAATACTGTCTATTTATCTGGAATGTGATACAATATGTGGAATTCATAGAATTAGGCATGAAATGCGAAGTATGTGATATTTCGGATTTACGATGTCTAAAGTGATTATGGATTCCAAATGTTGTAGTTTTACACTTTCTTTTCTGTGACCGTAAGTGTAATATGTGATATCGCCGGTTTCGTTGCTATATGTCAACGACAATTGGGATGCGCATATTTACTTACGTTGATGATATGTGATATTATGTGTTGCTGTGATATGTTATATTGGATCGTCGCGTTCTGAATAGCCGGGGGTTTTATGTGAGATGAGGGTTTTTATTTTCATTCATGTAAAATTCATTTGTAATGTAATATTCTTTTATTTGGGGCACTTCCAGGTTGAGGTTGATGTCACCAGTGTATATTATTTACTTTTCCGCATTAGGTAGACCCAAGGAGGGGAGCACAAGTAACCGGATTCTAGGGTCCAGTGGGAGGCCATCTCGAGGAGTCGAGACCGGGTCTCCTAACCCTAGAATTGGCAGTGTTACATGCCGCTCTCGTAGGGGTCTTGGGATGTGGGTTTGGCTATTCGTCGCGACCGTGGAATCCGTGTTTTATACAGGCTCGTATTGAAAACACGGACGTCCTAGTATATCCAATATTTCATATATGTTCTTCTGCTGCAATGTTCTGTGATGAGATCATATTACTGCCTGAGACGAATGCTTATACTATATATATATATGTTGATATATAAATATTACTGCTTTCGTTTCTTCTGTGATGCTTAGGAAGCATAAGCTGATGGGATATTTATTAATGAGATTAATAAAAAGAAAAGAAACATAAAGATGTTGTAGAATCAAAACTTTATAAAAAGGGTAGCTACAGTTTTGCTTTGCACAGTGATATATATGATATATCCTGCACCTTATTCGATGAGGAAAGAGCCGACGATCCCTTCACCGGGAGTGACCTCTTTAGCGAAACTGGCAGATGCTACAAAACTCGGTTTGTCTTTTGATTGCTTTTAGAGTTTTGCTTTGCACAGCGGTATATATGATATATCCTGCACCTTATTCGATGAGGAAAGGGCCGACGATCCCTTCACCGGGAGTGACCCCTTTAGCGAAACTAAGAAAAGCCTCAAAAACACTCTTTTTTCAAAAAACTACTTGATTCTACGACGATATCAAGTTCATTACGCTCATGGTTTTCTGAAAAACCTGCGTAGCCCTCCGTCATTTTAGATGGATATTATTTAGTATTCGTGCTGCGTTTGTTGGCCTGCGTCAAGACGTGGTGTGCGGTAGCTAACTAGTATTTATCTGTTTATGCATATGATGCAGATTGGATTAGGGTAGTCGTGCGACTTTGTTGGCCTGCGTCAAGGGTCGTGCGGATGGGTTTAATTCAATCAAGAAATGACGGGTTGAACTTGACTAGCACACTATGGTTTGTTGGCCTGTGTCAAGGTCATAGAACGCTAGGGGCAAAATATTATCGGGAATTTCAAGTGTTGAAATTTGCAATGAGATTGCATACCACCTATGAGATAGTTAGATCCCGATACCCACTGCGAGTAAGTGTTACTCCTGGGAGAGTTTTACACAGGACAATTACCCGATCAAGTAGGTGTCTAGAAAAGTGTTAACGGGGTTACGCCTCTGGGAAAACGAGGTTTACTTTAATTAGGTCCGTGCGAAAGCACGGGGAACCTCCCTCAAAGTACCGACACTGATCTGGCTGAAAGATTGACGAAATTGTAGGGTGTAATTAATCCCGGCTAATCTTACCTTTTAGGGTTTTAAGGTAGATTTGATAAAAACAGTGGGAGACATCCTGATTAGATAAGATAATAACCAATCTAATCTTGCAAGAGCATACTCTAAAGTGTTTTCTTCTCTCTCTCTCCAGGTAGCGACCATGTCAGGCCATAATCAAGATAATAATATGGATATATTGACTGAACCCGATTATTGTACTGAGCAAGGGAACGTTGGACCCGTTCTTTCTTATAAGAGTTATAAGACTGAACAGGAAACAGGAGAATATCTGGATTCTCACGCCGCCCAAAAGAACATGCATGTTGATGCATCTTCTTCGGGTGTGTTAGTTATTGAGAACTGTTTCTCAGTTCACCCTACGTCCTGGGTATTAGATACCGGATCAGGATCCCACATATGTAAATTGTTACATGGGCTACGAAAAGGTAGAGAACTAGGAAAAGGTGATCATTCCGTTCAAGTAGGGAACGGTGCAAGTATTGTAGCCAAAGCAGTTGGCGAATATCACCTTGTATTCCCAAGTCGTAATACACTGATTCTAAATGAGTGTTATTATATACCGAACATGATGTGCAACATTATATCAGTTTCTTTATTAAGTAAAGAAGGATATAATTTTGTAGTAAAGGATAATGTTATGAACATATTCCTAGATCAAAAGTTGATTGCATCAGGCTCGTTACATAATGGTATATTCATTCTAAATCAGAGTACAGTCCTAAATATACAAAACACACACAAGAGGAAAAGTTCAGAAATGAACGAATCCTTCTTGTGGCATTGTAGACTTGGTCATATCAATGCGACACGACTGGCTAAGTTACATAAGGATGGTTATTTGAATCCGTTCGAATTATCATCCTATGATACTTGCCATTCATGTCTCGAAGGAAAAATGACCAAAGCTCCGTTTAGTGGACACGGAGAAAGAGTTACTAAACTCTTAGGACTGGTACATAGTGATGTATGCGGTCCCATGTCTACGCATGCCAGGAACGGTTCTTCCTACTTCATTACATTCACTGACGATCTCTCTAGATTCGGACATGTGTTCCTGATGAAACACAAGTCTGAAGCTTTTGAGAAATTCAGAGAATATAAGCACGAAGTAGAGAATCAAATGGGCAAAAGTATTAAGATTCTTCGATCTGATCGAGGAGGTGAATACTTAAGCAGTGAGTTCCTAGATTATCTAAAAGAGAATGGGATTCTCTCTCAGCTTACTCCTCCTTATACACCACAGCACAACGGTGTATCGGAACGAAGAAATCGCACCCTATTAGATATTGTGCGCTCGATGATGAGTACGGCTGAGTTACCTATTTCCTTCTGGGGGTATGCACTGGAGACAGCTGCAGACCTATTGAATATGGTTCCCACCAAATCTGTGCCAACCACTCCATATGAGATATGGAAAGGAAAGAGACCATATCTTAATTATGTTAGGATATGGGGTTGTCCGGCATATGTGAAAACACAAAATCCGGACAAACTCGTCGCAAGGTCTATTCTGTGCAAGTTTATTGGATATCCCAAACATTCGCGCGGGTATATCTTCTACCACACCGAAGAACAAAAGGTGTTTGTTTCTCGGCACACCACCTTTTTAGAAAAGGAATTTCTTGAAAAAGAAATTAGTGGCTCTGAGGTAGAACTGGAAGAAGTTCCAGCAGAACAAACTACAACAGATGATTTAGTGGAACCAGAGGATTCAGTAGTACCCGACGAACCCCAACCTCTCCGCCGATCTAGTAGGGTTTCTCATCCACCTGAGAGATACTACGGTTTTCTCATTGATGGTGGAAGCGAGGACTGCATCATGGATGATGATGAACCGACTAGTTTCGAGCAGGCCATCACGAGTGGTGACTCTGTGAAATGGCTAGATGCAATGCGATCTGAGATGGAATCCATGTACACCAACAAAGTATGGACTTTGGAAAATGCTCCTGAAGGGGTAAAACCCATAGGGAGCAAGTGGATTTTTAAAAAGAAATTTGGTGTAGATGGAAAAGTTGAGACTTTCAAAGCTAGACTTGTAGCAAAGGGTTTTCGTCAACGACCAGGTGTGGATTATGACGAAACCTTTTCTCCAGTGGCTATGCTTAAGTCCATCCGGATCTTACTTGCCATTGCTGCATACCATGACTACGAAATCTGGCAAATGGATGTTAAGACCGCCTTTCTAAACGGTGATTTAGAAGAGAGCGTATACATGACTCAGCCAGAGGGATTCGTAAATAGTGGGAGCAGCGGAAAGGTGTGCAAGCTGCTTAAATCCATTTATGGGTTAAAGCAAGCATCGCGGAGTTGGAACATCTGTTTTGATGTTGTAGTCAAAGAGTTTGACTTCATCAAAAATATAGATGAACCTTGTATTTATAAGAAGGTAGCAGAGGGTAAGGTAGTCTTCCTCGTATTGTACGTGGATGATATACTCTTGATAGGAAATGATATTCCTATGCTGCAATCAGTCAAGCTCTTCTTATCACAGAGATTCTCAATGAAAGATCTAGGTGATGCTTCCTGCATATTTAGAATCATGATCTATAGAGATAGATCTAAACGGATACTGGGATTGTCCCAATCCAGGTACATTGACACCATACTAAAGAGGTTTAGTATGGAAGAATCCAAGAGTGGGAACCAACCCACGATCTCTGGACTCACTCTCTCCAAAGAGATGTCTCCCAAGACTGATTTGAAGAGAGCTCGCATGCAAGGGATACCCTATGCTTCGGCAGTAGGCTCTATCATGTATGCGATGCTATGTACCAGACCCGATGTAGCATACTCACTAAGTGTAGTGAGTCGGTATCAAGCAGATCCTGGAGAGAGTCATTGGACAGCTGTAAAGAACATTCTTAAGTACTTACGAAAGACTAAGGAGATGTTCTTGGTGTATGGTAACGGAGAACTCCAGGTGGAGTCCTTTACCGATTCCAGCTTCCAAAGTGATAAGGACGACTCTAAGTCGCACTCGGGATTTGTCTTTACCCTCAATGGAGGGGCGGTATGTTGGAAGAGTTCCAAACAGGATACCGTTGCAGACTCGACGATGGAGGATGAATACATCGCTGCCAACGATGCTGCCAAAGAGGCTGTCTGGATCAAGAAGTTCATTAGTGAACTTGGTGTGGTTCCATCCATTGAGCATCCAATACCTCTGTATTGCGATAACAATGGAGCCGTGGCTTTGGCCAAGGAACCCAGATCCCATCAGAAGTCCAGACATATTCTGAGGCGGTATCACCTGATCAGGGAGATAGTTGATCGCCGGGAGATCGAGGTCAGGAGAGTAGATACGAAGGACAACACTGCGGATCCATTCACGAAGGCTATTCCCTAGATACAGTTTGAGAGATTATTCGGGATGCTAGGTATGAATACTACAGCAGCTGGCCTTAGTGCAAGTGGGAGATTGTTAGTTATGTATATGCCCTAGAGGCCATTGTTGTACATATGATGTATATTATGATGGATGCTTAGATATATACAGAGAGGAATTTCTTGCTCGTCATGATAGTATGCTATTTGGCTTCACTTTATCTTAACATGTTGACTTGTATTGGTTTACTGTTTTTCTCTCACATGTTGATAAAGCCCTTAGGATCTGTACTCGACTACTGGGACTATGATGAGATCATACTAGTGGGGCCACGGTAGTCGATGAGTACATCCTATAACTGTTCCAAGTCGAGGGTATATCGAGACAGGGCATCGATACACCAGAGTAGACTAGCGTATACGCATCTTGACCCATATGATGGGCGATGGATGATCCCATATCCATCGGTGTTTGACATCAGAGATGGTGTACGGGTGCTCAGTGGAGACTGGGTATACTGGACGGACTCGCCGAGAACTCCCAGATGGTGATATACCACACGTCAGATGGCAGTTCTCCGGTGACACTGGTACAGGGTAGTCTGTAGACCCGAGATCGTCATAGAGTCTTGTGTGATTCCCACTGTGCTTTGATTTCCACCTTACCACGTCCAAGAGGGCGTGCAAAACGGTGGCTTTTAGGTACAGTCCCGAATCACATGGATGCAATGAGCGATAGGAGGGGATTCGTCTCTCCCGGTATAGGGAGTTGATGTTGTGCTGTGTTCGATTGGCTATAACTGGAAGTCCCTGGCCAGGGCTGATATAGAGATTTACTGGTAAGTGTTACTAGTAGTTTCTCGACCCGTTATGAGCCACACATCGACACGACTTATCGGTTACTGGGGTCTGACGTATACCACCCCTAGACTTGATATGCAACATATCAGACGAACAGACCGGACTGTATGGGAGTGTTACTGATTGGATTCACAGGAGAACGCACATGCTAGCTTGTTGATCTTCTGATCGCTCAATACCTGGGTGGCTGTTACGTTTAGCTGACCGCTTGCAGCTTGTGGGTGTTTGATATGATCATCACCTGCTACCGGCGTATTGACGATTCTTTAGAGTCCTACACAGAGGTTTCTTGGCTCAGGCGAAACGGAGTAGAGGCACATATGTGATATGCGCAGGACCGAGGATAATGCGATATGAGATACCGTATTATATTCTCGCGATATTTAGATATGAACCGGGTCATCGGATCAAGTGTTGATTCGATGAATCGGTACATGATATATTAGTCGGTAATATTCGATATAGCCGGATCGTCGGATCAAGTGTTGATTCGATGATTTAATGTATAATAATATATGTGATATATTGTATTACATTATCTAATATAGGCTCGCTTTATTATTTCATTTTCTCACTGGATAATACATTGATATATATGTGATATATGTTAATTGTATTTTTTTCTTTTGTTGCAAATATATAATATATATATGATATATATTATTGTGACATGATATGATTTATTGTTAAACATGTTTAAGGATGATTAATTGTGGTTAGGGTTTGATAGTTGCTTCATGCACCTTCTAGAAGCTTTATCTTTTGTCATGGTTAAGATATTTTTTTGATGACACATTGCTAACCAAACCAAACCCTAACTCTAGTTGTTTCTCTACACATTATTAGCCACTCATCCTTGACCATGGTTTATAAATCAATCATATACTTTTATTTCTATTCATCACAAAAGGATTGATCATTATCATTTTCCATTATCATCTTCTTCTCTCTTGAAAAAGCTTACTAGAAATTCTTTATGTGATGAATAAATATGAGAAAATGATTTAAAAAGAAAGCATAAATACTACTCTCTCATCCTCATCTCATCTAGCCCATGAGATTAGTGTGTTCATCTCTTTAGAGTGAGAAAGCTTGAGTCTTTGCAACTTTGACGTAGATCATCGGAGATTTGAAACACTTCAAGCTAGCATGGATCGTTCGAGTCGTGGAGCCTCTCATGAGTCCGGGAGATCGTGGATCGCGGCAAAGGGACTTCTACTCGGAGCTTGTGAAGCGAAGGAGCGGACTACAAAGGTTGTAATCCCTCACACTTAGATAAAAAGTTATCATCTTGCATGTTTAACACTAATAATCTAGCAAAGATCCCGGCTTTGGGTTGTTCGGCACGTCTAAATATTTATCCGGGCATGTTTGATGCCTTATGAACCTTCACAAGAGTGCCTAGGAACCCTACACTATAGACCCGAGATCGTCATAAAGTCTTGTGTGATTCCCACTGTTCTTTGATTTCCACCTTACCACATTCAAGAGAACGTGCAAAACAGTGGCTTTTGGGTACAGTCCCGAATCACATGGAGGCAATGAGCGATAGGCGGGGTTTCGTCTCTTCCGGTATTGGGGGTTGAAGTTGCGCTGTGTTCGATTGGATATAACTGGAAGTCCCTGGACAGGACTGATATGGAGATCTACTGGTAAGTGTTATCAGTAGTTTCTCGACCAGTTATAAGCTTCACATCGACACGACTTATCTGTAAGTCCATGTCACGCACCCCACTAACTTGCGGGGAGGCGGAATATATGAAAAACGATTATCAAAGCTTCGTAACACGGACTTGAGCGCATGAATCGTAATCTAAACCATTGCTAACGTTATACTAGAGGTTTAACTACTCGGTACCGGAGTTATACCTCATGTTACATGTCCTTCGGGTCTTCATCGCTGTCCTCCACTCCTCATAGGCTCCTTGGAACATCGGCAACTTCACGGCCTCCTCGAATTAAAGACGATCCACCCGAGAACCCTAATCCAAGCTATAACCTCTAAACTTGAGGTTACTTAGTTTCTCTAGTTGCTAAATAGAGTAGCTAAGATGATGTAGAGATTGGTTATGGAGTAATTAGTCTTTCCTAATCCTTGTTCTCAACTCATGAGGGTAGGATTAGGGTTTGGTGAAGGAGAGAGAACTTGAAGAGAGAGAGTGAGAAGATGATAATGATATTATCTTTATGAATAAAGCTTCTCACTTGATATATATGAAACATAATGAATAAAAAGAAAAATGAATAATAAGTGAATATTCATCATGTTTCATTTAATCAAGTGGGTGATTCATCATGTGAGTCATTAAGCAATTAATGATGCATTAATGATATGATGAATCACTCACAATGAGTCACTTAAACATTAAATGAAAATGCCACCTCTCTCTTTATGTCACATCCTTCTAGAAGCTTCTCGTAAAATTACGAGAACGCCCCTCTCATCCGTGAAAACACGGAAAAACTTTAGACTGTATAAATCCAATAACCTGATACTAGAATCTGGCTTAAACCAAAGCCGGCTAGTAAAAACTGTCCGAATGTCGTACGTGCGATCAAACACGTATGCGTCCGAACCTTTGTCGTAAAACCATACGACCTCTATATCTTTTCGCCTGGGTTTGGGAAATCTCTGTGTGGGACTCTAAAGACCCGACTACTACGCTGGCAGTGGATTTAACCACAGACCGCAAGCGGCACTAGCTGTACGTAACGGTCCCCAGGTAGATGTCGATAAGAAGGCCGATGAGGAAAACCATCTCGAACCCCTACTGAGCCTGATGTGACAATCTCCGTACAGTCCGGTCTGTTCGTCTAAGACTATCGCATATCAAGCCTAGGGGGCGGCAAGCGTCAGTCCCCTAATAGCTGTATAAGTCGTGTTGGAGCGAAGCCCATTACGCCCTGAGAAGCTACTGGAACCTACCAGTATATCTCGCTTGCCCTGGCCAGGGATTTTGCGTAATGGCTCTCTGACACAGTGCGATATCAACTCCCAATACCGGGAGAGACGAATCCTATCTAACCGCCACTGCCTCTAAGTGCTCGGGACTGCACCCAACTGCTACTTGTTTGCACGACTCCTTTGAGCCGTGGTAGGGTAGCAATCTAAGAATAGTGGGACACACTCGAGGCGAAGCAGCAGTGTCAAGTCTGCGGACTATGCTGTACTCATGTCACCTGGGAACTGATAACTGACGATGGGTATAATACCAACCAATCAGTTCCTCGGCGAGTCCTGTCCGGTGTACCCGTAACCTAACGAGCACCTGTATACTATCTCCAGTACGACGTACTGATGGCTGTGGGACAGACCATCTCCCCAACTGGGATGAGAAGCGTATACACTTAGTCTACTCCGGAATATCGATGCCCTATCTCGACAATCCAACGACCAGGGACCTGTATAGGATGTTGCTTATAGACTACCCAGCCCCCACTAGTGTGATTGCCATCACGACGCTGGTAATCAAGCAAAGATCCTATGGGCTCTACTAATATGTATAAGTGATACGTTATAAGAAACATATGCACATATTAAAGTAGACTCAAACCAAGTAGCATACTACCATTTTTAGCAAGACTGTATATATAACTGTGAATATCCCAAGCTTCCATTAAGTAATATACAATCTAGTATGATACAATAATGGCCCCTAGGGCATATACACTAACAATCTCCCACTTGCACTAGGGCCATGAGCTGGCATATCGTAGACCTATCATCTCGAATAGCCTCTCGAACTGCGTCTGAGGAATGGCCTTTGTGAATGGATCAGCAATGTTATCCTCCGTCTTTACTCTCTTCACCTCGATCTCCCGGCGATCTATGATCTCCCTGATCAGGTGATACCGCCTTAAGATGTGTCTGGACTTCTGATGGGACCTGGGTTCCTTCGCTAAAGCTATAGCGCCGTTGTTGTCACAATACAGAGGTATTGGATCAACACTGGTAGGAACCACCTGAAGTTCTGTGAGGAACTTCTTCATCCAGACTGCTTCTTTTGCGGCATCGCAAGCAGCTATGTACTCTGCTTCCATCGTTGAGTCTGCAACGGTCTCCTGTTTGGAACTCTTCCAACAGACCGCCCCTCCATTGAGGGTGAAGACAAAACCTGACATGGATTTGGAGTCATCTTTGTCACTCTGGAAGCCGGAGTCGGCAAAGGCCTCCATCTGAAGGTCTTTTCTGCCATATAGCAAGAACATCTCCTTAGTCCTCCTCAGGTACTTGAGAATGTTCTTTACTGCTATCCAGTGCTTCTCCCCTGGGTTTGCTTGATACCTGCTTACTACGCTCAATGCGTATGCTACATCTGGTCTGGTACATAACATCGCATACATTATAGAGCCTACCGCAGAAGCGTAGGGTATAATTGACATGCGATCCCTTTCCAAATCAGTCTTGGGAGACATCTCTTTGGAGAGGGTGATTCCGTGACAAGCCGGTAGGTTACCGCGCTTAGAATCTTCCATACTGAATCTCTTCACTATGGTGTCTATGTACCTGGACTGTGAAAGTCCCAATATCCTTTTTGATCTATCACGATAGATCCGGATCCCCAGAATGTAGGTGGCATCACCCAGGTCTTTCATGGAGAATTTATGTGACAAGAATCTTTTGACTGACTGTAATATAGGAATATCATTTCCTATTAGGAGAATGTCATCCACGTACAAGACGAGGAATACTACAGCTCTCCCTACAATCTTACTGTATATGCATGGTTCATCTGGGTTTTTGATAAAGTCAAATTCTTTGACAGCATCATCAAAACAGATGTTCCAACTCCGTGATGCCTGCTTTAGTCCATAAATGGACTTAAGCAGCTTGCATACTTTACCGCTGCTCCCACTCTGAATGAATCCTTCTGGCTGATCCATATAGACGCTTTCTTCCAAATTACCATTTAGAAAGGCCGTCTTTACGTCCATCTGCCAGATTTCATAATCGTGGAAAGCAGCAATAGCAAGAAGGACCCGAATAGATTTAAGCATAGCCACTGGAGAAAAGGTTTCGTCATAGTCCAAACCAGGTCTTTGACGGAAACCCTTTGCAACAAGTCTAGCCTTATAGGTTTCAACCTGTCTATCTACACCAATCTTCTTTTTGAAGATCCATTTGCATCCTACGGGTTTTACCCCATCTGGAGCAATGTCCAAAGTCCATACTTTGTTGGTGTACATGGACTCCATTTCGGTCCGCATTGCATCTAGCCATTTTACCGAGTCACCGCTCTGAATGGCTTGCTGGAAGCTAGTAGGCTCATCATATTCAATAATGCAATCCTCTCTATCCCCGTCTATGAGAAAACCGTAGTATCTCTCGGGCGGATGAGATTACCTACTACTCCTGCGGAGTGGCATCGGGATGTCCTGTTCTTCTTGAACTTCTGGTTCTACCAAACTTTTAGTTGTAGTTTGTGTTTCTGGAATTTCTTCCAGTTCTATTTCGCTCCAACTAGTTTCCTTTTCTAAAAATCGATATTCTAGAAAATGGGCATTACGAGAAACAAAAATCTTTTGTTCCTCTGCGTAATAGAAAAAATACCCCCTGGAGTTCTTTGGGTATCCCACAAACTTACACAGTACTGAGCGTGCCTCGAGCTTGTCCGGATGCTGCTTTTTTACAAAAGCTGGACAACCCCATGTCTTTAGGTACTGAAGACAGGGTTTCTTCCCACTCCACATCTGATATGGTGTGGTAGGCACAGTTTTGGTTGGAACCTTGTTCAAAAGATATGCAGCTGATTCTAGTGCATAACCCCAGAAAAATCGCGGTAACTCAGCTTTACTCATCATGGAACGAACCATATCCAATAGGGTTCGATTCCTCCTTTCTGATACACCATTGTGTTGTGGTGTGTATGGAGGAGTAAGTTGAGAGAGAATTCCATTCTCTTTTAAGTAACCCAGGAACTCGGCGCTTAAGTATTCACCACCTCGATCAGATCTCAGTGTCTTGATACTTTTGCCGGTTTGTTTTTCAACTTCATTCTTGTATTCCTGGAACTTCTCAAAGGCCTCGGATTTATGCTTCATTAAGAAGATATGTCCATACCTAGAGAAATCATCCGTAAAAGTAATGAAGTAGGAATAACCACCTCTCGCATGTGTAGACATTGGACCACACACATGTAAGTCGATGTAGTACACCCCAGTACTTATGGGGAGGCGGAATTTTCAAAAACGATCAAGTTTAAAGAACGAACATCGACTAACCGCTTGAATCGAAGCTAAACAAATAATAACCGAACACATAGCTATACTAAACTATAGTGTTAAGGGATTATACCTAATGAAAACGGTCATTCGTCTTTGTGTCCTCCTTTGTTCTCCTCGACCTTCTCTAGGTAGTAGACGATCCACCCGAGAGCAAGACACCAAGCTACACCTCTAACTAGAGGTAACTAATCAACTTTGATTGCTAACCAAAGATGAAAGGATGATATAGAGTGAAGGTAATGGATGCTTAAGTCTAACTAAACCTTTGATCTCAACACATGAGGATTAAGGATTAGTATCTTGAAGATGAGAGCTTGAGGAGAGAGAATATGAGATAAGATAATGAGAGAAGAGAGAGAGTGTATCATAATATATTATGAAGCATTCTTATTTAAGAATAATGAATAAAAGAAATGAATAAGCATGCTTCATAAAATATCTAGTGGTGATTCATTAGCATGAGTCATTAAGCAATAAATGTGCATTAATGAAATGAATGAATCACCACCATGACTCACAACCTCATCCAAAGTAACCTCCTTAGTCACATCTTCTAGAAACTTCTCGTACAATTACGAGAACGCCCCTCCAATCCGCAAAAATACGGAAAAACTTTAGACTGAAAAAATCCAATAACCGGATACCAGTAACTGGCTTAAACCAAAGCCGACTGGTAAAAACTGTCCGAAAGTCGTACGTGCGTAAACGCACGTATGCGTCCGAACCCTTTGTCGCAAAACCATGCAACCTCTATATCGTTTCGCCTGGAGTAGGAAACTCTCTGTGTGGGACTCTAGAGACTCGACTACTACGCTGGCAGTGGGTTTAACCACAGACCGCAAGCGGCACTAGCTGTACGTAACGGTCCCCAGGTAGTTGTCGATAAGAAGGCCGATGAGAAAACCCATCCGAACTCCTACTGAGTCTGATGTGACAATCTCCATACAGTCCGGTCCGTTCGTCCAAGACTATCGCATATCGGGCCTAGGGGGCGGCAAGCGTCAGTCCCCTAATAGCGGTATAAGTCGTGTCGGAGGGAAGCCCATTACACCCTGAGAAACTACTGGAACCTACCAGCAAATCTCGCTTGCCCTGGCCAGGGACTTTGCGTAATGGCTCTCTGACACAGCACGATATCTACTCCCAATACCGGGAGGGACGAATCCTGTCTAACCGCCACTGCCTCCAAGTGCTCGGGACTGCACCCAACTGCTATCTGTTTGCACGACTCCTTTGAGCCGTGGTAGGGTAGCAATCTAAGAACAGTGGGACACACTCGAGGCGAAGTAGCAGTGTCAAGTCTGCGGACTACGCTGTACTCATGTCACCTGGGAACTGTTTACTGACGACTGGTATCAAACCAACCAACAGTTCCCTGTGAGTCCTGTCCGGTGTACCCGTAACCTAACGAGCACCTGTATACTATCTCCAGTACGACGTACTGACGGCTGTGGGACAGACCATCTCCCCAACTGGGATGAGAAGCGTACACACCAGTCTACTCCGGAGTATCGATGCTCTGTCTCGATAATCCAACGACCAGGGACCTGAATAAGGATGTGCTTGTAGACTACCCAGCCCCCACTAGTGTGACTGCCATCACAACGCTGGTAGACAAGCAAGATCCTAAGAGCTCTATCAATACGTACACTCACATATTAAGATAGAAAAACCAAGTAGCATACTACCATGTTTAGCAAGACTGTTATATACATGTGAATATCCCAAGCTTCCATTAAGTAATATACAAGCTAGTATGATACAGTAATGGCCTTCTAGGGCATAAACACTAACAATCTCCCACTTTCATTAGGGCCATGTACTGGCATATCGTAGACCAATGATCTCGAGCAGCCTCTCGAACTGAATCTGAGGAAGGGCCTTCGTGAATGGATCAGCAATGTTCTCTTCTGAAGCAACTCTCCGAACCTCGATCTCCTGACGATCAATGATCTCCCTGATCAGGTGATACCGCCTCAAGATGTGTCTGGACTTCTGATGGGACCTTGGTTCCTTTGCTAAAGCTATAGCTCCGTTGTTGTCGCAATACAGAGGTATTGGATCAACTATGGTAGGAACAACCTGAAGTTCTGTTAGGAACTTCTTCATCCAGACTGCTTCTTTTGCGGCATCGCAAGCAGCTATATACTCCGCTTCCATCGTCGAGTCAGCAACGGTGTCCTGCTTGGAGCTCTTCCAGCACACCGCCCCTCCATTGAGGATAAAGACATAACCCGACATGGACTTGGAATCGTCCTTATCACTCTGGAAGCCGGAATCAGCAAAGGCCTCCAACCTGAGGTCTTTTCCACCGTAAACCAAGAACATCTCCTTAGTCCTCCTCAGGTACTTGAGAATGTTCTTTACTGCTATCCAGTGTTTCTCCCCTGGGTCTGACTGATACCGGCTTACTACGCTCAGTGCGTAAGCTACATCTGGTCTGGTACACAACATCGCATACATTATAGAGCCTACCGCAGAAGCGTAGGGTATAATAGACATGCGTTCCCTTTCCAAATCAGTCTTGGGAGACATCTCTTTGGAGAGGGTGATTCCGTGACAAGCCGGTAGATTACCGCGCTTAGAATCTTCCATACTGAATCTTTTCAGTATAGTGTCGATATACCTGGACTGCGAAAGTCCCAACATCCTCTTGGATCTATCACGATAGATCCGGATCCCCAGAATGTAAGAGGCATCACCCAGGTCTTTCATGGAGAACCTGTGTGACAAGAATCCTTTGACAGATTGTAGCATAGGAATGTCATTTCCTATCAATAGAATGTCATCCACGTACAAGACGAGGAATACGACACTTCTGGCCACAACTTTACTATATATGCACGGTTCATCTGGATTTTTGATAAAGTCATATTCTTTGACTGTCTTATCAAAACAGATGTTCCAACTCCGCGATGCCTGCTTTAGTCCATAAATAGACTTAAGCAGCTTGCATACTTTCCCGCTGCTCCCACTCTGATTGAAACCCTCTGGCTGATCCATATAGACGCTCTCTTCTAAATTTCCATTTAGAAAAGCCGTCTTTACGTCCATCTGCCAGATTTCATAATCATGGAAGGCAGCAATAGCAAGAAGGACCCGAATAGATTTGAGCATAGCCACTGGAGAAAAAGTTTCGTCATAGTCCAAACCAGGTCTTTGACGAAAACCCTTTGCAACAAGTCTAGCCTTATAGGTTTCCACCTGTCCATCTACACCAATCTTTTTCTTGAAGATCCATTTGCATCCTATGGGTTTTACCCCATCTGGAGCAAAGTCCAAAGTCCATACTTTGTTGGTGTACATGGACTCCATTTCGGTCCGCATTGCATCTAGCCATCGTACCGAGTCGCCGCTCTGGATGGCCTGCTGGAAGTTAGTAGGTTCATCATCTTCTATGATGCAATCCTCTCTATCCCCATCTATGAGAAAACCGTAGTATCTCTCAGGCGGATGAGACGGCCTACTACTCCTGCGGAGGGGTGCGGGAATGTTCTGTTCTTCTTGAACCTCTGGTTCTACCAAACTTTCAGTAGCAGCTTGTGGTTCTGGAATTTCTTCCAGTTCTATTTCGCTCCCACTTGATTCCTTTTCTAAAAACAGATGTTCCAGAAAATGGGCATTACGAGAAACAAAGACCTTTTGTTCCTCTGCGTAATAGAAATAATATCCCTTGGAGTTCTTTGGATATCCCACAAACAAACATTTTACTGATCGTGCCTCGAGCTTGTCCACATGCTGCTTCTTAACAAAAGCTGGACATCCCCAAATCTTCATATGCTGAAGATGGGGTTTCTTCCCAGTCCACATCTGATATGGAGTGGTAGGCACAGTCTTGGTTGGAGCCCTGTTCAGAAGATATGCCGCTGATTCTAGCGCATAACCCCAGAAAGATCGCTGTAACTCAGCATTACTCATCATGGATCGTACCATATCCAATAGGGTTCGATTCCGTCTCTCCGATACACCGTTATGCTGTGGAGTGTACGGAGGAGTAAGCTGAGAGAGAATTCCTTTCTCTTTTAGGTAACCTAGGAACTCGGCGCTCAAGTATTCACCACCTCGATCAGATCTAAGTGTCTTTATACTTTTGCCGGTTTGGTTTTCTACTTCATTCTTATACTCTTGGAATTTCTCAAAAGCCTCGGATTTATGTTTCATCAGATAAATAAATCCGTATCTTGAGTAATCATCCGTGAAAGTAATGAAATAGGAAAAACCACCTCTCGCATGTGTAGACATTGGACCGCATACATCACTGTGTATGAGTCCTAAGAGCTCGCTCGCTCTTACTCCTTGTCCAGTGAATGGAGTCTTTGTCATCTTTCCTTTGAGACAAGATTGACAAGTGTCATAAGTTTGATATTCGAACGTGTCCAAATATCCTTCTCTGTGCAACTTAGTTAACCTTCTCTCATTGATGTGACCCAGTCTACAATGCCATAAGAAAGCTTTATTTAAATCTGGAGACTTTCTTTTTAGTGTGTTCTGGACATTGAAAATTTGGAGTTGGTTTAAAACATATATGCCGTTATTTAGAGTACCGGACCCAATCAAACCATGATTAAGGTGGATGTTGACAACATCTCTTACAAACGTGAAATCATAACCTTTATTTGATAACAAGGAAACTGATATGATATTACACGTTAAGCTGGGTACAAAATAACAGTTATGTAAAACCAAAATGTGTCCACTCGTCAATCCTAGGTGATAATCCCCGACGGACGCAGCTCCCACGCTAGCTCCGTTAGCAACCCTGAGGATCATATCACCTTCCTTCAGCACTCTACGGTTTCTCAGTGCCTGCAATGAATTGCAAATATGAGATCCTGACCCGGTATCTAATACCCAGGAAGTAGAGTTGATCGACAGACAATTCTCAATTACAAACACACCTGAAGTCGAAGCCACAGCTTGCTTCGGTTCCTGGTTCTTGGCGTTCCACGCCTTGCAATCCTTCTTCCAGTGCCCTTTCCTGTGACAATGGAAGCACTCATCCAGGCCAACTACCGGTGCTGCTTTCTTTTTCTTTCCCTTCCCTCCCACCTTACTAACACCTCCTCTAGGTCTGGGTGCGGCCTTCTTCTTCCTTCCTTTGGCCCTAGCCTTGGACCCGGAAGAAGATGAACCGCCAACAAACATAGCGGGTGTTTCCCTTGCCTTCTGCAAGGTGCCCTCCGCACTCCTTAACATGTTCAGGAGTTCCGCAAGTTCAACTTCTTTTCCTTGAAGATTGAAGTTGAGGATAAACTGGGCGTAGGTGGGAGGAAGGGACTGGAGAACAAGGTCTGTATAGAGCTCATTATCCAAAGTTGTCCCAAGGTCTGCGAGCTCTTCTATATAGCCAATCATCTGTAGGATATGTTCACCTACCGATGACCCGACAGCCAACCTCGCTCGAAACAATTTCTTAGAGGTCTCGTATCTTGCTATACGAGATTGCTCTCCATAAAGTTCCTTTGTATGGAGAAATATGCCATCTAGGGACATATCCTCGTGCCTCCTCTGATGTTCATTATTCATCGAGGCAAGCACGACGCACTTGGCTCTCGCGCAATCTAAATCCCAGGTTTTGCGGATTTCCTTATCCGCATTGCTGGATTTGGGACCAGGGACAGCAGGTGCCGTAGCGGTGAGGACGTACCCCAGTTTGTCATAGGTCAAAGCCATCTTGACATTCCGCAGCCAATCTTTATAGTTTGGCCCCGTCAGTATATTTTTCTCTAAAAGTAACTTAAGTCCAGTCATTTTCAGGGTCGCTGCAATTAGGAGAGAGAGAAGAAAACTCTTTAGCATGATGCTCTTGCAAGTTTAGAATGGTTTTTAGTTTATCTAAACTGGATGGCTCCCACTGTTTCTCGAATCCTTCCTCAAACCATAAAAGAAGAATTAGCCAAGACTATTCTCACCGTACAATACTTGCTTAACCGTTCAGCCAGGCCGGTGTCGATACTTCGAGGGAGGTTTTCCAACGCTTTCGCGAAGTTCCTTAATTAAATAACCTCTTTTCTCTGGGGGCGTAACCCCGCTGACACTTTTCTGGACACCTACTAGGTTTATAGCATTGATCGTTAAGTGACGAATATCCTGATAAGTAGCATATACTCACAGTAGGATCGGGATCCAAATATCATCGTCTGATAATGTTGTAGGAATGCTACCAACATTCATCAAACTCAAAATGGTATGCATCTCTTTGCAAATTTCAGTTTCTTTAGAAATTCCCGATATAAGTTTTTGCCCCATGCTCTTATAACCTTGGCTTTGGTCAAAGTGTCATAAGTCACATGTCAAGTTCTACCCGTCATTATCTTGTCAATTTGAACCCATCCGTATATACCCCTGACTTTGGTCAAATGGTAATACGACTGTCCCAAACCAACTCATCTATCTTATGCAACAAATGAAAAACCCAGCAGCTACCAAACACTATGCCTTGACTTTGGCCAAAATGCATAGCTTGAATACTACTGAATACCCAAATGAAATGACGGAGGGCTACGACTGGTTTTGGCGAAACCGTGAACGTAGTGAACTTGATATAACCGAAGGAACCTGATAGCTTTTAAAAGGAGTGGTTAAAGCTCCGTATTTAAAAATATCTGTTTTAAAAATAACCGAGTGGTTTCTTTTAAATTGTTCCAACGATTTAAACTTTGGTTTGTTTTACTTTGCATTATAGATAATGCGTCCCATCATTAACCTATCATTGCAGAAAACAACGAAAATACAACGTCCTCTTATGCCATCCGCATTCGCCACGGGGTCCCGTCATCACCCGTTAGGTTACTTAACTAACGACAGAGCGGGGGCTGGGCTAGCGCGGGTGTAAAACATAAGTGACGTCTAAATAGCTACAATATATATAGATATTTTACATTCGTCTGACGCAATGATATTCATTCCAGAACACAGATAAACAATATTGGATTTGCAAGCAATCTGTATTTCTTTTGAGCCTGCAAGAAAAGACAGATTACACAGTTGTGATGAATAGCCGTTACCCCACCCTCGACCCCTACGGGTACGGCAAACTACCCACCCGGCAGTCTGTGTACCCCACCTTGGGTCAGTTCTAGGAGCAAAAACAGTAAAATGAAATAATACAACGGTGGCTACAACCGCAACCTGGAAGTGCCCCGCGAAAATAATATTACAACAAATTACATTTACAACAAATTAATTAAACAATAACCCATTGCTAACCCCGGCTATACACCACAACAGTCCAATACAGTTTATATGCACAAACAGATATAACCATTTCAGAAATGTGCAACCCCCTGCCAACCGACATACTAGCAGTTGGGGGAGGTTTACGAACACATTAAACAATCACAGATATAATCCAATATGCAAATACTGTACAATTTCGATCGATTAAACAACATCAATATTGCTCCAAAATCTGCTCTGTTAAACAGTAACCTGAGCAATTATTAAATATTCCAGAAAACCCTAAATGTCACAGGGGACCCACACACGAAATATGAGTCCATGACTCGGCAACTCGGCCGCGGAAGCGCGGCGGATCGGTGGGATCCGCCGCCCTTCCGCGGCGCTTTAGCCGAGTCATGGGCTCGAATTTCTTGGGTGTTCTCCTGGACTCCTTTCTAGCTTTCTGAGCACACCTGAAAAATTTTTGGACTTCATTTTAAGTTCGACAGAAACTGAAAATATTTAGGGTTTTCCGGCTTCGATTTTTCGTTCGAAATTCTTACAAATTTGCAATTAAGTTATTTATTGTTTAGCGAGGCTCTGATACCACTGTAAGTCGATGTAGTACACCCCAGTACTTATGGGGAGGCGGAATTTTCAAAAACGATCAAGTTTAAAGAACGAACATCGACTAACCGCTTGAATCGAAGCTAAACAAATAATAACCGAACACATAGCTATACTAAACTATAGTGTTAAGGGATTATACCTAATGAAAACGGTCCTTCGTCTTTGTGTCCTCCTTTGTTCTCCTCGACCTTCTCTAGGTAGTAGACGATCCACCCGAGAGCAAGACACCAAGCTACACCTCTAACTAGAGGTAACTAATCAACTTTGATTGCTAATCAAAGATGAAAGGATGATATAGAGTGAAGGTAATGGATGCTTAAGTCTAACTAAACCTTTGATCTCAACACATGAGGATTAAGGATTAGTATCTTGAAGATGAGAGCTTGAGGAGAGAGAATATGAGATAAGATAATGAGAGAAGAGAGAGAGTGTATCATAATATATTATGAAGCATTCTTATTTAAGAATAATGAATAAAAGAAATGAATAAGCATGCTTCATAAAATATCTAGTGGTGATTCATTAGCATGAGTCATTAAGCAATAAATGTGCATTAATGAAATGAATGAATCACCACCATGACTCACAACCTCATCCAAAGTAACCTCCTTAGTCACATCTTCTAGAAACTTCTCGTACAATTACGAGAACGCCCCTCCAATCCGCAAAAATACGGAAAAACTTTAGACTGAAAAAATCCAATAACCGGATACCAGTAACTGGCTTAAACCAAAGCCGACTGGTAAAAACTGTCCGAAAGTCGTACGTGCGTAAACGCACGTATGCGTCCGAACCCTTTGTCGCAAAACCATGCAACCTCTATATCGTTTCGCCTGGAGTAGGAAACTCTCTGTGTGGGACTCTAGAGACTCGACTACTACGCTGGCAGTGGGTTTAACCACAGACCGCAAGCGGCACTAGCTGTACGTAACGGTCCCCAGGTAGTTGTCGATAAGAAGGCCGATGAGAAAACCCATCCGAACTCCTACTGAGTCTGATGTGACAATCTCCATACAGTCTGGTCCGTTCGTCCAAGACTATCGCATATCGGGCCTAGGGGGGCGGCAAGCGTCAGTCCCCTAATAGCGGTATAAGTCGTGTCGGAGGGAAGCCCATTACACCCTGAGAAACTACTGGAACCTACCAGCAAATCTCGCTTGCCCTGGCCAGGGACTTTGCGTAATGGCTCTCTGACACAGCACGATATCTACTCCCAATACCGGGAGGGACGAATCCTGTCTAACCGCCACTGCCTCCAAGTGCTCGGGACTGCACCCAACTGCTATCTGTTTGCACGACTCCTTTGAGCCGTGGTAGGGTAGCAATCTAAGAACAGTGGGACACACTCGAGGCGAAGTAGCAGTGTCAAGTCTGCGGACTACGCTGTACTCATGTCACCTGGGAACTGTTTACTGACGACTGGTATCAAACCAACCAACAGTTCCCTGTGAGTTCTGTCCGGTGTACCAGTAACCTAACGAGCACCTGTATACTATCTCCAGTACGACGTACTGACGGCTGTGGGACAGACCATCTCCCCAACTGGGATGAGAAGCGTACACACCAGTCTACTCCGGAGTATCGATGCTCTGTCTCGATAATCCAACGACCAGGGACCTGAATAAGGATGTGCTTGTAGACTACCCAGCCCCCACTAGTGTGACTGCCATCACAACGCTGGTAGACAAGCAAGATCCTAAGAGCTCTATCAATACGTACACTCACATATTAAGATAGAAAAACCAAGTAGCATACTACCATGTTTAGCAAGACTGTTATATACATGTGAATATCCCAAGCTTCCATTAAGTAATATACAAGCTAGTATGATACAGTAATGGCCTTCTAGGGCATAAACACTAACAACACATCACTGTGTATGAGTCCTAAGAGCTCGCTTGCTCTTTCTCCGTGTCCAGTGAACGGAGTCTTTGTCATCTTTCCCATGAGACAAGATTCACAAGTGGCATAAGACTGATACTCGAACGGATCCAAGTATCCCTCTCTATGTAACTTTTTTAATCTTCTCTCATTGATGTGACCTAGTCTACAATGCCATAAGAAAGCCTGATTTGCTTCCGGAGACTTTCTTTTAAGTGTGTTCTGGACACTGAAGATCTGAGCTTGATTTAATACGTATATTCCGTTCTCTAATGTACCTGACCCAATCAAATCTTGATTTAGGTGGATGTGAACCACATCTCTTGTAAAAGTAAAATCATATCCTTCTTTAGAAAGTAAGGGTACGGATATGATATTACAAGTCGTACCTGGTACATAAAAACAGTTACGCAGAATCAATATCTGCCCAGTTGTCATTCCAAGATGATATTCCCCTACGGATTCAGCGTTCATGCTCATTCCGTTAGCAACTGTGAGGGTCATATCTCCTATCCCGATAACCCTACGATTTCTCAGAGCCTGTAATGAATTACAAATGTGAGTTCCTGATCCGGTATCCAATACCCAGGAAGTAGGGTTAACTGACATACAGTTCTCTATCATAAACACACCCGTAGTCGAAGCCACAACATGCTTCGTATCCTAGCTACTGGCTTCTAAAGCCCTGCAATCATTCTGCCAATGCCCAATCCCATAACAATAGGAATGTCCCTCAATAGGGTGGTCCAGCTTGTTATAGGCAATGGACATCTGGACAGACTTTTGCCAGTCATATAAGTCAGATTCAGTCAAATTTTTATCTAGATGTAACCTATGTGTGGTCACAGGGTTGCTGCAATTTAAGAGAGAGAAGAAGATACTATTAGCATGATGCTCTTGTAAGTTTAGAGTGGTTTAATTTATCTAAACAGGATGGCTCCCACTGTTTCTCGAATCCTTCCTCAAACCATAAAAGAAGAATTAGCCAGGACAATTCTCACCGTACAATACTTGCTTAACCGTTCAGCCAGGCCAGTGTCGATACTTCGAGGGAGGTTTTCCAACGCTTTCGCGAAGTTCCTTAATTAAATAACCTCTTTTCTCTGGGGGCGTAACCCCGCTGACACCTTTCTTGGCACCTACTTGGTTTATAGCATTGATCGTTAAGTGACGAATCTCCTGATAAGTAGCATGTACTCACAGTAGGATCGGGATCCAAAATATCATCGTAAGATAATGTTGAAGGAATCCTACCAACATTCATCAAACTCCAAAATGGTATGCATCTCTCTGCAAATTTCAGTTTCTTTTGAAATTCCCAATGTGGATTTCTGCCCCATGCTCTTATGATCTTGACGAAGGCCAACATATCATAAGTCACATGTCAAGTTCTACCCGTCATTATCCAGGTTAATTTGAACCCATCCGTACATACCCTTGACGAAGGCCAAAATAGTAGTACGACTGTCCCAAGCCAACGCATCTATCTATGCTACAGATAAATATCCAGCAGCTACCAATCACTATGCCTTGGCGAAGGTCAAAATACATAGCTTGAATACTACTGAATATTTAACTGAAATGACGGAGGGCTACGACTGGTTTTGGCAAAACCGTGAACGTAGTGAACTTGATATAATCGAAGGAACCTGATACTTTTTAAAAGGAGTGGCTAAAGCTCCGCAATTAAAAATTCTGCTCTTTTAAAATAACCGAGTGGTTTCTTTTAAATTTGTTCCAACGATTAAACTTTGGTTTATTTTCTTTGCATTATAATAATGCGTCCCGTCATTTAATCTTATCATTGCAGAAAACAACGAAAATACCACGTCCTCTTATGCCATCCGCATTCGCCACGGGGTCCCGTCATCACCCGTTAGGTTACTTAACTAACGACAGAGCGGGGGCTGGGCTAGCGCGGGTGTAAAACATAAGTGACGTCTAATAGCTATTTATATATAGATATTGTACATTCGTCAGACGCAATAATAAGCATTCCAGATCACAGATAAACTTTATTGGATATGCAAGTAATCCGCGTTTCTTTTGAGCCTGCAAGGAAAGACGGATTACACAGTTGTGATGAATAGCCATTACCCCACCCCAGACCCCTACGGGTACGGCAAACTACCCGCCAAGTACCAGAAGTGAAGCGGTCTGCCTCAACACTTCAAAATACCCGGTAGTTTGTGCACCCCACCTTGGGTCTATCCTAGGAGCAAAAAACAGTAAAAAGAAATAATACAACGGTGGCTACAACCGCAACCTGGTTGTGCCCCGCAAAATAATATTACAACTTATTACAATTATATCGAATGAATTAATACAATAACCCATCACAAAACCCGGCTCTTCACCACAACAGTCCAATACAGTTTATATACACAAACAGATAAAATCCATTACAGAAATGTGCAACCCCCTGCTAACCGACATACTAGCAGTTAGGGGAGGTTTACGAACACATTAAACATTACAGATAAAGATCCAATTAGCAAATAGTTTAGAACATCGATCGATCACCTATATCCGTGTCTACCCCAAAAGCAAATCATCACAGAGGCAACCTGGGCAGAAACAGTATATACAGGAAAACAAAAAACCCAAAAACATGAATTACTGTGAAACTCCGAGTCAACTCGGCGTTGACTCGGCGGCGGTTCCGCGGCAAAAGCTCTCTGTTGCCGCGGAAACGCGGCCGTTTTGTCGAGTTGCCTCCTCGAATTTTCCCAGATTTCTTATAATTCCCTGCCGTGAATTTTATGGTATGTCAAAAAAATTTTACGACACTTTTAAAATTTACAGAAACTGTTATGGAATAGGGTTCTGTTTTTCCGTGTTTTTCGTCGATCGAACTTCTAATCAATTGCTAACAAGCTAGTAATGGTTTAGTTGGCTTTGATACCACTGTAAGTCCATGTCACGCACCCCACTAACTTGCGGGGAGGCGGAATATATGAAAAACGATTATCAAAGCTTCGTAACACGGACTTGAGCGCATGAATCGTAATCTAAACCATTGCTAACGTTATACTAGAGGTTTAACTACTCGGTACCGGAGTTATACCTCACGTTACATGTCCTTAGGGTCTTCATCGTTTTCCTCCACTCCTCGTAGGCTCCTTGGAACATCGGCAACTTCACGGCCTCCTCGAATCAAAGACGATCCACCCGAGAACCCTAATCCAAGCTATAACCTCTAAACTTGAGGTTACTTAGTTTCTCTAGTTGCTAAATAGAGTAGCTAAGATGATGTAGAGATTAGTTATGGAGTAATTAGTCTTTCCTAATCCTTGTTCTCAACTCATGAGGGTAGGATTAGGGTTTGGTGAAGGAGAGAGAACTTGAAGAGAGAGAGTGAGAAGATGATAATGATATTATCTTTATGAATAAAGCTTCTCACTTGATATATATGAAACATAATGAATAAAAAGAAAAATGAATAATAAGTGAATATTCATCATGTTTCATTTAATCAAGTGGGTGATTCATCATGTGAGTCATTAAGCAATTAATGATGCATTAATGATATGATGAATCACTCACAATGAGTCACTTAAACATTAAATGAAAATGCCACCTCTCTCTTTATGTCACATCCTTCTAGAAGCTTCTCGGAAAATTACGACAACGCCCCTCTCATCCGTGAAAACACGGAAAAACTTTAGACTGTATAAATCCAATAACCTGATACTAGAATCTGGCTTAAACCAAAGCCGGCTAGTAAAAACTGTCCGAATGTCGTATGTGCGATCAAACACGTATGCGTCCGAACCTTTGTCGTAAAACCATACGACCTCTATATCTTTTCGCCTGGGTTTGGGAAATCTCTGTGTGGGACTCTAAAGACTCGACTACTACGCTGGCAGTGGGTTTAACCACAGACCGCAAGCGGCACTAGCTGTACGTAACGGTCCCCAGGTAGATGTCGATAAGAAGGCCGATGAGGAAAACCATCTCGAACCCCTACTGAGCCTGATGTGACAATCTCCGTACAGTCCGGTCTGTTCGTCTAAGACTATCGCATATCAAGCCTAGGGGGCGGCAAGCGTCAGTCCCCTAATACATCTCGAACCTACCAGTATATCTCGCCCTGAGAAGCTACTGGAACCTACCAGTATATCTCGCTTGCCCTGGCCAGGGACTTTGCGTAATGGCTCTCTGACACAGTGCGATATCAACTCCCAATACCGGGAGAGACGAATCCTATCTAACCGCTACTGCCTCCAAGTGCTCGGGACTGCACCCAACTGCTACCTGTTTGCACGACTCCTTTGAGCCGTGGTAGGGTAGCAATCTAAGAATAGTGGGACACACTCGAGGCGAAGCAGCAGTGTCAAGTCTGCGGACTATGCTGTACTCATGTCACCTGGGAACTGATAACTGACGATGGGTATAATACCAACCAATCAGTTCCTCGGCGAGTCCTATCCGGTGTACCCGTAACCTAACGAGCACCTGTATACTATCTCCAGTACGACGTATTGATGGCTGTGGGACAGACCGTCTTCCCAACTGGGATGAGAAGCGTATACACTTAGTCTACTCCGGAATATCGATGCCCTATCTCGACAATCCAACGACCAGGGACCTGTATAGGATGTTGCTTATAGACTACCCAGCCCCCACTAGTGTGATTGCCATCACGACGCTGGTAATCAAGCAAAGATCCTATGGGCTTTACTAATATGTATAAGTGATACGTTACAAGAAACATATGCACATATTAAAGTAGACTCAAACCAAGTAGCATACTACCATTTTTAGCAAGACTGTATATATAACTGTGAATATCCCAAGCTTCCATTAAGTAATATACAATCTAGTATGATACAATAATGGCCCCTAGGGCATATACACTAACATTATCGGTTACTGGGGTCTGACGTTCACCACCCCTAGACTGGATATACGACATATGAGACGAAGAAATCAGACTGTACGGTAGTGTTACTGATTGGCTCAACGGGAGTTTTGACAGCTTCGATGGTTTTCTTCTGATCGCTCAATACCCGGGTGGCCATTACGTTTTGATGGCCGCTTGCGGCTTGTAGGTGTTTGATATGATCATCACCTACTGCCGGCGTATTGACGAGTCTTAGAGTCCCACACAGGAGTTTCCTAGTTCAGGCGAAACGATGTGGTGTGCATATGAGATATGCGCGGGGACCCGATTGAATACGAGTATGTGATACCGTATGTTAATCGGGCGTTTTTCTATTGGTCGGGTCATATGTGATATGGCCAGTTTGTAGACTAAAGTGTTGATTTAACATTTGACTTTTAGTTTAATTCTTTATTTAAACCCTTTTCTTTGTTGAAGATGTATGCATGCATGTATGCACATGTTGATGTGTATGGACACATACAAACATACATAGTATCATGGTTGATGATACACTAAATGGTGGCAATGCAAGACTCACATGGTTCACTAATATATTTATATTTTGTTTTTGGATTAAAAGGAAATGAAAATTAAATCATGGTTGATAATTATCCAAACTTGTGTTGGATATAGTGCCCTCAGAGTCAATTATTGGATCACAGGCACGTGATTGCAATGATTGGGGGAGGACCTATGCCGGTAGCACAGTCTTACTTGAGAGAATTGTATACTATCTAGTTTGTCTTTATCATCGTGTACATGTCTTAGGTGACATTGTGGTTCACTATTACACGTTGATGGAGAATAGTATACTACCATGGTTTATCTTTATCATCGTGTACTGCTTTAGGTGACATTACAGGTCGCTATTACATGTTGATAGAGCCCTTAGGATTCTTGCTTGACTACCAGCAGTATGATGGCGATCATATACGTGGGAGCTCGGGTCTATAAGCACATCCTTAAAATTTCCCTAGTCGTAGGAGTTTCGAGACTGGGCATCGATACTCCATTAGTAGGCTAGTGTATACGATCGAGACCCCGACGAGGGGCGGTGGCAGGTCTCATAAGCCATTTGTGTCAGTTGGTTCACTTAAGACGTATACAGGTGCTCATTGGGTTATGAGTACACCGGACAGGACTCGCCGGGAACATGCTAGTTGGTATTATACCTGACGTCAGATAGCAGTTCCTTGGTGACATGTGTACTGGTTAGTTCATCGACCTGAGATCGTCATTTGTCTCGTGTGAGTTCCCACTGTGCTTTGATTACTACCCTACCACGGCTCAAAGGAGTCGTGCAAACAGGTTTTAATTGGGTACAGTCCCGAGCCACATGGAGGCAGTGAGCGGATCGGCAGGGGTTTCGTCTCTCCCGGTATTGGGGGTGAGATCGCGCTGGGTCTAGGAGAGCCATTACACAAAGCCCTCGGCCGAGACAGGAGATTTACTGGTAGGTATTCCAGTAGTATATCAGGGTGTTCTGGAATACACTCCGACACGACTTGTACCGTTTTTGGTGGTCTGGCTTTTACCAACCCCCTAGGCCCGACATGCGATGCTCATAAACGAACATACCGGACTGTACGGATATTGTCACTGACAGGCTCAGTAAGGTGTCAGGATGAGTTCGCTCATCGACCCCCCTTGTGGTCAATACCTGGTAGCTCGATATGTACGGCTAGTATCTCTGACGTGCTAGTGGTTAAATCCACAGCCAAAGTATTGACGAGTCTTTAGAGTCCCCCACAGACAGTTTCTCAAGTTTCGGGCGAAACGTTGTAGAGGACGTATGATATATGGCAGGGTTCGATCATATACGTGCGGTATTGCACGGATCATGATCGGACGGATCGTATTAGTGGGCTTTGGTTTAAGCCGGATCCTAGTATTAGATTTGTTGGATCACTTTAGTCTCATCGCATTCGCATTCAGTCGGAATGCGGGTGCAGGTATGTATATACAGGTGAGGGGTATCCTTGTGATCCGTCACGAATTTACTTTAGATGTTTCCGTATCTTTTCATTGTTGCAAACATTTGGATGAATGTTTTGCATTTGGAAATAATGAGCAAGAATTCATCATGACATGCATTTAATGTGACATGGACACATTAGTGACTCATGGTCTCTTTCTATGTGCTAATGTCACATTAGATGATGGTTTTATGTTGATATGATAAGAGGAGAGAGAGAGGGGCTGCCATAAGGGGTGAGCTCTCATATTATTCTTCTCACTCTCTCACTCCTATTATGAAACAAAAGAAAAGAAAAGGAAAAAGAAACTTCTTCTTCTTCCTCTAGCTCTTTATCTCTATCAATGGCAACACCTCTAACCTCCATCCAAGCCATGGATGTAAGAGACATAGTGATCACAAACATTCTCTACACCACCTTGGACACGTCGGCTAGCACACTTCGTGCCCGAGTTGCTTCAGATGAAGCGGGAGCCCATAAAAAGAATCGATGATGTGGTGCCCTTTCCGACGAGGAGATCGAGACCGGAGATGCCGCAAGGAGCATGGGATGGTGGTCAAAGACCGAAGGACATGGATCGATCGGTATAGCTTTCCAACCCTCTCTCTAGATTGCTAGTTGTATGTTAATGGTTCGATTCGGGTTTTAAGCATACGATAGCGCCGGTTTAAAGTTAAGAAAAATTTTCGTTCCGCATGTTGGCCTCGGAAAGACGGCCGGGGCGCTACCGTAGTCTTACATGGTATCAGAGCCACGTCATTAACCTTTACTAGGTTGCTCTAACGTGTTTAGAACTTCGATCGGACGAAATTTCCAAAAACCGCGTTTCCAATTGATCAGTTTCTGTCGAATTATTTGTGTGCTCGAAAAATTATTTGGAGTATTGCAGAAATTCGTGCAGGCATTTCTAGGAGTTCTGAGAAAATTTGGTTGCATGATCGTACGGTCCCGCCGCGGAACCGCGGAAATAACCCCCTTCTGGCCGCGGTTCCGCCGCCATTCTGTGCCCTCACTGCACCAAAATTTCTACAGTGCTTTCTGACATGAAAATTGGGTTTCTGGTAATTTTATTTTGGTCCCAGATTTATTTGAGTACTGGGTATAGTGCTTGGGGCCCACTTCGGGAAATTTTGTCGATCGAAAATTTTAAATATGTTAGTTCACGGTATTTACATTATATCTGCGACCGTGAATGTCATTTGATCGGTAAATCTCGTCTAATTGCTATGGCCCTTTTAGACGGATTTGCGAACGTGACATTCACATTGATGTTCTGTGTTGTGCTGTGATGTTGCGGATTTGTCATGGTGGATAGCCTGGATGCAATGTTAGTACAGTTTAGTTGTATTTGTACATTTGATATTGCGGGGCGAGCGTCCCACATGTGGACTTCCGTCACTGCCTGTTTGTATATTATTCTTTTGGGGCACGACCGGGCTGAGGTCGATGTACCCGTTGTATATTTTACTTTCTGTACTAGGATTACCCCGCGGTGGGGTGCACAGATAGCCGGGTTCTAGAGGGCAACGGGCCCGCTTCTCATGGCTTTGAGACGGAGGGGGCTTTACTCTAGAATTGGCAGGCTATTCGCCGCACTCGTAAGGGGTACATGTTGAACCAAGGAGGGGTGCTCAAGTTACCGGATTCCGTGAAGTGCTGGGTGGTCCATTCGCGTTGTTGAAGGGGGCTGCCTCGCTTCAGGTTTTGGCGGGTAACTTGCCGCGCCCGTAGGGGTCTAGTATTTCATTGCACAGGCTATCCACACGACCAGGGGAACGTCGGGTTTCAGTAGCGGCTCTATGAAACCCGGGGATCCCAGATTATCTGTATTATTCTGTGATGCTTATTACATTTCTGTGATGTTGCATTTTATCATGCCTTGAGCGATTATTATATATTGATATATATACTAGTAGATGTTGTATATGTTTTACACCCGCGCTAGTCCAGTCCACGCTCTGTCGTTAGTTAAGTAACCTAACGGGTGATGACGGGACCCAGTGGAGAATGCGGATGGCATATACGTACATCGTATTTTCGTTCTTTTGTGGTGTGATCAATTGATGGGACTGCATTGATTCGGATCAATGCAAGCTAAAAAACTTATTCTGATGTTGTTGGAACATTTTTCAAAAAGCTGTTATTGCAAGGACGTTCTCTTCTGCTTTGCACAGTGGTATTCGGTTATGAATATCCAGCACCTTAGTCAACGAGGCAAGGGCCGAGATCCCTTCACCGGGAGTGACCCCTTGGACAGAAGTTTGTGTCAGGGTAATAACTTCACTATAGCCGATTAGCTTTTGCTTTGCACAATGGTATTCGGTTATGAATATCCTGCATCTCATTGTACGGGGAAAGAGCCGAGATCCCTTCACCGGGAGTGGCCTCTTTAGCAAAGGTTTTCGCCACTATAATTTTATAAAAAGGATATCCGGTTCCTTCGACGATATCAAGTTCATTACGTTAAAGGTTTTTTGCCAAAAACCAACTGTAGCCTTCCGTCATTTCATATTAGTATTGCTTAGTATTCGTGCTACGTATGTTGTGCTCAGCCGAGGCGTAGTGTGCGGTAGCTCTGTAATGCTTTTCTGTCTTATGGATATGTGATTGGTTAGGACAGTCGTACGGTCATTTTGGCTCAGACAAGGACTCGTGCGGGTGGGTCCAATGCAATCAAGATAATGACGGGTTGAACTTGGATAGGATCCTTTGATATGTTGGCTCAGTTAAGGTCACTTGGGTCCTAGGGGTAAAAATCACATCGGGAGTTTCTAAAGAAACTGAAACTTGCCAGGCATGCGCATACCTTCTGGAGTGTGGTGACTTGAGTGGATTCCATCAAGTTATCATGCGATGATAGTTGGATCCCGATTCCCACTGATGAGTTGGTTTACTCCTCGGGTGATCCCGACTAATTCTTCTTTCAGGTTTGGAGGAGAATTTGAGGTTACAGTGGGAGGTTTCCTGATTAGATAAATTGATAACCATTCTGATCTAGGTTAGAGTGCTCGCTGATTGTTTCTTTTCTCTCTCTCTTTGGCAGCGACCATGACCCAACCCTTGACTATGACTCAGTAACCAAGTTAACTGAACCTTCTTAAAACACTGGCTTTTGGATTGTCTGAGTTGCATACCTCATTGCCACTCCTACTTTTACCCTTTTCTCCAGAACACCCCGTATTACTATGAACATCCACTTCCATTGGATAAAACCATCATATGGTTATATACGAAGTCGAAAGAATTTATTCGAGGATGGTTTCCGGTTCTGGAGAAAACGAATAGGACTATTCAGTTGTCTTTTCCTTTTACCTTCTCTCAGGTTCCGAGTGCTCCTTGGATTAGGACAGTACACTTATTACGCTTATTGGATAGTCTTCTTCCAAACCATAGGCTGGTGCCGAACGGTGGGGAATGAAGAAAACCAATTATCCTAACGATAGTGTAAAGAAGGTATTAAGTAAAGACAAATAAAGGGATTAGTAAGAGGGCAAAGTAAATTACGACTGCTGTTCACGACCAAACCAAGTATTTCATCGCCACTCCTACATCACCTTTGTATTTCTCCAGGACACTCCGTATCACTACGAAGATCCACTGTTAATTGGATACTCCATCGTATGGTTATATACGAACTCGAAGGGACTTGTTCCAGTTCGGGGATGGATTCTGGTTCAGGAGAAATAGGAATAAGGTTTTATTTAGTTGTCATTTATCTTTACCTTCTCTCGGGTTGCGAGTGCTCCTAGGATTAGGACAGCACACCCATTATGCTTATTGGATAGTCTTTTTCCAATCGATAGGCTGCTGCCGAACGGTAGGGAGGGAAGAAAACCTTTTAGCCTAAAGGGGTGTACATAAGGTAATGACTAAAGACATATAAAGGGATTTGGAGAGATGGCAAAGAGATATACGGTTACAGTTGTGAATATGATAATGGAAGAGGCATTACTAGGAATACCCAGATACCCCTTCGAAGCATTTACATGTTTCAGTTTCACTGTGTACTGTTAAAAGAAAACCGATTTCCAAATTAGCCCTTGCTCCAGGGTATGTATTTACCAGGTTTGATTCTCACATCTGTATGGTTTTACAGATGATGAGTGGGAGTAAGTTATTGGGAATTGGGTGTGTTGGAGATAGTGCCCTCAGAGTCAATTATTGGATCACAGGCACGTGATTGCAATGATTGAGGGAGGACCTGTCCCAGTAGGACAGTCTTACTCAAGATGATATTATGCTATCTGGTTTATCTTTATCATCGTGTACAGCTTTAGGTGACCTTACGAGTCGCTATTACACATTGATAGAGCCCCTAGGATTCTTGCTTGACTACCAGCAGTATGAGGGCGATCATATACGTGGGAGCTGGGGTCTATAAGCACATCCTTAAAAGGTCCCTAGTCGTAGGAGTTTCGAGACAGGGCATCGATTCTCCAGAGTAGACTAGTGTATACAGTCGATACCCCGACGAGGGGCGGTGGCCGGTCTCACAAGCCACTGGTGTCAGTTCGTTCACCTAAGATGTATACAGGTGCTCATTGGGTTATGAGTACACCGGACAGGACTCGCCGGGAACCTGCTAGTTGGTATTATACCTGACGTCAGATAGCAGTTCCCTGGTGACATGTGTACAGGTTAGTTCATCGACCTGAGATCGTCATTTGTCTCGTGTGAGTTCCCACTGTGCTTTGATTACTACCCTACCACGGCTCAAAGGAGTCGTGCAAACAGGTTTTAGTTGGGTACAGTCCCGAGTCATATGGAGGCAGTGAGCGGATCTGCAGGGGTTCGTCTCTCCCGGTATTGGGGGTAAGGGCGCGCTGTGTTTAGGAGAGCCAGAACATGAAAAGTCCTTGGCCAAGGCAGGAGATTTGCTGGTAGGTATTCCAGTAGTATCTCAGGGTGTTCTGGGCTACACTCCGACACGACTTGTACCGCTTTTGGGGGTCTGACTTTTACCAACCCCCTAGGCCCGCCATGCGATGCTCATAGATGAACGGACCGGACTGTACGGATATTGTCACTGACAGGCTCAGTAGGGTGTCAGGATGAGTTCGCTCATCGACGTCCCTTTTGGTCAATAGCTGGTAGCCCGTCACGTATAGCTAATACCTCTGACGTGCTAGTGGTTAAATTCACAGCCATAGTATTGACGAGTCTTTAGAGTCCACCACACACAGTTACTCAAGTTTCGGGCGAAACGCTGTAGAGGCCGTATGGAGATATGGCAGGGTTCGATCAGATACGTGCGGTATTGCACGGATCGTGATCGGACGGATTTTACTTGCCGGCTTTGGCTTAAGCCGGATCCTAGTATTAGGTAGTGTAGTTTTGTCTCTTTGCATTTGTGTTCAGTGGGAATACAAATGCGGGCATGTATATGAAGTCGCGGGGTTTTCCTTTAATTTATTACGGGATCAGTTTTCTGAAGTTGCCAGTTTGCATTCTGTTCCGGCCAGTTTTCCTTTGTTCCTTCACGGCCGGACTTTATCGTTGGAGGGGGTTATTTGCAGTATGCAAATAACATTTGTGGAGGGGGTTTATTGTGATTGTGGCTTCCTCATGATGAGATTCTTTTCTAGTCTTTTTCCTTGCATTTATTATGATGGATTGAGATAGGATTGAGTGGGATTGAGAGGTTGGTGTGACTTATGTTTATCATTATTCATATTCTTTTCTCCACTTGCATTGCTTGCAATTTTTTTCCCTCCCACCATTTCTTGGAGAGGCCGGCCACATTAGGAGGGAGAGGGTGAGGGAATTGATTTGGTATAGGAAATTATCATTCATCTCCTTTTTAGCTTGCTACCAAAATTCCTATGCACATCTCTCCATTGTTCATTCTCTACTCCACCTCCATCATGGCAACTTTTATAACCCTAAAGAGACATAGATTCTACACTAGTCTACAGCAAATCTTGGACGCGTCGACTAGCCAACTTCGCGCCCGAGTTGCCTCGGTCCAGAGGTGGGAGCCCGTAAAAGAACTCGGCTACGTGGTGCCCTTTCCGACGAGGAGGTGATGAACGGAGTTTCCACGGGAGATCGGAGTGGAGACGAAGACCGAAGGATACGGATCGCTTGGTATACTTCTCTACTCTTATTCTTTTTTGCTAGTAGCTAGGTTAATGGCCCGATCCGGGATTTTTGTGCGCGGTGGTGCCGGTTTGCTAGTTTGCAAAGTTTTTCGTTTCCGCGTTTCCGGCGTCGGATCGACGGCAGGGGCGCCGCCGTGCACTTACATTGGTATCAGAGCCACGCCGTTAACCTAGTCTAGCTTGCTCTAGTATGTTTAAAACTTGATCAATCAAAAATCCCAAAAACCGTATTTTCAGTGCACTGGTTTCTGTCGAATTATTTTTGTCTCGAAAAATTTTTCAGGTTGTTTCAGAAACATGTGCAGGCAATTTTAAGGAATCTGCGAAAATTTGGTGAGGTGAAGCTTTAGTACGACCGCGGAAACGCGGTGATTGGTAGAGTACGTGCGTGTTCAAGTTTAAGTTAAATACCGCAATCAAGACGGTTTCGCTTGTAGCTAGCCGGTTGAGTACGGGTCATCCGTAGGGAGATGGGAGTCTTTTTTCAATGTGTTTTAACGAGTTAAGTCCGGAAGTTCAGATTTGTTTGTGATTATCTAAGTGTTAAGTTGATATTTAAAGAGAGCTTGTTAGGGTTAGGATTAGGTTAGTTTGAGTTAGGAGTCTCCACATCTTTCGTTGCCCCTCTTAATATCGGTGTTACGGTAATCGGCAACAACGGAGATTAGCACGACTAGGAAGGACTTTGCGAGTATAAGCTAGGCTTTCCAACGCATAAGTCTTCCTTTTGGTGCTTGTCCGTCCGTTCTTGGCTCTTAGCCATAACCTCCGGTTAATTCAACCACAACCGGTCTCACTACGGAATCACCGCTATCATGTAGGATAGGGTGCCGTGAGGAGCGGATTGTGGTTCAATTAACGGGAGTCGATTTAAGCTGTTGGGCAAGGAAAGAGTGAGAGAGATTTCCTTCTCTCAAACTTCCCTTATCCTACCCTAACAAGTATAAAACTACTCACACTTCATGATACGAAAAAAATAAAACAAAACAAAAGAGGAAGATAGAAAGAAAGAGATTAGAAGAATACGACTAGCTATTTGCGACCTCACCTTGGCGAGGATCAAGCGTAAGCATCATTGTCGTATGTAAAGATAAAGAAAAAGAGAGAAGAAAGAAACACAAGAAAATAACAACAACTACTTAACGAATTAAAAGTTACAACAATTAAAGAAAGAGCAAGACAAGCATGATAATAAAATGATCTTCTTTATTTACCATTCCTCCCTCACAAAGCTCACTACAAGTTTAATGGAGAAGAGATGAGAAGAAAAGAACATGTAAACTAAAACCTAGAAAAAGAAAATACAAGAATGGACCCTTTCCTTCACAAAGTTCTGGGTTATTTATAGGCCAAAAAATGAAACCCTAGGGCAACCACCAGAACCCAAACAGAATGACAAAAATACCCCCAAAATCCCTGCGCATGCGGCGCCTAGACGGCCGCGGATCCGCGGCCTAGACCCCCCTTTGGCCGCGGATCCGCGACCTTCTGGTTGAGTTGGGCCCCCCAATTTGCTGTGGTTCCCTGGTCCTCTGTGCCCTTTATTCTGGTATCTGTATTTTTTCATAATTTCTTCACGAATTTTCCAGAATTTCTGTTGAGGGAAAGGTGGACTTTTTGTCAAGATTTTGGCATGATTGCCTCGAGCTCCGCATAGATCTCTTGGATCTTGTGCTACCATTGAGCCTTGTGAATGAGAATGACATTGATTTGACATTTTGTCTTCCTAAACTGGTATCTGGCAACATACGGATGAAGAGCGGAGACCGTGTTTTATCTGTGGTTGCCAGGAACCCGGATTTTGTCGTGTTTTCCATGAATTTCACCGTTTTAGAACCGAGAACCTGTATCCTGCAATTGACTAGCAAACACGGCTCAAGAGTATCTACGGATATGCAATGTGATAAAAATTGGGCGGTATGAAAATGCAAAAATCTGATATGAACAAATACCCCCAAACTTATCATTTGCTCGTCCCGAGCAAAGCCCATTTATTCACAAAATATTTCCTAACCTCACTTTCGCAGGGAACGCGATTGCACTGAGCATGTGCAACAAGCCGTTAAACCTCTAGGTGTCCCTAGTAGGAGGAGTGTTGTCTCCTTAGGGTTTTCAGCGGATACTACCCACAAAATCCGGTCAAGTTGGTTTTGTAAAATAACTAAGCTTCAAACCCTAAAGTTTTGTTTTAGAAAATAACAATTCTATAATCCTAAGTCTAGACTATCGAACCTTTATTTTTCACACCTCGCTTCTTATTTAACTACAGATTTTATATGTCTTTACGTGCAGTGCAAATAGTGTCGTTAAGTTCCAGAAGGATCGATTAAAGTCATCATGTCGCACAATAAAGCCCAGATAACAATTTTAAAAGGATCACATAAGTTTTATAAAGAGTTAAGCATTTTTCAAGTTTCGTTTTCCAGTAAGGTTTCAACTTCAGAATTTCTATCTTCCATAACAGGAAACTAAGTCGTATTTTTCACTCCACCTTTTTCTTGTTTTCATTTCATACACACCTCTGTGAACGTGCAATAGTCTTTATCATAGAATAAAACCTTCATATCTCCGTTAAAATTTTTATAAAATCCTATCTTTTATCAAGATTATTCTCACACAAAGAACCGTTAGGAATTTTAACTCGGAGAGAACACTTGCTTGACTTGTTTTAAACTGGACTTTCTAGGCTTCTTAGCGAGCTTTGGGCCAATGCACCCAAACCAGTTGATTTTATGGCATTAGGTGTAGAAACACCCCAGCGGACTTAATTACTCAAGTTACCTAGGTCCAAAAACAAAAGACAGTTTGGCGTGAAAATCAGATGATTTAATACGAACGGAGATATCACCGGCAGTTCCATTATTTTTTTGGATAAAAGACGTGTTTAGTGGGTTTGGTGTGTAATCATTCCAATCAAGTTTCAGATGGGTTATTTTTCAGACTTAGCTCCAATTACGGCATCAATAACATTCCTTCATATTCGCTTTACTTCATAAACTATTCTTGACATTACTTATTTCAGAACAAACCTATTTGATCCTCAGAAAATCATTTATCTGTTTAAAAGTTTAAACATGAAAGACTTGTCATCTAATTCCCAAAATTCATGACACGTGTAGTGTGATGTAAAGACTTATATCAGCTATAGTTAACTTCAAAGGAGAGTTATCTTTCAGGTTTTCAAAATCCAAACATAAGATTTAGTTATTCCTATTTTTTCAAACAAAACCGTCGAAATGTTGAATCAAAGTTCTTCCACAAGCTAACTTGACAGAAAAGTTTTTATGTTTTTAGAAAATTTTCAGATTTTTATGGATTTTATGGATTTAAATATGCAGATGCAAAATATACATATGAATGCGAAGGTAAGAAATGCGTACCGAGTGTACCCCCAAACTTAAACTGGACAGTGTCCTCACTGTCATTGCATGAAGAGATCATTTGAAGGGTCAAAATTGTCGGTTAGCGATACAAAAATTTTTATTTGTTTTTGTTTTTAAAGAAAAGAAAAAGAATATACACAAATATAAACAAAATGGTTTGTACATACCCCCAAACTTATTTAGAACAGTGTCCTCTGTTCTTGGCTGGATAACCGAAGTTTGGAGGTAGGCAGAGGAAGATCATTCAGGGTAAACCGGCTCCTGTAAGAACAGGAGCTCCTCTGTTGGTTCGGCGCTAAGGTACGGTTTGCATCGGTGTCCGTTTACTTTGAAAAGTGAACCGTCTTTTGGATTTTCCAAATCCACAGCGCCCTGCGGATACACATTCCGCACAAAATACGGCCCTTTCCAGCGAGATCTAAGCTTTCCAGGATGGAAGTGCAGTCGGGTGTCGTAAAGCAGTACCTGCTGACCAGGTACGAAGGTTTTGCGCAAAAGGTGTTTATCGTGAAACACCTTCGTTCGATTCTTAACGACAACCGCGTTATCGTAAGCCTCATCCCTAAGCTCGTTCAGTTCGTTCAACTGCAGCTTCCGATGGCTGCCCGCATCCTCGATAGACAGATTCAGCTCCTTTATCGCCCAAAATGCGCGATGCTCTATTTCGACAGGAATGTGGCAGGCTTTTCCGTACACAAGCCGATAGGGAGACATGCCATGGTCGGTCTTATAAGCGGTTCTAAATGCCCAAAGGGCATCAGTGAGTTTCAGCGACCAATCCTTACGGTTCTTGGAAACCGTCTTCTCCAGTATCTGCTTGATTTGCCGATTTGAAACTTCGGCCTGCCCGCAGGTTTGGGGGTGGTAGGGCATAGAGAGCTTATGATTAATGGAGTATTTCCGCATCAAGTCTTCGAAAGTTTTATTGCAGAAATGACTTCCATTGTCGCTAATGATCGCTCGGGGGTGCCCAAACCGTGAGAAAATGTTTTCTTTAAGGAACCTCGTTAGTTCGGCTGGGCACATCCTCGACCCATTTAGAGACGTAATCAACAGCTAGAAGGATGTACAAGTTCCCAAAAGAGCTGGGAAATGGCCCCATGAAATCTATCCCCCAAACATCGAAAATCTCCACAGCCAAGATCGGTTGGAGCGGCATCTCGTTCCTCCGGGATATCCGGCCCATGTGTTGGCACCGGGAGCAAGTCTTGCAATAGTCGTGAGCGTCTTTGAAAAGTTGTGGCCAGTAGAAACCACATTGCAAGATCTTCTCAGCTGTCTTTCTGGGCCCAAAATGCCCGCCACATGCTTGATCGTGGCAAAATGACAGCACACTCTTGAATTCCTCATCAGGGACACACCGACGAATAATCTGGTCGGGACAGTACTTGAAGTAGGGTTCATCCCAGTAAAAGTGTTTTACTTGGGATAAGAAGCGAAGTCTGTCCTGACTTGACCATTCGGTCGGTAGTAATCCCGTGGCCAAATAGTTCACAATATCTGCGAACCAAGGTTCGCACGATACTGTCAAGAGCTGTTCATCCGGGAAAACGTCGTTGATCGGAATTGGAAGCGAAGGCGAAGAAGGAAGTCATGAGAGATGGTCGGCAACTACGTTTTCACATCATCTTTTGTCCTTAATGACAAGGTCAAACTCTTGAAGCAAGAGGATCCAACGTATTAACCGAGATTTTGCATCTTTCTTCGCAAAAAGATGGCGCAGAGCAGAATGGTCAGTGTAGACAATGACTGGAGAGCCGATGAGGTAGGGCCTGAACTTTTCTAAAGCAAATACAACAGCTAAGAATTCCTTGTAAGTCTACGCTAGCGCCCCGGCAGTCTACAGATGCCAAATGCGGAACAAAAAACTTTTAACTGGCGCTATCGTATACTTTAACCCGGATCTTCCATTATTGCTAAACTAACAAACTGTAAAGAGTGTAGAAAGGTTATACCGAACGATCCGAGTCCTTCATTCTTCAACCATCATCCCATGCTCCGTTGCGGCTGCTCCGATCTCGTCGATCTCCGATCTCCTCGTCGAGGTGGCACCACGTCGACGATTCTTTAAACGGGCTGCACCACGTCGACGATTCTTTAAACGGGCTCCCGCCTCTGACTTGAGGCAACTCGATCGTCAAGTTTGCTAAAAGAGACGACCAAGAATGATGTAGATAATGAGTAGATGACTTTGTCTCACTTCGTCCAAGTCCGTGGACGATCGGTTAATGAAGTTGCCGAGGGAATCGGGTGATGGAATGAAATGAGCTGTGAAATTCCATACACCCCAAAATCTATCATATCCTTTTTTCAAATGAAATCAACAACCGAGAGAGAGAGAGGAGGGGGCCGGCCACTTATAGCAAGAGGGGGGGTGAGTGTAGGAGGGAAGTGGTGACCATAAGTGAATGAAGCTTATCTTGATCATTAAAGAAAACAATGAGTCATAAAGATGCAATGAATCTAAACCCTTAGTCACCATTGCATTAATGACACCATTAATGCACTAATGACTCACCATGTCAAGCCACCATCCTAGTCATCATCTAGAAGCTTCCACAATCATCTCAAGAAAAGACAAACCCGTCTTTAACCAAATGTTAAAAGACGGCTGATAGAAAACTGGAAACTGGCAACTTCCAAAAATGATCCTGAAACGACTTTCAGGATAACCCCGAAACTGTATAAATATACCCCCATTTGTATTACGACCGAATACAAATGCAACTGAGACAAAGATATTATACCTACTCAATATAATACTCGGATCCGGCTTAAACCAAAGCCGACCAGTATTATCTGCCCGAAAAATAACACGTGCCTAAACGCACGTGCATTTTCCGAACCCTGCCATAAAACCATACGGCCTCTACAACGTTTCGCCCGAACATGGGAAATTGTCTGTGGGGGACTCTAATGACTCGTCAGTACCCTGGCAGTGGGTTTAACCACAAACCGTCAGCGGCACTAGCAATGCGTAACGGCTGCCCACGGACTGACCTTAAGGGATGCCGATGAGCGAACTCATCCGGAAACCCTACTGAGCCTAACAGTGACAATGTATATACAGTCCGGTCCGTTCGTCTATGAGTATCGCATATCTGCCTAGGGGGCTAGAAACGTCAGACCCCCAATAGCAGTATAAGTCGTGTCGGAGTGAAGCCCAATAACACCCTGAGATACTACTGGAGTACCTACCAGTAAATCTCCTGCCACGGCCGTGGGCTTTGTGTAATGGCTCTCCTAGACACAGCACGATCTCGCCCCCAATACCGGGAGAGACGAATCCCCTGCCGATCCGCTCACGTGCCTCCATATGGCTCGGGACTGTACCCAAAAACTACCTGTTTGTACGACTCCTTTGAGCCGTGGTAGGGTAGAAATCAAAGCACAGTGGGAACTCATACGAGACAAATGACGACCTCAGGTCGATGAACTAACCTGTACACATGTCACCAGGGAACTGCTATCTGACGATAGATATAGTACTAACTAGCAGATTCCCGGCGAGTCCTGTCCGGTGTACTCATAACCCAATGAGCACCTGTATACATCTTAGGTGATCCAACTGACACCAGTGGCTTGTGAGACCGGCCACCGCCCCTCGTCGGGGTCTCGACTGTACACACTAGTCTACTCCGGAGTATCGATGCCCTGTCTCGAAACTCCCACAACTAGGGACCATAATTAAGGATATGCGTATAAACCACCCAACTCTCACGTATATGATCGCCATCATACTGTTGGTGGTAAAGCAAGATCCTAAGGGCTCTATCAAAGTGTAACATGTAATCAGTCACCTGAACATGTACACGACTGATAAAGGCAAACCAGATAGCATACTATCATCTTGAGTTAGACTGTCCTACCGGTATAGGTCCTCCTTAATCATTGCAATCACGTACCTGCGATCCAATAATTGGCTATGAGGGCACTATCTCCAACAATCTCCCACTTGCACTCAAGGCTAATTATTGCGATGTCGACTACTCACAGCCCGTGTGAAACCGAACATCCAACTCCTCTACTAATCAGTATCACAAAGCCCGTTTGTAAAACTATTGTGTTCGAGAAATAGCCTTAGTGAGTGGATCCGCCTAGAAGTTTCTTTCTATATCTCTCTTAATCTCATGTTCGTGGAGAAAGCCATCTCCCGAATTGAGTAATACCTGTCTTAGAATATGTCTGGATATCTGATGGGACCTTGTTCTTAAATGAACTCCAAATCCAAACTTCTTAGACTGTATCGATCACTGAACCTAATCAGTATCGGCACCATGCCACCCACAGTATCCTCTTGGACCACCTGTCCATAATACTGTCCCTCTTCTTCATAGGAAAAACTATAACTCTGACAATCACTCTGTCAACCATGTCACCTTTGAAGCCTGGAATGATAACCGTCTCCCGAAGGAGGTTGCCGTCATCAAATCCGTAGAACATGTACTTATGTTCTAAAACTGCTTCCTTATATTTCTTCAGGATTGGATTAATACAAACTTATTGCAACTAGTGCAAAACCAACATTTGGTGTGGTACTTGACATCTCATGATTGACTCAATTGCCTAAGCAAGTGATCTGCCAATCATGCACATCCCTCTCCCCTTTAGTCTGTAAGACACCTTTAGAGAGGGTGACTCCATCACCTGCAGGTACACCACCATGCTAGGAGTCACCTATTCTAAAAACCATTAGAATATCTGTCAAAGTACCCACATTGGGAAACTACCCAAATCCAGATCTAAAACCATAGATCTAGAAACCAGAATGTCAAATATTATATCCATATCCAGTCTGGAGAAACAACTGTGTGACGACCACAGTACAACCGATCGTAGTATAGGAATTTTACTTCCTACTCTGTGTATGTCATCCAGATACCATGACATCACACCCTACTACCTTCTTAACTGATCCATCCCCTATTCTGATTGAAGTCAAACCCATGACTGTCACATCAAAATTAGATGATCTATCTCCGCTATAACTGCTCAAGTCTATAAATAGATATAAGCATCTTGCCCACTATGCTTCCGCTGCTCCCACTGACTACGACAACCCTCCTACCGGGTCTCATATCCTAGAACAACAGTAGTGCCAAGTCTTGGTAGATAAGAACCTCCCTGTCACCGTCCTTGAGCCTACCGAAGTACCTCTCGGGTGTCTGAGGTTACCTACCATATCTGCGGAGTGACATTGGAATGTCAAACCTGATTGAATATGTAGGTCCTATTAAATTTTCCGTAATCGTTCGCGGTTCTGGAATCATTTCCAGTTCTACCATACTCCCACTACTGTTTTCTGAAAAAGATCCATTTTACTAAAACTGTGGCGAGTCAAGAACAATATCACTATTGATCTTCCAAATGGTAGAATTTCAACCCTCGTCATAGCCAGGGTCAACCCGCAAACAGCCATTACAGAAACGTGCCCTGAGTTATCCAGAGTCTGGTTTTAAGCATAAGCTGGACAGCTCCCCGTACCTTAATATCTTTTAAGGTACGAACTATTCTATATCCAATATAGAAACTTTGGCACTAATTTAATTGGAACCATATTCAAATCATGCAGCTGTCTCCAGTGCATATCATCTTTAATGGAAAGAGGCTAATCAGCATTACTCAACTTAGGAATCCATCCAATTATGAGTAACCTGAAAGAGAAACACGTTTCTCAAAAACCATCACTATCATCTGAATACCAATCACAAGAATCTACATCTTCGATCTCTTTGAAGAATCCCGATACTTGTGATACCTGGTTCTCTACTTTATTCTTATACCCACAACTTCTCAAAACTTAGACCTTGTATTTCTACGAAACACTCGTCTAAATACTAGAGAAGTTATAAGTAAATAGAACATAGTACGAGGACCTACCCCTTTGTCCTAATGGACACTGGACAACATACAATACTCTGTATAAGTCCGCTGAGTTGAACAACTCAAAACCTGTGCGTTGTAGGTGGAAAACTGTACCCTGGCGATTTCCTCAAATATCACCAATTACAACGAATTCCGATATAATGAGGATGATCACCTAATTCCCAATATCTTACTCCCACTCACCATCTGTAAAACCATACAGATATGAGAATGAAACCTGGTAAATACATACCCTTGGAGTAAGTGTTTAATCGGGAAAACAGTTTTTCTTTAACAATGCACTGAAACATAAAAATGTTTCGTAGGGGTATCCTGGTATTCATATCAATGCCTCTTCCATAATCCAATTCATAACTTCAACCGTATATTTTATTGCCGTCTCTCCAAATCCCTTTATTTGTCTTTAGTCGTTACCTTCTGTACACCATCGTTAGGCTAAATGGTTTTCTTCCTTCCCTACAGTTCGGCACCAGCCTATGGTTTGGAAGAAGACTATCCAGTAAGCATAATAGGTGTACCCTCCTAAACCAAGGAGTACTCGCAACTGAGAGAAGGTGATGATAAAAGACAACTGAATAATACCTTATTCTTTTAAAGGTGAAATAGGAGTGGCGATGAAGTACGCGGTTTTGGTCGTGAATGATATCAGTCGCAATTTACTTTGCCCTCTTTCTAATCCCTTTATTTTGTCTTTACATATTACCTTATGCACACCCTACTTAGGCTAATTGGTTTTCTTCATTCCCTACCTTTCGGCACCAGCCTATGGTTTGGAATAAGACTATCCAATAAGCGTAATAGGTCTACTCTCCTAAACCAAGGAGCTCTCGCAACCTGAGAGAAGGTGATAATAAAAGACAACTGAATAAACCAATCCTTTTTCTCCTGAACCTGGATCCATCCTCGAAGAAGTCCCTTCGAGTTCGTATATAACCATACGATGGATCTATCCAATGGAAGTGGATATCCGTAGTAATACGGGTGTTCTGAGAAATTCAAAGGGTAAAAGAAGGAGTGGCAATGACTTATGCAACTCAGACAATCCAAAAGCCAGTATTTTAAGAAGGTTCGGTCAACTTGGTCACTGAGTCATAGTCTAGGGTCGGTCAAAGGTCGCTGCCAAAGAGAGAGAGAAAAGAAACACTCTGCGTGCACTCTAACCTAGATCAGAATGGTTATCACTTTATCTAATCCGGAAAACCTCCCACTGTCCTGTCAAATTCTCCTCCAAACCTAAAGAAGAATCAATCGGGATCACCCGAAGAGTAAACCAACTCATCAGTGGGAATCAGGATCCAACTCTCATCGCATGATAACGTGATGGAATGCATCCACGTTACTCATACTCCAGAAGGTATGCGCATAATTGGCAAGTTTCAGTTTCTTTAGAAACTCCCGATATGATTTTTGCCCCATGCTCTTATAACCTTGGCTTTGGTCAAAGTGTCATAAGTCACATGCCAAGTTCTACCCGTCACTATCTTGTCAATTTGAACCCACCCGCACATGCCCCTGACTTTGGCCAATCGGCAGAACGACTGTCCCAAACTAACTCATCTATCTATGCAACAATTGAATACCCAGCAGCTACCAAACACTATGCCTTAACTTTGGCTAAAATGCATAGCTTGAATACTACTAAATACCCAAAAGAAGTGACGGAGGGCTACGGCTGGTTTTTGGCGAAAAACCTTTAACGTAGTGAACTTGATATCGCTGAAGGAACCTGATAGCTTTTTAAAATATAGTGGCGAAAACCTTTTGCTAAAGAGGTCACTCCTGGTAAAGGGATCTCGGCTCTTTCCTCGTGGAATGTGGTGCAGGATATTCCACTGAATACCGCTATGCAAAGCAACTTGTAATCGACTATAGTGAAGTTATTACGCTGACGCAAACTTCTGCCCAAGGGGTCAGTCCCGGTGAAGGGATATCGGCCCTTGCCCCGTCGAATGAGGTGCAGGATATTCCACTGAATACCGCTATGCATAACAAAAGGAAACGCCTTTGCAATAACACTTTTTAAATTTGTTCCAACAACTGTAAACAGGTTTGTTATCCTTTGCATTGATCAGAATCAACGCAGTCCCTTCAATTAATCATACCAGAAAAGAACGAAAATAAAATGTACGTATATGCCATCCGCATTCGTCACTGGGTCCCGTCATCACTCGTTAGGTTACTTAACTAACGACAGAGCGGGGACTGGACTAGCGCGGGTGTAAAACATATACAACATCTAATAGTATATAAACCAATATACAATAATCGCTCCAGGCGTGATAATATGCAACATTACAGAAAAGTAATAAGCATCACAGAACAATACAGATAATCTGGGATCCCCGAGTTTCACAGAGCCGCTGCTGAAACTCGACGTTCCCCTGTCGTGTGGATAGCCTGTGCAATGAAACCTAGACCCCTACGGGTGCGGCAAGTTACCCGCCAAAACCTGAAGCGAGGCAGCCCCCTACAACATAGTGAATGGACCACCCAGCACTCTACGGAATCCGGTAATCTTGGGCACCCCTCCTTGGGTCAACTTGTACCCCCTACGAGTGCGGCGAATAGTCTGCCAATTCTAGAGTGGGGCCCCTCTGCCTCTCAAAGCCATGAGATGCGGACCCGTTGCCCCCCAGAACCCGGCTATCCGTGCACTCCGTCGCGGGGCAAAACCTAGTACAGTAATGAATAATAGTACAACAGGTACATCGACCGCAACATGGTCGTGCCCCAAAAGAATATTATACAACAGGCAGTGACGGCAGTCCACATGTTGGACGCTCGCCCCACAATATCAAATGTACAAATAAACACAAACTGTACTATCATTGCACACTGCTATCTACCACGACAAATCCGCAACATCACAGCACAACACAGAACATCAACGCGAATGTCACGTTCGCAAACCCGTCTAAAAGAACTATAGCAATCAGACGCGGTTTACCGATCAAATGACATTCCCGGTCGGAGATATAATGTAAGCACTGTAAACTAACGTGTTTAAATTTCGATCGACCAAATATCAAAAAGTGGGCCCCACGACTTACTGGTGAACAGTAACAAAATCTGGGCCAAAACGATATTTACCAAAAACCACAAAATCCAACAGAGAACCCACTGTACAAATTTGGGAGCACGAGCTCACCACGTGGCCGCGGATGCGCGGCCAAACCATGGGTTTGGCCGCGTTTCCGCGGCGCTTTGGTGGAGACACGTGCCCAAATTTGGTCGTGGTTCTTAGAAAAGCCTGCACAGATTTTAAGACATGTAGAAAAATTTTAGAAGGCCATTTAAAATCAACAGAAACTGTCAAGTTGGAATTTTGCAATTTTCGATTTCCGGTTCGATCGATGTTTTAAACGCGTTAGCATAAGTTAGTATAGCAAAATGGTTAGGCTCTGATACCACTGTAAGTCTACGCTAGCGCCCCGGCAGTCTACAGACGCCAAATGCGGAACAAAAAACTTTTAACTGGCGCTATCGTATACTTTAACCCGGATCTTCCATTATTGCTAAACTAACAAACTGTAAAGAGTGTAGAAAGGTTATACCGAACGATCCGAGTCCTTCGTTCTTCAACCATCATCCCATGCTCCGTTGCGGCTGCTCCGATCTCCTCGTCGAGGTGGCACCACGTCGATGATTCTTTAAACGGGCTGCACCACGTCGACGATTCTTTAAACGGGCTCCCGCCTCTGACTTGAGGCAACTCGATCGTCAAGTTTGCTAAAAGAGACGACCAAGAATGATGTAGAGAATGAGTAGATGACTTTGTCTCACTTCGTCCAAGTCCGTGGACGATCGGTTAATGAAGTTGCCGAGGGAATCGGGTGATGGAATGAAATGAGCTGTGAAATTCCATACACCCCAAAATCTATCATATCCTTTTTTCAAATGAAATCAACAACCGAGAGAGAGAGAGGAGGGGGCCGGCCACTTATAGCAAGAGGGGGGGTGAGTGTAGGAGGGAAGTGGTGACCATAAGTGAATGAAGCTTATCTTGATCATTAAAGAAAACAATGAGTCATAAAGATGCAATGAATCTAAACCCTTAGTCACCATTGCATTAATGACACCATTAATGCACTAATGACTCACCATGTCAAGTCACCATCCTAGTTATCATCTAGAAGCTTCCACAATCATCTCAAGAAAAGACAAACCCGTCTTTAACCAAATGTTAAAAGACGGCTGATAGAAAACTGGAAACTGGCAACTTCCAAAAGTGATCCTGAAACGACTTTCAGGATAACCCCGAAACTGTATAAATATACCCGCATTTGTATTACGACCGAATACAAATGCAACTGAGACAAAGATATTATACCTACTCAATATAATACTCGGATCCGGCTTAAACCAAAGCCGACCAGTATTATCTGCCCGAAAAATAACACGTGCGTAAACGCACGTGCATTTTCCGAACCCTGCCATAAAACCATACGGCCTCTACAACGTTTCGCCCGAACTTGGGAAACTGTCTGTGGGGGACTCTAATGACTCGTCAGTACCCTGGCAGTGGGTTTAACCACAAACCGTCAGCGGCACTAGCAATGCGTAACGGCTGCCCACGGACTGACCTCAAGGGATGCCGATGAGCGAACTCATCCGGAAACCCTACTGAGCCTAACAGTGACAATGTATATACAGTCCGGTCCGTTCGTCTATGAGTATCGCATATCTGCCTAGGGGGCTAGAAACGTCAGACCCCCAATAGCAGTATAAGTCGTGTCGGAGTGAAGCCCAATAACACCCTGAGATACTACTGGAGTACCTACCAGTAAATCTCCTGCCACGGCCGTGGGCTTTGTGTAATGGCTCTCCTAGACACAGCACGATCTCACCCCCAATACCGGGAGAGACGAATCCCCTGCCGATCCGCTCACGTGCCTCCATATGGCTCGGGACTGTACCCAAAAACTACCTGTTTGTACGACTCCTTTGAGCCGTGGTAGGGTAGAAATCAAAGCACAGTGGGAACTCATATGAGACAAATGACGACCTCAGGTCGATGAACTAACCTGTACACATGTCACCAGGGAACTGCTATCTGACGATAGATATAGTACTAACTAGCAGATTCCCGGCGAGTCCTGTCCGGTGTACTCATAATCCAATGAGCACCTGTATACATCTTAGGTGATCCAACTGACACCAGTGGCTTGTGAGACCGGCCACCGCCCCTCGTCGGGGTCTCGACTGTACACACTAGTCTACTCCGGAGTATCGATGCCCTGTCTCGAAACTCCCACGACTAGGGACCACAATTAAGGATATGCGTATAAACCACCCAACTCTCACGTATATGATCGCCATCATACTGTTGGTGGTAAAGCAAGATCATAAGGGCTCTATCAAAGTGTAACATGTAATCAGTCACCTGAACATGTACACGACTGATAAAGGAAAACCAGATAGCATACTATCATCTTGAGTAAGACTGTCCTACCGGTATAGGTCCTCCGCAATCATTGCAATCACGTACCTGCGATCCAATAATTGACTATGAGGGCACTATCTCCAACATTCCTTCTCAGTTGTTGTATAGTTAAGTTGAGCGTCGTTCAGGGTTCGGCTTGCGTTATAGATTACGTGCGGCATCTTGTTGATGTGTTGTCCAAGGACAGCACCAATGGCAAAGTCGGATGCATCGCACATAATCTCGAATGGGTGCGTCCAGTCAGGTGAAGAAAGAACGGGAGAAGAAGTGAGTGAGCGTTTCAATGACTCGAAGGCAGTCACACAGCTCGAGCTGAAGTCGAAAGGCGTATCCTTGGCCAGCAAAAGAGTCAAGGGACTAGCAATCTTGCTAAAGTCCTTGATAAACCGTCTATAAAAACCGGCATGGCCAAGGAAGGCTCGGATATCTCTGACGCATCGGGGAGGAGGCAGATTGGAAATGACCTCAATCTTTGCTTTGTCAACCTCTATGCCATTTTGCGAGATGATATGTCCTATGACAATACCTTCGCGCACCATGAAGTGGCATTTCTCCCAGTTCAAAGTGAGATTCTTGTCCTTACAGCGGGTAAGGACAGCGTCAAGATGCAGCAAACACTCGTCGAAGGAGTCGCCGAAGATGGAGAAGTCATCCATGAAAATCTCCAGAAATTTTTCCACCATGTCCGAGAGGATACCCATCATACACCGCTGGAAGGTAGCGGGCACATTGCACAACCCAAAGGGCATGCGTCGATATGCAAACGTGCCGAAAGGACAAGTGAAAGTGGTCTTGTCCTGGTCTTTTTCGGCGATGGGAATCTGATTATAGCCGGAGTAGCCATCAAGAAAGCAATAGTACTCATGTCCGGCCAATCGTTCAAGCATTTGGTCAATGAAAGGTAGCGGAAAGTGGTCTTTCCGCGTTGCGGCGTTGAGTTTTCTGTAATCAATGCAAACTCGCCACCCAGTTTGGGTGCGAGTAGGGATTAACTCATTCGCCTCGTTGGTTATGACCGTGATGCCCGACTTCTAGGGGACAACGTGAATGGGGCTAACCCACTGGCTATCAGAGATAGGGTAAATGATACCACTATCTAGACATTTGACGATCTCCTTCTTCACAGCCTCCTTCATGACTGGATTAAGACGTCTTTGTGGATCCCGGGCTGGTTTGGCATCATCCATCAGATGAATGTGATGCTCAACGATGAGGGGACTAATCCCCTTGATGTCCGCCATGGACCAGCCAAAAGCTTGCCTGTTGCTGTGCAAGACCGCGAGAAGGGCTTTCTCTTGCTCGGGAGCTAGAGAAGCCGAGATGATGACAGGAAGGGTCTCGTTCTCACCTAAGTAAGCATACTTAAGGTGAGACGGCAACGGCTTGAGTTCGAGTGTTGGAGGTGAAACGATGGAAGGCAAGACTGGTACAAAGGTCTCGAACTCAAAGGACTCCAGCAAAGGTTCAAAGCGAGTGTAGGCAACCGAGTTGGATGGTTCAGGTAACTCATCCGGAAAGTCGAAGGATTCAAACTCGGGTTGTGCGCGGCTAAGATCGTTCGAGAACGTGAAACACTCGTAGTCGTTATCGGGCGCAGAAACAGCAGCAGGTTCGAAGAGAAACGCACTAGTGGCGTCAAGATTATCGTGATCAAACAGAAACTCCTCGAATTCACACTCTTCAGGGGTGATCTCCTGGATCGAGCAGACGTCCAGTATATGAGCATTAGGTTCGGCGGGCCGATTCCCCAACCTAAAAATGTTGAGTTCAATTGTCATATTTCCAAAAGAGAGGTTCATTGAACCGTTGCGACAATTGATCACAGCATTTGAGGTTGCGAGAAATGGGCGACCGAGTATCACTGGAATTTGATTCCGGGGGTTAGCTACAGGCTGTGTGTCTAATACAATGAAGTCAACGGGGAATATGAAGTCCCCGACTTTTATTAACACATCCTCTAGCTCACCCCTAGGATGGGTGATCGATCGGTCGGCCATTTAGAGAGTGCAGTGCGTGGGTTTCAGCTCTCCGACGCCTAATTGCTCGTATACTGAATACGGAAGCAAGTTAACACTGGCACCAAGATCTAATAGTGCGCGGTTGATGTTCTTATCCCCAATGGTAATTGAAATCGTAGGACAGCCAGGGTCCTTCCGTTTTTGTGGTAAAGATTGGGTAAGGGCATCACTCACAGCACTAGCCAAGAAAACTTTCTTGGGTACCTGAGACTTCCTCTTTTTCGTGCACAAGTCCTTTAAGATTTTCGCGTAAGACGGGACTTGTTGGACAGCATCTAAAAGTGGAATGTTAATGTTAACTTGCTTAAATAACTCCAGAATCTTCTCCATTTGAGGATTTTGTTTATTAGATCTCAACCGGTTTGGAAATGGAACATTTTGAAAATTGGTTGAGTCTAATGCTGGAGGAGGAGATTTTGGAGTTGGAACGGATCCCAGAATAGGTGTTTTCGTGAAGTGAGAAGTGGGTCCGTTCAGAGCAGAAGAAGAGGAAGGAGAGCCTGTTGAAGAACGAAGAATAGGCTCAGAAGACGAAGAAGAAGAAGGAGAAGAAGAAGAAGAAGAAGCAGCGGCCGGGGTGTCATCGTTGATCCGTGTGCCAATGTTGTTTTGCAGCATCCTCCCCGATCTCAGTGTAGTCACGGCACTCACATTATGGTTTTGTTGTTCAAGAGCAACATGTGCATTATGTGGGTGACCGGGATTTGGAAGTGGCTGGGACGGGAGCTTCCCCTTCTCTCGCTCGCTTAAGGACGCGTTCAGCTGTGCAATCTGGGCCTCGATGGTCTTGATGCTTTGCCCTTGTGCGGCAGTGTGTTGCACTAAAGATTGAATGGAAGACTGGATGTTGGCGGTGGATTGAGTCGATTGTTTAACAAACGCCTCCAGACTTTGCTCGAGCGAGGAAACCTTATCGTTGTTTGACGGAACAAAGTTGTTTGGTGGAAAAGAATTGTTCGGTGCAAAGTTGTTCGTCTGATTTTGGAAAGGTTGGGGTTGGAAGGGCTGCTGATACTGAGTTTGTTGTTGCGTTTGTTGTTGCGGTGGAGGGGCCCTTTGGAAATTGTTTCCCTGGAATTGATTCTGATTCTGATTCCAGGCGAAATTGTGGTGGTTCCTCCAACCGGGATTGTAGGTGGAAGAGTATGGATCATTCCTCGGTCTTTGCTGGAAGGCAGCATTAACCTGATCCTGTCCTTGCGAGGGTGGGTTGTAAGGACACTCTTCAGTCAAGTGGGAAGGATCGGAACAAAAAGCGCAGATGGTACGAAGGGGGAGAACAGGGACAGGAACAGGAGCAGAGAATTTGCTCTCTATCGCTTCAAGCTTTCTTGTTATTGCAGCCATTTCATCTTTCATCGCAATAGAGACATCGAGTTGGTGGATTCCTACCCTAGACTGACCGGTAGAAGTGGAGGTAAAAGAAGAAGAAGTCGGTCTGGTGCTCTCCCACTGTAGCGTTTTCTCCGCAAGGTCGTCAAAGAACTGCCACGCTTCCTCGTCAGATTTCGATAGGAAGTGGCCTTGACAGATGGTTTCCAGCAACTGCTTCGTTGCTGGGTTCAGTCCCTCGTATAAGGTTTGGCAGAGCTGCCGTTTCTCTATACCGTGGTGAGGACACTGAACAAGAAGGTCTTTGTACCGTTCAAAGCACTTCCAGAAGGGTTCAGAAGGAAGCTGGGAGAATTGGTTGATTTCATTACGAATTCTTGCGGTCTTATGATTTGGATAGAATTTTTTCAGAAACGCTTTAACAAACTCGTCCCAGCTGGTGATTGAGTGGGAAGCGGTGCTATATAGCCATTTTTCAGCGAGATCGCATAAAGTGAACTGAATGACCCGTAGACGTATAGCATCGTCCGACAGCTGGGTGGTTTTCATCATGGCACAGACGTTTTGAAATTTATTGATGAAGATATAGGCATCTTCAGATTCAAGCCCATGAAAACGTGGAAGCATGTTGAAGAAATGTGGCTTAATTTCAAAGTTGTCCCCATTGGCCGGAGGAAGAGAAAGGCAGGTGGGAAGTGCAGAACGGGTGGGGTAGAAACGATCCTGGAGCGCAATTCGCTGCGGCGCTACAACAGGCGGAGGTGGTGGGATATTGGTCTCCGTAGGAGGTGGAGCCAATCCAGCGGTGGTCAAAGAGATGTTCGGATTAAATCCCGACATCGCGGAAGAAGAGGTTGGTGAAGGTGAAGGTGAAGGTGAAGGTGAAGATGTATGAACAGAATTCCGGTCAACGTCGGAGTTGGCCGGCAAAGGAAGGGGTGAAAGAGGAGTGGACGGAGTATCGACTTCGGAGTCGATCGCGTAGTCGGTACCGACTAACGTAATGCGGACTAGACGGGCGCTAGTGTCCCGAGTGCAAGCGGACATACACTAAACGAGTTTAGTATAGTCAAAGCGGAGAAGGTGAGGGTAAGAAAACGTCAAAGGAGAAAGGCGATGGGTGGTGGGTAAAAAATGGAATTGGCGACAAAAGGGCAAGATTTTATAAAAGTTTTTGAATTTTTTTTAGAAAGATTTTTACAAAAATATCTACGGAAATACGTCTTAAGCAATCACAAACAAGATATGCACAATCACACCTAGATCTAGGGTAACCTAGGTCTACTAGACCTGCTCGTGAACTTGATTGTCGAAGTTAAACGGTGTCGAGAAACAGGCTTAAAAATACACTGATCACGAGGCCAGGTAAGTGCAGAGATAAGGGGAGGTTGTCCAACGCTTTCGCGAAGTTCCTTAATTAAATAACCCTTTCTCTTTCGGCGGTTGCGCCTTTAACACTTTCCTAGACACCCCGTAAACAATATACGGTTAAGCGAGGTTCTAAACACGGTTTATCTTCTCCTAATGAGCGCGAAGTCCTTAGGGCTGAAGTCTAGTATTTTTTAATTTACAATGGACAATGCATATGCTTTAGTGATTTTTGGGGTCCTGGGAAGGGTGATGAAATCCCCACCCAATCTGGATTGGTTTCAAGCCCCTTAAGTCCGTATTAAAGAAATGCAAAGCAGTAACAAATCAACTGCAAACAATTTTTATTTTGCGGCACAAAGAATCCTGCACAAGAACAGTTTATTGGAAGGGGGAGAAGAATTTGCGCAAAGAAGGCTACAGAAAACACAATTCAGTGGAGTTCAGAGGAGAGGGGAGAAGCAGAGGGACTTACAGAGAGAATTTGGCAGCCCAAGGGCACCAAGTGGCCGCGGATCCGCGGCCTAAGCCCTCTATTGCCGCGGATCCGCGGCAGTAACAGGGACTTGGGGCTTCATTTTTTGTGTGGGTGCTGGTGTGGGTCTCCTCTGCTTGTCTGGATCTTCGGAATTTTTACTTGCTCACTGTACCAGCTCCAGATCTTGACAGTAGACCGTATGCTTCGTTTTGTCCGTCGCGGTGTAGCCGCGAAATGTGGGTCTATCTTCCTACGTCTTTGGCACTGTACTTGAACTCCATATTTTCAACGTCCTTGGCGTAGATCTTGAACTTCGTATTTTCCTGCACACTTGCACAAAAACTAATCAAGAATAACAAGATGGTTTCTTTTACAAAGTATATATTTTTTTCGTTTTTTTTATACTTACAAATTAACCCGAAATTACACAAAGAAATAAACTGCCGTCTCCCCGGCAACGGCGCTATTTAATTGGTAAAGTACGTGCGTGTTCAAGTTTAAGTTAAATACCGCAATCAAGACGGTTTCGCTTGTAGCTAGCCGGTTGAGTACGGGTCGTCCGCAGGAAGATGGGAGTCTTTTTTCAATGTGTTTTAACGAGTTAAGTCCGGAAGTTCAGATTTGTTTGTGATTATCTAAGTGTTAAGTTGATATTTAAAGAGAGCTTGTTAGGGTTAGGATTAGGTTAGTTTGAGTTAGGAGTCTCCACATCTTTCGTTGCCCCTCTTAATATCGGTGTTACGGTAATCAGCAACAATGGGGATTAGCACGACTAGGAAGGACTTTGCGAGTATAAGCTAGGCTTTCCAACGCATAAGTCTTCCTTTTGGTGCTTGTCCGTCCGTTCTTGGCTCTTAGCCATAACCACCGGTTAATTCAACCACAACCGGTCTCACTACGGAATCACCGCTATCATGTAGGATAGGGTGCCGTGAGGAGCGGATTGTGGTTCAATTAACGGGAGTCGATTTAAGCTGTTGGGCAAGGAAAGAGTGAGAGAAATTTCCTTCTCTCAAACTTCCCTTATCCTACCCTAACAAGTATAAAACTACTCACACTTCATGATACGAAAAAAATGAAACAAAACAAAAGAGGAAGATAGAAAGAAAGAGATTAGAAGAATACGACTAGCTATTTGCGACCTCACCTTGGCGAGGATCAAGCGTAAGCATCATTGTCGTATGTAAAGATAAAGAAAAAGAGAGAAGAAAGAAACACAAGAAAATAACAACAACTACTTAACGAATTAAAAGTTACAACAATTAAAGAAAGAGCAAGACAAGCATGATAATAAAATGATCTTCTTTATTTACCATTCCTCCCTCACAAAGCTCACTACAAGTTTAATGGAGAAGAGATGAGAAGAAGAAGAACATGTAAACTAAAACCTAGAAAAAGAAAATACAAGAATGGACCCTTTCCTTCACAAAGTTCTGGGCTATTTATAGGCCAAAAAATGAAACCCTAGGCCAACCACCAAAACCCAAACAGAATGACAAAAATACCCCCAAAATCCCTGCGCATGCGGCGCCTAGACGGCCGCGGATCCGCGGCTTAGACCCCCCTTTGGCCGCGGATCAGCGGCCTTCTGGTTGAGTTGGGCCCCCCAATTTGCTGTGGTTCCCTGGTCCTCTGTGCCCTTTATTCTGGTATCTGTATTTTTTCATAATTTCTTCACGAATTTTCCAGAATTTCTGTTGATGGAAAGGTGGACTTTTTGTCAAGATTTTGGCATGATTGCCTCGAGCTCCGCGTAGATCTCTTGGATCTTGTGCTACCATTGAGCCTTGTGCATGAGAATGACATTGATTTGATATTTTGTCTTCCTAAACTGGTATCTGGCAACATACGGATGAAGAGCGGAGACCGTGTTTTATCTGTGGTTGGCAGGAACCCGGATTTTGTCGTGTTTTCCATGAATTTCACCGTTTTAGAACCAAGAACCTGTATCCTGCAATTGACTAGCAAACACGGCTCAAGAGTATCTACGGATATGCAATGTGATAAAAATTGGGCGGTATGAAAATGCAAAAATCTGATATGAACACGCGGCCAAACCAGAGGGTTTGGCCGCGGTTCCGCGGTGTGAAAAAGTCAACGCTGGGCCAAATTTTTTCAGTGGGCTTTTAAATAGGAAATAGGGGTTTTGGGATATTCTGTTTGGGCCCATATTTTCTGTAAGTGCTACAGTACTGCTTGGGGCCCACTTTGGTAAATTTGTTCGATCGGATATTTTAAACATGTTAGTTCACAGTATTTACATTATATCTGCGACCGTGAATGTCACTCGATCGGTAAATCCAGTCTATCTGCTATAGCCCTTTTAGATGGATTTGCGAACGTGACATTCACGTTGATGTTCTGTTTTGTGCTGTGATGTTGCGGATCGGTCGTGGGGGATAGCCTGGATGCAATGAGGTAAAAATCCACATCGCGAGTTTCAAAAGAAACTGAAACTTGGCAGATATGCGCATACCTTCTGGAGTGTGATAGCGTGAGCGGATTCCGTCACGTTATCATACGATGATAGTTGGATCCCGATTCCCACTGATGAGTTGGTTTACTCCTCGGGTGATCCCGGCTAATTCTTCTTTTAGGTTTGAAGAAGAATTTGACGTTACAGTGGGAGGTTTCCAGATTAGATAAATTGATAACCATTCTGGTCTAGGTTAGAGTGCACGCTGAGTGTTTCTTTTCTCTCTCTCTTTGGCAGCGACCATTGACCCGACCCTAGACTATGACTCAGTGACCAAGTTGACCGAACCTTCTTAACACTGGCTTTTGGATTGTCAGAGTTGCAAACCTCATTGCCACTCCTACTCTTACCCTTTTCTCCGGGACACCCCGTATTACTACGAACGTCCACTTCCATTGGACAAAACCATCGTATGGTTATATACGAACTCGAAGGAATTCGAGTATGGTTTCTGGTTCTGGAGAAAACGAATAGGACTATTCAGTTGTCTTTTCCTTTTACCTTCTCTCAGGTTGCCAGTACTCCATGGTTTAGGAGATAGTACACCTATTACGCAAATTGGATAGTCTTCTTCCAAACCATAGGCAGGTGCCGACCGGTAGGGAATGAAGAAAACCAATTAGCCTAACGGTGGTGTACAGAAGGTATTATGTAAAGACAAAGAAAGGGATTAGTAAGAGGGCAAAGTAAATTGCGACTGCTATTCACGACCAAACCAAGTATTTCTTCGCCAATCCTAAATCACCTTTGTATTTCTCCAGAACACTCCGTATCACTACGAAGATCCCAAGTTTATTGGATAATCCATCGTATGGTTATATACGAACTCGAAAGAAACTTGTTCCAGTTCGGGGATGAATCCTGGTTCTGGAGAAATAGGAATAAGGTTCATTCGGTTGTATTTTATCTTCACCTTCTCTCTCATTGCGAGTGCTCCTAGGATTAGGATAGTACACCCATTATGCTTATTGGATAGTCTTCTTCCAAACCATAGGCTGGTGCCGAACGGTAGGGAAGGAAGAAAACCATTTGGCCTAAAGGGGTTTACAGAAGGTAATGACTAAAGACATATAAAGGGATTTGGAGAGGCGGCAAAGAATTATACGGTTATAGTTGTGAATCTGGATAATGGAAGAGGCATTACTGGGAATACCCGGATACCCCATCGAAACATTTCAATGTTTCAGTTTCACTGTGTACTGTTAAAAGAAAACTGATTTCCCAATTAAACACTTACTCCAGGGTATGTATTTACCAGGTTTGATTGTCACATCTGTATGGTTTTACAGATGATGAGTGGGAGTAAGTTATTAGGAATTAGGTGATCATCCTCATTATATCGGGATTCGTTGTAATTGGTGATATTTGAGGAAGTCTCCTGGGTTGTTTGCCGGACGGCAAATATTTGTTTTTGAATATCCGTTGTTATGCACCAATTTCAAATTGATATATCTGTACGTCTATTTTTATAGAGTGAGATATACATTTTTGAAATTATGTCTGTGACATTTACCTATACCAGTGGATGGTTAGGTAAGGAGCATTAAACAGCGGTGTAATTCTTCTTAACCATAAGTACAGTTTTCAACCTACGACACACAGTGAATGAGTTATTGGACTCTGGGGACTTATACAGAGTATTGTATATTGTCCAGTGTCGATTAGGACAGAGGGGATGGTCCTCATACTATATTCGGTTTACTTATGACTTCTCTGGTTTTAGACAGGCGTTTCGTAAAAACACAGGGTCCAAGTTTTTGAGATGTTATAGGTATATGAATAAAGTAGAGAACTAGGTATTGCAAGTATCGGGATTCTTCAAGGTGATCGAAGATGTAGATACTTGTATATGGTATTCAGATGATAGTAATGGTTAAGAGAACTTGCTTCTCTTTCAGGTTACTCATAATTAGAAGTACTCCTAAGTTGAGTAACGCTGATCGGCCTCCTTCCATTTAGTTGACATGCACTGGAGACAGCTGCATGATTTGAATCTAGTTCAATTAAATCAGTGCCTCTGTTTCTATATTGGATAGAGAACAGTTCATATCTTAACGATGTTAAGGTACGGGGAGTTGTCCGGCTTATGCTTAAAACCAGACTCTGGATAACTCAAGGCACGTTTCTGTAATGGTTGTTTGTGGGTTGACCCGGGCTATGACGAGGGTTGATTTTCTACCATCTGGAAGATCAATAGTGATATTGTTCTTGACTCGCCACAGTTTTAAGAAAAATGGATTTTTTCAGAAAACAGTAGTGGGAGTATGGTAGAACTGGAAGTGATTCCAGAACCGCAAACGATTACTAAAGGTTTGATAAGAACCTAAAGATTCAATCTGGTTTGACATTCCATTGGCCACTCCGCAGATAAAGTGGGTAACCTCAGGCACCCGAGAGGTACTTCGGTATGCTCAAGGACGGTGGCAGGGAGGTTCTTGTTTACCCAGTCTTTCCATTGCTGTTGTTCCAGACTGTGAGACCCGGCAGGAGGATGAGTATAGCGTCGTTCTAAACTAGCTTTAGAAGTGCACGTCTATATGACTCTGTCAGAGGGTTGTCTTAGTCAGTGGGAGCAGCGGAAGCATTGGTGGACAAGTGGCTTATGTCTATTTATAGACTAAAGCAGATATAGCTGAGATAGATCATCTATTTCTGATGTGACGGTCATAGGTTTGACTTCATCAGAATAGGAGATGGATCTGTTAAGAAGGTAGTAGGGTGTGATGTCCTGGTATTTGATGACATACATGGAGTAGGAAGTGATATTCCTATACTACGATCGGTTATATTTTGGTCGTCACACAGTGGTTTCTCCACACAGGACTTGGATATTATATCAGACATTCTGGTTACTAGATCTATGGTTTTAGATCTAGATTTGGGTGGTTTCCCAATCAGGGTACTTAGACAGCATTCTAAGAGTATTTAGAATGGACGACTCCTGGCATGGTGGTGTACCTGCAGGTAATGGAGTCACCCTCTCTAAAGGTGTCTTACAGACTAAAGGGGAGAGGGATGCGCATGATTGGCAGATCACTTGCTTAGGCAATTGAGTCAATCATGAGATGTCAAGTACCACACCAGATGTTGTTCTTGCAGTAGGTGCAATAAGTTGATATTGATCCAATCCTGGAGAAACGATCGGAAGCAGTTTTAGAACATAAGTGGATGTTCTAGGGATATGATAACGACAGCCTCATTCGGGAGACAGTTATCATTCCAAGCTTCCAAGGTGACCTGGATGGCAGAGTGGCTGTCAGAGTTATAGTTTTCTCTTTGACGAGGGGCAGTATTTTAGACAGGTGGTCCAGGTGGATATTGAGGGAAGGTGTGGCGCAGGATGCTGATTAAGTTCAGCTGATGATACAGTCTAAGAAGTTTAGATTTGGAGTTCATTTATGAGCTAGGTCCCATCAGACACCCAGACATATTCTAAGACAGGTATAGCTCATTTCGGGAGATGGCTTTCTCCGCGAACTTGAGATAAAGAGAGACATAGAAAGAAACATCAGAGCGGATCCACTCACTGAGGCTATTCCTCGAACGCAATAGTTTCGCAAACGAGCTTTGTGAGATTGACTAGTAGAGGAGTTGGGTGTTCGGTATCACACGGGCTGTGAGTATGCGACATCGCAATAATTAGCCTTGAGTGCAAGTGGAAGATTGTTGGAGATAGTGCCCTCAGAGTCAATTATTGGATCACAGGCACGTGATTGCAATGATTGAGGGAGGATCTGTCCCAGTAGGACAGTCTTACTCAAGATGATAGTATGCTATCTGGTTTATCTTTATCATCGTGTACTGCTTTAGGTGACCTTACGAGTCGCTATGACACGTTGATAGAGCCCCTAGGATTCTTGCTTGACTACCAGCAGTATGAGGGCGATCATATACGTGGGAGCTAGGGTCTATAAGAAAATCCTTAAAAGGTCCCTAGTCGTAGGAGTTTCGAGACAGGGCATCGATTCTCCAGAGTAGACTAGTGTATACAGTCGAGACCCCGACGAGGGGCGGTGGCCGGTCTCACAAGCCACTGGTGTCAGTTGGTTCACCTAAGATGTATACAGGTGCTTATTGGGTTATGAGTACACCGGACAGGACTCGCCGGGAACCTGCTAGTTGGTATTATACCTGACGTCAAATAGTAGTTCCCTGGTGACATGTGTACAGGTTAGTTCATCGACCTGAGATCGTCATTTGTCTCGTGTGAGTTCCCACTGTGCTTTGATTACTACCCTACCACGGCTCAAAGGAGTCGTGCAAACAGGTTTTAGTTGGGTACAGTCCCGAGCCATATGGAGGCAATGAGCGGATCTGCAGGGGTTCGTCTCTCCCGGTATTGGGGGTGAGGTCGCGCTGTGTTTAGGAGAACCAGAACATGAAAAGTCCTTGACCAAGGCAGGAGATTTGCTGGTAGGTATTCCAGTAGTATCTCAGGGTGTTCTGGGCTACACTCCGACACGACTTGTACCGCTTTTGGGGGTCTGACTTTTACCAACCCCCTAGGCCCGCCATGCGATGCTCATAGACGAACGGACCGGACTGTACGGATATTGTCACCGACAGGCTCAGTAGGGTGTCAGGATGAGTTCGCGAGTCTTTAGAGTCCACCACACACAGTTACTCAAGTTTCGGGAGAAACGCTGTAGAGGCCGTATGGAGATATGACACGGTTCGATCAGATACGTGCGGTATTGCACGGATCGTGATCGGACGGATTTTACTAGCTGGCTTTGGCTTAAGCCGGATCCTAGTATTAGATAGTGTAGTTTTGTCTCTTTGCATTTGTGTTCAGTGGGAATACAAATGCGGGAATGTATATGCAGTCGCGGGGTTTTCCTGTAATTTATTACCGGATCAGTTTTCTGAAATTGCCAGTTTGCATTCTGTTCCGGCCAGTTTTCCTTTGTTCCTTCACGGCCGGACTTTATCGTTGGAGGGGGTTATTTGCAGTATGCAAATAACATTTATGGAGGGGGTTTATTGTGATTGTGGCTTCCTCATGATGAGATTCTTTTCTAGTCTTTTTCCTTGCATTTATTATGATGGATTGAGATAGGATTGACTGGGATTGAGAGGTTGGTGTGACTTATGTTTATCATTATTCATATTCTTTTCTCCACTTGCATTGCTTGCAATTTTTTTCCCTCCCACCATTTCTTGGAGAGGCCGGCCACATTAGGAGGGAGAGGGTGAGGGAATTGATTTGGTATAGGAAATTATCATTCATCTCCTTTTTAGCTTGCTACCAAAATTCCCATGCACATCTCTCCATTGTTCCTTCTCTACTCCACCTCCATCATGGCAACTTCTATAACCCCAAAGAGACATAGATTCTACACTAGTCTACAGCAAATCTTGGACGCGTCGACTAGCCAACTTCACGCTCGAGTTACCTCGGTCCAGAGGTGGGAGTCCGTGAAAGAACTCGGCTACGTGGTGCCCTTTCCGACGAGGAGGTGATGAACGGAGTTTCCGCGGGAGCTCGAAGTGGAGACGAAGAACGAAGGACACGGATCGCTTGGTATACTTCTCTACTCTTATTCTTGTTTTCTAGTAGCTAGGTTAATGTCCCGATCCGGGATTTTTGTCCACGGTGGTGCCGGTTTGCTAGTTTGCAAAGTTTTTCATTTCCGCGTTTCCGGCGTCGGATCGACGGCCGGGGCGCCGCTGTGCACTTACAGGGTGGTCATCCTCATTATATCGGGATTCGTTGTAATTGGTGATATTTGAGGAAATCATCCGGGTTGTTTGCCGGATGGCAAATATTTGGTTTTGAATATCCGTTGTTATGCACCAATTTCAAATTGATATATCTGTACGTTTAATTTTATAAAGTGAGATATAACTTTTTGAAATTATGTCTATGACATTTACCTATATCAGTGGATGGTTAGGTAAGGAGCATTAAACAGCGGTGTAATTCTTCTTAACCATAAGTACAGTTTTCAACCTACGATACACAGGGAATGAGTTATTAGACTCAGGGGACTTATACAGAGTATTGCATGTTGTCCAGTGTCCATTAGGACAGAAGGGTTGGTATTCGTACTACATTCTGTTTACTTGTGACTTCTCTAGTTCTTACACATGTGTTTCGTAGAAATGCAAGGTCTAAGTTTTGAGAAGTTATAGGTATATGAATAAAGTAGAGAACCAGGTATTGCAAGTATCAGGATTCTTCAAGGTGATCGAAGATGTAGATACTTATGTATGGTATTCAGTTGATAGTAATGATTAAGAGAACTTGCTTCTCTTTCAGGTTACTCATAATTGGTAGCATTCCTATGTTGAGTAATGCTGATCGGCCTCTCTCCATTTAGTTTACATGATTTGAATCTGGTTCCAATTAAATCAGTGCCTATGTTTCTATATTGGGTATAGAACGGTTCATATTTTAACGATTTTAAGGTACGGGGAGTTGTCCGGCTTATGCTTAAAACCAGACTCTGGATAATTCAAGGCACGTTTCTGTAATGACTGTTAGTGGGTTGACCCGGGCTATGACGAAGGTTGACTTTCTACCATCTGAAAGATCAATAGTGATATTGTTCTTGACTCTCCACAGTTTTTAAAAAAATGGACTTTTTCATAAAACAGTAGTGGGAGTACGCTAGAACTGGAAGTGATTACAGAACCGCAAACGATTATTGAAAATTTGATAAGAACCTAAAGATTCAATCTGGTTTGACATTCCATTTGCTACTCTGTAGATATGGTGGGTAATCTCAAGCACTCGAGAGGTACTTCCGTAGCCTCAAGGATGGTGACAGGGAGGTTCTTGTTTATCCAGACTTGCCATTGCTGTTGTTCCAGACTGTGAGACCCGGCAGGAGGATGGGTATAGCGTCGTTCTAAACTGGCTTTAGAAGTGTACGTGTATATGACTCTTCCAGAGGGTTGTCGTAGTCAGTGGGAGCAGCGGAAGCATAGTGGACAAGTAGCTTATGTCTATTTATAGACTAAAGCAGATATAGCGGAGATAGATCATCTATTTCTGATGTGACAGTCATAGGTTTGACTTCATCAGAATAGGAGATGGATCTGTTAAGAAGGTAGTAGGGTGTGATGTCCTGGTATTTGGATGACATACACAAAGTAGGAAGTGATATTCCTATACTACGGTCGGTTATACTTTGGTTGTCACACAGTGGTTTCTCCACAAAGAACATGGATTTCATATCAAACATTCTGGTTACTGGATCTATGGTTTTAGATCTAGATTTGGGTAGTTTCCCAATCATGGTACTTAGACAGCATTCTAAAGGTGCTTTAGAATGGACGACTCCTGGCATGGTGGTGTACCTGCAGGTAATGGAGTGACCCTCTCTAAAGGTGTCTTACAGACTAAAGGGGATAGGGATGTGCATCATTGGCAGATCACTTGGTTAGGCAATTGAGTCAATCATGAGATGTCAAGTACCACACCAGATGTTGATTTTGCATGAGATGGAATAAATTGATATTAATCCAATCCTGGAGAAACGATCGGAAGCAGTTTTAGAACATAAGTGGATGTTCTAGGGATATGATAACAACAGCCTCTTTCGGGGAATGGTTATCATTCCAGGCTTCCAAGTTAACCTGGATGACAGAGTGACTGTCAGAGTTATAGTTTTCCCTCTGACGAGGGGCAGTGTTTTGGACAGGTGATCCAAGCAAACACTGAGGGAGGCATGGCGCAGGATACTGATTAAGTTCAGTTGATGATACAGTCTAAGAAGTTTGGATTTGGAGTTCATTTATGAACCAGGTCCCATCAGATATCCAGACATATTCTAAGACAGGTATTGCTCATTTCGGGAGAAGACTTTCTCCGCGAACTTGAGATAAAGAGAGACAAAGAAAGAAACATCAGGACGGATCCACTAGCTGAGGCTATTCCTCGAACGCAATAGTTTCACAAACGGGCTTTGTGAGACTGATCAATAGAGGAGTTGGGTGTTCGGTATCACAAGGGATGTGAGTATGCGACATCGCAATAATTAGCCTTGAGTGCAAGTGGGAGATTGTTGGATATAGTGCCCTTAGAGTCAATTATTGGATCACAGGCACGTGATTGCAATGATTGAGGGAGGACCTATGCCGGTAGCATAGTCTTACTCGAGAGAACTGTATACTATCTAGTTTGTCTTTATCATCGTGTATATGCCTTAGGTGACTTTGTGGTTCACTATTATACGTTGATGGAGAATAGTATGCTACCATGGTTTATCTTTATCATCGTGTACTGCTTTAGGTGACATTACAGGTCGCTATTACACGTTGATAGAGCCCTTAGGATTCTTGCTTGACTACCAACAGTATGATGACGATCATATACGTGGGAGCCGGGGTCTATAAGCACATCCTTAAAAGGTCCCTAGTCGTAGGAGTTTCGAGACTGGGCATCGATACTCTATTAGTAGACTAGTGTATACGATCGAGACCCCGACGAGGGGCGGTGGCTGGTCTCACAAGCCATTGGTGTCAGTTGGTTCACCTAAGACGTATACAGATGCTCATTGGGTTATGAGAACACCGGACAGGACTCGCCGGGAACATTCTAGCTGGTATTATACCTGACGTCAGATAGCAGTTCCTTGGTGACATGTGTACAGGTTAGTTCATCGACCAGAGTTCGCCGGGAACGGACCGGACTGTACGGATATTGTCACTGACAGGCTCAGTAGGGTGTCAGGATGAGTTCGCTCATCGACCTCCCTTATGCTCAATACCTGGTAGCCCGTTATATACGGCTAGTACCTCTGACGTGCTAGTGGTTAAATCCAAAGCCAAAGTATTGACGAGTCTTTAGAGTCCCCCACAGACAGTTTCTCAAGTTTCGGGGGAAACGTTGTAGAGGTCGTATGATATATGGCAGGGTTCGATCATATACGTGTGGTATTGCACGGATCATGATCGGACGGATCGTATTAGTAGTCTTTGGTTTAAGCCGGATCCTACTATTAGAATTGTTGGATCACTTTAGTCTCATCGAATTCGCATTCAGTCGGAATGCGGGTGCAGGTATGTATATACAGGTGAGGGGTATCCTTGTGATCCGTCACGAGTTTACTTTAGATGTTGCCGTATCTTTTTATTGTTGCAAACATTTGGATTAATGTTTTGCATTTGGAAATAATGAGCTAGAATTCATCATGACATGCATTTAATGTGACATGGACACATTAGTGACTCATGGTCTCTTTCTATGTGCTAATGTCACATTAGATGATGGTTTTATGTTGATATGATAAAAGGAGAAAGAGCGGGGCTGCCATAAGGGGTGAGCTCTCATATTATTCTTCTCACTCTCTCACTCCTATTATGAAACAAAAGAAAAGAAAAGGAAAAAGAAACTTCTTCTTCCTCTAGCTCTTTATCTCCATCAATGGCAACACCTCTAACCTCCATCTAAGCCATGGATGTAACAGACATAGTGATCACAAACATTCTCAACACCATCTTGGACACGTCGGCTAGCACACTTCGTGCCTGAGTTGCTTCGGATGAAGCGGGAGCCCGTAAAAAGAATCGATGATGTGGTGCCCTTTTCGACGAGGAGATCGAGACCGGAGATGCCGCGAGGAGCTTGGGATGGTGGCCAAAGACCGAAGGACATGGATCGATCGGTATAGCTTTCCAACCCTCTCTCTAGATTGCTAGTTGTAGGTTAATGGTTCGATCCGGGTTTTAAGCATACAATAGCGCCAGTTTAAAGTTAAGAAAAATTTTCGTTCCGCATTTTGGCCTCAGAAAGACGGCCGGGGCGCTACCGTAGTCTTACAACTTGACTATTCTTTGACCTAATTCAAACCATGGTTTAAATTTCATTTGGACTTTAACTCAACACAATAATATCTAGATATTAGTTTACCATGGTTGAAGTAAGAAGGATTAATATTGATTATTCATTCTCACTTAATTTATTCATCATTATCTTTATCTCTTGAGCTCAAAGCTTAGCCACCATTATCTTCTTCTACCACTAAACTCTCTTGAGTTTTCTTTAGAGTGAGGTTAATAAAAAGAAAGGGTTTTGATTAGAGAATAAAAACCACCTCATCATTCTACACCTTTCTAGCCCATTTGTGTAGGGTGTTTTGCTATACTTCTTTGAAAGACCAAGTAAAGCAAGGAGCTTAGGGCAAAGGGACTTCGGGTGGATCATTGTGGACAAGGAAGGTTGCTAGGGATCCATTCCAAACTCTCAAAGGTCCAAGGAGTCACCAAGGGAAGACTACAAAGGTTGTAATTTCTTCACTTAGTGTTACAAGAGTTCTTTGTATGTGATACTATTTAGTTGTTACCCTAACTATTCTAGTTAAGATTCATGGTTAGTTTGCTTTGCACCTCTCTGAATTTTAAGATGGCGTGTGTGATGCTTCTATACACTAGACTAGGTGCAAGGGAAACCCAACAGTTTCATGTATCGATACTCCGCAAGTACCTTCATGACCCCTCTCACGCGATACAGCATCGGACGATCCAGCTGGAGCGCGATCCATCTTTCACCGATCAGCCAATAGTCATTCTAGATCGGCAGGTGAAGAAACTGAAGTCCGAGGACATACCGTCCGTAAAGGGTTCTTGGCATGGCCCGAACGTCGAAAAGGTCACGTGGGAAGCCGAGGGTGAGATGCGGAAGAAATATTCCTATATCTTCGAGGGTACGCGTAATTAGATTTTAAATTCTGGGACCGAGTTTCTTTAAGGGGGGAAGATTGTAACGTTTTAAAAACCATTTATGTTAATTGTCCGATAATCGGTAATATAATACGTGTTTTTTGTAAAAAAACCAAGATATAATTATTTTTCCACATAAACTTAAATATACCTATTCTAGCTATGTAATTATTGGTATTTGGTATTTAATTGGTCACTTGTAAATTTCTAGTTTACTTAAATATTTTTCTTAATTAATTATTTTAAATATTATTTCAAGCTTTCACTTATACAATTAATTAGTGATAATTACAAATTGGAATGGGTTAATTATTCTTTAGTGAACCATGACACTTTAAACTAAAATGTAACATGTTGGGTTTGAAATGAAATGGAATTGTTAAGAGGGTTCTAGAAATTTAAAGAAAAAGTTTAAATAGAAAAGAAAATAAAAAGAAAATAATAAAACAAAGAGGTATGGTGTTTAGATAAATGAGGTATGGGCTTTTTTCTTGACTCCACACACACACACAACACCTCACCCTTCTCCCTCTCATGCTGGCCGAGCCTGCAGCAGCAGCCCCCCTTGTTCTTCTTCATTTCATTTGCTAAAATCCTCTAAATTCGCTTAAAAATCAACAAAAACTTTCACTAATTCCTAATTAAATCTTTACCCATTTTTCCTTAGCCACTCTAGCATGGATCTTGGAGCAAGGAAGCCATTTTGGGAGGCTATGTTGCAAGTTAGATCTACAAATTGTGAGGTATAAATCCTAACCTAATGGTTACTTGTTGGATAATTACTTCAATCTAAACTAATTAGGTGTTTAAATATGGTTTTAATTGCAATGTTTAGATTTCAAGAGAAGGGTTTGAGATCAAGTTAGGGTTTTTATCATTAGTTTATGGTTACAATGTGTAGTTTAACATTTTAAGACATGAAAAATCTAATCTAGTTGTTAAGTTGCTAATTATTATTTTTAAATTGTCTTAATTATATAACTTTGCAAACTTAGTTTTTAATTAGATGAAATTAAAATTTAGTTAGGGTTTGTGTGGCTTAATTAAGTTATTAAATGAATATTGTGGCCACTAGATTTGTTAAAACAATTAGATTTGAACTAAAATGGTAAATTGATGCTTACTAGGTTTTCGGAATAAATCGATTTTAATTAAGTTGAGGTTTTGATGATTTACAACCTATTTCCTAATGTATTTACTGTGTTGTGAATGCGCGATTGATGCGTTTAGGTTCTAGGCTTGGTAGTTGCCACGTATTGCGACCCTAGTTGTGGTTTGTGGCATTGTCGCGAGCGCGTTTGTGCACAAAGTGTGTGCGCGTATACTCAGTGCGCGTGGTTGACTTGTATCGTTTGTGTCCGCAACATTTACATCTATTCTCTTATTTACTTGTGTGCGTTTCTAGGATCAGGTGCAGAGGCGTCGGATGTGGTGCGGAAAAGGCAAGGCTGAGATCAGATCATATTTGCCGAGGCGTCCCGGTGAGTAGATGTACACATCTACGGGAGGGATCGTCTGGATGGCGCGAGGCTCCCGATTGTTTAGGATTACTTGTAGTACTTGCATTTTATATGCGTAGTTTCCCAGTTATTCATCTCATTTAATCGCACCATCTTATATATATATATAAATATGTGATATCATCTCATAGGACACTTGCACCATTACCATTGGTTCATGCCGCACGTGCACTATTCATGCGAACACACACGCCTTTGGTAATTGCTATTTCACGAGCACTATAGAACTTGCGTAAAATCAATATCGGTGCCTTGCATCATGTATTATATGTAGATTTTTAGTCATTTGCCTCATCGCATCATTATTCATACATAGTTTTCTAGCCATACATCGCATTGCATGTTATTGATATTTTGGACATCCATTATTATTGCCACGTTTATATATTGTGATTCTTCTTGGGGATTTCAGTATTTATGAGATTTCTGTATTTTGGGGGAAACCGCAAGAATTTTATAAACTCATAATCTTTCAAATTACAAGTTGCGGTTTTTCTCGTGATATGATGATATGGGCCGATCCGGACTGACGGAGCCCGAGATAGTTTGGCGCGGCGGATATCTATAGAATACCGACCGTGGTCATGATATGATGATATGGGCCGATCCGGAATGACGGAGCCTGAGATAGTTTGGCGCGGCGGATATCTGTAGGATACCGACCGTGGTCATGATATGATGATATGGGCCGATCCGGACTGACGGAGCCCGAGATAGTTTGGCGCGGAGGATATCTGTAGGATACCGACCATGGTCGTGATATGATGATATGGGCCGATCCGGACTGACGGAGCCCGGGATATTGAGGATTTTGTGTCGATGCTTGACACGGATTTTCTGTTGATTTCACTGATGATATTCCAATTTTTATTATACAAAAGGTTTTTCTAAGCTAAAAATAAAGATTTTCTCATACCAGACATGTTCAGGTTTCGTGTTTGATTATGCATTCATGTTGCATTCATGCTAGTACATCGTATCATATCGATAAGCGTAGGTTGAGACGCATTTGCGTGCATGCTTACGATAGCCTTATGAGATGTTATTTACTACTCATGAGTTGGCAACTCACCCCCGTTGTACCCCAGTATCTTGCAGGTCCGACCCGTCAGCACAGTAGCGGCTGGCGCACTTCCTCATTTTGCTCCTTTTGCTTGGACTTGCGGCATTGCTCGTAGGTGGGTTGCGAGGATATGTTATTCCATCTTGTATATTATTTTGTATCTAGTAAACTCCATCTACCCTTGTATATTGGACTAGACGGTGAGACTCGTGAGATTTGTATTTGTGGTATTTAGTGTCGATGCTCACTTGAGCCGACGTGGTATTTTCTTATTTCTTGCTTTCAGATGCTTATTATGCACTTTTGGTATACTTATTGCATGTGGTTGTGATTCCTCCGTTGGCGAAGAGCTAGCTCCCGCTTGGGGATGCCTTATTCATTATTTATATGTATTTTCTTGTGTTGTACCCGTTTGGCAGCCTGTATTTACAAAGGAGACTTTGCAGAAATTTTCGGGAAATTTTGATGTTTTAAAAATGTTTAATGCGACTTATATGGTTAAAATCGCTTTCTTTAAATAAGTTTTCCTTCACTGTATTTCTTTAAATAGTTCAGATTTCTGGGCTTTGACTTACTTAGATTACGTACGCCTTGAGACGTTTCTTAATTTAAGTGCTAGTCACGTTCCATACCTTTGGGTCGTGACAGTAGTGTTACTGACAAGCTTTGCGGGAGTTTAGACAAGCTTGCTTGTTGATCTTCTGATAGCTCAATACCTGGGTAGTTGTTGTGTCCAGCTAGTACCGCTGACGGCTTGTGGGTGACTGATATGATCATCACCCACTGCCGGCGTATTGACGAGTCTTTAGAGTCCTACACAGAGGTTTCCTAGATCATGAGAAACATAATAGGAGCACATATGTGATATGTACGGGACCGAGATTAATACGTGTATGTGATACCGTATTCTATTCTCGCGATATATGATATCGGTCGGTTATATGTGATATAGCCGGGTTATCGAATCAAGTGTTGATTCGATAAGTTGATACAAATAATATTAATCGGTTGTATGTGAATAGGATTCTCTCTCAGCTTACTTCTCCGTATACACCACAGAACAACAGTGTATCGGAGCGGAGGAATCGCACCCTATTAGATATGGTGCACTCTATGATGAGTATTGCCGAGTTACCTGTTTCCTTTTGGGGTTATGCGCTTGAGACAGCCGCATACCTATTGAATAGAGTTCCAACCAAATCAGTGCCTACCACTCCATATGAGATATGGAATAGGAAGAGACCACCTCTTAAACGAGTTAAGATATGGGGTTGTTCGGCCTATGTTAAAAAGCAAAATCCGGACAAGCTCGAGGCAAAGTCAGTTCTATGCAAGTTTGTAGGATGTCCCAAGCATTCGCAAGGGTATATCTTCTACCACACTGAGGAGCAAAAGGTGTTTGTTTCTCGGAATGCCACCTTTTTAGAAAAAGGAATTTCTTGTGAAAGAAATTAGTGGTCATGAGGTAGGACTGGAAGAAGTTCCAGCTACACAAACTACAGCTGATGATTTGGTAGAACCGGAGGATTCAATAGTCCCCGACGAACCTGAGCCACTCCGTAGATCTAGTAGGGTTCCTCATCTGCTTGAGAGATACTACAGTTTTCTCATTGACGGTGGGAGCGAGGATTGCATCATGGAAGATGATGACCTTACTAGTTTCGAGCAGGCCATCACGAGTGGGGACTCTGAAATGGCTGGATGCAATGCGATCTGAGATGGAATCCATGTACACTAACAAAGTATGGACTTTGGAAGTTGCTCCTGAAGGGGTAAAACCCATCGAGAGCAAGTGGATCATGAGAAGATTCTTGGTGTAGATGGAAAAGTTGAGACTTTCAAAGCTAGACTTGTAGCAAAAGGTTTTCGTCAATGACCAGGTGTGGATTATGATGAAACCTTTTCTCTAGTAGCTATGCTTAAGTCCATCCGGATCCTACTTTCCATCGATGCATACCATGACTATGAAATCTGGCAGATGGATGTCAAGACCTTTTTTCTAAATGGTGATTTAGAAGAGAGTGTGTACATGACACAGCCGGAGGGCTTCATAGATAGTGGGAGCAGCGGAAAGATGTGCATGTTGGAGATAGTGCCCTCATAGTCAATTATTGGATCGCAGGTACGTGATTGCAATGATTGCGGAGGACCTATCCCGGTAGGACAGTCTTACTCGAAATGATAGTATGCTATCCGGTTTGCCTTTATCAGTCGTGTACATGTTCAGGTGACTGATTGCATGTTACACTTTGATAGAGTCCTTAGGATCTTGCTTTACTACCAACAGTATGATGGCGATCATATACGTGAGAGTTAGGTAGTTTATATGCATATCCTTAATTGTGGTCCCTAGTCGTGGGAGTTTCGAGATAGGGCATCGATACTCCGGAGTAGACTAGTGTGTACAGTCGAGACCCCGACGAGGGGCGGTGGCCGGTCTCACAAGCCACTGGTGTCAGTTGGATCACCTAAGATGTATACAGGTGCTCATTGGGTTATGAGTACACCGGACAGGACTCGCCGGGAATCTGCTAGTTAGTACTATACCTATCGTCAGATAGCAGTTCCCTGGTGACATGTGTACAGGTTAGTTCATCGACCTGAGGTCGTCATTTGTCTCGTGTGAGTTCCCACTGTGCTTTGATTTCTACCCTGCCACGGCTCAAAGGAGTCGTGCAAACAGGTAGTTTTTGGGTACAGTCCCGAGCCATATGGAGGCACGTGAGCGGATCGGCAGGGGATTCGTCTCTCCCGGTATTGGGGGCGAGGTCGTGCTGTGTCTAGGAGAGCCATTACACAAAGTCCATGGCCATGGCAGGAGATTTACTGGTAGGTACTCCAGTAGTATCTCAGGGTGTAATTGGGCTTCACTCCGACATGACTTATACTGCTATTGGGGGTCTGACGTTACTAGCCCCCTAGGCAGATATGCGATACTCATTGACGAACGGACCGGACTGTATATACATTGTCACTGTTAGGCTCAGTAGGGTTTTTCCGGATGAGTGCGCTCATCGGCATCCCTTGAAGTCAGTCCATGGGCAACCGTTACGCATTGCTAGTGCCGCTGACGGTTTGTGGTTAAACCCACTGCCAGGGTACTGACGAGTCATTAGAGTCCCCCACAGACAGTTTCCCAAGTTCGGGCGAAACGTTGTAGAGGCCGTATGGTTTTATGGCAGGGTTCGGAAAATGCATGTGCGTTTACGCACGTGTTATTTTTCGGGCAGATGATACTGGTCGGCTTTGGTTTAAGCCGGATCCGAGTATTATATTGAGTAGGTATAATATCTTTGTCTCAGTTGCATTTATATTCGGTCGTAATACAAATGCGGGTATATTTATACAGTTTCGGGGTTGTCCTGAAATTCGTTTCAGGATCACTTTTGGAAGTTGCCAGTTTCCAGTTTTCTATCAGCCGTCTTTTAACATTTGGTTAAAGGCGGATTTATCTTTTCTTGGATGAGAGTGAGTCGTGCTTCTAGAAGGTTCTAGAAGGTTCTAGAATTTGTGACTAAGCTTTGTGACTCATGCTTTGATTTCATTACTTTATTGTTTTGCTTAAGATCTTTAAGCAAGATATTTATTTGTGTTCACATATGATATTTATCATATGGTCACCCCCTCTCCTACGGTCACCCCCCCTCTCTTTATAAGAGGCCGGCCCCCTCCTCTCTCTCTCATGTTTGTTGATTTCATTCGGTTAGAAAAGATATGATAGTTTTGGGGTGTATGGAATTTACAGTTCATTTCATTCCATCACCCGATTTCCACGGCAACTTCATTTACCGATCGTCCACGGACTTGGACGAAGTGAGACAAAGTCATCTACTCATTCTCTACATCAATCTTGGTCGTCTCCTTTAGCAAACTTGACGATCGAGTTGCCTCGAGTCAGAGGCGGGAGCCCGTTTAAAGAACCGATCATGTGGTGCCACCTCGACGAGGAGATCGGAGATCGACGAGATCGGAGCAGCCGCAACGGAGCGTGGGATGATGGTTGAAGAACGAAGGACTCGGATCGTTCGGTACAATCTTTCTACACTCTTTACAGTTTGTTAGTTTAGCAATAATGGCAGATCCGGGTTAAAGTATACGATAGCGCCAGTTAAAAAGTTTTTGTTCCGCATTTGGCGTCTGTGGACTGCCGGGGCGCTAGCGTAGACTTACAGTGGTATCAGAGCCTCACCATTTTGCTATACTAACTTGTGCTAACGCGTTTAAAACATCGATCCGACCGGAAATCGAAAATTGCAAAATCCATGCCCGACAGTTTCTGTTGTTTTTAAACGGTCTCAAAAATTAATTCTGTATGTCTTAAAAATCTGTGCAGGCTTTTCTAAGAATCATGACAAAATTTGGGCACGTGACTCCTCCAAGCAGCCGCGGAAACGCAGCCAAACCCATGGTTTGGCCGCGCATCCGCGGCCACGTGGTGAGCTCGTGCTCCCAAATTTTTCCAGTGGCTTCTCTGTTGGATTTTGGGGTTTTTGGTAAATATCGTTTTGGCCCAGGTTTTGTTACTGTTCACCAGTAAGCAGTGGGGCCCACTTTTTGATATTTGGTCTTTGGTCGATCGAAATTTAAACACGTTAGTTTACAGTGCTTACATTATATCTCCGACCGGGAATGTCATTTGATCGGTAAACCGCGTTTAATTGCTATAGTTCTTTTAGACGGGTTTGCGAACGTGACATTCGCGTTGATGTTCTGTGTTGTGCTGTGATGTTGCGGATTTGTCGTGGTGGATAGCAGTGTGCAATGGTAGTACAGTTTGTGTTTATTTGTACATTTGATATTGCGGGGCGAGCGTCCAACTTGTGGACAGCCGTCACTGCCTGTTGTATAATATTCTTTTTGGGGCACGACCAGGTTGCGGTCGATGTACCTATTGTACTATTTTTCATTACTGTACTAGGTTTTGCCCCGAGACGGAGTGCACGGATAGCCGGGTTCTGAGAAGCAACGGGTCCGCATCTCATGGCTTTGAGAGGCAGAGGGGCCCCACTCTAGAATTGGCAGACTATTCGCCGCACTCGTAGGGGGTACAGGTTGACCCAAGGAGGGGTGCTCAAGCTACCGGATTCCGTGAAGTGCTGGGTGGTCCATTCACTATGCTGTAGGGGGCTGCCTCGCTTCAGGTTTTGGCGGGTAACTTGCCGCACCCGTAGGGGTCTAGGATTCATTGCACAGGCTATCCACACGACAGGGGAACGTCGAGTTTCAGCAGCGGCTCTGTGAAACTCGGGGATCCCAGATTATCTGTATTGTTCTGTGATGCTTATTACGTTTCTGTAATGTTGCATACTATCACGCCTGGAGCGATTATGTATATTGGTTTATATACTATTAGATGTTGTATATGTTTTACACCCGCGCTAGTCCAGTCCCCGCTCTGTCGTTAGTTAAGTAACCTAACGGGTGATGACGGGACCCAGTGACGAATGCGGATGGCATATACGTACATTTTATTTTCGTTCTTTTCTGGTGTGATTGAATGATGGGACTGCGTTGATTCTGATCAATGCAAAGTAAAACAAACCTGTTTGAGTTGTTGGAACAATTTTAAAAAAGGTGTTATTGCAAAGACGTTTTCTTTTGTTATGCATAGCGGTATTCGGTGTGAATATCCAGCACCTCATTCGACGAGGCAAGGGCTGATATCCCTTCACCGGGAAAGACCCCTTGGACAGAAGTTTGCGTCAGGGTAATAACTTCACTATAGTCGATTACATGTTGCTTTGCATAGCGGTATTCAGTGGAATATCCTGCACCTCATTCCACGAGGAAAGAGCCGAGATCCCTTTACCGGGAGTGACCTCTTTAGCAAAAGGTTTTCGCCACTATATTTTAAAAAGCTATCAGGTTCCTTCAGCGATATCAAGTTCACTACGCTAAAGGTTTTTCGCCAAAAACCAGCCGTAGCCCTCCGTCACTTCTTTTGGGTATTCAGTAGTATTCAAGCTACGCATTTTGACCAACGCCAAGGCATAGTGTTTGGTAGCTGCTGGGTATTCAATTGTTGCATAGATAGATGAGTTAGTTTGGGACAGTCGTTCTGCCGATTGGCCAACGTCAGGGGCATGTGCGGGTGGGTTCAAATTGGCAAGATAGTGACGGGTAGAACTTGGCATGTGACTTATGACATTTTGACCAACGCCAAGGTTATAAGAGCATGGGGCAAAAATCATATCAGGAGTTTCTAAAGAAACTGAAACTTGCCGAGTATGCGCATACCTTCTGGAGTATGAGTAACGTGGATGCATTCCATCACGTTATCATGCGATGAGAGTTGGATCCTGATTCCCACTGATGAGTTGGTTTACTCTTCGGGTGATCCCGATTGATTCTTCTTTAGGTTTGGAGGAGAATTTGACAGGACAGTGGGAGGTTTCCGGATTAGATAAAATGATGACCATTCTGATCTAGGATAGAGTGCACGCAGAGTGTTTCTTTTCTCTCTCTCTCTTTGGCAGCGACCTTTGACCGACCCTAGACTATGACTCAGTGACCAGGTTGACCGAACCTTCTTAAAATACTGGCTTTTGGATTGTCTGAGTTGCATAAGTCATTGCCACTCCTTCTTTTACCCTTTGAATTTCTCAGAACACCCGTATTACTACGGATATCCACTTCCATTGGATAGATCCATCGTATGGTTATATACGAACTCGAAGGGACTTCTTCGGGGATGGATCCAGGTTCAGGAGAAATAAAATTGGTTTATTCAGTTGTCTTTTATTATCACCTTCTCTCAGGTTGCGAGAGCTCCTTGGTTTAGGAGAGTACACCTATTACGCCTATTGGATAGTCTTATTCCAAACCATAGGCTGGTGCCGAAAGGTAGGGAATGAAGAAAACCAATTAGCCTAAATAGGGTGTGCAGAAGGCAATATGTAAAGACAAAATAAAGGGATTAGAAAGAGGGCAAAGTAAATTGCGACTGATATCATTCACGACCAAAACCGCGTACTTCATCGCCGCTCCTATTTCACCTTTAAAAAGAATAATGTATTATTCAGTTGTCTTTTATCGTCACCTTCTCTCGAGATGCGAGTACTCCTTGGTTTAGGAGGGTACACCTATTATGCTTACTGGATAGTCTTCTTCCAAACCATAGGCTGGTGCCGAACGGTAGGGAAGGAAGAAAACCATTTAGCCTAACGATGGTGTACAAAAGGTAACGACTAAAGACAAATAAAAGGATTTGGAGAGATGGCAATAAAATATACGGTTGAAGTCATGAATTGGATTATGGAAGAGGCATTGCTATGAATACCAGGATACCCCTACGAAACATTTTCATGTTTCAGTGCATTGTTAAAGGAAAAACTGTTTTTCCCGATTAGACACTTACTCCAAGGGTATGTATTTACCAGGTTTCATTCTCATATCTGTATGGTTTTACAGATGATGAGTGGGAGTAAGATATTGGGAATTAGGTGATCATCCTCATTATATCGGAATTCGTTGTAATTGGTGATATTTGAGGAAATCGCCAGGGTACAGTTTTCCACCTACAACGCACAGGTTTTGAGTTGTTTAACTCAGCGGACTTATACAGAGTATTGTATGTTGTCCAGTGTCCATCGGGACAAAGGGGTAGGTCCTCGTACTATGTTCTGTTTACTTATAACTTCTCTAGTATTTAGACGAGTGTTTCGTAGAAATACAAGGTCTAAGTTTTGAGAAGTTGTGGGTATAAGAATAAAGTAGAGAACCAGGTATCACAAGTATCGGGATTCTTCAAAGAGATCGAAGATGTAGATTCTTGTGATTGGTATTCAGATGATAGTGATGGTTTTTGAGAAACGTGTTTCTCTTTCAGGTTACTCATAATTGGATGGATTCCTAAGTTGAGTAATGCTGATTAGCCTCTTTCCATTAAGTAGATATGCACTGGAGACAGCTGCATGATTTGAATATGGTTCCAATTAAATAAGTGCCAAAGTTTCTATATTGGATATAGAATGGATCGTACCTTAAAAGAAGTTAAGGTATGGGGAGTTGTCCAGCTTATGATTAAAACCAGACACTGGATAACTCAAGGCACGTTTCTGTAATGGCTGTTTGTGGGTTGACCCTGGCTATGACGAGGGTTGATATTATACCATTTCGAAGATCAATAGTGATATTGTTCTTGACTCGCCACAGTTTTAGTAAAACAGATCTTTTTCAGAAAACAGTAGTGGGAGTATGGCAGAACTGGAAGTGATTCCAGAACCGTGAACGATTACGGAAAATTTAATAGGACCTATACATTCAATCAGGTTTGACATTCCAATAGCCACTCCGCAGGTATGGTAGGTAACCTCAGACACCCGAGAGGTACTTCGGTAGGCTCAAGGACGGTGACAGGGAGGTTCTTATCTACCCAGACTTGACACTACTGTTGTTCCAGGATATGAGACCCGGTAGGAGGGTTGTCGTTGTCAGTGGGAGCAGCGGAAGCATAGTGGGCAAGTAGCTTATGTCTATTTATAGACTCGAGCAGTTATAGCGGAGATAGATCATCTAATTTTGATGTGACAGTCATGGGTTTGACTTCAATCAGAATAGGGGATGGATCAGTTAAGAAGGTAGTAGGGTGTGATGTCATGGTATCTGGATGACATACACAGAGTGGGAAGTAAAATTCCTATACTACGATCGGTTGTACTATGGTCGTCACACAGTTGTTTCTCCAGACAGGATATGGATATAATATTTGACATTCTGGTTTCTAGATCTATGGTTTAGATCTGGATTTGGGTAGTTTCCCAATGTGGGTACTTTGACAGCTATTCTAATGGTTTTTGGAATAGTTGACTCCTAGCGAGGTGGTGTACCTGCAGGTGATGGAGTCACCCTCTCTAAAGATGTCGTATAGACTAAAGGGGAGAGGGAAGTGCATGATTGGCAGATCACTTGCTTAGGCAATTGAGTCAATCATGAGATGTCAAGTACCACACCAAATGTTGGTTTTGCACTAGATGCAATAAGTTTGTATTAATCCAATCCTGGAGAAACATAAGGAAGAGGTTTTAGAACATTAGTACATGTTCTACGGATTTGATAACGGCAGCCTCTTTCGGGAGACGGTTATCATTCCAGGATTCAAAGGTGACATGGATGACAGAGTGATTGTCAAAGTTTTAGTTTTCCCTCTGACGAGGGACAGTATTATGGACTGGTGGTTCCAGAGGATACTGTGGGTGGCATGGTGCCCGATACTGATTAGGTTCAGTGATCGATTCAGTCTAAGAAGTTTGGATATGGAGTTCATTTATGAACTAAGGTCCCATCAGATATCCAGACATATTCTAAGACAGGTACTACTCAATTCGGGAGATGGCTTTCTCCGCGAACTTGAGATTAAGAGAGATACAGAAAGAAACTTCTAGGCGGATCTACTCACCGAGGCTATTTCTCGAACACAATAGTTTTACAAACGGGCTTTGTGAAACTGATTAGTAGAGGAGTTGGATGTTCGGTTTCACACGGGCTGTGAGTAGTCGACATCGCAATATTAGCCTTGAGTGCAAGTGGGAGATTGTTGGAGATAGTGCCCTCATAGTCAATTATTGGATCGCAGGTACGTGATTGCAATGATTGCGGAGGACCTATCCCGGTAGGACAGTCTTACTCGAAATGATAGTATGCTATCTGGTTTGCCTTTATCAGTCGTGTACATGTTCAGGTGACTGATTGCATGTTACACTTTGATAGAGCCCTTAGGATCTTGCTTTACTACCAACAGTATGATGGCGATCATATACGTGAGAGTTAGGTAGTTTATATGCATATCCTTAATTGTGGTCCTTAGTCGTGGGAGTTTCGAGATAGGGCATCGATACTCCGGAGTAGACTAGTATGTACAGTCGAGACCCCGACGAGGGGCGGTGGCCGGTCTCACAAGCCACTGGTGTCAGTTGGATCACCTAAGATGTATACAGGTGCTCATTGGGTTATGAGTACACCGGACAGGACTCGCCGGGAATCTGCTAGTTAGTACTATACCTATCGTCAGATAGCAGTTCCCTGGTGACATGTGTACAGGTTAGTTCATCGACCTGAGGTCGTCATTTGTCTCGTGTGAGTTCCCACTGTGCTTTGATTTCTACCCTGCCACGGCTCAAAGGAGTCGTGCAAACAGGTAGTTTTTGGGTACAGTCCCGAGCCATATGGAGGCACGTGAGCGGATCGGCAGGGGATTCGTCTCTCCCGGTATTGGGGGCGAGGTCGTGCTGTGTCTAGGAGAGCCATTACACAAAGTCCATGGCCATGGCAGGAGATTTACTGGTAGGTACTCCAGTAGTATCTCAGGGTGTAATTGGGCTTCACTCCGACATGACTTATACTGCTATTGGGGGTCTGACGTTACTAGCCCCCTAGGCAGATATGCGATACTCATTGACGAACGGACCGGACTGTATATACATTGTCACTGTTAGGCTCAGTAGGGTTTTTCCGGATGAGTGCGCTCATCGGCATCCCTTGAAGTCAGTCCATGGGCAGCCGTTACGCATTGCTAGTGCCGCTGACGGTTTGTGGTTAAACCCACTGCCAGGGTACTGACGAGTCATTAGAGTCCCCCACAGACAGTTTCCCAAGTTCGGGCGAAACATTGTAGAGGCCGTATGGTTTTATGGCAGGGTTCGGAAAATGCACGTGCGTTTACGCACGTGTTATTTTTCGGGCAGATGATACTGGTCGGCTTTGGTTTAAGCCGGATCCGAGTATTATATTGAGTAGGTATAATATCTTTGTCTCAGTTGCATTTGTATTCGGTCGTAATACAAATGCGGGTATATTTATACAGTTTCGGGGTTGTCCTGAAATTCGTTTCAGGATCACTTTTGGAAGTTGCCAGTTTCCAGTTTTCTATCAGCCGTCTTTTAACATTTGGTTAAAGGCGGATTTATCTTTTCTTGGATGAGAGTGAGTCGTGCTTCTAGAAGGTTCTAGAAGGTTCCAGAATTTGTGACTAAGCTTTGTGACTCATGCTTTGATTTCATTACTTTATTGTTTTGCTTAAGATCTTTAAGCAAGATATTTATTTGTGTTCACATATGATATTTATCATATGGTCACCCCCCTCTCCTACGGTCACCCCCCCTCTCTTTATAAGAGGCCGGCCCCCTCCTCTCTCTCTCATGTTTGTTGATTTCATTCGGTTAGAAAAGATATGATAGTTTTGGGGTGTATGGAATTTACAGTTCATTTCATTCCATCACCCGATTTCCACGGCAACTTCATTTACCGATCGTCCACGGACTTGGACGAAGTGAGACAAAGTCATCTACTCATTCTCTACATCAATCTTGGTCGTCTCTTTTAGCAAACTTGACGATCGAGTTGCCTCGAGTCAGAGGCGGGAGCCCGTTTAAAGAACCGATCATGTGGTGCCACCTCGACGAGGAGATCGGAGATCGACGAGATCGGAGCAGCCGCAACGGAGCGTGGGATGATGGTTGAAGAACGAAGGACTCGGATCGTTCGGTATAACCATTCTACACTCTTTACAGTTTGTTAGTTTAGCAATAATGGCAGATCCGGGTTAAAGTATACGATAGCGCCAGTTAAAAGTTTTTTGTTCCGCATTTGGCGTCTGTAGACTGCCGGGGCGCTAACGTAGACTTACAGTGCAAGCTGCTTAAATCAATCTACGGATTAAAGCAGGCATCGCGGAGTTAGAACATCTGTTTTGATGTGGCAGTCAAAGAGTTTAACTTCATCAAAAATGTAGATGAAACTTGTATATATAAGAAGGTTGTAGAGAGTAAGGTTGTTTTTCTCGTATTGTACATAGATTACATACTCTTGATAGGAAACGATGTTCCTATTCTACACTCGGTCAAGCTCTTCTTATCACAAAGTTTCTCCATAAAGGATTTGGGTGATGCCTCTTACATCCTGGGGAGAAGCACTGGACAGCTGTGAAGAACATTCTTAAGTACTTGAAAAGGATTAAAGAAATGTTTTTGGTGTATGGTAATGGTGAACTCTATGTCAAGTCCTTTACCGATTCGAGCTTCCAGAGTGATAAGGATGATTATAACTCGGTCTCGGGTTTTGTCTTTGTTAGTTATATGTATGCCTTATAGGCCATTACTGTACATACGATGTATATTGTAGTATATGCTTGGACATATATATGGAGGACTTTCTTGCTCGTCATGATAGTATGCTATCTGGTTGCTCTTTATCTTAACATGTACGCTGATTGTCTCTATGTTACATGTTGATAAAGCCCTTAGGATGAGTACTTGACTACCAGGATTATGATGTAGATCATACTAGTGGGGACATGGTAGTCGTCAAGTACATCCTTCAAATGTTCCAAGTCGTGGGTGTATCGAGACAGGGCATCGATATACCAGAGTAGACTAGCGTTTAGCTTCTCGATCCATGTAGATGGGCGATGGATGATCCCATATCCATTGGCGTTTGACATCAGAGACAGTATACGGGTGCTCAGTAGAGACTGGGTACACTGGACGGACTCGCCGAAAACTCCCAGATGGTATTATACCTTACGTCAGATGGCAGTTCTCTGGTGACACTGGTACAGGTTGGTCTGTAGACCCGAGATCGTCATAGAGTCTTGTGTGATTCCCACCGTGCTTTGATTTCCAACTTACCACGTTCAAGAGAACGTGCAAAACGGTGGCTTTTGGGTACAGTCCCGAATCACATGGAGGCAATGAGCGATAGGAGGGGTTTCGTCTCTCCCGGTAATGGGAGTTGATGTTGCGCTGTGCTTGATTGGCTATAACAGGAAGTCCTTGGCCAAGGCTGCTTCAGAGATATACCGGTAAGTGTTATCAGTAGTTTCTCGACCTGTTCTGAGCCTCATATCGACACGACTTATCGAGTTACTGAGGTCTGACGTTTACCACCCCTAGACGAGATATGCGACATATCAGATGAAGAGACCGGACTGTACTGTAGTGTTATTGATTGGATTCGCTGGAGTGTGAGAAGAATTGCTTATTGATCTTCTGATCGCTCAATACCCGGGTGTCCGTTACGTTTAGCAGACCTCTTGTGGCTTGTGGGTGTTTGATATGATCATCACCTACCGCGCGGCGTATTGACGAGTCTTTAGAGTCCTACACAGAGGTTTCCTGGCTCAAGCGAAATGGAGTAGGAGCACATATGTGATATGTGCGGGACCGAGATTAATACGATATGTGATACCGTATTCTATTCTCGCGTCTTGTGACATTGGTCGGTTATATGCGATATAGCCAGGTTATCGGATCAAGTGTTGATTCGATAAGTTGTTGCATTTGATATTAGTCGGTTATATATGATATAGCCGGATCATTAAATCAATTGTTGATTTAATGATTTAATGTATAATTATATATTTGATATATTAAATTACATTAACTAATATTAATTCACTTATGATTTCTTTTTCTTACTTGTGTGCAAGTGTATATATATGATATATATTAATGTACATTGATATGTGTCATGCTTGATGATACATGATACATGGGTGTATGAGACTTATACTATGCTTGATATAATCTAGGGTTTATAATTATCTAAGTAATTCAAAAATTGGAAGCATATTTGTCAAGGCTACAAGCCTGTAGAAGCTTATGGATGCATTGTCCAAAGTTTTCTCCTTTTGTTTCACTTGTAGATATTTATCAATCCAACCATTATATTAACCCTAGTTAAGTCTCTACATGAGTTTGTATATGACACTAACTCACCCATGGTTCATATTCTAACCTCATGAGTTCATTCTCTCTTGATGATTTTTCTTCATCTTCTTCATGAAGAAAGCTTGCTAGCTTTTTGTGAGTTAGAAAATATTGTGAGAAGATCATTTCTAATGTGAGAAAAATTCCTACATCATCATCCTCTACAACTTGACATTTAGTATAGGGTGTTTGCTTCACTAATTCCATAATTAGTTAAGAGATAGCTTGAGTTAGTGTCTCCACGACGTAGATCATCTTCGCCCTCGAAGACATCAAAGCAAGCATGTTCGTTTCTTCATGCGAGCCTCTCTAGAGTCCGGAGTTCACGATCGCAGTGAAGGGACTATGTAACATTTTAAAAATAATTAAATAAATAAAATTTGTTTCAGTCAATTTTAGGATTTTTGGTAAAGTAAAATGTATTTTTCGTAAAACAAAACCGTAATTATTTTTCACTATAAATTTAAAAATACCTATTTTAATTATGTTATTACTAGTAAATGGTGTTTATTTAGTCATTTATAAATTTTTAGTTTAATTAAATATTTTTCCTAAATTAATTGTTTTAAATATTAACATAAGCTTTATTTTTACACTAAATTAGTGTAAATTACAAATTTGAATGGTTTTAATTTGTAAAAATGAACCATGGCATATTAGAATTTAGTGTGTTTCATGCAAAATTTATTTGCAATTCTTTCCTTGTTTCTAGATTTTTCTTAAGTTATTTTAGAAAAGAAATAAAAAGAAATTAAGTAAAGTTGTGAAAAGACATAATGAAGTGATATTTTGGGGGAAACTTCTACACAACTCCTCACTCATTTCTTTCTCTCCCTCACCTCCCAAACTTGGCCGGCCTCACCCCCTTGGCAGCCCCCCCATTTTTCAATTTTATTTTTACTCCAAAAATCATCAAAAATCCTCCAAAATTCAATAAAAATTGCACAAAATCCTAATAAATTCCTACCCTTTATTCTTTGCTCTTCTTCACATGGATTTTTGAGTGGGAAAACATGCATTTTGGAGGCTCATTTTCATGTTTGGACTTTAGGTTGTGGAGGTATAAATCTTTCTCTTTTGATTTATTTCTATTAGATGTTTCTTTTAAAGCATAATTAGATTTACTAAATTAATTCTAGTTGCAAATTTTAAAATTCAAGTTAGGGTTTGTAAATTCAAGTTATGGTTTTTATTAATTAAATAAGGTGATAATAGCTAGTTTAACATTTTTTTAGAGTGGAAAAATCTTGCATAGTTGTTGTATAATAATTTGTTTATTCAAATTGTTTTTAATTAAGCTATTTAGCTAACTAGGTTTTTTATAAAATGTGTTTGTGGGTAATATAAAATTCTAATTAAGGTTGCTATCATTAGATTGTAGTTTTAGTGAGAATATTAGCATGTTAATGGAAAGAAAAACTTAGTTTGATCACTAGTTTCTTTTGATAATTGGAAAATACTAATAAAATGCTATTTTTGTAAACTGGATTTTGGAAATTCCTAAATAAAGGAGATTTAAAATATAATTTATGGTTTCATTATATCATTATCATCATGAATTGTAGTTTAAGACATTAATCCATGTAAAATCATGTTTAGTGGTGGAATTGTGGTATTTTGCTTGTAAGATGTTGAAAATTTCTAATGGTTAATACAAATTTGTGTGGACGTTGCAAACTAGAAATTTCAAATTAATACAAATTTGTGTAATAAAAATATAGTAATGGGTTGTATAGTCTAGTTATGCTATTTAATGAGTTTTATGACCATTGGTTTCATTTAAATGTCAAGTTTTGAAGAAAAACGGTAAATTGGCATTTTCGGGTTTTACGAAATTGGACGGTTTGATCGATTTTTAGGGTTTCGATCGATTTAATCATGTTATATATTATAAGTAACGAGTTTTAAAACTATGAGTTATTGTTGATGTTATCTCGATCCATCGGAGTTTGTGCGCCGATATCGAGCGATATTTGGTTCTTTTGCGTGGACGGGACATAGGTTTTAACCTATGCTTGTTCCTTGCGTCGTTTTGACTTTTGTATGTGATTCAGTTTATGATGCTATTTATATGTTTGCGTTTAGGTACCCCTCACGTAGACTGCGGGCAATGAAGAGGAGGATGGCGACACTGTCTTCGGCAGTCATGGACTAGGTGAGTAGATGCATATCTACGGGGGGAAGTCGGGTGGATGGCGTTTAGCACCCCCGCAACGTAGAATAGGAATAGTACTTATTGACATTAGGAAGCCAGATGTGACCCTAGATTCTTAATGAGTAGGACCCTAGTAATGACCCTAGGCTGGACTGGACAGATTTAGGAAGACCATATCAGAGGATGAATACCTTGGAAGAGGTTCGTAGCTTTCAGGTAGAAACACACACACGCACACACTGAAACTCGACATGGTGTATACGTGTATGTGTATATATATATATAGGACTAGGTATAGGTATATATATATATATACACAACACGTATATGGGATACATTGATGTGATATGATACAAGGGAATGAAACAGTATAACTGGGCTTGATGCCGTGATTCTCGGCTATGTGGTCGTATTAAAATGTTTGCGGATCATTAGAAAATGATAATGAACAGGTATACATAAATTATAATGGGTAGCGATGATATTGAGGTACATGGGACTCTAAAATAGAACCCGAACTGTATTTGTGACTGATCACGATATGATATATGTATGACTTGATTACGACGTCATATAGGTGTGACCTGATGTCGATATCATATAGGTGTGACTTGATGACGATATGATATCAGTATGACTTAATCACAATATGATACATATGGCATGATATTTCTGAGGATAAATTAATGAAGTATATTTATGATGGCAATGTTATATAATTGATGTATGCGATTACATCATAGCACCTTGATCATGACATGTGTTGATGATGATATTATACGAATAATGAGACAGTAGGTGATATTTGACCCGTACCCCGATATTGGGATGCCGTACGATGGATTTTACCGTACGAGGCGTAGATGTGATGATTGATCCGCACTCTTGATTTGAGGAAGTCGTACTATGTACGTGACGCTATTGAGGCTGGATCGCCGACTATTAGAGATATGGACTCAGACTTTAGGTGTACTCCTACTTCTTATCGACTAGTTCTTAGGTTTAGTTTTCCTTAGGGGGTTAGATGGACACTAGTTTAGGTTCGAGTCTTATAGTGGTAGTTATATTTGTATATCGAATGGGTAGGTAACACACATCTGTCTTTACTTTCATACCGTAATCATAATGTGCATGTTCATATATATGTTTCTATAATCAGCATAAAACTTTGCCTGTTAGGACACCAGCACCATTACCGATGATGCGCATATTCCACGCACACTTATTTGCCGGCTCACACACATCATCATCGGTAATTGCTATATCACGTACACTTTAGATCATATTATTTTTTATTGATAGAATCAGTTAACAACTAGACCGATATAATATTGTGATTACTCTCTGATATTAGTATAGACATGGTATTTATTACTTAGACATTCATGCATTCATATTTACACGTTATCATGCACTATTATGGGCATATGCCGACACTTATCATATACTTACTCATGATTTTGAGATTTTGATTTCTATGAGATTTCTGGATTTTTGGGGGAAAACGCAAGAACATATAAAAACTTCTCTCTCTCTCTCTTCCTCTCTTTTTTAAAATATAAGATGCGGTTTTCTCGTGATGTATGTGTCGTCCACTATGAGATTTCATGTTTTCTGATGGATTTCGAGACCCGATTCGAGGAGTGGATGAACCGTCTCGGGTACATGGTGGGCCCGGTATGGTACACCGAGGCAAGAAGATCGAGTTGTAGACGATGACCCTGGCAGGGGAAGGCTACCTACCGGTGATGTCTGGCGCGGCGGATATCCGGAGGATACCGACCGTTGTCATGAGATTTGATGATATGGGCCGATCCGGACTGACGGAGCCCGAGATATTGAGATTACGAGGTATTGAGACTTCAGATTTACATATTTTGTGTCGATGCTTGACAAAAATTTCCATGGATTTCATTGTTGATATTTCATATTACTATACACATTTTACTATGATAACTGCTAAAGATTTCTTATACAGATATATCTGGATTTCAGGATTGGTTTTTTACATTCATGGTGCATGCATATCCATTCATATGACATAGTACTATAGGAGGCACTGACACGAGCACGGAGTATCTGCATTTACACGTAGTGTTACCCTGCTATTACTAGATGATTGGGATATAGTAGTGTATTATTATGACCTAGGATATCGTCGTGCGTTCGATTTCTTTTCGTAGATGTCTTCTACTCACGAGTTGGCAACTCACCCCCGTTGTGCCAAATTTTATTACAGGTTCGATGTACAGGTTTCCCTGGCAGTTGATGGCACATCATTTCATTCAGGGTGATTTGCACGGTAGGTTGGTTCACTTGTATCTGAACCACCATTGTACTTTTATTCTATCATTTGTATCTAGTAAGCTCCATCAACCATACTTGTATTACTTGATAAGTTTACTGGACCAGTTATTTATTTCGATCTTAGAGTCGCGCATGTATTATTCTGATTTGGTGGATTGTTTTCTTTTGAGTTTTGAGCCTCGCCCTTTGGCGTTGTATATTATTGTGCTTATTGTGGTTGTTTCCGCCTGTTGGCGTTAAGCTAGCTCCCGTTTGGGGATGCTTTTTATTGTTTATGTATATTATACTTGTTGTACCCGTTTGGGGCCAGTTTTTACAGAGGAGACTCTGCCGAAATTTTTGGGAAAATTTGCTGATACTTTTAAACTTGTTTTTCTTCATGTTTTCTTTTACTTCTTTTTCTTTTATATGGTTTAGATTTCTGGGCTTCGGCTTACTTAGGTTACGTTGCGCCTCTAGACGTTTCGTAATCTATGTGTCGGTCACGTTCCGTACATTCGGGTCGTGACAGACTACTACACGAAGCTATTGAAGTGAAGGACCGGTCTACAAAGGTTGTATTCCTTTCTCACTAAACTTCCAAAGTGTTTCCATTTACTTTTCCGTCAATTTCTAGTATACGATTCTAGGGTTAGGGTTAGCTAAATGACAAAATTTGAATTTGGCATGGACGATGCCTCCCGAAACCTCGCTGCCGTGCTAGATAACCCTTTAGTGGTATAAGAGCCATACTAGAAATTAATACGGATTTTTTTAGGATTACGAAACCGGAATACTCCGAAACTTGAAACGCGAAAATCTTGTTTCTGTCGATTTTAAAAAGTTGTCAATTTTTTTTAAAACAAGTATAGAGTGATGTATGGGATATATAATGAACACAGTCAAAATTTCAGGAAATTCTGCTCGGTTTTGTCCGAGATCATGGTGATGGTGGCCGGACCAACTTTTTTAGTTTTGCCTGAATTTTTTTGTGTGTTCCAGTGACTTAGTTTTGATGTTTGAGGTGTTGTTTGATTTTGCTAATTTTACATGTGATGTAATCTTACACTATAAGCAATTCGGAGTGTTTTTTATTCGTAGTTTTAACAATATTTCGGGTTATTCACATATTGTCTAGGCGAAGTTAAAAGGTTCGAACGATTGTCAAAACCCCATTTTTCCAAGTTTAACGTATTCAGAAAAATATGCAAGTGATTCTGTGGACTCTCTAGAAGAACTAAACCTTAACTCGATTATGTGGCCGTCAGAACCGCCACTAAACCTTAGGGTTTGTGGTAGTTCAGCGTTGTCACATGTGAGGCGTTGGTTTGACCCTTCTACGGCTGGTTCATAGGTACTGTGGCATCTTCTGGGTATTATTGAACTGTGCTCAAGTGTTGAGCTGTCGGGAAATTGTGGGACTTTGATGAATCGATCGAAAAGTTTAAAATCGTCCGGATATTATGTGATAGGATACAATATTTGGAATCCACAAGTAGTTATGAGATAACTAGTTTGAATTTTATAAATCTAGCAGTTTAGTCTCATTTGATCGGTTGCCACGGGATTTTGATGCTATCAAAAGTTCGTCGCAATCACGTAGCGTACGCGGATACTCGCCGGGTAAACTTAATAGATAGCCACGCCCCATAGCCCCAACCAAGTGACTGTAGGAGAACCCCGTCGCCAAAAGCATCCGTTAGGGTGTTCGCTGCAGCGGTGTTCCGCCTTAGTGCACTTTGTCGACGGTATCGGGGGGTGCGGCCGTCTACTAAAGTTTCCGACGAGCATTCGATCAGGATGTCGGGAATCTTGTTGAATTGCCCGACTAGATATTAAAAGGTGTTTTCAATATCGAGACTAAAATGCGGGGTTTATAATTGTTAGGCATGTGATGTCTAAGGAATTCATTTGGTTAGGCATGAAATCCAAAGTATGTGATACGTTGGGTTTATGATGTCTAAGGTGGTTGCAGATTCCAACTGTTGTAGTTTTTCACTTTCTTTTCTGCGACCGTAAGTGTAATATGTGGTGTATCGCCGGTTTCAGTGCTATATGTCAACGACAACTGGGATACGTATATTTACTTACGTTGATGACATGTGATGTTATGTGTTGCTGTGATATGTTATATTGGATCGTCGTGATTGAATAGCCGGGGGGGTTTTATGTGAGATGAGAGTTTTTCATTTTCATTCATGTAAAATTCATTGTATGTAATATTCTTTTATTGGGGCACTTCCGGGTTGAGGATGATGTCACCATTGTATATTATTTACTTTTCTGCATTAGGATAGACCTAAGGCGGGGAGCACAAGTAACCGGGTTCTAAGGTCCAGTGGGAGACCATCTCGAGGAGTCGAGACTGGGTCTCCTAACTCTAGAATCGGTAGGGTTGCTTGCCGCTCTCATAGGGGTCTAGGGATGTGGGTTTGGCTATTCATCACGGCCATGGAATCCGTGTTTTATACAGGCTTAAAATAAAACACGGAAATCCTAGTATATCCAATATTTCATACGTTGTTGGAGATAGTGCCCTCAGAGTCAATTATTGGATCACAGGCACGTGATTGCAATGAATGAGGGAGGACTTGTCCCAGTAGGACAGTCTTAGTCAAGATGATAGTATGCTATCTGGTTTATCTTTATCATCGTGTACTGCTTTAGGTGACCTTACGAGTCGCTATTACACGTTGATAGAGCCCCTAGGATTCTTGCTTGGCTGCCAGCAGTATGAGGGCGATCATATACGTGGGAGCTGGTAGTCTATAAGCACATCCTTAAATGGTCCCTAGTCGTGGGAGTTTCGAGATTAGGCATCGATACTCCATTAGTAGACTAGTGTATACAGTCGAGACCTCGACGAAGGGCGGTGGCCGGTCTCACAAGCCACTGGTGTCAGTTGGTTCACCTAAGATGTATACAGGTGCTCATTGGGTTATGAGTACACCGGACAGGACGCGCCGGGAACCGCTAGTTGGGATTATACCAGACGTCAGATGGCAGTTCCCTGGTGACATGTGTACAGGTTAGTTCATCGACCTGAGATCATCATTTGTCTCGTGTGAGTTCCCACTGTGCTTTGATTACTACCCTACCACGGCTCAAAGGAGTCGTGCAAACAGGTTTTAGTTGGGTACAGTCCCGAGCCACATGGAGGCAGTGAGCGGATCTGCAGGGGTTTGTCTCTCCCAGTATTGGGGGTGAGGTCACGCTGTGTCTAGGAGAGCCAGAACATGAAAAGTCCTTGGCCAAGGCAGGAGATTTACTGGTAGGTATTCCAGTAGTATCTCAGGGTGTTCTGGGCTACACTCCGACACGACTTGTACCGCTTTTGGGGGTCTGACTTTTACCAACCCCCTTGGCCCGCCATGCGATACTCATAGACGAACGGACCAGACTGTACGGATATTGTCCCTTACAGGCTAAGTAGGGTGTCAGGATGAGTTCGCTCATCGACGTCCCTTTTGGTCAATAGCTGGTGGCCCGTCACGTATGGCTAATACCTCTGACGTGCTAGTGGTTAAATCCACAGCCATAGTATTGACGAGTCTTTAGAGTCCACCACACACTCAGTTACTCAAGTTTCGGGCGAAACGCTGTAGAGGCCGTATGGAGATATGGCAGGGTTCGATCAGATACATGCGGTATTGCACGGATCGTGATCGGACGGTTTTTATTAGCGGGCTTTAGTTTAAGCCGGATCCTAGTATTAGACAGTGTAGATTTTGTCTCTTTGCATTTGTATTCAGTGGGAATACAAATGCGGGCATGTATATGCAGTAGCGGGGTTTTCCTGTAATTTATTACGGGATCAGTTTTCTGAAGTAGCCAGTTTGCATTCTGTTCCGGCCGGTTTTCCTTTGTTCTTTCCCGGCCGGACTTTTCCGATGGAGGGGGTTATTTGCAAGTTTGCAAATAACTTATTGTGGAGGGGTTTCTTGCATTTGTGGTATTATGATAGGATGAGCATCTTTGCCTTTTTCAAGATGGTTTAGCATTTATGAGATTAGAATGGATTAGAGTTGATTTGAATTGATTTGATCTTGTTATCATCACTTTGGGTTGTGGTCACCCTCTCCTTTTTCCTACCATCACCTCCCTTCATGTATTGGATTTTTCCTCCACCATTTTGAGACTAGAGGGGCCGGCCACAAATTGGAGAGAGAATGAGAGAGTTCATTTTTCATGTGAGGGTTGATTCATTTCATTTTCATTCTATGCTTGCTAAATTCTCAACCTCTCTCCAAAAGTTCTTTGATTCCTCCATCATGGCAACTTCACTACCCTAAATGAGACGATGTTTTCTACACTTAGTCTACAGCATCCCTTGGACGCGTCGGCTAGCCAACTTCACGCCCGAGTTGCCACGGTCCAGAGGTGGGAGCCCGTAAAAGAATCCGGCTACGTGGTGCCCATTTCTGGCGAGGAGACGAAGATCGGAGATTCCGCGGGAGATCGGGACGATGACGAGAAGACCGAAGGACAAGGTCACTTGGTATACTTCTCTACCCATCTTGTATTTTTGCTAGTTGCTAGGTTAATGGCACGATCCGGGTGAAAAGTGCGCGGTGGTGCCGGTTTGCTAGTTTGCAAAGTTTTTGTTTCCGCATTTCCGGCGTCGGATCGACGGCCGGGGCACCGCCGCGGACTTACATTGGTATCAAAGCCAGGCCATTAACCATGCCTAGCTTGCTCTAGTATGTTTAGAACTCGATCGAACAAAAATCCCCAAAAACCGTATTTTCCAATGCATCGTGTTTCTGTCGAAATTTTTTCTGCTCCAAAAATTTTTCAGGTTGTTGCAGAATACTGTGCATGGAAATCTAAGCAATCTGCGAAAATTTGGTCGCGCGATCTCACCATACGACCGCGGAACCGCGGCCAAACCCATGCTTGGGCCGCGGTTCCGCCGCGCTTTTGACTGTTCAGTTGACCAAATTTTTGTAGATTGCTTCTGAGTTGGAAATAGGGGTTTTGGGATATTCTTTTTGGGCCCATATTTTCTGTAAGTGCTACATTACTGCTTGGGGCCCACTTTGGTAAATTTGTTCGATCGGATATTTTAAACATGTTAGTTCACAGTATTTACATTATATCTGCGACCGTGAATGTCATTTGATCGGTCAATCCAGTCTATCTGCTATAGCCCTTTTAGACGGATTTGCGAACGTGACATTCACGTTGATGTTCTGTGTTGTGCTGTGATGTTGCGGATCGGTCGTGGGGGATAGCCTGGATGCAATGGTAGTACAGTTTTGTTTCATATGTACATTTGATATTGCGGGGCGAGCGTCCGACATGTGGACTGCCGTCACTGCCTGTTTGTATTATTCTTTTGGGGCACGACCAGGTTGCGGTCGATGTACCCGTTGTATGTATATTTTACTTTCTGTACTAGGATTACCCCGCGGAGGGGTGCACGGGTAGCCGGGTTCTAGAGGGCAACGAGCCCGCATCTCATGGCATTGAGACGGAGGGGGCTTTACTCTAGAATTGGCGGGCTATTCGCCGCACTCGTAGGGGGTATAGGTTGACCCAGAAGGGGTGCCCAAGTTACCGGATTCCGTGAAGTGCTGGGTGGTCCATTCACGTTGCTGAAAGGGGCTGCCTCGGTTCAGGTTTTGGCGGGTAACTTGCCGCGCCCGTAGGGGTCTAGGATTTCATTGCACAGGCTATCCGCACGACCAAGAGAATGTCGGGTTTCAGTAGCGGCTCTATGAAACCCGGGGATCCCAGATATCTTGTATTATTCTGTGATGTTGTACATTTCTGTGATGTTGCATTTTATCACACCTTGAACGAAAATTATATATTATATATATACTAGTAGATGTTGTATATGTTTTGCATCCGCGCTAGTCCAGTCCCCGCTCTGTCGTTAGTTAAGTAACCTAACGGGTGATGACGGGACCCAGTGGCGAATGCGGATGGCATATACGTACATCATTATTTTCGTTCTTTTGTGGTGTGATCAATTGATGGGACTGCGTTGATTCGGATCAATGCAAGATAAACAAACCTATTCTGAAGTTGTTGGAACACTTTTTCAAAAAGCTGTTATTGCAAGGGCGTTCTCTTTTGTTTTGCACAGTGGTATTTAGTTGGAATATCCTGCTCCTCAGTCGACGAGGCAAGGGCCGAGATCCCTTCACCGGGAGTGACCCCTTGGACAGAAGTTTGCGTCAGGGCAATAACTTCACTATAGCTGATTACTTTTGCTTTGCATCGTGGTATTCAGTTGGAATATCCTGCACCTCATTCTACGGGGAAACAGCCGAGATCCCTTCACCGGGAGTGACCTCTTTAGCAAAGGTTTTCGTCACTATATTTTTATAAAGCTATCAGTTCCTTCAATGATATTAAGTTCATTACGTTAAAGGTTTTCGCCAGAAACCATTCGTAGCCCTCTGTCGTTTCATATGGACAGTCAATAGTATTCAAGCTATGTTTGTTGGCCATAGTCAAGGCACAGTTTTTGGTAGCTATTGGGTGTTCATATGCTGCATAGATAGATGCGTTGGTTTGGGACAGTCGTGTATCCTTGTTGGCCCTAGTCAAGGGCTTGTACGGGTGGGTTCAAATCAACCTGGACAATGACGGGTAGAACTTGACATGTGACTTATGATTTATTGGCCTTAGTCAAGGCCATAAGAGCATGGGGCAAAAATCCAAATCGGGAGTTTCAAAAGAACTGAAACTTGCCAGATATGCGCATACCATCTGGAGCGTGATAGCGTGAGCGGATTCCGTCACCTTATCATGCGATGATGGTTGGATCCCGATTCCCACTGATGAGTTGGTTTACTCCTCGGGTGATCCCGGCTAATTCTTCTTTCAAGTTTGGGAAAGAATTTGACGTTACAGTGGGAGGTTTCCAGATTAGATAAAGTGATAACCATTCTGATCTAGGTTAGAGTGCACGCTGAGTGTTTCTTTTCTCTCTCTCTTTGGCAGCGACCATTGACCCGACCCTAGACTATGACTCAGTGACCAAGTTGACCGAACCTTCTTAACACTGGCTTTTGGATTGTCAGAGTTGCAAACCTCATTGCCGCTCCTAGTTTTACCCTTTTCTCCAGGACACCCCGTATTACTACGACCGTCCACTTCCATTGGACAAAACCATCGTATAGTTATATACGAACTCGAAGGAATTCGAGGATGGTTTCCGGTTCTGGAGAAAACGAATAGGACTATTCAGTTGTCTTTTCCTTTTACCTTCTCTCAGGTTGCGAGTACTCCTTGGTTTAGGAGATAGTACACCTATTACGCAAATTGGATAGTCTTCTTCCAAACCTTAGGCTGGTGCCGAACGGTGGGTAATGAAGAAAACCAATTAGCCTAAACGGTGTACAGAAGGTATTAAGTAAAGACAAAGCAAGGGATTAGTAAGAGGGCAAAGTAAATTGCGACTGCTATTCACGACCAAACCAAATATTTCTTCGCCAATCCTAAATCACCTTTGTATTTCTCCAGGACACTCCGTATCACTACGAAGATCCACAGTTTATTGGATAATCCATCGTATGGTTATATACGAACTTGAAAGGAACTTGTTCCAGTTCGGGGATAGATCCTGGTTCAGGAGAAATAGGAATAAGGTTTATTCGGTTGTCTTTTATCTTCACCTTGTCTCGCATTGCGAGTGCTCCTAGGATTAGGACAGTACACCCATTATGCTTATTGGATAGTCTTCTTCCAAACCATAGGCTGGTGCCGAACGGTAGGGAAGGAAGAAAACCATTTGGCCTAAAGGGGTGTGCAGAAGGTAATGACTAAAGACATAAAAAGGGATTTGGAGAGGTGGCAAAGAATTATACGGTTACAGTTGTGAATCTGGATAATGGAAGAGGCATTACTAGGAATACCAGGATACCCAATCGAAACATTTCAATGTTTCAGTTTCACTGTGTATTGTTAAAAGAAAACTGATTTCCCAATTAGACACTTGCTCCAGGGTATGTATTTACCAGGTTGGATTCTCACATCTGTATGGTTTTACAGATGATGAGTGGGAGTAAGTTATTGGGAATTAGGTAATCATCCTCATTATATCGGGATTCGTTATAATTGATGATATTTGAGGAAGTCACCTGGGTTGTTTGCCGGTCGACAAATATTTCGTTTTGAATATCCGCTGTTGTGCACCAATTTCAAATTGATATATCTGTACGTCTATTTTCATAGAGTGAGATATACCTTTTTGAGATTATGACCATGACATTTACCTATACCAGTGGATGGTTAGGTAAGGAGCATTGAACGGCGGTGTAATTCTTCTTAACAATAAGTACAGTTTTTAACCTACGACACACAGTGAATGAGTTATTAGACTCAAGGGACTTATACAGAGTATTGTATATTGTCTAGTGTCCATTAGGACAGAGGAGTTGGTCCTCGTACTATATTCGGTTTACTTATCACTTCTCTGGTTCTTAGACAGGTGTTTCGCAGAAACACAGGGTCCAAGTTTTGAGAAGTTATAGGTATATGAATAAAGTAGAGAACCAGGTATTGCAAGTATCGGGATTCTTCAAGGTGATCGAAGATGTCGATACTTGTATATGGTATTCAGTTGATAGTAATGATTAAGAGAACTTGCTTCTCTTTCAGGTTACTCATAATTGGAAGTATTCCTAAGTTGAGTAACGTTGATCGACCTCCTTCCATTTAGTTGACATGCACTGGAGACAGCTGCATGATTTGAATCTGGTTAAATTAAATCAGTGCCTTTGTTTCTATATTGGATATAGAACAGTTCATATCTTAACGATGTTAAGGTACGGGGAGTTGTCCGGCTTATGCTTAAAACCAGACTCCGGATAACTCAAGGCACGTTTCTGTAATGGCTGTTTGTGAGTTGACCCGGGCAATGACGAGGGTTGACTTTCTACCATCTGGAAGATCAATAGTGATATTGTTCTTAACTCGCCACAGTTTTAATTAAAAATGGATTTTTTCAGAAAACAGTAGTGGGAGTATGGTAGAACTGGAAGTGATTCCAGAACCGCAAACGATTACTGAAGATTTGATAAGAACCTAAAGATTCAATCTGGTTTGACATTCCATTGGCCACTCCGCAGATAAAGTGGGTAACCTTAGGCACCCGAGAGGTACTTCGGTATGCTCAAGGACGGTGGCAGGGAGGTTCTTGTTTACCCATACTTGCCATTGCTGTTGTTCCAGACTGTGAAACCCGGCAGGAGGATGGGTATAGCGTCGTTCTAAACTAGCTTTAGAAGTGTACGTCTATATAACTCTGCCAGAGGGTTGTCGTTTTCAGTGGGAGCAGCGGAAGCATTGGTGGACATCAGGCTTATGTCTATTTATAGACTAAAGCAGATATAGCGGAGATAGATCATCTATTTCTGATGTGACAGTCATAGGTTTGACTTCATCAGAATAGGGGATGGATCTGTTAAGAAGGTAGTAGGGTGTGATGTCCTGGTATTTGATGACATACACGGAATAGGAAGTAATATTCCTTTACTACGATCGATTATACTTTGGTCGTCACACAGTGGTTTCTCCACACAGGACTTGGATATTATATCGTACATTCTGGTTACTAGATCTATGGTTTTAGATCTAGATTTGGGTGGTTTCCCAATCTGGGTACTTTGACCGCATTCTAAGAGTATTTAGAATGGACGACTCCTGGCATGGTGGTGTACTTGCAGGTAATGGAGTCACCCTCTCTTAAAGGGGAGAGGGATACGCATGATTGGCAGATCACTTGCTTAGACAATTGAGTCAATCATGAGATGTCAAGTACCACACCAGATGTTGTTCTTGCAGTAGGTGCAATAAGTTGATATTGATCCAATCCTGGAGAAACTGTCAGAAGCAGTTTTAGAACATAAGTTGATGTTCTAGGGATATGATAACAGCATTCTCCTTCGGGAGACAGTTATCATTCCAGGCTTCCAAGATGACCTGGATGGCAGAGTGGCCGTCAGAGTTATAGTTCTCCCTCTGACAAGGGGAAGTATTTTTGACAGGTGGTCCAAGCAGATACTGAGGGAGGCAAGGCGCAGGATACTGATTAAGTTCAGTTGACGATACTGTCTGAGAAGTTTGGATTTGGAGTTCATTTATGAGCTAGGTCCCATCAGATATCCAGACATATTCTAAGACAGGTATTGCTCATTTCGGGAGATGGCTTTCTCCGCGAACTTGAGATAAAGAGAGACATAGAAAGGAACACCACAGCGGATCCACTCACTGAGACTATTCCTCGAACGCAATAGTTTCGCAAACGAGCTTTGTGAGACTGACTAGTAGAGGAGTTGGGTGTTCGGTATCACACGGGCTGTGAGCATGCGACATCGCAATAATTAGCCTTGAGTGCAAGTGGGAGATTGTTGGAGATAGTGCCCTCAGAGTCAATTATTGGATCACAGGCACGTGATTGCAATGAATGAGGGAGGACATGTCCCAGTAGGACAGTCTTACTCAAGATGATAGTATGCTATCTGGTTTATCTTTATCATCGTGTACTGCTTTAGGTGACCTTACGAGTCGCTATTACACGTTGATAGAGCCCCTAGGATTCTTGCTTGGCTGCCTGCAGTATGAGGGCGATCATATACGTGGGAGCTGGTAGTCTATAAGCACATCCTTAAATAGTCCCTAGTCGTGGGAGTTTCGAGATTGGGCATCGATACTCCATTAGAAGACTAGTGTATACAGTCGAGACCCCGACGAGGGGCGGTGGCCGGTCTCACAAGCCACTGGTGTCAGTTGGTTCACCTAAGATGTATACAGGTGCTCATTGGGTTATGAGTACACCGGACATGACTCGCCGGGAACCTGCTAGTTGGGATTATACCAGACGTCAGATGGCAGTTCCCTGGTGACATGTGTACAGGTTAGTTCATCGACCTGAGATCATCATTTGTCTCGTGTGAGTTCCCACTATGCTTTGATTACTACCCTACCACGGCTCAAAGGAGTCGTGCAAATAGGTTTTAGTTGGGTACAGTCCCGAGCCACATGGAGGCAGTGAGCGGATCTGCAGGGGTTCGTCTCTCCCGGTATTGGGGGTGAGGTCGCGCTGTGTCTAGGAGAGCCAGAACATGAAAAGTCCTTGGCCAAGGCAGGAGATTTACTGGTAGGTATTCCAGTAGTATCTCAGGGTGTTCTGGGCTACACTCCGACACGACTTGTACCGCTTTTGGGGGTCTGACTTTTACCAACCCCCTAGGCCCGCCATGCGATACTCATAGATGAACGGACCGGACTGTACGGATATTGTCACTGACAGGCTCAGTAGGGTGTCAGGATGAGTTCGCTCATCGACGTCCCTTTTGGTCAATAGCTGGTGGCCCGTCACGTATGGCTAATACCTCTGACGTGCTAGTGGTTAAATCCACAGCCATAGTATTGACGAGTCTTTAGAGTCCACCACACACTCAGTTACTCAAGTTTCGGGCAAAACGCTGTAGACGCCATATGGAGATATGGCAGGGTTCGATCAGATACGTACGGTATTGCATGGATCTTGATCGGACGGTTTTTACTAGCGGGCTTTAGTTTAAGCCGGATCCTAGTATTAGACAGTGTAGATTTTGTCCCTTTGCATTTGTATTCAGTGGGAATACAAATGCGGGCGTGTATATGCAGTAGCGGGGTTTTCCTATAATTTATTACGGGATCAGTTTTCTGAAGTTGCCAGTTTGCATTCCGTTCCGGCCTGTTTTCCTTTGTTCTTTCCCGGCCGGACTTTTCCGATGGAGTGGGTTATTTGCAAGTTTGCAAATAACTTATTGTTGAGGGGTTTCTTGCATTTGTGGCATTATGATAGGATGAGCATCTTTTCCTTTTTCATGATGGTTTAGCATTTATGAGATTAGAATCGATTAGAGTTGATTTGAATTGATTTGATCTTGTTATCATCACTTTGGGTTGTGGTCGCCCTCTCCTTTTTCCTACCATCACCTCCCTTCATGTATTGGATTTTTCCTCCACCATTTTGAGACTGGAGGGGCCGGCCACAAATTGGAGAGAGAATGAGAGAGTTCATTTTTCATATGAGGGATTGATTCATCTCATTTTCATTCTATGCTTGCTAAATTCTCAACCTCTCTCCAAAAGTTCTTTGATTCCTCCATCATGGAAACTTCACTACCCCAAATGAGACGATGTTTTCTACACTTTGTCTACAGCATCCCTTGGACGCGTCGGCTAGCCAACTTCGCGCCCGAGTTGCCTCGGTCCAAAGGTGGGAGCCCGTAAAAGAATCCGGCTACGTGGTGCCCCTTTCCGGCGAGGAGACGAAGATCGGAGATTCCGCGGGAAATCGGGACGACGACGAGAAGACCGAAGGACAAGGTCACTTGGTATACTTCTCTACCCATCTTGTATTTTTGCTAGTTGCTAGGTTGATGTCACGTCCCGAATAGTACGGAACATGACCGGAACTTAAACTACGAAACGTCTCGAGGCGTACGTAATCTAAGTAAACCGAAAACCCAGAAATACAAACCAAGAAAAGTAGTAGAGTGAAGGAAAAACCCATTTAAAACAATTAGTTTTAATAGCATAAGACAAATTATGCGGTTTTTTTTAGAACATCAAAATTTACTGAAAATTTCGGCAGAGTCTCCTTTGTAAATACTGGCCCCCAAACGGGATACAACATGAATAGTATACGAAATCAATAAAAAGGCATCCCCAAGCGGGAGCTAGCACTTCGTCAATCGACGGTCACAACCACACAAGCAATATAATATACAACGCCAACGGCAAGGATCAAAATTCAAAAGGAAACTCAAAACCACAAGAAAACCGCAGAAATATAACGCACAACTCTAAGGTCGAAGGAATAACATCACTGGTCTCTATCTCAAAATAAATACATGTTTGGTTGATGGAACTTCTAGATACAACAGAATAATAATATAGAAGATATATAATGGGGGTACGATACAAGTAAACCCACCTACTAGAAAATCACCCGAAGGAAACTATGCCCGCAAGCCGTAATGAAACCTGTACGGCAAACCTGCAAGAAACTGGGGCACAACGGGGGTGAGTTGCCAACTCGTGAATAGAAAAACATCTACGGAAAGAAATCGCATAAATAACGCAACCTAGGTCAAAGATCATAATATATCCTCAATTATATATAACATGCAACCTATAACAAGGCTAGGGTAAATATCTAACCCGAGTGTAATCTCGTGTGCCCGTGTCAGTGCCTCAGGTACCAATATATCATATGAATGAGGTATGAATGAATGGAAATAGAATACATGTAAATGAAGAACTGTTTTCATAATTTAGTGAGATTTCCTTTGTACTTTTAAAATGAGGTATCATAATGAAATCAGCATAAAACAGTGCCTAGTATCGGCACAAAACGTAATCCCAATATCTCGATATCTCTGTATCACAGTCTCTGTGCCTCAATATCTCGAAATCTCAATGTCTCAATCATAATATCTAGGGCGCCGTCAGTCCAGACTGGCCCCTACCATCCATCTCAAGACCACGACGGTATCCTCCGGATATCCGACGCGTCGGGTAAAATCACCGGTAGGTAGTGCTCCCCTGCCAGGCTCACATCGTCATCATCACGCGCTTCTTGCCCCGGAGCACCTTACCGGGTCCACCATGTACCCGAAACGGTTCATCCGTCTCCTCGAATCGGGTCTCGAAATCCATCAGCAAACTCATGGTGGACGACTCATACATCATGGGAAAAACCGCACTTTTTATTTTAAAAGAGAGAAAAGGTTTATTAATGTTTTTGCGGTTTTCCTCCAAATCCAGAAAATCTCGTGGAAATCCGAATCCAAAGCCTCAATAACACATAAAATAGTGAATATATGCATGAGAATCCATGAATGCGGCATAACTATGAATAACAGTATGCATGAAGTAGCAGGTAATAACTACAATGTCTAAACTAACATATAAGGCAAGTACGCAATGTCAAGCAATAATATTTTCTAAGGTGTACGTGACATGGCAATTACCGTTGAAGATGTGTGTGAGCCGGCAAGTAAGTGTACGTGGTACATACGCATCATCGGTAATGGTGCTGGTGTCCTAACAATATGATATCAACATTGCAATAAGAAATTATAACATAAGTATGCGATGCGAAGTGAACCACAATAATAAGCGGGAGCTGAATACATGACGCAACTGTAACTAACCTGCATTAATCTAATATAAGTCCTACAAATGGTGCCTTTTGAAATAACACGAATCATGGGGTTTTGAAAATAGGGGCTACGGTGTTTTTATGAAAAGATTCGTCTTTTGAAATATCCGTAGGGTCCCTTGGGCTGTCTTTTAAAATACCCACGATTCGTTAGTTTTTGAAATAGGTAAGAATCGAATCTAATCTAACAACTAAACTAAACTAAAGGGCTAAGCTAACAAGCTGGACTACAGGTAAGGAAACCGCCTAACATCTGAGTCGATCCATATACATACCTGTATATATATAGTCGGTGATCCCGCCTCAATAATATCATATCCGATACCATATCTACAATCAGACATCCCAAGTCAAGAGTGCGGATCAATCATCAAGATATAGCTCGTACGTAAATCCGTCGTACGGCATCCCCAGATCTGGGTACGGGTCAAAATCATATTCATCACACTATTCATCCGGTATCCTCTTTATCAAAGATCATAGTCTAAGGTACTGACCTATGTCTAATACAATACTAATATCATCAATATAGTCATGATCTGACTACTGATCGACAATCCATATCATCATCAAGGGGTATACATCGCCCAATACGGCCTAGTATCAATATCCTAGCATATCATATCTTATATCACGATCACATGTCGACCATTTTATTTATAACACTATTCATCCTTATCGCCGCCCCAAGATCCGCTATAACACCAGGACGTACCTCAAGTATGAATCCTGCCATATCACCAATATCACAACCACAAAACAAATCTCATCGACTCAGCTCAATCCCAAGTATCATCCTCAAATCCGTATGTGAACACATAGTCCCATACCCATATGATCACATAACTATAAAGAATCCCATGAGCACATATAAATAGGAATGTATGCAAGTATGTATGCGTGTATGTGTAGTGCAACACTACCCTAGGGTTCACAACACTAAAATAACCCAACACATCAATATCCATCCTAAACATCGTTATTAATCCCAAATAACATATAATAATTTTTGGTGTGTATACGCATCCGTATACACCACCACGGACTGCGGGGGTGCTATACGCCATCCACCCGACTTCTTCCCGTAGATATAAATCTACTCACCTGGTCCTCGCTCGCCGGTGCAGACGTCGCCACGCGCTTGCTTGTCGTCTCGAAGTCCACATGGGGTACCTACATATCATAATGCACCGTATCGCATTAAAATCCGACTCATGACCCAAAAACGACACGTGAATCCCACATAGGTCAAAAACTATGGTTTCTTTCACAAATCAACCCAAAAACCCTCGACGTCGGCGTACAAACGTCAAACCATCGAGAAAAACCCAAATACACTCATTTGCACATTTACGAACACTAATTTTAATATAAAATAGGTTAAAACTCACAAAAACCCCAATTTCACTTAAAAAGTCATTTTTCCGAAAATCTAGCAAGCACAATTCGCCGTTTTAGTACAAAACTCGATGTATAAACGAATCTAGCGGCCACAATACTTATTAAATATCTTAAATAAGTCATATAAATCATTTCCATAATTTAATTTCACCAAACCATATATGTTCAAAAAAACTAGTTTGCAAAAATACCGATTTTAACTCTTTTTAAAGCAAAATTCACAATTTAACAATTAAGCTTGGTTTTGCATGATCCAAAGTCATTAAACCACTCATTATAATATTAATAATGACATGAAACCATAATTATATTTTAATCTAAAGCATTTAACAATTTTCCAAAAACCCTAGTTAGCAAAATAACTTAATTAGGACATTTTATAAGTAATGGTTTGTAATTAACAACTAGATTAGCTTTCTACAAAACTTAAGATGTTAATCCACATCACTAAACCATGCACAATATATCACAACACAATTTCACAACAAAACCCTAATCTAAATCTCCTCTTGAAAACCCACATCTTAAAATTAACCCATAATTAAACGTATAATTAGGCTAGACTAAAGTATTTAGCAACAATTTAAACAAAAGGCCAAGATTTAAACCTCATGAACCATGGATGAAACTTGAGATCTAGACCTCCAATTTGAAATCCTTGCACCAAGATCCATGCTAAAGGAGATGAGAGAAAATGGGTAGGAGTCGGATTTGGATTTTAGCTTGATTTTTGAGGTATTTTGATGAATTTTTGATGCAAAATGAGAGAGGGAGAGAGAGGGGCTGTTGGTGGTGCAAGAAATGGGAGGGCTCGGCTGAAATTGAGGGAAGAGGAGAGAGAGTGAGGTGGGAAAAGATAACATCTAGTCAACCTAGTCAAAGTCCACTCTCATTTCTACATTTCCTTTTTCTTTTCTTTTCTTTTCTTTTGCAAAGCAAGTGGGGACAAGAGAGGGGGGATGCTGAATTCAACCAAGGGGGAGGGAAAATGGATGTGTGTGAGTGTGGGTATGGGTGTGGGGTGATGGAAAATGATAAATACTATATCCCAAACATCCATTTACACTAAAAAAAAGCCTTTTTCTTCAATAATTTCTAAACCGTTTTGGCAAACGATTTCGTTTCAAAAACCACATGATAAAATTTTATTTAAAATTTTATGATGCACAAAATTTATTTCAACTCATTCCAATTTGTAATTTTCCCTAATTAAATGTATTAGTGACGGCTTAAAATAATATTAAAATAATTAATTTCGGAAAAATTTTCAGAAAATTTGAAATTTCACCAGTGGGTCAATAAACACCAAATCCTAGTAATTACATAGCTAGAATATGTATATTTAATTTTATAATAAAGATATTTGTATTTTGACTTTTTACATAAAACCCCCTTATTTTACCGTTTTTTTTTGAAATTTCACCGAAACGATTTTCAAAACGTTACAGTTAATGGCCCGATCCGGGTGAAAAGTGCGCGGTGGTGCCGGTTTGCTAGTTTGCAAAGTTTTTGTTTCCGCATTTCCGGCGTCGGATCGACGGCCGGGGCGCCGCCGCGGACTTACAGACGTTTCTTAATCTAAGTGCCGGTCACGTTCCGTACATTCGGGTCGTGACAAAGTTGGTATCAGAGCGCTAGGTTTAACCTTGTATAAGTCTAGGCGACCCTTGGTTGATGGAGTAGGTGACTTAGGTAGAGTGACGTACCGTTGGTATGATCCGCGGCATACTTACGATACGCTACTCTACTTAAGGAGCCTTAGGATGTACATTGTTTGCACCGTATTCAATTCGTTCTTTTGATCTATCTTCGTAGATGTCGGAGGGTGGTTTCTGTTACCACGGGCGCACGGGAAGAGGGAGCTGCGGCTCGAATGCGATAACCATTAGGGTATCGGTTATTCTTGAGGATTGAAGCATTGTTTAGCGTGCGGACGAAGGGTATTCACTTGCCGTCCAGACGAAGTTAAAGGATTCGAACGATTATCAGAAAACCCATTTTCCCAAGTTTAAAGTACTCGGAAGAACATGCAGGTATTTCGATGGACCCTCTAGAAGAATGAAATCCTAACTCGACATAATGACCACGAGAACTCCCTTGAACCTTAGGGTTTACGGCAGTTCCGCGGTGCCATTAGTGAGGCTTGGGTTTGCCCTTCTATGGCTGGACCATCGATGCTGGGGTATGTACCGGATATCTTTAGGCTGTACTTGAGTGTTGAGCTCTCGGGGAATTATGGGATTTTGATGGATCGATCGAAAAGTTTAATGTAGTCCGGATATCAAGTGAAAGGATCGACTACGTGGGAGACTCTAGATATGAGTATTTCCGTTAGTAGCGCAGTCAGCACAGCTACGAAGAGACGAGTTCGAAGCAATCGACATCAGAGGAAAGAGGCGCACATTGACGATAGTGTTTACGATTGTGATTTGGTGATTTGAATTTCATATTTCTTTTATTGGATTTTGGTATTTTGAGGATTTTGTTCTACGATTGGTATTTCTTATGTGTACTTTCATTATATTCTATGCATGTTTCATATATCGGTTGTATTGATGTTGTTTAGTACATACCCAGTGCACTTGATTTGGTTTTAATACATTTTGTGATTTTGATTTGATTTCTTGCATATAGTTACACATGATTTTGACATATGCTTCGACCTAGTTTTTATGCATTTTCGTACTGTGATTTCGATTCTGATATTCAGTGTATGTTTTCGTGCACCATGTGCACCTGATTGAGATTCTTGCGCACATTCGGTGCACTTGATGCGATTTGTGCACACCAGATGCACTAAATCGTGGTTTTGTGCAGATTAGATGCACTTGATATTGAGTCGTGCACGCCCGTTGCACTTGACATATGTTTTTAGTGCACACCTGTTGCACTTAGTTTTGTTTTGTGGGTATTCGTGGTATCTGTATTTGGTTTCGATTTCAGTGCGCACCGGACGCACATGATATTTTTATGATGTGATTGGGATTGATTTCAGTTTGAGCAGTATGTTTTCATAACCATTATTATTTGATTTAGTAACCAGGCGGGACGTGTATGCTAAATAAAAGATATATATATATATAGCTATTTTTTTAAATAAACGTCCGCTACTTATGCCGTGACACGCGCATCGCACGGCGATTTTTAAGAGGGGTTTTTGTATGCTTCTTTATTAAGTTATTTAGGCGATTTTACTATGATGCGCACTATATATAAGTTATAGATTGATGTATATTATGATGGTTTTCGTATTGGGTTTTGATATTTTATCTTTATCATAACTCCGATGATTGCGATATGCTTGACGGAGTTGATTTTAGTTATGTATTGATGATTTCGGAGACCCGACGATTTGAGTGCTTTGCTAAATATTTTAGTATTTTGAAGGGGAGTTTTAATTTAAATTCGGGAACCAAATTTCTTAAACGGGGGAAGATTGTAACATTTTAAAAATAATTAAATAAATAAAATTTGTTTCAGTGAATTTTAGGATTTTCGGTAAAGTAAAATGTATTTTTCGTAAAACAAAACCGTAATTATTTTTCACTATAAATTTAAAAATACCTATTTTAATTATGTTATTACTAGTAAATGGTGTTTATTTAGTCACTTATAAATTTTTAGTTTAATTAAATATTTTTCCTAAATTAATTGTTTAAAATATTAACATAAGCTTTATTTTTACACTAAATTAGTGTAAATTACAAATTTGAATGGTTTTAATTTGTAAAAATGAACCATGGCATATTAGAATTTAGTGTGTTTCATGCAAAATTTATTTGCAATTCTTTCCTTGTTTCTAGATTTTTCTTAAGTTATTTTAGAAAAGAAATTAAGTAAAGTTGTGAAAAGACAAAATGAAGTGATATTTTGGGGGAAACTTCTACACAACTCCTCACTCATTTCTTTCTCTCCCTCACCTCCCAAACTTGGCCGGCCTCACCCCCATGGCAGCCCCCCTATTTTCCAATTTTATTTTTACTTCAAAAATCATCAAAAATCCTCCAAAATTCAATAAAAAATGCACAAAATCCTAATAAATTCCTACCCTTTATTCTTTGATCTTCTTTACATGGATTTTTGAGTGGGAAAGCATGCATTTTGGAGGCTCATTTTCATGTTTGGACTTTAGGTTGTGGAGGTATAAATCTTTCTCTTTTGATTTATTTCTATTAGATGTTTCTTTTAAAGCATAATTAGATTTATTAAATTAATTATAGTTGCAAATTTTAAAATTCAATTTAGGATTTGTAAATTCAAGTTGTGGTTTTTATTAATTAAACAAGGTGATAATAGCTAGTTTAACATTTTTTTAGAGTGGAAAAATCTTGCATGGTTGTTGTATAATAATTTGTTTATTCAAATTGTTTTTAATTAAGCTATTTAACGAACTAGGTTTTTTATAAAATGTGTTTGTGGGTAATATAAAATTCTAATTAAGGTTGCTATCATTAGATTGTAGTTTTAGTGAGAATATTAGCATGTTAATGGAAAGAAAAACTTAGTTTGATCACTAGTTTCTTTTGATAATTTGAAAATACTAATAAAATGCTATTTTTGTAAACTAGATTTTGGAAATTCCTAAATAAAGGAGATTTAAAATATAATTTATGGTTTCATCATATCATTATCATCATGAATTGTAGTTTAAGACATTAATCCATGTAAAATCATGTTTAGTGGTGGAATTGTGGTATTTCGCTTGTAAGATGTTGAAAATTTCTAATGGTTGCAAACTAGAAATTTCAAATTAATACAAATTTGTGTAATAAAAATATAGTAATGGGTTGTATAGTCTAGTTATGCTATTTAATGAGTTTTATGACCATTGGTTTCATTTAAATGTCAAGTTTTGAAGAAAAACGGTAAATTGGCATTTTTGGGTTTTACGAAATTTGACGGTTTGATCGATTTTTAGGGTTTCGATTGATATAATCATGTTATATATTATAAGTAACGAGTTTTAAAACTATGAGTTATTGTTGATGTTATCTCGATCCATCGGAGTTTGTACGTCGATATCGAGCGATATTTGGTTCTTTTGCGTGGACGGGACACAGGTTTTAACCTATGCTTGTTCCTTGCGTCGTTTTGACTTTTGTATGTGATTCAGTTTACGATTCTATTTATATGTTTGCGTTTAGGTACCCCTCACATGGACTGCGGGCGATGAAGAGGAGGATGGCGACACTGTCTTCGGCAGACATGGACCAGGTGAGTAGATGCATATCTACGGGGGGAAGTCGGGTGGATGGCGTTTAGCACCCCCGCAACGTAGAATAGGAATAGTACTTATTGACATTAGGAATCCAGATGTGACCCAAGATTCTTAATGAGTAGGACCCTAGTAATGACCCTAGGCTGGACTAGACTGATTTAGGAAGACCATATCAGAGGATGAATACCTTGGAAGAGGTTCGTAGCTTTCAGGTAGAAACACACACACGCACACACTGAAACTCGACATGGTGTATACGTGTATGTGTATATATATAAAGGACTAGGTATAGGTATATATATATATACACAACACGTATATGGGATACATTGATGTGATATGATACACGGGAATGAAACAGTATAACTGGGCTTGATGCCGTGATTCTTGGCTATGCAGTCGTATTAAAATGTTAGCGGATCATTAGAAAATGATAATGAACAGGAATACATAAATTATAATGGGTAGCGATGATATTGAGGTACATGGGACTCTAAAATAGAACCCGAACTGTAACTTGTGACTGATCACGATATGATATATGTATGACTTGATTACGACGTCATATAGGTGTGACCTGATGTCGATATCATATAGGTGTGACTTGATGACGATATGATATCAGTATGACTTAATCACAATATGATACATATGGCATGATATTTCTGAGGATAAATTAATGAAGTATATTTATGATGGCAATGTTATATAATTGATGTATGCGATTACATCATAGCACCTTGATCATGACATGTGTTGATGATGATATTATACGAATAATGAGACACGTAGGTGATATTTGACCCGTACCCCGATATTGGGATGCCGTACGATGGATTTTACCGTACGAGGCGTAGATGTGATGATTGATCCGCACTCTTGATTTGAGGAAGTCGTACAATGTACGTGACGCTATTGAGGCTGGATCGCCGAATATTAGAGATATGGACTCAGACTTTAGGTGTACTCCTACTTCTTATCGACTAGTTCTTAGGTTTAGTTTTCCTTAGGGGGTTAGATGGACACTAGTTTAGGTTCGAGTCTTATAGTGGTAGTTATATTTGTATATCGAATGGGTGGGTAACACATATCTGTCTTTACTTTCATACCGTAATCATAATGTGCATGTTCATATATATGTTTCTATAATCAGCATAAAACTTTTCCTGTAAGGACACCAGCACCATTACCGATGATGCGCATATTCCACGCACACTTATTTGCCGGCTCACACACATCATCATCGGTAATTGCTATGCCACGTACACTTTAGATCATATTATTTTTTATTGATAGAATCAGTTAACAACTAGACCGATATAATATTGTAATTACTCTCTGATGTTAGTATAGACATGGTATTTATTACTTAGACATTCATGCATTCATATTTACACGTTATCATGCAGTATTATGGGCATATGCCGACACTTATCATATACTTACTCATGATTTTGAGATTTGGGTTTCTATGAGATTTCTGGATTTTTGGGGAAAACCGCAAGAACATATAAAAACTTCTCTCTCTCTCTTCCTCTCTTTTTTAAAATATAAGATGCGGTTTTCTCATGATGTATGTGTCGTCCACCATGAGATTTCATGTTTTCTGATGGATTTCGAGACCCGATTCGAGGAGTGGATGAACCGTCTCGGGTACATGGTGGGCCCGGTATGGTACCCCGGGGCAAGAAGATCGAGTTGTAGATGATGAGCCTGGCAGGGGAAGGCTACCTACCGGTGATGTCTGGCGCGGCGGATATCCGGAGGATACCGACCGTTGTCGTGAGATTTGATGATACGGGCCGATCCGGACTGACGGAGCCCGAGATATTGAGATTACGAGGTATTGAGACTTGAGATTTACATGTTTTGTGTCGATGCTTGACACGGATTTCCATGGATTTCATTGTTGATATTTCATATTACTATACACATTTTTCTATGATAACAGCTAAAGATTTCTTATACAGATATATCTGGATTTCAGGATTGGTTATTTTACATTCATGGTGCATGTATATCCATTCATATGACATAGTACTATAGGAAGCACTGACACGAGCACGGAGTATCAGCATTTACATGTAGTATTACCCTACTATTACTAGATGATTGGGATATAGTAGTGTATTATTATGACCTAGGATAGCGTCGTGCATTCGATTTCTTTTCGTAGAGGTCTTCTACTCACGAGTTGCAACCCACCCCCGTTGTGCCAAATTTTATTACAGGTTCGATGTACAGGTTTCCCTGGCAGTTGATGGCACATCATTTCATTCAGGGTGATTTGCACGGTAGGTTGGTTCACTTGTATCTGAACCACCATTGTACTTTTATTCTATCATTTGTATCTAGTAAGCTCCATCAACCATACTTGTATTACTTGATAAGTTTACTGGACCAGTTATTTATTTCGACCTTAGAGTCGCGCATGTATTATTCTGATTTGGTGGATTGTTTTCTTTTGAGTTTTGAGCCTCGCCCTTTGGCGTTGTATATTATTGTTCTTGTTGTGGTTGTTTCCGCCTGTTAGCGTTGAGCTAGCTCCCGTTTGGGGATGCTTTTTATTGTTTATGTATATTATACTTGTTGTACCCGTTTGGGGCCAGTTTTTACAGAGGAGACTCTGCCGAAATTTTTGGGAAAATTTGATGATACTTTTAAACTTTTTTTTCTTCATGTTTTCTTTTACTTCTTTTTCTTTTATATGGTTTAGATTTCTAGGCTTCGGCTTACTTAGGTTACGTTGCGCCTCTAGACGTTTCGTAATCTAAGTGCCGGTCACCTTCCGTACATTCGGGTCGTGACAGAATTTGAATTTGGCATGGACGATGCCTCTCGAGACCGGTCACGTTCCGTACATGTCGGTCACGTCCCGTCAATTTCTAGTATACGATTCTAGGGTTAGGGTTAGCTAAATGACAAAATTTGAATTTGGCATGGACGATGCCTCCCGAAACCTCGTTGCCGTGCTAGATAACCCTTTAGTGGTATAAGAGCCATGCTAGAAATTAATACGGATTTTGTTAGGATTACGAAACCGGAATACTCCGAAACTTGAAACGCGAAAATCTTGTTTCTGTCGATTTTAAAAAGTTGTCGATTTTTTTTTAAAACAAGTATAGAGTGATGTATGGGATATATAATGAACACAGTCAAAATTTCAGGAAATTCTGCTCGGTTTTGTCCGAGATCATGGTGATGGTGGCCGGACCAACTTTTTTAGTTTTGCCTGAAATTTTTTTGTGTGTTCCAGTGACTTAGTTTTGATGTTTGAGGTGTTGTTTGATTTTGCTAATTTTACATGTGATGTAATCTTACACTATAAGCAATTCGGAGTGTTTTGTATTCGTAGTTTTAACAATGTTTCGGGTTATTCACATATTGTCTAGGCGAAGTTAAAAGGTTCGAACGATTGTCAAAAACCCATTTTTCCAAGTTTAACGTATTCAGAAAAATATGCAAGTGATTCTGTGGACTCTCTAGAAGAACGAAACCTTAACTCGATTATGTGGCCGTCAGAACCGCCACTAAACCTTAGGGTTTGTGGTAGTTCAGCGTTGTCACATGTGAGGCGTTGGTTTGACCCTTCTACGGCTGGTTCATAGGTACTGTGGCATCTTCTGGGTATTATTGAACTGTGCTCAAGTGTTGAGCTGTCGGGAAATTGTAGGACTTTGATGAATCGATCGAAAAGTTTAACATCGTCCGGATATTATGTGATGGGATACAATATTTGGAATCCACAAGTAGTTATGAGATAACTAGTTTGAATTTTATAAATCTAGCAGTTTAGTCTCATTTGATCGGTTGCCACAGGATTTTGATGCGATCAAAAGTCCGTCGCAATCACGTAGCGTACGCGGATACTCGCCGGGTAAACTTAATAGATAACCACGCCCTATAGCCCCAACCAAGTGACTGTAGGAGAACCCCGTCGCCAAAAGCATTTGTTCGGGTGTTCGCTGCAGTGGTGTTCCGCCTTAGTGCACTTTGTCGACGGTATCGGGGGGTGCGGCCGTCTACTAAAGTTTCCGAAGAGTATTCGATCAGGATGTCAGGAATCTTGTTGAATTGCCCGACTAGATATTAAAAGGTGTTTTGAATATCGAGACTAAAATGCGGGGTTTATAATTGTTAGGCATGTGATGTCTAAGGAATTCATTTGGTTAGGCATGAAATCCAAAGTATGTGATACGTTGGGTTTATGATGTCTAAGGTGGTTGCAGATTCCAACTGTTGTAGTTTTTCACTTTCTTTTCTTCGACCGTAAGTGTAATATGTGGTGTATCGCCGGTTTCAGTGCTATATGTTAACGACAACTGGGATACGCATATTTACTTACGTTGATGACATGTGATGTTATGTGTTGCTGTGATATGTTATATTGGATCGACGTGATTGAATAGCCGGGGGGGTTTTATGTGAGATGAGAGTTTTTCATTTTCATTCATGTAAAATTCATTGTATGTAATATTCTTTTATTGGGGCACTTCCGGGTTGAGGATGATGTCACCATTATATATTATTTACTTTTCCGCATTAGGATAGACCTAAGGCGGGGAGCACAAGTAACGGGTTCTAAGGTCCAGTGGGAGACCATCTCGAGGAGTCGAGACTGGGTCTCCTAACTCTAGAATTGGTAGGGTTGCTTGCCGCTCTCGTAGGGGTCTAGGGATGTGGGTTTGGCTATTCATCACGACCATGGAATCCGTGTTTTATACAGGCTTAAAATAAAACCCGGAAATCCTAGTATATCCAATATTTCATATGTTGTGTTCTGCTGCGATATTCTGTGATGTGATCATTGATTTTGTTCTGAGACGAATGCTTATATTATATTATATATATATATATATATTACTGCTTTTGTTTCATATGTGTTGCTTAGGAAGCATAATAAATGAGACTTCATTAATGAGATTAATGAAATAAAAGAAACCTAAAAGATGTTGTAGAAAATTGTTTTAAAAACTGGTAGCTCTAGTTTTTGCTTTGCATAGCGGTATTCCTTGTAGAATATCCAGCACCTTATTCGATAAGGAAGGAGCCGAGATCCCTTCACCGGGAGTGACCTCTTTAGCAATAACTGGCAGATGCTACAAACGATCGGTTTGTCTTTTGATTGCTTCTATAGTTTTTGCTTCGCATAGTGGTATTTGTGAAATATCCTGCACCTCATTCGATGAGGAAAGAGCCGATGATCCCTTCACCGGGAGTGACCTCTTTAGCCAAACTAGTAAAAGCCTAAAAAACACTCCATTTAAAATCACTCGATTCTACGACGATATCAAGTTCATTACGCAAAGGGTTTTCTTAAAAACTTGTCGCAACCCTCCGTCATTTCAGATAAGTAATAGTTAGTATTCGTGCCGTGTTTGTTGACCTCTGTCAAGGCGTAGTGTGCGGTAGATGATTAGTGCTTATCTGCGTAGCATATGATGTGATTGATTTAGGGTAGTCGTGCGACCTTGTTGACCTCTGTTAAGGGTCGTGCGGGTGGGTTTACTTCAATCAGGAAATGACGGGTTGAACTTGACTAGCAGCCTATGGTTTGTTGACCTCTGTCAAGGTCATAGGACGCTTGGGGCAAAATATTATTGGGAATTTCAAGTGTTGAAATTTGCAATGAGATTGCATACTATCTATGAGATAGTTGGATCCCGATACCCACTGCGAGTAAGAGTTACTCCTGGGAGAGTTTTACACATCATAATTAGCCGATCAAGTAGGTGTCTAGAAAGGTGTTAACGGGGTTATGGCTATGGGAAAACGATGTTTATTTTAATTAGGTCTGTGCGAAAGCACGGGGAACCTCCCTCAAAGTACCGACACTAGCCTGGCTGAAAGATTGGTGAACTTGTAGGGTGTAATTAATCCCGGCTAGTCTTTCCTTTTAGGGTTTGAAGGAAGATTTGACTAAAACAGTGGGAGCCATCCTGATTAGATAAATTATTAACCAATTTAATCTTGCAAGAGCATACGCTGAGTGTTTTCTTCTTTCTCTCTCTCCAGGTAGCGATCATGTCACGCCTTAATCAAGATAATAATATGGATGTATTGACCGAACCCGCTTGTTATACTGAGCTGGGGAACGTTGATCCCGCTCCAACTTATAATTGTTATAAGACCGAACTGGAAATAGGGGATTACCAGAATTCCCGTGCCGCCCAAAAGAAAGAAAGTGTATGTTGATACATCTTCTTCGGGTGTGTTTATTACAGAGAACCGTTTCTCAGTTTCCTTTACGTCCTGAGTATGAGATACCGGATCAGGATCCCACATATGTAATATGTTACATGGGCTACATATAGGTAGAGAACTGAGAACGGGTGATAAAGTTTTAAGAGTTAAAAACGGTGCAATTGTTGCAGCCAAGTTGTTGGCAGTTATCACCCTGTATTACCAAAATACGTTGATTCGGAATGAATGATATTAGATACTGAACCTGATATACAACATCATATCAAGTCTCTTTATTTAGTAAAGAAGGATAAAATTTTGTATTGTTGGATAATGTTTTGAACATTTCCTATATCAAGAGTTGATCGGTTCAGGCACGATATCGAAAAGCATATACATTCTAAATCAACTACAGTTCTTAACGTACATAACACACACAAGAGGAAGAGTTCAGAAATGAACAAATCCTTCTTGAGGCATTGTAGACTAGGTCATATCAATGCGACCCGACTAGCTAAGTTACATTTAGATGCATATTTAAATCTGTTTAAATTTACATCTTGTGAACTTTCCAGTCATGTCACAAAGATAAGATGACCATAGCTCCGTTTATTGGAAACAGAGAAAGAGTTAGTGAACTCTTGGGATTGATACATGATGATGTATGTAGGTCCCCTGTTTACATATGCCAGGACTAATTCTTTGTACTTCATTACATTCATTGATGATCTCTCAAGATTCGGACATATGTTCCTGTTGAAACACAAGTCTAAACCTTTTGAGAAATTCAAAGAATAGAAGTCAGAAGTAGAGAACCAAAATGGGTATAACTATTATGTCCTATGATGAGATCCAGTAGGAGAATACTTGAGCACGGAATTCCTGGACTATTCTAAAGGAGAATAAGATTCTCTCTCAGCATTACTCCTTCATATACACCACAACACGTCGGTGTATCGGGGCGGAGCAATCGCACCCTATGTGATATGGTGTGCTCTATGATGAGTACTACTGAGTTACCTATTTCCTTTTGGGGGTTATGCGCTTGAGAAGCTGCATACCTATTGAATTGGGTTCCAACCAAATCTGGTGCCTACCACTCCATATATGATATGGTATGGGAAGATACCATCTCTTAATGATATTAAAATTTGGGTTGTCCGGCCTATGTCTAAAAGCAAAATCCGGACAAGCTCGAAGCATTGTCAGTTCTGTGGAAGTTTGTTGGATATCCCAAGCATTCACAAAGGAATATCTTCAAGCACACTAGGGAGCAAAAGGTGTTTTGTTTTCTCAGCATGCCACCTTTTAGAAAGGGAATTTCTTGTAAAGAAATTAGTGGTTATTAGCTAGAACTGGAAAAAGTTCCAGTTATACAAACTACAGCTGATGATTTGGTAGAACCAAAGGATTCAATAACTCTCAACGAACCTTATCCTCTCCGCCGATCTGGTAGGGTTCCTCACCCACCTGAGAGATACTTCGGTTTTCTCTATGACAGTGGGAGCGAGGATTGCATCATGAGATGATGACCCAACTAGTTTCGAGCAGGCCATCAAGAGTGAGGACTCTGTAAGAATGGCTGGATGCTAAGCGATCAGAGATGGAATACATATACACCAACAAAGTATGGACTTTGGTTGTTATATCTGAAGGGTTAAATCCCCATCAGGAGAAAGTATATCTTAAGAATATTACTTGGTGTACATGGAAAAGTTGAGACTTTCAAAGTTAAGGCTTGTTGCAAAAGGTTCTTGTCATCGACCAGGAGTGGATAATGATGAAACCTTTTCTAGTGCCTATGCTTAAGTCCATCCGGATCCTACTTGCCATTGCTACATACCATGACTACGATATCTGGCAGTTGGGTGTCATGACTGCTTTTCTAAATAGTGGTTTAGAAGAAAGCGTCTATAAGTACACAGCCAGAGGGCTTCGTAGACAGTGGGAGCAGCGGAAACGTTTGCAAGTTGCTTTATGGGTTAAAGCAGGCATCGCGGAGTTGGAACATCTGTTTTGATGTGGTAGTCAAAGCGTTTGACTTCATCAAAATGGTAGATGAACCTTGTATATACAAAAAGGTAGTAGGGAGTATGGTGGCGTTCCTCGTATTGTACGTGGAAGACATACTCTTGATAGGAAAGGAGTTTTCTATGCTACACTCGGTCAATCTCCTCTTATCACAAGGATTCTCCATATAAGATCAAGGTGATACCTCTTAAATCCTGGATTTTGAATCTATGAGATAGATCTAAATGGATGTTAGGATTCTCACTAGGTGTAGTGAGATGGTATAAATCGATCCTGGGGAGAATCACTGGATAGATTCCAGGGTAGTAAGAATGACTGAATGTCAGTCACAGGCATTGTCTTTACCCTCAGTAGAGGGACGGTATGTTGGAAGAGTTCCAAGCTAAATACCATGGCAAACTAGAAGATAAAGGCTGGATACATTGCTACCAAAGAGGCAGTCTGGATATATATAAGTTTATGAGATGAACTTCATTCCTACCATTGTGTGACAATGGAGTTGTGTCTTTGGCCTAGGAACCCCCGTCCCATTAGAGATCCAGACATATTCTTAGGCAGTATCATCTGATCATGGAGATGGATGATCTCCAGGGAGATCGAGGTTAAGGAGAGTAGATACAGAGGACAACACAGCGGATCCACTAACAAAAGCCTATTCCCAGGAGAGACTTTTATGGGATGGTTGAGTATGAGATACTTCAACCACTGCTAATTGTTGGGTATGAGATAATACAACAGATGGCCATAGTGCAAGTGGGAGATTGTTAGTTATATGTATGCCTTAGAGGCCATTACTGTACATACGATGTATAATGTAGTGGATGCTTGGACATATATATGGAGGACTTTCTTCCTCTTCGTGACAGTATGCTATCTGGTTGCTCTTTGTTTTAACATGTACGCTGATTGTCTCTATGTTACATGTTGATAAAGCCCTTAGGATGAGTACTTGACTACCAGGATTATGATGTAGATCATACTAGTGGGGACATGGTAGTCGTCAAGTACATCCTTCAAATATTTCTAGTCGTGGGTGTATCGAGACAGGGCATTGATATACTATAGTAGACTAGCGTATAACTTCTCGATCCATGTAGATGGGCGATGGATGATCCCATATCCATTGGTGTTTGACATCAGAGATAGTATACGGGTGCTCAGTGGAGACAGGGTACACTGGACGGACTCGTCGAGAACTCCCAGATGGTATTATACCTTACGTAAGATGGCAGTTCTCTGGTGACACTGGTATATGTTGGTCTGTAGACCCGAGATCGTCATAGAGTCTTGTGTGATTCCTACTGTGCTTTGATTTCCACCTTAACACGTTCAAGAGAACGTGCAAAACGGTGGGTTTTGGGTACAGTCCCGAATCACATGGAGGCAATGAGCGATAGGAGGGGTTTCGTCTCTCCCGGTATTGGGAGTTGATGTTGCGCTATGCTCGATTGGCTATAACAGGAAGTCCTTGGCCAAGGCGGCTTCAGAGATATACTGGTAACTGTTATCAGTAGTTTCTCGACCCGTTATGAGCCTCACATCGACACGACTTATCGAGTTACTGGGGTCTGACATTTACCACCCCTAGACGAGATATGCGACATATCAGATGAAGAGACCGGACTGTACTGTAGTGTTATTGATTGGATTCGCAGGAGTGTGAGCAGGCTTGCTTGTTGATCTTCTGATCGCTCAATAACCGGGTGGCCGTTACGTTTAGCTGACCTCTTGCGGCTTGTGGGTGTTTGATATGATCATCACCTACTGCTGGCGTATTGACGAGTCTTTAGAGTCCTACATAGAGGTTTCCTGGCTCAAGCGAAATGGAGTAGGAGCACATATGTGATATGTGCGGGACCAAGATTAATACGATATGTGATACCGTATTCTATTCTCGCGTCTTGTGATATTGGTCGGTTATATTCGATATAGCCGGGTTATCGGATCAAGTGTTGATTCGATAAGTTGTTGCATTTGATATTAGTCGGTTATATATGATATAGCCGGATTATTAAATCAATTGTTGATTTAATGATTTAATGTATAATTATATATTTGATATATTAAATTACATTAACTAATATTAATTCACTTATGATTTCTTTTTCTCACTTGTGTGCATGTGTATATATGTGATATATATTAATGTACATTGATATGTGTCATGCTTGATGATACATGATACATGGGTGTATGAGATTTATACTATGCTTGATATAATCTAGGGTTTATAATTATCTAAGTAATTAAAAAATTGGAAGCATATTTGGCAAGGCTATAAGCTTGTAGAAGCTTATGGATGCATTGACCAAAGTCTTCTCCTTTTGTTTCACTTGTAGATATTTATCAACCCAACCATTATACTAACCCTAGTTAAGTCTCTACATGAGTTAGTGTATGACACTAACTCCCCCATGGTTCATATTCTCACCTCATGAGTTCATTCTCTCTTGATGATTTTTCTTCATCTTCTTCATGAAAAAGCTTGCTAGCTTTTTGTGAGTGAGAAAATATTGTGAGAAGATCATTTCTAATGTGAGCAAAATTCCTACTTCATCATCCTCTACTACTTGCCATTTAGTATAGGGTGTTTGCTTCACAAATTCCACAATTAGTGAAGAGATAGCTTGGGTTAGTGTCTCCTCGACGTAGATCATCTTCGGCCTCGAAGACATCGAAACAAGCATGTTCGTTTCTTCATGCGAGCCTCTCTAGAGTCCGGAGTTCACGATCGCTGTGAAGGGACTACTACACGGAGCTATTGAAATGAAGGACCGGTCTACATAGGTTGTATTCCTTGCTCACTAAACTTGCAAAGTGTTTGCATTTACTTTTCCGTCGATTTCTAGTATACGATTCTAGGGGTAGGGTTAGCTAAAACGGCAAAATTTGAATTTGGCATGGACGATGCCTCCCGAAACCTTGCTGCCATGCTAGGTAACCCTACAGTCTTTACCCTCTGGAGGGACGGTATTTTGGAAGAGTTACAAGCTAGATTTCGTAGCAGACTCGACGATGAAGGCTGAGTACATCGCTACCAACGATGCTGCCAAAGAGGCTGTCTGGATGAACAAGTTCATGAGATGAACTTGGTATGGTTCCCACCATTAAGCATCCAATACTTATGTATTGTGATGACAATGGAGTTGTGGGTTTGGCCTAGGAACCCCGGTCCCATCAGTGATCCAGACATATTCTTAGGCGGTATCACCTGATCAGGGAGATAGTTGATCTCCGGGAGATCGAGGCCAGGAGAGTTGACACGGCGAATCCACTCACGAAGGCCATTTGAGAGACTTTTCGGGATGTTGGGTATGAGATACTACAACAATTGGCCTTTGTGCAAGTGGGAGATTGTTAGTTATATGTATGCCCTAGAGGCCATTATTGTACATGATTATATATTATAGTGGATGCTTAGACATATATAGAGAGGACTTTCTTGCTCGACATGATAGTATGCTATCTGGTTGCTCTTTATCTTAACATGTACACTTGTATCATTATACTGTCTCTCCATTACATGTTGATAAAGCCCTTAGGATGTGTACTTGACTACCAGGACTATGATGCAGATCATACTAGTAGGGCCAGGGTAGTCCACAAGTTCATCCTTTAATTTTTCCTAGTCGAGGGAGTATCGAGACAGGGCATCGATATTCCAGAGTAGACTAGTGTGTACGTTTCTTGACACTGTATGGGGTGATGGATGATCCCACATCCATTTGTGTTTGACATCAAAGATTGTACATAGGTGCTCATTGGAGAATGGGTGCACCGAACAGGACTCGCCGAGAACTCTTAGATGGTATAATACCTGATGTTAGATAGCAGTTCTCTGGTGACACTGGTACAGGTTAGTCTGTAGACCTGAGATCGTAATAGAGTCTTGTGTGATTCCCACTGTGCTTTGATTTCCTCCCTACCATGCTCAAGAGAGCGTGTAAACATGTGGATTTTGGGTACAGTCCCGAGTCACATGGCTATGCTCGATTGGCTATAACAGGAAGTCCCTGGCCATGGATGATGATGAGATTTACTGGTAAGTGTTATTATTAGTTTCTCGACCCGTTATGAGCCTCACATCGGTATGACTTATCAAGTTATTAGGGTCTGACGTTTACCACCCCCAGACTCGATATGCGACATATCAGACGAAGAGACCAGACTGTACGGTGGTGTTGCTTACTGGATTCACGGGAGTATGGACAAAATTGCTTGTTGATCTTCTGATCGTTCAATACCTGGGTAGCCGTTACGTCCAACTAGTACCGCTGACGGCTTGTGGGTAACTGATATGATCATTACCTACTGCTGGCGTATTAACGAGTCTTTAGAGTCCTACACAGAGATTTCCTAGCTCAAGCGCAACGAAGTAGGGCACATATGTGATATGTGCGGGACCGAGATTAATACGTGTATGTGATACAGTATTCTAATCGCGATATAGGTTATATGTGATATAACCGGATTATTGAATCAAGTGTTGATTCAATAATTTGTTATATGTATATTTGATATACATATAAATGATATTAGTCGGTTGTATGTGATATAGCCGGATTATTAAATCAAGTGTTGATTTAATAATTTAATATATAATTATATATTTGATATATTAATATATATTAACTAATATTAGCTCACTTAAGAATTTCTTTTCTACTAATACATTTAAATATATATATATGTGTGATATATATTAATGTATTTAATTTTTTGTCTTGCTTGATGATACATTGGACATTCGTATATGAGACTCATACCAAACTAAAGATAATTTGGGGATTTAATTATTAAGGGATAAATCAAAATTAGGTGGAAATTGGCATGGTTTAGGATGCTTGTGAAAGCATGTAGAAACCTTGACTTAGTCTACTAATTTTGTTTTATTCTAGATATTTATTAACCCAACCATTATCATTATCCATGGTTAACTCTCTACTAATATCTCTTGAGATATTAGTCTCACCCATGGTTGATCAATTCTTCGTCTTCTTCATCTCCTTCTTGGCTCTCTAGCTTTTGAGTGAGGTGAAAAAGAAAGAGAGAAAAATAATTCTAAACTGAGCAAAATTCCTACTTCATCAATCTATACCAAACTAGCCATTTAGTATATGTTGTTTACTTCACTAATTCCTCAATTAGTGAAGAGCTGGCTTGAGTTAGAGATTCTTCGACGTAGATCGTGTTCGGCCTCGAAGATCCTTAAGCAAGCTCGTTCCTTTCTCCTAGTGGAGCCTAAGAAGAGTTCGGGGACCACAACTTGGAGCTAAAGGACTACTACACGGAACTTTAGAAGTGAAGGACCGGTCTACAAAGGTTGTATTCCTATTTTACTTAGTGTAAAGTTGTTTACATGCTTTAAAAACCCTAATTCTCTAGTTCGATTCTTGGATGGTGTTTCTTAGCACTCTAGATATTTTAAAATTGCATACTCGATGCTTGCTAAAACCTAGTGAGGGTGCTAAGCGAACCCAACATATATAATAACAATCTTGTTCAATATGATAGTATGCTATCTGGTTTGATTCTATCTTAATATGTGTATATGTTTCTCTTAGCATATCGGTAATACATATTGATAGAGCCCTTAGGATCTTTGCTTGACTACAAGCATTGTGATGGCAGTCACACTAGTTGGGACTGGGTGGCTGTTCATACCAGAATATTGCATTTTAATATCGCTCATTCATTATCTATTTTGTTATATATCAGTACTATTAACAAGTGTATGCTCAGTAATACAGATTACAGGAATTCGTGACAAAATACTGGAAATACAATTAAAATCATGGATATATCATTTGTGAGCAGGCACTGCAACCGGAACTGGAAACCGACTGATATCCTAAGGGTTATTTTGCAACAAATAAAGTGTACACACTTTTTGGTCCAACACATAGCATGTGTTAACACAACTCTTGGAGCATGGACAAAGTGAGGGGGCTGCCCAAGGCTAGAGCAAGTGGGCATGAGTGTGATATGTAGTTAATGCATAAAGTATTGATGTGATTTGTATCATTAAGTTTCCCACCAAAACCCTGAGTGCAACACAAATTCAAATTGACAAATCTAGCAGTACCAGAGTGATATGGGGAAGCACACAAGACCACACACCAAACACGAGACCAGGGCCTCGGAATTTGGCCAAGCACATGCCCCCAAAAACCGGTGTGGCCGGCCCTACAGTGTCCAATGGTCCCCAGTTTTGTACATGCCCTCCCTTGCTGCCACGCAGTCTTACTTTTATTGTTTGTTTATTTTGCTTTGGTGCCTATAAAAGCAGGCCAGTGAGCAAGGGATCAAGGGTCATTCTTTGCCTCAATTTTGTTACTCTCAACTTTTGTTTTTGTTCTCCTTTAGTTCCCTTGTACAAAGCTAAGCTAACCCCTTGAGTTCTTTGCCTTAACTTGATCTTGCAACCTCTTCATTGAGCTTGCAAGTTTATTCTTTGGTTATTGATCTCAAGAGTTGTATCATTCTTGAAGTTTAATAAATCTCTCTTTTGTGCCTTCATTTGCCTTGAGTTTTTAGCCCTCTCTTGATCCTGCAACCTCTTAATTAAGCTTGCAAGTTTATGTTTGGGTTATTAAACCCATGGTTTGTAACTTGTTCCAAGGTTCTTAGTATCTCTTTCTTGCACTTTTCTTTCCATGCTTTCCTTACTTGCACTTTAATTACATACTCTTTATTACTTGCTTTACGTTCTTGTATTTTAATTCCATGTCATTTACTTTCTTGTGTTGCTCTTTTCTTTTCTTTGTTTATCTTTTCTTTTGCTCTTTTTTGGTTTGTTCTTGAGATGGTTGTAAATATGTGTTGTTAGTAAAAGAATACGATATTGTAAGTTAAGGATTTCCTTTCCCATTCCTTTTCCCGTTATTTTCCATTGAACTCACCCCAAACCTTATGCAAGCGCTCCGTTAGGCACCCTACCCTACCAAGGTATCGGTGATCCTTAACCGCGACCGGTTGCGTTCGGTTTCGCCGGAGGCGAAAGTCAAGCGACAAGAACGGATGAACAAGGGTCAATAAGCCGGATTCCACGAATACCGTGCTTAAGTACCTTAATCCACGTTGTTGCCGATTGCTCTAGTTTCAATCGGTCAAGACTCGGCTCAAAGGTTTGAGTACGAATTCACTAGCTTACACTATTGTATATTTTCCTAACAAGCTTTATACTTTGCATATAACACATAGGATAGATACGAACATTTCGCCCACGCGCATTAACTCGTCAAAACAAGAACGTAAAACGCCCCGTCTCCCTGTGGATCGACCCATGCTCATCGCGGCTAGCTGCAAAGCGACACCGTCCTGATTGCGGTTAACTTTAGAACTTTCAAATACACGACACGCCAAAAGCGTGCAATCAAATGGCACCGTTGCCGGGGATCGAACCCGGGTCACCCGCGTGACAGGCGGGAATACTCACCACTATACTACAACGACACCCATAACGGGAAAAAGAATAGGATGACTTTATTTATTTATTTTTATTTTCTTTATTTTTCTTTTTCAAGACCGGATATATTTTTCGATGATGCTCTTTGGTGTTTAGTTTTAAATACCGTTTTTTCTTTCATACTAGGTTTTCAAGCAAGAGTATTTCTAGGTATCCTCTACTATCCCAAGTTTCAAGGTGCATGTATATGCAGTTTGTAGGGTATATACTTTCTAAATTTGGACTCAAGAATATAAACTATTTTTCAGACTTATCCTTTAGTAAAGCTTCAATACTTTCCCTTCATTTTGACTTAACTCAAGAACTGAACTCAAGATTACCTACTTCTATAAAAAAACTGTAAGGATTTATAATTACCAAGATTAAACAAAATGAGGGTTATTTTTAGGGTTTTCAATTTCTAAGCCTAGGATTTAATTATTTCAAATGTATCAACTAAACTTTCGGAATAAAAATCTAAGTTACCCTATTAGCTAACTTGACGAGAAAGTTTTTATATTTTTGTAAAAAATTTCGATTTTTGTTGGTTTTTAAATAAGTATGCAAATGCAAAATATACATATGAATGCGAAGGTAGAAAGCTTACCGAGCACACCCCTAAACTTAAACTTGACTGTGCCCTCACTGTCAGGCTACACCAAGAGGATCAAAATTGTCGGCGCTCCCTAAAGAAAATTTTATACAAAATAAAACGCAAACCAAAAATATATACACAAAAAAGCTCCCCCCCCAAACTTAAGTGAAACAGTGCTTCCACTGTTTAAGCGGTGAAGTTCAGAATTAGGAGGGGAAGAGAACAGTATCAAGCTATATAAGGCCTTACACAGGCCAAAAGTGAGCACCAACCATTCAAAAATTCTATCGTTATAATTTGCAGGTTGGTGAAAGAGTACGGTGAGGAAAGAAATGGAGAATACATGATACCGTAAGGGGACAGAAGTGGTATACGGTCTCGGTATTTGAGGAGAAAAATAGAGGAAGGGAGAAAGAAGTGGAATACGAACTTGAGGGTGGAAATGGAGTGAATAAATTAGTACAATTTGTGATGACCGATGTGTAACAAGTGATTGCACTAATCTATTAACCCATTAAGAAATGGGGTCAAATCCCTCAAGATTCGTGAGAAAATATGGGTATACCGAACTTGGTAAACCAGACATAAGAAATGAAATTGATACGGTGTCTTGCAAGGTCGGAACGATGGAAAGGATGGAGGGAAGTGATCGAGGAAGGTTAGCGGTTAAATGTTCAGGAGGGTGTACACAGTCAATGAAAGGGATAGGATGAATTGGAAAATCTGACTCATCAACTAGAACTATTTCATCCTCAAAGCTATCCTCAAAAGTCTCCTCAAAATTCGGCTTTTCCATGCATTCATCATCAAAATCCAGACGCATATGAAGTTCGGGAAAAATGGCTAATGACTCGGGATGATGTCCACACGGATGTGAAAGTAAATGATGAATTGGAGAGACAAAGTCATCCAAAGCTGTGAGTTCATCATCCAAAATATTCCCAGTGTCAATATCCTTAATCAAGTGAAAATCAATATTCGCAGACACCTCATCAAAAGCATTGATTTTAATCAATTCAGGTTCTAAAGTGGAGGTGTAGAGGTCAACATGATTGGGATAGGTTTCACTTGGAATGGACCCTTCACAATCGGGTAAATCAAACACTACAAAGTCGCACAACTCATTAAACATTCTATCTTTAATTGGTAAATCATTTGTGACACTTGATAGTCATTCAAAACCGGAGTTGTGGGATTCGCTTTGGAATGGATAGGTTTGATTTGGAAGGGTGTACAGCTCACTCTCACCACTCAAATTCTCAGCCTGTCCTATCGCCTCATCATATATTGGAAAATTTGGAGCTAGTTGAAAACTAGCTACCGGGTCACTAGGTTGTATGAGGACGGCCATGGACGCATTCAAATCCATCATCTGTTGGTACGACGCTACCCGAAGGTCTTCTAACGACTGTTCTAGACTAGACATGGGTTATGAAGGGGTTTCAATAAAAGATTCAAAGTTGTTTGGATACTGGAAACTCCCAAATGGTTGTTCAGAAGCAATGTCTAGGGAAGGTGTAAAAGTCAGGTAGGACTGATAGGAATTGAATGACTGAACAAGGTGATGATCAACGTCATGATAAGAAGGTGAATGGAATTGTTGATCAAAAGAATTTGCAGTGGTGAAAGGAGTGAAAAATCGGCTACGAGATTGTTCAATACGTTCTGCAATAGATATGGGTTTCGGAGTTACAACAGGACTTTCAAAAGGGGTATCAATATAAGATGGTAGTGAATGTTGAATTGGTTGATACAAGGTGGATTGCGGAGTCCAATTGTTCGTCCTAGACGCGTCTATCCGATCTTTCAAAGAAAGTTTGGACATGGATGGATCGTTTGACGTTTGACCAAAGCAAGAACCGTAAGAAGTAATGTTTGGTTGTGAGTACCAAAGTTCGGCACGAGTTTTTCGAGGTGGGGTACCCATGATATGAAGAGATGAAAGAAGAAGAAGAGAAAAGGAGTGGAAAAAAATATGAATTATTATTATTATTTTTGTTAGTTATTAACAGAAGATTTAAATATACACAAAAAGAATCTGGACAAAAACAACCACGACACAAAACTACCACACATCTAATCGGTTTAGGGTTCACCTAGGTCAACTAGACCTGCTCAAAAACTTGATTGTTGAAGTAAAACTGTGTCGAGAAACGGGCTCAAGGTATATTGATCACGAGGCCAGGTAAGTGCAGAGATAAGGGGAGGTTTTCCGACGCTTTCGCAAAGGTACTTAATTAAATAACCCTTTCTCATTTGGCGGTTTCACCGTGAACACTTTCCTAGACACCCCGGGAATGATACACCGTTAAGCGGCGTTCTAAACACAGTTAACATCTCCTAATGAGCGCGAAGTCCTTAAGGCTTAATGTCTAATTTCTTTTAAAATTTGTGCGGGTAAACGTTATGCTCAATTCGTGATTTGTGGGCTACGGAAAAGGTAATGAAATCCTTTACCGTATGTTGTGGGGTTCGCTTGCCCTTAAGTCCGTATTAATGTATGCAATGCGCAATTCAAAAAAAATTCAAAGAATCAAACAATCGTTTTTTTATATTAAGCACGGCACTGCAACAAATACGGATTAGTCAATTTTGGCGTTTGAAAGCGAACTTGCAAAGAATCCTGCAAAGATATTATAGTGGATGCGTCGGATTTGAGAAGAAGGTGTTAGTAAAGTACGTACCGATAAATATTCGGGTTAAGAAACCCTCGTTGAAGTGAATCCGGTTTGCTTAAAAGTTCGCTTACGCGGGTCAAACTACTCGGATATTTGGCACTATACTTAGCAATCACCTTAACCTTGAATGTACACTTTTCTTCATACAATCGCAGTTTGCAAATCCGTAAAAATATACAAATGTCGGAAAAACGAATATTAGTGCGAAAAAGCGATACGAATGCCTAAATACCTGCACACTAAAAATTATAAAAAACAAGCAATAAAAATGGGACAAAAACAGAACAATAGAGCACAGAGAAAAAATTGGAAGCAAAATGAGGTGAACAGGCCGGCGAGCTCGGAAATTTGGGGTATGTCTTTGGTCCAAGTAGGGAATTTGGGCTCCAAAGTTCTTCTGCTGTCTCAGTGTACTATTAGTGCCTCACTGGTATTGTTTATCTTTTTAGTTGAGATCCAGAGTGCTAGCAGGTCTTAAATCCAGAGAACAAAATTGTTAAGAAAGTTAGTTTTTGTTTTGGTTTTGAAATTTTTAGTTTGTTTTTAGAAAAGTGTTAGATGGATATTAACAATATTAACCCGAAATAACAAGAATAAAAACGTTACCGTTTCCCCGACAACGGCGCCATTTGATTGTACGCTTTCGGCGTGTCGTGTATTTGAAAGTTCTAAAGTTAACCACAATCAGGACGGTGTCGCTTTGCAGCTAGCCACGATGAGCATGGGTCGATCCACAGGGAGACAGGGCATTTTACATTCTTGTTTTGACGAGTTAATGCGCGTGGGCGGAATGTTCGTATCTATACTATGTGTTATATGCAAAGTATAAAGCTTGTTAGGAAAAGATACAATAGTGTAAGCTAGTGAATTCGTACTCAAATCATTGAGCCGAGTCTTGACCAATTGAAGCTAGAGCAATCGGCAACAACGTGGATTAGGGTATTTAAGCACGGTATTCGTGGAATCCGGATTATTGACCATTTTCCGTCCGTTCTTGTCGCTTGACTTTCGCCTCCGGCGAAACCGAACGCAACCGGTCGCGGTTAGGGATCACCGATACCTTGGTAGGGTAGGGTGCCTAACGGAGCGCTTGCGTAAGGTTTGGGCGGAGTTCAATGGAAAATAACAGGAAAAGGAATGGGAAACGAAATCCTTAACTTATAATATCGTATTCTTTTACTAACAACACATATTTACAACCATCTCAAGAACAAGCCAAAAAAGAGCAAAAGGAAAGATAAACAAAGAAATGAAAAGAGCAACACAAGAAAATAAATGACATGGAATTAAAATACAAGAACGTAAAGCAAGTAATAAAGAGCATGTAATTAAAGTGCAAGTAAGGAAAGCATGAAAAGAAAAGTGCAAGAAAGAGATACTAAGAACCTTGGAACAAGTTAAAAACCATGGGTTTAATAACCCAAACTTAAACTTGCAAGCTCAATTAAGAGGTTGCAAGATCAGTAGAGGGCTAAAAACTCAAGGCAAATGAAGGCACAAAAGAGAGATTTATTAAACTTCAAGAATGATACAACCCTTGAGATCAATAACCAAAGCTTAAACTTGCAAGCTCAATGAAGGGTTGCAAGATCAAGTTAAGGCAAAGAACTCAAGGGGTTAGCTTAGCTATGTACAAGAGAACTAAAAGAGAACAAAAACAAAACTTGAGAGTAACAAAATTGAGGCAAAGAATGACCCTTTATCCCTTGCTCACTGGCCTGCTTTTATAGGCATCAAAGCAAAATAAACAAACAATAAAACTAAGACTACGTGGCAGCAAAGGAGGGCCTGTACAAAACTGGGGACCATTGGGCACTGTTGGGCCGGCCACACCGATTTTTGGGGGCATGTGCTCGGCCAAATTCCGAGGCCCTGGTCTCGTGTTTGGTGTGTGGTCTTGTGTGCTTCCCCACATCACTCTGGTACTGCTAGATTTGTCAATTTGAATTTGTGTTGCACTCAGGGTTTTGGAGGGAAACTTGATGATACAAATCACATCAATACTTTATGCATTAACTCCACATCACACTCATGCCCACTTTCTCTAGCCTTGGGCAGCCCCCTCACTTGGTCCATGCTCCAAGAGTTGTGTTCACACATGCTATGTGTTGGACCAAAAAGTGTGTACACTTTATTTGTTGCAAAATAACTCTTGGGATATCGGTCGGTTTCCAGTTCCGGTTGCAGTGTCGGCTCACAAATGATATATCCATGATTTTAATTGTATTTCCAGTATTTTGTCATGGATACCTGTAATCTGTATTGCTGAGCAGACACTGGTTAATAGTACCGGTATATAACAAAACAGATAATGAATGAGCGGTATTAAAATGCAATATTCTGGTATGAACAAATACCCCAAACATATCTTTTGCTCGTCCTGAGCAAACCAAAATCCTAGCCTCTCTTTCGTAGGGAACGCGATTGCATTGAGCTCGTGCAACAAGCCGTTAAACCTCTAGGTGTCCCTAGTAGGAGGAGTGTTGTCTCCTAAGAGTTTTTAACGGATTACACCCACAAAATCCCGTCAAGATAGTTTCATAAGTTAACGTCGATTCTATTCCTACAGTTCAGTATGTAGGTTAGAAATTCTATTATCCTAAGTTAGAAATATCCAATCCTTATGATTCACACCTCCTATTTATTCAACCCTAGATCCTATACATTTTACAGTTTAGAAAGATCTTGGTATCTCCTGAGTTTTCCTTCTAAAGTACGGTCTCCAATCATGGATTTTTTTCATTTTTACGGAGAACACAAGTCTTATTCTTTATTTCTATCTTTCCTCCAAAAATCGATTGTATATCCCTACGTGTGTGTAAATTTTCACCCCGACACTTGAGAATTCAATTCAAGCTATAGTACCCTTTCCCTAATACCTAATAATACTTCTTTTCATTAAATGATGGACGGTGTTGCTCACACACCTTTCATGCGACTATTAATGCTTCATGAGGCACTAACAGCCGATTACTGAATGTGTGGGCTTAAAGCGTAAATAGAAGTTTCCAGGTCTTGACTTTATTTATTTATTTTTATTTTCTTTATTTTTCTTTTTCAAGACCGGATATATTTTTCAATGATGCTCTTTGGTGTTTAGCTTTAAATACCGTTTTTTCTTTCATACTAGGTTTTCAGGCAAGAGTATTTCTAGGTATCCTCTTTTATCCCAAGTTTCAAGGTGCGTGTATATGCAGTTTGTAGGGTATATACTTTCTAAATTTGGACTCAAGAATAGAAACTATTTTTCAGACTTATCCTTTAATAAAGCTTAAATACTTTCCCTTCATCTTGACTTAACTCAAGAACTGAACTCAAGATTACCTACTTTTATAAAAAAAACTGTAAGGACGTATAATTACCAAAATTAAACAGAATGAGGGTTATTTTTAGGGTTTTCAATTTCTTAGCCTAGGATTTAGTTATTTCTAATGTATCAACTAAACTTTCGGAATAAAAATCTAAGTTACCCTATTAGCTAACTTGACGACAAAGTTTTCATATTTTTGTAAATTTTTTCGATTTTTGTGGGTTTTTAAATAAGTATGCAAATGCAAAATATACATATGAATGCGAAGGTAGAAAGCTCACCGAGCAATCACCTACTGCCGGCGTATTGACGAGTCTTTAGAGTCCTACACAGAGATTTCCTGGCTCAGGCGAAACGGAGTAGGAGCACATATATGATATGTGCAGGACCAAGATTAATGCGCGTATGTGATATCGCATTCTATTCTCGCGACTTGTGACATTAGTCGGCTATATGTGATATAGCAGAATTATCGGATCAAGTGTTGATTCGATAAGTTTTTCATTTGATATTAGTCGGTTATATGTAATATAGCCGGATTATTAAATCAAGTATTGATTTAATAATTTGATGTATATTTATATATTTGATATATTAAATTACATTAACTAATATATGCTCACTTAAGTATTTTATTTTCTCACATTTGAATACATTTAACATATATGTGATATATGTTTATTGTATTCTTTTCTTTTGTTACAAAACTATATATATGTGATATGTATAATTGTAACATGCTAGATTATAAATGCAACTAGGGTTTATGAGAATCACACCATGGTTTGTGATAATTTTAGGTATTTTAATTATTTTAGTTAATTCAAAATTGTGATGAATTAGTCATGAGCTTGGATGAAGATTGTAGAACAATGACTAAGTCAACCAATTTTGTTTTGTCTAAGATATTTATTAACCTAACCTTTAACCCTAGCTCATGATTTATTCTCTACATGAGTTACCCATGACATACTTAATCCATGGTTGCATTTCTAACCTCATTCTCTTGATCACTTGAGCTTCTTCTTCTTCTTCATTTTCTAGCTCTCTTGACTTGGAGAATGTGATGAAAAATAGTGAGAAAAAGAAAACTAAAGAGAGCCCACTTCCTACTTCATCATCCTCTTCTAAACTAGCCACTTAGATTAGGGTGTTAGCTTCACTAATTTCATATTAGTGAAGAGATGGCCTGAGTTTGTGTTTCCTCAAAGTAGATCATCGTAGATTGTGAAGTCTTCAAGCAAGGAAGCATCATACACCGTGTGGAGCCTCTCAAGAGCCGGGAGCTCGATGATCACAGTGAAGGGACCACAACTTGGAGCTATAGAAGTGAAGGAGAGGACTACAAAGGTTGTAATCTCTAATCACTTAAAGTAAAGTAGTTTACTTGATGTTTCCGTATGATTCTTTAGTTAAGAACCTAGGGTTAGGGTTGGCTAGAACGGCAAAAAAATTGAAATTGGCATGGACGATGCCTCCCGAAACCTTGTTGCCGTGCTAGACAACCCTACAACAGAAACACATAACATCACATGTCATCAACGTAAGTAAATACACGTATCCCCAATTCCGTTGACATATAGCAACGAGATTTAGGATACCCCACATATTACACTTACAGTCGCAGAAAAGAGATGAAAAACTACAATAATTAGAATCCGCATTTCCTTAGACATCATAAACCCGGAATATCTAATATTCCGAATTCATGCCTAACCCTATGAACCTTGAATTTTAGTCTCATATCGAAAACACATTTCAATAAATTAGTCGGGTAATTCAACAAGATTCCCGACTATCCTATCGAATACTCGTCGGGAACTTTAGTAGATGGTCGCACCCTCGATGCCGTCGACCAAGCGCACTTAGGCGGAACACCGTGGCCGCGAGCACCCGAGTGGATGCTTTTGGCAACGAGGTTCTCCTAAAGTCACTTGGTCGGGGCTATGGGGCATGGCTACCTAGTAAAGTTATCTGGCGAGTATTCGCGTAAGATACGCGATTGCGACGGAGTTTCGATCCGAATCAAAACATCATGGAAATCGATTTACAGAGACTAAATTGCTAGTTTTACAATTACAAACTAGTTTTCACAAAACTAATTTAATGTGGATTCCAATTACTGCATCACATATCAAACTTAAACCCGAAACGATGTAAAAATTACGACTATGAAACACTCTGTATTAGCCCCTTAACAAAATTAACATCACATGCAATTTTGGGCTAATCAAACATAACCTAAAAATTCAAAACCCAAGTGTGCAGAACACCAAAAATACATGAGACCAAAATGATATAGTATGGCCGGCGTAGCCGGTAAAAATGGTGTTCTCACCGGGTGAAAAGTGAAGTTTTGGTATCGTTTTTGTTTAGTGTTCTAGTTATATCATATATAACATTCTGCAACTATTTAAAAAAATTAGAGAACTTTTGAAAAACAACAAAAACTTGGGTTCATCGGGTTACAGTTTCGGATTATTTCGGTTTTGTGATCCTATAAACATCGTCTAATCTTCTAGCTTTAGCTCTGATACGATGAAAGTGTATGTTAGCACCACCACTGGGTTTTACTAGCATCAAGCATGCCATTTTAAAAAAAATCGGGGTTCTAATCAATACTAACCAAGATCTTAAACTAGATGATTAGGGTTTAACTATGATCTTATAAAAACTAGCTAAGAGAAAGGTGGCTACAACCTTTGTAGACCGTGTCCTTCTCTTCTCAAGATCTTGGTTGTAGTCCATGTGACTCCACTAGACTCCACTTGAAGGTTGAACGAACTTGCTTTAATGACCTTCGTGCCGAAGATGATCCACCCGAAGTCCGCTAATCCAAGCTATCTCTTCACTAAACTCTTTAGTGAAGTAAACACACAACACCAAAGTGTTAATCTAGTGTAGTATGGTGAAGTAAGGGTTTTGTTTGCTCACTAGGGTTTTCAAAAGCTCAAGGGTTCACAACTCATGTGAGGGATTGAGCTTGGAGGTGGAGGTGAAAAAGATGGAGAGAGCAAGAGAGCAACTCATCACATGAGCTCTCAAAATGAAAAATGAACCAAGTCATGTGAAGAATGGCTTGACCCCCTCATTTATTGAAGCATCCAATATCCATCAATATAGAATTGTTACCATGCTTCAAAAGTGTAGGATTATGAATAAAAAATTCATCAAGCCTTGCTTTACACCATGCCATAAAAGTCTCCTCATTTTTCCAGCACTTTTTCTATTTTCTAAAAATAGAAAATCATTGCCATGCTTCATATATATATATATATATATATATATATATATATGTTGGGGTGCGGCGGTGCCCCGACCGTCAATCCGATGCCAAATGCGGAACAAAAACTTTTTACAGAACCGGCGCTACCGCAACCCAAATACCCGGATCGTTCCATTAACCGTAAACTAGCAAAATGTAAAGAGTTTGAAAAGATTATACCGATTGATCTGTGTCCTTCGGTCTTCAATCTCTGTGCCAAACTCCCCGTTGCTGCGCCGACGAAGTTCGCTCCCCGATCACGCTCGTCAAGATGGCTCCATGTCGATGAATCTGTATACGGGCTCCCGCCTCAAATACCGAGGCAACTCGGACATGAAGTTTGCCAGCCGACATGTCCAAGAATGATATATAGAGAGTGTGGAATATGTTGTCTAAAGATACCCATACATTGGGTGGAGGTAAATTGGAGTTGCCATTTGGAAGAACAATGTGAGCACATGAGAATAAGAGCTTGTGAAGCATGAAGTGGGGCTCGGCCAATTATAGCAAGAAAAAGCTTGCTGGAAAAAAAAACCTTGGAGGGTGGGTCAAAGAATGAAGGAATATGTATGCACTAGAAAAACCAACTTGCAATTAACCCCACACCAAAAATACTTCAGCAATCACAAGGGGCCCAGCCACCACCACAAAAAATAAAACCTTTCACCAACACATTTCCTCCAACACAATAAACCCCCTGGCAATATCTGAGAATGGCGAAATTCCAGGGGACCCCCCATCATAAGAAACAGCCACCAAAACTAAAACCCATGCCTTATAAAATAATCCCTACACCCATTCCTCATTAAATGAGGCACCCCCCTCGCTGTGCAGTCCGCGCGGTAGCAGGAAATGGTGGGGAAAAAAGAAAGGTCAGGGGAAAAAATTCAATGGTTAATGCTCACATGTATTAAACAAAAAGGGTGAAGATGAGACGGAAAAAGAAAACTGGCAACTCCCAAAATAATCCGGTAACGAATTACGGGATTACACCTCAACTGTAAATACATACCCGCATTCGTATTCCGACCGAATACAAATGCAACGAGATAAAAATATTCCTACACTTTATAATACTAGAATCCGACTTAAAAGAAAAGCCCACTAGTATTATCCGTCCGATCATGATCCGTGCACAAGTGCATGGATATGATCGAACCCCTCCATATATCCATACGGCCTCTACAACGTTTCACCCGAACTTGGGAAACTGTCAGTGGGGGGCTCTAATGACTCATCAATACATTGGCACTGGGTATAACCACTAGCACGTCAGAGGTACAAGCTGTACGTAACGGTTGCCCATGTATTGATCGGAAGGGAAGCTGACTAGCGAACTCATCCAGAAACCCTACTGAGCCTGACAGTGATAATATCCGTACAGTCCGGTCCGTTCGTCTATGAGTATCGCATATAGGGCCTAGGTGGCTGGTAAACGTCAAACCCCCAATAGCGGTATAAGTCGTGTTGGAGAGTAACCCATAACACCCTGAGATACTACTGGAATACCTACCAGTAAATTTCGATTACCCTGGCCAGGGATTTCGTGTAATGGCTCTCCTAAACACAGCGTGATCTCACCCCCAATACCGGGAGAGACGAATCCCTGACGATCCGCTCATTGCCTCCATGTGGCTCAGGACTGTACCCAACTAAAACATGTTTGCACGACTCCTTTGAGCCGTGGTAGGGTAGTAATCAAAGCACAGTGGGAACTAACATGAGACAAATGATGATCTCAGGTCGACAGACTAACCTATATACATGTCATCTGGGAACTGCTATCTGACGATATGTATAATACCAACGAGCTTGTTCCCGGCGAGTCCTGTCCGGTGTACTCATAACTCAATGAGCACCTGTATACATCTTAGGTGAACCAACTGACACCAATGGCTTGTGAGACCGGCCACCGCCCCTCGTCGGTGTCTCGACTGTATACACTAGTCTACTCTGGAGTATCGATGCCCTGTCTCGAAACTCCCATGACTAGGGACACTTTAAGGATATACTTATAGACCCCAGCTCCCACATATATGATCGCCATCATACTGCTGGCAGTCAAGCAAGAATCCTATGGGCTCTATCAACATGCAATAGTGAACTAAAGCATGTATACGATGATAAAGACAAACCAGATAGCATACTATCATCTCGAGCAAGACTGTCATATCGGTATAGGTCCTCCCTCAATCATTGCAATCACGTACCTGCGATCCAATAATTGACTTTGAGGGCACTATATCCAACAATCTCCCACTTGCACTTAAGGCAAATTATTGCGATGTCGCATACTCACAGCTCGTGTGATACTGAACATCCAACTCCTCAACTAATCAGTTTCACAATGCTCGTTTGTAAAACTATTATGTTCGAGAAATAGCCTCAGTGAGTGGATCTTCCCTGATGTTTCTTTCCATGTCTCTCTTTTTCTCAAGTTCGCGGAGAAAGCCATCTCCCGAAATGAGCAATACCTGTTTTAGAATATGTCTGGATATCTGATGGGACCAGTTCATAAATGAACTCCAAATCCAGCAAACTTCTTAGACTGTATCGTCAACTGAATTTAATCAGTATCCTGCACCATGCCTCCCTCAGTATCCGCTTGGACTACCTGTCCAAACTGCTGCCCCTCATCAGAGGGAAAACTATAACTCTGACAGTCACTCTGTCATCCAGGTCACCTTGGAAGCCTGGAATGATAACTGTCTCCCGAAGGAGGATGTCGTTATCAAATCCCTAGAACAACCACTTATGTTCATAAGCTGGTTCTGAATATTTCTCCAGGATTGGAATAATATATCAACCTATTGCATCTAGTGCAAAAAACAACATATGATATTATATCCATATCCTATGTAGAGAAACAACTGTGTGACAACCACGGTATAACCGATCGTAGTGTAGGAATTTCACTTCCTACTATGTGTATGTCATCCAAGTACCAGGACATCACACCCTACTACCTTCTTAACAGATCCATCTCCTATTCTGATGAAGTCAAAACCTATGACTGTCACATAAAAAATAGATGATCTTTCTTCGTTATATCTGCTTTAGTCTATAAATAGACATAAGATACTTATCCACTATGCTTCCGCTGCTCCCTCTGACTACAACAACCCTCTGGCAGAGTCATATACACGTGCACTTCTAAAGCTAGTTTAGAACATCGCTATACTCATCCTCCTGTCGGGTCTCATAGTCTGGAACAACAGTAATGGCAAGTATGGGTAAACAAGAACCTCCCTATCACCGTCCTTAAGGATACCAAAGTACCTCTCGGGTGCCCGAGGCTACCCACCATATCCGCGGAGTGGCTAATGGAATGTCAATCCTGATTGAATCTTTAGGTCCTATTAAATTTTCCGTAATCGTTTGCGGTTCTAGAATCACTTCCAGTTCTACCATACTCCCACTACTGTTTTCTGAAAAAATCCATTTTAATAAAAATGTGGCGAGTCTAGAACAATATCACTATTGATCTTCCAGATGGTAGAAAGTTAACCCTCGTGATAGCCCAAGTTAACCCACAAACATCCATTACAGAAACGTGCCTTGAGTTATCCAGAGTCTGGTTTTAAGCATAAGCTGGACAACTTCCCGTACCTTTACATCGTTAAGATAAGAACCATTCTATATACAATATAGAAATAGAGGCACTGATTAATTGGAACCAGATTCAAATCATGCATCTGTCTCCAGTGCATGTCAACTAAATGGAGAGAGGACGATCAGCATTACTCAACTTAGGAGTGCATCCAATTATGAGTAACCTGAAAGAGAAACAAGTTTCTCAAAACCATTACTATCAACTGAATACCAAACACAAGTATCTACATCTTCGATCACCTTGAAGAATCCCGATACTTGCAACACGTGGTTCTCTACTTTATTCTTGTACCTATAACTTCTCAAAACTTAGACCTTGTATTTCTATGAAACACTTGTCAAAAATTGAGAAGTCACAAGTAAACAGAATACAGTACGAGGACCAACCCGTTTGTTCTAATGGACACTGGACAATATACAATACTTTGTATAAGTCTCATGAGTTGAATAACTCAAACTTTGTGAATCGTAGGTTGAAAACTGTATCTAGGCGATTTCCTCAAATATCACCAATTACAACGAATTGCGATATAATGAGGATGATCACCTAATTCCCAATAACTTACTCCCACACACCATCTGTAAAACCATACAGATCTGAGAATCATACCAGGTAAATACATACCCTGGAGCAAGGGTTAATTGGGAATTCAGTTTTCTATTAACAATATATAGTGAACTGAAACATTAAAATGTTTCGAAGGGGTATCCGGGTATTCCTAGTAAAGCCTCTTCCATTATCCAGATTCGTGACTGTAACCGTATATTTCCCTGCCATCTCTCCAATTCCCTTTATTTGTCTTTAGTCGTTACCTTCTGTACACCATCGTTAGGCTTAATGGTTTTCTTCCTTCCCTACCGTTCGGCACCAGCCTATGGTTTGGAAGAAGACTATCCATTAAGCATAATAGGTGTACTCTCCTAATCCTAGGAGCACTCTCAACCTGATAGAAGATAAGGATAAAAGACAACTGAATAACCTTATTCTTATTTCTCCTGAACTAGAATCCATCCTCGAAAAAGTTCCTTCGAGTTCGTATATAATCATACGATGGATTTATCCAATGGAATTGGATATTCGTAGTGATACGGGATGTTCTGGAGAAATACAAAGGTGAAGTAGGAGTGGCGATGAAATACGTGGTTTGGTCGTGAAAGTTAACAGTCGCAATTTACTTTGCCCTCATTCTGATCCCTTTATTTGTCTTTACTTATTACCTTCTGTACACCCAACTTAGGCTAATTGGTTTTCTTCATTCCCTACCTTTCGGCACCTGCCTATGGTTTGGAAGAAGACTATCCAATAAGCGTAATAGGTGTACCTTCTCTTAATCCTATGAGCCCTCACAACCTGAGAGAAGGTAAAAGGAAAAGGCAACTAAATAGTCCTATTCAATCTCTCCAGAACCAGAATCCATCCTCGAAGAAGTTCCTCTGAGTTCGTATATAACCATACGATGGATTTATCCAATGGAAGTGGATGTTCGTAATAATACGAGGTGTTCTGGAGAAAACTCAAAGGGTAAAAGAAAGAGTGGCAAAGATGTATGCAACCCAGACAATCGAAAAGTCAGTGTTTTAAGAAAGTTCGGTTAACTTGGTCACAGAGTTATAATCTAGGGTCGGGTCATGGTCGCAGTCAAAAAAATAAAAAATAGAAACACTCAGCGTGCACTCTAACTTAGATCAGAATGGTTAATCACTTTATCCAATCAGGAAACCTCCTACTGTTTTCTCAAATTCTCCTCCAAACTTGAAAGAAGAATTAGCCGGAATCACCCGAGGAGTAATACTACTCATCAATGGGAATCGGGATCCAACCATCATCGCATGATAACGTGATGGAAGCCACTCACGTCATCACGCTCCAGAAGGTATGCGCAAGCCTGGCAAGTTTCATGTATGTTTGAAACTCCCGATGTGTGTTTTTACCCCTAGGACCCAAGTGACCTTGACACAGTCAACATATCAAAGGATCCTAGTCAAGTTCAACCCGTCATTATCTTGATTGCATTAAACCCACCCGTACGAGTCCTTGACACAGTCAACATGACCATACGACTGTCCTAACCAATCCACATATCCATGCGACAGAAAAGCATTACAGAGCTACCACACATTACGCCTTGACATAGTCAACATACGTAGCATGAATACTAAGCAATACTAATCTGAAATGACGGAGGGCTACGGATGGTTTTTGGCGAAAACCATTACCGTAATGAACTTGATATTGTTGAAGGAACCGAATAGTTTTTATAAATATATAGTTACGAAAATCATTGCTAAAGAGGTCACTCCCGGTGAAGGGATCTCGGCTCTTTCCCCGTCGAATGAGGTGCAGAATATTCCAACTGAATATCACGATGCAAAGCAAAAGGTAATCGACTATAGTGAAGTTATCACCCTGACACAAACCTCTGTCCAAGGGGTCACTCCCGATGAAGGTATCTCAGCCCTTGCCTCGTCGAATGAGGTGGTGGATATTCATAACCGAATACCACTGTGCAAAACAAAAGAGAACACCCTTTTAATAACAACTTTTGAAAAATTGGTTCCAATAACATCAAATATAGGTTTATTTTCCTTGCATTGATAAGAATCAACGCAGTCCCATCAATTGATCACACCAGAAAAGAACGAAAATATGATGTACGTATATGCCATCCGCATTCGCCACTGGGTCCCGTCATCACCCGTTAGGTTACTTAACTAACGACAGAGCGGGGACTGGACTAGCGCGGGTGCAAAACATATACAACATCTACTAGTATATATATCAATATATAATAATCGCTCAAGGTGTGATAAATGCAACATCACAGAAAAGTAATAAGCATTACAGAATAATACAGATAATCTGGGATCCCAGAGTTTCATAGAGCCGCAAATGAAACCCGACGTTCCCCTGGTCGTTTGGATAGTCTGTGCAATGAAACCTAGACCCCTACGAGCGCGGCAAGTTACCCGCCAAAACCTGAAGCGAGGCAGCCCCCTTCAACAATGTGAATGGACCACCCAGCACTTCACGGAATCCGGTAACTTGAGCACCCCTCCTTGGGTCAACCTATACCCCCTATGTGTGCGGCGAATAGACCGCCAATTCTAGAGTAAAGCCCCCTCCGTCTCAACGCCATGAGATGCGGGCCCGTTGCCCTTTAGAACCCGGCTATCCGTACACTTCATCACGGGGTAATCCTAGTACAAAAAAGAAAATATATACAGCAGGTACATCGACCTCAACCCGGTCATGCCCCAAAAGAATAATATACAAATTGGCAGTGACGGCAGTCCACAAGTCGGACGCTCGCCCCGCAATATCAAATGTACAAATAAATCCAAACGGCACTACCATTGCACAGGAGCTATCCACCACGACAAATCCGCAACATCACAGCACAACAAAGAACATCAACGTGAATGTCACGTTCGCAAAACCCGTCTAAAAGAACTATAGCAATTAGACAAGTTTTACCGATCGAATGACATTCACAGTCACAGACAGTAATGTAATGCACTGCAAACTAACACATTTTAAATTCCGATCGACGGAACTTCCCGAAGTGGGCCCCAAGCACAAATCCAGTACTCAAAATAATCTGGGCCAAAACTAAATGTTCCAGAAATCACATTTCCAAGTTGAAGTCACCCAGAAGAAAATTGGTGCAGCGAACCCACCAAAGAGCCGCGCAACCGCGGCAAACATGAGCGTTTGGCCGCGGTTCCGCGGTCTAGTGGTGAGTTCGTGCTACCAAATTTTTTCCAGTGTCTTCAAAAATCCTGCCTGATTTTCTAAAACACTCCAAATAATTTTTCGACCAGTTTAAAAATTCGACAGAAACTTTAGTATTGAAATTGCGGTTTCGGAAATTTTGTTCGATCGGGCTTTTAAACATGTTAGAAGAAGCTAGTAAGCGGTTAATAGTTTGGCTCTGATACCATATGGGGGTGAGGCGGCGCCCCGGCCGTCAATCCGACGCCAAATACGGAACAAAAACTTTTTACAGAACCGGCGCTACCGCAACCCAAATACCCGGATCGTTCCATTAACCGTAAACTAGCAAAATGTAAAGAGTTTGAAAAGATTATACCGATTGATCCGTGTCCTTCGGTCTTCAATCTCAGCGCCAAACTTCCCGTTGTTGCGCCGATGAAGTTAGCTCCCCGATTACGCTCGTCAAGATGGCTCCACGTCGATGAATCTGTATACGGGCTCCCGCCTCAAATACCGAGGCAACTAGGACATGAAGTTTGCCAGCCGACATGTCCAAGAATGATGTAGAGAGAGTGTGGAATATGTTGTCTTAAGATACCCATATATTGGGTGGAGGTAAATTGGAGTTGCCATTTGGAAGAACAATGTAAGCACATGAGAATAAGAGCTTGTGAAGCATGAAGTGGGGCTCGACCAATTATAGCAAGAAAAAGCTTGCTGGAAAAAAAACCCTTGGAGGGTGAGTCAAAGAATGAAGGAATATATATGCACTAGAAAAACCAACTTGCAATTAACCCCATACCAAAAATACTTCAGCACTCACAAGGGGCCCAGCCATCACCGCAAAAAATAAAACCTTTCACCAACACATTTCCTCCAACACAATAAACCCCCTGGCAATACAAGAGAATGGCGAAATTGCAGGAAACCCCCCATCACAAGAAACGGCCACCAAAACTAAAACCCATGCCTTATAAAATAACCCTGCACCCATGCCTCATTAAATGAGGCACCCCCCTCGCTGTGCGGCCCGCACGGTAGCAGGAAATGGTGGGGAAAAAAGGGAGGTCAGGGGGAAAAAGGCAATGGTCAATGCTCACATGTATTAAACATAGAGGGTGAAGATAGGACGGAAAAAGAAAACTGGAAACTCCCAAAATAATCCCGTAACGAATTACAGGATTACACATCAACTGTAAATATATACCCGCATTTGTATTTCGACCGAATACAAATGCAACGAGACAAAAATATTCCTACACTTTATAGCACTAGAATCCGGTTTAAAAGAAAAGCCCACTATTATTATCCGTCCGATCATGATCCGTGCACAAGTGCACAGATATGATCGAACCCCGCCATATATCCATACGGCCTCTACAACGTTTCGCCCGAACTTGGGAAACTGTCAGTGGGGGGCTCTAATGACTCATCAATAGATTGGCACTGGGTATAACCACTAGCACGTCAGAGGTACAAGATGTACGTAACGGTTGCCCATGTATTGATCGGAAGGGAAGCTGACGAGCGAACTCATCCAGAAACCCTACTGAGCCTGACAGTAACAATATTCGTACAGTCCGGCCCGTTCGTCTATGAGTATCGCATATAGGGCCTAGGGGCTGGTAAACGTCAGACCCCCAATAGCGGTATAAGTCGTGTCGAAGAGTAGCCCAGAATACCCTGAGATACTACTGGAATACCTACCAGTAAATCTCGATTACCCTGGCCAGGGATTTCATGTAATGGCTCTCTTAAACACAGCACGATCTCACCCCCAATACCGGGAGAGACGAATCCCTGACGATCCGCTCACTGCCTCCATATGGCTCGGGACTGTACCCAACTAAAACATGTTTGCACGACTCCTTTGAGCCGTGGTAGGGTAGTAATCAAAGCACAGTGGGAACTCACACGAGACAAATGACGATCTCATGTCGACAGACTAACCTGTACTCATGTCACCTGGGAACTACTATCTGACGATATGTATAATACCAACTAGGAAGTTCCCGGCGAGTCCTGTCTTGTGTACTCATAACTCAATGAGCACCTGTATACATCTTAGGTGAACCAACTGACACCAATGGCTTGTGAGACCGGCCACCACCCCTCGTCGAGGTCTCGACTGTATACACTAGTCTACTCTGGAGTATCGATGCCCTGTCTCGAAACTCCCACGACTAGGGACACTTTAAGGATATGCTTATAGACCCCAGCTCCCACGTATATGATCGCCATCATACTACTGGTAATCAAGAAAGATTCCTATAGGCTCTATCAACATGCAATAGTGAACTAAAGCATGTATACGATGATAAAGACAAACCAGATAGCATAATATCATCTCGAGCAAGACTGTTATATCGGTATAGGTCCTCCCTCAATCATTGCAATCACGTACCTGCGATCCAATAATTGACTTTAAGGGCACTATATCCAACAATATATATATCATATATATATTATGAAGAATAATTAGTGAGCTATAATATTAGTTAATATATAATTATATCAAATATAAATATATATCATATTATTAAATCAACACTAGATTTAATAATCCAGTTATATCACATATAACTGACTAATATCATTTATCTGTATATCACATTATCAAATCAACACTTGATTCAATAATCCGGTTATATCACATATAACCTAAGTGATATCAAATAACCGCCAGATTAGAATACGGTCTCACATACTTGTATTTAATCAGGCCCCCGCACATATCAACATATGTATCCTACTTCGTTTCTGTAGGGATTCTCTAGCACCATGCCTAGGGTTTGGCTTGCATCACACATGCTATAACAAAAATTTTAGGTGTGCTAAACAAAACCAACCATGAATCGAACTAGAAAATTATGGTAACAAGAACTAGTATTACATACTATCAAGTGTCCAACACTAAGAGGTGAGTAATACAACCTTTGTAGATATCCTCTTGTGACTCCGTGGATCAACTTGGTGTTTGGACCGGTCCGCTTGAGTTCTTCGAAGTCCACGACGATTCACCACGGAGTCCTTTTGCACAAGCTCCTAGCTTCACTTGAACTAAATGGAAGAGGAGCCAACAACCTACACTAGTGGGCTAGACTAATATAGATTGGTGATGTGGATTTGGATCTCACTTAAAAACCTTTCTCTTTTATGTTCTTTACTCACTTGATAAAAGCTAGAGAGCTTGAATAAGGAAGAAGGAGAAGGAGATGGCTTAAGCTTAACTCATGTGAGAATAATCAAAACTAATCAAGAGAGAGAGAGAGAGGGTTATCTCATCACAAACCATGGTTACAAAATATCTGGATATTTTGATACTTGAGTTAAGCAAAACAATGGGCAACAAAAATCATGGGAAATGAAACCATGGTTTTGACTTTAGTCAACACAAAAGAAGAGTGTAGAAAATCAATTATGATTTTATTCCCATTTTTTTTTCTCAATAATCAAAATATATAAATATGTTACCATGTGAGTCTTGCATTGCCATCACCAATGTATCATCAACCATGACACATGTATCCATGCATGTGTGCATCCATAACAATATATACATACACTTATGCATGCATCATAAAGAAATAGGTTTTAATAAATGAGCTAATGGACTTAATATTAAATCAACACTTGATTTAATAACCCGGTCATATCACATACGACCCGTCCAATTGTAAACTCCCGATTAAAATACGGTATCAAATACAGGCATTTAATCGAGCTCTCGCGCATATCCCATATGCACCCTACATCATTTCACCTGAGCTAGGAAACCCCTTTGTGAGACTCTGAGACTCGTCAATACGCTAGCAGTAGGCAATGATCATATCACATACCCATAAACCGTCAGCGGCACAAGCTGTACGTAACACCTCCCAGGTATTGAGCGATCAGAATAAACACAAGCGAACCTGTCAAAACAACCGTCGAGCCAACTGGCAACACTTACCGTACAGTCCGGTCTCTTCGTCAGATATGCTGCATATTGAGTCTAGGGATGATATCGTCGACCCAAATAACTCAATAAGTCATGCCGGTATATGGCCTATAACAGATCGAGAAACTACTGATAACACTTATCAGTAAATCTCAACAGCCCTGGCCAGGGACTTCCTGTTATAGCCAATCGAGCATAGTGCAACATCAACCCCCAATACCGGGAGAGACGAAATCCTTCCTATCGCTTATTGCCTCCATGTGCATCGGGACTGTACCCAAAATCCACCTGTTTGCACGACTCAGTAGAGCCGTAGTAGGATGGAGATCAAAGTACAGTGGGAGGACACACAAGACTCTATGACGATCTCGGGCCTACAGACTAACCTGTACCAGTGTCACCTGAGAACTGCTATCGACGATAGATATAATACCGCATAGGAGTTCTCGGCGAGTCCGTTCAGTGTATCCAGTCTCCATTAAGCACCCGTATACAGTCTTTGGTGTCACTACACCAATGGATATGGGATCATCCATCGCCCATCATATGGGTCAAGTAACGTATACGCTAGTCTACTATGGAATATCGATGCCCCGTCTCGTTACACCCAAGAGTAGGAACATTTCAAGGATATACTTATAAACTACACATATCTCACTAGTATGATCTGCATCATAATCCCAGTAGTCAAGCAAATATCCTAAGGGCTTTATCAACATGCACCAAATGAGTAATAAGCATGATCAAGTGAACCTGTTAAGATAAAGAACAACCAGATAGCATACTATCATGTCGAGTAAGAATGTCCTCTGAATATATATATATATATACACATACCGATACATCCACTATCAAATAATGGCCTCTAGCGCATACATATATCCAACAATATCCCACTTGCACTAAGGCCAATTATTGGCGTATCTCATACCCAAAATCTCAAAAAGTGACTCATGCTGTGGCTGAGCGAGGGCCTTGGTGAGTGGATCCGCGATGTTATTCTTTCTATCTACTTTCCGAATATCGATCTCGCGGCGATCAACTATCTTCCGGATCATATGATATCGCAACAGGATGTGTCTGGATCGCTGATGGGACCTGGGCTCTTTAGCAGTAACATTTCAAAAAAAAAATATTAATTTTGGGGATTTTTATAATTTAATATTATTTTATGGAATATTTTAATATTTCGGTATAATTAAATACCGATAAATGGGAAAATTTTTGGAAAAATTATGGAAAATTCTAAAATAGGGTATTTTATGGAATTATGCCAATTTTAAGCTTTTATGATTAATTATATGCTAATTTAGCGCTAATCGCGATTAAAAATCGCTAATCGGTTTTTTAGCATTTTTGTGCAAAATATGCATATATCTTTTTTTTACACTTGTGTTACATTTCTACCATGTGTTTTGGGTTCACTATTTATGTGAGAAGGATTTAGATGAGAAAAGAAAAGAAAAGAAAAGGAAAAAGGATATTATATTGAGTATGGGCAAGTGAGAAATTGAGAGGGTGAGGTGTGTTGACTTGGACTTAGCCATTCTTCTCATTTCTTCCCTCATCACTCCCTCTCCTTATTCAGCTCCAGCAGCTGCTGCTGCCCCCATCCTTCTCCCCCTCTTCAACTCCCCAAAACACATACAAAACAACTTCAAAACCCCACTCCATTTTGACAAAAAAGATGCACAAGCTCAAGACCAACGCATGGGACCAAGAAAGCAAAGATTTTGGCCACTAGGGGCAACTCAAGAAAATTCTTGACTTGCCAAATGAGGTATTTTTCTGGACCATTAGCTTAGTTTTTGCATACTTATACCCCCATGTTAAGATTAGAATTGATATCGTGTGATTTTGTGGATTTAGGAAAACCTAGTTAGGGTTTGAAGGAATTATGAGTTGTGGTGAGCAATTGAGCTCAGTAGAGGCTGCACAAATACCCTAGTACTTGAATTGAGACCGAAACCTGAGACTTGAAACCCGGTATACGGATTTAGAAATCGATATCGGAAAATTTGTGGAATCTGTGAAGGTTATATGGGATCTGCTATCAACCCGAGACACTGAAAATTATTTTTGTTGGATAGTGGTATGTGCAGGCACCCAGGAAGCTATCACCAAGACCCCAGCCCCTAACTCCTTGTCCCGACCGCAGATTTATTCCGTTTGGCCGCAAATTGAGGCCTGGACCCCACCAAATTGGCTCATTTTGGTTTTGGTGCCCCCTTATCAGTAGATTAGACCCCTGGCATGTGCAAAATTGTCCGATTTGATCTAGGGTGAAATCTGGAGCCTTTTTCTTTAGTTGCTGTTTTGATTCATGTTTCCGTATTTCGTATCTTAAGTCCTGGATTTGCGTATTAGTGTTTTACCTCGAATACTTGGCGTTTATACGACGATATCGAGGATTGATCGATGGTTTTGAAAGTGTACCCGTAGGTTCTAACCTATAGGCCCCTTAACGTATCGTTTTGGTTTTCGTGTGTCATTTTAGTTTTGATTTGGTTTTAATACGCATTTATGATACGTTGATGTGTAGGTACCCCATGAATACTTCGGGACGACAGGCAAGCGCATGGCGACGTTGACAAATAAAGACGCAAGGTGAGTAGATTATATCTACGGGGGAAGTCGGGTGGATGGCGTATAGCACCCCCGCAGTCTGAAGTTGGTATACAATATATGTATATATTATATATATGATAGTTTATATTGTGTCGTGGATATTGTGTTAGGTGTACTATGGATAGATTAGGGTTAGAAGTAAACTAGTGTAGTTCCTAGTCGCGAACCATAGAATAGGTTTACATCCACACGCACACCCTTACATATTCATTATACTTATACTGTGTTGATGATGATAGTAGATGACATTGGAGATGAGTCGATGATATTGGGCATAGTGCCGTGAGATCGGTGATATGATGTGATTCGTATTTGGGAAACGACATATGATTCTTAGCGGGCCTTGGGCGTGTGCTTCACACTCGCAATCATACTTATATAGATGGTATCGATTTGTACTAGACTTAGATCAGTACCCCAGATCATGAGAGATGATGATAAGGATACCAGATAATTGACGAGATAATGTGATATTGACCCGTACCCAGCTATTGGGATGTCGTACGATGAATTACAGTACGAGCAATATATTGATGATTGATCCGCACTAATGACTCGAGGATGTCAGGTGATATACGGTATAGTACGTGATACTATTGAGGCGGGATCACCGACTCTTGTATTTATATTTATATATCTCGACTCAGATTTTGGTGGTTTCCATACCCCTCCGGATTGACTTGATAGTTCGATATAGATTACTTAGTAGATGTTAGACTAGACCCGAGTCATACCTATTTCAAACTAACGAATCAGGAATATTTCATAGATAGGAAAAAGGGACTCTACGGACATTTTCAAAGACGCGTCCTTTCTTAAAAACGTCGTAGCCCTTATTTTACCAAAAACCCCGATTCATCTTATTTCAAATGGCATAACTGCATGACATATACATATGGATGTAGATTCTTTACTGTTGTGTTGATTATTCGATTTCTGCATTTTCAAGCTATTCGCATCGCTTGCATGTGTAAATGAGTTTATTGCTATATTAAAACCATGTTATTAGGACACCGGCATCATTATCGATGATGCATATGTTTCACGTACACTTGATTGCCGGCTCACACACTTCATCATCGATAATTGCCATATCACTACACTGTAGCACTGTTGCATTCAGGATATGACCTTTGCATGACATACTTGTGTACCTATATACTGTATATTCATACGTATTTGCACATACATAAATGATTCTGGCATTGTTTAGAGATTTGGGAACCGCAAGATACTCTTTAAACTGATTCATTTTAAAAGAGTGGTTTCCCTTAATATGTGCCTATTACTATTCCATGTTGCATGATATACTGATATGCTTGCATTTCTTTTACATGTCGCATACATCATGCTTTTTGATTATACCCATTGAGATATGTTCTTTCCATGATATTTCTGGATTTTGGAACCGTGGGAATTTCAAAGAGAGTATGTAATTGTTTTAAAACCCGTTTACCCTTAATATGATATTTCAGTGCGTCCACCATGTGTTTTCTCGGTGCTGAGAGCGACATGTGAAACTCGATTCGAGGAGTTGGATGATCCGTTTGCGGGTACATGGTGGACCCGGTATGGTTCCCCGGGGCGAGAAATGTTTTTCGCGGAGCAGACGATGAGCCTAGCAGGGTGGCGAGTACCTACCGGTGATTGGTTGGATCTGGCGGTTATCCGGAGGATACTGACCAGAGTCGATAGATGGATATGGGCCGACCCATGCTGCCGGGGCCGAGGGCCGATACAACAGACGGAGCCCGATGTATGAGGATTTACGTGTCGATGCTAGGCACATGTTTTCATGATGTTTTCGAGTGTCGATGCTAGGCACTCAGGTTCCATGATTTTGATTATATCCTCATATCTCCATGCATATGCTTTATGATATTTACATGCATGATGCTTATTGTCATTGGGTGGCACGTGGCGGGATCCACATACATACAGACTTTGACTGCATTGATCATACCTCTTATGTATATATAACAGTGGATGAGAACGCTGTTATATATGCCCTTACACCAATATTAGTGGAATGGGACGCTAATATATGTGTATTGATATCAATTTACATACTTCATCATATTTATTTCATGCAGACATTCCTCATATTTATGATTTGTTATTACCTGAGGCACCGGCACGAGCACTTGGCACTACATACATGTATAGATGTTATATTGCCACCTTAGCAGTCTTCAGACTTATCCTTTTGAGGTTTATATATATTTGATCGTATGACCTAGGATTATGTCATGCATTCGATTTCTACTTGTAGATATTTTCTATCCACGAGTTGGCAACTCACCCCCGTTGTGCCACAGCTTCTTGCAGATTTTGCCGTACAGGTTCCATGGAGGCATTTCTGGCACACTGCTTCCTTTGCGGGTGATTTGCTTTGGTAGGTAGGTTCTTTTGCATTAGAACCGCCATTGTATATGTATCATTCATTGTATCTAGAAATTCCATTAACCAAAACTTGTATATTGTTTCAGACTTAGAAAACCAGTTATGTATTATTTCGACCTTAGAGTCGTGCGTTGTAGCATTACGGTTTTCATGCTGTTTTGAGTTCTTTCTGAGTTTTGATCCTCGCCCTTTGGCGTTGTATATTATATTTCTTGCGTGGTTGTGACCGTCGATTGACGAAGAGATAGCTCCCGCTTGGGGATGCCTTTTATCATTGCATATATATTATTCTTGTTGTACCCCGTTCGAGGCCAGTATTTACAAAGGAAACTCTGCCGAAACTTTTAGGAAAGACTATAGATTTTAAAAATGCACATTCGGCTTACTTATTTAAAAATCTTGTATTTAAAACATGTTTTCTTCACTTCTAAAAACTATTTTTCCTTCATTTATTATTTAAAATGGTTTTAGATTTCTGGGCTTTTGGCTTACTTGGATTAAATGGGATCCTATAGACTTTATATGATTCAAGTGCCAGTCACGGGCTATTTCGGGTCGTGACAAAGTTGGTATCAGAGCACTAGGATAACCTTGGTTTGAGTCTAAGTTTGACTATCTGGAGCCTAGGGCGTTTATATATATACGGAACTTAGTCTTGACCTTACGGAACTTAGACTTAGTCGAGGGGGTATTAGACCCGAACCTTCGTCGCGTAGGATGACACTTGGTTGATGGAGTAGGTGACTTCATTAGAGTGACGTACCGTGTGTATGTTCCGCGGCATACTTACGACACGCCACTCCGCTTAAGGAGCCTTAGGATGTACATTTCCTTGCACAGTATTATATTCATTCCTGATCTATCCTCATCGATACTGGTTATGATTGTGCTGCCACGATCACACGGGCAGAGAGAGCTACGGCTAGGGTTGCATCAGCATGAGCTCGTCGCAGACGAGGGATGACCAGGGCGTGATTCCAGAGACGTACGATTGCGTTTGGTGGTGTCGTCTTATTGTGTTTTCGCGCCATGAGCGTTTGGTGGATCGCCTTTATGAGATTTCTCGGACGTGCCGATTGGTACCAGAGGATCAGGTTACTTATAGAAGCCAGTCAGATGTGATGACTATTGATATATCGCTTATTCAGGATGATTGAGGCGCTGTTCAGCGTACAGACGAATGAGCCAGTTGTTGCTGCAAATGATGAGATATCGCCCAGATGATTGGAGCTACTGCAGCATGAGTATATACTTAGAGATATGATGGTGAGTCGCTAGTCAACGAGGATGAATGACTAGGACATGTGGTTCGTTCGCTTACCCGATGCGAGGTCATCAAATAGATTGATTCCAGCTAGAGACGACTTCACGCAGATTCGTTGAGATTCGATGGAGACGATCGAATGTCAGGAGCCCATTTTCCAAGTTTAAGGTATTCGGAAAGACATGCATCCAATTCTATGGACCCTCTAGAAGAATGAAACCCTAACTCGGCATAATGACCGTGTGAAAGACTTCGAACCTAAGGGTTTGCGGCAGTTCCACGGCACCATTAGTGAGGCTTGGGTTTGCCCTTCTACGGCTGGACTACTGATGCTGTGGTATGTACTCGATACTATTAAACTGTACCCAAGATGTTGATCTCTTGGGAGATTATGAGGTTTTGACAAATCGATCGGATGATGCGATATCATGTGATGGGACACACTGCTTGGGAGACTCCAGATACGAGTATAGCCGTTGGAGCGCTGATCGCACGCTTTTGGCGTGTCGGATGTTCAAAGAATTAAAGTGTAACCGCGATCAGGACGGTGTCGCTATGCAGCTAGCCGGTTGAGCACGGGTCGGTCCACAGGGAGATGGTGTTATCTTACCTTTTTGTCTTAGACGAGTCAATAAAGAATCTGTATGAGTTTGATTCTAACCTATGTGTTTATTTGCAAGTATAAAGTTGTTAAGAAGAAAATACGAGATTGTAAGCTAAGAAATCCGTACTCAAAACCTTTGAGCCGAGGCTTGACCAATTGAAGCTAGACAATCGGCAACAACGTGGATTAGGGGATTTAAGCGCGGTATTCGTGGAATCCGGCTTATTTACCCTTGTCCTTCCGTTCTTGTCTCTTGCTTTCACCTCCGGCCAAATCGAACGCAACCGGTCGCGGTTAGGAATCACCGTTACCTTGTCAGGGTAGGGTGCCTAACGGAGCGCTTGCGTATGGTTTGGGCGAAGTTCAAATGGAAAATAACGGGAAAAGGAATTGGTAAAGAAATGTTAACTTACAATATCATATGGATTCTTAACAACAACAATAAATACAACATTCACAAAAGAGAACCAAAAAGAGAGAAAAAAGAAAAGAACAAAGAAAAGAAAAGATTACAAGAATTAAAGTGCATGAATATAAATTGCAAGTAATTAAAGTGCAAGGAAATAAATTGCAAGTAATAAAAAACAAGTAATAAAAAGCGGGTAATAAAGAGAACAAGAAACTAGGACTCAAGACAAGCATGTGATCAATAGCCAACCCTTAAACTTGCAAGCTCAATCAAGAGGTTGCAAGATCAAGGGAAGGGTAGAGAACGCATGTGAATTGAAGCGCTAATTCCATGTAAGAATACGACCCTTGAGATCGATAACTAACCCTTAACCATTCAAGCTCAATGAAGAGGTTGAATGATCAAGAGAAAGCAAGAATCTCAAGGGGAAGAAGAAACACAATAGAATGATACAAAACCCTCATCTTCATTAATCTCCCACTCAAAAGCTCTCACTACAATTTCATGGAGGAGGAATGAAGAAGAAGAAGAAAAAAGAACTAAAACTACAAAAGAAAGATGAACAAAAGAATGCAAAGAATGATCCTTGGCTTTGGCAAGTTCTGTTGTATTTATAGGCAGGGAGTTGAAGATCTAGGGCAACCATCAGCCCAGAAATGAAGTACCAAAAATACCCCCAAAAGACGACAAAAGGAGGCCACAGTACGGCCGCGGATCCGCCGCCAATACCCCCTATTGGCCGCGGATCCGCCGCACTATAGAGGGTTTAGGGGCTCTGATTTTCTGTGCTTCCCTGGTTTCTTGTCCTTTGTTGTCTGGTATATGTATTTTCTGAAAATACATTCACAATTCTTCCAGAATTTCTGTTGAGGAAAGGTGGACTTTTTGTGGATGTCTTTTGTCATGATTGCCTCGAGCTCCGTGTGGATTTCTTGGAACTTGTTGTTGCCATTGAGCCTTGTGCATGAAGGTGACATTGATTTGACATTTTGTCTTCCTGAACTGGTATCTGGCAACATACGGATGACGAGCGGAGACCGTGTTTTCTCAGTAGTTGGCAGGAACCCGGATTTTGTCGTGTTTTCCATGAATTTCACCGTTTTAGAACCGAGAACCTGTATCCTGCAAATATGTAACAAACACGGATTAAAAGCACCTACCTATAAACAACCGAGCGTAAGAATGGGCGGTATAAAATGCAGTATTCTGTGATGAACAAATACCCCCAAACTTAACTTTTGCTCGTCCCGAGCAAAACCAATTATTCACAAAAATAAAATCCTAACCGCACTTTCGCAGGGAACGCGATTGCACTGAGCGCGTGCAACAAGCCGTTAAACCTCTAGGTGTCCCTAGTAGGAGGAGTGTTGTCTCCTGAGGGTTTTCAGCGGATTACACCCACAAAATCCCGTCAAGCTAGTGTCATAAAATAACTAAGATTCAAACCCTAAAGTTTTGTTTTAGAAAATAACAATTCTATAATCCTAAGTCTAGATCATCGAACCTTTATTTTTCACACCTCACTTCTTATTTAACTACAGATTTTATATGTCTTTATGTGCAGTGCAAATAGAGTCGTTAAGTTCCAGAAGGATCGATTAAAGTCATCATGTCGCACAATAAAGCCCAGATAACAATTTTAAAAGGATCACATAAGTTTTATAACGAGTTAAGCATTTTTCAAGTTTCGTTTTCCAGTAAGGTTTCAACTTCAGAATTTCTATCTTCTTTAACAGGAAACTAAGTCGTATTTTTCACTCCACCTTTTTCTTGTTTTCATTTCATACACACCTCTGTGAACGTGCAATAGTCTTTATCAAAGAGTAAAACCTTCATATCTCCGTTAAATTTTTTTTAAAAGCCTGTCTTTTATCAAGATTATTCTCACACAAAGAACCGTTAGGAATTTTAACTCGGAGAGAACACTTGCTTGACTTTGTTTTAAACTGGACTTTCTAGGCTTCTTAGCGAGCTTTGGGCCAATGCACCCAAACCAGTTGGTTTTAGGGCATTAGGTGTAGAAACACCCCAGCGGACTTAATTACTCAAGTTACCTAGGTCCAAAAACAAAAGACAGTTTGTCGTGAAAATCAGATGATTTGATACGAACGGAGATATAACCGGCAGTTCAAATATTTTTTTTGGATAAAAGACGTGTTTAGTGAGTTTGGTGTGTAATCATTCCAATCAAGTTTCCGATGGGTTATTTTTCAGACTTAGCTCCAATTACGGCATCAATAACATTCCTTCATATTCGCTTTACTTCATAAACTATTCTTGACATTACTTATTTCAGAACAAATCTATTTGATCCTCAGAAAATCATTTATCTGTTTAAAAGTTTAAACATGAAAGACTTGTCATCTAATTCCAAAAATTCACGACACATGTAGTGTGATGTAAAGACGTATATCAGCTATAGTTAACTTCAAAGGAGAGTTATCTTTCAGGTTTTCAAAATCTAAACATAAGATTTAGTTATTCCTATTTTTTCAAACAAAAACCGTCGAATGTTGAATCAGAGTTCTCCACAAGCTAACATGACATAAAAAGTTTTTATATTTTAAGAAAATTTTCAGATTTTTATGGATTTTATGGTTTTAATATGCAGATGCAAAATATACATATGAATGCGAAAAAAGAAAGCTTACCGAGCACACCCCCAAACTTAAACTTGATAGTGCCCTCACTGTCAGGCTATACCAAGAGGGTCAAAATTGTCGGCGCTCCCCCAAAAACAAATTATATACAAAAAAAAAGGAAAACAAAAAATATATACAAAAAAAGGTGTCCCCCCCAAACTTAAGTAAAACAATGTTTCTACTGTTAAGCGTTGAAATTCAGGATTAGGGGGGAAAGAGAACAGTATCAAGCTATACAAGGCCTTACACAGGCCAAAAGTTAGTACCAACCATTCAAAGATCTTATCGTGATAAAGCAGTGGCTGGTGAAAGAAGGTGAAGAGGAAGGAAATGGAGAATACGCGAGACCGTATGCAGAGAGAAGCGGGATACGGTCTCGGTATATGAGAGGAAGAAGAATGGCGGAAGGGAAAAAGAAGTGGAATACGAACTTGAGGGTGCAAATGGAGTAAATAGATTAGCACAATTTGTGATGAGCGATGTGTAAAAAGAGATTGTGCTAATATATTTACCCGTCGAGAAATGGGGTCAAATCCCTCAAGATTTGTGAGAAACCATGGGTACGCCGAACTTGGTAAACCAAACACAGGAAGTGAAAATGGTACGGGTTCTTGCAAGGTCGGAACGATGGAAAGGATGGAGGGAAGTGGTTGAGGAAGGGAATCGGTTAAGGGTTCTGGAGGGTGTACACAGTCAGTGAAAGGAACAGGATGAATTGGAAAATCCGACTCATCATCGAGAACTGTTTCATCCTCAAAAATATCCTCAAAATTCTCCTCAAAGTTAAGCTTATCCATGCATATTTCATCAAAGTCCAGACGCATATGTTGTTCGGGAAAAACAGTAATGACTCGGGATGATGAATTGGAGAGAAAAACTCAGTCAAATCTACGGGTTCATCATCCAAAATATTCCCAGCGTCAATATCCTTAATCAAGTGAAAATCAAAATTCTCTGACACCTCAACCAAAGCATGGATATTAATCAATTCAGGTTCTAAGATGGAGGTGTAGAGGTCAAAAGGATTGGGTGTGGTTTCACTTGGCAAGGTCCCTTCACAATCGGGCAAATCAAACACTACAAAGTCGCACAACTCATTAAACATTCTATCTTCAACTGATAATTCATTTGGGACACTTGATAGACTTTCAACACAGGAGTTGTGGGATTCAATTTGAGACGGGTAGGTTTGATTTGGAAGGGGGTACATCTCACTCTCTCCTCTCAAATTCACAGCCTGTCCTGCCGCCTCATCATACATTCAAAAAGTTGGAGCTAGTTGAAAACTAGCTACCGGGTCACTAGGTTGCATGAGGGCGGCCATGGACGCATTCAAATCCATCATCTGTTGGCTTGACGCTACCCTAAAATCTTCCAACGACTGTTCCAGACTAGACATAGATTGTGATGGGGTTTCAGTAAAAGATTCAAAGTTATTTGGATACTGAAAACTCCCAAACGGCTGTTCTGAAGTAATGTCTAGGGAAGGTGCAAAAGTAGGGTAGGACTGGTAGGAATTGAATGGCTGGACAGGAGCAGGATCAACATTTGGATAAGAAGGTGAATGGAATTGTTGATCCCAAGAATTTGAAGTGGTGAAAGGAGTGAAAGATCGGCTACGAGATTGTTCAATACGTTCAGCAATAGACATAGGTCTCGGGGTTACAACTGGATTTTCAAAAGGGGTATCAACGCAAGAAGGTGTGAATGTTTGAAACGGTTGATACGAAGTGGATTGCGGGGTCTAGTTGTTCGTCCTAGACGCGTCTATCCGATCTTTCAAAGAAATTTTTGGCATGGATGGATCGTTCGAAGTTCGACCAAAACAAGAACCGTAGGAAGTAATGTCTGGTTGTGGGTACCAAAGTTCGGCAAGAGTTTTGCGAGGTGGAGTACCCATGATATGAAGAGAGAATGAAAGAAAGGAAGAGAAAAGGAGAGGAAAAAGAATGTGATTTTTTTTTTATTATTAACAAAAGAATGAAATATACATAAAAAGAATATGGACAAAAATAATCAGGACTCAAAAATACCACACACCTAATCGTTCTAGGGTTCACCTAGGTCAACTAGACCTGCTTCAGAACTTGATTGTCGAAGTAAAACTGTGTCGAGAAACAGGCTCAAGATACACTGATCACGAGGCCAGGTAAGTGCAGAGATAAGGGGAGGTTTTCCAACGCTTTCGCGAAGTTCCTTAATTAAATAACCCTTTCTCTTTTGGCGGTTTCGCCGTTAACACTTTCCTAGACACCCCGTAAACAATATACCGTTAAGCAAGGTTCTAAACACAGTTAACTTCTCCTAGTGAGCGCGAAGTCCTTAAGGCTTAAAGTCTAGTTTCTTTTAAATTTGTGCGGGTAAACGTTATGCGCAGTTCGTGATTTGTGGGCCACGGAAAAGGTGATGAAATCCTTTACCGTATGTTGTGGGGTTCGCTTGCCCTTAAGTCCGTATTAATGTATGCAATGCGCAATTCAAAAATTCTTTAAAGAATCAAACGATCGTTTTTTAGTTTAAGCGCGGCGCTGCAACAAATACGGGTTAGTCAATTTTTAGCGTTTGCTAGCGAACTTGCAAAGAATCCTGCAAAAGAATAGTATATTGGAAGCGTCGGATTTGAGAAGAAGGTGTTAGTAAAATACGTACCGTTAAGTTTTGGGTTAGGAAACCCCCGTTGAATCAAATCCGGTAAGCTTGAAAGGTTCGCTTGCGCGGGTCAAACTACCCGGATCTTTGGCACTGTACTTCGTAATCACCTTTTCCTACGCTTTGCTCCCCACAATCGCAGTTTGCAAACTTGCAAAAATCTGCACTCTTGCCCACAAAAATTATCAAAAAAAACAAAAAGATTTTTTTTATATACAAAAAGAATATTAACCCGAATAACAAGAAAGAAAATACGCTACCGTCTCCCCTGCAACGGCGCCATTTGATCGCACGCTTTTGGCGTGTCGGATGTTCAAAGAATTAAAGTGTAACCGCGATCAGGACGGTGTCGCTATGCAGCTAGCCGGTTGAGCACGGGTCGGTCCACAGGGAGATGGTGTTATCTTACCTTCTTGTCTTAGACGAGTCAATAAAGAATCTGTATGAGTTTGATTCTAACCTATGTGTTTATTTGCAAGTATAAAGTTGTTAAGAAGAAAATACGAGATTGTAAGCTAAGAAATCCGTACTCAAAACCTTTGAGCCGAGTCTTGACCAATTGAAGCTAGACAATCGGCAACAACGTGGATTAGGGGATTTAAGCGCGGTATTCGTGGAATCCGGCTTATTTACCCTTGTCCTTCCATTCTTGTCTCTTGCTTTCGCCTCCGGCCAAACCGAACGCAACCGGTCGCGGTTAGGAATCACCGTTACCTTGTCAGGGTAGGGTGCCTAACGGAGCGCTTGCGTATGGTTTGGGCGAAGTTCAAATGGAAAATAACGGGAAAAGGAATTGGTAAAGAAATGTTAACTTACAATATCATATGGATTCTTAACAACAACAATAAATACAACATTCACAAAAGAGAACCAAAAAGAGAGAAAAAAGAAAAGAACAAAGAAAAGAAAAGATTACAAGAATTAAAGTGCATGAATATAAATTGCAAGTAATTAAAGTGCAAGGAAATAAATTGCAAGTAATAAAAAACAAGTAATAAAAAGCGGGTAATAAAGAGAACAAGAAACTAGGACTCAAGACAAGCATATGATCAATAGCCAACCCTTAAACTTGCAAGCTCAATCAAGAGGTTGCAAGATCAAGGGAAGGGTGGAGAACGCATGTGAATTGAAGCGCTAATTCCATGTAAGAATACGACCCTTGAGATCGATAACTAACCCTTAACCATTCAAGCTCAATGAAGAGGTTGAATGATCAAGAGAAAGCAAGAATCTCAAGGGGAAGAAGAAACACAATAGAATGATACAAAACCCTCATCTTCATTAATCTCCAACACAAAAGCTCTCACTACAATTTCATGGAGGAGGAATGAAGAAGAAGAAGAAAAAAGATCTAAAACTACAAAAGAAAGATGAACAAAAGAATGCAAAGAATGATCCTTGGCTTTGGCAAGTTCTGCTGTATTTATAGGCAGGGAGTTGAAGATCTAGGGCAACCATCAGCCCAGAAATGAAGTACCAAAAATACCCCCAAAAGACGACAAAAGGAGGCCACAGTACGGCCGCGGATCCGCCGCCAATATCCCCTATTGGCCGCGGATCCGCCGCACTATAGAGGGTTTAGGGGCTCTGATTTTCTGTGCTTCCCTGGTTTCTTGTCCTTTGTTGTCTGGTATATGTATTTTCTGAAAATACATTCACAATTCTTCCAGAATTTCTGTTGAGGAAAGGTGGACTTTTTGTGGATGTCTTTTGTCATGATTGCCTCGAGCTCCGCGTGGATTTCTTGGAACTTGTTGTTGTCATTGAGCCTTGTGCATGAAGGTGACATTGATTTGACATTTTGTCTTCCTAAACTGGTATCTGGCAACATATGGATGACGAGCGGAGACCGTGTTTTCTCAGTAGTTGGCAGGAACCCGGATTTTGTCGTGTTTTCCATGAATTTCACCGTTTTAGAACCGAGAACCTGTATCCTGCAAATATGTAACAAACACGGATTAAAAGCACCTACCTATAAACAACCGAGCGTAAGAATGGGCGGTATAAAATGCAGTATTCTGTGATGAACAAGCGCCGTCCATGCAGCCACGAGAAGACGAGTCCAAATCAGTCGACATTGGAACAAGTGGAGCAAAGAGTTCGCACGAGATTTCGACGTGATGACATTCCACTCCGCTGACATCAGAGGCGCGATACGCATGCAAAGGCGTTGTGAGTTGATCGAGAATGGACGAGTATGGAGTATACCTCTACAGGTTGGGACGAGTTCCCGAGGACGTGTTCGGCTAGATATCTTCTACAGAGTGATGAAGATACCGAGTTCATGATTTCGAGTCCGTGTGAGAGACTTCGGATTGACCGTATCCGAGAAAATTTGCAGTGCGTAGATAGAGATTTGACGTCGAAGTGGACGATGATACAGACAAGCTGGACAAGAGGTACGTGCGAGATACTGATGAGCTGTTGTTACTCAACATTGAGATTATGGTCGGATATGTCTACAGAGGCGTTGGGATGCGACCAGTTTCCGAGTAAACGCTGTGCTGAGGACGCAGATGTCCAGAGAGCGAGAAAAGATTATTCCAGAGTACCATCCTCCGTACAGTTCGGCTTAGGAGAGATTAGAAAAGACCTTGAGCGGGGTTCCTTCCAGGACACTGCTGCAATAAGATTTGCACCAGGAGCAGATGTGTGATGTGCATTCAGAGGACCAGAGGTCGGCGCCAGTGACATGCTGCTTTACGAGTGGTCATGAGGATTGACCGAGAGATGACCAGAGAAGTGCCAGGACGGAATCGTCCCCGTTAGGACACCTGACATGGCCGATGAGCCGATTGATTGCGAGATTGGTAATCCACAGAGGAGATAAGGACCCAGAGACAGAGGACGCCAGACCGTGAGCAAGAGGCAAGTAGATTTCTTGCGCTGCAAGTATTGGATGCACCGACACCTTCTCGACTTTGAAGGAGGATATACCGACGACGGTATTTATGATTTGTGATTTTGTGATTCGATTATCACGTATCCGTCACTTTGGATTCCGGTATTTTGGACAATTTATTCGCATGATTTTGTTTTGATGGCTGTGTTTCATGATATCTGTTTTCTTGCACCATGGTTTCACTTACTGGATATTTATACTTTGCGTATAGTTATTACTCTTAAGGTATTGATTATGATTTCATTCCTATTTTATGCCGGTGATTTGATTTACGCTTCCAGCATAATTTTCATGCACTTTTAGTGTTTTGATTTGATTTGTGCACGCTGATGCACACAGTTGTGAGATTATACATGCGGTATACCTGATCTTGATTGAGCCGTATTGTATACCGTTGATTTTGATTCTGATATTGATGTTGATTTCTTGCACTCTGTGCATTTGATTTGGATTTCCGCGCGTGTTGAGCGCATGCTTTGAGGTACGATTTTGGTGCACACCAGATTCACTAAATCGAGACTCTTCATGCATGTCAGATGCACCTGATTTTGCTGTCGGGCACACCCATTGCCTATGACAGATGTTTCGTGCACACCCGTTGCACTTAGATGTCGTTTCTGTGCACATGTATGACACATATATGGATTTTGATTTCCGTACGCACCAGACGCACAAGATATTCTTATATATACCTTTTTAGGATTGATTCCTTATGGACCAGTACGTTCTTATGGAATTTGCTATGTATTTTCATACTGAGCAGGACTAGTCAGAGGACAGTACTTGGATATATTTTGCATGCATTACTTTAACTATTTACATGTTTAGTTTTGATTTATATCATATTGATTTCATTTTGGATTTGACATTTGTGTTTTTATCATGACTTCGCGCGGGATGCTTGAAGGAGTTTCGATTTTGAGTTATCTGTTCATTACTTATGCGCATGCATTGCGCTATGATGCGTTCTATGTATTAATGATTTCGGAGCCCCGACGACTTGAATTTTTACTGAAATGTTTTAGTATTTGGGGGTTTAAATTTAAATTCGGGGACCGAATTTCTTTAAGGGGGAAGATTGTAACATTTCAAAAAAAAATATTATTTTTGGGGATTTTTATAATTTAATATTATGTTATGGAATATTTTAATATTTCGGTATAATTAAATACCGATAAATGGGAAAAATTTTGGAAAAATTATGGAAAATTCTAAAATAGGGTATTTTATGGAATTATGACATTTTAAAGTTTTTATGATTAATTATATGCTAATTTAGTGCTAATCGCGATTAAAAATCGCTAATCGGTTTTTTAGCATTTTTGTGCAAAACATGCACATATCTTTTTTTTACACTTGTGTTACATTTCTACCACGTGTTTTGGGTTCACTATTTATGTGAGAAGGATTTAGATGAGAAAAGAAAAGAAAAGAAAAGAAAAGGAAAAAGGATATTATATTGAGTATGGGCAAGTAAGAGATTGAGAGGGTGAGGTGTGTTGACTTGGACTTGGCCATTCTTCTCATTTGTTCCCTCATAACTCCCTCTCCTTCTTCAGCTCCAGCAGCTGCTGCCGCCCCCTCCTTCTCCCCCTCTTCAACTCCCAAAAACACATCCAAAACAACTTCAAAACCCCACTCCCTTTTCACAAAAAAGATGCACAAGCTCAAGACCAACGCATGGGACCAAGAAAGCAAAGATTTTGGCCACTAGGGGCAACTCAAGAAAATTCTTGAGTTGCCAAATGAGGTATTTTTCTGGACCATTATCTTAGTTTTTGCATATACCCCCATGTTAAGATTAGAATCGATATCGTATGATTTTTTGGATTTAGGAAAACCTAGTTAGGGTTTGAAGGAATTGTGAGTTGTGGTGAGCAATTGAGCTCAGTAGAGGCTGCACAAATACCCTAGTACTTGAATTGAGACCCAAACCTGAGACTTGAAACCCGGAATACGGATTTAGAAACCGATATCGGAAAATTTGTGGAATCTGTGAAGGTTATATGGGATCTGCTATCAACCCGAGACTCTGAAAATTATTTTGGTTGGACAGTGGTATGTGCTGGCACCCAGGAAGCTATCACCAAGACCCCAGCCCCTAACTCCTTGTCCCGGCTGCAGATTTATTCCGTTTGGCCGCAAATTGTGGCCTGGACCCCACCAAATTGGCTCGTTTTGGTTTTGGTTCCCCCTTATCAGTAGATTAGACCCCTGGCATGTGCAAAATTGTCCAATTTGATCTAGGGTGAAATCTGGAGCCTTTTTCTTTAGTTGCTGTTTTGATTCCTGTTTCCGTATTTCGTATCTTAAGTTCTGGATTTGCGTATTAGTGTTTTACCTCGAATACTTGGCGTTTATACGACGATATCGAGGATTGATTGATGGTTTTGAAAGTGTACCCATAGGTTCTAACCTATAGGCCTCTTACCGTATCGTTTTGGTTTTCGTGTGTCATTTTAGTTTTGATTTGGTTTTAATACGCATTTACGATACAGTTTGAGAGACTCTTCGGGATACTTGGTAAGCGATACTACAGCAGCTTGCCCTGGTGCAAGTGGGAGATTGTTAGTTGTATATATGCCCTAGAGGCCAGTATTGTACAGATGATGTATATTATATTGGATGCTTGGACATATATAGAGAGAACTTTCTTGCTCGATATGATAGTATGCTATCTGGTTGACATTTATCTTAACATGTATACTTGTCTCTTGATACTGTCTTATAGTTATATATTGGTAAAGCCCTTAGGAAGTGTACTTGACTACCAGGACTATGATGCAGATCATACTGGTGGGGCCATGGTAGTCCATAAGTACATCCTTTAATTTTCCTAGTCGTGGGTGTATCGAGACAGGACATCGATATACCAGAGTAGACTAGCGTATACACTTCTCGACCCCTGAGATGGGCGATGGATGATCCCATATCCATTGGTGTTTGACATCAGAGATAGCATACGGGTGCTCAGTGGTGACTGGGTATACTGGACGGACTCGCCGAGAACTCCCAGATGGTATTATACCTCACGTCAGATGGCAGTTCTCTGGTGACACTTGTGCAGGTCAGTCTGTAGACCCGAGATCGTCATAGAGTCTTGTGTGATTCCCACTGTGCTTTGATTTCCACCTTACCACGTCCAAGAGGGCGTGCAAAACGGTGGTTTTTGGGTAAAGTCCCGAGTCATATGGAGGCAATGAGCGATAAGAGGGGTTTCGTCTCTCCCGGTATTGGGGGTTGATGTTGCGCTGTGCTCGGTTGGCCATAACAGGGAAGTCCCTGGCCAGGGCTGATTTAGAGATTTACTGGTAAGTGTTACCAGTAGTTTCTCGACCAGTTATGAGCCTCACATCGGCATGACTTATCGGTTATTGGGGTCTGACGTTTACCACCCCTAGACTTGATATGAGACATATCAGACAAGGAGACCGGACTGTACGGGAAGTGTTACCGTTAGGCTTTTACAGGAGTTGGAGCGGGCTTGCTTGCTGATCTTCTGATCGCTCAATACCCGGGTATCCGTTACTTCCAGCTAGTACCGCTGACGGCTTGTGGGTGCTTGATGTGATCATCACCTACTTCCGCCGTATTGACGAGTCTTTAGAGTCCTACATAGAGGTTTTACTGGCTCAGGCAAAACGAAATAGGAGCGCATATGTGATATGTGCGGGACCGAGAATAATGCGTGTATATGATACCGTATTCTATTCTCACGACTTTTTGTATCGGTCGGTTATATGTGATATAGCCTGGTTATCGAATCAATGGTTGATTCGATAAGTCGATACATTGAATGTTAGTCGGTTATATGAGATATAACCGGATCATTAATTCAAGTGTTGATTTAATAATTTAGTGTATAATTGTATATTAGATATACTAATTTACATTAACTAACATTTGTTCACTTAAGGATTTTTCTCACATGTGCACAACTTTAATATATATGTGATATATATTAAAATGTGTTTTCATTTTGTATCATGGATGTTGATACATCATGCATGGGTGTGCAAGACATACACCATTCTATTTTAAATGGTGGTTTATAGTTATTTAAGGTAATTACAAATTAGTGGAGCTTTTGTCACAAGCATGAAGCTTGTGGAAGCTTGTGGATGCTTTAACAAAGTCCACTAACTTTGTTTTACTTTAGATTTTTATTAACCTAACCATTTTGGATTAGCCATGGTTATGTCTCTACATGAGTTAGTATATGATACTCACTCACCCATGGTTAGCTCTCTTGACTTGATGATTATCCTCATCTTTTCTTTTGTTCATCTTCTTCTTCTTCTTTGAGCAAAAGAAAAGCTTGCTAGGGTTTTAAAAAGAGAGTGAAAGATTGTGAGAAATCAAATTCTAAAGAGAACTCACTTCCTATTTCTCCATCCTCTACTAGACTAGCACTTTAGTTTAGGGTGTTTGCTTCACTAATTCTCTAGTTAGTGAAATAGTAGCTTGAGTTGGTATTACCTCGACGTAGATCATCTTCGGCCTCTAAGACTTCAAGCAAGGACGCTTCTTTCGCCTCGTGAAGCCATGCAAGAGCCCGGGAGAACCATGATCGCAACGAAAGGACTACAGCAAGGAGCTTTAGAAGTGAAGGACCGATCTACAAAGGTTGTATTTCGTATTCACTTAGTGATAAATGTAATTTACTTGCATGTGTAACCCTAATTATTTAGCAAAGATCTTGTTTAGGGTTATTCGGCACGGCTAAAATTTTAATCGGGCATGGTTGATGCCTTATAGAACCTTATTAGAGTGCCTAGTAACCCTACAGTGGTATCAGAGCCTAGCTAGAGCATTAGGCGACGTGTATACGAAGTTAAAACTCCGATCGAACCCTGATACGACGATTTGAACCCCTCTCTGGACATTTTTTAAAAACCGTGATTTTTCTGAATTAAAAATACCTAAAAATATTAGCAGGTAATTTTAAGCATAACTGTGCAAAACGATGACGTAAGCCGTACGGACCGCCACGGAACCGCGGCCATACCCTTCTTGGGCCGCGGATCCACGGTCGTACAGTGAGCTTTGACTTTTCTTTTGGCACATTAATGCCCGTAGCTGCTAGTTATATTTTCTGGGTATTTTTTATCTGACTCAAGTGTTGAGTGTTCTGGGGTTTATTTTGTATTCGTTGATTCGATTGGAAAATTTAATTTCGTTATGTTTTCCGGATATTTAGAAAGTATTAAAATGTTCGAACGGATATCATTAACTCGCTTTTTCCCGACACGAAAAACTTTCAAGTGTTGAATTTTTCTTGAGTTTGAATCTTTCGGAAAAACGTGCAAGTAACGCGATGGACCCTGTAGAAGAACACAAACCTTAACTCGATTATGTGACCGTCTGGACCGCCTCTAAACCTTAGGGTTTGTGGCTGTACGGCGTGCCACATGTGAGGCGTTGGCTTGACCCTTTTACGGCTGGACCGTTGGTACTATGACGTATTCTGGAATTTTTGAACTCCGCTCAAGTGTTGAGCTATTTAGGAAATCTTGGATATTTGATTATTCGATCGGAAAGTTTAATACTGTCTATTTATCTGGAATGTGATACAATATGTGGAATTCATATAGTTAGGCATGAAATGCAAAATATGTGATATTTCGGATTTACGATGTCTAAAGAGATTGTGGATTCCAAATGTTGTAGTTTTACACTTTCTTTTTTGCGACTGTAAGTGTAATATGTGATATCGCGAGTTTCGTTGCTATATGTCAACGATAATTGGGATGCGCATATTTACTTACGTTGATGACATGTAATGTTATGTGTTGCTGGATATGTTATATTGGATCGTCGTGTTTTTGAATAGCCGGGGGTTTTATGTGAGATGAGGGTTTTTATTTTCATTCATGAAAAATTAAATGTATGTAATATTCTTTTATTGGGGCACTTCCGGGATGAGGATGATGTCACCATTGTATATTATTTACTTTTCCGCATTAGGTAGACCCAAGGAGGAGAGCACAAGTAACCGGGTTCTAGAGTCCAGTGGGAGACCAACTCGAGGAGTCGAGTCCGGGTCTTCTAACTCTAGAATTGGAAGGGTTGCTTGCTGCTCTCGTAGGGGTCTAGGGGTGTGGGTTTGGCTATTCATCGTGACCGTGGAATCCGTGTTTTATAGTTGCTCAAAATAAAACACGGAGGTCCTAGTATATCCAATGTTTCATATGTTTCTTCTGCTGCGATATCTATGATATGATCATTTGATATGTTGTGATAGATAGATACTGTATATAGTATATATGATATATTATATAGACGTTACTTATATTTTACACCCGTGCTAGCCCTTCCCCGCTCTGCCGTTAGTTACCTAACCTAACGGTGCACGAGGGGACATAGAGGCGAATGCGGATGGCATAAGTGTACGTCGTATTTATCTGTGATGTTTAGGCGACTTAAATGATGGGACTTCATTAATATGATTAATGAAAGAAAAGAAACCTAAATGATGTTGTAGAATCAAATTTTCAAAAAGGGTAGCTACAGTTTTTGCTTTGCATAGCGATATATATGATATATCCTGCACCTTATTCGATGAGGAAAGAGCCAAGATACCTTCACCGAGAGTGACCTCTTTAGCAAAACTGGCAGATGCTACAACACTCGGTTTGTCTTTTGATTGATTTTGGAGTTTTTTCTTTGCATAGCGATATATATAATATATCCCGCACCTTATTCCATAAGGAAAGAGCCGAGATCCCTTCACCGGGAGTGACCTCTTTAGCAAAACTAATAAAAGTCTCAAAATCACTCCATTTCAAAATTCACATGATTCTACAACGATATCAAGTTCATTACGCAATATGTTTTCAGAAAAACCTGTCGTAGCCCTCCGTCATTTTAGATAATTTGAATATAGTATTCGTGCTGTATTTGTTTGCTTTCGTCAAGGTGTAGTGTGCGGTAGCTATATGCTGCTTATCTGCTACATATAATGCGATTGGATTAGGGTAGTCGTACGGCTTTGTTAGCTTTCGTCAAGGGTCGTGTGGGTGGGTTTAATTCAGTCAAGAAATGTACGGGTCGAACTTGACTAGAAAGCTATGGTTTGTTGGCTTTCGTCAAGGTCATAGCACGTTGGTGGAAAAATATTATCGGGAATTTCAAGTGTTGAAATTTGCAATGAGATTGCATACCTTCTATGAGATAGTTGGATCCCGATACCCACTGCGAGTAATTGTTACTCCTGGGAGAGTTTTACACAGGACAATTAGCCGATCAAGTAGGTGTCTAGAAAGGTGTCAATGGGGTTACGCCTCTGGGAAAACGAGGTTTACTTTAATTAGGTCCGTGCGAAAGCACAGGGAACCTCCCTCAAAGTACCGACACTGGCCTGGCTGCAGGATTGGCGAAATTGTAGGGTGTAATTAATCCCGACTTGTCTTTCCTTGTAGGGTTTGAAGGAAGATTTGATAAAAACGGTGGGAGCCATCCTGATTAGATAAAATAATAACCAATCTGATCTTGCAAGAGCATACGTTAAAGTGTTTTTCTTCTCTCTCTCTCCAGGTAGCGACAGCCATACATCTATTGAATATGCCCCCCACCAAATCTGTGTCTACCACTCCATATGCGATATGGAAAGGGAAAAGACCATGTCTTAATTATGTTAAGATATGGGGTTGTCCAGCCAATGTCAAACGACAAAATCTGGACAAACTTGAGGCGCGGTCTGTTCTATGCAAATTTGTAGGATATCCCAAGAATTCACAAGGGTATATCTTCTACCACACTGAGGAACAAAAGGTGTTTATTTCTCGGCATGCCACCTTTTTAGAAAAGGAATTTCTTGCAAAAGAGATTAGTGGTCATGAGGTAGAACTGGAAGAGGTTCCAGCTACAAAAGCTGCAACAGAAGATCTGGTGGAACCAGAGGATTCGGTAGTTCCCGATGAACCCCAGCCACTCCGTCGATCTAGTAGGGTTCCTCACCCACCTGAGAGATACTACGGTTTTCTCATGGATGGTGGGAGCGAGGATTGCATCATGGTTGATGATGACCCAACTAGCTTCGAGCAGGCCATCACGAGTGGGGACTCAGTGAAATGGCTGGATGCAATGCGGTCCGAGATGGAATCCATGTACACCAACAAAGTATGGACTTTGGAAGATGCTCCTGAAGGGGTAAAACCCATTGGGAGCAAGTGGATCTTCAAGAAAAAACTTGGTGTAGATGGGAAAGTGGAGACTTTCAAATCTAGACTTGTTGCAAAGGGTTTTCGTCAAAGACCAGGTGTGGACTATGACTAAACTTTTTCTCCAGTGGCTATGCTTAAATCCATCCGGATCATGCTTGCCATCGCTGCATATCATGACTACGAAATCTGGCAAATGGATGTTAAGACCGCCTTTCTAAACGGTGATTTAGAAGAGAGCGTGTACATGACTCAGCCAGAGGGCTTCGTAGCTAGTGGTGTGAGTGCACGACGGCGCCCCGGCCGTCAATCCGACGCCGGAATGCGGAAGCGATGATTTACTTTAACTTTTTAAACCGGCACCACCGCGCACTATAAACCCGGATCGGGCCATTAATCTAGTCCTAGCTAACAAGAGAAAGGGTAGAGAGATATACCGAGCGATCCGTGTCCTTCGGTCTTCTCGTCGTCCTCCCGATCTCCCCGCGGAATCTCCGGTCTCCACCACGTCGCCGGAAGGGCACCACGTCGCCGGCTTCTTTTACGGGCTTCCACCTCTGGACCGAGGCAACTCGGGCACGAAGTTGGCGAGTCGACGTGCCCAAGATTTGCTGTAGAATAAGTGTGGAACTCTATGTCTCATTTGGGGATTGTAGAAGTTGCCATTTGGTGGAGGAATGATATGAACTTATGGAGATGGAACTTGTGGGATTTTACAAAGCCAAAGAGATCAAGAAAACCCCACCACAATTTTTGGACAGCCCCTTCATGGCTTGGCCGGCCATAGTATGAGGAAGATAAGAGAGTGAGTGAATGAGGGAGAGCCTCACAAGAATAATGCAAGAGAGAGATAAAAAATGTTATCATGAAAAGAAATGATCACACACTCAAACCCACACTCAAACAACTATCATCATTACACCAAAGTCAAGCAATGATCATCAACCAAAACCAATACTCCATCAACTAATCATCAACAACCATGATGAAAAGAAGAAGAAGAAGTCAAATGAAGTCAAATGGTGGAGGAATTATCATTATACAACAATATGCGAATAACACCCTCCAAAATGCTTATTTGCACAAATGCAAATAAGCCCTCCTCCACCAATCTTCAGCCAATGAAAGATACAAAGAAATATGGCTGAAACGGAAAACGAACTGGCAACTCCAAAAAACTGATCCCGTAATAAATTACAGGAAAACCCCGCTACTGTATATATACATACCCGCATTTGTATTCCGACCGAAATACAAATGCAATGAGACAAAATCTACACTGTACAATACTAGGATCCGGTTTAAACCAAAGCCCTCTAGTATTAACCGTCCGATCCTGATCCGTGCAATACCGCACGTATCTGATCGAACCCTGCCATATCTCCATACGGCCTCTAGTACTAACCGTCCGATCCTGATCCGTGCAATACCGCATGTATCTGATCCAACCCTGCCATATCTCCATACGGCCTCTACAGCGTTTCGCCTGAAACTTGAGTAATTGTGTGTGTGGTGGACTCTAAAGACTCGTCAATACTATGGATGTGGATTTAACCACTAGCACGTCAGAGGTATTAGCCATACGTGACGGGCCACCAGCTATTGACCAAAAGGGACGTCGATGAGCGAACTCATCCTGACACCCTACCGAGTCTGTCAGTAACAATATCCGTACAGTCCGGTCCGTTCGTCTATGAGCATCGCATGGCGGGCCTAGGGGGTTGGTAAAAGTCAGACCCCCAAAAGCGGTACAAGTCGTGTCGGAGTGTAGCCCAGAACACCCTGAGATACTACTGGAATACCTACCAGTAAATCTTCTGCCTTGGCCAAAGACTTCGTGTAAGGGCTCTCCTAGACACAGCGCGACCTCACCCCCAATACCGGGAGAGACGAACCCCTGCAGATCCGCTCACTGCCTCCATGTGGCTCGGGACTGTACCCAACTAAAACCTGTTTGCACGTCTCCTTTGAGCGTGGTAGGGTAGTAATCAAAGTACAGTGGGAACTCACACGAGACAAATGACGATCCTCAGGTCGATGAATTAACATGTACACATGTCACCAGGGAACTGCTATCTGACGTCAGGTATATGACCAACTAGCATGTTCCCGGCGAGTCCTGTCCGGTGTGCTCATAACCCAATGAGCACCTGTATACATCTTAGGTGAATCAACTGACACCAGTGGCTTATGAGACCGGCCACCACCCCTCGTCGGGGTCTCGACTGTATACACTAGTCTACTCTGGAGTATCGATGCCCTGTCTCGAAACTCCCTCGACTAGGGACCTTTTAAGGATGTGCTTATAGACTACCAGCTCCCACGTATATGATCGCCCTCATACTGCTGGCAGTCAAGCAAGAATCCTAGGGGCTCTATCAACGTGCAATAGTGACCTGTAAGGTCACATGAAGCAGTACACGATGATAAAGGTAAACCAGATAGCATACTATCATCTTGAGTAAGGCTGTCCTATCGGGATAGGTCCTCCCTCAATCATTGCAATCACGTGCCTGTGATCCAATAATTGACTCTGCGGGCACTATCTCCAACAATCTCCCACTTGCACTCAAGGCTAATTATTGCGATGTCGCATACTCACAGCCCGTGTGATACCGAACACCCAATTCCTCTACTAGTCAGTCTCACAAATCCCGTTTACGAAACTATTGCGTTCGAGGAATAGCCTCAGCGAGTGGATTCGCTTTGATGTTTCTTTCTATGTCCCTCTATATCTCAAGTTCGCGGAGAATGCCATCTCCTGAAATGAGCAATACCTGTCTTAGAGTGTGTCTGGATGTCTGATGGGACCTAGCTCATAAATGAACTCCAAATCCAAACTTCTTAGACTGTATCGTCAACTGAACTTAATCAGTATCCTGCGCCATGCCTCCCTCAGTATTGCCTTGGACCACCTGTCCAAAATACTGCCCCTCGTCAGAAGGAAAGCTATAACTCTGACAACCTCCCTGTCGTCCAGGTCACCTTGGAAGCCTGGAATGATAATTGTCTCCCGAATGAGGCTGTCGTTATCATATCCCTAGAACATCCACTTATGTTCTAAAACTGCTTCCGATCGTTTCACCAGGATTGGTTTAATATCAATTTATTGCATCTACCGCAAAAACAACATCTGGTGTGGTACTTGACATCTCATGATTGACTCAATTGCCTAAATAAGTGATCTGCCAATCATGCACATCCCTCTCCCCTTTAGTCTGTAAGACACCTTTAGAGAGGGTGACTCCATCACCTGCAGGTACACTACCGTGCCAGGAGTCGTCCATTCTAAATACTCTTAGAATGCTGTCTAAGTACCCTTAATTGGGAAACCACCCAAATCTAGATCTAAAACCATAGATCTAGTAACCAGTATGTCTGATATAATGTCCAAGTCCCATGTGGAGAAACCACTGCGTGACGACCAAAGTATAACCGATCGTAGTATAGGAATATCACTTCCTACTCTGTGTATGTCATCCAAAAATCATGACATCACACCCTACTACCTTCTCAACAGATCCATCCCCTATTCTGATGAAGTCAAACCTATGACTGTCACATCAGAAATTGATGATCTATCTCCGCTACATCTGCTTTAGTCTATAAATAGACAAAAGCCACCTGTCCACCAATGCTTCCGCTGCTCCCACTGATTACGAAAACCCTCTGGCAGAGTCATATACACGTACACTTCTAAAGCTAGTTTAGAACGACGCTATACTCATCCTCCTGCCGGGTCTCGCAGCCTGGAACAACAACAATGGTAAGTGTGGGTAAACAAGAACTTCCCTGTCACCGTCCTTGAGGCTACCGGAGTACCTCTCGGGTGCCCGAAGTTACCCACCTTATCTGCGGAGTGGCTAATGGAATGTCAAACCAGATTGAATCTTTAGGTTCCTATCAAAACTTCAGTGATCGTTTGTGGTTCTGGAATCACTTCCAGTTCTACCATACTCCCACTACTGTTTTATGAAAAAATCCATTTTTATTAAAACTGTGGCGAGTCTAGAACAATATCTCTATTGATCTTCCAGATGGTAGAATGCCAACCCTCGTCATAGCCTGGGTCAACCCACAAACAGCCATTACAGAAACGTGCCTTGAGTCATCCAGAGTCTGGTTTTAAGCATAAGCCGGACAACTCCCCGTACCTTAACATCGTTAAGATATGAATTGTTCTATATCCAATATAGAACCAGATGCACTGATTTAATTGAACCAGATTCAAATCATGCAGCTGTTCCCAGTGCATGTCAACTAAATGGAAAGAGGCCGATCAGCATTACTCAACTTAGGAGCACTTCCAATTATGAGTAACCTGTAAGAGAAGCAAGTTCTCTTAACCATTACTATCAACTGAATACCATACACAAGTATCTACATCTTCGATCACTTTGAAGAATCCCGATACTTGCAATACCTGGTTCTCTACTTTATCCATATACCTATAACTTCTCAAAATTCGGACCCCGTGTTTCCACGAAACACCTGTCTAAAAACTAGAGAAGTCATAAGTAAAACGAATATAGTACGAGAACCAACCCCTCTGTCCTGATGGACCCTGGACAACATACAATACTCTGTATAAGTCCCTTGAGTATGATAACTCAATCCCTGTGTGTCGTAGGTTGAAAACTGTACTTATGGTTCCCAATAACTTACTCCCACTTATCATCCGTAAAACTATACAGATGTGAGAATCATACCTGGTAAATACATACCCTGGAGTAAGTATCTAATCGGGAAATCAGTTTTCCTTTAACAGTACACAGTGGAACTGAAACATTGAAATGTCTCGATGGGGTATTCCGGTATTCCTAGTAATGCCTCTTCCATAATCCAGATTCACAACTGTAACCGTGTAATTCTTTTCCATCTTTCCAAATCCCTTTATATGTCTTTAGTCATTACCTTCTGTACACCCCTTTAGGCCAAATGGTTTTCTTTCTTCCCTACCGTTCGGCACCAGCCTATGGTTTGGAAGAAGACTATCTAATAAGCATAATGGGTGTACTGTCCTAATCCTAGGAGCACTCGGAATGCGAGAGAAGGTGAAGATAAAAGACAACCGAATAAACCTCATTCCTATTTCTCCTGAACCAGAATCCATCCCCGAACCGGAACAAGTTCCTTTCGAGTTCGTATATAACCATACGATGGGGTATCCAATAAACTGTGGATCTTCGTAGTGATACGGAGTGTCCCGGAGAAATACAAAGGTGATTTAGGATTGGCGAAGAAATACTTGGTTTGGTCGTGAATAGCAGTCACAATTTACTTTGCCCTCTTACTAATCCCTTGATATGTCTTTACTTAATACCTTCTGTACACCATCGTTAGGCTAATTGGTTTTCTTCATTCCCTACCGGTCGGCACCTGCCTATGGTTTGGAAGAAGACTATCCAATTTGCATAATAGGCGTACTGTCTCCTAAACCAAGGAGCACTCGCAACCTGAGAGAAGGTAAAATGAAAAGACAACTGAATAGTCCTATCCGTTTTCTCCAGAACCGGAAACCATCCTCGAATAAATTCCTTCGAGTTCATATATAACCATACGATGGTTTTGTCCAATGGAAGTGGACGTTCGTAGTAATACGGGGTGTCCTGGAGAAAAGGGTAAAAGTAGGAGTGGCAATGAGGTTTGCAACTCTGATAATCCAAAAGCCAGTGTTTAAGAAGGTTCGGTCAACTTGGTCACTGAGTCATAGTCTTAGGGTCGGGTCAATGGTCGCTGCCAAAGAGAGAGAGAAAAGAAACACTCGGCGTGCACTCTAAGCTAGATCAGAATGGTTACCAATTTATCTAATCTGGAAACCTCCCACTGTAACCTCAAATTCTCCTCCAAACCTGAAAGAAGAATTAGTCGGGGTCACCCGAGGAGTGAACTAACTCATCAGTGGGAATCGGGATCCAATTATCATCGCATGATAACGTGACAGAATCCGCTCACGTCATCACACTCCAGAAGGTATGCGCATATCTGGAAAGTTTCAGTTTCTTTAGAAACACCCGATGTGATTTCTGCCCCATGCTCTTATGACCTTGACTTTGGCCAACAAATCATAAATCACATGTTAAGTTCTATCCGTCATTCTCCAGGTTAATTTGAGCCCACCCACACAAGCCCTTGACTTTGGCCAACAAGGTTATACGACTGCCCCAAACCAACACATCTATCTATGCTGCATATGAATACCCAACAGCTACCAAACACTATGCCTTGACTTTGGCCAACAAACACAGCTTGAATACTATTGACTATCCATATGAAACGACGGAGGGCTACGAATGGTTTCTGGCGAAAACCTTTAACGTAATGAACTTGATATCGTTGAAGGAACTGGATAGCTTTTATGAAAATATAGTGGCGAAAACCATTGCTAAAGAGGTCACTCCCGGTGAAGGGATCTCGGCTCTTTCCCCGTAGAATGAGGTGCGGGATATTCCAACTGAATACCACGGTGCAAAGAAAAAGTAATCGGCTATAGTGAAGTTAATGCCCTGACGCAAACTTTTTGTCCAAGGGGTCACTCCCGGTGAAGGGATCTCGGCCCTTGCCTCGTCGACTGAGGAGCAGGATATTCCAACTGAATATCTCGATGCAAAACAAAAGAGAACGTCATTGCAATAACAGCTTTTTGAAAAGTGTTCCAACAACATAAGAATAGGTTTGTTTTTAACTTGCATTGATCTGAATCAACGCAGTCCCATCAATTGATCACACCAATAAAGAACGAAAATAATGATGTACGTATATGCCATCCGTATTCGCCACTGGGTCCCATCATTACTCGTTAGGTTACTTAACTAACGACAGAGCGGGGACTGGACTAGCGCGGATGCAAAACATATACAACATTTACTAGTATATATATCAATCTATAATATTTCGCTCAAGGCGTGATAAAATGCAACATCACAGAAATGTACAGCATCACAGAACAATACAGATATCTGGGATCCCTGGGTTTCACAGAGCCGCTACTGAAACCCGACGTTCCCCTGGTCGTGTGGATAGCCTGTGCAATGAAATCCTAGAACCCTACGGGCGCGGCAAGTTACCCGCCAAAACCTGAAGCGGGCCCCCTTCAGCAACGTGAATGGTCCACCCAGCACTTCACGGAATCCGGTAACTTGGGCACCCCTCCTGGGTCAACCTGTACCCCCTACGAGTGCGGCAAATTGCCCGTCAATTCTAGAGTAAAGCCCCCTCCATCTCAATGCCATGAGATGCTGGCTTGTTGCCCTCTAGAACCCGGCTATCCGTGCACCCCACCTTGGGGTAATCCTAGCACAGAAAGTAAAATATACATACAACGGGTATATCGACCTCAACTTGGTCGTGCCCCAAAAGAATAATATACAATCGGGCAGTGACGGCAGTCCACATGTCGGACGCTCGCCCCGCAATATCAAATGTACATAATACAACAAAAACTGTACTAGCATTGCATCCAGGCTATCCCCCACGACCAATCCGCAACAACACAGCAATACACAGAACATCAACGTGAATGTCACGTTCGCAAATCCGTCTAACCGGGCTATAGTAGTTCGACAGGATTTACCGATCGAGTGACATTCACGGTCGCAGATATAATGTAAATACTGTGAACTAATGTGTTTAAAATATTCGATCGATCAAATTTACCCAAGTTGGCCTTAAGCACTACTGTAGCACTCACAGAAAGTCTGGGCCCAAAAAGAATGTTCCAAAACCCTTATTTTCAACACAGAGACTCTCTGTAGAATTTCGATGCACTGAACAGTAAATTTCGCGGCGGAACCGCGGCCCAAGCATGGGTTTGGCCGCGGTTCCACGGTCGTATGGTGTGTTCACGTGATCAAAATTTCACAGTAGTCTTAGAATTCCCTGCACATCATTCTGCAACTACCTCAAAAATTTTTGGAGCCAAAAAAAATTCGACAGAAACTGATGCACATGAAAACGCGGTTTTTGGAATTTTGTTCGATCGGAAATGTAAACACATTAGACAAAGCTAGACTAGGTTAATGGCGAGGCTCTGATACCACTGTGAGTGCACGACGGCGCCCCGGCCGTCAATCCGACGCCGGAATGCGGAAGCGATGATTTACTTTAACTTTTTAAACCGGCACCACCGCGCACTATAAACCCGGATCGGGCCATTAATCTAGTCCTAGCTAACAAGAGAAAGGGTAGAGAGATATACCGAGCGATCCGTGTCCTTCGGTCTTCTCGTCGTCGTCCCGATCTCCCCGCGGAATCTCCGGTCTTCAGCACGTCGCCGGAAGGGCACCACGTCGCCGGCTTCTTTTACGGGCTCCCACCTCTGGACCGAGGCAACTCGGGCACTAAGTTGGCGAGTCGATGTGCCCAAGATTTGTTGTAGAATAAGTGTGGAACTCTATGTCTCATTTGGGGTTTGTAGAAGTTTCCATTTGGTGGAGGAATGATATGAACTTATGGAGATGGAACTTGTGCGATTTTACAAAGCCAAAGAGATCAAGAAAACCCCACCATAATTTTTGGACAGCCCCTTCATGGCTTGGCCGGCCATAGTATGAGGAAGATAAGAGAGTGAGTGAATGAGGGAGAGCCTCACAAGAATAATGCAAGAGAGAGATCAAAAATGTTATCATGAAAAGAAATGATCACACACTCAAACCCACACTCAACCAACCATCATCATTACTCTAAAGTCAAGCAATGATCATCAACCAAAACCAATACTCCATCAACTAATCATCAACAACCATGATGAAAAGAAGAAGAAGTCAAATGAAGTCAAATGGTGCAGGAATTATCATGATACAACAATATGCGAATAACACTCTCCAAAATGCTTATTTGCACAAATGCAAATAAGCCCTCCTCCACCAATCTTCAGCCAATGAAAGATACAAAGAAATATGGCTGAAACGGAAAACGAACTGGCAACTCCAAAAAACTGATCCCTTAATAAATTACAGGAAAACCCCGCTACTGTATATACATACCCGCATTTGTATTCCGACCGAAATACAAATGCAATGAGACAAAATCTACACTGTACAATACTAGGATCCAGCTTAACCTAAAGCCCTCTAGTATTAACCGTCTGATCCTGATCCGTGCAATACCGGACGTATCTGATCGAACCCTGCCATATCTCCATACGGCCTCTAGTACTAACCGTCCGATCCTGATCCGTGACACCCTACTGAGCCTGTCAGTGACAATATCCGTACAGTCCGGTCCGTTCGTCTATGAGCATCGCATGGCGGGCATAGGGGGTTGGTAAAAGTCAGACCCCCAAAAGCGGTACAAGTCGTGTCGGAGTGTAGCCCAGAACACCCTGAGATACTACTGGAATACCTACCAGTAAATCTCCTGCCTTGGCCAAGGACTTCGTGTAAGGGCTCTCCTAGACACAGCGCGACCTCACCCCCAATACCGGGAGAGACGAACCCCTACAGATCCGCTCGCTGCCTCCATGTGGCTCGGGACTGTACCCAACTAAAACCTGTTTGCACGTCTCCATTGAGCGTGGTAGGATAGTAATCAAAGTACAGTGGGATCTCACACGAGACAAATGACGATCCTCAGGTCGATGAACTAACCTGTACACATGTCACCAGGGATCTGCTATCTGACGTCGGGTATAAGACCAACTAGCATGTTCCCGGCGAGTCCTGTCCGGTGTACTCATAACCCAATGAGCACCTGTATATATCTTAGGTGAACCAACTGACACCAGTGGCCTGTGAGACCGGCCACAGCCCCTCGTCGGGGTCTCGACTGTATACTCTAGTCTACTAATAGAGTATCGATGCCCAGTCTCGAAACTCCCACGACTAGGGACCACTTTAAGGATGTGCTTATAGACTACCCAACTCTCACGTATATGATCGCCCTCATACTGCTGGCAGTCAAGCAAGAATCCTAGGGGCTCTATCAACGTGCAATAGTGACCTGTAAGGTCACCTGAAGCAGTACACGATGATAAAGGTAAACCAGATAGCATACTATCATCTTGAGTAAGACTGTCCTATCGGGATAGGTCATCCCTCAATCATTGCAAACACGTGCCTTTGATCCAATAATTGACTCTGAGGGCACTATCTCCAACAAGTGGGAGCAGCGGGAAGGTGTGCATGCTGCTTAAATCCATTTATGTATTAAAGCAAGCATCGCGGAGTTGGAACATCTGCTTTGACGTCGTTATCAAAGAGTTTGATTTCGTCAAAAACATAGATGAACCTTATATCTACAAGAAGGTGGCAGAGAGTAAGATTGTCTTCCTCGTATTGTACGTGGACGACATACTCTTGATAGGAAATGACATTCCTATGCTGCAATCGGTCAAGCTCTTCTTATCACAAAGATTCTCAATGAAAGATCTAGGTGATCCCTCCTGCATACTGGGAATTATGATCTATAAAGATAGATCTAAAAGGATATTGGGATTGTCCCAATCCAGGTACATTGACACCATACTAAAGAGGTTTAGTATGGAAGAATCCAAGCGTGGGAACTTACCCACGATCTCTGGACTCACTCTCTCCAAAGAGATGTCTCTCAAGACTGATTTGGAGAGAGCTCGCATGCAAGGGATACCCTATGCTTCGGCTGTAGGCTCTATCATGTACGCGATGCTATGTACCAGACCCGATGTAGCACACTCACTAAGTATAGTGAGTAGGTATCAAGCTGATCCTGGAGAGAGTCACTGGACAGCTGTGAAGAGCATTCTCAAGTACTTGCGAAGGACTAAAGAGATGCTCTTGGTGTATGGTAACGGAGAACTCCAAGTGTGGTCCTTTACCGATTCGTGCTTCCAGAGTGATAATGACGACTCTAAGTCGCACTCGGGATTTGTCTTTACCCTTTACGGAGGGGCGATTAGCTGGAAGAGTTCCAAGCAGGAAACCGTGGCAGACTCGACGATGGAGGCTGAATACATCGCTGCCAACGATGCTGCCAAAGAGGCTGTCTGGATCAAGAAGTTCATTACTGAACTTGGAGTGGTTCCATCCATTGAGCATTCAATACCTTTGTATTGTGATAACAATGGAGCGGTGGCTTTGGCCAAGGAACCCAGGTCCCATCAGCGATCCAGGCATATTCTAAGGCGGTATCACCTGATCCGGGAGATAGTAGATCGCCGGGAGATCGAGGTCAGGAGGGTTGACACGAAGAACAACACTGCGGATCCACTCACGAAGGCCATTCCCCAGATACAGTTTGAGAGACTCTTCAGGATGCTTGGTATGCGATACTACAACAGCTGGCCCTAGTGCAAGTGGGAGATTGTTAGTTGTATGTATGCCCTAGAGGCCAGTATTGTATAGATGATTTATATTATATTGGATGCTTGGACATATATAGAGAGGACTTTCTTGCTCGATATGATAGTATGCTATCTGGTTGCTCTTTATCTTAACATGTATACTTGTCTCTTGATATTGTCTTATAGTTACATATTGGTAAAGCCCTTAGGATGTGTACTTGACTACCAGGATTATGATATAGATCATACTAGTGGGGCCATGGTAGTCCATAAGTACATCCTTTAATGTTCCTAGTCGTGGGTGTATCGAGACAGGGCATCGATATACCAGAGTAGACTAGCGTATACGCTTCTCGACCTATGAGATGGGCGATGGATGATCCCATATCGATTGGTGTTTGACATCAGAGATAGTATATGGGTGCTCAGTGGTGACTGGGTACACTGGACGGACTCGCCGAGAACTCCCAGATGGTATTATACCTCACGTCAGATGGCAGTTCTCTGGTGACACTTGTGCAGGTTAGTCTGTAGACCTGAGATCGTCATAGAGTCTTGTGTGATTCCTACTGTTCTTTGATTTCCACTTTACCACGTCCAAGAGGGCATGCAAAACGGTGGTTTTTGGGTACAGTCCCGAGTCATATGGAGGCAATGAACGATAAGAGGGGTTTCGTCTCTCCCGGTATTGGGGGTTGATGTTGCGCTGTGCTCGGTTGGCCATAACAGGGAAGTCCCTGGCCAGGGCTGATTTAGAGATTTACTGGTAAGTGTTACCAGTAGTTTCTTGACCAGTTATGAGCCTCACATCGGTATGACTTATCGGTTATTGGGGTCTGACGTTTACCACCCCTAGACTTGATATGCGACATATCAGACAAGGAGACCAGACTGTACGGGAAGTGTTACCGTTAGGCTTTTACAGGAGTTGGAGCGGGCTTGCTTGCTGATCTTCTGATCGCTCAATACCCGGGTAGCCGTTGCGTCCAGCTAGTACCGCTGACGACTTGTGGGTGCTTGATGTGATCATCACCTACTGCCGGCGTATTGACGAGTCTTTAGAGTCCTACATAGAGGTTTTACTGGCTCAGGCAAAACGAAATAGGAGCGCATATGTGATGTGCGGGACCGAGAATAATGCGTGTATGTGATACCGTATTCTATTCTCGCGACTTTTTTTATCGGTCGGTTATATGTGATATAGCCTGGTTATCGAATCAAGTGTTGATTCGATAAGTCGATACATTGAATGTTAGTCGGTTATATGAGATATAACAGGGTTATTAAGTCAAGTGTTTATTTAATAATTTAGTGTATGAATGTATATTAGATATACTAATTTACATTAACTAACATTTGTTCACTTAAGGATTTTTCTCACATGTACACAACTTTAATATATATATGATATATATTAAAATGTGTTTTCATTTTGTATCATGGCTGTCGATACATCATGCATGGGTGTGCAAGACATACACCATTCTATTTTAAATGGTGGTTTATAATTATTTAAGGTAATTACAAATTAGTGGAGCTTTTGTCACAAGCATGAAGCTTGCGGAGGCCTGTGGATGCTTTGACAAAGTCCACTAACTTTGTTTTACTTTAAATTTTTATTAACCTAAACATTTTGGATTAGCCATGGTTATGTCTCTACATGAGTTAGTATATGATACTCACTCACCCATGGTTAGCTCTCTTGACTTGATGATTATCCTCATCTTTTCTTTTGTGCATCTTCTTCTTCTTCTTTGAGCAAAAGAAAAGCTTGCTAGGGTTTTAAAAAGAGAGTGAAAGATTGTGAGAAATCAAATTCTAAAGAGAACCCACTTCCTATTTCTCCATCCTCTACTAGACTAGCACTTTAGTTTAGGGTGTTTGCTTCACTAATTCTCTAGTTAGTGAAGTAGTATCTTGAGTTGGTATTCCCTCGACGTAGATCATCTTCGGCCTCGAAGACTTCAAGCAAGGACGCTTCTTTCGCCTCGTGAAGCCATGCAAGAGCCCGGGAGAACCATGATTGCAGCGAAAGGACTACAACAAGGAGCTTTAGAAATGAAGGACCGATCTACAAAGGTTGTATTTCGTATTCACTTAGTGATAAATGTAATTTACTTGCATGTGTAACCCTAATTATCTAGCAAAGATCTTGTTTAGGGTTATTCGGCATGGCTATAATTTTAATCGGGCATGGTTGATACCTTATAGAACCTTATTATAGTGCCTAGTAACCCTACATATATATGTATATATTATATATATGATAGTTTATAGTGTGTCGTGGATATTGTGTTAGGTGTACTATGGATAGATTTGGGTTAGAAGTAAACTAATGTAGTTCCTAGTCGCGAACCCTAGAATAGGTATACAACTACACGCACACCCTTACATATTCATTATACTTATACTGTGTTGATGATGATAGTGGATGACATTGGAGATGAGTCGATGATATTGGGCATAGTGTCGTGAGATCGGTGATTTGATGTGATTCGTATTTGGGATACGACATATGATTCTTAGCGGGCCTTGGGCGTGTGCTTCACACACGCATTCATACTTATATAGATAGTATCGATTTGTACTAGACTTAGATCAGTACCCCAGATCATGAGAGATGATGATAAGGATACCAGACAATTGACGAGATAATGTGATATTGACCCGTACCCAGCTATTGGGATGTCGTACGACGAATTATAGTACGAGCTATATATTGATGATTGATCCGCACTCATGACTCGAGGATGTCAGGTGATATACGGTATTGTACGCGATACTATTGAGGCGGGATCACCGACTCTTGTATTTATATTTATATATATCGACTCAGATTTAGGTGGTTTCCATACCCCTCCGGATTGACTTGATAGTTAGATATAGATTACTTAGTAGATGTTAGACTAGACCCGAGTCATACCTATTTCAAACTAACGAATCGGTAATATTTCATAGATAGGAAAAAGGGTCTCTATGAACATTTTCAAAGACACATCCTTTCTTAAAAACGCCGTAGCCCTTATTTTACCAAAAACCCTGATTCGTTTTATTTCAAATGGCATAACTGCATGACATATACATATGGATGTAGATTCTTTACTGTTGCGTTGATTATTCGATTTCCGCATTTTCATGCTATTCGCATCGCTTGCATGTGTAAATGAGTTTATTGCTATACTAAAACCATGATGTTAGGACACCAGCACCATTATCGATGATCCATATGTTTCACGTACACTTGATTGCCGGCTCACACACTTCATCATCGATAATTGCCATGTCACTACACTGTAGTACTGTTGCATTCAGGATATGACCTTTGCATGGCATACTTGTTTACCTATATACTGTATATTCATACGTATTTGCACATACATAAATGATCCCGACATTGTTTAGAGATTTGGGAACCGCAAGATACTCTTTAAACTGATTCATTTTAAAAGAGCGGTTTCCCTTAATATGTGCCTATTACTATTCCATGTTACATGATATACTGCTATGCTTGCATTTATTTTACATGTCGCATACATCATGCTTTTTGATTATACGCATTGAGATATGTTGTTTCCATGATATTTCTGGATTTGGGAACCGTGGGAATTTCAAAGAGAGTATGTAATTGTTTTAAAACCCGTTTACTCTTGATATAATATTTCAGTGCGTCCACCATGTGTTTTCTCGGTGCTGAGAGCGACATGTGAAACCCGATTCGAGGAGTTGGATGATCCGTTTGCGGGTACATGGTGGACCCGGTATGGTTCCCCGGGGCGAGAAATGTTTTTCGTGGAGCAGACGATGAGCCTAGCAGGGTGGCGAGTACCTACCGGTGATTGGTTCGATCTGGCGGTTATCCGGAGGATACGGACCAGAGTCGATAGATAGATATGGGCCGACCCGTGCTGCCGGGGCCGAGGGCCGATACCGCAGACGGTGCCCGATGTATGAGGATTTACATGTCGATGCTAGGCACAGGTTTTCATGATGTTTTCGAGTGTCGATGCTAGGCACTCAGGTTCCATGATTTTGATTATATCCTCATATCTCCATGCATATGCTTTACGATATTTACATGCATGATGCTTATTGTCATTGGGTGACACGTGGCGAGATCCACATACATACAGACTTTGATTTCACTGATCATACCTGGTGAGATCGCGAGGTCATCCACGTGCTCTTATGTATATATAACAGTGGATGAGTACGCTGTTATATATGCCCTTACACCAATATTAGTGGAATGGGACTCTAATATATGTGTATTGATATCAATTTAGATACTTAATCATATTTACTTCATGCAGACATACCTCATATTTATGATTTGTTATTACCTGAGGCGCTGGCACGAGCACTTGGCATTATATACATGTATAGATGTTACATTGCCACCTTAGCAGGCTTCAAACTTATCCTTTTGAGGTTTATATATATCTGATCGTATGACGTAGGATTATGTCATGCATTCGATTCCTTCTTGTAGATATTTTCTATTCACGAGTTGGCAACTCACCCCCATTGTACCACAGCTTCTTGCAGGTTTTGCCGTACAGGTTCCATTGCGGCATTTCTGGCACACTGCTTCCTTTGCGGGTGATTTGCTTTGGTAGGTGGGTTCTTTTACATTAGAACCACCATTGTATATGTATCATTCATTGTATCTAGAAATTCCATCAACCAAAACTTGTATATTGTTTCAGACTTAGAAAACCGGTTATGATTATTTCGACCTTAGAGTCGCGCGTTGTAGTATTACGGTTTTCATGCTGTTTTGAGTTCTTTCTGAGTTTTGATCCTCGCCCTTCGGCGTTGTATATTATATCGCTTGCGTGGTTGTGACCGTCGATTGACGAAGAGCTAGCTCCCGCTTAGGGATGCCTTTTATCATTGCATATATATTATTCTTGTTGTACCCCGTTCGGGGCCAGTATTTACAAAGGAAACTCTGCCGAAACTTTTAGGAAAGACTATAGATTTTAAAAATGCACATTCGGCTTACTTATTTAAAAATCTTGTATTTAAAACATGTTTTCTTCACTTCTAAAAACTATTTTTCCTTCTTTTATTATTTAAAATGGTTTTAGATTTCTGGGCTTTTGGTTTACTTGGATTAGATGGGATCCTATAGACTTCATATGATTCAAGTGCCAGTAACGGGCTATTTCGGGTCGTGACATTGGCCAACGCCATAGACCCATTATTATCACAATACAATGGTATTGGATCAATAATGGTTGGAACTAATCCTAGCTCCGAGATGAACTTCCTCATCCAGAAGTCTTCCTTGGCAGCATCATTTGCAGCAATATACTCAGCTTCTATCATGGAGTCTGCAACGGTATCCTGTTTGGAACTCTTCCAACATACCGCCCCTCCATTGAGGGTAAATACAAACCCTGAGATAGATTTGCTGTCATCCTTATCACTCTGGAAGCTCGAATCGGTAAAGGCGTACATTTGGAGATCCCCGTTACCATACACCAAGAACATTTCTTTAGTCCTTCGCAAGTACTTAAGAATGTTCTTCACAGCTGCCCAGTGATTCTCCCCTGGGTTGGATTGATACCTTCTTACTATATCCAGTGCATAAGCTACATCAGGGCGTGTACATAACATCGCATACATTATAGATCGTATGGCTAAAGCGTAGGGTATAATGCTCATGCGAGCTCTCTCTTCATCAGTCTTTGGGCAAAAGTCCTTGGAGAGAGTGACTCTATGACAAGCGGGTAACGCACCCCGCTTGGAGTCTTCCATACTAAACCTCTTTAGGATGGTGTTAATGTACCTGGTTTGGGACAATCCCAAGAATCTTTTAGATCTATCCCTATAGATCTTCATGCCCAATATGTACGAGGCATCACCCAGGTTCTTCATGGAGAACCTTTGTGATAAGAACAGTTTGACTGATTGTAGCATAGGAACATCGTTTCCTATCAGAAGAATGTCATCCACGTACAATTCGAGGAATGTGACAGTACTCCCTACAATCTTCTTATAAACACAAGGTTCATCTGGATTTTTGACGAAATCAAATTCTTTGATGACATCATCAAAACAGATGTTCCAACTCCGTGATGCCTGCTTCAATCCATAAATGGATTTAAGAAAACTACATGCTTTCCCGCTGCTCGCACTATTAATGAAGCAGTTTTAACGTCCATCTTCCAGATATCACTGTAGTAGTGAGCAGCAATAGCAAGTAGGATCCGAATGGATTTAAGTATGGCTACAGGAGAAAAGGTTTCGTCATAGTCCAGTCCTAGTCTTTGAAAAAATCCTTTCGCTATAAGCCTTGCCTTCTAGGTCTCCACCTGCCCATCTACACCGATCTTTCTCTTAAAGATCCATTTGCACCCTACAGGATTTACCCCAAAGGGTACAACTTCCAAAGTCCATACTTTGTTGGAGTACATAGACTTCATTTCGGATCTCATGGCATCCAGCCACTTCACAGAGTCACCACTCATGATAGCTTTCTGAAAACTGGTAGGGTCATCATCATCCATGATGCAATCTTCTCTATCACCATTAATGAGAAAACCGTAGTATCTCTCCGGTGGGTAAGAAGTCCTACCAGATCTATGGAGTGGCTGAGGTTCATAAGATTTTGTTGCAATATCAGGTTCAACCAAGTCGTCATTTGTAACTTGCGTCTTTAGAATCTCTTCTAGATCTACCACATTGCCATCAGTATCATTTGGAAAAATCTAATTTTCTAAAAATGTGGCATGTTGAGAAACAAACACTTTTTGTTCCTCCTTGTGGTAGAAAAGATATCCAAACGAATGTTTTGGATATCCCACAAATATACACTTGACCGATCATGTCTAGAGTTTGTCTGGATTCTTCTTTTTAACAAAAGTCGGACAACCCCAAATCTTAACTCGTTTAAGAGATGGTCTCTTCCCATACCATATCTCATATAGAGTGGTAGACACGGTCTTGGTTGGAACTTTGTTCAACAGAAACACTGTAGTCTCCATTGCATGCCCCCAAAAGGAGAGAGGTAACTCAGCATCACTCATCATGGATCGTACCATATCTAATAGGGTATGATTCCCCCGCTCTGACAAACCGTTGTGATGTGGTGTGTAAGGGGAAGTGAGCTGAGAGAGAATCCCATTCTCTTTTAGGAAGTTCGAAAACTCTGTACTAATATACTCTACTCCTCGATCTGATCGAAGTATCTTGATGCTCATTTCTGTTTGTTTTTCTACTTCAAGTTCGTACTCCTTTAATTTCTCAAAATCTTCAGACTTTTGCTTTAATAAAAACACATGACCGAATCTCGAGAAATCATCAATAAAAGTTATGAAGTAAGAAAAACCGCATCTCGCATGTGTAAACATTGGCCCACATACATCACTATGTATGAGGCCCAAGAGCTCTGTAGCTCTTTCTCCGTGTCCAGTAAACGGAGTTTTGGTCATTTTCCCTTTGATAGAAGACTGAAAAGTCGCATAAGATTTATATTCAAAAGGATTTGAATATCCATCTTTATAAAGCTTATTTAGTCTTGTTTCGTTAATATGACCAAGTCTACAATGCCAAAGAAAATCTTCATTTATATCTGAAAATTTTCTTTTATTTGTGTGTTGTATGTTGAAAACTGTGTGTTGATTTAGGACGTATATCCCATTATTAAGTGTACCATAACCAATCAACTCTTGATTTAGTTTAATGTTCATAACATTGTGCTGCAATACAAAATGATATCCTTCATTGTTTAACAAAGAAACAGATATTATATTACAAAGCATGCTAGGTACAAAATAACATGGGTTCAAAACCAATATATAATCCGACGACAACTCTGGGTGATACTCTCCTACTGAAACTGCATGTACAATGGAACCATTTCCAACTCGGAGAGTGTGATCACCGGTCTTCAAAACTCTGCTATTTCTCAAGCCCTGCACAGAATTGCAGATATGAGAACTCGAACCGGTATCCAATACCCAGGAAGAAAAGTTTATAGAAAAACAGTTTTCAGTCATGAACACACCTAAAGCAGAAGCATCACCATGCTTCTTTTTCTTGAGATCAAGGTATTCAGTACAGTTCCGCTTCCAGTTCCCTGTCTTCTTGCAGTGGAAACATTCTCTTTTTCCCGACTTCTCAACCTTGGATTTGTCTCTCCCTTGTGTCTTTTTGATTCCACCTATCGATTTGGTGGGTTTCTTCTTATTCCTTCCCTTGGCCTTGGCTTTTGGGATGGAAGAGGAGGATTGCCCAACAATTAGAGAGGGAGACTTCTCCTTGAGCGTGCTCTCCGCACTTCTTAACATATTGAGAAGTTCGGGTAGTGACTTCTCCATGTTATGCATGTTGAAGTTCACTATGAATGGAGCAAAGGCAGGGGGAAGAGACTGTAGAACAATATCAACATACTGTTCGTTCTCCATTTTCCATCCGAGGCCCTCAAGCTCTTCAATAAGAGCTATCATCTTCAAAACGTGATCACCTACTGGTGTACCAGGAGCCATCCGCATTTGAAAGAACTTTCGAGATGCTTCATATCGAAGGATACGAGATTGCTCCCCATACAACTCTTTTGTATGGAGAAAGATGGATTGAACATCTATCTGCTCGTGCTGCTTTTGATGTGTATTGTCCATCGATGCAAGCGAGAGGCATTTGGCAGTAGCACAGTCTATATCCCATGTTTTGCGGATCTCCCTATCCGCAACAGAAGATTCTGGGCCTGGGCTGGGAGGGGCTGAGGCAGTGAGGACATATGATACTTTATCATATGTGAGAGCAATGTTAATGTTCCTCATCCAGTCTTTATAGTTCGGCCCGGTTAGCTTATTTTTCTCTAACAAAAGCTTAACTCCAGTCATGGTTATCCGCCATTAGGAGAGAGAAAAGAATACACTCAGAAAGCTCTTGCAAAGATCAGATTGGTTATTATCTTATCTAATCGATGTATCCCACTGCTTTTATCAAATTTTCCTTCAAACCTAAAAAAAATTAGCCAGGATTAATTACATTCTACAACTTCACTAACCGTTCAGTTAGGCCAGTGCCGGTACTTTGAGGGAGGTTCCCCGTGCTTTCGCACGAACCTAATTATAATAAACCTCGTTTTCCCAGAGGCGTAGCCCCGTTGATACCTTTCTAGACACCTAATGGGTTAGTTAATTGTAAAGTGCAAAACTCTCCTGGGAGCAACGATTGCTCACAGTGGGATCGGGATCCTACTATCACATAGAAGGTATGCAATCTCATTGCAAATTTCAACTCTTGAAACTCCTGATATGGTTTTTACCCCTAGCACTCATGACCTTGGCTATGGTCAACATATCATAAGCACTTATCAAGTTCTAACCATCATTTTATGATTAATTTGACCCACCCACATGACCTTTGGTTATGGTCAACATAATCATGTGACTTTCCTAATTGATCGCATCATATGCTGTGTAGGAAGACATCACTTAGCTACCGTAAACTACGCCTTGGCTATAGTCAACATACGTAGCACGAATACCAAGTACTCTACTTCCTAAAATGACGGAGGGCTACGAATGGTTTTTAAGAAAACCTTCAATGCTTTGAAATTGATATCGTTGTAGAATCTAATGGTTTTAAAAGGAGTGGCTTATGCTCCACACTTTGAAAACTTGCTTTTTCATAAAAAGCCGAGTAGGTTTCAAATCCGATTCTACAACATCTTTTAGGTTTCTTTTTCTTCACATTAATCTCACTAATGTAGTCCTATCATTTAAGTCCTTAGGCCATTATAGAAAAGAAACGAAAATAGAATGTACGCTTATGCCATCCGCATTCGCCACAATGTCCCGTTATGTACCGTTAGGTTACTTAACTAACGGCTTAGCGGGGTAGGACTAGCGCGGATGCATACCATAAGCAACGTTTATTATATATCATATATATAATACACCATTCGTCTCAGCATATAAAGTGATCACATCACAGAATATCAACAACAGAAGCACATATATGAAAATATAGGATATATTAGGAGGTCCGTATTTTGTTTTTAGCCAACAATAAAAAATACGGATTCCACGGTCGCGATGAAAAGCCAAGCCCACACCATTAGACCCCTACGAGAGCGGCAAGTAACCATACTAATTCTAGAGTTAGGAGCCCCGGTCTCGACTCCTCAAGATGGCCTCCCACTGGACTCTAGAACCCGGTCACTTGTGCTCCCTGTTGGAGATAGTGCCCTCAAAGTCAATTATTGGATCAGAGGCACGTGATTACAATGATTGAGGGAGGACCTATTCCGGTAGGACAATCTTACTCAAGATGATAGTATGCTATCTGGTTTATCTTTATCATCGTGTACTGCTTTAGGTGACCTTACAGGTCACTATTGCTCGTTGATAGAGCCCCTAGGATTCTTGCTTGACTGCCAGCAGTATGAGGGCGATCATATACGTGGGAGCTGGTAGTCTATAAGCACATCCTTAAAAGGTCCCTAGTCGTGGGAGTTTCGAGACAGGGCATCGATACTCCAGAGTAGACTAGTGTATACAGTCGAGACCCCGACGAGGGGCGGTGGCCGGTCTCACAATCCACTGGTGTCAGTTGGTTCACCTAAGATGTATACAGGTGCTCATTGGGTTATGAGTACACCGGACAGGACTCGCCGGGAACATGCTAGTTGGTCTTATACCTGACGTCAGATAGCAGTTCCCTGGTGACATGTGTACAGGTTATTCATCGACCTGAGATCGACATTTGTCTCGTTTGAGTTCCCACTGTACTTTGATTACTACCCTACCACGCTCAAAGTAGACGTGCAAACAGGTTTTAGTTGGGTACAGTCCCGAGCCACATGGAGGCAGTGAGCGGATCTGCAGGGGTTCGTCTCTCCCGGTATTGGGGGTGAGGTCGCTCTGTGTCTAGGAGAGCCCTTACACGAAGTCCTTGGCCAAGGCAGGAGATTTACTGGTAGGTATTCCAGTAGTATCTCAGGGTGTTCTGGGCTACACTCCGACACGACTTGTACCGCTTTTGGGGGTCTGACTTTTAGCAACCCCCTAGGCCCGCCATGTGATGCTCATAGACGAACGGACCGGACTGTACGGATATTGTCACTGACAGGCTCAGTAGGGTGTCAGGATGAGTTCGCTCATCGACGTCCCTTTTAGTCAATACCTGGTAGCCCGTTACGTATAGGCTAATACCTCTGACGTGCTAGTGGTTAAATCCATAACCAATGTATTGACGAGTCTTTAGAGTCCCCCATAGACCAGTTTCTCAAGTTTCGGGCGAAACGCTGTAGAGGCCGTATGGAGATATGGCAGGGTTCGATCAGATACGTGCGGTATTGCACGGATCATGATCGGACGGAAAATACTAGCGGGCTTTGGTTTAAGACGGATCCTAGTATTGTACAGTGTAGATTTTGTCTCATTGCATTTGTATTCGATCGGAATACAAATGCGGGTATGTATATACAGTAGCAGGGTTTTCCTGTAATTTATTACGGGATCAGTTTTCCGAAGTTGCCAGTTTGCTTTCCGGTTTCGGCCATTTTCCTTTGTATCTTTCTTTGGCCGAAAAATGGTGGAGGAGGGCTAATTTGCAATTGTGCAAATTAGCATTTGTGGAGGGTGGTCTTTGCATATTGTTATGTCATGATGATTCCACCATCACTTGACTTCCTAGGATAATCATTGCTTGACTTTTGTATGATATGATGAGTGATGGGTTTTTTTTGGAGTGTTGGTTTTGTTGTGATCATTTGTTTCTCATTATCACTCATCATCACATTTTTATGGTTACCTTTTGCATTTTTCCACTCCCATTCTTGACATGAGAGGCCGACCACATTTCATGGGTGGGCTGTCCCAATTTTTGGGTGGGGTTTTGTTCTCTTTTGAGCTTGCAAAACTCCATTTGTTGATCACAAAAATTTGCACCTCCTTCTCCACAAAATACATGGCAACTTTCTTGACCCCAAATGAGACATAGCACTACACTACATTCTACAGCAATTCTTGGGCATGTCGGCTCGCCAACTTCGTGCCCGAGTTGCCTCGGTCCAGAGGTGGGAGCCCGTAAAAGAAGCCAGCGACGTGGTGCCCTTCCGGCGAGGAGGTGAAGACCGGAGATTCCGCGGGAGATCGGGAAGACGACGGGAAGACCGAAGGACACGGATCGCTCGGTATATCTCTCTACCCCGTTCTTTAGTTAGCTAGGATTAGATTAATGGCCCGATCCGGAATTTTTGTGCGCGGTGGTGCCGGTTTACAAGTTCGTAAAAAGTTTCGTTTCCGTATTCCGGCGTCGGATTGACGGCCGGGGCGCCGCCGCGCACTTACACTGGTATCAGAGCCACGCCATTAACCTAGTCTAGTTTGGTCTAACGTGTTTACATTTCCGATCGAACAAAAATCCTAAAACCGCATTTTCATGTACATCTGTTCTCTGTCGATTTTGTTTTGGCTCAGAAATTTTTTTAAAGTGTTGCAGAATGATGTGCAGGGTTTTGTAAGAGCGCTATAAAAATTTGGTGAACTGATCCTTCAATAGGGCAGCGGAACCGCGGCCATAACCCCACTTTGGCCGCGGTTCCGCCGCAGGAATTAAGCTTCATTTCACCAATTTATTCCATTGGGCTTCTGGGTTGAAAATAGGGTTCTTGGGATATTCTTTTTGGGCCCAGAATTTCTGTGAGTGCTACAGTAGTACTTGGGGCCCACTTCGATAAACTTGATCGCTCGAAAATTTTTAACACATTAGTTCACAGTATTTACATTATAGCTGCGACCGTGAATGTCACTTGATCGGTAAATCCTGTCTAACTGCTATAGCCCGGTTAGACGGATTTGCGAACGTGACATTCACGTTGATGTTCTGTGTTGTGCTGTTATGTTGCGGATTGGTCGTGGGGATAGCCTGGATGCAATGTTATTACAGATTTGGTTGTATTATGTACATTTGATATTGCGGGGCGAACGTCCGACATGTGGACTGTCGTCACTGCCTGTTTGTATATTATTCTTTTGGGGCACGACCGGGGTGAGGTCGATGTACCCGTTGTATGTATATTTCACTTTCTGTACTAGGATTACCCCAAGGTGGGGTGCATGGGTAGCCGTGTTCTAGAGGGCAACGGGCCCGCATCTCATGGAGTTGAGACGGAGGGGGCTTTACTCTAGAATTGGCGGGCTATTCGCCGCACTCGTAGGGGGTACAGGTTGACCCAGTAGGGGTGCCTAAGTTACCGGATTCCGTGAAGTGCTGGGTGGTCCAATCACGTTGCTGAAGGGGGCTGCCTCGCTTCAGGTTTTGGCGGGTAACTTGCCGCGCCCGTAGGGGTCTAGGATTTCATTGCACAGGCTATCCACACGACCAGGGGAACGTCGGGTTTCAGTAGCGGCTCTATGAAACCCGGGGATCCCAGATATCTGTATTGTTCTGTGATGCTTATTACATTTATGTGATGTTGCATTTTATCACGCCTTGAGCGAAATATTATATATTGATATATATACTAGTAGATGTTGTATATGTTTTGCATCCGCGCTAGTCCAGTCTCCGCTCTGTCGTTAGTTAACTAACCTAACGGGTAATGACGGGACCCAGTGGCGAATGCGGATGGCATATACGTACGTCATTATTTTCGTTCTTTTTTGGTGTGATCAATTGATGGGATTGCATTGATTCGGATCAATGCAAGTTAAACAAACCTATTCTGATGTTGTTGGAATATTTTTCAAAAAGCTGTTATTGCAAGGGCGTTCTCTTTTGTTTTGCACAGTGGTATTCGGTTATGAATATCCTGCTCCTCAGTCGACGAGGCAAGGGCCGAGATCCCTTCACCGGGAGTGACCCCTTGGACAGAAGTTTGCGTCAGGGAAATAACTTCACTATAGTCGTTTACTTTTGCTTTGCATCGTGGTATTCAGTTGGAATATCCTGCACCTCATTCTACGGGGAAAGAGCCGAGATCCCTTCACCGGGAGTGATCTCTTTAGCAAAGGTTTTCATCACTATATTTTTATAAAAGCTATCCGGTTCCTTCAACGATATCAAGTTCATTATGTTAAAGGTTTTTCGCCAGAAGCCATTCGTAGCCCTCCGTCATTCAGGAAGGTAGCATTTAGTATTCATGCTATGTATGTTGACCTTCGTCAATGCATAGTGTATGGTAGCTATTTGTTAGTTCTCTGCAACATAGATAGATGTGTTGGTTTGGGACAGTCGTACTACTATTTTGGCCTTCGTCAAAGGTATGTAACCTGGATAGTGACGGGTAGAACTTGACATGTGACTTATGATATGTTGGCCTTCGTCAAGGTCATAAGAGCATGGGGCAAAAATCACATCGGGAGTTTCTAAAGAAACTGAAACTTGTCAGATATGCGCATACCTTCTGGAGTGTGATAACATGAGCGGATTCCGTCACGTTATCATGCGATGATAGTTGGATCCCGATTCCCACTGATGAGTTGGTTTACTCCTCGGGTGATCCCGACTAATTCTTCTTTCAGGTTTGGAGGAGAATTTGACGGTACAGTGGGAGGTTTCCAGATTAGATAAATTGGTAACCATTCTGATCTAGGTTAGAGTGCACCCTGAGTATTTCTTTTCTCTCTCTCTTTGGCAGCGACCATGACCCGACCCTTGACTATGACTCAGTGACCAAATTGACCGAACCTTCTTATATACTGGCTTTTGGATTGTCAGAGTTGCAAACCTCATTGCCACTCCTACTTTTACCCTTTTCTCCAGGACACCCCGTATTACTACGAACTTCCACTTCCATTGGACAAAACCATCGTATGGTTATATATGAACTCGAAGGAATTTATTCGAGGATGGTTTCCGATTCTGGAGGAAACAGATAGGACTATTCAGTTGTCTTTTCCTTTTACCTTCTCTCAGGTTGTGAGTACTCCATGGTTTAGGAGATAGTACAACTATTACGCAAATTGGATAGTCTTCTTCCAAACCATAGGCAAGTGCCGACCGGTAGGGAATGAAGAAAACCAATTAGCCTAACGATGGTGTACGGAAGGTATTATGTAAAGATATATAAAGGGATTAGAAGGAGGGCAAAGTAAATTGCGACTGCTTTTCACGACCAAACCAAGTATTTCATTACCACTCCCATTTCACCTTTGTATTTCTCCAGGACACTCCGTATCACTACGAAGATCCACAGTTTATTGGATACTCCATCGTATGGTTATTAACGAACTCGAAAGGAACTTGTTCCAGTTCGGGGATGGATTCTGGTTCAGGAGAAATAGGAATAAGGTTTATTCGGTTGTCTTTTATCCTCACCTTCTCTCGCATTGCGAGTGCACCTAGGATTAGGAAAATACACCCATTATGCTTATTGGATAGTCTTCTTCAAAACCATAGGCTGGTGCCGAACGGTAGGGAAGGAAGAAAACCATTTGGCCTAAAGGGGTCTGCAGAAAGTAATGACTAAAGACATATGAAGGGATTTGGAGAGATGGCAAAGAAATATACGGTTACAGGCGTGAATCTGAAAATGGAAGAGGCATTACTAGGAATGCCAGGATACCCCTACGAAACATTTCAATGTTTCAGTTTCACTGTGTACTGTTAAAAGAAAACTGATCTCCCAATTAGACACTTGCTCCAGGGTATGTATTTACCAGGTATGATTCTCACATCTGTGTTGTTTTACAGATGATGAGTGGGAGTAAGTTATTGGGAATTAGGTGATCATCCTCATTATATCGGAATTCGTTGTAAGTGATGATATTTGAGGAAATCGCCTGGGCTGTTTGCCGGTCGGCAAATATTTGGTTTTGAATATCCGTTGCTATGCACCAATTTCAGATTGATATATCTGTACGTCTATTTTCATAGAGTGAGATATACCTTTTTGAGATTATGACCATGACATTTACCTATACCAGTGGATGGTTAGGTAAGGAGCATTGAACAGCGGTGTAATTCTTCTTAACAATAAGTACAGTTTTTAACCTACGACACACAGTGAATGAGTTATTAGACTCAAGGGACTTATACAGAGTATTGTATATTGTCTAGTGTCCATTAGGACAGAGGAGTTGGTCCTCGTACTATATTCGGTTTACTTATCACTTCTCTGGTTCTTAGACAGGTGTTTCGCAGAAACACAGGGTCCAAGTTTTGAGAAGTTATAGGTATATGAATAAAGTAGAGAACCAGGTATTGCAAGTATCGGGATTCTTCAAGGTGATCGAAGATGTCGATACTTGTATATGGTATTCAGTTGATAGTAATGATTAAGAGAACTTGCTTCTCTTTCAGGTTACTCATAATTGGAAGTATTCCTAAGTTGAGTAACGTTGATCGACCTCCTTCCATTTAGTTGACATGCACTGGAGACAGCTGCATGATTTGAATCTGGTTAAATTAAATCAGTGCCTTTGTTTCTATATTTGATATAGAACAGTTCGTATCTTAACGATGATAAGGTACGGGGAGTTGTCCGGCTTATGCTTAAAACCAGAATCTGGATAACTCAAGGCACGTTTCAGTAGTCGCTGTTTGTGGGTTGACCCAGGCTATGACGAGGGTTGACTTTCTACAATCTGGAAGATCAATAGTGATATTGTTCTAGACTCGCCACAGTTTTAACAAAAATGGAATTTTTTTCAGAAAACAGTAGTGGGAGTATGGTAGAACTGGAAGTGATTCCAGAACCGCAGACGATTACTGAAAATTTGATAGGAACCTAAAGATTCAATCTGATTTGACATTCCATTGGCCACTCCGCAGATGTGATGGGTAACCTCAGGCACCCGAGAGGTACTCCGGTAGCCTCAAGGACGGTGACAAGGAGGTTCTTGTTTACCCAGACTTACCATTGCTGTTGTTCCAGGCTGCGAGACCCGGCAGGAGGATGAGTATAGCGTCATTCTAAACTAGCTTTAGAAGTGTACGTGTATATGACTCTGCCAGAGGGTTGTTGTAGTCAGTGGGAGCAGCGGAAGCATTGGTGGACAACAGGCTTATGTCTATTTATAGACTAAAGCAGATGTAGCGGGGATAGATCATCTGATTCTGATGTGACAGTCATAGGTTTGACTTCATCAGAATAGGGGATGGATCTGTTGAGAAGGTAGTAGGGTGTGATGTCCTGGTATTTGGATGACATACACAAAGTAGGAAGTGAAGTTCCTATACTACAATCGGTTATACTTTGGTCGTCACACAGTGGTTTCTCCACATGGGACTTGGATATAATATCAAGACATTCTGGTTACTAGATATATGGTTTTAGATCTAGATTTGGGTAGTTTCCCAATCTGGGTACTTAGACAGCATTCTAAGAGTATTTAGAATGGACGACTCCTGGCACGGTAGTATACCTGCAGGTGATGGAGTCACCCTCTCTAAAGATGTCTTACAGACTAAAAGAGAGAGGGATGTGCATGATTGGCAGATCACTTTCTTAGGCAATTGAGTCAATCATGAGATGTCAAGTACCACACCAGATGTTGTTTTTGCAGTAGATGCAATAAGTTGATAATAATCCAATCCTGGAAAACCAATCGGAAGCAGTTTTAGAAAATAAGTGGATGTTCTTGGGATATGATAACGGTATTCTCCTTCGAGAGACAGTTATCATTCCAGGCTTCCAAGGTGACCTGGATGACAAAGAGGTTGTCAGAGTTATAGTTTTCTTTCTGACGAGGGGCAGTATTTTGGACAGATGGTCCAGGTGGATACTGAGGGTAGGATGGCGCAGGATACTGATTAAGTTCAGTTGTTGATACAGTCTAAGAAGTTTGGATTTGGAGTTCATTTATGAGCTAGGTCCCATCAGACATCCAGACACATTTTAAGACAGGTATTGCTCATTTCGGGAGATGGTATTCTCCGCGAACTTGAGATATAGAGAGACATAGAAAGAAACATCAAGGCGGATCCACCCACTGAGGCTATTCCTCGAACGCAATAGTTTCGCAAACGGGTTTTGTGAGACTGACTTGTAGAGGAGTTGGGTGTTCCGTATCACACGAGCTGTGAGTATGCGACATCGCAATAATTAGCCTTGAGTGCAAGTGGGAGATTGTTAGAGATAGTGCCCTCAGAGTCAATTATTGGATCACAGGCACGTGATTGCAATGATTGAGGGAGGGCCTATTCCGGTAGGACAATCTAACTCAAGATGATAGTATGCTATCTGGTTTATCTTTATCATCGTGTACTGCTTTAGGTGACCTTACAGGTCACTATTGCGTGTTGATAGAGCCCCTAGGATTCTTGCTTGACTGCCAGCAGTATGAGGGCGATCATATACGTGGGAGCTGGTAGTCTATAAGCACATCCTTAAAAGGTCCCTAGTCGTGGGAGTTTCGAGACAGGGCATCGATACTCCAGAGTAGACTAGTGTATACAGTCGAGACCCCGACGAGGGGCGGTGGCCAGTCTCACAAGCCACTGGTGTCAGTTGGTTCACCTAAGATGTATACAGGTGCTTATTGGGTTATGAGTACACCGGACAGGACTCGCCGGGAACATGCTAGTTGGTCTTATACCTAACGTTAGATAGCAGTTCCCTGGTGACGTGTACAGGTTATTCATCGACCTGAGATCGTCATTTTTCTCGTGTGAGTTCCCACTGTACTTTGATTACTACCCTACCACACTCAAAGGAGACGTGCAAACAGGTTTTAGTTGGGTACAGTCCCGAGCCACATGGAGGCAGTGAGCGGATCTGTAGGGGTTCGTCTCTCCCGGTATTAGGGGTGAGGTCGCGCTGTGTCTAGGAGAGCCCTTACACGAAGTCCTTGGCCAAGGTAGGAGATTTACTGGTAGGTATTCCAGTAGTATCTCAGGGTGTTCTGGGATACACTCCGACACGACTTGTACCGCTTTTGGGGGTCTGACTTTTACCAACCCCCTAGGCCCGCCATGCGATGCTCATAGACGAACGGACCGGACTATACGGATATTGTCACTGACAGGCTCAGTAGGGTTTCAGGATTAGTTCGCTCATCGACGCCCCTTTTAGTCAATACCTGGTAGCCCGTTACGTATAGGCTAATACCTCTGACGTGCTAGTGGTTAAATCCACAACCAATGTATTGACGAGTCTTTAGAGTCCCCCATAGACCAGTTTCTCAAGTTTCGGGCGAAACGCTGTAGAGGCCGTATGGAGATATGGCAGGGTTCGATCAGATACGTGCGGTATTGCACGGATCATGATCGGACGGAAAATACTAGCGGGCTTTGGTTTAAGATGGATCCTAGTATTGTACAGTGTAGATTTTGTCTCATTGCATTTGTATTCGGTCGGAATACAAATGCTGGTATGTGTATACAGTAGCGGGGTTTTCTTGTAATTTATTACGGGATCAGTTTTCCGAAGTTGCCAGTTTGCTTTCCGGTTTCAGCCATTTTCCTTTGTATCTTTCTTTGGCCGAAAAATGGTGGAGGAGGGCTAATTTGCAATTGTGCAAATTAGCATTTGTGGAGGGTGGTCTTTGCATATTGTTATGTCATGATGATTCCACCATCACTTGACTTCCTAGGATAATCATTGCTTGACTTTTGTTTGATATGATGAGTGATGGGTTTTTTTTAGAGTGTTGGTTTTGGTGTGATCATTTGTTTCTCATTATCACTCATCATCACATTTTTATGGTTACCTTTTGCATTTTTCCACTCCCATTCTTGACATGAGAGGCCGGCCACATTTCATGGGTGGGATGTCCCAATTTTTGGGTGGGGTTTTGTTCTCTTTTGAGTTTGCAAAACTCCATTTATTGATCACAAAAGTTTGCACCTCCTTCTCCAGAAAATACATGGCAACTTCCTTGACCCCAAATGAGACATAGCACTACACTACATTCTACAGCAATTCTTGGGCACGTCGGCCCGCCAACTTCGTGTCCGAGTTGCCTCGGTCCAGAGGTGAGATCCCGTAAAAGAAGCCGGGGACGTGGTGCTGGGCTAGCCTAGCACCTCGTCAAGGGTTCGGTAGCATCACACATGCCATAATCAAAATTTTAGAGGTGCTAAGTTAACTCGACAAGAATCGAAACTAGAAGTTTTAGGGATTCATACAAATAAGCATTACATGCAAATGTAAAACTATCACTAAGAGGAAAGATTACAACCTTTGTAGATCTCCCTCGGTGACTCCTTGGCACTATGAGAGTTTGGAACGGATCGATGGAAGCCTTCCTTGTCCACAATGATCCACCCGAAGTCCCTTTGCCCAAAGCTCCTTACCTTACTTGTTTCGCAAACGAAGTAGAGTAAACACCCTACACAAATCGGCTAGATGTGTGTAGTATGATGATGTGGTTTGTATTCAACAATTCAAATCCTTTCTTTTATCAACTTCACTCAAGAAAGAAATCAAGAGAGGAAGAAGAATATAATGGTGGCTTGAGCTTTCTATCATATCACATATGATAACTTGTTTTCACACCCTTGTTCACAATTTTTCTCTTGGTTTTTCATTGTATGTTTCATATCACATATGAAGCTATTTATAGTGATAAGAAGGGAATAATCACCATTATTCCATTACCACCATAATTGTGAGTGGAAATTCTTTTCCTAAAGAATTAAGCATGGGTGGAAATTCTTTTCATTAAGTTAAGTAAAGCTTACCCACTAAGGAATAAAGGAGCATGAGTGGATATTCTTTACATTAACTTAAAATGATAAATACAAATTAAAAGCTTCAATATAAGTCTTATATTGCCACCATTCTTGTATCAACAACCATGATACTATGTATGCATGTATGTGTCCATGCACATCATCATGTGCATACATGCATGCATACAAAAGGATTTACTTAAAGAATTAATCTAAATGTAATTAGTTAAATCAACACTTGATTTAGCAAACCGGTCATATCTCATACGATCGGACAAATAGAAAATGCCCGATTAATATACGTTATCACATAACCGTATTTAATCGGGTCCCGCGCATATCTCATATGCACACCACATCGTTTTGCCTGAGCCAGGAAACTTCATTGTGGGACTCTAAGACTCGTCAATACGCCGGCAGTAGATGATGATCATATCAAACATCTACAAGCCGCAAGAGGTCAGCTAAACATAACGGCCACCCGGGTATTGAAACAATCAGAAGAAAACCAGCGAATCTGTAAAAAACTCCCGTCGAGCCAACTGGCAACACATACCGTACAGTCCGGTCTCTTCGTCAGATATGCTGCATATCGAGTCTAGGGATGGTATCGTCGATCCCAGTAACTCAATAAGTCATGCTGGTGTATGGCTCATAACAGATCGAGAAACTACTGATAACTCTTATCAGTAAATCTCAGCAGCCCTGGCCAGGGACTTCATGTTATAGCCAATCGAGCATAGCACAACATCAACCCCCAATACCGGGAGAGACGAAACCCCTCCTATCGTTCATTGCCTCCATGCGCCTCGAGACTGTACCCAAAGACCACATGTTTACACGACTCAGTAGAGCCGTGGTAGGGTGGAGATCAAAGTATAGTGGGAGGACACACAAGACTCTATGACGATCTCGGGTCTGCAGACTAACCTGTACCAGTGTTCCTTGAGAACTGCTATCCGACGATAGATATAATACCACATAGGAGTTCTCGGCGAGTCCGTTCAGTGTACCCAGTCTCCACTGAGCACCCGCATACAATCTTTGGTGTCTCCTCACCAGATGGATATGGGATCATCCATCACCCATCATATGGGACAAGAATAGTATACGCTAGTCTACTCTGGAATATCGATGCCCTGTCTCGATACACCCTCGACTAGGAACAGTTCAAGGATATGCTTATAGACTACATGTGCCCCACTATTATGATCCGCATCATAATCACTGTAGTCAAGCAAATATCCTTTGGGCTTTATCAACATGTGTAAATGATTAAATCTACATGTACAGATAAAGTAAACCAGATAGCGTACTATCATGTTGAGCAAGAAATTCATCTATCTCCATAGATAATATGTCCAAGTTTCCACTATCCATATAATGGCTTTTAGGGCATACATATTACTAACAATCTCCCACTTGCACTAAGGCCAGTTATTGGCGTATCTCATACCCAACATTTCAAACAGTCGCTCATGCTGAGGCTGTGGAAGTGCCTTGGTGAATGGATCCGCTGTGTTATCCTTTGTATCTACTCTCCGAATCTCGATCTCCTGGCGATCTACTATCTCCCGGATCAGATGATATCTCCTTAGGATGTGTCTGGATTTCTGATGGGACCTTGGTTCTTTGGCTAATGCTATAGCTCCATTATTATCACAATACAATGGTATTGGATCAACAATGGTTGGAACTACTCCTAGTTCCGCAATGAACTTCTTCATCCAGACGGCTTCCTTAGCAGCATCACTTGCAGCAATATACTCAGCTTCCATCGTGGAGTCTGCAATGGTGTCCTGTTTGGAACTCTTCCAACTAACCGCTCCTCCATTTAGGGTAAATACAAACCCTGAGATTGATTTACTGTCATCCTTGTCACTTTGGAAGCTGGAATCGGTAAAGGCCTCCATCTGGAGATCCCCATTACCATACACCAAGAACAATTCTTTAGTCCTTCGCAAGTACTTAAGAATGTTCTTCACTGCTATCCAATGTTTCTCCCCTAGGTTGGATTGATACCTGCTTACTACAGCCGGTGCATAAGCTACATCAGGGCGAGTACACAACATCGCATATATTATAGATCCCACGGCTGAAGCGTAGGGTATAACGCTCATGCGAGCTCTCTCTTCATCAGTCTTCGGACAGAAGTCCTTGGAGAGAGTGATTCCATGACTAGCAGGCAAGGCACCACGCTTGGAATCTTCCATACTAAACCTCTTTAGAATGGTGCCTATGTACTTTGATTGGGACAGTCCCAATAACCTCTTGGATCTATCTCTATAGATCCTAATGCCCAAAATGTGCGAGGCATCACCCAGGTCCTTCATGGAGAACCTTTGTGATAACAATAGTTTGACCGATTGTAGCATAGGAACATCATTTCCTATCAGGAGAATGTCATCAACGTACAATACGAGGAATGTGACAGTACTCCCTACAATCTTCTTATAAATACATGGTTCATCTTCATTTCTGACAAAATCAAACTCTTTGATTGTATCATCAAAGCAGATGTTCCAGCTCCTTGAGGCCTGCTTTAATCCATAAATGGATTTAAGCAATCTACATGCTTTCCCGCTGCTCCCACTATCAATGAAGCCCTCTGGCTGATCCATAAAAACACATCCTTCTAAATCACCATTTAGAAATGCAGTTTTCACGTCCATCTGCCAGATTTCATAATCATAGTGAGCAGCAATAGCAAGTAGGATCCTAATGGATTTAAGCATTGCTACCGGAGAGAAAGTTTCATCATAGTCCAAGCCTGGTCTTTGACGAAAACCTTTCGCTACAAGCCTTGCTTTATAGGTCTCCACCTGTCTATCTACACCAATCTTTCTCTTAAAGATCCATTTGCACCCAACGGGTTTTATCCCAGGAGGCGCAACGTCCAAAGTCCATACTTTGTTGGTGTACATTGACTCCATTTCGGATCTCATTGCTTCCATCCATTTCACTGAGTCACCACTCATGATAGCTTGCTGAAAACTAGTAGGGTCATCATCATCCATGATGCAATCTTCTCTATCACCATCTATGGGAAACCCATAGTATCTCTCTGGTGGGTGAGAAGTTCTACTAGACCTCCTGAGCGGCTGAGGTTCTTGAAGTTCTACTGCAACATCAGTTTCAACCAATTCCTCCTGAGTAATTTGTGTCTCTAGAACCTCTTCTAGTTCTACCATATTGCCATTAGTACTTTCCGTAAAGAACTCATTTTCCAAAAATGTGGCATGCTGAGCAACAAACACCTTTTGTTCCTCTTTGTGGTAGAATAGATATCCATACGAATGTTTTGGATACCCCACAAATTTACACATGACCGATCGTGTCTCGAGTTTGTCTGGATTCTGCTTTTTAACAAAAGCCGGACAACCCCAAATCCTAAACCTTTTAAGAGATGGTCTCTTTCCATTCCACATCTCATATGGAGTGGTAGACACGGTCTTGGTTGGCACCCTGTTCAATAGATACATTGCTGTCTCCAATGCATGTCCCCAAAAGGAAAGCGGTAACTCAGCATCACACATCATGGATCGTACCATATCCAATAGGGTACGATTCCTCCGTTCTGACACACCATTGTGCTGCCGTGTGTAAGGAGGAGTGAGCTGAGAGAGAATCCCATTCTATTTTAAGAAGTCTAGAAACTCTGTACTTAAATACTCTCCACCTCGATCCGATCGAAGTTTCTTGATGCTCAAGCCTGTTTGCTTCTCTACTTCAAGTTTATACTCCTTGAATTTCTCAAAAGCTTCAGATTTGTGATTTATCAAAAACACGTGTCCGAATCTTAAGAAATCATCAGTAAAAGTGATGAAGTATGAAAAACCACCTCTCGCAAGTGTAGACATTGGTCCGTATACATCACTATGTATGAGGCTTAAGAGTTCACCAGCTCTCTCTCCGTGTCCACTAAACGGAGTTTTGGTCATTTTACCTTTGATACAAGACTGGCAAGTCGCATAAGATTTATATTCAAACGGATTTAAATATCCATCTTTATGTAGCTTGTTTAGTCTTGTTTCATTAATATGACCAAGTCTACAATGCCAAAGAAAAGCTTCATTTATATCTGAAAACTTTCTTTTACTAGTATGTTGTATATTGAAAACAGTGTGTTGGTTCAGGATGTAAATACCGTTATTTAGTGTACCATACCCAATCAACTCTTGATTCAGGTTAATGTTCATAACATTATTTTGCAATATAAAATGATATCCTTCATTGTCCAACAAAGAAACGGATATTATGTTACACAATATACTTGGTACAAAATAACACGGGTTCAAAACCAAAATACTTCCTGAAGGCAACCCTAGATGATACTCTCCCACGGATACAGCATGTATATTGGAACCATTTCCAACCCGCAGAGTATGATCTCCTATCTTTAAAACTCTACTATTTCTCAATCCCTGCATACAATTGCAGATGTGAGAACCAGAACCGGTATCCAATACCCAGGATGCAGAGTTTAAAGAAAAACAGTTTTCAGTTACAAACACACCTGAAGTGGAAGCATCAGCATGCTTCTTCTTCTTGAGATCAGCAAGATATTCAGCACAATTGCGTTTCCAATGTCCTGACTTTTTACAGTAAAAACATTCCCCTTTTCCACTTCCCATAGCCCCGGCTTTGTCTTTCCCCTTTGCCTTTCTAACTCCTCCTTTCTGTGTGATAGACTTCTTCTTCTTCTTTCCCTTGGCCTTAGCTTTTGGGAATGAAGAGGAAGATGGCCCAGCAAGCAGAGCGGGAGTCCTTGCCATTTTCAATGTGTTCTCTGCACTTCTCAACATATTGAGAAGTTCAGGCAATGATTTCTCCAAACCATTCATATTGAAATTTACTATGAACGGAGCAAAGGCAGGGGGGAGAGACTGTAGAACAATATCCGTATATTGCTCATTATCCATAGTCCATCCCAGTCCCTCAAGTTCTTCAATAAGACCAATAATTTTCAAAACATGGTCTCCAACTGATGCACCAGGGGCCATTCGCATCTGAAACAGCTTTCTAGATGCCTCGTATCTTAAGGTACGAGATTGCTCTTCATACAACTCCTTTGTGTGAAGAAAGATGGATTGCACATCCATATTCTCGTGTTGCTTCTGATGGACATTGTCCATAGAAGCGAGCGCGAGGCACTTGGCCGTGTTACAGTCATTTTCCCAAGTTTTTCGGATCTCCCTATCCGAGACAGATGATTCAGGTCCTGGGACGGGTGGGGCTTCGGTATTGAGGACATATGATACCTTATCATAGGAAAGTGCAATATTCAAGTTCCTCAACCATTCTTTATAATTTGGTCCTGTCAGTTTATTTTTCTCAAGTAGAAGCTTATGTCCTGACATCTGTAACTGCCATTCGGAGAGAGAAAAGGATACACTTAGCGAATTGCTCTTTCAAAGAATTAGATTGGTTATTATTTTATCTAATCGATGTCTCCCACTGTTTTTATCAAATTTTCTTTCAAAACCTGAAAATAAAACTAGCCAGGAATAATTTTCCTGGAAGTAACACTTACTCACTGTGAGATCGAGATCCAACTATCACATAGATGGTATGTAATCTCATTGCAAATTTCAACTCTTGAAATTCCCGATATGGTTTTTACCCCTAGTCACTTATGATCTTGGCTATGGTCAACATATCATAAGTACTAGTCAAATTCTACCCGTCATTTCATGATTAATTAGACCCACCCATATGACCCATGACTATGATCAACATAATCACATGAATGTCCTAACTAATCGCATCATATGTTTTGTAGGAATACATCACTTAGCTACCGTACACTACGCCTTGACTATAATCAACATACGCAGCACGAATACTAAGTACTCTGCTTCCTAAAATGACGGAGGGTTGCGGATGGTTTTTAAGAAAACCTTTAACGCTTTGAACTTGTTCTCGTTGTAGAATCAAACGGTTAAGAAAAGGAGTGGCTTAAGCTCCGCATCTTCTTGAAACTTGCATTTTTCATAAAAAGCCGAGTTTGTTTCAAATCTGATTCTACAACATCATTAGGTTTCTTTTCTTTACATTAATCTCATTAATGTGATCCCATCATTTAAGTTCCTAAGCCATCACAGAATAGAACGTATACTTATACCATCCGCATTCGCCACAGTGTCCCGTTATGCACCGTTAGGTTACTTAACTAACGACATAGCGGGGCGGGACTAGCGCGAGTGTAAAATATAAGCAACGTTTATTATATATCATATATATAATAATAATCCATTCGTCTCAGATACTAAGTAATCACATTACAGAATATCAACAGCAGAAGCATATAAAAGGATATCTAGGATGTCCGTATTTTGTATCGAGCCAACAATAGAAAATACGGATTCCACGGTAGTGATGAATAGCCAAGCCCACACCCTTAGACCCCTTCGAGAGCGGCAAGTGACCCCGCCAATTCTAGAGTTTAGGACACCCGGTCTCGACTCCTCGAGATGGCCTCCCACTGAACCCTAGAACCCGGTCACTTGTGCTCCCCTCCTTGGGTCTATCCTAATGCGGAAAAGTAAATAATATACAATTGATTTATACATGAATGAAAAATAAAACTCTCATCTCACATAAAAAAAACCCCCGGCTATTCAGTCGAGACAATCCTACTCATCATATCTCAGCAACACATAATATCTCATATCATCAACGTAAGTAAGTATGCGTATCCCGATAGTCGTTGACGTATAGCAACGAAAACGGCGATACACCACATACTACACTTACGGTCGCAGAAAATAAAATGAAAAACTACAACATTTGGAATCCACAATCACCTTAGACATCATAAATTCGAAATATCACATACTTCGTATTTCATGCCTAACTATATGAATTCCACATATTGTATCACATTTCAGATAAATAGACAATGTTAAACTTTTCGATCGAATAAACAAACACCCAAGATTTACCAAACTGCACAACACTTGAGCCAAGTTCAAAATTTTCTAGAACATGCCACAGCCCCTTATGGACCAACCGTAGAAGGGCCAAACCAACGCCTCACATGTGGCAACGCTAAACTACCACAAACCCTAAGGTTCAGGGATAGTTTTGACGGTCACATAATCGAGTTAAGGTTATGTTCTTCTAGAGTGTCCACAGATACGCTTGCATGTTTTTTCGAAGATTTCGAACTAGGGAAAAATCCAACACTTGGAATTTTTCCAATACGGGAAAAATTGTGTTTCTAATATTCGTTCAAACATTTTAACTCGTTCTAAAAAATCTGAAAATATGAACGAAGTGAAACTTTTCCAATCGAATCACCAAATACAATTTATCTCCAGAACACTCAACACTTGAGTGAGTTTAAAATATATCAGAGGCAAGTACATATTTAATCAGGTCCTCTGCAAAAAAAAAATTTTATTGATCCTCTTGTACGGCCGCGGATGCGCGGCCAAAGCCATGCTTTGGCCGCTCATCCGCGGCGCTTTGGGGAGAACATTTAAAAATTTTTTTATGGTAATTTTTAAAATTGCCTTCTGATTATTTTAAGACCTTTTAAACTGGAAAAATCCAATTTTCAAAAAATTTCCAGAGAGCGGTCCAAATTGATGTTTCGTGGTTCGATCGGACGTTTAACATCGCCTACGCATCGCCTAAAGCTCTAGCCTGGCTCTGATACCACTGCTGGGCTAGCCTAGCACCTCGTCAAGGGTTCGGTAGCATCACACATGCCATAATCAAAATTTTAGAGGTGCTAAGTTAACTCGACAAGAATCGAAACTAGAAGTTTTAGGGATTCATACAAATAAGCATCACATGCAAATGTAAAACTATCACTAAGAGGAAAGATTACAACCTTTGTAGATCTCCCTCGGTGACTCCTTGGCACTATGAGAGTTTGGAATGGATCGATGGAAGCCTTCCTTGTCCACGATGATCCACCCGAAGTCCCTTTGCCCAAAGCTCCTTACCTTACTTGTTTTGCAAACGAAGTAGAGTAAACACCCTACACAAATCGGCTAGATGTGTGTAGTATGATGATGTGGTTTGTATTCAACAATTCAAATCCTTTCTTTTATCAACTTCACTCAAGAAAGAAATCAAGAGAGGAAGAAGAAGATAATGGTGGCTTGAGCTTTCTATCAGATCACATATGATAACTTGTTTTCACACCCTTGTTCACAATTTTTCTCTTGGTTTTTCATTGTATGTTTCATATCACATATGAAGCTATTTATAGTGATAAGAAGGGAATAATCACCATTATTCCATTACCACCATAATTGTGAGTGGAAATTCTTTTCCTAAAGAATTAAGCATGGGTGGAAATTCTTTTCATTAAGTTAAGTAAAGCTTACCCACTAAGGAATAAAGGAGCATGAGTGGATATTCTTTACATTAACTTAAAATGATAAATAAAAATTAAAAGCTTCAATATAAGTCTTATATTGCCACCATTCTTGTATCAACAACCATGATACTATGTATGCATGTATGTGTCCATGCACATCATCATGTGCATACATGCATGCATACAAAAGGATTTACTTAAAGAATTAATCTAAATGTAATTAGTTAAATCAACACTTGATTTAGCAAACCGGTCATATCTCATACGATCGGACAGATAGAAAATGCCCGATTAATATACGTTATCACATAACCATATTTAATCGGGTCCCGCACATATCTCATATGCACACCACATCGTTTTGCCTGAGCCAGGAAACTTCATTGTGGGACTCTAAGACTCGTCAATACGCCGGCAGTAGATGATGATCATATCAAACATCTACAAGCCGCAAGAGATCAGCTAAACATAACGGCCACCCGGGTATTGAAACGATCAGAAGAAAACCAGCGAAGCTGTAAAAACTCCCGTCGAGCCAACTGGCAACACTTACCGTACAGTCCGGTCTCTTCGTCAGATATGCTGCATATCGAGTCTAGGGATGGTATCGTCGACCCCAGTAACTCAATAAGTCATGCTGGTGTATGGCTCATAACAGATCGAGAAACTACTGATAACTCTTATCAGTAAATCTCAGCAGCCCTAGCCAGGGACTTCATGTTATAGCCAATCGAGCATAGCACAACATCAACCCCCAATACCGGGAGAGACGAAACCCCTCCTATCTCTCATTGCCTCCATGCGCCTCGAGACTGTACCCAAAGACCACCTGTTTTCACGACTCAGTAGAGCCGTGGTAGGGTGGAGATCAAAGTATAGTGGGAGGACACACAAGACTCTATGACGATCTCGGGTCTGCAGACTAACCTGTACCAGTGTTCCTTGAGAACTGCTATCCGACGATAGATATAATACCACATAGGAGTTCTCGGCGAGTCCGTTCAGTGTACCCAGTCTCCACTGAGCACCCGCATACAATCTTTGGTGTCTCCTCACCAGATGGATATGTGATCATCCATCGCCCATCATATGGGACAAGAATAGTATACGCTAGTCTACTCTGGAATATCGATGCCCTGTCTCGATACACCCTCGACTAGGAACAGTTCAAGGATATGCTTATAGACTACATGTGCCCCACTAGTATGATCCGCATCATAATCACAGTAGTCATGCAAATATCCTTTGGGCTTTATCAACATGTGTAAATGATTAAATCTACATGTACATATAAAGTAAACCAGATAGCGTACTATCATGTTGAGCAAGAAATTCATCTATCTCCATAGATAATATGTCCAAGTTTCCACTATCCATATAATGGCCTTTAGGGCATACATATTACTAACACGTGGTGCCCTTCCGGCGAGGAGGTGAAGACCGGAGATTCCGTGGGAGATCGGGAAGACGACGGGAAGACCGAAGGAAACGAATCGCTCGGTATATCTCTCTACCCCGTTCTTTAGTTAGCTAGGATTAGATTAATGGCCCAATCCGGGATTTTTGTGCGCGGTGGTGCCGGTTTACAAGTTCGTAAAAAGTTTCGTTTACGCATTCCGGCGTCGGATTGATGGCCGGGGCGCCGCCGTGCACTTACACTCCCCACCTTGGGTCTATCCTAATGCGGAAAGTAAATAATATACAACAATGGTGACATCATCCTCAACCCGGAAGTTCCCCAATAAAAGAATATTACATACAATGAATTTTACATGAATGAAAAGAAAAACTCTCATCTCACATAAAACCCCCGGCCATTTAATCACGACGATCCTATACATCATATCTCAGCAACACATAACATCACATGTCATCAACGTAAGTAAGTATGTGTACCCCAATTGTTATTGATGTATAGCAAAGAAACCGAAAATACACCACATACTACACTTACGGTCCCAGAAAAGAAAGTGAAAAACTACAACAATTGGAATCAACACTCCCTTTAGACATCATAAACCCGGAATATCACATATTCTTGATTTCATGCCTAATGATGCAAATCTTACATTTGGGTCTCATCTATAAAAACACCTTTTCAAAATAGGTCGTGTAATTCAACAAGATTCCCGATTCTTCCTGGGACCAAAATGTTAGACTTACACGCAACTAATTACTTTTCACAAAACTAATTAGTGTAGATTCCAATTATTGTATCACATTCACACAAAAAAACTAGACGATGTTAAACGTTTCGATTGAATCAACAAACATCCATAATTCCCCGAGAGCTCAACACTTGAGCAATGTTAAAGTACCCAAAACATGCCACAATTGTTAGTGTATATGCCCTAGAGGCCATTACTGTATCATACTAGTTTTTATATTACTTGATGGAAGCTTGGGATATTCACCTTGTATAGACAATCTTGCTCAATATAGTAGTATGCTACTTGATTTGTTTCTACTTTAATGTGTGCATGTGTTTCTTTTAGCATATCGCCTTTACACATTAGTGGAGCCCTTAGGATCTTTGCTTGATTACCAGCGTTGTGATGGTAGTCACACTCGTGGGGGCTGGGTAATCCACAAGCACATCCTTATGCAGGTCCCTAGTCGTAGGACTATCGAGACAGGGCATCGATACTCTGGAGTAGACTAGCGTATACGCTTCTCATCCCAGCTTGGGAGACGGTCTATCCCACAGCCGTCAGTACATCGTACTTGAGATAGTATGCGGGTGCTCGTTAGGTTACGAGTACACTGGACATGACTCATCGGGAACTGTTGGTTGGTACTATACCTATCGTCAGTTATCAGTTCCCAGGTGACATGAGTACAGCTTAGTCCGTTGACTTGACACTGTCACTTCGCCTCAAGTGTGTTCCCACTGTACTTTGATTACTACCCTACCACGGCTCAAAGGAGTCGTACAAACAGGTAGTTTTTGGGTGCAGTCCCGAAGCACTTGGAGGCAGTGACGGTTAGACAGGATTCGTCTCTCTCGGTATTGGGGGTTGATACCGCGCTATGTCTAGGAGAGCCATTACATAAAGTCCCTGGCCAGGGCAAGCGAGATAGACTGGTAGGTTTCCAGTATTAACTCTGGTGTTCTGGGCTACACTCCGACACGACTTGTACCGCTAGTAGGTGACTGACGTTTACCGCCCCCTAGGCCCGCCATGCGATGTTTTTAGACGAACAGACCGGACTGTACGGAGACTGTCACATTCAGGCTCAGTAGGAGTTCAGATGGGTTTACCTCGTCAGTCTTCTTATCGGCATCTACCTGGGCACCGTTACGTACAGCTAGTGCCGCTTGCGGTCTGTGGCTAAACCCACTGCCAGCGTAGTGTCGAGTCTTTAGAGTCCCACACAGAGGGTTATTCGCCTTTGGGCAAAACAGAGTAGAGGTCGCATGGTTTTGCGACAGGGTTCGTTCACATCCGCGTACTTGTGCACGTTTGGCGTCCGAACAGACATTACTAGCGGGCTCTGGTTTGAGCCCGATCCTAGTATATGCTTTGGCGTTAGTTTTATCTCATAGTATTCGTGCTCCTCGGAACACGAATGTGGGTGTGTATGCACAGTTGACTGAGGCAGAGGAAGAGGATTCTCATTAGGTTTTGGTACGGGTGTGTTTGCACAGTTGACTGTTGTCATTTACAAAACCCTAATGATTATGTGTAATAATAATTGATAATGTTATTTAAATGAAATTGTGTCATGGTTGGGTTTGTTAACTTGTTGACCAAGGTTGACTAGTTGACCATGGTTGAAACTTTGACCATCATCATTTCTTTTCAAGATGCTCTTTGATCTTTGCAAAAACATTTAATGTGAAATGATAATGGTCTTATCAAACCAACCATCACCTTTTTAATTTTGATTAATATTATTAATTAGATTAATTCACATATATTTGATATGGTTGTAAAACTATTCTCATTCTATCATAACCATTCTCTCTCCTCCATTTTGCTCTTCCTCTTCCTCTAGTTCAAGGAGAATCATTCTCATGAGTTGAGAAACCTTTCGTTAGAGATTAAACATCCAAAGCCACTCTCTACTCATCCTAAGGTTGAAGGTCTAGCAAGCCGGACACTTTAGTTCTCTCAAGATCGAGAAAGGAGCTCAAGGTAGAAACCCTCAGGTGGATCCATCTTCGACAAGAGAAGGCAACGAGGAAAGAACCATCCGACCACCATCAAGAGTCAAAGAGAAGGAGTTCAAGTTGAGGTATAACCCCTAACCGAGTAACAATAGCTCTTGTTTGTTGCTAGTGTGTAGTTTAGCAAAGATCCGTGTTTTATAGTCCATGTTGCCATGATCCGAAAAATCGTTTTTCATCATTTCCGCAAGCCCGAAAGAACCGGGAGAGCTAACGTGGACTTACAGTGGTATCAGAGCCAGGCTAAACACACCCTAGCATGTTAGCAAAGTATCTAGAATTTCGATCGGACGAAAATCCGCAAAACACGTTAAAAACATCAAGTTTCTGCCGATTTTTATTTCCGCTCAAAAAATAATAAATCATGTCTTAAAAATCGGCTCAGGCTTTTTAATGAACAGGCAAGAAAAACGATCCAGCGAACCGACCAATTCACCGCGGTTCCGCGGCCGAGTTGACTCGGCCGTGGATCGTTTCTCCTGTTGGTGTTTTGTTATTTTTCAGATGGTTTGTTTCTGCCCAGAATTTCCAGAGAACAAGTTTATTTTTAGGGTGGTTACAAATCCGTATTTTGGTCGATTTTCGGTAGACTTTGGCTAATGGGTTGTATCTGTATTGTTATATATGTATTGAACGTCTGCTAATCGCTATACGTCGATTAGTAGGGGTTATACATATCTGTGATCTGTTATGTTGATGGTATGTGTATATGAATTCGTTTGATTGTCGCGGATGAATAGCCGGGGGGTTGTGAGATGAGAGTTTTCTTTGTCTTTCAAATCTTGTAATATGTAATTTGATGTAATATTATTTATATGGCCGCACAACCGGGATGGGGTTGTAGCCGTCATTGTATAATTTCTTTTTACTGTTTTTGCTTCTAGGATAGACCCAAGGTGGGGTGCACAAACTACCGGGTATCCCGAAGTGCCGAGTGGCCTACTCACGAGTTGAGGGAGGTTGCTTCACTTCGGGTACTTGGCAGGTAGTTTGCCGCACCCGTAGGGGTCTACGGTGGGGTTTGGCTATTCATCGCGACCGTGTAATCCTCTTTTCGTTACAGGCTCGAACGGAATGCGGATTTCTAGTATATCCAATTTATTTATCTGTGATCTGGAATGGCTATTATTGCATCTGACGAATGTATATATCTATATGTAGATATCTATTTAGGCGTTGCTTATGTTTTGCATCGGCGCTACTCCAGCCCCCGCTCTGTCGTTAGTTAAGTAACCTAACGGGTGAAAACGGGACACCGTGGCGAATGCGGATGGCATAAGCGTACGTCATATTTTCGTTGTTTTCTACAATGGTAGGATTAATTTATGGGATGCATTAAAATTGATGCAAGAAAAATAAACCAAAGTAAAAGTCGTTGGAACACTTTCAAAACCACTCGGTTTCTTTTCAAAATAACTTTTAAACGCGGGCTTAAACCACTCCTTTTAAAAGCTATCTCGTTCCATCGATTATATCAAGTTCACTACGTTCACGGTTTCGCCAAAACCATTCGTAGCCCTCCGTCGTTTCACATGGATGGTCAATAGTATTCAAGCTATGTTTGTTGGCCAAAGTCAAGGCATAGTGATTGGTAGCTATTGAGTATTCATGTGCAGCATAGATAGATGTGTTGGTTTGGGACAGTCGTACTGCCTTGTTGGCCAAAGTCAAGGGTAGGTACGGGTGGGTTCAAATTAACCTGGAGAATGACGGGTAGAACTTGACATGTGACTTATGATTTGTTGGCCAAAGTCAAGGTCATAAGAGCATGGGGCAAAAATCCACATCGGGAGTTTCAAAAGAACTGAAACTTGCTAGCGCTGCATACCATTTGGAGTGTGATGATTCTGGTAGGATTCCTTCAGTTTTGCCACGCAATGATATTTGGATCCCGATCCTACTGTGAGTATATACTACTCCTCGGGAAAATTATCACTTAACGATCAATGCTATAAACCTAGTAGGTGTCTAGAAAGGTGTTAGCGGGGCTGCGCCCCCAGGGAAAAGAGGTTATTTAATTAAGGAACTTCGCGAAAGCGTTGGAAAACCTCCCTCGAAGTAACGACACTAGCCTGGCTGAACGGTTAAGCAAGTATTGTACGGTGAGATTGATCCTGACTAATTCTTCATTTTTGGTTTGAGGAGGGATTCGAGAGACAGTGGGAGCCATCCTGTTTAGAAAAATTAAAAACCACTCTAAACTTGCAAGAGCATCATGCTAAAGTGTTTCTTCTCTCTCTCCTAATTGCAGCGACCAAACATCATGACTGGACTTAAGTTACTACTAGATAAAAACATACTGACAGGGCTAAACTACAATGATTGGCTCAGGAAAGTCAAAATAGAAATCACTTACGACAAGTTGGGGTATCTCCTTACCACCAAAGCTCCCCCTGCCCCAGGTCCCACCTCCAGCATCGCGGATAAGGAAATCCGTAAGACTTGGGAGATTGATTGCGCGAAGGCCAAGTGCCTCGTGCTTGCCTCTATGGACAATGAACACCAGAGGAGGCACGAGAATATGGACCTCGAATCCATATTTCTTCATACAAAAGAACTGTATGGAGAGCAATTCCGTATCGCCAGATACGAAGTCTCGAAAAAGCTGTTTTTGGCGAGATTGGCCATCGGATCACCGGTAGCGGAACACGTGCTTAAGATGATTGGCTTCATTGAGGAGCTCGCGGACCTTGGGACCACGTTGGAGAATGAGCTCTATACGGACTTGATTCTCCAGTCCCTTCCTTCCACTTACGCCCAGTTCATCCTGAACTTCAACTTACAGGAAAAGGAAGTTGAACTTTCAGAACTCCTTAACATGCTCAGGAGTGCAGAGGGCACCCTACAGAAAGGTAGGGAAACATCCACTTTGTTTGTAGGAGGATATTCCTCTTCTAGGTCCAAGGCGAAAGCTAAGGGAAAGAAGAAGAAAACCCCGCCAAACCAAGGGGCGGTGTTTGTAAAGTGGATACGAAGGGAAAGGCAAAAGCAACAAAGGAAGCGGGAAAGCTTGTGGGAAAGGAAGAATGCTTTTACTGTCACAAGAGTGGACACTGGAAGAAAGATTGCAGGGCTTGGAAGGCCAGAACACAGGATCTGAAGTATGTTGCGGCTTCAGCTTCAGGTGTGTATGTTATTGAAAACTGTCTATCAATAAACTCTACTTCCTGGGTATTGGATACCGGATCAGGATCTCATATCTGTAATTCTTTGCAGGCGTTAAGAAACCGTAGGGTTTTAAAGGCAGTTGATATGACCCTCAGAGTTGCAAACGGAGCTGGCATGGATGTTGAGTCCGTGGGGGACTATCACCTGGGGTTGTCAGATGGACACGTTTTGGTTTTGCGTAATTGTTATTTTGTACCCAAAGCAACTTGTAATATCATTTCTGTATCTTTAATATCTAAAGAAGGTTATGAATTTGCATTTGTAAGTAATTTTGTAAACATTCGCCTTAATCAAGTTCTGATTGGGTCAGGTACATTAAACAATGGAATATACATATTAAACCAACCATAGATTTTCAATGTCCAGAATACACACAAAAGAAAGTCACCGGAATCAAATCAGGTTTTCTTATGGCATTGTAGACTGGGTCACATCAATGAGAGAAGGCTGACGAAGTTACATACAGAAGGATATTTGGATCCGTTCGAATATCAATCATATGCAACTTGTCAATCCTGTCTCAAAGGAAAGATGACAAAGACTCCGTTCACTGGACACGGAGTAAGAGCGAGCTCGCTCTTAGGACTCGTACATAGCGACGTGTGCGGTCCAATGTCTACACATGCGCGAAGCGGTTATTCTTACTTCATTACTTTTACGGATGACTTTTCAAGGTACGGATATGTCTTCTTAATGAAACATAAATCCGAAGCCTTTGGAAAATTCCAGGAATATAAGAATGAAGTAGAAAAACAAACAGGCAAAAGTATCAAAACACTGAGATCTGATCGAGGTGGTGAATACTTAAATGCCGAGTTCCTGGATTGTAAGTCTACGCTAGCGCCCCGGCAGTCTACAGACGCCAAATGCGGAACAAAAACTTTTTAACTGGCGCTATCGTAACTTTAACCCGGATCTGCCATTATTGCTTAACTAACAAACTGTAAAGAGTGTAGAAAGGTTATACCGAACGATCCGAGTCCTTCGTTCTTTAACCATCATCCCACGCTCCGTTGCGGCTGCTCCGATCTCGTCGATCTCCGATCTCCTCGTCGAGGTGGCACCACATCATCGATTCTTTAAACGGGCTCCCGCCTCTGACTTGAGGCAACTCGATCGTCAAGTTTTCTAAAAGAGACGACCAAGAATGATGTAGAGAATGAGTAGATGACTTTGTCTCACTTCGTCCAAGTCCGTGGACGATCGGTTAATGAAGTTGCCGAGAGAATCGGGTGATGGAATGAAATGAGCTGTGAATTCCATACACCCCAAAATCTATCATAATCTTTTCTACAAATGAAAACCACAAGTGAGAGAGAGAGTGGGGAGGGGCCGGCCATATATATGGAGAGGGGGGGTGAGTGTAGGAGGAGGGAGGTGACCATAAGACATGAAGCTTCTCACAAAATATCTTAAGCTTAACAAAACTCTTTAATGAAAACAATGACTCACATAAACACCTCATCAAGTCATTAATGCAACCATTAATGTCAAGATGAGTCACTTAGCCACCTCACCATCTAGAAGCTTCTAGAAGCACGACTCAACCCTATCCAAGAAAAGATAAATCCGTCTTTAACCGAATGTTAAAAGACGGCTGATAGAAAACTGGAAACTGGCAACTTCCAAAAGTGATCCTGAAACGACTTTCAGGATAACCCCGAAACTGTATAAATATACCCGCATTTGTATTACGACCGAATACAAATGCAACTGAGACAAAGATATTATACCTACTCAATATAATACTCGGATCCGGCTTAAACCAAAGCCGACCAGTATCATCTGTCCGAAAATCGACACGTGCGTAAACGCACGTGCATTTTCCGAACCCTGCCATAAAACCATACGGCCTCTACAACGTTTCGCCCGAACCTGGGAAACTGTCTGTGGGGGACTCTAATGACTCGTCAGTACCTTGGCAGTGGGTTTAACCACAAACCGTCAGCGGCACTAGCAATGCGTAACGGCTGCCCATGGACTGACCTCAAGGAATGCCGATGAGCGAACTCATCCGGAAAACCCTACTGAGCCTAACAGTGACAATGTATATACAGTCCGGTCCGTTTGTCTATGAGTATCGCATATCTGCCTAGGGGGCTAGTAACGTCAGACCCCCAATAGCAGTATAAGTCGTGTCGGAGTGAAGCCCAATAACACCCTGAGATACTACTGGAGTACCTACCAGTAAATCTCCTGCCATGGCCATGGACTTTGTGTAATGGCTCTCCTAGACACAGCACGATCTCGCCCCCAATACCGGGAGAGACGAATCCCCTGCCGATCCGCTCACGTGCCTCCATATGGCTCGGGACTGTACCCAAAACCTACCTGTTTGCACGACTCCTTTGAGCCGTGGTAGGGTAGAAATCAAAGCACAGTGGGAACTCACACGAGACAAATGACGACCTCAGGTCGATGAACTAACCTGTACACATGTCACCAGGGAACTGCTATCTGACGATAGATATAATACTAACTAGCAGATTCCCGGCGAGTCCTGTCCGGTGTACTCATAACCCAATGAGCACCTGTATACATCTTAGGTGATCCAACTGACACCAGTGGCTTGTGAGACCGGCCACCGCCCCTCGTCGGGGTCTCGACTGTACACACTAGTCTACTCCGGAGTATCGATGCCCTGTCTCGAAACTCCCACGACTAGAGACCAAAATCAAGGATATGCATATAAACCACCCAACTCTCACGTCTATGATCACCATCATACTGTTGGTGGTAAAGCAAGATCCTAAGGGCTCTATCAAAGTGTAGCAGTGATCAGTCACCTGAACCTGTACACTACTGATAAAGGCAAACCAGATAGCATACTATCATCTTGACTAAGACTGTCCTACCGGTATAGGTCCTCCGCAATCATTGCAATCACGTACCTGTGATCCAATAATTGACTATGAGGGCACTATCTCCAACAATCTCCCACTTGCACTCAAGGCTAATTATTGCGATGTCGACTACTCACAGCCCGTGTGAAACCGAACATCCAACTCCTCTACTAATCAGTATCACAAAGCCCGTTTGTAAATCTATTGTGTTCGAGAAATAGCCTTAGTGAGTGGATCCGCCTAGAAGTTTCTTTCTATATCTCTCTAAATCTCAAGTTCGCGGAGAAAGCCATCTCCCGAATCGAGTAATACCTGTCTTAGAATATGTCTGGATATCTGATGGGACCTAGTTCATAAATGAACTCCAAATCCAAACTTCTTAGACTGTATCGATCACTGAACCTAATCAGTATCCGGCACCATGCCACCCACAGTATCCTCTTGGACCACCTGTCCATAATACTGTCCCTCTTCGTCAGAGGGAAAAACTATAACTCTGACAATCACTCTGTCAACCATGTCACCTTTGAAGCCTGGAATGATAACCGTCTCCCGAAAGAGGCTGCCGTCATCAAATCCGTAGAACATGTACTTATGTTCTAAAACTGCTTCCTTATGTTTCTCCAGGATTGGATTAATACAAACTTATTGCATCTAGTGCAAAACCAACATTTGGTGTGGTACTTGACATCTCATGATTGACTCAATTGCCTAAGCAAGTGATCTGCCAATCATGCACATCCCTCTCCCCTTTAGTCTATACGACACCTTTAGAGAGGGTGACTCCATCACTTGCAGGTACACCACCATGCTAGGAGTCAACTATTCTAAAAACCATTAGAATACTGTCAAAGTACCTACATTGGGAAACTACCCAAATCCAGATCTAAAACCATAGATCTAGAAACCAGAATGTCAAATATTATATCCATATCCTGTCTGGAGAAACAACTGTGTGACGACCACAGTACAACCGATCGTAGTATAGGAATTTTACTTCCTACTCTGAGTATGTCATCCAGATACCATGACATCACACCCTACTACCTCCTTAACAGATCCATCCCCTATTTTGATGAAGTCAAACCTATGACTGTCACATCAAAATTAGATGATCTATCTCCGCTGTAACTGCTCTAGTCTATAAATAGACATAAGCTACTTGCCCACCATGCTTCCGTTGCTCCCACTGACTACGAAAACCCTCCTACCGGGTCTCATAACCTGGAACAACAGTAGTGTCAAGTCTGGGTAGATAAGAACCTCCCTGTCACCGTCCTTGAGGCTACCGAAGTACCTTTCGGGTGTCTGAGGTTACCCACCAAATCTGCGGAGTGGCTATTGGAATGTCAAACCTGATTGAATATATAGGTCCTATTAAATTTTCCGTAATCGTTCGCGGTTCTGGAATCACTTCCAGTTCTACCATACTCCCACTACTGTTTTCTGAAAAAGATCCATTTTTACTAAAACTGTGGCAAGTCAAGAACAATATCACTATTGATCTTCCAAATGGTAGAATATCAACCCTCGTCATAGCCAGGGTCAACCCACAAACAGCCATTACAGAAACGTGCCCTGAGTTATCCAGAGTCTGGTTTTAAGCATAAGCTGGACAACTCCCCGTACCTTAACAACTTTTAAGGTACGAACTATTCTATATCCAATATAGAAACTTTGGCACTAATTTAATTGGAACCATATTCAAATCATGCAGCTGTCTCCAGTGCATATCAAGTTAATGGAAAGAAGCTAATCAGCATTACTCAACTTAGGAATCCATCCAATTATGAGTAACCTGGAAGAGAAACACGTTTCTCAAAACCATCACTATCATCTGAATACCAATCACAAGAATCTACATCTTCGATCTCTTTGAAGAATCCCGATACTTGTGATACCTGGTTCTCTACTCTATTCTTATACCCACAACTTCTCAAAACTTAGACCTTGTATTTCTACGAAACACTTGTCTAAAAAACTAGAGAAGTTATAAGTGAACAGAACATAGTACGAGGACCTACCCCTTTGTCCTGAAGGACACTGGACAACATAGAATACTCTGTATAAGTCCACTGAGTCAAACAACTCAAAACCTGTGCATCGTAGGTTGAAAACTGTACCCTGGCGATTTCCTCAAATATCACCAATTACAACGAATTCCGATATAATGAGGATGATCACCCAATTCCCAATATCTTACTCCCACTCATCATCTGTAAAACCATACAGATATGAGAATGAAACCTGGTAAATACATACCCTTGGAGTAAGTGTCTAATCGGGAAAACAGTTTTTCTTTAACAATGCACTGAAACATGAAAATGTTTCGTAGGGGTATCCTGGAATTCATAGCAATGCCTCTTCCATAATCCAATTCATGACTTCAACCGTATATTTTATTGCCATCTCTCCAAATCCCTTTATTTGTCTTTAGTCGTTACCTTCTGTACACCATCGTTAGGCTAAATGGTTTTCTTCCTTCCCTACCGTTCGGCACCAGCCTATGGTTTGGAAGAAGACTATCCAGTAAGCATAATAGGTGTACCCTCCTAAACCAAGGAGTACTCGCAACTGAGAGAAGGTGATGATAAAAGACAACTGAATAATACCTTATTCTTTTAAAGGTGAAATAGGAGTGGCGATGAAGTACGCGGTTTTGGTCGAGAATGATAACAGTCGCAATTTACTTTGCCCTCTTTCTAATCCCTTTATTTTGTCTTTACATATTATCTTCTGCACACCCTACTTAGGCTAATTGGTTTTCTTCATTCCCTACCTTTCGGCACCAGCCTATGGTTTGGAAGAAGACTATCCAATAAGCGTAATAGGTGTACTCTCCTAAACCAAGGAGCTCTCGCAACCTGAGAGAAGGTGATAATAAAAGACAACTGAATAAACCAATTCTATTTCTCCTGAACCTGGATCCATCCTCGAAGAAGTCCCTTCGAGTTCGTATATAACCATACGATGGCTCTATCCAATGGAAGTGGATATCCGTAGTAATACGGGTGTTCTGAGAAATTCAAAGGGTAAAAGAAGGAGTGGCAATGACTTATGCAACTCAGACAATCCAAAAGCCAGTATTTTAAGAAGGTTCGGTCAACCTGGTCACTGAGTCATAGTCTAGGGTCGGTGAAAGGTCGCTGCCAAAGAGAGAGAGAAAAGAAACACTCTGCGTGCACTCTAACCTAGATCAGAATGGTTATCACTTTATCTAATCCGGAAACCTCCCACTGTCCTGTCAAATTCTCCTCCAAACCTGAAAGAAGAATCAATCGGGATCACCCGAAGAGTAAACCAACTCATCAGTGGGAATCGGGATCCAACTCTCATCGCATGATAACGTGATGGAATGCATCCACGTTACTCATACTCCAGAAGGTATGCGCATACTTGGCAAGTTTCAGTTTCTTTAGAAACTCCCGATATGATTTTTGCCCCATGCTCTTATAACCTTGGCGTTGGTCAAAATGTCATAAGTCACATGCCAAGTTCTACCCGTCACTATCTTGTCAATTTGAACCCACCCGCACATGCCCTTGACGTTGGCCAAAATGGCAGAACGACTGTCCCAAACTAACTCATCTATCTATGCAACAATTGAATACCCAGCAGCTACCAAACACTATGCCTTGGCGTTGGTCAAAATACATAGCTTGAATACTACTGAATACCCAAAAGAAGTGACGGAGGGCTACGACTGGTTTTTGGCGAAAAACCTTTAACGTAGTGAACTTGATATCGCTGAAGGAACCTGATAGCTTTTTAAAATATAGTGGCGAAAACCTTTTGCTAAAGAGGTCACTCCCGGTAAAGGGATCTCGGCTCTTTCCTCGTGGAATGAGGTGCAGGATATTCCACTGAATACCGCTATGCAAAGCAACTTGTAATCGACTATAGTGAAGTTATTGCGCTGACGCAAACTTCTGCCCAAGGGGTCAGTCCCGGTGAAGGGATATCGGCCCTTGCCCCGTCGAATGAGGTGCAGGATATTCCACTGAATACCGCTATGCATAACAAAAGGAAACGTCTTTGTAACAACACTTTTTAAATTTGTTCCAACAATTGTAAACAGGTTTTCTTTACTTTGCATTGATCAGAATCAACACAGTCCCATCATTTAATCACACCAGAAAAGAACGAAAATAAAATGTACGTATATGCCATCCGCATTCGTCACTGGGTTCTGTCATCACTCGTTAGATTACTTAACTAACGACAGAGCGGGGACTGGACTAGCGCGGGTGTAAAACATATACAACATCTAATAGTATATAAACCAATATACAATAATCGCTCCAGGCGTGATAATATGCAACATTACAGAAAAGTAATAAGCATCACAGAATAATACAGATAATCTGGGATCCCCGGGTTTCACAGAGCCGCTGCTGAAACCCGATGTTCCCCTGTCGTGAGGATAGCCTGTGCAATGTAACCTAGACCCCTACGGGTGCGGCAAGTTATCCGCCAAAACCTGAAGCGAGGCAGCCCCCTACAGCATAGTGAATGGACCACCCAGCACTCCACGGAATCCGGTAATCTTGGGCACCCCTCCTTGGGTCAACCTGTACCCCCTACGAGTGCGGCGAATAGTCTGCCAATTCTAGAGTGGGACCCCTCTGCCTCTCAAAGCCATGAGGTGCGGACCCGTTGCCCCCCAGAACCCGGCTATCCGTGCACTCCGTCACGGGGCAAAACCTAGTACAGTAATGAAAAATAGTACAATAGGTATATCGACCGCAACCTGGTCGTGCCCCAAATGAATATTATACAACAGGCAGTGACGGCAGTCCACAAGTTGGACGCTCGCCCCGCAATATCAAATGTATAAATAAACTCAAACTGTACTACCATTGCACACTGCTATCCACTACGACAAATCCGCAACAACACAGCACAACACAGAACATCAACGCGAATGTCACGTTCGCAAACCCGTCTAAAAGAACTATAGCAATCAGACGCAGTTTACCGATCAAATGACATTCCCGGTCGGAGATATAATGTAAGCACTGTAAACTAACGTGTTTAAATTTCGATCGACCAAATATCAAAAAGTGGGCCCCACGACTTACTGGTGAACAGTAACAAAATCTGGGCCAAAACGATATTTACCAAAAACCACAAAATCCAACATAGAACTCACTGTACAAATTTGGGAGCATGAGCTCACCAAGTGGCCGCGGATGCGCGGTCAAACCATGGGTTTGACCGCGTTTCCGCGGCGGTTTGGTGGGGTCACGAGCCCAAATTTTGTCGTCGTTCTAATAAATGCCTGCATAGTTTTCTGAGATGTGTAGAAAAATTTTAGGACACCATTTAAAATCAACAGAAACTGTCAAATTGAAAAAATGTGATTTTTGATTTCAGGTTCGATCGATGTTTTAAATGCGTTAGCACAAGTTAGCATAGCAAAATGGTTAGGCTCTGATACCACTGTAAGTCTACGCTAGCGCCCCGGCAGTCTACAGACGCCAAATGCGGAACAAAAACTTTTTAACTGGCGCTATCGTATACTTTAACCCGGATCTGCCATTATTGCTAAACTAACAAACTGTAAAGAGTGTAGAAAGGTTATACCGAACGATCCGAGTCCTTCGTTCTTTAACCATCATCCCACGCTCCGTTGCGGCTGCTCCGATCTCGTCGATCTCCGATCTCCTCGTCGAGGTGGCACCACATCATCGATTCTTTAAACGGGCTCCCGCCTCTGACTTGAGGCAACTCGATCGTCAAGTTTGCTAAAAGAGACGACCAAGAATGATGTAGAGAATGAGTAGATGACTTTGTCTCACTTCGTCCAAGTCCGTGGACGATCGGTTAATGAAGTTGCCGAGAGAATCGGGTGATGGAATGAAATGAGCTGTGAATTCCATACACCCCAAAATCTATCATAATCTTTTCTACAAATGAAAACCACAAGTGAGAGAGAGAGTGGGGAGGGGCCGGCCATATATATGGAGAGGGGGGGTGAGTGTAGGAGGAGGGAGGAGACCATAAGACATGAAGCTTCTCACAAAATATCTTAAGCTTAACAAAACTCTTTAATGAAAACAATGACTCACATAAACACCTCATCAAGTCATTAATGCAACCATTAATGTCAAGATGAGTCACTTAGCCACCTCACCATCTAGAAGCTTCTAGAAGCACGACTCAACCCTATCCAAGAAAAGATAAATCCGTCTTTAACCGAATGTTAAAAGACGGCTGATAGAAAACTGGAAACTGGCAACTTCCAAAAGTGATCCTGAAACGACTTTCAGGATAACCCCGAAACTGTATAAATATACCCGCATTTGTATTACGACCGAATACAAATGCAACTGAGACAAAGATATTATACCTACTCAATATAATACTCGGATCCGGCTTAAACCAAAGCCGACCAGTATCATCTGTCCGAAAATCGACACGTGCGTAAACGCACGTGCATTTTCCGAACCCTGCCATAAAACCATACGGCCTCTACAACGTTTCGCCCGAACCTGGGAAACTGTCTGTGGGGGACTCTAATGACTCGTCAGTACCTTGGCAGTGGGTTTAACCACAAACCGTCAGCGGCACTAGCAATGCGTAACGGCTGCCCATGGACTGACCTCAAGGAATGCCGATGAGCGAACTCATCCGGAAAACCCTACTGAGCCTAACAGTGACAATGTATATACAGTCCGGTCCGTTTGTCTATGAGTATCGCATATCTGCCTAGGGGGCTAGTAACGTCAGACCCCCAATAGCAGTATAAGTCGTGTCGGAGTGAAGCCCAATAACACCCTGAGATACTACTGGAGTACCTACCAGTAAATCTCCTGCCATGGCCATGGACTTTGTGTAATGGCTCTCCTAGACACAGCACGATCTCTCCCCCAATACCGGGAGAGACGAATCCCCTGCCGATCCGCTCACGTGCCTCCATATGGCTCGGGACTGTACCCAAAAACTACCTGTTTGCACGACTCCTTTGAGCCGTGGTAGGGTAGAAATCAAAGCACAGTGGGAACTCACACGAGACAAATGACGACCTCAGGTCGATGAACTAACCTGTACACATGTCACCAGGGAACTGCTATCTGACGATAGATATAATACTAACTAGCAGATTCCCGGCGAGTCCTGTCCGGTGTACTCATAACCCAATGAGCACCTGTATACATCTTAGGTGATCCAACTGACACCAGTGGCTTGTGAGACCGGCCACCGCCCCTCGTCGGGGTCTCGACTGTACACACTAGTCTACTCCGGAGTATCGATGCCCTGTCTCGAAACTCCCACGACTAGGGACCAAAATCAAGGATATGCATATAAACCACCCAACTCTCACGTATATGATCGCCATCATACTGTTGGTGGTAAAGCAAGATCCTAAGGGCTCTATCAAAGTGTAGCAGTGATCAGTCACCTGAACCTGTACACTACTGATAAAGGCAAACCAGATAGCATACTATCATCTTGAGTAAGACTGTCCTACCGGTATAGGTCCTCCGCAATCATTGCAATCACGTACCTGTGATCCAATAATTGACTATGAGGGCACTATCTCCAACAATTACTTAAAAGAGAATGGAATTCTCTCTCAGCTTACTCCTCCATACACTCCGCAACATAACGGTGTATCGAAGAGACGGAATCGGACCCTATTGGATATGGTACGTAACGCTGAGTACCGCGATCATTCTGGGGATATGCATTAGAATCAGCTGCATACCTTTTGAACCGAGTTCCAACTAAGACTGTGCCTACCACACCATATCAGATGTGGTGTGAGAAGAAACCCTATCTTAAGCACATTAAGACATTGGGATGTCCAGCTTTTGTCAAAAAGCAGCATGCGGACAAACTCGAGGCATGCTCAGTACAGTGCAAATTTGTGGGATATCCAAAGAACTCCAAGGGATATTTCTTCTATTGCGAAGAGGAACAAAAGGTTTTTGTTTCTCGTCATGCCCACTTCTTGGAAACTGAGTTTTTGGAAAATCAGATAAGTGGGAGCGCAATAGAACTGGAAGAAATTCCAGAACCACGAGCTATTACTGAAAGCTTAGTAGAACCAGAGGGTTCGAAAGATCAGGACATTCCTGCGCCGCTCCGCAGAAGTAGTAGGCAGTCTCATCCGCCCGAGAGATACTACGGTTTTCTCATAGACGGGGATTGAGAGGATTGCATCATTGATAGTGATGAGCCGACTAGCTTCCAGCAGGCCATTCAGAGCGTTGACTCGGTAAAATGGCTGGATGCATTGCGGACCGAAATGGAGTCCATGTACACCAACAAAGTATGGACGTTGGACGTTGCTCCAGATGGGGTAAAACCCGTAGGATGCAAGTGGATCTTCAAAAGGAAGATTGGTGTAGATGGACAGGTTGAGACCTATAAAGATAAACTTGTTGGAAAAGGTTTTCGTCAAAGACCTGGTTTGGACTATGACGAAACCTTTGTAAGTCGATGTACTTCACCCCAGTACTTATGGGGAGGCGGAATTTTCAAAAACAATCAAGTTTAAACAACGAACATCGACTAACCGCTTGAATCGAAGCTAAACTATAAATAACCGTATTCTATGAGTTTCTTTTCATAAGAGATTAGGGATTATACCTAATGAACCGGTCCTTCTCCTTTACGTCCTCCTTTGTTCTCCTCGGCCTTCTCTAGGTAGTAGACGATCCACCCGAGAGCAAAACTCCAAGCTAAACCTCTAACTTGAGGTAACTAATCAACTTTGATTGCTAATCAAAGATGAGAGAATGATATAGAGTGAGGGTTATGGATTGTTTAGTCTAACTAATCCTTTGATCTCAACACATGAGGATTAAGGATTAGGGTTAGAAGATGAGAGCTAGAGGAGAGAGAATGTGTGATATGATAATGAGAGAAGAGAGAGAGTGTATCATATTATTATGAAGCATTCTTATTATCTAAAAATCAATAAAGGAAATGAATAAGCATGCTTCACAAAATATCTTGTGATGATTCATTAACATGAGTCATTAAGCAATAAATGTGCATTAATGAAGTGAATGAATCACCACTATGACTCACTCTCTTTCCAAAACAAACCTCCTTAGTCACATCTTCTAGAAGCTTCTCGAGTAATTACGAGAACGCCCCTCCGATCCGTAAAAATACGGAAAAACTTTAGACTGTAAAAATCCAATAACCGGATACCAGTAACTGGCTTAAACCAAAGCCGACTGGTAAAAACTGTCCGAAAGTCGTACGCGCGTAAACGCACGTATGCGTCCGAACCCTTTGTCGCAAAACCATGCAACCTCTATATCGTTTCGCCTGGAGTAGGAAACTCTCTGTGTGGGACTCTAGAGACTCGACTACTACGCTGGCAGTGGGTTTAACCACAGACCGCAAGCGGCACTAGCTGTACGTAACGGTCCCCAGGTAGTTGTCGATAAGAAGGCCGATGAGTAAACACATCCGAACTCCTACTGAGTCTGATGTGACAATCTCCATACAGTCCGGTCCGTTCGTCCAAGACTATCGCATATCGGGCCTAGGGGGGCGGCAAGCGTCAGTCCCCTAATAGCGGTATAAGTCGTGTCGGAGTGAAGCCCATTACACCCTGAGAAACTACTGGAACCTACCAGCAAATCTCGCTTGCCCTGGCCAGGGACTTTGCGTAATGGCTCTCTGACACAGCACGATATCTACTCCCAATACCGGGAGGGACGAATCCTGTCTAACCGCCACTGCCTCCAAGTGCTCGGGACTGCACCCAACTGCTACCTGTTTGCACGACTCCTTTGAGCCGTGGTAGGGTAGCAATCTAAGAACAGTGGGACACACTCGAGGCGAAGTAGCAGTGTCAAGTCTGCGGACTACGCTGTACTCATGTCACCTGGGAACTGTTCACTGACGACTGGTATCAAACCAACCAACAGTTCCCTGTGAGTCCTGTCCGGTGTACCCGTAACCTAACGAGCACCTGTATACTATCTCCAGTACGACGTACTGACGGCTGTGGGACAGACCATCTCCCCAACTGGGATGAGAAGCGTACACACCAGTCTACTCCGGAGTATCGATGCTCTGTCTCGATAATCCAACGACCGGGGACCTGAATAAGGATGTGCTTGTAGACTACCCAGCCCCCACTAGTGTGACTGCCATCACAACGCTGGTAGACAAGCAAGATCCTAAGAGCTCTATCAATACGTACACTCACATATTAAGATAGAAAAACCAAGTAGCATACTACCATGTTTAGCAAGACTGTTATATACATGTGAATATCCCAAGCTTCCATTAAGTAATATACAAGCTAGTATGATACAGTAATGGCCTTCTAGGGCATAAACACTAACAATCTCCCACTTGCACTAGGGCCATGTACTGGCATATCGCAGACCAATGATCTCGAGTAGCCTCTCGAACTGAATCTGAGGAAGGGCCTTCGTGAATGGATCAGCAATGTTCTCTTCTGAAGCAACTCTCCGAACCTCGATCTCCTGACGATCAATGATCTCCCTGATCAGGTGATACCGCCTCAAGATGTGTCTGGACTTCTGATGGGACCTTGGTTCCTTCGCTAAAGCTATAGCTCCGTTGTTGTCGCAATACAGAGGTATTGGATCAACTATGGTAGGAACCACCTGAAGTTCTGTTAGGAACTTCTTCATCCAGACTGCTTCTTTTGCGGCATCGCAAGCAGCTATATACTCCGCTTCCATCGTCGAGTCAGCAACGGTGTCCTGCTTGGAGCTCTTCCAGCACACCGCCCCTCCATTGAGGGTAAAGACATAACCCGACATGGACTTGGAATCGTCCTTATCACTCTGGAAGCCGGAATCAGCAAAGGCCTCCAACCTGAGGTCTTTTCCGCCGTAAACCAAGAACATCTCCTTAGTCCTCCTCAGGTACTTGAGAATGTTCTTTACTGCTATCCAGTGTTTCTCCCCTGGGTCTGACTGATACCGGCTTACCACGCTCAGTGCGTAAGCTACATCTGGTCTGGTACACAACATCGCATACATTATAGAGCCTACCGCAGAAGCGTAGGGTATAATAGACATGCGTTCCCTTTCCAAATCAGTCTTGGGAGACATCTCTTTGGAGAGGGTGATTCCGTGACAAGCCGGTAGATTACCGCGCTTAGAATCTTCCATACTGAATCTTTTCAGTACAGTGTCGATATACCTGGACTGCGAAAGTCCCAACATCCTCTTGGATCTATCACGATAGATCCGGATCCCCAGAATGTAAGAGGCATCACCCAGGTCTTTCATGGAGAACCTGTGTGACAAGAATCCTTTGACAGATTGTAGCATAGGAATGTCATTTCCTATCAATAGAATGTCATCCACGTACAAGACGAGGAATACGACACTTCTGGCCACAACTTTACTATATATGCACGGTTCATCTGGATTTTTGATAAAGTCATATTCTTTGACTGTCTCATCAAAACAGATGTTCCAACTCCGCGATGCCTGCTTTAGTCCATAAATGGACTTAAGCAGCTTGCATACTTTCCCGCTGCTCCCACTCTGATTGAAACCCTCTGGCTGATCCATATAGACGCTCTCTTCTAAATTTCCATTCAGAAAAGCCGTCTTTACGTCCATCTGCCAGATTTCATAATCATGGAAGGCAGCAATAGCAAGAAGGACCCGAATGGATTTGAGCATAGCCACTGGAGAAAAAGTTTCGTCATAGTCCAAACCAGGTCTTTGACGAAAACCCTTTGCTACAAGTCTAGCCTTATAGGTTTCTACCTGTCCATCTACACCAATCTTTTTCTTGAAGATCCATTTGCATCCTATGGGTTTTACCCCATCTGGAGCAAAGTCCAAAGTCCATACTTTGTTGGTGTACATGGACTCCATTTCGGTCCGCATTGCATCTAGCCATCGTACCGAGTCGCCGCTCTGGATGGCCTGCCTGAAGTCAGTAGGTTCATCATCATCTATGATGCAATCCTCTCTATCCCCATCTATGAGAAAACCGTAGTATCTCTCAGGCGGACGAGACGGCCTACTACTCCTGCGGAGGGGTGCGGGAATGTTCTGTTCTTCTTGAACCTCTGGTTCTACCAAACTTTCAGCAGTAGTTTGTGGTTCTGGAATTTCTTCCAGTTCTATTTCGCTCCCACTTGATTCCTTTTCAAAAAACTGATGTTCTAGAAAATGGGCATTACGAGAAACAAATACCTTCTGTTCCTCTGCGTAATAGAATAGATATCCCCTGGAGTGCTTTGGATATCCCACAAACAAACATTTTACTGATCGTGCCTCGAGCTTGTCCACATGCTGCTTTTTAACAAAAGCTGGACATCCCCAAATCTTTACATACTGTAGATGGGGTTTCTTCCCACTCCACATCTGATATGGAGTGGTAGGCACAGTCTTGGTAGGTACCATGTTCAAAAGATATGCTGCTGATTCTAGCGCATAACCCCAGAAAGATCGCGGTAACTCAGCATTACTCATCATGGATCGTACCATATCCAATAGGGTTCGATTCCGTCTCTCCGATACACCGTTATGCTGTGGAGTGTATGGAGGAGTAAGCTGAGAGAGAATTCCTTTCTCTTTTAGGTAACCTAGGAACTCGGCACTTAAGTATTCACCACCTCGATCAGATCTAAGTGTCTTTATACTTTTGCCGGTTTGGTTTTCTACTTCATTCTTATACTCTTGGAATTTCTCAAAAGCCTCGGATTTATGCTTCATTAAGAAAACATATCCATACCTAGAGAAATCATCTGTAAAAGTAATGAAGTAGGAATAACCACCTCTCGCATGTGTAGACATTGGACCGCATACATCACTATGTATGAGTCCTAAGAGCTCGCTCGCTCTTACTCCTTGTCCAGTGAATGGAGTCTTTGTCATCTTTCCTTTGAGACAAGATTGACAAGTGTCATAAGTTTGATATTCGAACGTGTCCAAATATCCTTCTCTATGCAACTTAGTCAACCTTCTCTCATTGATGTGACCCAGTCTACAATGCCATAAGAAAGCTTTATTTAAATCTGGAGACTTTCTTTTTAGTGTGTTTTGGACATTGAAAATTTGGAGTTGGTTTAAAACATATATGCCGTTATTTAGAGTACCGGACCCAATCAAACCATGATTAAGGTGGATGTTGACAACATCTCTTACAAACGTGAAATCATAACCTTTATTTGATAATAAGGAAACTGATATGATATTACACGTTAAGCTGGGTACAAAATAACAGTTATGTAAAACCAAAATGTGTCCACTCGTCAATCCTAGGTGATAATCCCCGACGGACGCAGCTCCCACGCTAGCTCCGTTAGCAACTCTGAGGATCATATCACCTTCCTTCAGCACTCTACGGTTTCTCAGTGCCTGCAATGAATTGCAAATATGAGATCCTGACCCGGTATCCAATACCCAGGAAGTAGAGTTGATCGACAGACAATTCTCAATTACAAACACACCTGAAGTCGAAGCCACAGCCTGCTTCGGTTCCTGGTTCTTGGCGTTCCACGCCTTGCAATCCTTCTTCCAGTGCCCTTTCCTGTGACAATGGAAGCACTCATCCAGGCCAACTACCGGTGCTGCTTTCTTTTTCTTTCCCTTCCCTCCCACCTTACTAACACCTCCTCTAGGTCTGGGTGCGGCCTTCTTCTTCCTTCCTTTGGCCCTAGCCTTGGACCCGGAAGAAGATGAACCGCCAACAAACATAGCGGGTGTTTCCCTTGCCTTCTGCAAGGTGCCCTCTGCACTCCTTAACATGTTCAGGAGTTCCGCAAGTTCAACTTCTTTTCCTTGAAGATTGAAGTTGAGGATAAACTGGGCGTAGGTGGGAGGAAGGGACTGTATAGAGCTCTTCTATATAGCCAATCATCTGTAGGACATGTTCACCTACCGATGACCCGACAGCCAACCTCGCTCGAAACAATTTCTTTGAGGTCTCGTATCTTGCTATACGAGATTGCTCTCCATAAAGTTCCTTTGTATGGAGAAATATGCCATCTAAGGACATATCCTCGTGCCTCCTCTGATGTTCATTATTCATCGAGGCAAGCACGATGCACTTGGCTCTCGCGCAATCTAAATCCCAGGTTTTGCGGATTTCCTTATCCGCATTGCTGGATTTGGGACCAGGGACAGCAGGTGCCGTAGCGGTGAGGACGTACCCCAGTTTGTCATAGGTCAAAGCCATCTTGACATTCCGCAGCCAATCTTTATAGTTTGGCCCCGTCAGTATATTTTTCTCTAAAAGTAACTTAAGTCCAGTCATTTTCAGGGTCGCTGCAATTAGGAGAGAGAGAAGAAAACTCTTTAGCATGATGCTCTTGCAAGTTTAGAGTGGTTTTTAGTTTATCTAAACTGGATGGCTCCCACTGTTTCTCGAATCCTTCTTCAAACCATAAAAGAAGAATTAGCCAAGACTATTCTCACCGTACAATACTTGCTTAACCGTTCAGCCAGGCCGGTGTCGATACTTCGAGGGAGGTTTTCCAACGCTTTCGCGAAGTTCCTTAATTAAGTAACCTCTTTTCTCTGGGGGCGTAACCCCGCTGACACTTTTCTGGACACCTACTAGGTTTATAGCATTGATCGTTAAGCGACGAATATCCTGATAAGTAGCATATACTCACAGTAGGATCGGGATCCAAATATCATCGTATGATAATGTTGAAGGAATCCTACCAACATTCATCAAACTCCAAATGGTATGCATCTCTTTGCAAATTTCAGTTTCTTTAGAAATTCCCGATATAAGTTTTTGCCCCATGCTCTTATGACCTTGGCGTTAGGTCAAAATGTCATAAGTCACATGTCAAGTTCTGCCCATCATTATCCTGTCAGTTTGAACCCATCCGTATATATCCTTGACGTTCGGCCAAAATGATAATACGACTGTCCCAAACTAACTCATCTATCTATGCAACAAATGAATATCCAGCAGCTACCAAACACTATGCCTTGGCGTTAGGTCAAAATACATAGCTTGAATACTACTGAATACCCAGATGAAATGACGGAGGGCTACGAATGGTTTTGGCGAAACCGTGAACGTAGTGAACTTGATATAACCGAAGGAACCTGATAGCTTTTAAAAGGAGTGGTTAAATCTCCGCATTTAAAAATATCTGTTTTAAAAATAACCGAGTGGTTTCTTTTAAATTGTTCCAACGATTTAAACTTTGGTTTGTTTTACTTTGCATTATAGATAATGCGTCCCATCATTAACCTATCATTGCAGAAAACAACGAAAATATAACGTCCTCTTATGCCATCCGCATTCGCCACGGGGTCCCGTCATCACCCGTTAGGTTACTTAACTAACGACAGAGCGGGGGCTGGGCTAGCGCGGGTGTAAAACATAAGTGACGTCTAAATAGCTATAATAAATATAGATATTTTACATTCGTCTGACGCAATGATATTCATTCCAGAACACAGATAAACAATATTGGATTTGCAAGCAATCTGTATTTCTTTTGAGCCTGCAAGAAAAGACAGATTACACAGTTGTGATGAATAGCCGTTTACCCCACCCTCGACCCCTACGGGTACGGCAAACTACCCACCCGGCAGTTTGTGTACCCCACCTTGGGTCAGTCCTAGGAGCAAAAACAGTAAAATGAAATAATACAACGGTGGCTACAACCGCAACCTGGAAGTGCCCCGCGAAAATAATATTACAACAAATTACATTTACAACAAATGAATTAAACAATAACCCTTTGCTAACCCCGGCTATACACCACAACAGTCCAATACAGTTTATATGCACAAACAGATATAACCATTTCAGAAATGTGCAACCCCCTGCCAACCGACATACTAGCAGTTGGGGGAGGTTTACGAACACATCAAACAATCACAGATATAATCCAATACGCAAATACTGTACAATTCGATCGAATAAACAACATCAATATTGCTCCAAAATCTGCTCTGTTAAACAGTAACCTGAGCAATAATTAAACATTCCAGAAAACCCCAAATTACCCAGAGAAGCAACAGAAGAAAAATCGGCCGCTGACTCGCCAACTCGGCGGCGGAAGCGCGGCAACTCAGTGGCTGAGGCCGCGGTTCCGCGGCGAGTTGGTCGATTCAGTCGACTGTTTTTCTTGGGTGTTCTTCTGGTGTCATGTCAAGCACTCTGAGCTTACCTGAAAAATTTTCTGACATCGTTTTAAATTCGACAGAAACTTACATTTTTTAGGGTTTTCCGGCTTCGTTTTTTCGTTCGAAATTCGTACAAATTTGCGATTAAGTTATTTAGTGTTTAGCGAGGCTCTGATACCACTGTAAGTCGATGTACTTCACCCCAGTACTTATGGGGAGGCGGAATTTTCAAAAACAATCAAGTTTAAACAACGAACATCGACTAACCGCTTGAATCGAAGCTAAACTATAAATAACCGTATTCTATGAGTTTCTTTTCATAAGAGATTAGGGATTATACCTAATGAACCGGTCCTTCTCCTTTACGTCCTCCTTTGTTCTCCTCGGCCTTCTCTAGGTAGTAGACGATCCACCCGAGAGCAAAACTCCAAGCTAAACCTCTAACTTGAGGTAACTAATCAACTTTGATTGCTAATCAAAGATGAGAGAATGATATAGAGTGAGGGTTATGGATTGTTTAGTCTAACTAATCCTTTGATCTCAACACATGAGGATTAAGGATTAGGGTTAGAAGATGAGAGCTAGAGGAGAGAGAATGTGTGATATGATAATGAGAGAAGAGAGAGAGTGTATCATATTATTATGAAGCATTCTTATTATCTAAAAATCAATAAAGGAAATGAATAAGCATGCTTCACAAAATATCTTGTGATGATTCATTAACATGAGTCATTAAGCAATAAATGTGCATTAATGAAGTGAATGAATCACCACTATGACTCACTCTCTTTCCAAAACAAACCTCCTTAGTCACATCTTCTAGAAGCTTCTCGAGTAATTACGAGAACGCCCCTCCGATCCGTAAAAATACGGAAAAACTTTAGACTGTAAAAATCCAATAACCGGATACCAGTAACTGGCTTAAACCAAAGCCGACTGGTAAAAACTGTCCGAAAGTCGTACGCGCGTAAACGCACGTATGCGTCCGAACCCTTTGTCGCAAAACCATGCAACCTCTATATCGTTTCGCCTGGAGTAGGAAACTCTCTGTGTGGGACTCTAGAGACTCGACTACTACGCTGGCAGTGGGTTTAACCACAGACCGCAAGCGGCACTAGCTGTACGTAACGGTCCCCAGGTAGTTGTCGATAAGAAGGCCGATGAGTAAACCCATCCGAACTCCTACTGAGTCTGATGTGACAATCTCCATACAGTCCGGTCCGTTCGTCCAAGACTATCGCATATCGGGCCTAGGGGGGCGGCAAGCGTCAGTCCCCTAATAGCGGTATAAGTCGTGTCGGTGTGAAGCCCATTACACCCTGAGAAACTACTGGAACCTACCAGCAAATCTCGCTTGCCCTGGCCAGGGACTTTGCGTAATGGCTCTCTGACACAGCACGATATCTACTCCCAATACCGGGAGGGACGAATCCTGTCTAACCGCCACTGCCTCCAAGTGCTCGGGACTGCACCCAACTGCTACCTGTTTGCACGACTCCTTTGAGCCGTGGTAGGGTAGCAATCTAAGAACAGTGGGACACACTCGAGGCGAAGTAGCAGTGTCAAGTCTGCGGACTACGCTGTACTCATGTCACCTGGGAACTGTTCACTGACGACTGGTATCAAACCAACCAACAGTTCCCTGTGAGTCCTGTCCGGTGTACCCGTAACCTAACGAGCACCTGTATACTATCTCCAGTACGACGTACTGACGGCTGTGGGACAGACCATCTCCCCAACTGGGATGAGAAGCGTACACACCAGTCTACTCCGGAGTATCGATGCTCTGTCTCGATAATCCAACGACCGGGGACCTGAATAAGGATGTGCTTGTAGACTACCCAGCCCCCACTAGTGTGACTGCCATCACAACGCTGGTAGACAAGCAAGATCCTAAGAGCTCTATCAATACGTACACTCACATATTAAGATAGAAAAACCAAGTAGCATACTACCATGTTTAGCAAGACTGTTATATACATGTGAATATCCCAAGCTTCCATTAAGTAATATACAAGCTAGTATGATACAGTAATGGCCTTCTAGGGCATAAACACTAACAACCTTTTCTCTAGTGGCTATGCTGAAATCCATTCGGATCCTTCTTTCCATTGCTGCCTTCCACGATTATGAGATTTGGCAGATGGACGTAAAGACCGCTTTTCTGAATGGAAATTTAGAGGAGTGTGTCTATATGGACCAGCCCGAATGTTTCATTCAGAGTGGGAGTAGCGGAAATGTGTGCAAGTTGCTGAAGTCCATCTATGGACTAAAGCAGGCATCGCGGATTTGGAACATCTGTTTTGATGAGACGGTCAAAGATTTTGGCTTTATCAAAAATCCAGATGAACCATGCATCTATAGTAGATTTGTAGCACGAACTGTCGTATTCCTCGTTTTATACGTGGATGACATTCTCTTGATAGGAAATGACATTCCTATGCTACAATCTGTCAAAGGGTTCTTGTCACACAGGTTCTCCATGAAAGACCTGGGTGATGCCTCTTACATTCTGGGGATCCGGATCTATCGTGACAGATCCAAGAGGATATTAGGACTTTCACAGTCCAGGTACATCGACACCATACTGAAAAGATTCAGTATGGAAGATTCCAAGCGCGGTAATCTACCGGCTTGTCACGGGATCACCCTCTCCAAAGAGATGTCTCCCAAGACTGATTTGGAAAGGGATCACATGTCTATTATACCCTACGCTTCTGCGGTAGGCTCTATAATGTATGCGATGTTGTGTACCAGACCAGATGTAGCTTATGCACTGAGTGTGGTAAGCAGGTATCAGTCAAACCCTGGGGAGAAACACTGGATAGCGGTAAAGAACATTCTCAAGTACCTGAGAAGGATTAAGGAGATGTTCTTGGTGTATGGTGGAAAAGACCTCCAGATCAAGGCCTTTGCTGACTCCAGCTTCCAGAGTGACAAGGATGATTCCAAGTCCATGTCGGGTTATGTCTTTACCCTCAATGGAGGGGCGGTGTGTTGGAAGAGTTCCAAACAGGAAACTGTTGCTGACTCGACGATGGAAGCGGAATATATCGCTGCATCAGATGCCGCAAAAGAAGCCGTCCGGATGAGGAAGTTCTTGATAGAACTTTAGGTGGTTCCGTCCATTGTTGATCCAATACCTCTGTATTACGACAACAACGGGGCTATAGCTTTAGCGAAGGAACCCAGGTTCCATCAGAAGTCCAGGCACATCTTGAGGCGGTATCACCTGATCAGGGAGATCGTGGGTCGCCAGGAGATCGAGGTTCGGAGAGTTGCTACGGAAGATAACACTGCTGATCCATTCACAAAGGCCTTACCCCAGACTCAGTTCGAGCGGCTGATTGAGATGATAGGTCTTCGATACACCAGTACATGGCCTTAGTGCAAGTGGGAGATTGTTAGTGTATATGCCCTAGAGGCCATTACTGTATCATACTAGTTTGTATATTACTTGATGGAAGCTTGGGATATTCACCTTGTATAGACAATCTTGCTTAATATAGTAGTATGCTACTTGGTTTGTTTCTACTTTAATGTGTGCATGTGTTTCTTTTAGCATATCGCCTTTACACATTAGTGGAGCCCTTAGGATCTTTGCTTGATTACCAGCGTTGTGATGGCAGTCACACTCGTGGGGGCTGGGTAATCCACAAGCACATCCTTATGCAGGTCCTTAGTCGTAGGACTATCGAGACAGGGCATCGATACTCCGGAATAGACTAGCGTATACGCTTCTCATCCCAGCTTGGGAGACGGTCTGTCACACAGCCGTCAGTACACCGTAATTGAGAAAGTATGCGGGTGCTCGTTAGGTTACGAGAACACTGGACAGGACTCGTCGGGAACTGTTGGTTGATACTATTCCTATCGTCAGTTATCAGTTCCCATGTGACATGAGTACAGCTTAGTCCGTTGACTTGACACTGTCACTTCGCCTCAAGTGTGTTCCCACTGTACTTTGATTACTACCCTACCACGGCTCAAAGGAGTCGTGCAAACAGGTAGTTTTTGGGTGCAGTCCCGAAGCACTTGGAGGCAGTGACGGTTAGATAGGATTCGTCTCTCCCAGAATTGAGGGTTGATATCGCGCTGTGTCTAGGAAAGCCATTACACAAAGTCCCTGGCCAGGGCAAGCGAGATGGACTGGTAGGTTTCGAGTGTTATCTCAGGTGTTCTGGGCTACACTCCGACACGTCTTGTACCGCTGGTAGGGGACTGACGTTTACCGCCCCCCTGGGCCCGCCATGCGATGTTCTTAGACGAACAGACCAGACTGTACGGAGACTGTCACATTCAGGTTCAGTAGGAATTCAGATGGGTTTACCTCGTCAGTATTCTTATCGGCATCTACCTGGGGACCGTTACGTACAGCTAGTGCCGCTTGCAGTCTGTGGTTAAACCCACTGCCAGCGTAGTGTCGAGTCTTTAGAGTCCCACACAGAGGGTTATTCTCCTTTAGGCAAAACAGAGTAGAGGTCGCATAGTTTTGCGACAGGGTTCGTTCACATCCGCGCACTTGTGCACGTTTGGCGTCCGGACAGACATTACTAGCGGGCTCTGGTTTGAGCCAGATCCTAGTATATGCTTTGGGGTTAGTTTTATCTCATAGTATCCGTGCTCCTCGGAACACGAATTCGGGTGTGTATGCACCGTTGACTGAGGCACAGGAAGAGGATTCTCATTAGGGTTTTGGTACGGGTGTGTATGCACAGTTGACGGCTGTCGTTTTACAAACCCGAATGATTATGTGTAATATCAATTGATAATGTTATTTAAATGAAATTGTGTCATGGTCGGGTTTGTTGACTTGTTGACCAAGGTTGACTAGTTGACCATGGTTGAAACTTTGACCATCATCATTTCTTTTCAAGATGCTCTTTGATCTTTGTAATAACATTTAATGTGAAATGATAATGGTCTTATCAAACCAACCATCACCTTTTTCATTTTGATTAATATTATTAATTAGATTAATTCACATATATTTGATATGGTTGTAAAACTATTCTCATTCTATCATAACCATTCTCTCTCCTCCATTTTGCTCTTCCTCTTCCTCTAGTTCAAGGAGAATCATTCTCATGAGTTGAGAAATCTTTCCTTGGAGATTAAACAACCAAAGCCACTCTCTACTCATCCTAAGGTTGAAGGTCTAGCAAGCCAGACACTTTAGTTCTCTCAAGATCGAGAAAGGAGCTCAAGGTAGAAACCCTCAGGTGGATCCATCTTCGACAAGAGAAGGCAACGAGGAAAGCACCATCCGACCACCATCAAGAGTCAAAGAGAAGGAGTTCAAGTTGAGGTATAACCCCTAACCAAGTAACAATAGCTCTTGTTTGTTGCTAGTGTGTAGTTTAGCAAAGATCCGTGTTTTATAGTCAATGTTGCCATGACCCGAAAAATCGTTTTTCATCATTTCCGCAAGCCCGAAAGAACCGGGATAGGTAACGTGGACTTACAACAATATCTATGGACCAACCGTAGAAGGGTCAACTCTTGCCTCACCTATGGCGCCACGGAACTACGGCAAACCCTAGGGTTTGGTCGTGGTTCCGTGGTCATAGAATCGAGTTAGGGTTACGTTCTTTTAGAGGGTCCATAGAATTACTTGCATGATCTTTCGAATATATTCAACTTGGAAAATTCCAACACTTGGAAAATTTCCAGCGAGAGTAATGAGGTGGTGTTTGATGTTCGTTCGAACTGTTAAACGTCGTCCTGGTTACCTAAAACAATGTTAAAATTACGACTCCGAAATACTCCGAATTAGCCCCTTAACAAAATTAACATCACATGAAATTTTAGGCTAAACAAAAAATACCTGAAACCCCAAAATATATAGACCAGGGCACCCAAGAAAAACGAGGCAGAGAGGGGGGGTTTGGGCCGGCCAGGACGGATTTTCCATGAATCTCACCGGGTGAAAACTGGTGGAATAGCTTCGTTTTTCTCCAGTGTTCTCAGTGCATCATATGCAAGCTTCTGCAGTTGCTTAAAAAATTTTAGGTGGTCATTTAAAAATCGACAGAGAGCAGTTTTCAGGGTTTCAGTTTTTCGAAGTTTCGGAGTTGTTTCGGTTTCGTAATGTTTCTAACACCGTCTAAGTTTCTAGCTTGGCTCTGATACCACTGTAGGGATTCTCTAGCACCATGCCTAGGGTTTGGCTTGCATCAAACAAGCTATAACAAAAATTTTAGGGGTGCTAAACAAAACCAACCATGAATCGAACTAGAAAATTAGGGTAAGAAGAACTAGTATCACATACTATCAAGTGTCTACCACTAAGAGGTGAGTAATACAATCTTTGTAGACTTCCTCTTTTGACTCCTTGGATCAACTTGGTGTTTGGACCGGTCCTCTTGAGTTCTTCGAAGTCTACGACGATTCACCATGGAGTCCCTTTGCACAAGCTCCTAGCTTCACTTAAACTAAATGGAAGTGGAGCCAACAACCTACACTAGTGGGCTAGACTAATATAGATTGGTGATGTGGATTGGGATCTAACTTAAAAACCTTTCTCTTTTATGTTCTTCACTCACTTGATAAAATCTAGAGAGCTTGAATGAGGAAGAAGAAAGAGAAGATGGCTTAAGCTTAACTCATGTGAGAATAATCAAAACTAATCAAGAGAGAGAGAGAGGGTTATCTCATCACAAACCTTGGTTACAAAATATATGTTGGCTATAGTTCCCTCAAAGTCAATTATTAGATCGCAGGCACGTCATTGCAATGATTGAGGGAGGACCAATACCGGTCGGACAGTCTTACTCAAGATGATAGTATTCTATCTGGTTTATCTTTATCATCGTGCACTGCTTTAGGTGACCTTACAGGTCGCTATTACACGTTGATAGAGCCTTTAGGATTCTTGCTTGACTGTCAGCACTATGATGGCGATCATATACGTGGGAGCAGGGGTCTATAAGCACATCCTTAAAGTGTTCCCTAGTCGTGGGAGTTTTCGAGACAGGGAATCGATACTCCGGAGTAGACTAGTGTATACAGTCGAGACCCAGACGAGAGGCAGTGGCTGGTCTCACAAGCCATTGGTATCAGTTGGTTCAACTAAGATGTATACAGGTGCTCATTGGGTTATGAGTACGCCAGGCAGGACTCGCCGTGAACATGCTAGTTGGTATTATACTTGACGTCAGATAGCAGTTCCGTGGTGACATGTGTACAGGTTAGTTCATCGACCTGAGATCGTCATTTGTCTCGTGTGAGTTCCCACTGTACTTTGATTACTACCCTACCACGGCTCAAAGGGGTCGTGCAAACAGGTTTTAGTTGGGTACAGTCTCGAGCCACATGGAGGCAGTGAGCGGATCGGCAGGGGTTTTGTCTCTCCCGGTATTGGGGATGAGATCGCGCTGTTTCTTGGAGAGCCGTTACACGAAGTCCTTGGCCAAGGCAGGAGATTTACTGGTATGTATTCCAGTAGTATCTCAGGGTATTCTGGGCTACACTCCGACACGACTTGTACCGCTTTAAGGGGTCTGACTTTTACCAACCCCCTAGGCCCTCCATGCGATGCTCATAGACGAACGGACCGGACTGTACGGATATTGTCACTGACAGGCTCAATAGGGTGTCAGGATGAGTTCGCTCATCGACCTCCCTTTTGGTCAATGCCACGTTGTCCGTTACGTACAACTAGTACCACTGACGTGCTAGTGGTTAAATCCACAACCAGTGTATTGACGAGTCTTTAGAGTCCCCCACAGACTGTTTCTCAAGTTTCGGGCGAAACGTTGTAGAGGCCGTATGATATATGGCAGGGTCCGATCAAATACGTGCAGTAGTGCACGGATCATGATCGGGAAGATCATACTAGTGGGATTTGGTTTAAGCCGGATCCTAGTATTAGATTTGTTGGATTATTTTAGTCTCATCGCATTTGCATTCGGTCGGAATGCGGATGCAGGTATGTATATACAGGTGAGGGGTATCCTTGTGATCCGTCACGAGTTTACTTTGGATGTTGCCGTATCTTTTTATTGTTGTAAACATTTGTATTAATGTTTACAAATGGAAATTATGAGCTAGAAATCATCATGAGGTGCATTTAATGTGACACATGCAACCTAGTGACTCATGGTCTCTTTTATTGTGCATATGTCACATTTTGTGATGGATTGGAGTGATGAAATGAGAGGAAGAGAGAGAAGGGCAGCCATATCCCTTTGGGTTAGCTCTTGTATTTTTCTTTCTTGCTCTCATTTTTATCATACAACTCAAGAAAGAAAAGGCTTCTTCTTCTTCCTCTTGCTCTAGCTCACAACCTCCATTAATGGCATCATCTCTAACCTCCATCCATACACTCTCATGTGATGAGAATCAATGGATGCTTGAGACAAAGTTATCACATACATTCTCTACATCGCCTTGGACACGTCGGCTAGCGAACTTTGTGCCCGAGTTGCTTCATATGAAGCGGGAGCCCGTAAAAAGACTCGATGATGTGGTGCCCTTTCCGATGTGGACACTGGAGCTCGGAGATGCTGCGAGGAACTTGGGATGGTGGCCAAAGACCGAAGGACACGGATCGATCGGTATAGCTTTCCAACCCTTTCTCTAGTTTTTAGTTATAGGTTAATGGTTCGATCCGGGTTTTAAGCAAACGATAGCGCCGGTTTCAAGTTTTGAAAAAGTTTTCGTTTCCGCATTTTGTCCTCGGACAGACGGCCGGGGCGCTACCGTAGTCTTACATGGTATCAGAGCCACGCCATTAACCTTTACTAGCTTGCACTAGCGTGTTTAGAACTTCGATCGGACGGAATTTCCAAAAACTGCATTTCCAATTCTGAGTTTTTGTCGAATTTTTTTTGTCGTCAAAAAATTATTTTTAGTATTGCAAAAAATTATGCATGTTTTTTTTAAAGAAATCTGAGAAAAATTGGTTCACTAATTCCACTGTAGCAGCACGGAACCGCGGCCGTACCCACGTTTTGGCCGCGGTTCCTCCGCCGTACAGTAGCATCAGTCCACCAATTTTCGTACAGTGGTTTCTGACTTAGAAATGGGGTTTCTGGTAATTTTGGTTTTGGCCCAGATTATTTTGAGTACTGGGAATTGTGCTTGGGGCCCACTTCGGGAAATTTTTTCGATCGAAAATTTTAAACATGTTAGTTCACAGTATTTACATTATATCTGCGACCGTGAATGTCATTCGAGCGGTAAATCCTGTCTAATTGCTATAGCTCTTTTAAACGGATTTGCGAACGTGCATTCACGTTGATGTTCTGTGTTGTGCTGTGATGTTGCGGATTTGTCGTGGTGGATAGCCTGGATTCAATGGTAGTACAGTTTGGTATTATTTGTACATTTGTTATTGTGGGGCGAGCGTCCGATATGTGGACTTCCGTTACTGCTTGTTTGTATATTATTCTTTTGGGGAACGACCGGGCTGAGGTCGATGTACCCGTTGTATATTTTACTTTCTGTAATAGGATTACCCCGCGGTGGGGTGCACGGATAGCCGGGTTCTAGAGGGCAACGGGCCCGCATCTCATGGCTTTGAGACGGAGGGGGCTTTACTCTAGAATTGGCGGGCTATTCGCCGCACTCGTAGGGGGTACAGGTTGACCCAAGGAGGGGTGCTCAAGTTACCGGATTCCGTAAAGTGTTGGGTGGTCCATTCACGTTGTTGAAAGGGGCTGCCTCGCTTCAGGTTTTGGCGGGTAACTTGCGCACCCGCAGGGGTCTAGGATTTCTGTCACGACCCGCAGGGTACGGAACGTGACTGGCACTTAAGTTTACGAAACGTCTCAAGACGTCCGTAAAATAAGTAAGCCAAAGCCCAGAAAACCAAAACCAAATAAGCAAAAGAATGAAGGAAAACCAATCAACTGAAAACGAGTTTATCAAATGAGTCACATCAAGCCTTTTTAAAAACAATATCAATTTTTCCGAAAATTTTGGCAGAGTCTCCTTTGTAAATACTGGCCCCCAAAATGGGTACAACAAGAATATATATGAATCCAACAAATAAGGCATCCCCGAGCGGGAGCTAGCACTTCGCCACAAGGTGGTCACAAATCCCACGCAATATAAAACAACAACATGCAAAATAATCATAAAGAAGCATGAGAAAAACAGCATGTCGACTCAAGTGAGCTCGACCCCAAAATACAGCATAAAAAGTCTACAAATCTCACAGTTTCATCTCTAGGTCAATATACAACAATACTGGTAGATACAGTAGATGGAGTACACTAGATACAAAGAATATACAAGGTGGTACAAAAATAATGATATAACCCACCTAAGAGCAAAACCTCGAGTCCAGGCAAAAGAGGCAAAAGAAACAAGTGCGCCCGCCGCTACTGTACTGACGGAGCGGACCTGCAAAAGGCTCTGGCACAACGGGGGTGAGTTGCCAACTCGTGAGTAAAAAATAACATCTACACAGGCTATCGAATGCATGCACACAAGCATCCTAGCATCAAAAATACAGGTAAGGCAGGACATAATAGCAGGTATGTATGCAATATGAATATACTAGCAGGTATGAATGCAATGCTAATCAACTCAAGATCTGAATGTGTAGGTATAAGAATCATATTTTTCCTTTAGCAATATCTTTTGAAATACCAGCACAATACCAATAGAATCAACAAGAACCTGTGTCCAGCAACGACACCTCAAAATTATCACAAATCTCATATATCCATGTCATAATAGCTCTGGCCTCAGCCATCCGGCTGACCCATCTCAATATCAATATCTCATCATCTCGCGGCCACGGTCGGTATCCTCTGGATATCCGCCGTCCCAAACAGTCACCGGTAGGTAATCCGTCCCCTGCCAGGCTCATCGTCAGCAACACGAGCTTCTTGCCCCGGGGTACCTTACCGGGCCCACCATGTACCCGAGACGGTTCATCCAACTCCTCGAAATGGGTCTCGAAAACCACAGCAAACTCATGGTGGACGACACTTACATCACTAGTAAACCGCAATTTACATATTTTAAAAATATAATAAGTTTAGAAATTTTGCGGCTTTCCCCCGAAATCCAGAAATATCATAAAATCTCAAGAAATCCTAATAAGTGCATATGTCAATGATAATGAATGCATATGGTATCAATAATCAAGTTGCGATGTGTGATTAATAGACTAGGCATGAACAAATAATATGATGAGGTACATGCACATGAATAGCAATCCTACGATTTCATTTTAAGGAATTAAAGGCAATAGCACAAGTTAAGTATCAATTATAGTAAAAGGTTTCAATTTAAAGGTTATCTAGTGTGGTGGCATGGCAATTACCAGGGCGTGGGTGTAGGCATGAATAGTGCTCGTGCTGCATAAAAAAAAACCCTGGCAATGGTGCAGGTGTCCTATAGAATGGGTTCGCATATGTATGTCAATATAAGGCATGAATGTAGAAAATAATCATACAAGTATTACACTCCTAATTACTAACATTACTAATAATCTTTTTAAGCTACTAAAACTATCGGGCGACTAGCGCCATCCAACGATAGTCCCCCGTAGATGTTACATCTACTCACCGGAATCCCTAGCTAGTCACGTCCAATCACCGCTTTCCTCTTTCGTGCCGCGTCTGACGTCTCCGCGACCGAACCTGGAATTTACATCAATACCAACATAAGGTTACATATCAAGAACGACGCAAAACCCAAACGAAAATACTAACGTTCACAAGCTAGGTACAACGTGCACAAGGTGCGCGGAACACACGCGAAAATCGCAAAAACTAACTAAAACGTCGATTGGTCGCCCGGCAAAACTAAAACCTGACCACTCCAAAAATCCGCACTCACACATCCTAAATGTCATAGGATAAGCCAAAACAATCTTCAAGATATCAAAAATAATTCACCACAATATTTTTATAACAAAACTAGTAAGCACAAACATTCCAAAAAAACGACGCAACATCGCCGTTATGCGATAAAAAGGACTACAAACTAGGAAGAACATCCAACCGCATAACTAGTTAGCCACAACACTAATTTTAAACCTTTTACAAAGCATCAAACCATAATTCCAACACAAACCCCTTTCTTGATTTTTGTAATTAGCAATTACAATGAAAATTTCACATAAGTTTAACTTAGATTAGCATAATATGAAGCCACTTAAGCAAAGTAACCTTATAGATTGGTTTAGTAAACAACTAGATAGCTAAATAGATTTAATTAACTAAATAATGGTTTCCTAAACCCTAACTAAAATTCAAGACATGAACTAAAAAAACCTAGATTAGAAATTAGCACTAAAATTAACACTTTCAAGTCCTAATTAACACACTTTAAACTACAAATTAGACAAGGATTGAAATTATACCTCAACTAGAGATCTAGCAAGAACAATATGCCTCCAAAGATGCCATTTTTCTCCAAGATTTGAACCAATTAGGTTAGAGAAGAGAGGGAATAAGGTTTTGCTTTGAAATTGTGAAGGAAATCTTTGATTTTTGTTGAATTTTTTTGGAATTTTCTTGAAGAAAATGAGAGAAAAGAGAAGGAAAAAATAATGGAGGGGGGGGGAGCTGCTCTCGGCCAGAAATGGGAAGGGGAGGTGTGTGTGTGATTTGTGTGGAAAAATCAAAGTCAAACCCCTCTCCTAACAAGTACACCATACCTCCAAAATTAACATATTAAAAAACCTTTCAAAACACCTCATTTCTTCACATGAATAAAGTCAAAGTGAGGCAAGGAAATTTCTGGACCTGATGATGGTGGGGCCGGCCTAGAGGAGGGGAGTGAGTGAGTGAGATTTTACAAAGAAATCCTATGCAAAAAGACCCCCCACAAGTCCAAAATTGCAAGTTTTAGCTTAAAATTCAATAAATTTCGTTTTCCATAATAAAAATTAGTTAAAACTTAGAATAAATTACTAAAAATTTATATTACAACTAGATTTTAATTAACATGATTTTAAAGCTTAAATTTAGCCCATTTAAATTTTTATTTATCGCTAATTTAATATATTTTCTTACCGGCTTAAAATAATATTAAAAATTAAAAAAATTAGGGAAAATTTTTAAACGACCAGAATTTCATAAGTAACTCATTTGCTACTAAAAATAAGCAATTACCTATCCAAATTAGGTATAATTAGCCTAAGCTGCAAAATAACAAAAAGGACGATTTACGGAAAAATACCACATTTTCACCGATTTTCGGGAAAACACCAAAACGACTTTTCAAGGCGCTAAAATCTTCCCCCCTTAAAGAAATTCGGTCCCCGAATTTAAAAAATATAGCTAAGCGTAACTTCAAACAGATGGGGATATTTCTTCCTCATCTCGCCCTCGGTCTCCCTGGTAACCTCCTCGCTGCTCGGGCTACGCCAAAGGACCTTGACGGTTGGTATAATCTTCGATCTCAACTTCTTCACCTGCTGATCCAGGATGGCCACCGGCTGCTCTGCAAAAGAAAGGTCGCGCTCAAGCTGGACTGTCGGGTGCTGAATCGCATGCGAAGGGTCGTGAAGGTACTTGCGGAGCATCGAAACATGGAAGACGGTGTGAACATCGGGAAAGCTGGGTGGAAGGGCCAAATGATATGCAACTGCGCCGACACGCTCGGGAATCTCGAAGGGACCCACAAATTTGGGAATAAGCTTTCCTTTCCACCCAAATCGCATCACGCCCTTCATCGGAGAGACCCTCAGAAAAACATGATCGCCAACTGCGAACTCTAGCCTGCGACGGCGCCTGTCTGCATACGATTTCTGCCTGCTCTGAGCCTCTCTCATCCGGTCTCGGATCAACTGTATCTTCGCTGTCGTCTCCTAAACAAGCTGCGGCCCCAAAATACTGCTCTCGCTGAGCTCTGTCCAACAAACGGGCGATCTGCATCTCCTCCCATACAATGCCTCGAAAAGTGCCATCTGAATAGTATCCTGGAAGCTGTTGTTGTAGGAGAACTCCACTAGAGGTAAATGACGATCCCAGCTACCGACGAAGTCTAAAACGCACGCTCTGAGCATGTCCTCGAGAGTCTGAATGGTCCTCTCTGACTGTCCGTCGGTCTGCGGATGAAACGCTATGCTGAAGCTCAAACGAGTGCCCAAAGCCTCCTGAAGTCTCTGCCAAAGTCGGCTGGTGAACTGGGTGCCTCAATCTGACACGATACAAGTCGGTACGCCATGCAACCGCACGATCTCGTCGATGTAAAGCTGGGCATACTGAGTGAAGCTGAAAGTCGTCTTCACTGGCAGGAAGTGAGCCGCTTTCGTCAATCGATCTACGATCACCCAGATGGAGTCATACCCTCGACTGGTCCTGGGTAGACCCACAACGAAATCCATCGAAATCTGCTCCCATTTCCACTCCGGAATGGGTAACGGCTGTAGCTCTCCTGCGGGCCTCTGGTGCTCGGCCTTGACTTGCTGACAAGTCAGGCATCTTGATACAAACTCTGCAATGTCCCTCTTCATCCCGTCCCACCAGTAGGTCTCTCTCATATCATGGTACATCTTGGTGGAACCGGGTGGACACTATACACTGATCGGTGTGCCTCCTCAAGAATGTCGCGCCGCAATCCATCAGCATCTGGTACGCACAGTCTAGATCCATAGCGTAAAATCCCCTGATCATCAATCACGAACTCGGAAAATCTGCCCTGTCCCATCTGTGCCATGATCTCTGAGCAACGGTCGTCTCTGCGTTGTGCCTCATATATACGGTCAAGCAACTGTGGGCGTGCACGAACATGCGCGAGCTGTCCCCCTGTCTGAATGAACTCGAACTCAACTCGGCTGTCGCATAAAGTCTGCCAATCTGCTGACGACTGCCTCTTCACTGCGCGCAAATAGGATAGACTACCCCCGGGCCTCCTGCTCAAAGCATCTGCCACCACGTTCGCCTTGCCTGGGTGATATAAGATCTCGCAGTCGTAGTCTTTCACCAACTCCATCCAACGACGCTGTCTGAGGTTCAGGTCTCGCTGCTGAAATATGTATTTTAAGCTCTTGTGGTCTGTGAATATTTGGCACGACTCGCCATATAGGTAATGTCGCCAAATCTTCAGTGCAAAGACCACTGCAGCCATCTCCAAATCGTGAGTGGGGTAGTTCTGTTCATGCTTCTTCAACTGCCGAGAAGCATAAGCGATCACCCGGCCATGCTGCATCAATACGCATCCTAACCCCACTCGCGAAGCATCACAGTAGACCACAAATCCGCCTGATCCCGAAGGCAAAGATAATACCGGCGCCGTAGTCAAACAAGTCCGTAGCTACTGAAAACTGCACTCGCACTCCTCTGTCCAAACGAAACGAACTCCCTTCCGGGTCAAACCGGTCAAAGGTGCAATTATACGGGAGAAGTCCTGAACAAAACGCCTGTAGTAGCCCGCCAGGCCTAGAAAACTACGGATCTCAGTAACCGATGTAGGTCGGGGCCACTGCTGAACAGTCTCAATCTTCTTCGGGTCCACACATATGCCGTCTCTCGTAACCATGTGACCCAAGAATCCGACGCTGTCCAGCCAGAATGCACACTTGGAGAACTTTGCGAATAGCTGGTGCTCCCTCAGAGTCTGTAACGTAATCTGCAAGTGCTGCTCGTGCTCCTCTCTGCTTCGGGAGTACACCAAGATATCGTCGATAAACACGATGATGAACAAGTCAAGATACGGCCTGAATGTACGGTTCATCAAATCCATGAATGCTGCTGGGGCGTTGGTGAGTCCGAACGACATCACCAAAAACTCATAGTGGCCGTAGCGCGTGCGGAAAGCTGTCCTCGGTATATCCTCCTGTCGAACTCGCAGCTGATGGTATCCTGATCGCAAGTCGATCCTCGAAAAATACCCCGCACCCTGAAGCTGGTCGAACAAATCATCAATGCGTGGCAACGGATATCTGTTCCGAACGGTAACTTTGTTCAGCTGGCGGTAGTCGATACATAAGCGCAAACTTCCGTCCTTCTTCTTGACAAACAGGACCGGAGCACCCCACGGAGAAACACTAGGTCGAATAAGCCCCTTTCTCTAACAAATCCTGCAATTGATCCTTCAGCTCTCGAAGCTCTGCCGGGGCCATCCGATAAGGCGGTATAGAAATAGGCCCCGAGCCGGGAATCAAATCGATGCAGAACTCAACGTCGCGCTCAGGTGGTAGCCCAGGTAGCTCATCAGGGAAAACATCAGGGAACTCACAAAAAACCGGGACCCGGTCCAACGGAATCTCTGCAGCTCGAGTATCATAAATATACGCTAAGAATCCCTGACATCCCTTCCGCAAGAGCTGACCAGCGCGAAGAGACGAAATCAAGCTGGGAAGGGTGACGCTGCGGTCTCCCTGAATAACAAGGACTGGCTCTCCCGGAAAGCTAAATATGACTGCCTTCTCACGGAAGTCCACCGAAGCATAACAAGTGGCTAGCCAATCCATGCCCAGAAGCACATCAAAGTCCAACATATCGAGGAGAATCAAATCAACTGATGAATCCCTCTCCCCGATACGAACGGAACACAATCGAAATACAAAACGAGCGACAAATGACTCGCCTACCAGAGTAACAACAACAAGCGGATGATCTAACGACGACGACTCACGGCCCAACATCGGTGCAAAGTGTGTAGAGACGTACGAATGTGTGGAACCTGGGTCGAATAATACCCGTGCGTCGAAAGAACATAATGATAAGGTACCTGTCACAACGGCGTTGGATGCCTGCGCATCCTGCGGTGTCAAAGCAAATACTCGGGCCTGTCCTCCACCGATAGCGGGCTGACCTCGACCTCGGCCTCTGCCTCTTCGTCCTCTCTGAACAGGACCGCCGCGTCCACGGCCTCTGGGTGTACCTAACTGGCGTGGAACATCGCCTGTGGTAGGAAGTAGGGCTCTCTGAGGAGGTGGTGGTGATGGTGGTAGGGTCACATGCGGAACGGTCGCCGCTCCCTGTCGTCTCGCCGGACTGTCTCTGACAAGATGGTGCGGACTCCCGCACCCAAAACACCCTGGGGACGGCTGCTGTCCCTGGGGATAAGAACCATATAACTGTCCCCGTCCAAATCCTCTGCCAGGCCTATCTCTTGGAAAGAATCTGGCGCGCTGCCTCTGAGACGGTACATCGGTGCGAATCCTCTTCGGCCCAGAAACGGCCGAAGTCTGTGATATACGTGCCTCCATCCGTAATGCCGTATCCATAGCCGCTGAATAAGTGTCGTAGTGCTGGGCGCCAATGGCAAGATATAGCTGGGCATCAAGTCCTTGTACGAACCTCTTCACCATCTTCTCTTCGGTATTCACCAAATATGGAGCATATCGGGATAACTGTGTAAACTGGATGTCATACTCAGACACCGTCATCCCAGGTGTCTTGACTAAGGCCTCGAAGCTACGAGCTCTGGCGTCACGAACGCTCTCTGGGAGGAAACGAGCTAGAAAGACCGCTGTAAACTCGGCCCAAGTCATAGGCGGTAGACCTGCAGCTCGACCTCTCAAGACTGACTCTCACCATGTCTGCGCGAGACCCTCTAGTCGGAAACTCGCAAGCTCTACCCATCGATCATCCGAACATCTCAGCGAACGGCAGATCCTGGCTAAACTGTCAAGGAACGTCTGTGGGTCCTCCGCTGCCTCGGTGCCGGTGAATACTGGAGGTCTCAACCTCATGAAATCCTGTAGTGAAGCCAGGATGGTCACGGCGGTAGTAGTAGGAGCAGGTATCATAGTAGTCTGGGATGTAGTAGGTGCGTCATCGGGCCTCAGTGTACGACTGGCTGCAACTAGGGATCCTACCATCTGACGTAGCTCCTGCATGCCTCCCATCATCTATCGCAACTCCTCCATACCAGTCTTGAGCCTATCCATACGGCCTGGGGAAGGTGGATCGGTCTGTCCCTGCGGCGTAGGCATACCACCCTGCTCAGTCCTAGTCTCGGACGAGCCAGCTCGAATCTCGTCTCGGGCGGTAGCCCTCTGTTCCCTCGTAGCCTTCGGCGGCATAGTGGCTGTTACAGGAAAACGGATAATAAGAACAGTGCAATAGGATCATAGGATACACGGAATTGAAGAAGGAATTTTCAAGCAAGCATATCCTAAAGTCACTTAGGCGGAGTACCGTAGCGCAAGTATGCCGCGGACATACACACGCTACGTTACCCTACTTAAGTCACTTACTCCATCTACCAAGGGTCATCCTACACTCAAAAGGTAAATGCTATAGCTCTGATACCAACTTTGTCACGACCCGCAGGGTACAGAACGTGACTGGCACTTAAGTTTACGAAACGTCTCAAGACGTCCGTAAAATAAGTAAGCCAAAGCCCAGAAAACCAAAACCAAATAAGCAAAAGAATGAAGGAAAACCAATCAATTGAAAGCGAGTTTATCAAATGAGTCACATCAAGCCTTTTTAAAAACAATATCAATTTTTCCGAAAATTTCGGCAGAGTCTCCTTTGTAAATACTGGCCCCCAAAATGGGTACAACAAGAATATATATGAATCCAACAAATATGGCATCCCCAAGCGGGAGCTAGCTCTTCGCCACAAGGCGGTCACAAATCCCACGCAATATAAAACAACAACATGCAAAATAATCATAAAGAAGCATGAGAAAAACAGCATGTCGACTCAAGTGAGCTCGACCCCAAAATATAGCATAAAAAGTCCACAAATCTCACAGTCTCATCTCTAGGTCAATATATAACAATACTGATAGATATAGTAGATGGAGTACACTAGATACAAAGAATATACAAGGTGGTACAAAAATAATGATATAACACACCTAAGAGAAAAACCTCGAGTCCAGGCAAAAGAGGCAAAAGAAACAAGAGCGCCCGCCGCTACTGTACTGACGGAGCGGACCTACAAAAGGCTGTGGCACAACGGGGGTGAGTTGCCAACTCGTGAGTAAAAAATAACATCTACACAGGCTATCGAATGCATGCACACAAGCATCCTAGCATCTAAAATACAGGTAAGGCAGGACATAATAGCAGGTTTGTATGCAATATGAATATACTAGCAGGTATGAATGCAATGCGAATCAACTCATGATCTGAATGTGTAGGTATAAGAATCATATTTTTCCTTTAGGAATCTCTTTTGAAATACCAGCACAATACCAATAGAATCAACAAGAACCTGTGTCCAGCAACGACACCTCAAAATTATCACAAATCTCATATATCCATGTCATAATAGCTCTGGCCTCAGCCATCCGGCTGACCCATCTCAACATCAATATCTCATCATCTCGCGGCCACGGTCGGTATCCTCTGGATATCCGCCGTCCCAAACAGTCACCGGTAGGTAATCCGTCCCCTGCCAGGCTCATCGTCAGCAACACGAGCTTCTTGCCCCGGGGTACCTTACCGGGCCCACCATGTACCCGAGACGGTTCATCCAACTCCTCGAAACGGGTCTCGAAAACCACAGCAAACTCATGGTGGACGACACTTACATCACTAGAAAACCGCAATTTACATATTTTAAAAATATAATAAGTTTAGAAATTTTGCGGCTTTCCCCCGAAATCCAGAAATATCATAAAATCTCAAGAAATCCTCATAAGTGCATATGTCAATGATAATGAATGCATATGGTATCAATAATCAAGTTGCGATGTGTGATTAATAGACTAGGCATGAACAAATAATATGATGAGGTACATGCACATGAATAGTAATCCTACGATTTCATTTTAAGGAATTAAAGGCAATAGCACAAGTTAAGTATCAATTATAGTAAAAGGTTTCAATTTAAAGGTTATCTAGTGTGGTGGCATGGCAATTACCAGGGCGTGGGTGTAGGCATGAATAGTGCTCGTGCTGCATAAAAAAAACCCTGGCAATGGTGCAGGTGTCCTATAGAATGGGTTCGCATATGTATGTCAATATAAGGCATGAATGTAGCAAATAATCATACAAGTATTACACCCCTAATTACTAACATTACTAAGAATCTTTTTAAGCTACTAAAACTATCGGGCGACTTGCGCCATCCAACGATAGTCCCCCGTAGATGTTACATCTACTCACCGGAATCCCTAGCTAGTCACGTCCAATCACCGCTTTCCCCTTTCGTGCCGCGTCTGACGTCTCCGCGACCGAACCTGGAATTTAGATCAATACCAACGTAAGGTTACATATCAAGAACGACGCAAAACCCCAACGAAAATACTAACGTTCACAAGCTAGGTACAACGTGCACAAGGTGCGCGGAACACACGCGAAAATCGCAAAAACTAACTAAAACGTCGATTGGTCGCCCGGCAAAACTAAAACCTGGCCACTCCAAAAATCCGCACTCACACATCCTAAATGTCATAGGATAAGCCAAAACAATCATCAAGATATCAAAAATAATTCACCACAATATTTTTATAACAAAACTAGTAAGCACAAACATTCCAAAAAAAACGACGCAACATCGCCGTTATGCGATAAAAAGAACTACAAACTAGCAAGAACATCCAACCGCATAACTAGTTAGCCACAACACTAATTTTAAACCTTTTACAAAGCATCAAACCATAATTCCAACACAAACCCCTTTCTTGATTTTTGTAATTAGCAATTACAATGAAAATTTCACACAAGTTTAACTTAGATTAGCATAATATGAAGCCACTTAAGCAAAGTAACCTTATAGATTGGTTTAGTAAACAACTAGATAGCTAAATAGATTTAATTAACTAAATAATGGTTTCCTAAACCCTAACTAAAATTAAAGACATGAACTAAAAAAACCTAGATTAGAAATTAGCACTAAAATTAACACTTTCAAGTCCTAATTAACACACTTTAAAACTACAAATTAGCCAAGGATTGAAATTATACCTCAACTAGAGATCTAGCAAGAACAATATGCCTACAAAGATGCCATTTTTCTCCAAGATTTGAACCAATTAGGTTAGAGAAGAGAGGGAATAAGGTTTTACTTTCAAATTGTGAAGGAAATCTTTGATTTTTGTTGAATTATTTTGGAATTTTCTTGAAGAAAATGAGAGAAAAGAGAAGGAAAAAATAATGGAGGGGGGGGGGAGCTGCTCTCGGCCAGAAATGGGAAGGGGAGGTGTGTGTGTGATTTGTGTGGAAAAATCAAAGTCAAACCCCTCTCCTAACAAGTACACCATACCTCCAAAATTAACATATTAAAAAACCTTTCAAAACACCTCATTTCTTCACATGAATAAAGTCAAAGTGAGGCAAGGAAATTTCTGGACCTGATGATGGTGGGGCCGGCCTAGAGGAGGGGAGTGAGTGAGAGAGATTTTACAAAGAAATCCTATGCAAAAAGACCCCCCGCAAGTCCAAAATTGCAAGTTTTAGCTTAAAATTCAATAAATTTCGTTTTCCATAATAAAAATTAGTCAAAACTTAGAATAAATTACTAAAAGTTTATATTACAACTAGATTTTAATTAACATGATTTTAAAGCTTAAATTTAGCCCATTTAAATTTGTATTTATCGCTAATTTAATGTATTTTCTTACCGGCTTAAAATAATATTAAAAATTAGGGAAAATTTTTAAACGACCAGAATTTCATAAGTAACTCATTTGCTACTAAAAACAAGCAATTACCTATCCAAATTAGGTATAATTAGCCTAAGCTGCAAAATAACAAAAAGGACGATTTACGGAAAAATACCACATTTTCACCGATTTTCGGGAAAACACCAATACGACTTTTCAAGGCGCTACAATTTCATTGCTCAGGCTATCCACACGACCAGGGGAACGTCGGGTTTCAGTAGCGGCTCTATGAAACCCGGGGATCCCAGGTTATCTGTATTGTTCTGTGATGCTTATTATATTTCTGTGATGTTGCATTTTATCACGCCTTGAGCGAATATTATATATTGATATATATACTAGTAGATGTTGTATATGTTTTATACCCACGCTAGTCCAGTCCCCGCTCTGTCGTTAGTTAAGTAACCTAACGGGTGATGACAGGACCCAGTGGCGAATGCGGATGGCATATACGTACATCATATTTTCGTTCTTTATTGTTGTGATCAATTGAATGGACTGAGTTGATTCAGATCAATGCAAGCTAAACAAACCTATTTTGATGTTGTTGGAAAAATTTTCAAAAAGCTGTTATTGCAAGGACGTTCTTTTTTATTTTGCACAGTCGTATTCAATTGGAATATCCTGCACCTCAGTCGACGAGGCAAGGGCCGAGATCCCTTCACTGGGAGTGACCCCTTGGACAGAAGTTTGCGTCAGGGTAATAACTTCACTATAGCCGATTGCCTTTTGCTTTGCATCGTGGTATTCAGTTGGAATATCCTGCATCTCATCTACGGGGAAAGAGCCGAGATCCCTTCACCGGGAGTGACCTCTTTTGCAAAGGTTTTCTCCACTATATTTATAAAAAGCTATCTGGTTCCTTCAACGATATCAAGTTCCTTACGTTAAAGGTTTTTCGCCAAAAACCAAGCGTAGCCCTCCGTCATTTCAGATTAGTATTACTTAGTGTTCGTGCTACGTATGTCGTGCTCAGCCGAGGCGTAGTGTGCGGTAGCTCTGTAATGCTTTTCTGTCTTATGGATATGTGATTGGTTAGGACAGTCGTACGGTCATTTTGGCTCAGTCAAGGACTCGTGCGGGTGGGTCTAATGCAATCAAGATAATGACGGGTGGATCTTGGCTAGGATCCATTTATATGTTGGCTCAATCAAGGTCACTTGGGTCCTAGGGGTAAAAACACATATCGGGAGTTTCTAAAGAAACTGAAACTTGTCAGGCATGCACATACCTTCTGGAGTGTGATGACTTGAGTGGATTCTATCAGGTTATCATGCGATGATAGTTGGATCCCGATTCCCACTGATGAGTTGGTTTACTCCTCGGGTGATCCCGACTAATTCTTCTTTCAGGTTTGGAGGAGAATTTGAGGTTACAGTGGGAGGTTTCCTGATTAGATAAATTGATAACCATTCTGATCTAGGTTAGAGTGCACGCTGAGTGTTTCTTTTCTCTCTCTCTCTTTGGCAGCGACCATGACCCGAACCTTGACTATAACTCAGTGACCAAGTTAACCGAACCTTCTTAAAACACTGGCTTTTGGATTGTCAGAGTTGCATACCTCATTGCCACTCCTTCTTTTACCCTTTTCTCCAGAACACCTCATCCACTTCCATTGGATAAAACCATCGTATGGTTATATATGAACTCGAAGGAACTTGTTCCAGATTCGAGGATGGTTTCCGGTTCTGGAGAAAATGAATAGGACTATTCAGTTGTCTTTTCCTTTTACCTTCTCTCAGGTTGCGAGTGCTCCTTGGATTAGGACGATACACCTGTTATGCTAATTGGACAGTCTTCATCCAAACCATAGGCAGGTGTCGAACGGAAGGGAATGAAGAAAACCATTTAGCCTAAACGGTGTACAGAAGGTATTAAGTAAAGACAAATAAAGGGATTAGTAAGAGGGCAAAGTAAATTGCGACTGTTATTCACGACCAAACCAAGTATTTCATCGCCACTCCTACTTCACCTTTGTATTTCTCCAGGACACTCCGTATCACTACGAAGATCCACATTTATTTGGATACTCCATCGTATGGTTATATACGAACTCAAAGGAACTTGTTCCAGTTCGGGGATGGATTCTGGTTCAGGAGAAATAGGAATAAGGTTTTATTCAGTTTTCTTTTATCTTTACCTTCTCTTGTTTTGCGAGTGCTCCTATGATTAGGACAGTACACCTATTATGCTTGTTGGATAGTCTTCTTCCAAACCATAGGCCGGTGCCGAACGGTAGGGAAGGAAGAAAACCATTTTGCCTAAAAGGGTGTACAGATGGTAATGACTAAAGACATATAAAGTGATTTAGAGAGATGGAAAAGAAATATACGGTTACCGTTGTGAATCTGATAATGGAAGAGGCATTGCTAGGAATACCAGGATACCACTTCGAAACATTTTCATGTTTCAATTTCACTGTGTATTGTTAAAAGAAAACTGATTTCCCAATTAGCCCTTGCTCCAGGGTATGTATTTACCAGGTTTGATTCTCACATCTGTATGGTTTTACAGATGATGAGTGGGAGTAAGTTATTGGGAATTGGGTGATCATTCTCATTATATCGGGATTCGTTGTAATTGGTGATATTTGAGGAAATCGCCTGGGTTGTTTTGCCGGACGGTAAATATTTGGTTTTGAATATCCGTTGATATGCACCAATTTCAAATCGATATATCTGTACGTTTATTTTTTATAAAGTGAGATATAATTTTTTGAAATGATGTCCATGACATTTACCTATATCAGTGGATGGTTAGGTAAGGAGCATTAAACAGCGGTGTAATTCTTCTTAACCATAAGTACAGTTTTCAACCTACGACACGCGGGGAATGAGTTATTAGACTCAGGGGACTTATACAGAGTATTGTATGTTGTCCAGTGTCCATTAGAACAGAAGGGTTGGTACTCGTACTATATTCTGTTTAGTTACGATTTCTCTAGTTTTTAGACAGGTGTTTCGTAGAAATACAAGGTCTGAGTTTTGAGAAGTTACAGGTATAAGAATAAAGCAGAGAACCAGGTGTTGCAAGTATCAGGATTCTTCAAGGTAATCGAAGATGTAGATACTTGTGTATGGTATTCAGTTGATAGTAATGGTTTTTGAGAAACTTGTTTCTCTTTTCAGGTTACTCATATCTGGATACAATCCTAAGTTGAGTAACGCTGATCGGCCTCCTTCCATTTAGTTTACATGCACTGGAGACAGCTGGATGATTTGAATCTGGTTCCAATTAAATTTGTGCATCTGTTTCTATATTGGATATAGAACGGTTCATATCTTAACAATGTTAAGGTATGGGGAGTTGTCCGGCTTATGCTTAAAACCAGACTCTGGATAACACAAGGCACGTTTCTCTAATGGTTGTTTGTGGGTTGGCCTGGGCTATGACGAGGGTTGATTTTCTACCATCTGGAAGATCAATAGTGATATTGTTCTTGACTCGCCACAGTTTTAGTAAAATGGATTTTTTCAGAAAACAGTAGTGGGAGTATGGTAGAACTGGAAGTGATTCCAGAACTGCAAACGATTACTGAAAATTTGATAAGAACCTAAAGATTCAATCTGGTTTGACATTCCATTGGCCACTCCGCAGATATGGTGGGTAACCTCAGGCACCCAAGAGGTACTTCGGTAGCCTCAAGGACGGTGACAGGGAGGTTCTTGTTTACCCAAACTTGCCATTTCTGTTGTTCCAGACTGTGAGACCCGGCAGGAGGATGAGTATAGCGTCATTCTAAACTGGCTTTAGAAGTGTACGTGTATATGACTCGACTAGAGGGTTGTCGTAGTCAGTGGGAGCAGCGGAAGCATAGTGGACAAGTAGCTTATGTCTATTTATGGACTAAAGCAGATATAGCGGAGATAGATCATCTATTTCTGATGTGACAGTCATAGGTTTGACTTCATCAGAATAGGGGATGGATCTGTTAAGATGGTAGTAGGGTGTGATGTCCTGGTATTTGGATGACTTACACAGATTAGGAAGTTAAATTCCCATACTACGATCGGTTATACTTTGGTTGTCACACAGTGGTTTCTCCACATAGGATATAGATATAATATCAGACATTCTGGTTACTAGATCTATGGTTTTAGACCTAGATTTGGGAAGTGTCCCAATCTAGGTACTTGGACAACATTCTAAAGGTGTTTTAGAATGGACGACTCCTGGCACGGTAGTGTACCCTCAGGTGATGGAGTCACCCTCTCTAAAGGTGTCTTACAGACTAAAGGGGAGAGGGATGTGCATGATTGGCAGATCACTTGCTTAGGCAATTGAGTCAATCATGAGATGTCAAGTACCACACCAGACATTGTTTTTTTGCACTAGATGCAATAAATTGATATTAATCCTATCCTGGAGAAACGTTCGGAAGCAGTCTTAGAACATAAGTGAATGCTCTAGGGATATGATAACGAAAGCCTCTTTCGGGAGACGGTTATCATTCCAGGCTTCCAAGGTGACCTGTATGACAGAGTAGCTGTCGGAGTTATAGTTTTCCCTCTCAAGAGGGGCAGTATTTTGGACAGGTGGTCCAAGCGGATACTGGGGGAGGTGTGGCGCATGATACTGATTAAGTTCAGTGTACAATACAGTCTAAGAAGTTTGGATTTGTAGTTCATTTATGAGCTAGGTCCCATCAGATATCCAGACATATTCTATAACAGGTATTGCTCATTTCGGGAGATGGCTTTCTCCGCGAACTTAAGATACAGAGAGACATAGAAAGAAACATCTGGGCGGATCCACTCACTGAGGCTATTCCTCGAACGTAATAGTTTTGCAAACGGGTTTTGTGAGACTGATTAGTAGAGGAGTTGGGTGTTCGGTATCACATGGGCTGTGAGTATGCGACATCGCGATAATTAGGTTTGAGTGCAAGTGGAAGATTGTTGGATATAGTGCCCTCAGAGTCAATTATTGGATCGTAGGCACGTGATTGCAATGATTGAGGGAGGACCTATACCGGTAGGACAGTCTTACTCAAGATGATAGTATGTTATCTGGTTTATCTTTATCATCGTGCACTGCTTTAGGTGACCTTACAGGTCGCTATTACACGTTGATAGAGCCTTTAGGATTCTTGCTTGACTACCAGCACTATGATGGTGATCATATACGTGGGAGCAGGGATCTATAAGCACAACCATAAAGTGGTCCCTAGTCGTGGGAGTTTTCGAGACAGGGCATCGATACTCCGGAGTAGACTAGTGTATACAGTCGAGACCCCGACGAGGAGCGGTGGCTGGTCTCACAAGCCATTAGTGTCAGTTGGTTCACCTAAGATGTATACAGGTGCTCATTGGGTTATGAGTACACCGGACAAAACTCGCCGGGAACATGCTAGTTGGTATTATACTTGACGTCAGATAGCAGTTCCCTGGTGACATGTGTACAGGTTAGTTCATCGACCTAAGATCGTCATTTGTCTCGTGTGAGTTCCCACTGTACTTTGATTACTACCCTACCATGGCTCAAAGGAGTCGTGCAAACAGGTTTTAGTTGGGTACAGTCCCGAGCCATATGGAGGCAGTGAGCGGATCGGCTGGGGTTTCGTCTCTCCCCGTATTGGGGGTGAGATCACACTGTGTCTAGGAAAGCCATTACACGAAGTCCTTGGCCAAGGCAGTTACTGGTAGGTATTCCAGTAGTATCTCAGGGTGTTCTGGGCTACACTCCGACACGACTTGTACCGCTTTTGGGGGTCTGACTTTTACCAACCCTCTAGGCCCGCCATGCGATGCTCATAGACGAACGGACCGGACTGTACGGATATTTTCACCGACAGGCTCAGTAGGGTGTCAGGATGAGTTCGCTCATCGACCTCCCTTTTGGTCAATGCCTGGTTTCCCGTTACATACAGCTAGTACCACTGATGTGCTAGTCGTTAAATCCACATCCAGTGTATTGACGAGTCTTTAGAGTCCCCCACAGACTGTTTCTCAAGTTTCGGGCGAAACGTTGTAGAGGCTGTATGATATATTGCAGGGTCCGATCATATACGTGCAGTAGTGCACGGATCATGATCGGGCGGATCATACTAGTGGGCTTTAGTTTAAGCCGGATCCTAGTAGTAGATTTGTTGGATTACTTTAGTCTCATCGCATTCGCATTCGGTCGGAATGCGGATGCAGGTATGTATATACAGGTGAGGGGTATCCTTGTGATCCGTCACGAGTTTACTTTAGATGTTGCCGTATCTTTTTATTGTTGTAAACATTTGGATTAATTTTTACAAATGGAAATTATGAGCTAGAAATCATCATGAGGTGCATTTAATGTGACACATGCAACCTAGTAACTCATGGTCTCTTTTATTATGCATATGCCACATTTTGTGATGGATTAGAGTGATGAAATGAGAGGAAGAGAGAGAAGGGCATCCATATACCTTTGGGTTAGCTCTTATATTTTTCTTTCTTGCTCACATTTTTATCATACAACTCAAGAAAGAAAAGGCTTCTTCTTCTTCCTCTTGCTCTAGCTCACAACCTCCATTAATGGCATCATCTCTAACCTCCATCCTTACACTCTCATGTGATGAGAATCAATGGATGCTTGAGACAAAGTTATCACACACATTCTCTACCTCGCCTTGGACACGCCGGCTAGCGAACTTCGTGCCCGAGTTGCTTCGGATGAAGCGGGAGCCCGTAAAAAGACTCGATGATGTGGTGCCCTTTCCGATGAGGAGACTGGAGCTCGGAGATGCCGCGAGGAGCTTGGGATGATGGCCAAAGACTGAAGGACACGGATCGATCAGTATAGCTTTCCAACCCTTTCTCTAGTTTCTAGTTATAGGTTAATGGTTCGATCCGGGTTTTAAGCATACGATAGCGCCAGTTTCAAGTTTTGAAAAAGTTTTCGTTTCCGCATTTTGGCCTCGGACAGACGGCCGGGGCGCTACCGTAGTCTTACATATACGTGAGAGTTGGGTGGTCTATAAGCACATCCTTAAAGTGTCCCTAGTCATTGGAGTTTTGATCGCAAGCTTTTGGCGTGTCGGATGTTCAAAGTTCTAAAGTTATAACCGCGATCAGGACGGTGTCGCTATGCAGCTAGCCGGTTGAGCACGGGTCGATCCACAGGGAGATGGTTGTATTTCCGTTCTTGTCTTAGACGAGTCAATAAAGAATGTGTATATGTTTGTTTGATTCTAACCTATGTGTTATATGCAAGTATAAAGTTGTTAAGAAAAAGATACGAAATTGTAAGCTAAAGAAATCCGTACTCAAAACCTTTAAGCCGAGTCTTGACCAATTGAAGCTAGAGCGATCGGCAACAACGTGGATTAGGGGATTTAAGCACGGTATTCATGGAATCCGGCTTATTTACCCTTGTCCTTCCGTTCTTGTCTCTTGCTTTTGCCTCCGGCCAAACCGAACGCAACCGGTTGCGGTTAGGAATCACCGTTACCTTGGTAGGGTAGGGTGCCTAACGGAGCGCTTGCGTAACGTTTGGGCGGAGTTCAATGGAAAATAACGGGAAAAGGAAATGAGCAAAGAAATATTAACTTACAATACCGTATTTATTCTTAACAACGATAATTACAACCATTCACAAAAAGGAACCAAAAAGAGCAAAAGAAAAGAAAAGATTACAAGTAAGTGCATGGAATTTAAGTGCAAGAAAGTAAAGCATGAATGTAAAGCAAGTAATAAAAAGCAAGAAAGAAATAAGAAAGAAAGTAATTACAAGAACATAGAACTCAAGACAAGCATGGGATCAATAGCCAACCCTTAAACTTGCAAGCTCAATCAAGAGGTTGCAAGATCAAGGGAAGGGTAAAGAACTCATGTGAAATGAAGCACAAAAGAGAACAAAATGATACAACCCCTTTGAGATCAATGAACAAAGCTTAAACTTGCAAGCTCACATAAGAGGTTGCAAGATCAAGTTAAGGTAGAGAGCTCAAGGGGGAAGCTAAGCAAAAAAGAATGATACAAAAACCCTCATCTTCATTTAACATCCACTCAATGCTCTCACTACATTTTCATGGAGGGAAGAATGAAGAAGAAGAAGAAGAAAAATAAAACTAGCAAAAAGAGGAACGAAGAATGGACACCAAAAGCTTGGCAAGTTCTGGGGTATTTATAGGAAGGGAACTGGAAACCTAGGGCAAGAATCTGCCCCTACAAGAAAAGACCAACATGCCCCTGAAAAACGACAACGAGAGGAGACTAAATGGCCGCGGTTCCGCGGCCTAAGCGCGCTTATGCCGAGGAACCGCGGCCGTTTAGAGGAGTTAGGCCATGAAATTTGGTGGTTTTTCCTAGTTTTTAGTACTCTTCAGTGTGGTATATGACTTTTTCTCAGAAACTTTTCCCATTTCTTCCAGAATTTCAGTAGATCAAAAGGTGATGTGATGTGGATCTTTTGCCAAGATTTCCTCGAGCTCCGCGTAGATATGTTGGATCTTGTGTTGACATTGAGCATTGTGCACGAAAATGACATCGATTTGCTATTTTGTCCCTTAAACTGGTGTGTGGCAACATACGGATAGAGAGCGGAGACCCGTGTTTTATCTGTTGTTGGCAGTAATCCGGAATTTGACGTACTTTTCTATGAATTTCTCTGTCTAGAGCTGAGAACCAGTATCCTGTAAATATGTAGCAAACACTGATTAAAAGCACCTGCCTATAACCAAACGAGCGTAAGAATGGGCGGTATAAAATGCAATATTCTGGTATGAACAAGTTTCGAGACTGGGCATCGATACTCCATGAGTAGACTAGTATACAGATCGAGACCTCGACGAGGGGCGGTGGCCGGTCTCACAAGCCATTGGTGTCAGTTGGTTCACCTAAGATAGTATACAGGTGCTCATTGGGTTATGAGCACACCGGACGGACTCGCCGGGAACATGCTAGTTGGTGTTATACCTATTGTCAGATAGCAGTTCCCTGGTGACATGTGTACAGGTTAATCTATCGACCTGAGATCGTCATTTGTCTCATGTGAGTTCCCACTGTGTCTTGATTACTACCCTACCACGGCTCGAAGGAGTTGTGCAAACAGGTTTTAGTTGGGTACAGTCCTGAGTAACATGGAGGCAGTGAGCGGATCGTCAGGGGATTCGTCTCTCCCGGTATTGTGGGTAGAGGTCGCAGTGTGCACGGATGACCATCACCAGAAATCCTTAGCCAAGGTAGTCGAGAATTACCTATATAGGATCGGTAGTTTCTCTAGTGGTGATGGGCTTCATACTGACACTAAATATCGCGTTATTTGGGGTCTGACTTTATCCACCCCCTAGACCCGATATGCGATACTCATAGACGAACAGACCAGATTGTACGGATATTGTCACTGTCAGGCTCAGTAGGATTTCAGGATGAGTTCGCTCGTCGGTCTCCTTTTCGTTCAATACCTGGGTAGTCGTTATGTACAGCTAGTGCTACTGACATACTTGTGGTTAAACCTACTGCCAGTGTATTGACGAGTCTTTAGAGTCCCACACAGAGGGTTTCCCTGGTTCGGGCGAAACGTTGTAGAGGCCGTATGGTTTTAGAAAATACTATTTCATTTGACATAGGTTGTTAGCTAATAGTTTAAACATGATATTAGTACACTTTCCTTATATGCTAGTTTAGACATTGTAGTTATTACTTGCTACTTCATGCATACTGTTATTCATTGTTATGCCGCATTCATGGATTCTCATGCCTATATTCATGGTTTTACATTCTATTGATGATTTGGATTAGGATTTCCATGAGATTTTCTCGATTTGGGGGAAAACCGCAAAACTTATATAAACTTCTTTTCTCTCTTTTTAAATAAAAAGTGCGATTTTCCCATGATGTATGAGTCGTCCACCATGAGTTTGCTGATGGATTTCGAGACCCGAGTTCGAGGAGTGGAGGAATCGTTTCGGGTACATGGTGGACCCGGTGCGGTACCCCGGGGCAAGAGGATCGCAGATGATGGCGTTGAGCCTGGCAGGGGAGCACTACCGACCGGTGATTTTACCCGACGCGTCGAATATCCGGAGGATACCGCCGTGGTCTTGAGTTTGATGGTAGGGGTCGGTCTGGACTGACGGCGCCCTAGATACAGAGATATCGGGATATTTGGATATTTGTTTTGTGTCGATACTAGGCACTGTTTATGCTGATTTCATTTATGATACCTCATTTTAAAAATACAGAAATCTCACTAATTTATGAAAGCAGTTTTCTTCAGTACATGCATTCTGTTTCATGCATTCATACATCATCCATATGATACATTGCTACCTGAGGCACTGACACGGGCACATGGGATTACACTCGGGTTAGATATTTACCCTAGCCATTATTATAGGCTGCTGGTTATTTTATTTGAGGATATATTATGATCGTATGACCTAGGATTGCGTCATACATGCGATTCCTGTTCGTAGATGTTTTTCTACTCACGAGTTGGCAACTCACCCCCGTTGTGTCACAGTTTCTTGCAGGTTTCGCCGTACAGGTTTCATTACGGCTTTGCTGGCACTGCTTCTTTCGGGTGACTTGCTAGTAGGTGGGTTTATTTGTATCGTACCAATCATTATACATTGTATATTATTATTCAGTTGTATCTAGAAGTTCCATCAACCAAACATGTATTTATTTTTGAGATATAGACCGGTGATGTTATTCTTTCGACCTTAGAGTCGCGCGTTATATTTCTGTGGATTTCTTGTTGCTTTGAGTTTCCTTTTGAGTTTTGATCCTCGCCCTTGGCGTTGTATATTATATTGCTTGTGTGGTTGTGACCGTCGTTTGACGAAGAGCTAGCTCCCGCTTAGGGATGCCTTTTATTGATTTCGTATACTATTCATGTTCTATCCCGTTTGGGGGCCAGTATTTACAAAGGAGACTCTGCCGAAATTTTCAGTAAATGTTTGATGTTTTTAAAAACGCATAATTCGGCTTATGCTATTAAAACTACTTGATTTAAATTGGTTTTCCTTCACTCTAATACTTTTCTTGGTTTGGTTTTCTGGGTTTTCAGCTTACTTAGATTACGTACGCCTCTAGACGTTTCGTAGTTTAAGTGCCGGTCATGTTCCGTACTTTCGGGACGTGACATAACGGGTGATGACGGGGCCCAGTGGCGAATGCGGATGGCATATACGTACATTTTATTTTCGTTATTTTCTGGTGTGATTAATTGATAGGACTGCATTGATTCTTATCAATGCAAGGATAAAACAAACCTATATATGATGTTGTCGGAACCAAGTTTTTAAAAACTGACATTACAGACGTTCACTTTTGCTTTGCACAGTGGTATTCAGTTTGGAATATCCTGCACCTCATTCGACGAGGCAAGGGCTGAGATCCCTTCATCGGGAGTGACCCCTTGAGTAAAAGTTTGCGTCAACGTAATAACTTCACTATAGCCGTTTCCTTTTGCTTTGCATCGTGGTATTTAGTTTGGAATATCCTGCACCCCATTCGACAGGGAAAGAGCCGAGATCCCTTCACCGGGAGTGACCTCTTTAGCAAAAGTTTTCGCCACAATATATTTATAAAATCACTTGGATTACTTCAAAGATATCAAGTTCATTAAGATAAAGGTTTTTCGCCAAAAACTAGCCGTAGCCCTCCGTCATTTCAGATAAGTAGCGTATAGTATTCGTGTGGTGTTTGTTGTCCAAAGTCAAGGCATCGTGTGCGGTAGCTGTGTGTTGCTCGTCCGTTGCATGGATTTGCATTGGTTTGGGACAGTCATACCACTTTGTTGGCCAAAGTCAAAGGTGTGTGCGGGTGGGTCTAAATCAATCAGGACAATGACGGATAGAACTTGACTTGCGGGTTATCATTTGTTGGCCAAAGTTAAGGTCATAAACCGCTTGGGATAAAAATCATATCGGGAGTTTCAAACATACAGGAAACTTGCCAGGCTTGCGCATACCTTCTGGAGTGTGGTAACTTGAGTGGCTTCCATCAAGTTATTGTACGATGATAGTTGGATCCTGATTCCCACTGATGAGTAGGATTACTCCTCGGTTGATTCCGACTAATTCTCCTTTTGGGTTTGCAGGAGAATTCGAGGAAACAGTGGGAGCCATCCGGATTAGATATAATGATTAACCATTCTGATCTAGGTTTGAGTGCACGCTGAGTGTTTCTGCTCTCTCTCTAGCTGCGACTATGACTCGACCTTTGACTAAAACTCATAAAACCAAGTTGACCGAACCTTCTTAAAACTCTTTGGCTTTTGGAATGTCATGGTGTCGCATATATTATTGCCACTTCTATATCACCTTTGCATTTCTCCCGAACACTCCGTATTACTACAAACATCCACATCCATTGGATAAATCCATCATATAGTTACATACGAACTCGAAAGAACTTTTTCGAGGATGGATTCTCGTTCTAGAGAGATTGAATAGGATTATTCGGTTGTCTTTTTCCTTTACCTTCTCTCAGGTTGTGAGGGCTCATAGGATTAGGAGAGGGTACACCTATCGAGCTTATTGGATAGTCTTCTTCCAAACCATAGGCAGGTGCCGAACGGTAGGGAAGGAAGAAACCCAATTAAGCTTAAGTGTGGTGTACAGAAGGTAATAAGTAAAGACATAAGAAGGGATTAGAATAATGGCAAAGGAAATTGCGACCACCATCATTCACGACAAAAATCATGTATACCCCTGCCACTCCTACATCACCTTTGTATTTCTCCAGAACACCTCGTATCACTACGAACATCCACTTCCATTGGATAAATCCATCGTATAGTTACATACGAACTCGAAGGAATTTTTTTCGAGGATGGATTCTGGTTCTGGAGAGTTGGATAGGATTATTCAGATGTCTTTTCTCTTTACCTTCTCTCTTGTTGCGAGGGCTCCTAGGATTAGGAGAGTACACCTATTACGCTTATTGGATAGTCTTCTTCCTAACCTTAGGCTGGTGCCGGAGGGTAGGGAAAGAAGAAAACCAATTAGCCTAAAGAAGGTGTACAGAAGGTAATAAGTAAAGTCATAATAAAGGGATTGGAGTAAGGGCAAGTAAGTATATGGTTACTTTCGTGAATCAGGATAATGGAAGAGGCGTTACTAGGAAAACCAGTTAACCCTTTTGAAACATTTTCATGTTTCAGTCTGACTGTGCGATGTTAATTGAAAATTGTTTTCCCAATTGGAATCTAACTCCAGGGTATGTATTTACCAGATCAGTTTCTCACATCTGCATGTTATTACGGATGGTGAGTGGGAGTAAGATATTGGGAATTGGGTGATTAAATCCTCATTATATCGGAATTCGTTGTAATTGGTGATGTTTGAGGAAATCATCTGGATTTTGCCGGATGGCAAATATTTGGTTTTGAATATCCGTTGTTATGCACCAATTTCAAACTGATATATCTGTACATTTATTTTATAAAGTGATGTTTCCCCCAATTAGAGCAAAGCTCTGTTTTAAAATTCAAAATTTAAAAATTGAAGCAACGCTTCAGATTCAGCGCTAGGCGCACTGCGTGCCACATGTCAAACACAGATGCGCTAGCGTCAGGTGCGCTGTGCCCTAGGCAGCGCACCCCCAATCAGAGCAAAGCTCTGTTTTAAAATTTCAAAACTCAAAAGTTGAAGCAACGCTTCAGATCCAGCACTCTGCGCTGCACGCCACGTGTCAAACACGGGTGCGCTAGCGCAGTTGCGCTGCGCTCTGCGCCACGTGTCGAATGTAGGTGCGCCAGCGCAAGGTGCGCCAGCGTTGGAATTAAAAATTCCCCACCGTTAGATCAAAAGATCTAATAATAATAAATTATTAATTAATCAGAATTAAAATTCTGCTATGGAAAGATCTTTCCAATCTTATTAAAACAAGAAGATTATCTTCTGCAAAACAGAAGCCTTAGGATCAAAGATCCAAAGGTGGGAAATATTCCCAAATCAATCAGAGAAGGATCTCTTTAACTGATTGAACTGATCAATTTTCCCTATATAAAGGCCCCAAGACTTCAAGTATGAAATATAGAAAAAAAAACCTACAAACTTTGAGAAAATTCAAAGAGAGAAAAGTAAGCTTCTAGCAAAAGAAGATCAATTCTTCAAGGTAAAGAACATGATTCTTGAACACAGAGATGAAATCATCTCATGAAAAGAAGAACTATCTTCTAAAAAAGATCATAGATCTATAAAAAGACCAAGGTCTTTGATAAAAAAGAGATCAAAAGATCCTATCATAAGAACAAAAGAAGTAATTACTTCATTTACAGATCAGTGATCTACAGAGGCAATGCCTTTTTATAAATAAGAACTTTTGTTCTTAAACCTTGAGGCAAGGCCTCCTTTAAAGAAGAACACAAACTTTTTCTTTGATCATAAATTCGATCAAATGCACTTTGCGCTACTGAAAAGTGCCTTGCACTCATGAACTGCGCTTTTGCGCTCCTTGGACCAGCGCTCAACGCCAAAACATGCCACATGTCAACCACAGACACAATTTGCGCTTTGCGCTTCTGAAAAAGCGCACTGCGCTCATGGGCTGGCGCTCAGCGCCAAGCGTGCCACGTGTCACTCACTGGTGCGCCACAAAACTAGCGCGCCAAGCGTGCCACGTGTCACTCACTGGTGCGCCACAAAACTAGCGCAACGCGCTCACAAATTGAAAGCGCAATGTGCTTATGAACTGGTGCTTAGCGCTATGCGCGACACGTGTCATCTTCGTCCGCGCTACTTGGCAGAAGCGTGATGCGCTCTTTAATTGGCGCAAAGCGCCTGGTGCGCCACATGGCGCGCTGTCAGAACACACACTGTTCTGATGAATGCTATGCATTCAATACAAGACAAAAAATTGTCAGGATCGAATGCTCAGCATTATTAAAAGGGCCAAGCCCAAGTAAAGGCTTAACAACCCAGAACAATAAAATGTTAAACATTTTAATTTTATTAGACTTAGCCTAATCTTGGCCATAAGTCCTCAACTTATATTTAATTGAGCCCATCTTCTCATGAATATTTATCAGATCTCAGTCCCAAACTGGGCTACAGATCTTCCAACCAACTCACACCGGTTCGAGGGTACATCTCTTTACTCCTTTGATACCTGTCGTTGTAATCCTTCAACGTCTTCAGAAAGGTGACGGGTCCCGACAACCACACATTCCACGGACTGTGAGGCCCTTAAACTCATGGACTACGATGTCCTTAAACTTTACAGACTACGACGTCTTTAAACTACGGACTGTGGGGTCCTTAAACTCACAGACTACGACGTCTTTAAACTACGGACTATAGGGTCCCTCTAAACCCAAGGATTACGATGTCCTTAACCTGGTCCGGGTTGTCCTTAAACCAACAAAAGACCGTAATGTCCTTAAACTAATCGACCGCAATGTCCCTAAACTAAACAATACAGTCCAATTGCTCTCTTGTTGGATCTAAACGATCCCGTTAAGTTGATCTTAGTCTAGAAATTAGACTAATGTATCCTTAACAAACGTTAAGTTGACCTTAGTCTCAAACGAGACTAACGTATCCTTAAACCAAACTCCCAAACCTAAATCTAAGAAGATACGGATTTGGACTAATCCACGTCCTACGGGCAACAACATAAATTAGTCTCCGTATACAATCCACGGGCAACCGCAAACAAAACAAACACCCACGACACGAAGTGACCATATGAAGAAGGAGAATGTTGTTACAGCGATGCGGTAGCGTAATTAACTACAAGGGCTTGCGCCTGCAGGGAAGAGCATCCCCACAATAAAAAACCCCTCAAACGAGGGGGAATCTGACGAAATCTGCTACATCGGCCGCATCCGTTTAAACCTTCGATACACAGTGCCATAAATCAACTTAGCATCTTCGGAGAGGTGGACAGATAACACCAATTAGCGTCTGCCCCCAGAGTTAGGTGAGACGTCCGTCTTCCCGGTTTCCGGCGGTAAACAGATTCTGGCACGCCCGGTGGGACCTTTCCTATTTCCACTCCACACTTCGTGTGTCGTGTTCGTGAATGAATCGTGGTTTGATATGGTTGCCCTTGGGTTCGAGGTACTAAGATTTGGTTTCTTACTTGTCGCGGAAAGCGAAACATCAATGGCGTCTACTTTCATGAAGTGTTCCAGCTGCAATTGCAACTCGCGCTCCGCCTCATCTGGAGGCATAGCTTACGGGCCCCAAGCGGCCTCCTTGTTCACGATGCCGGTGGACCAGCTAACTCAGGCCACCACCGGATTGTTCTTTGGGACTATGCTCCCACCGATGAGCTTCAGCACCCATATACCAACACCAAAAGCTCCCAAGAAGTCGGTCTTTGATCGGCTTGCTAGTACCGCGGCCCATCTCAACGGGTCGTCCAGCTCCAGCACCTCAGTCTTCGCCAGATTGGGCCAAAGTCCATGTGGGCCCATGATGAAGCCTGCAATCCCAGAAAAGGTTGTTCCGAAGAGGATAGCCATCCCTGCTCCTAAAGCCGTCAAGGCGGCTTCTCCTGCCAAAGGGTCGGTCTTTGCAAGACTGACTGTTCCAGCTCCCACTCTGTTGGAGATAGTGCCCTCAGAGTCAATTATTGGATCACATGCACGTGATTGCAATGATTGATGGAGGACCTATCCCGATAGGACAGTCTTACTCAAGATGATAGTATGCTATCTGGTTTACCTTAATCATCGTGTACTGCTTCAGGTGACCTTACAGGTCACTATTGCGCGTTGATAGAGCCCTTAGGATTCTTGCTTGACAGCCAGCAGTATGATGGCGATCATATACGTAGGAGCTGGTGGTCTATAAGCACATCCTTAAAAGGTCCCTAGTCGTGGGAGTTACGAGACAGGGTATCGATACTCCAGAGTAGACTAGTACATACAGTCGAGACCGCGCCGAGGGGCGGTTGCCGGTCTCACTAGCCACTGGTGTCAGTTGGTTCACATAAGATGTATACAGGTGCTCATTGGGTTATGAGTACAGCGGACATGACTCGCCGGGAACATGCTAGTTGGTCTTATACCAAACATCAGATAGCAGTTCCCTGCTGACATGTGTACAGGTTAGTTCATCGACCTGAGATCGTCATTTTTCTCGTGTGAGTTCCCATTGTACTTTGATTACTACCCTACCACGCTCAAAGGAGACGTGCAAACAGGTTTTAGTTGGGTACAGTCCCGAGCCACATGAAGGCAGTGAGCGGATCTGCAGGGGTTCGTCTCTCCTGGTATTGGGGGTGAGGTCGCGCTTGAAAGGTTTGTTTAGCTCCCTATGAAGAGTTTTGAAGCATCACATGTCCCAAAGTTTAAATTTTTATGGTGCTAAACGAACATGCAAAGGAATCGATCCTAGAAAATTAGGGTTTCGAAATATAAAGCGAACTAATCTAGGGTTTCGAGACTACAACCTTTGTAGCTCCCTTTCGCTGGACTCCTTGGTCTCTAGGGTGTTGAACGGAGGTCCTCTTGAAGTCCTCTTGTGTCCACGACGATCCACCACGGAGATCTCCGTCCAAGCTCGCAACTTCATAAAACCGAAGAGAACACTCTAAACAAAACGGCTAAGCTTGTGTAGAATGAAGTTGTGGTTAAGTTTCTCACTTCAAAAACCTTTCTTTAAGTGGTATTTGCTCACTAGAAAAAACTAGAGAGCAAAAGAGAAAGAGGAAGAAGATGGTGGCAATTTTTAACAAGAGGTAAAAAGATAACTCATGAGAAGAAAAAAAATATATATCAATATATATTTTATTTCTTCTTACTATCAACCATGGTTAAAGTGATGGAGACATTATTTAACTTGAGTTTTAAATGATAAAGAGAAGGATAACCCTAGGTTAGTGGTAGTTGAGCATGGTTAGGTCAAAGGAAGAATGTAGAAGCTAGAATGATTATCCTTTCCTTTTCATTTTCTTTTAAATCCAAAATCAAATAATAATCCATTATTTTATCCATGGTGTGAGTCTTATATTGCCACCATTTCCATATGCTAACAACCATGATGGATGGGTGTATGTATGTATGCATGAATGCACATCCACATGTGCATGAAACTAGCATGAAAGAAAGAAAGAAAAGCACACATGCATGCACACATCCATCATCCAAGAAAAGGTTTTAAGTGAGAAAACTAATGGTTAAATGATAAATCAACACTTGATTTATCAATCCGGTCATATCTCATATGACCCCACCAAAAGCAGTTCACCCGATCAATGTTCGGTATCATATACGCACATTTCAATCGGGTGCATGCGCATATCGCATACGCGCACCACAACGTTTCGCCTGGACTGGGTAACTCCTTTGTGCGAATCTAAGACTCGTCAATACGCCGGCAGAGGGCGATGATCATATCAGGTACCCTCAAGCCGCAAGCGGTCAGCTAAACGTAACGGCCACCCGGGTATTGAACGATCAGAAGACAACAAGCGAACCTGCTACAACTCCCGTCGAGCCATCCGGCAACACTACCGTACAGTCCGGTCTCTTCGTCAGATATGCTGCATATCGAGCCTAGGGATGGTCACGTCGACCCCAATAACTCAATAAGTCGTGCCGGTGAATGGTCTATAACAGATCGAGAAACTACTGATAACACTTATCAGCAAATCTCAGCAGCCCTGGCCATGGACTTGCTGTTATAACCAGTCGGGCACAGCACAGCTTCAACTCCCAATACCGGGAGAGACGAAACCCCTCCTATCGCTCATCGTCTTCCTGTGTCTCGGGATTGTACCCAACGGCCACCTGTTTGCACGACTCAGTAGAGCCGTGGTAGGGTGGCAATCAAAGTATAGAGGGAGAACACACAAGACTCCATGACGATCTCGGGTCTACAGACTAACCTGTACCAGTGTCACCTGAGAACTGCTATCCGACGATAGATATAATTCCATATAGGAGTTCTCGGTGAGTACGTCCAGTGTACTCAGTCACCACTGAGCACCCGTATGTGATCTTGATGTCAAACATCGATGAATGTGGGAACATCCATCGCCCATCGTATGGGTCTAGTATCATATACGCTAGTCTACTCTGGTATATCAATGCCCCGTCTCGATATACCTACGACTAGGGACGTTCCAGGATATGCTTATAGACTACAGATGTCCCACTAGTATGATCTCCATCATAATCAGAGTAGTCAAGCCGATATCCTCAGGGCTTTATCAGCATGTATGAATGAATAAAAGCATGATCAAATCAACATGTCAGATAAAGAAGAATCAGATAGCATACTATCATGTCGAGCAAGAATGCAAACTGAATATATATACATGTATAGATACATCCACTATCACATAATGGCCTCTAGGGCATACATATATCCAACAGCGCTGTGTCTAGGATAGACATTACACGAAGTCCTTGGCCAAGGTAGGAGATTTACTGGTAGGTATTCCAGTAATATCTCAGGGTGTTCTGGGCTACACTCCGACATGACTTGTACTGCTTTTGGGGGTCTGACTTTTACCAATCCCCTAGGCCCGCCATGCGATGCTCATAGAAGAACGGACCAGACTGTACGGATACTGTCACTGACAGGCTCAGTAGTGTGTCGGGATGAGTTCGCTCATCGACGTCCCTTTTGGTCAATACCTGGTAGCCCGTAACGTATGGCTAATACCTCTGACGTGCTAGTGGTTAAATCCATAGCCAAGGGATTGACGAGTCTTTAGAGTCCCCCACAGACCGTTTCTCAAGTTTCGGGCGAAACGTTGTACGGATCATGATCAGACGGATAATACTAGCGGGCTTTGGTTTAAGCCGGATACTAGTATTGTACAGTGTAGATTTTGTCTCATTGCATTTGTATTCGGTCGGAATACAAATGCGGGTATGTATATACAGTCACAGGGTTTTCCTGTAATTTATTACGGGATCAGTTTTATGAAGTTGCCAGTTTGCTTTCCGTTTCGGCCTTTTTTTCTTTGTATCTTTCATTGGCTGAAAATTGGTGGAGGAGGGCTTATTTGCAAATGTGCAAATTAGCATTGTGGAGGGTGGTCTTTGCATATGTTGCTTCATGATGGTTCCACCATCCCTTGACTTCTATGTTCATCATTACTTGACTTTTGCTTGATTGGATTGGTTATGATGAGGGAGTGTGGCTTGCTTTTTGACTCATGATTAATCATTTTTCCTTGGATGATTGATCCACTCCCTCTCTCTCTCTCTCTCTCACTCTCCTAGCATGTGGCCGGCCATTCTTGTGAGGGAGTGCTGTCCAATTTTTTGGGGGGAATTCATTCTCATTTGCTTGACACAAAAATCCCAAAGCTCCATTTCAAAGTTGATTTTCACCTCCACATCAAAAAGGGCAACTTCAAATAAACCCCATGAGACAAACCATCCTACACTTCATCTACAGTATTCTTGGACACGTCGACTCGCCAACTTCGTGCCCGAGTTGCCTCGGTCCAGAGGTGGGAGCCCGTAAAAGAACCCGGCGATGTGGTGCCCTTCCGACGAGGAGATGAAGACCGGAGATTCCGCGGGGAGATCGGGACGACGACGAGAAGACCGAAGGACACGGATCGCTCGGTATATCTCTCTACCCCTTCTCTAGTTAGCTAGGATTATATTAATGGCCCGATCCGGGTTTTTAGTGCGCGGTGGTGCCGGTTTACAAGTTTTGTAAAAGTATCGTTTCCGCATTTTGGCCTCGTTCAGACGGCCGGGGCGCCGCCGTGCACTTACACACTCCCGCTCCTGCTCCAAGGTCTGTCTTTGACAGATTTAATCCTGCTACTCAACGGACCTCAGTCTTTAAGAGGCTGACGACAGCAACAGCCCTTCTCCAAAGCAGGGGGCAAGACGAAGTCACCCCTCAAGCTTAAACCATCCCAACAGCTCGACACGCTCGACGTCGCCACTGGCGCCGAGTGAGGAAGGCTGGGGGCAACTCCCCTTCTGGACTAACTCCGCCAGCTCCGACGATGGAAGTCAATGCTGCTGTCCCAACTAGGAACAGCTTTGAACTGCTGAACAAGGTTCACAGGAACTCTCCTACCGCCATACTAAAAAGATCTCCTCCTCCGGTGGAGAATGTTACAGAAATAAAGATGGACCAGCCTCCTCAACGGCTGTCCTCCAAAGTTTACAAAGTCTGGCGATGGGTCCAGGAGTCGGTGATCGATCAGGACTATCTCCGCCGACAGAAGAAGCTGAAGGTTCAGAAGGAAGAGAGCCGTCCTAGCAAGCCACAAAGGATGACAACCACCTGGTTGCCCGCTGCAACGCCCCCCTCAACGTCAACTGCTCAACAGAAAAGGAGGCCAGAGTAAGCCCCTGTGACTTCGGCAGACAACAAAGACGCTGAGCCCGAACGTCCCAAGTCTGGGGGCATAACGGTGCATACTGTTTACATTGCTTCCGGAAAAGAGGAAATCCGCGCTTCGACGGGTCACCGACCGCTCACCCGATCAATAACAATAGCCCAGGAACAGCAGCAGCAGAAGCTTCAGGAGATGCTGACTGCAATGACCGCACTCACCGGGCCAAAAGAAAACCCGGAGACATCATCAGAGCAGCGTCACGAACAAGAAACCGTTGCTGACTTCCTAGGCAGAGTCCTCGAAAAGAAGGACAGAGAAGCAGAAGAACAAGCTGCCAACATAAAACAAATGGCGCTTCTCTTCCAAGACATGGTAGGGATGATGTTACAGCCGGACCCTCCGATCATTATTGAAGACGATAGAGGGGAGACATCTAATCCTCCTCCGGCTCTTTCAGTAGCCAAGGAGGAAACCATTTCTAAGGCCGCACTGGATGACTATATAGCTCAGCAAATACGAGCTCACCAGGCGAATGAAGCGGTCGGTCAAGTCGTTAAAACTGGGCGACCGTATCCAAGCTGGTATGACCAAATAAAATCCCCTCCGGGATACACAATCCCCAAATTCCATATATACAAGGGGACAGGAAATCCTCACCAGCATGTCACCCAGTTCAGAGATCTTTGCGGCAGCACCGGGGGCGATGATAAGCTTTTGCTCCGTCAATTCGTCGGCAGCTTGTCGGAAACAGCATTTGAGTGGTACTCCGAGCTTCTAAACGACTCAATTAAGACTTTCGCAGAAATGGAGTTGTTATTCACCCAGCGATTCGCGAGTGCTAGTGAACACACCCCGATAACGGCATTGATCAATGCCAGGGTGAAGCCAGCCGAGACATGGGTCCAATAAGCCATCCGATGGAGGAATCTGTTGTCGAAATGCGAACAGCGATCGAAGAAGCGCCAGCGGTAGGCATGTTTGTGGGCACTTTGGACCCTCATGCATCCATTTCACAATTCATGATGTTCTTTAAGCCGACCACATTCAAAGCCTTAATCGATAAACTGGCCCAAATGGAACAGATGGGTCATAGACCGTCTCCTCCAAAGCCGGACTCTCGAAACGAGAAGGGAAAGGGGAAAGCGATCGTCGTGGCCAATGCTCAACAGCAGCCTCGTGGCCTGAGATCAGTTAATCGCCAAAATAAAAGAACTCGATCTCTCGAAGATAAAATGAGTCACCCTTACTCGTTCCCTCTAGACAAGACAAAGAGGTTATTCGAGCTTGCACCCCGCAACAGGCTCATTACGCTCCCAGAGCCAAGACGCACAGCGCAACCAGGCGACATTAGCAATCCCAACTACTGCCCTTATCACCGAATGTTGGGCCATCCGATCGAGGATTGTTACATCTTCAAAAGCTGGATAGAAGATCAGTACCAGGGAAAATTCGTATTATCTGAGAACTGGAAGGTGAACCCGCCTCGGCCACACACTCCCAAGAAAACGGATAGACCGGGGGCATCATGCTCTTTCGTAGAAGAAGCTCCATGGGAGATCGCTCTTTCAGCCAAGAAGAAAAGAATGTTGAAGGATCTCTACACATGTCCGGTAATTAGGTAGAAAAATCCGCTGGAACCTGAGATCATTGAGGGAATGCTGAAACCGCGCCCAACTCCAAAGATCGGCGGTGATAGCTAAAGCACTCACACCCAGTCGTCAAAGTCTTCGAAGAAGAAGAAGACCAAAAATCGCGTGAAGCCTGGTGACAAGCGCACGGACCTACAAAAATAGATTGATGCGCTGGAAGAGTATAACCAGAAGGCGCGGACTCCAATCACACTCCAAGAATTTCTCAGTCACGTCCTTGAGGACGGAGATGATGGAGAAGACTCGTCGGATGAATCTGAAGGTTATGTGGCAAGTTGCCATGTGATCTCTCACTCGTCGATAGACGATGAAGAAGCTCCTTGCACCGAGAAACTGGGGGCAAATCCTAAACCGGAATTTCTAGAGCCATCAGACGAAATGAACGATGCGTTCCTAAACGAAGCTCTTCTGAAAAGTAAAGCTGATCGAGAGCGTGAGATGGCCATATTTGAAAAGGCCAAACGCCGGCGACTGGATGAAAGGGTTGGTGAAAGGTTCCTAGGCACCCTAGAGTGGTCTCACAAGGCATCGAACATGCCAATTTCAAAATATGGTGCCGAGAAACCCTAGACTACGGATCGTTTGCTAGAAGTGTAGGCGAAAAAGCAAACTAGTTAACACTTAACTAATGGGATATCGGAAATACAACCTTTGTAGATCCGGTGCTCCACCTCCATAGCTCCGCAAAGAAGTCGTCTCCGCCGTCCAAAAGGAATCCGGGCTCTAGAGTCGGCTTCGTCGGAGAAAAAGGGAGCTAGGTCGTCGATGTCCATGCCGAAGATGATCTACGTCGAGGCATCGCTAAATCAAGATCCACCTTCACCAAGCCCTAAAAACTTGTGAAGGAAACACACTTTACTACTTGGCAAGAGGTAGAGGATGAAGAAATAGGAAGTGGGTAGACTTTAGAATTGGATTTCTCACTCTAATTCATCAATCACCATTGATGAGGTTAGCTTTCTTCTTGAAGTGAAGAAGAAGAAGATGATGAAAAGTTATGATAAGTTAATTTGTAAAAAGAAATAAATATGAATACTTATCATTAACCAACCATAGTTTAGTGTAGAGAATAAATCATGGTTAGATTGAAGGGTTAGGGTTAAGCATCAAGACAAAATGGTGACTTAGTCAAAGTATCATGAAGCTTCATAATCCATCCAAAGAAAGCCACCATTTAATCTTTATGCAAATCATTTTCCAAATAGAATAAATAGATAAATAAATGAATAAGGAAATAGTAAACCCTAACCATTTCATTAACCAAGGTTTAATTCTTTACACTTAACCAAAAGGCATGTATCATCAAACATAATACAATCAAGTTCACAAAATCATATCGCATATGCAATGCGCACATCCGAGTGAGAAAATCCATTTAAAGTGAACCGATACTAGTTAACGCAAAGTAATATATCAAATATATAATTATGCATTAAATCATTAAATCAACACTTGATTCAATGATCCGGTCATGTCGCACACAACCGACTAGTATTCAATGTATCGGCTTATCGATTCAACGGTTGAATCGATAACTAGGTTATATCGCATACAACCATCCGACACATTGATCGCGAGAATGAAATGCGGTATCACATACACGCATTATTCTCGGTCCCGCACATATCTCATATGCGCTCCTATTTCGTTTCGCTTGAGCCAGGAAACCTCTGTGTAGGACTCTAAAGACTCGCCAATACGCCGGCAGCAGATGATGATCATATCAAGCATCCACAAGCCGCAAGCGGTCTGCTAAACGTAACGGCCACCCGGGTATTGAGCGATCAGAAGATCGACGAGCAAGCCCGCTCACACTCCTGTGAATCCAACCAGTAACACTACCGTACAGTCCGGTCTGATCGTCTGATATGTCGCATATCTTGCCTAGGGGTGGTAAACGTCAGACCCCAATAGCTCGATAAGTCGTGTCGATATGAGGCTCATAACGGGTCGAGAAACTACTGGTAACACTTATCAGCAATTCTCTGATCAGCCCTGGCCAGGGACTTCCTGTTATAGCCAATCGAACACAGTGCAATATCAACTCCCTATACCGGGAGAGACGAATCCCCTCCTATCGCTCATTGCCTCCATGTGACTCGGGACTGTACCTAAAAACCACCGTTTTGCACGCCCTCTTGGACGTGGTAAAATGGAAATCAAAGCACAGTGGGAACCACACAAGACTCTATGACGATCTCGGGTCAACAGACTACTCTGTACCAGTGTCACCAGAGAACTGCCATCTGACGTAAGGTATAATACCATCTGGGAGTTCTCGGCGAGTCCGTCCAGTGTACCCAGTCTCTACTGAGCACCCGTATATCTCCTCTGATGTCAAACACCAATGGATATGGGATCATCCATCGCCCATCTGTATGGGTCGAGAAGGTACACGCTAGTCTACTCTAGTATATCGATGCCCCGTCTCGATATACCCACGACTAGGGACTTTGAAGGATGTACTTATGGACTACCATGTCCCCACTAGTATGATCCGCATCATAGTCCAGGTAGTCAAGTACACATCCTAAGGGCTTTACCAACATGTAACAGAGAGACAATCAGTATACACATTAAGGTAAAGAGTAACCAGATAGCATACTATCATGTCGAGCAAGAAAGTCCTCCCTATATATGTCCCAGCATCCACTACAATATACATCCTATGTACAGTAATGGCCTCTAGGGCATACATATAACTAACAATCTCCCACTTGCACTAGGGCCATCTGTAGCAGTGGTCGAAGTATCTCATACTCAACCATCCCATAAAAATCTCTCTCTGGGAATAGGCCTTCGTGAGTGGATCCGCCGTGTTGTCCTCTGAGTCTACTCTCCTAACCTCGATCAGCCTGGAGATCAACCATCTCCATGATCAGGTGATACTGCCTTAGAATATGCCTGGATCACTGATGGGACGGACGTTCCTTGGCATAAGCCACAACTCCATTGTCTCACAATGGTAGGAACATAGTTCATCTCATGAACCATTATACACCCAAACAGCCTCTTTGGTAGCATCTTTAGTAGCGATGTATCCTGCCTTTATCGTCTAGTATGCCACGGTATCTAGCTTGGAACTCTTCCAACATACCGTCCCTTTACTGAGGGTAAAGACAATGCCTGCGACTGACATTCAGTCGTCTTTATCACCCTGGAACACTTCCAGTGATTCTCCCCAGGATCGATTGATACCATCTCACTACAACTAGTGAGAATCCTAACATCCAATTAAATCTATCTCATAGATCTAAAACTCAGGATTTAGGAGGTATCACTTTGATCCTATATGGAGAATCATTGTGATAAGCGGAGATTGATCGAGCGTAGCATAGGAAACTCCTTTCCTATCATGAGTATGTCCTCCACTCACTCTACGAGGATCACCACCATACTCCCTACTACCTTTTTGTTTATACAAGGTTCATCTACCATTTTGATGATGTCAAACTCTTTGACTAATCTCAAAACAGATGTTCCAACTCCGCGATGCCTGCTTTATCATATAAAGCATCTTACACACGTTTTCGCTGCTCCCACTGTCTACGAGGCCCTCTGGCTGTGTACTTATAGACGCACTCTTCTAAATCAGTATTTAGAAAAGCAGTCATGACACCCAACCGCCAGATATCGTAGTTATGGTATGTAGCCGTGGCAAGTAGGATCTGGATGGACTTAAGCATAGCTACTTGAAAAGGTTTCATCATTATCCGTGCTTGGTCAATGACGAAAACCTTTAACAGGTCTAGCTTTGAAAGTCTCAACTTTTCCATTTACACCAAGTAATCTTCTCAAGATATACTTGCTCCTGATGGGGATTTAACCCTTCAGATATAGCAACTAAAGTCCATACTTTGTTGGTGTAAAAGGATTCCATCTCAGATCGCTAAGCATCCAGCCATTGTTACAGAGTCACACTCCTGATGGCCAGCTCGAAACTAGTTGGGTCATCATCCCATGATGCAATCCTCGCTCCCACTGTCATAGAGAAATCAAAGTATCTCTCAGGTGGGTGAGGAACCCTACTAGATCGGCGGAGAGGCTGAGGTTCGTTGGAATCTACTGAATCCTTTGGCTCTATCAAATCATCCGCTTCAGTTTGTATAGCTGGAACATTTCCAGTTCTACATAACATACCTCGCCTCGAGCTTGTCCAGATTTTGCTTTTAGACATAGGCTGGACAACCCCAAATCTTAACCGACTTAAGATATGGGCTCTTCCCGTTCCATATCACATATGAAGCGGTAGACAGCTGATTTGATTGGAACCCTATTCAATAGGTATGCAACTTCACAAGCGCATAACTCCCAAAAGGAAATAGGTAACTCAGTAGTACTCATCATAGAGCACACCTTATCAAATAGGGTGTTTCTGCTCCGCCCCGATATACCATCGTGCTATGGTGTATACGGAGGAGTAATGCCGAGAGAGAATCTCATTCTCCTTTAGAATAGTCCAGGAATTCCATGCTCAAGTATTCTCCTCCTTGATCACATCAAAGGACATAATACTTATACCCGTATTTTGGTTCTCTACTTCTAACTTATATTCTGTGATTATCTGAAAAGGTTCGGACTTGTGTTTCAACAGGAACATAGGTCTGAATCTCGAAAGATCATCAGAGAACGTAATGAAGTATAAAGAACCAGTCCTGGTATGTGTAGACAGGGGACCTACATACATCAACATGTATCATCCCAAGAGTTTATTAACTCTTTCTCTGTTTCCTGTAAATGGAGCTATGGTCATCTTATCTCTGTGACATGACTGGCAAGTTTCACAAGATGTAAATTCAAACTGATTTAAATATGCATCTAAATGTAACTTAGCTAGTCGGGTCACATTGATCTGACCTAGTCTACAATACCTCAAGAAGAATTCGTTCATTTCTGAACTCTTCCTCTTGTGTGTGTTCCGTATACTAAGAATTGTAGTTTGATTTAGAACAACAACGCTTTTAGATAACGTTCCTGAACCGATCAACTTTTGATATAGGAAATGTTCAAAACATTATCCAACAATACAAAATTTTATCGTTTCTTTACTAATAAAGAGACAGATATGATTTTGTATATCAGGTTCGGTATCTAATAACATTCGTTCAAAATCAATGTATTACTATACAGGGTGACAGTGACCAACAGACTTGGCTGCAACACTTGCCCCGTTTTCTGCCTCATGAAACTTATCACCCGTTCTCAGTTTTTCTACCCTTTTGTAGCCCTATGTAACATCTTACATATCTGGGATCCTGATCCGGTATCATATACCATGGATGCGGAGGATACTGAGAAACAGTTCTGTATAATGAACACACCCGAAGATGATGCATCAGCATGCACTCTCTTCATTTGGGCGGCACGGGAATTCTGGTAATCCCCAATTTCTTGCTCTGTCTTATAACAATTATAAGTAGGAGCGGGACCAACGTTCCCCAGCTCAGTATAACAAGCGGGTTCGGTCAAATATCCGTTTTATTATCTTGATTAAGGCGTGATATGGTCTCTACCAGGAGAGAGAGAGAAGAAAACACTCAGCGTGCGCTCTTGCAAGAATAGATTGGTTATTATTTTATCTAATCAGGATGGCTCCCACTGCTTTTTATCAAATCTTCCTTCAAACCCTAAAAGGAAATACTAGCCGGGATTAATTACACACTACAAGTTCGCCAATCTTTCAGCCAGGCCAGTATCGATACTTTGAGGGAGGTCCCCCTTGCTTTCGCACGAACCTAATTAATGTAAACCTCGTTTTCCCAGAGGCGTAACCCCGTTGACACCTTTCTAGACACCTACTTGATCGGCTAATTGTAATGTATAAAACTCTCCCAGGAGTAACTCTTACTCGCAGCGGGTATCGGGATCCAACTATCTCATAGAAGGTATGCAATCTCATTGCAAATTTCAACACTTGAAATTCCCGATAATATTTTGCCCCTAACGTGCTATGACCTTGACGAAAGCCAACAAACCATAGCCCGCTAGTCAAGTTCAACCCGTACATTTCTTGATCGAATTAAACCCACCCGCACGACCCTTGACGAAAGCCAACAAAGCCGCACGACAACCCTAATCCAATCGCATCGTATGCTAGCAGATAAGCGGCATATAGCTACCGCACACTGCACCTTGACGAAAGCCAACAAATGCAGCACAAATACTATATACAACTTATCTGAAATGACGGAGGGCTACGACAGGTTTTTCTGAAAACCTATTGCGTAATGAACTTGATATCGTTGTAGGATCGAATGAATTTTAAAATGGAGTGCTTTTGAGGCTTTTCTAGTTTTGCTAAAGGAATCACTCCTGGTGAAGGGATCGTCGGTCCTTTCCTCGTCGAATGAGGTGCGGGATATATCATATATATCACTGTGCAAAGCAGAACTCTTAAAAGCAATCAAAGACAAACCGAGGGTGTAGCATCTGCCAGTTATTGCTAAAGGAGTCACTCCCGGTGAAAGGATCCCGGTCCTTTCCTTATCGAATAAGGTGCAGGATATATCGCATATACCACTATGCAAAGCAAGAACTGTAGCTACCTGTTTTATTTTGAAATTCGATTCTACAGCATCTTAGGTTTCTTTTACTTTCATTAATCTCATTAATGAAGTCCCATCATTTAAGTACCTAAACATCACAGATAAATACGACGTACACTTATGCCATCCGCATTCGCCTCGATGTCCTCTCGTGCACCGTTAGGTTAGGTAACTAACGGCAGAGCGGGGCAGGGCTAGCGCGGGTGTAAAACATAAGTAACGCCTATATCATATATACTATATACTGTATCTATCACAGAACATCACATGATCACATCACAGATATCGCAGCAGAAGAAACATATGAAATATTGGATATACTAGGACGTCCGTGTTTTCAATACGAGCCAGTATAAAACACGGATTCCACGGTCGTGATGAATAGCCAAACCCACACCCCTAGACCCCTACGAGAGCGGCAAGCAACCCTTCCAATTCTGGAGTTAGGAGACCCGGACCCGACTCCTTGAGTTGGTCTCCCACTGGACTCCAGAACCCGGTTACTTGTGCTCCCCTCCTTGGGTCTATCCTAGTGCGGAAAAGTAAATAATATACATCAACGGTGACAACTTCCGCTACCTGGAAGCGCCCCAATAAAAGAATATTACATACAAGTTTTTACATGAATGAAAATGAAAAACACTCATCTCACATAAAAACCCCCGGCTATTCAAACACGACGATCCAATATAACATATCCAGCAACACATAACATCACATGTCATCAACGTAAGTAAATATGCGCATCCCAATTGTCGTTGACATATAGCAACGAAACCGGCGATATCACATATTACACTTACGGTCACAGAAAAGAAAGTGTAAAACTACAACAGTTGGAATCCGCAATCTGCATAGACATCGCATGCCTAATCAAATGAATACCTTAGACATCGCATGCCTAACAGTTATAAACCCCGCATTTTAGTCTCATTTATCGAAAACACTTTTCAATATCAAGTCGGGGAATTCAACAAGATTCCCGAAATCCTGATCGAATGCTCGTCGCAAACTTTAGTAGGCGGCCGCACCCCCGACGCCGTCGACGAAGTGCACCAAGGCGGAACACCGCCACCGCGAGCACCCGGACGGATGCTTTCGGCGACGGGGTTCTCCTACAGTCACTTGGTCGGGGCTATGGAGTGAGGCTGTCTATTAAGTTTACCCGGCGAGTATCCGCGTACGCTACGTGATTGCGACGGACTTTTGATCACATCAAAGTTCCGTGGCAACCGATCAAGTGAGACTAAACTGCTATGTTTATAATATTCATTCCGTTATCACATAACTACTTGTGAATTCCAATTATTGTATCCCATTCCGGATAAACAGAAAATGTTAAACTTTCCGATTGAACAATCGAACACCCAAGTTTTCCCGATACAGATCAACACATGAATTAAGTCTAATAACATTCAGTTCGTGCCTCAGTACCAACGGTCCAGCCGTAGAAGGGTCAAGCCAACGCCTCACATGTGGCACGCCGTACTGCCCCAAACCCGAAGGTTCAAAGGGCAGTTCAAGACGGTCACATAATCGAGTTAAGGTTTGTTGTCTTCTAGAGGGTCCATCGCGTTACTTGCACTACTTAGAACGTCGTTAAACTACGGAAAAATCCAACACTTGGAAATTTCCCGACAGAGGAAAAATTAGGTATTTGTATCCGGTCGAACTTTTTAACATATTCTAAAATTTATCCGGAAAGCCACACAGACAAAATTTGATATTCCGATCGAAACTCCGAAACCCCAAAACCACCTCTGAAAATTCAACTCTTGAAAAATTATTAAAAATTCCCAGAAAAAGAAGCACTGGAAATAAAGAATTACTGTGCAAATATAATAAACTAATTCGGCCGTACGGCCGCGGAACCGCCGCATGAGCCTTGCTCATGCCGCGGAACCGCGGTGGAAAAGTAGAATTGGGCCCACGAAATTTACAGTAATTCCTAATAAACCCTGCTTGATTTTCTGAATATTTTTAATTGCGAAAAATCCCAGATTTTGAAAAAAGGACAGAGAGCATGTTTGTGATCGGGTTTCGGGTCGTTCGGACTTCAAATTCCGTCTGGACTTCGCCTAAGGCTCTAGCTAGGCTTTGATACCAGTGAAAGGTTCCTAGGCACCCTAGAGTGGTCTCACAAGGCATCGAACATGCCAATTTCAAAATATGGTGCCGAGAAACCCTAGACTACGGATCGTTTGCTAGAAGTGTAGGAGAAAAAGCAAACTAGTTAACACTTAACTAATGGGATATCGAAAATACAACCTTTGTAGATCCGGTGCTCCACCTCCATAGCTCCGCAAAGAAGTCGTCTCCGCTGTCCAAAAGGAATCCGGGCTCTAAAGCCGGCTTCGTCGGAGAAAAAGGGAGCTAGGTCGTCGATGTCCATGCCGAAGATGATCTACGTCGAGGCATCGCTAAATCAAGCTCCACCTTCACCAAGCCCTAAAAACTTGTGAAGGAAACACACTCTACTACTTGTCAAGAGGTAGAGGATGAAGAAATAGGAAGTGGGTAGACTTTAGAATTGGATTTCTCACTCTAATTCATCAATCACCATTGATGAGGTTAGCTTTCTTCTTGAAGTGAAGAAGAAGAAGATGATGAAAAGTTATGATAAGTTAATTTTTAAAAAGAAATAAATATGAATACTTATCATTAACCAACCATAGTTTAGTGTAGAGAATAAATCATGGTTAGATTGAAGGGTTAGGGTTAAGCATCAAGACAAAATGGTGACTTAGTCAAAGTATCATGAAGCTTCATAATCCATCCAAAGAAAGCCACCATTTAATCTAACCAGTAACACTACCGTACAGTCCGGTCTGATCGTCTGATATGTCGCATATCTTGCCTAGGAGTGGTAAACGTCAGACCCCAATAGCTCGATAAGTCGTGTCGATATGAGGCTCATAACGGGTCGAGAAACTACTGGTAACACTTACCAGCAATTCTCTGATCAGCCCTGGCCAGGGACTTCCTGTTATAGCCAATCGAACACAGTGCAACATCAACTCCCTATACCGGGAGAGACGAATCCCCTCCTATCGCTCATTGCCTCCATGTGACTCGGGACTGTACCCAAAAACCACCGTTTTGCACGCCCTCTTGGACGTGGTAAGATGGAAATCAAAGCACAGTGGGAACCACACAAGACTCTATGACGATCTCGGGTCAACAGACTACTCTGTACCAGTGTCACCAGAGAACTGCCATCTGACGTAAGGTATAATACCATCTGGGAGTTCTCGGCGAGTCCGTCCAGTGTACCCAGTCTCTACTGAGCACCCGTATATCTCCTCTGATGTCAAACACCAATGGATATGGGATCATCCATCGCCCATCTGTATGGGTCGAGAAGGTACACGCTAGTCTACTCTGGTATATCGATGCCCCGTCTCGATATACCCACGACTAGGGACTTTGAAGGATGTACTTATGGACTACCATGTCCCCACTAGTATGATCCGCATCATAGTCCAGGTAGTCAAGTACACATCCTAAGGGCTTTACCAACATGTAACAGAGAGACAATCAGTATACACGTTAAGGTAAAGAGTAACCAGATAGCATACTATCATGTCGAGCAAGAAAGTCCTCCCTATATATGTCCCATCATCCACTACAATATACATCCTATGTACAGTAATGGCCTCTAGGGCATACATATAACTAACAGTTGGAACACTCCCGCCAGATCAAGGTGCCTCCGTTGCAAATAAAAACAGGTTCAAGACAAGAAAGAGGTTCGCCAAAGCCATATCAATGGGAATTAAGCTGCCACCCTCCGAAGGAAACATTCTCGGTAAAGCGGAAACACATCCTAGCTACTGCCTATATCATCGAAGGATTTCGCATCCCACCGAAGAGTGAAATGCTTTTAAAAACTGGTGGCAGGGGTATGTTGCTCACCGGCAACATTTCAAGAGGATGAAACGCAAAGCTCGTCGGGAGCAAAGAAGTACGACCGAGTAGCGCAAAAGAACTACCAGCAACTGTCACATGGTCAACGCTGGGAGATCGTATGTTCTCACCTTCGGGAGCGACTCTGACGAAGAAATGACCCTTGGCCCTCTCTTTAAAGAGTCTACCTTGGGAAAAGAGGAAGAACCAAGGACCTGTGAAAATATTCAGCTGCGCCACCGTACGCTGCCCGAAAAGAATCTTAGGCCCTCAAATAGCGGGTCAAATAGAAAAATAAGGGGAAAGAAAAAGTCTCTCAAGATATCATCCTTGATGACCAAGCCGTCCAAAAGCTGACAGCCAAGGACCCACCTAAGAAATGTAAGGTGGATTACAACGTTCTGGCACACCTGAGGAAGATACCCTCACAACTCAGCATTCTCGATGCCCTCTTGCTATCAAAAGAAGAGAGAGATTCTTTAATCAAGGCACTGCAAGAACCCGAGCAATTCCAAGCTTTCCTCGCAGAAAAAAAGACGAAGGACGAGCTGGAAGAAGTGAACACAGCCGATATCACCTTCAACGATGAAGATCTCCTCCATGGGACATGTGAGCACAATCGTCCCCTATATGTCTCCGGATACTGTCATGACATCAAGATAGCCAAAATCCTGGTCGACAATGGGTCCTCCGTCAATCTCCTTAAAGTGAGGGTGCTAAAGGAGATCTGCATGAGCGTTCAACACATCGCTCGTGACAAAATCACCATCTCCGGGTTCGACTCTCAGTCATCACGGACGCTTGGGTCCGTAATATTGACGTTACGCTTTGGGATGCTCGTGTAACACCTTAGAATGTGTTTTATAGCTAATTATATTCTAATATATGGTTTTTAATAAAATGTTTACCAAATTAAGTTTTAAATATTTTATCCTATTTTATGAGTATTTTATTAGAATTTTTCTAGGCACACACACACTTGTGCATGATAACTAGGGTTTAGAGATGGGGTTAGACCATGATTAGCAAGCATGATGGATTAACCCATTCTCTTTAAGTTAATTAATATTGTTAAGGTGTTTTGGGTTAAATAGTTATGGTTGTTTTAAAAATGAAAATGAATTTGAAAAGGGTTTAAAAAATGTTTTAAATAGTTGACTTGAGAGAGAGAGAAGCATGGTGCTACATGGCCCAAGCCATGCTTCTTTAAATGAAGAAAGAGAAAGAGAATGGGAGGGGTTTTGTGTGTTCTCTCATTTCTCACTCATTCTCTCATTTCTCTCTCACAAACACACACACACACACTCACCTGCAGAAGAGAAGCAGCAGCAGCAGAGAGAAGCAGCAGCAGCAGAGGCAAGCAGCAGCAACAGCAAAACAGCATCAGCAGCAACTTCTGGGAGCAGCAGTAGGAGCTACAGCAACTGCAGCAGCCATCATCTCCTCCATACACTTCTTCTCTTGCTTCCTTGGGTTCCTTAGGGTATAATTCTGAGCTCTTTTCCTAGTTTTCCTAGCTTGTGTGTGGATTAGCTTCGATTATTATTAAATAGTGAATTTAGTGCTAGATTTTGGTGATTTGTGAGATGTTGTGGCAAATTGATGATTGTGTTGGTAAACCCTACTTATTTAAGTTTTGTTAGGGTCACCTTAACTGAGTTTAACCCTGGATTACACTAAAATACCATAGGGTTTCTGTTTTGTGCAAAATTAGCATTTTTAAGCGATATATTAGCATTTTGTAATCTGCTATTGACCCGGGGCCTTCAGGTAAAAATTAAGAAGACTAGAACATGCTCACTAGGTATGGACAACACCACCAGAACACGAGCCCCTACCTCCAAATCCTGGCCGCAGATTTAATCATATTGGCCGCAAATTGCGGCCAGGGTAGGGTGTTGGGTCTTGAGGTTTTGGGTAGGGTTGTCTGCAGTGTATTGTAGTGTTTTGGCATGTCTAGTTTTGTAAGATTTGACCTGTAGGAAAATCTGGGACTATATATCGTTTTAGTGTCCGTTGTGTTTGCGCGATAAGTGCGATACGTGAGTGGGTTCTGTGATCCAGCGTATTGCGGCGTGTCGCGATGGTTTTAGACGCGTACACACACGTTTTAGCGTATCGTGCACACGCGCGTTTAGTTCGCGACACGAGTTTCTCGTTTTGGGTTCGATATCGCGTTTTGCGAAATATTTGGCTTATCTATGATTTCCTTGTCTCATTTTCAGGTTTGCAGGCAGGGACTACTGACACTGCTACAGAGGGAGACATGTGGTAGGATTCACCTACCGTGGAGCGTAGATGAGTAGATTTAACATCTACAGGGGAATCGCCCGCATGGAGTTATGCGTCTGGGCTAGGATTTTAATACTTGTCGCATATTCTACATCATTGTTAGAATTGCACCTTTACCCTATTTACTTAGATATAGTTGTACTGTGACTAGTAGCCGTAGGGCATTGCACATATTATTGACGGTTCATGTTGCACGAGCACGGATTGTATGCTACACGCACACCGTCAATAATTTCCATGTCACACACTAACCATTATAGATACTATTGCTTGTCACACATGACATCTAGCTTATCGGTATACCTATAGTGTATCATACCTTTAGTGATAGGTACATATACACTTTGCGATACAGCTACATGTATACCTTGCACATATTTTACTTATACCGAGGGGATATCCTACATATTTTACTTATACCCAGGGGGGTATACGACATCAGTTCTTATAGGTAGATACCTATACATTGCTACACCTGTATGTTACACACATATTCAGTTGCAGTGACATATTTACCTTTACTGATGTTACTTAGTTGTACCTTAATGGTTTCGCATACATCTGGTTTCGGCTACATATTCTCTGTTATATGCTCGCATTTCAGATATATCGTATATATTTATTCCTGGATTGCGCATTATTATTTGGATTTTACATGATGTTTTCTGGATTTGGGAACCGCGGGAGTTCATGAAATTATGCATACATTGGAAAACCCGGTTTCCTTGATATGATATTTGCGCATCCACCATGGGTTTTATCGGTGTTGATTATATATACCCCTACGAGGAGGCGTCGAGGCCGTAGAGGGTACATGGTGGGGCCCGGAGGCACCCCGGGGCAAGAAAGGGATGTCGATGTGCTTTAAGCCGATGAGCCCGGCAGGGGAACCATACCATCCGGTGACAGTACCAATGACTCGGCGGGGATCATGGAGATACCGTTGGGAGTCATGCACGTATGCATACGTCGAAAGGCGAGGGTCAGAGCTAGGCACTCGTGCTTTCGGGACAGCTTATGATACGTACCTATCAGGATTTCTGTGTCGATGCTTGGCACATTGTTTTCATGATATTTCTTTTAGACACCTTTGTATATATAACAGGGGATTAGCCGTTGTTATATATACCCTTACACCAATATTAGTGGAATGGGACGCTAATATATGTGTATTGACCTAATCATATTTATTTCTGCATATATACATATACTTAGGATGCTAGAAACTTACTTGAGACTTTGACTTGGGATATCAGGTGATTCATTGAGATTGGACATACATATGGGATTATTGATTTGTACATTCGGGATATCGGAGATTACTTGATATTGTACATTGATCAGTCGAAAATACTGCATCTTTTAACCGGCAATTTCCCTATCATTTGCATTCATTTAGAAGTGTACGGTATTCATATTTCACATATTAGCAAATCAGTCATTAAATATCAGATTGCATGTGTTAGACTCTAAAACCGGCACTATAAAGGAAATTAACTGCATTTCATGGCATCGCATCATCCCTATATTGCGCAACACTTGTTTTGAGATCTGTGCAGGAAAATCCAGAAGAAAGGCCAAAAATTTACATGGTGCTGATCAAACATTACGCCAACTCAATGATTTCAGATCTGGTAGCAATTCAGAAGGAAATATAAAAATCAACATATCAAAGAAAGGCCCAAGTGTCAACCCAAGACCACTGCAAAGAGCCCAAGCCCCAAGGAGCCTACATGGCAGCGGAACCGCGGCCGGAGCCGCCTTGCGCCGCGGTTCCGCGGCGGCCTTGCCACATAATCACCTCAAATTCAGTGCATAACTCCTACCTCACTTCCAGAAGCTCTTCAGGACACTTCAAGTTCCAGAAGACTCCAGAGGCTTCTGCCAGATCAACAAACTAGGGTTTCTAATGCTTAAATAATCCTAGCTTAAAGCCTAAGCTAGCTCCTAACAAACTAATTCTAGAAGCTCCTCAACAAACTTTTGGAGGGAATTGTAATTTCAAACCTAGACCTAGGGTTTGGGAAGTCTATAAATAGAAGCCTAGACCTAGGGTTAAATGGGACTTGATACTTGGATCCATAATCCAATTTTATGCATTCTATCATCTAGAATCTAAATCCATTCTATCTCTTTACCTCCTTCTTCTTCCACAAGTCTAGTGACAAGACTTGTGTGAAACCCTAACCCTAATTCCAATCAAAAGCCAAGATCTCGAGTACCAAATCAAGCAAGAAGCCCTTCAACCTTTTAGGAGCGAAGCCGATCTTCAACAGAGCAAGTGGTCCAAGCCGATCCACGACTCACGGAGAAAAGCGACCCAATTCAACAATCGAGTTCTTCCTCTTGTAGTTCTTGAGCGACTGTAATGAAATTGTTGATATAAATAAAAGGTGAAATTCTTTTATCTTGTTTTCTTTAAATTCTTGCATCATGATTCGATCTCAATTTGTAGTTGTAGTTCTTGTTGTGATGTTTGAGTAATACTCCGCTCGTCGAGGAGTCGAGACGATCAATAGAATGATGATGTAACATATCTTAATATGATTTTTGATTCCTACGAGTCTTGTAAACCCTAGCAAGTTCAAGAATCGACGACCTAGTTTCGTTGCGATGCTTTCTTGATTGTTATCGCTCGAAATTTAGCAGGTTACGATCGTTTCTTAAATTTGCTAGAGGCTAGAATGTGAATGATATCGACGAAAGAACAAGGGTTAAATGATGAAACCCTAGTTTCATGAGAAAGCCCTAACTCTCGTCGATCATCATCGATCTAGTATCAATTCTTCGAAGGACAAAGAACACGATATCTTCAGATTACATCACGTCTATAGATCCGATCGATTCCTGCGAGCCTCATTTAGATTCTTGACATTTGATTGGAAATATCATCGAAACCCGATTCTCGATTTTTTATCATTTTCTTGATTCTTGATTAGACTACTGACACTTGAATCAATCGATAAAATCTTGAATCATGTTTTCTTTTCTTTTCGATTAACTTTTCAATTCAAACAAATCAAACATAGAAACGAATCACAATCCCTATGGACGATCCGCACTCACTTACAATCTACAACTGACACCGTACTTGATTGCGGTCAAAATAATTTTTGGTTGTGATTTCTATATAATTTTCTCTACACACAATCCGACACAGTAACAATCAAATGGCGTCGTTGCCGGGGATTACGCGCTAATTCGTTTTATATTGAAATTTGAATTGAAAGATTTATTCCATTGTTATTTTGTGATCAAAATTCGCGCAAAAATCTAAACAATTTGTTGTGGTTTATTGCAAGGAGATCTGGAGCTTGCTGGGAAATTGAAATTTTTTTTGGAGAATTCCAGAGAGCTGGAGGAATCAACAGCAAGCTGCTGTTGAAAATTGGTACTGGGAACAGTACCAACGACCGCGTTTCCGCGGTGGGAGCCAACAATAGCGGCGGTTCCGCGGCTACCCGAAGCCTTCTCTGTGCAAAAATTTGGCAGGTAACTTCTAGCTTTCTTCTCTTCTCCTCTATCTGCTCCAACTAACAAATTTCTGCAGGATTCTTTGCAAATAATCGCAGCGCAAAAATTGCAAAATTAAATTTGTGCATGTTTTTGTTTCTTGGTTGTTTGCATTCTAAATACGGATATTAAGGGGGCACGGCCAAATCCAAATTATGTGGGGAGTTCATTACCCTTCCTAGGCCCCGAAAATCACAAAACTTTCTTCCGCATTTTCCCCAATTAACTAAAAAAGATCTAGAGATGACTCTAAGGACCATCGTGCTCACTTAGGACAGAAGAAGGCCGTGGGTAATTCATTGCTTATCCGCGTTTCTCTTGTGGTGTCTAGGCAAGTGTGTCGAAGGCTAGTGGTTACTTAATTAGGCCCACTACTTACGTAGTGGAGAACCTCCCACTTACCTGGCACTTACCTGGCCACAGGAGAGACAAAGAGGCAGTGGAGGATTTTATCCTGCGTCTTGTCTTCTGGCAGTTAGGAGCGGTCTAGAGATCTGACCTAGGCGACCCCTAGAATTAAGGTTTTGTGTGCTGCATTTGTTGTGTCGCATCATTTTTTCAAAAATCCGTATCTTTTCAAAACAAACACCGCATTCATTCATTTCCCCTAATTATAAAATTTACGCTACCACTTGTACTAACCTTTTTTTTAGTACAAGATAGGCTGGACACGGGATTCTAGTGCCCGTTTAGTCCGCGTAGCCTTTATCGACTCCGAAGTCGATATTTCTCCATTTACTTCTTCTTTACCTACTACCACACCCACGTCGATGGATCCACCCCCATCGAATTTCTTTAACCCTAATCTGCCGCCGTCCGTTGGTGCGCAGAATCCTCCCCGCATCTCTCTCCAAGAGAGATGCTATCCACTGCGAGGTCCTCTTTCGACCTGCTTATCCATTCCACCAGCCAATGGGGGATAACTTTGAGATTAAACCCCAATACATCAACCTTTTACCCAAATTCCACGGACTCGAGACTGAGGACGCTTACGTTTTCATTACCAAATCTGAAAACATATGCGCAATTATGGGTACGTCACAACTTTCAGTGGATGCTATGTGTCTACGACTTCTTCCATTTACATTGTACGATATAGCCGAGAAGTGGCTATATAACACTACCGCACACTCTATTACGAATTGGGAAGAATTCGTCGCGGCATTCCTTAAGAAATTTTACCCAATGCAAAAGACAGCTCGAATCCGTAGCGAACTGAACCAATTTACCCAGCTTCCTACTGAACCATCTCTAAATGCTTTGAACGTTTCAAGGATCTATTGGTTCAATGTCCTCATCACGGCATCCCGAGATGGGATCTTTGCCGAATCATTTATGAGGGCATTAACTCAAACACTAAACAGAACCTTGAAAACATGTGTCAAGGTACTTTTATGACTAAGGATGATGGGGAAGCTTGGAAGTTTTTAGAAGAGTTCGCTGAAAAATCACTACAGTGGGAGAGTGGAACCCAACCATTGAATAGGGGTGGCGTGCACCAAATAGATGTGTCCACAGGTGTTCGAGCTGAGATGGCAGCAATGCAAAAGAAGCTCAACGCTATGGAACACAAATTTTCTGCAGCCTTCCTAAACCCAATGCCGCTCCCAAAAACTGTATGTGGCTGTTGTTCTGATCCGTCTCACTTAACGGAAGAATGTCCACTAAACTCTGCGTTTCAAGGTCACGAGCATACAAATGCCACATTTCAACGACCTAGAAACGATCCATATTCTTCCACGTATAATCAGGGTTGGAGGAATCACCCGAATTTTGCTTGGAACCAACAACAATCTCAAAACACGGTTCCAAGCCAAAATAATTTCCAAAGGGCTCTTCCACCACAACAGCAACCACTTCAAATCACTCAGCACCCCTACCAGTAACAAAATTTCCAAAACCAGGTCAACACTCCTGCACAGTCTAATCCTATGATGTTGTCCTGTTTTGACGAATTCTCTCAATTCACTCAAACCATGAAATCACTATTGTCAAATTTCATAGAGCTTTCGGCTGAGGTTAGAACTTCCGTCAGTGAGATAAAGAAAAACTCAGCATCCCAAGCTGAGAGTATCGGATCGATGGAAGCTGAAATAGCTCGACTTAAAGCCGAAATGAGTGCGAGAGAAAAAGGGAAACTTCCCTCTCAACCCCTACAGAATCCTGGGCATTACAATGTTAATGCCGTCACAACGTTGAGATCGGAAAGAGTGCTGAACAATCATGTCGGGGAAGGTATTGATGATATTGAAAATCCTATCATTAACACCCCGGCTGAGACCTTTCCTCACACACACACTTCTAATTCTGATCCTTGTTCTTCTAACCCACCACCTTCTCACGAGCCTATTCTCCATTTCCAACTAGGCTCAACACCTCAACCAAACCCTTATAGTTCTCCACAGACGGTCCCCACACCTCTTTTGGGACCTCGTCTACCCCCTCTTCCTTCTCCTATGATGGACCCGGCGCTTATTGCGAAAGCTCCTTACCCGAATCGGTTAAGGGGTAATAGAACGAGTCCTCATATGGAGAAAATTATGGAAATGTTCAAACAGGTTAACATCAACATCCCTCTCCTAGATGCGATTCAACAAGTCCCCGCTTATGCGAAAATTCTTAAGGACTTGTGCACTAGGAAGAGGAAGACTCAAGTGCCGAAGAAGGTCTTTATGTCTAATAATATCATCACTGCTTTTATTCCCCAGCTACCAAAGAAATGAAAGGACCCAGGATGTCCTACAATATCGATTTCTATTGGGGGTAAAAACATAAATCGTGCTCTTTTAGACCTTGGCGCAAGTGTTAACCTACTTACATATTCTGTCTATGAGCAATTAGGGATTAGAGAGCTGAAACCTGCTCACTGCACTCTCCAGATAGTAGACCGATCAATCACCAAACCAAGGGGTGAACTAGAGGATGTGTTAATAAAGGTCGGGGAATTTGTTTTCCCTGTAGACTTCATTGTGCTTGACACACAGCCTGTAGCAAATCCCTGGGGCCAAATTCCGGTGATTCTGGGTCGTCCTTTCCTTGCCACTTCCAACGCTGTTATAAATTGTAGAAACGGTTCAATGAACTTATCATTTGGAAATATGACCATTGAATTAAATATCTACAAATTTGGAAGTCAGCCATCAGAACCCTCTGCTCATATTTTAGATGTGTGCTCTATCCACGAGATCGCTCCCTATAGTTGTGGAGCTGAGGAACTTTGCTTTACTGATCTCGATGACATTACCACATCTCTGTTTGACTTTACACAAGATCTTAGTGAGGACACTTTACCTACACTTGAGTCCTGCACTTCTGACTTTTCTCCACCCGAGTCTGTATCTTTCATAGGCTCTGAGCTTATTTGTAAATCCAAAAATCACTCAATGATCCTCCTTTTATCATTTCTCCGCCTGAATTAGATCTCAAAATGTTACCTTCTCATCTGAAATATGCATATTTAGGTGAGAATGAGTCTTTACCGGTTATAATATCCGCTTCTCTAGCATTAGAACAAGAGAATACACTGTTATCGGTATTGAGATCTAACAAAGAGGCGTTTGGTTGGAGTATGGCGGACATCAAAGGGATTAGTCCCTTGATAGTTGAACATCATATACATGTGATGGGTGATGCCAGACCAACCCGAGAACCACAGAGACGGTTGAATCCCGTCATGAAGGAAGCGGTAATGAAAGAGATCGTCAAATGCCTAGATAATGGTATTATATACCCCATCTCCGATAGCCAATGGGTGAGTCCTATACATGTCGTTCCTAAGAAATCCGGCATCACTGTTATAACCAATGAGGCGAATGAGTTGATTCAGACACGCACCCAAACTGGGTGGCGTGTATGTATCGATTATAGAAAACTCAATGCTGCCACGAGGAAAGACCACTTCCCTCTACCATTCATTGATCAAATGCTGGAACGCTTAGCGGGACGAGAATATTATTGTTTTATGGACGGATACTCAGGCTATAATCAGGTCCCCATCGCCAAAAAGGATCAAGATAAAACCACTTTTACTTGTCCTTTTGGTACCTTTGCTTATAGTCGCATGCCCTTTGGGTTATGTAATGCTCCCGCTACCTTTCAGCGGTGTATGATGGGGATATTCTCTGATATGGTAGAGAATTTTCTGGAGATCTTTATGGACGACTTCTCGATTTTTGGAGACTCTTTTTCTGATTGCCTAGCGAATCTTGACGCTGTTCTTACTCGTTGCAAAGAGAAGAACTTGACTTTGAACTGGGAAAAATGCCATTTCATGGTCCAAGAAGGAATTGTTCTTGGACATGTCATTTCACAGAAAGGCATTGAGGTTGACAGAGCTAAGATAGATGTCATTCAAAACCTCCCTCATCCCAAAAGCGTCAAAGATATTCGATCTTTCCTTGGCCATGCGAGCTTTTATAGGAGATTAATTAAGGACTTTAGCAAAATTGCAAGACCTTTAACTCTTCTCCTGGCCAAGGATACGACCTTCCATTTTGACTCGGACTGTGAGACAGCTTTCGACTCACTTAAACACTCACTCACTTCAGCCCCCGTGCTATCATCGCCAAATTGGGACTACCCCTTTGAGTTGATGTGTGACGCGTCTGATTTTGCAGTAGGTGCTGTCTTAGGACATCACATCAAAAAGATGCCACACGTGATATACTATGCAAGTAAGACCCTGAATGATGCTCAAATCAATTATACAACCACCGAAAAAGAACTTTTAGCGGTTGTATTTGCATTAGAAAAATTCAGGCCTTACTTAATTGGCTCACCTATAGTTGTGTATACTGATCATTCCGCTTTAAAACATCTTCTGGCGAAGAAAGATGCAAAAGGTCGACTAATACGTTGGTTCCTTCTGTTACAAGAATATGATCTTGTTATCAAAGATAAGAAAGGATGTGAAAACGTAGTAGCCGACCATCTTTCACGCATCTCTTCTTCCCCTGTGACCCTGCCGATCAATGACTCGTTTCCTGACGAACAACTCTTGAGCGTATCCAATGAACCATGGTTCAGGGATATTGTGAACTATCTTGTCACGGGACTTATACCCGGCGATTGGTCAAAACAGGACAAATACCGCTTTCTATCCCAAGTAAAACACTTTTACTGGGATGATCCATACTTGTTTAAGTATTGTCCTGATCAGATCATCCGCCGGTGTGTCCCGAAAGAAGAGTTCAAGAGTGTTCTTTCTTTTTCTCATGATCAGGCCTGTGGGGGTCACTTCGGTCCTAAAAAGACGGCGGAGAAAGTTTTGCAATGTGGATTTTATTGGCCGACCTTATTCAAGGACGCATTTGACCATTGCAAAACCTGTACACAATATCAGTACACGGGTAGAATCTCCCAGAGAAATGAAATGCCTCAGCAACCCATTCTGGTTGTTGCAATATTCGATGTTTGGGGCATTGATTTTATGGGTCCCTTTCCCAACTCCTTTGGGAATTTGTACATACTGCTGGCGGTTGATTATGTCTCAAAGTGGGTTGAAGCCATTCCATGTTGCACTAATGACAGGAAAGTTGTCATTAAGTTCTTGAAAGAGAATATCTTTTCGCGATTTGGACACCCACGCGCTATTATTAGCGATAATGGGACACATTTCTGCAACAGGTCTTTCAAGGCATTGATGCGGAAATACTCAATCAACCACCGACTTTCTACACCCTATCATCCCCAAACAAGCGGGCAGGCTGAAATCTCAAACAGACAAATCAAACTTATCCTGGAGAAGACAGTTTCTAAAAATAGAAAAGACTGGTCGAGCAAACTGATGGATGCTCTTTGGGCATTCCGAACTGCATTTAAAACCGACCTAGGAATGTCTCCATATAGGATAGTGTTTGGGAAAGCATGTCATTTACCCGTCGAGATTGAGCATAAAGCATTGTGGGCTATTAAGGAAAATAAATTTTGACCTAAACCAAGCTTGCAACTTTCGGAAGCTGCAAATAAATGAGCTAAGCGAACTCCGCGATGAAGCTTATGATAACGCTGTAATCATAAAGAATAGGACCAAGGTTTTTCACGATAAAAACATTTTGAGGAAAACATTTACACAAGGTCAATAAGTCCTTCTTTATGATTCACGACTACACCTTCACGCGGGTAAGCTCCGATCTCGGTGGAAGGGACCTTTTGTTGTGCGGTCTGTATACCCGCACGGGGAAGTAGAAGTAGAAAATGTTTAAAACGGCACCATTTTCAAAGTGAATGGACATATACTAAAGATGTATTTTGTAAGTCCATGCTACCGCTCCCGGTACTTACGGGCTTGCGGAAATGACGAAAAACGATTTTTCTAGAGGAGGTAACATGGACTCAAAACGGATCTTTGTTAAACTATCTACCTAACAACCTAACTAGGAGTTGTTAACTACTCGGTTAGGGGGTTATACCTTTCTTTCTTGAACTCCTTCGTCTTCAACTCTCGATGGTGTACAGATCGGCTTCACCCTGTCGTCTCCTTGCGTCGAAGATCGATCCACCCGAAAGCTTCTACCTTTGGCTTCTTCTTCGATCTTTGAAGAAACTAGTTCACTTGGTTTGCCAAAACTTGTGAACTAGAGTGAGTAGAGGAGAGTGTGTTGGGATTTTTCTCTATGGTTCTTGCTTCTCAACACATGAGACAAGAGAACCATAGACTTGAGAGAGCAAGAGGAAGAGGGAGAGCTCAAGCAAGAGAGAGAAATAAAATGAGAGAATGAGAAAGACTTTTTTCTCTCTTGGCTCTCATAATCCAAAGTCATTATAACAAATAATACCAATCAAGTATTATGTGATGGTTTAAGTCAAAATAGCCATATCATTTCATGCACTCATTTTGCACAAAATAAACAAGCAAGCAAAAGTCTTTGCCATGAAACGATAGCTATTGTCACGATGATGGTCAACTAGTCCAACCTAGTCAACCAGTCAACAAAGTCAACATGTCAACAAAGTCAACCCCTCAACAACCATGTCACTATAATACTTAATTAATATTATTGTTAATCATATATCATATTCTTATTAGGGTTGAGCAAAAAGTCAACAGTCAACAGTCAACAACCCTAATGAGAATCCTTTGCCTCTGTCTCTCCGTCAACTGTGCATACGCACCCGCATCCGCGTTCCGAGGAACACGAATACAAACGAGATAAAACCAATCCCAAAACGTACACTAGGATCTGGCTTAAACCAAAGCCCGCTAGTGTCAACTGTCCGGACACTAAACGTGCGCAAGTGCACGGATGCGACCTGTCGCAAAACCATGCGACCTCTACTCTTTTGCCTAAAGGCGAATAGCTTTCTGTGTGGGACTCTAAAGACTCGACACTAAGCTGGCAGTGGGTTTAACCACAGACCGCAAGCGGCACTAGCTGTGCGTAACGGTCCCCAGGTAGTTTCCGACAAGAAGACTGACGAGGTGAAACCCATCTAAACTCCTACTGAATCTTACTGTGACAGTCTTCATACAGTCCGATCTGTTCGTCTGATACATCGCATGGCGGGCCTAGGGGGCGGTAAACGTCAGTCCCCTAATAGCGGTACAAGTCGTGTCGGAGTGAAGCCCAGAACACCCTGAGATAACACTGGAAACCTACCAGTATATCTCGCTTGCCCTGGCCAGGGACTACTCGTGTAATGTCTCTCCTAGACACAGCGCGATGTCAACCCCCAATACCGGGAGAGACGAATCCTGTCTAACAGTCACTGCCTCCAAGTGCTTCGGGACTGCACCAAACTACTACCTGTTTGCACGACTCCTTTAAGCCGTGGTAGGGTAGTAATCTAAGTACAGTGGGAACACACTCGAGGTGAAGTGACAGTGTCAAGTCAGCGGACTAAGCTGTACTCATGTCACCTGGGAACTGATAACCGACGATAGGTATAGTACCAACCAACATTTCCCGACGAGTCCTGTCCAGTGTACTCGTAACCCAACGAACACCCGCATACTATCTCCAGTACGACGTACTGATGGATGTGGAACAGACCATCTCCCACACTGGGATGAGAAGCGCATACGCTAGTCTACTCCGGAGTATCGATGCCCTGTCTCGATAGTCCTGCGACTAGGGACCTGCATAAGGATGTGCTTATAGATTACCCAGCCCCCACTAGTGTGACTGCCATCACAACGCTGGTAAGCAAGCAAAGATCCTAAGGGCTCCAATAATGTGTATAGGAGATATACTAAAATAAACACATGTACACATTGAAGTATAAACAAACCAAGTAGCATACTACTATATTGAGCAAGATTGTTTATACAAGGTGAATATCCCAAGCTTCCATTAAGTAATATACAAACTAGTATGATACAGTAATGGCCTCTAGGGCATATACACTAACAATCTCCCACTTGCACTAAGGCCATGTACTGGCGTATCGAAGACCTATCATCTCGATCAGCCGCTCGAATTGAGTCTGGGGTAAGGCCTTTGTGAGTGGATCAGCAGTGTTATCTTCTGTAGAAACTCTCCGAACCTCGATCTCCTGGCGACCCACGATCTCCCTGATCAGGTGATACCGCCTCAAGATGTGTCTGGACTTCTGATGGGACCTTGGTTCCTTTGCTAAAGCTATAGCCGCGTTGTTGTCGCAATACAGAGGTATTTGATCAACAATGGATGGAACCACCTGAAGTTTAGTTAAGAACTTCCTTACCCAGACAGCTTCTTTTGCGGCATCTGCAGCAGCTATATATTCCGCTTCCATCGTCGAGTCAGCAACGGTTTCCTGTTTGGAACTCTTCCAACACACCGCACCTCCATTGAAGGTAAAGACATAACCCGACATGGACTTGGAATCATCCTTGTCACTTTGGAAGCTGGAGTCAGCAAAGGCCTCGATCTGGAGGTCTTTTCCGCCATACACCAAGAACATCTCCTTAGTCCTTCTCAGGTATTTGAGAATGTTCTTTACTGATATCCAATGTTTCTCCCCTGGGTTTGACTGATACCGGCTTACCACACTCAGTGCATAAGCTACATCTGGTCTGGTGCACAACATCGCATACATTATAGAGCCTACCGTAGAAGCGTAGGGTATAATAGACATGCGATCCCTTTCCAAATCAGTCTTGGGAGACATCTCTTTGGAGAGGGTGATCCCGTGACAAGCCGGTAGATCACCGCGCTTGGAATCTTCCATACTGAATCTTTTCAGTATGGTGTCGATGTATCTGGACTGTGAGAGTCCCAGTATCCTCTTGGATCTGTCACGATAGATCCGGATCCCCAGAATGTATGAGGCATCACCCAGGTCTTTCATGGAAAACCTGTGTGACAAGAACCCCTTGACAGATTGTAGTATAGGAATGTCATTTCATATTAAGAGAATGTCATCCATGTATAAAACGAGGAATACTACAGTTCTCGCTACAAATCTACTATAGATGCATGGCTCATTTGGATTTTTGATAAAGCCAAATTCCTTGACCGTCTCATCAAAACAGATGTTCCAACTCCACGATGCCTGCTTTAGTCCATAGATGGACTTAAGCAACTTGCACACCTTTCCGCTGCTCCCACTCTGAATGAAATCCTCTGGCTGGTCCATATAAACACACTCCTCTAAATTTCCATTTAGAAAAGCGGTCTTTACGTCCATCTGCCAAATCTCATAATCGTGGAAGGCAGCAATAGCAAGAAGGATCCGAATGGATTTCAGCATAGCTACTGGAGAAAAGGTCTTGTCATAGTCCAAACCAGGTCTTTGACGAAAACCCTTTGCAACCAGTCTAGCTTTATAGGTCTCAACCTGTCTATCTACACCAATCTTCCTTTTGAAGATCCACTTGCATCCTACGGGTTTTACCCCATCTGGAGCAACGTCCAACGTCCATACTTTGTTGGTGTACATGGACTCCATTTCGGTCCGCATTGCATCCAGCCATTTTACCGAGTCAACGCTCTGAATGGTCTGCTGGAAGCTAGTCGGCTCATCATAATCTATGATGCAATCCTCTCTATCCCCGTCTATGAAAAAACTGTAGTATCTCTCGGGCGGATGAGACTGCCTACTACTCCTGCGGAGCGGCGTAGGAATGTCATTTTCTTTTGAACCCACTGGTTCCACTAAGCTTTCAGTAATAGTCTGTGGTTCTGGAATTTCTTCCAGTTCTATTTCGCTCCCACTTGTTTCCTTTTCTAAGAACTGGTGTTCTAGAAAATGGGCATTACGAGAAACAATGATCTTTTGTTCCTCTGCGTAATAGAAGACATATCCCTTGGAGTTCTTTGGATATCCCACAAACTTGCACTGTACTGAGCGTGCCACGAGCTTGTCCGCATGCTGATTTTTGACAAAAGCTGGACTTTCCCATGTCTTAATGTGATTAAGATAGGGTCTCTTCCCACACCACATCTCATATGGTGTAGTAGGCACAGTCTTAGTTGGAACTCGGTTCAAAAGGTATGCAGCTGATTCTAGTGCATATCCCCAGAATGATCGCGGTAACTCAGCATTACTCATCATGGACCGTACCATATCCAATAGGGTTCGGTTCCATCTCTCCGATACACCGTTATGTTGCGGAGTGTATGGAGGAGTAAGCTGAGAGAGAATTCCATTCTCTTTTAAGTAGTCCAGGAACTCGGCACTCAAGTATTCACTACCTCGATCCGATCTTAGAATCTTGATACTTTTGCCGGTTTGTTTTTCTATTTCATTCTTATATTCTTGGAATTTTCCAAAGGCTTCGGACTTATGTTTCATTAAGAAGACATAACCGTACCTTGAAAAGTCATCCGTAAAAGTAATGAAGTAAGAATAACCGCTTCGCGCATGTGTAGACATTGGACCGCACACGTCGCTGTGTACGAGTTCCAAGAGCTCGCTCGCTCTTACTCCGTGTCCAGTGAACGGAGTCTTTGTCATCTTTCCTTTGAGACAGGATTGATAAGTGGCATACATTTGATATTCGAACGGATTCAAATATCCTTCTGTATGTAACTTCGTCAACCTTCTCTCATTGATGTGACCCAGTCTACAATGCCATAAGAAAGTCTGATATATTTCCGGAGATTTTCTTTTGTGTGTATTCTGGACATTGAAATTCTGTGGTTGGTTTAATACGTATATACCATTGCTTAATGTACCTGACCCAATCAGAACTTGATTAAGGTGAATGTTTACAACATTACTTACAAACGCAAATTCATAACCTTCTTTAGAAATCAAAGATACAGAAATGATATTACAAGTTGCGTTGGGTATAAAAAAGCAATTACGCAAAACCAAAACGTGTCCATCTGACAACCCCAGGTGATAGTCCCCCACGGCCTTAGCATCCATGCTAGCTCCGTTTGCAACTTTGAGGGTCATGTCACCTGCCTTCAAAACCCTACGGTTTCTCAACGCCTGCAAAGAATTACAGATATGAGATCCTGATCCGGTATCCAATACCCAGGAAGTAGAGTTTATTGATAGACAGTTTTCAATAACATACACACCTGAAGCTGAAGCCGCAACTTGCTTCAGTTCCTGTGTCTTGGCTTTCTAAGCCCTGCAATCTTTCTTCCAGTGACCACTCTTATGACAGAAAAAGCACTCTTCCTTATCCACAAGCCTTCCCGCTACCTTTGTTGCTTTTGCTTTTCCCTTCGTATCCACTTTACTTACACCGCCCCTTGGTTTGGCGGAGGATTTCTTCTTCTTTCCCTTTGCTTTCGCCTTGGACATAGAAGATAAATATCCTCCTACAAACAAAGTGGATGTTTCCCTACCTTTCTGTAGGGTGCCTTCTGCACTCCTCAGCATGTTGAGGAGTTCTGAAAGTTCAACTTCTTTTTCTTGTAAGTTGAAGTTCAGGATAAACTGGGCGTAAGTGGAAGGAAGGGAATGGAGAATCAAGTCCGTATAGTGCTCGTTCTCTAACGTGGTCCCAAGTTCCGCGAGCTCCTCAATGAAGCCAATCATCTTAAGCACGTGTTCTGCTACCGATGATCCGATGGCTAACCTTGCCGAAAATAACTTCTTCGACACTTCGTATCTTGCGATACGAGATTGCTCTCCATATAGTTCTTTTGTATGGAGAAATATGGATTCGAGGTCCATATTCTCGTGCCTCCTCTGATGTTCGTTGTCCATAGAGGCAAGTACGAGGCACTTGGCCTTCACGCTATCGATCTCCCAAGTCTTACGGATTTCCATATTCGCGACGCTGGAGGTGGGACTTGGGACAGGGGGAGCTTTGGTGGCAAGGAGATACCCCAACTTGTCATAAGTGATTGCCATTTTGACATTCCTGAGCCAATCTTTGTAGTTTGGCCCTGTCAGTATGTTTTTATCTAGTAATAACTTAAGTCCGGTCATGGTGATTGGTCGCTGCAATTAGGAGAGAGAGAAGAAACACTTTAGCATGATGCTCTTGCAAGTTTAGAGTGGTTTTTAATTTGTCTAAACAGGATGGCTCCCACTGTCTCTCGAATCCCTCCTCAAACCAAAATGGAAGAATTAGTCAGGATCAATCTCACCGTACAATACTTGCTTAACCGTTCGGCCAGGCTGGTGTCGGTACTTCGAGGGAGGTTTTCCAACGCTTTCGCGAAGTTCCTTAATTTAAGAACCTCTTTTCCCTGGGGGCGTAGTCCCGCTAACACCTTTCTAGACACCTACTTGGTTTATAGCATTGATCGTTAAGTGAGAAATTTCCCGAGGAGTAGCATATACTCACAGTAGGATCGGGACCCAAATATCATCGCGTGACAAAACTGAAGGAATCCTACCAGAATCATCACACTCCAAATGGTATGCAACGCTAGCAAGTTTCAGTTCTTTTGAAACTCCCGATGTGGATTTTTGCCCCTGTAAGTCGATGTACTACACCCCAATACTTGTGGGGAGGCGGAATTTTCAAAAACGAACTTGTTTAGTGAACGAACATCGACTAACCGCTTGAATCGAAGCTAAACTATAAACAACCAAACACAAAGTGTTTCTAAACTACTGTGTTTAGGGATTATACCTAATGAACCAACTCCTTCGTCTTTATGAACTCCTTGTTCTCCTCGTCCTTCTCGAAGTAGTTGACGATCCACCCGAGAGCAAAACTCCAAGCTTAGCCTCTAAACTTGAGGCAACTAACCTTCTTGGATTGCTAATCAAAGAAGATAGATTGAGATAGAGTGATGGTTATGGATTGTTTAGTCTTACTAACCCTTGTACTCAACTCATGAGAGGGGAGGATTAGTCTTTTGAAGAGAGAGAGCTTGAGGAGAGAGAAGGTGAGAATTCTTATCATATGAGAATAGTAAGTCATCATAATAAATATGAAGCATTCTTATTAATGAAGAAAAGAATAATACATAATGAATAAGCATGCTTCACAAATATCTAATGGTGATTCATTGTCATGACTCATTAAGCATTTATCATGCATTAATGATATGCATGAATCACCCTCATGACTCACTAAACTCATTTAATGCAAATGACACCTAAACCTCCTTAGTCACCACTTCTAGAAGCTTCTCGCACAATTACGAGAACGCCCCTCCAATCCGCAAAAATACGGAAAAACTTTAGACTGTAAAAATCCAATAACCGGATACCAGTAACTGGCTTAAACCAAAGTCGACTGGTAAAAACTGTCCGAAAGTCGTACGCGCGTAAACGCACGTATGCGTCCGAATCCTTGTCGTAAAATAATACGACCTCTATATCGTTTCGCCTGGAATAGGAAACTCTCTGTGTGGGACTCTAGAGACTCGACTACTACGCTGGCAGTGGGTTTAACCACAGACCGCAAGCGGCACTAGCTGTACGTAACGGTCCCCAGGTAGTTGTCGATAAGAAGGCCGATGAGGAAACCCATCCGAACTTCTACTGAGTCTGATGTGACAATCTCCATACAGTCCGGTCCGTTCGTCCAAGACTATCGCATATCCTGCCTAGGGGGCGGCAAGCGTCAGTTCCCTAATAGCGGTATAAGTCATGTCGGAGGGAAGCCCATTACACCCTGAGAAACTACTGGAACCTACCAGCAAATCTCGCTGGCCCTGGCCAGGGACTTTGCGTAATGGCTCTCTGACACAGCGCGATATCTACTCCCAATACCGGGAGGGACGAATCCTGTCTAACCGCCACTGCCTCCAAGTGCTCGGGACTGCACCCAACTGCTACCTGTTTGCACGACTCCTTTGAGCCGTGGTAGGGTAGCAATCTAAGAACAGTGGGACACACTCGAGGCGAAGTAGCAGTGTCAAGTCTGCGGACTACGCTGTACTCATGTCACCTGGGAACTGTTCACTGACGACTGGTATAAAACCAACCAACAGTTCCCTGTGAGTCCTGTCCGGTGTACCCGTAACCTAACGAGCACCTGTATACTATCTCCAGTACGACGTACTGACGGCTGTGGGACAGACCATCTCCCCAACTGGGATGAGAAGCGTACACACTAGTCTACTCCGGAGTATCGATGCTCTGTCTCGATAATCCAACGACTAGGGACCTGAATAAGGATGTGCTTGTAGACTACCCAGCCCCCACTAGTGTGACTGCCATCACAACGCTGGTAGTCAAGCAAGATCCTAAGAGCTCTATCAATACGTACACTCACATATTAAGATAGAAAAACCAAGTAGCATACTACCATGTTTAGCAAGACTGTTATATACATGTGAATATCCCAAGCTTCCATTAAGTAATATACAAACTAGTATGATACAGTAATGGCCTTCTAGGGCATAAACACTAACAATCTCCCACTTGCACTAGGGCCATGTACTGGCGTATCGAAGACCAATGATCTCGAGTAGCCTCTCCAACTGCGTCTGAGGTAAGGCCTTCGTGAATGGATCAGCAATGTTCTCTTCTGAAGCAACTCTCCGAACCTCGATCTCCTGACGATCAATGATCTCCCTGATCAGGTGATACCGCCTCAAGATGTGTCTGGACTTCTGATGGGACCTTGGTTCCTTCGCTAAAGCTATAGCTCCGTTGTTGTCGCAATACAGACGTATTGGATCAACTATGGTAGGAACCACCTGAAGTTCTGTTAGGAACTTCTTCATCCAGACTGCTTCTTTTGCGGCATCGCAAGCAGCTATATACTCCGCTTCCATCGTCGAGTCAGCAACGGTGTCCTGCTTGGAGCTCTTCCAGCACACCGCCCCTCCATTGAGGGTAAAGACATAACCTGACATGGACTTGGAATCGTCCTTATCACTCTGGAAGCCGGAATCAGCAAAGGCCTCCAACCTGAGGTCTTTTCCGCCGTAAACCAAGAACATCTCCTTAGTCCTCCTCAGGTACTTGAGAATGTTCTTTACTGCTATCCAGTGTTTCTCCCCTGGGTCTGACTGATACCGGCTTACCACGCTCAGTGCGTAAGCTACATCTGGTCTGGTACACAACATCGCATACATTATAGAGCCTACCGCAGAAGCGTAGGATATAATAGACATGCGTTCCCTTTCCAAATCAGTCTTGGGAGACATCTCTTTGGAGAGGGTGATTCCATAACAAGCCGGTAGATTTCCGTGCTTAGAATCTTCCATACTGAATCTTTTCAGTACAGTGTCGATATACCTGGACTGCGAAAGTCCCAACATCCTTTTGGATCTATCACGATAGATCCGGATCCCCAGAATGTAAGAGGCATCACCCAGGTCTTTCATTGAGAACCTGAGGGACAAGAATCCTTTGACAGATTGTAGCATAGGAATGTCATTTCCTATCAATAGAATGTCATCCACGTACAAGACGAGGAATACGACACTTCTGGCTACAACTTTACTATATATGCACGGTTCATCTGGATTTTTGATAAAGTCATATTCTTTGACTGTCTCATCAAAACAGATGTTCCAACTCCGCGATGCCTGCTTTAGTCCATAAATGGACTTAAGCAGCTTGCATACTTTCCCGCTGCTCCCACTCTGATTAAAACCCTCTGGCTGATCCATATAGACGCTCTCTTCTAAATTTCCATTCAGAAAAGCCGTCTTTACGTCCATCTGCCAGATTTCATAATCATGGAAGGCAGCAATAGCAAGAAGGACCCGAATGGATTTGAGCATAGCCACTGGAGAAAAGGTTTCGTAATAGTCCAAACCAGGTCTTTGACGAAAACCCTTTGCAACAAGTCTAGCCTTATAGGTTTCCACCTGTCCATCTACACCAATCTTTTTCTTGAAGATCCATTTGCATCCTATGGGTTTTACCCCATCTGGAGCAAAGTCCAAAGTCCATACTTTTTTGGTGTACATGGACTCCATTTCGGTCCGCATTGCATTTAGCCATCGTACCGAGTCGCCGCTCTGGATGGCCTGCTGGAAGTCAGTAGGTTCATCATCATCTATGATGCAATCCTCTCTATCCCCATCTATGAGAAAACCGTAGTATCTCTCAGGCGGATGAGACGGCCTACTACTCCTGCGGAGGGGTGCGGGAATGTCCTGTACTTCTTGAACCTCTGGTTCTACCAAACTTTCAGTAGCAGCTTGTGGTTCTGGAATTTCTTCCAGTTCTACTACGCTCCCACTCTTCTGATTTTCTAAAAATTCAGTTTCTAAGAAGCGGGCATGACGAGAAACAAAAACCTTTTGTTCCTCTGCGTAATAGAAACAATATCCTGTAGAGTTCTTTGGATATCCCACAAACTTACACTCTACTGAGCGTGCCTCGAGCTTGTCCGGATGCTGCTTTTTTACAAAAGCTGGACATCCCCATGTCTTCAGGTACTGAAGATAGGGTTTCTTCCCACTCCACATCTGATATGGTGTGGTAGGCACAGTTTTGGTTGGAACTCTGTTCAAAAGATGTGTCGCTGATTCGAGCGCATATCCCCAGAAAGATCGCGGTAACTCAGCATTACTCATCATGGATCGTACCATATCCAATAGGGTTCGATTCCGTCTCTCCGATACACCGTTGTGCTGTGGAGTGTATGGAGGAGTAAGCTGAGAGAGAATTCCTTTCTCATTTAGGTAACCTAGGAACTCGGCACTTAAGTATTCTCCACCTCGATCAGATCTCAGTGTCTTAATACTTTTGCCTGTTTGGTTTTCCGCTTCACTCTTGTATTCCAGGAATTTCTCAAAGGCCTCGGATATATGCTTCATCAAGAAGACATGTCCAAACCTAGAGAAATCATCTGTAAAAGTAATGAAGTTGGAATAACCACCTCTCGCATGTGTAGACATTGGACCACATACATCGCTGTGTATGAGTCCTAAGAACTCGCTCGCTCTTACTCCTTGTCCAGTGAATGGAGTCTTTGTCATCTTTCCTTTGAGACAAGATTGACAAGTGTCATAAGATTGATATTCGAACGAGTCCAAATATCCTTCTCTATGCAACTTAGTCAACCTTCTCTCATTGATGTGACCCAGTCTACAATGCCATAAGAAAGCTTTATTTAAATCTGGAGACTTTCTTTTTAGTGTGTTCTGGACATTGAAAATTTGGAGTTGGTTTAAAACATATATTCCGTTATTTAGTGTACCTGACCCAATCAAACCATGATTAAGGTGGATGTTGACAACATCTCTTATAAACGTGAAATCATAACCTTTATTTGATAACAAGGAAACTGATATGATATTACACGTTAAGCTTGGTACAAAATAACAGTTATGTAAAACCAAAATGTGTCCACTCGTCAATCCTAGGTGATAATCCCCGACGGACGCAGCTCCCACGCTAGCTCCGTTAGCAACCTTTAGGGTCATATCACCTTCCTTCAGCACTCTACGGTTTCTCAGTGCCTGCAATGAATTGCAAATATGAGATCCTGATCCGGTATCCAATACCCAGGAAGTAGAGTTGATCGACAGACAATTCTCAATTACAAACACACCTGAAGTCGAAGCCACAGCTTGCTTCGGTTCCTGGTTCTTGGCGTTCCACGCCTTGCAATCCTTCTTCCAGTGCCCTTTCCTATGACAATGGAAGCACTCATCCTGGCCAACTACCGGTGCTGCAAACTTTTTCTTTCCCTTCCCTCCCACCTTACTAACACCTCCTCTAGGTCTGGGTGCGGCCTTCTTCTTCCTTCCTTTGGCCCTTGCCTTGGACCCGGAAGAATATGTACCGCCAACAAACATAGCGGGTGTTTCCCTTGAATTCTTCAAGGTGCCCTCTGCACTCCTTAACATGTTCAGGAGTTCCGGAAGTTCAACTTCTTTTCTCTGAATGTTGAAGTTCGGGATAAACTGGGCGTAGGTGTGAGGAAGGGACTGGAGAATAAGGTCTGTATAGAGCTCATTATCCAAAGTCGTCCCAAGGTCTGCGAGCTCTTCTATATAGCCGATCATCTGTAGGACATGTTCTCCTACCGATGACCCGACAGCCAACCTCGCTCAAAACAAGTTCTTAAAGGTCTCATATCTTGCTATACGAGATTGCTCTCCATAAAGTTCCTTTGTATGGAGAAATATGCCATCAAGGTCCATATCCTCGTGCCTCCTCTGATGTTCATTGTTCATCGAGGCAAGCACGATGCACTTGGCTTTCGCGCAATCTAAATCCCAGGTTTTGCGGATTTCCTTATCCGCATTACTGGATTTGGGACCAGGGACAGCAGGTGCCGTAGCGGTGAGGACGTACCCCAGTTTGTCATAGGTCAAAGCCATTTTGACATTCCGCAGCCAATCTTTATAGTTTGGCCATGTCAGTATATTTTTCTCTAAAAGTAACTTAAGTCCAGTCATTTTCAGGGTCGCTGCAATTAGGAGAGAGAGAAGAAAACTCTTTAGCATGATGCTCTTGCAAGTTTAGAGTGGTTTTTAGTTTATCTAAACTGGATGGCTCCCACTGTTTCTCGAATCCTTCCTCAAACCATAAAAGAAGAATTAGCCAGGACTATTCTCACCGTACAATACTTGCTTAACCGTTCAGCCAGGCTGGTGTCGGTACTTCGAGGGAGGTTTTCCAACGCTTTCGCGAAGTTCCTTAATTAAATAACCTCTTTTCTCTGGGGGCGTAACCCCGCTGACACTTTTCTGGACACCTACTGGGTTTATAGCATTGATCGTTAAGTAACGAATATCCTAATAAGTAGCATATACTCACAGTAGGATCGGGATCCAAATATCATCGTATGATAATGTTGAAGGAATCCTACCAACATTCGTCAAACTCCAAATGGTATGCATCTCTTTGCAAATTTCAGTTTCTGTAGAAATTCCCGATATAAGTTTTTTCCCCATGCTTTTATGACCTTGACGTATGCCAACAAATCATAAGTCACATGTCAAGTTCTGCCCATCATTATCTTGTTAATTTGAACCCACCCGTATATACCCTTGACGTATGCCAATAAGGTAATGCGACTGTCCCAAACCAACACATCTATCTATGCAACAAATGAATACCCCAGCAGCTACCAAACACTATGCCTTGACGTATGCCAACAAGCATAGCTTGAATACTACTGACCATCCATAAGAAATGACGGAGGGCCACGACTGGTTTTGGCGAAACCGTGAACGTAGTGAACTTGATATAACCGAAGGAACCTGATAGCTTTTAAAAGGAGTGGTTAAAGCTCCGCATTTAAAAATATCTGTTTTTAAAATTAACCGAGTGGTTTCTTTTAAATTGTTCCAACGATTTCAACTTGGTTTATTTTTCTTTGCATTATAGATAATGCGTCCCATCATTAACCTATCATTGCAGAAAACAACGAAAATATGACGTCCTCTTATGCCACCTGCATTCGCCACTGGGTCCCGTCATCACCCGTTAGGTTACTTAACTAACGACAGAGCGGGGACTGGGCTAGCGCGGGTGTAAAACATAAGTGACGTCTAAAATACCTACAGTATATATAGATATTTTACATTCGTCTGACGCAATGATATACATTCCAGAACACAGATAAACTTTATTGGATTTGCAAGCAATCTGTATTTCTTTTGAGCCTGCAAGAAAAGACAGATTACACAGTTGTGATGAATAGCCGTTACCCCACCCAAGATCCCTACGGGTACGGCAAACTACCCGCCCGGCAGTTTGTGTACCCCACCTTGGATCTGTCCTAGGAGCAAAAACAGTAAAATGAAATAATACAACGGTGGCTACAACCGCAACCTGGATGTGCCCCGCAAAATAATATTACAACAAATTACATTTACAACAAATGAATTAAATAATAACCCATTTCAAAACCCCGGCTATACACCACAACAGTCCAATACAGTTTATATGCACAAACAGATAAAACCATTTCAGAAATGTGCAACCCCCTGCCAACTGACATACTAGCAGTTAGGGGAGGTTTACGAACACATTAAACAATCACAGATATAATCCAATATGCAAATACTGAACAATTTCGATCGATTAAACACCATTAATATTGCTCCAAAAACTGCTCTGTAAAACTGAAACCAGAGCATATATTAAATATTCCAGAAAATCCTAAATACCACAGAGAAGCAACACAGGAAATTTGGCTTCCTGACTCGGCAACTCGGAGGCGGAAGCGCGGCGGACCGCGTAGTCGATTCAGGAGCCCAAATTTCTTGGGTGTTCTTCTGGTGTCTTTTCAAGCTTTCTGAACTTACCTGAAAAATTTTTGGACATCATTTTAAAATCGACAGAAACTTGATATTTTTAGGGTTTTCCGGCTTCGTTTTTCCGTTCGAAATTCGTACAAATTTGCAATTAAGTTATTTATTGTTTAGCGAGGCTCTGATACCACTGTAAGTCGATGGACTACACCCCAATACTTGTGGGGAGGCGGAATTTTCAAAAACGAACTTGTTTAGTGAACCAACATCGACTAACCGCTTGAATCGAAGATAAACTATAAACAACCAAACACAAAGTGTTTCTAAACTACTGTGTTTAGGGATTATACCTAATGAACCAACTCCTTCGTCTTTACGAACTCCTTGTTCTCCTCGGCCTTCTCGAAGTAGTAGACGATCCACCCGAGAGCAAAACTCCAAGCTTAGCCTCTAAACTTGAGGCAACTAACCTTCTTGGATTGCTGATCAAAGAAAATAGATTGAGATAGAGTGATGGTTATGGATTGTTTAGTCTTACTAACCCTTGTACTCAACTCATGAGAGGGGAGGATTAGTCTTTTGAAGAGAGAGAGCTTGAGGAGAGAGAAGGTGAGAATTCTTATCATATGAGAATAGTAAGTCATCATAATAAATATGAAGCATTCTTATTAATGAAGAAAAGAATAATACATAATGAATAAGCATGCTTCACAAATATCTAATGGTGATTCATTGTCATGACTCATTAAGCATTTATCATGCATTAATGATATGCATGAATCACCCTCATGACTCACTAAACTCATTTAATGCAAATGACACCTAAACCTCCTTAGTCACCACTTCTAGAAGCTTCTCGCACAATTACGAGAACGCCCCTCCAATCCGCAAAAATACGGAAAAACTTTAGACTGTAAAAATCCAATAACCGGATACCAGTAACTGGCTTAAACCAAAGCCGACTGGTAAAAACTGTCCGAAAGTCGTACGCGCGTAAACGCACGTATGCGTCCGAACCCTTGTCGTAAAACCATACGACCTCTATATCGTTTCGCCTGGAATAGGAAACTCTGTGTGTGGGACTCTAGAGACTCGACTACTACGCTGGCAGTGGGTTTAACCACAGACCGCAAGCGGCACTAGCTGTACGTAACGGTCCCCAGGTAGTTGTCGATAAGAAGGCCGATGAGGAAACCCATCCGAACTCCTACTGAGTCTGATGTGACAATCTCCATACAGTCCGGTCCGTTCGTCCAAGACTATCGCATATCCTGCCTAGGGGGCGGCAAGCGTCAGTTCCCTAATAGCGTTATAAGTCATGTCGGAGGGAAGCCCATTACACCCTGAGAAACTACTGGAACCTACCAGCAAATCTCGCTCGCCCTGGCCAGGGACTTTGCGTAATGGCTCTCTGACACAGCGCGATATCTACTCCCAATACCGGGAGGGACGAATCCTGTCTAACCGCCACTGCCTCCAAGTGCTCGGGACTGCACCCAACTGCTACCTGTTTGCACGACTCCTTTGAGCCGTGGTAGGGTAGCAATCTAAGAACAGTGGGACACACTCGAGGCGAAGTAGCAGTGTCAAGTCTGCGGACTACGCTGTACTCATGTCACCTGGGAACTGTTCACTGACGACTGGTATAAAACCAACCAACAGTTCCCTGTGAGTCATGTCCGGTGTACCCGTAACCTAACGAGCACCTGTATACTATCTCCAGTACGACGTACTGACGGCTGTGGGACAGACCATCTCCCCAACTGGGATGAGAAGCGTACACACTAGTCTACTCCGGAGTATCGATGCTCTGTCTCGATAATCCAACGACTAGGGACCTGAATAAGGATGTGCTTGTAGACTACCCAGCCCCCACTAGTGTGACTGCCATCACAACGCTGGTAGTCAAGCAAGATCCTAAGAGCTCTATCAATACGTACACTCACATATTAAGATAGAAAAACCAAGTAGCATACTACCATGTTTAGCAAGACTGTTATATACATGTGAATATCCCAAGCTTCCATTAAGTAATATACAAACTAGTATGATACAGTAATGGCCTTCTAGGGCATAAACACTAACAGCCCCATGCTCTTATGGCCTTGACTTTGGCCAAAATATCTTAAGTCACATGTCAAGTTCTACCCGTCATTCTCCAAGTTAATTTGATCCCATCCGCACATACCCTTGACTTTGGCCAAAATGGTAGAATGACTGCCCCAAACCAACACATCTATCTATGCTGCACATGAATACCCAATAGCTACCAATCACTATGCCTTGACTTTGGCCAACATACATAGCTTGAATACTATTGACCATCCATGTGAAACGACGGAGGGCTACGAATGGTTTTGGCGAAACCGTGAACGTAGTGAACTTGATATAATCGATGGAATGAGATAGCTTTTAAAAGGAGTGGCTCAAGCTCCGCATTTAAAAGTTTGGTTTTGAAAAGAACCGAGTGGTTTTCAAAGTGTTCTAACGACTTTTACTTGGTTTATTTTTCTTTGCATTAGTTCTTTTAATGCGTATTTTTCTTGCATTAGTTCTTTTAATGCGTCCCATCATTTAATCCTGCCATTGCAGAAAACAACCAAAATATGACGTACGCTTATGCCATTCGCATTCGCCACGGGGCCCCGTCATTACCCGTTAGGTTACTTAACTAACGACAGAGCGGGGGATGGGCTAGCGCGGCTGCAAAACATAACCTACTCCTAAATAATATCATATATAGATATATTGCAATGATAGCCATTTCAGATCATAGATGAATACATTGGATATACTAGGAATCCGCAATTCGTACGAGCCTGTAACGAAAAGCGGATTACACGGTCGCGGTGAATAGCCAATACCCCACCCTAGACCCCTACGGGTGCGGCAAACTACCCGCCAAATATCCGAAGTGGAGCAACCTCCCTCAACGACGTGAGTAGGCCACTCGGCACTTCGAGATACCCGGTAGTTTGTGCACCCCACCTTGGGTCTATCCTAGGAGCAAAAACAGTAAAAAGAAATTATACAATGACGGCTACAACCCCGACCCGGTTGTGCGGCCAAAAATAATATTACATCAATTTACATATTACATGAATTGAAAGAAAAGAAAACACTCATCTCACAACCCCCGGCTATTCACCCGCGACAATCCAATGAATTCATATACACCTACCATCAACATTACAGATCACAGATTTGTATAACTCCCACTAATCGACATATAGCGATTAGCAGACGTTCAATACAAATATCACATCACAGATATAAACCCGTTAGCCTTAGTATTTAGAAACTCGATCAAAATACGGTTTTTAAAGCCCCCAAAACAAATTTTTCTTTCTGGAAAACCTGGGCTGAAAAAACATATACCAAAAATCCCAAAATACCCCATAGAACAAACTGCAACCAAAATTCCCCACGGCCGAGTCAACCCGGTCGCGGAACCGCGGCGGGAGCACGCTCCCGCCGCGTTTCCGCGGCGCTTTGATCGGATCAGTGGACCAATTTTTTGCAGTTTCTTCTAAAAACCCTGAGCCGAATTTTAAAGCATGATTTATCTTTTTTTGAACAGTGGAAAAATTCGACAGAAAGTTGATAATCCGGGTGTTTTTCGCGACTTTTTTTCCGATCGAATTTTTACTTACTATGCTAACATGTTAGGTAGTGTTTAACAAGGCTCTGATACCACTGTAAGTCCATGCTACCGCTTCCGGTACTTACGGGCTTGCGGAAATGACGAAAACGATTTTTCTAGAGGAGGTAACATGGACTCAAAACGGATCTTTGTTAAACTATCTACCTAACAACCTAACTAGGAGTTGTTAACTACTCGGTTAGGGGGTTATACCTTTCTTTCTTGAACTCCTTCGTCTTCAACTCTCGATGGTGTACGGATTGGCTTCACCTCGTCGTCTCCTTGCGCCGAAGATCGATCCACCCGAAAGCTTCTACCTTTGGCTTCTTCTTCGATCTTTGAAGAAACTAGTTCACTTGGTTTGCCAAACCTTGTGAACTAGAGTGAGTAGAGGAGAGTGTGTTGGGATTTTACTCTATGGTTCTTGCTTCTCAACACATGAGACAAGAGAACCATAGACTAGAGAGAGAGCAAGAGGAAGAGGGAGAGCTCAAGCAAGAGAGAGAAAGCAAATGAGAGAATGAGAAAGAATTTTCTCTCTCTTGGCTCTCATAATCCAAAGTCATCATAACAAATAATACCTATTAAGTATTATGTGATGGTTTAAGTCAAAATAGCCATATCATTTCATGCACTCATTTTGCACAAAATAAACAAGCAAGCAAAAGTCTTTGCCATGAAATGATAGCTATTGTCATGATGATGGTCAACTAGTCCAACCTAGTCAACCGGTCAACAAAGTCAACCCCTCAACAACCATGTCACTATAATACTTAATTAATATTATTGTTAAACATATATCATATTCTTATTAGGGTTGAGCAAAAAGTCAACAGTCAACAGTCAACAGTCAACAACCCTAATGAGAATCCTCTGCCTCTGTCTCTCCGTCAACTGTGCAAACGCACCCGCATCCGCGTTCCGAGGAACACGAATACAAACGAGATAAAACCAATCCCAAAACGTACACTAGGATCTGGCTTAAACCAAAGCCCGCTAGTGTCAACTGTCTGGACACTAAACGTGCGCAAGTGCACGGATGTGACCGAATCCTGTCGCAAAACCATGCTACCTGTCGCAAAGCCATGCGACCTCTACTCTTTTGCCTAAAGGCGAATAGCTTTCTGTGTGGGACTCTAAAGACTCGACACTACGCTGGCAGGGGGTTTAACCACAGACCGCAAGCGGCACTAGGTGTGCATAACGGTCCCCAGGTAGATACCGACAAGAAGACTGACGAGGTGAAACCCATCTGAACTCCTACTGAGTCTAACTGTGACAGTCTCCTTACAGTCCGGTCTGTTCGTCTGATACATCGCATGGCGGGCCTAGGGGGCGGTAAACGTCAGTCCCCTAATAGCAGTACAAGTCGTGTCGGAGTGAAGCCCAAAACACCCTGAGATAATACTGGAAACCTACCAGTATATCTCGCTTGCCCTGGCCAGGGACTACTCGTGTAATGGCTCTCCTAGACACAGCGTGATGTCAACCCCCAATACCGGGAGAGACGAATCCTGTCTAACCGTCACTACCTCCAAGTGCTTCGGGACTGCACCCAACTACTACCTGTTTGCACGACTTCTTTGAGCCGTGGTAGGGTAGTAATCTAAGTACAGTGGGAACACACTCGAGGCGAAGTGACAGTGTCAAGTCAGCGGACTAAGTTGTACTCATATCACCTGGGAACTGATAACCGACGATAGGTATAGTACCAACCAACAGTTCCCGACGAGTCCTGTCCAGTGTACTCGTAACCCAACGAGCACCGCATGCTATCTCCAGTACGACATACTGATGGATGTGGGACAGACCATCTTCCACACTGTGATGAGAAGCTCATACGCTAGTCTACTCTGGAGTATCGATGCCCTGTCTCGATAGTCCTGCGACTAGGGACCTGCATAAGGATGTGCTTATAGATTACCCAGCCCCCACTAGTGTGACTGCCATCACAACGCTGGTAATCAAGCAAAGATCCTAAGGGCTCCACTAATGTGTATAGGTGATATACTAAAATAAACACATGTACACATTGAAGTAGAAACAAACCAAGTAGCATACTACTATATTGAGCAATATTGTTTATACAAGGTGAATATCCCAAGCTTCCATTAAGTAATATACAAACTAGTATGATACAGTAATGGCCTCTAGGGCATATACACTAACATATTTTTCCACTGACCCCACGGAGGAGCTCCTGTTCTTATAGGAGCCAGTTTATCTTGATTAAAATTCCTCCGTCTCACCTTCATGTCCTGCATATCACTGCATCATCTTTTGAATGGAGGTGAGTGAAAAGAGTAAGTTTGAGGTAAGTTCTTCACTTATATATTTTGCCCCCGCTAATAATTCCTCCCAGACTTACAGGTTTTGTAGATATAGCTGTTGGCAACAGTGAGGACACTGTTGAAAACAAGTTTGGGGGAGGTTTGTGCTTATTTTTGCATCATTTGCATATCATTTGCATAAGCACAAAACATTTCTTTAAAAAACTTATAAAAATTTAAAAATTGTCAAAATCCATAAAAATTTAAAATTTTCAAAATATAAAAATATTTTAACATTTAAACATTTTTTGTACATAAATAAGATAATGAAAGTTTAGATAGTGAAAAATTACATCCATGAGATTAGAAAAATTTAAGAAAACCAAGAAAATTAGAAGTTTTCTTATACGCACTACTAATAAGTAGTTATGAGCCGTTGTCCCAAGAGTTAGTAAGATGAAAGACGTCACTAATCTGAGGATAAAAATAAGTCTGAAAAATAATTTCTATTCTGGAAGCCAAACATTTTGAACGTTGATACCCTGCTATTCGCACTTACACACGTCTTAAAGCCTGGGATAGTAGAGGATACCTTGAAATGCTCTTGTCTTAAAGCTAAAAGTATGAATGAAATTATAAAAAAAATGAAGAAAATATAAAGTGGTGAGAAAAAATGGACACTGGTTTTGTTATCACCGAGGGCAATAAAAAATATATAGCGAGGGTGCTTCTTCACCTAGTGCCCTAAGGCCAACTGGTCTGGGAGTCACTGCTATGCCTAAGGTAGTGCAAGACGAGGAAAATACACCAAGTAAGCAAGCACAGGAGTAATCGGTCGGTTAGTACCTCAAGAAGTATTAACGGTCGCATGAAAGTGTGTGAGCAATCTCATCTAAATATTCATTAATTAAAAATTACTGAGGCTGATGGGCAAGAGTATGATAGCTTGAATTGAATTCTCCGGGTGTAGGGTTGTCCTTTACACACACGCAGGGTTATATGATCGATGTTTGGAAGAAAGATAGGAATGAAAAATAAGACGATGTTTTATTGAGTGAGGACGTGATTTCCGACATCTTTTCATAACCATTAAGATAGGGCTCATGACAACCGAAAAGCTAGCTTAGTTGGAAACCCTAATTTTCAAAGCTTTTCTTTTACAATTCTTTTTTTTTTAAATGTAATATTCATGATCTTCCTTTTATTATTGGATTTTGTGGGTGCAATCCGCTGAAAACCCTCAGGAGACAAAACTCCTCCAATTAGGGACACCTAGAGGTTTAAAGTCTTGTTGCACATGCTCAGTGCAATCGTGTTGCCTACGAAAGTGTGCTAGTTAGTTTTTCTCTTTCTTTATTTTCTCCTTCTCTTTTTAATAAAACAGTTCGCTCGAGACGATCGAAAATAAGTTTGGGGGAATTTGATCAGTCGAAAATACTGCATCTTTTATCCGGCAATTTCCCTATCATTTGCATTCATTTAGAAGTGTACTGTATTCATATTTCACATATTAGCAAATCAGTCGTTAAATATCAGATTGCATGTGTTAGACTCTAAAACCGGCACTATAAAGGAAATTGACTGCATTTTATGGCATCGCATCATCCCTATATTGCGCAACACTTGTTTTGAGATCTGTGCAGGAAAATCCAGAAGAAAGGCCAAAAATTTACATGGTGCTGATCAAACATTATGCCAACTCAATGATTTCAGATCTGGTAGCAATTCAGAAGGAAATATAAAAATCAACATATCAAAGAAAGGCCCAAATGTCAACCCAAGACCACTGCAAAGAGCCCAAGCCCCAAGGAGCCTACATGGCCGCGGAACAGCGGCCGGAGCCGTCTTGCGCCGCGGTTCCGCGGCGGCCTTGCCACATAATCACCTCAAATTCAGTGCATAACTCCTACCTCACTTCCAGAAGCACTTCAAGACACTTCAAGTTCCAGAAGACTCCAGAGGCTTCTGCCAGATCAGCAAACTAGGGTTTCTAATGCTTAAATAATCCTAGCTTAAAGCCTAAGCTAGCTCCTAACAAACTAATTCTAGAAGCTCCTCAACAAACTTTTGGAGGGAATTGTAATTTCAAACCTAGACCTAGGGTTTGGGAAGTCTATAAATAGAAGCCTAGACCTAGGGTTAAATGGGACTTGATACTTGGATCCATAATCCAATTTTATGCATTCTATCATCTAGAATCTAAATCCATTCTATCTCTTTACCTCCTTCTTCTTCCACAAGTCTAGTGACAAGACTTGTGTGAAACCCTAACCCTAATTCCAATCAAAAGCCAAGATCTCGAGTACCAAATCAAGCAAGAAGCCCTTCAACCTTTTAGGAGCGAAGCCGATCTTCAACAGAGCAAGTGGTCCAAGCCGATCCACGACTCACGGAGAAAAGCGAACCCAATTCAACAATCGAGTTCTTCCTCTTGTAGTTCTTGAGCGACTGTAATGAAATTGTTGATATAAATAAAAGGTGAAATTCTTTTATCTTGTTTTCTTTAAATTCTTGCATCATGATTCGATCTCAATTTGTAGTTGTAGTTCTTGTTGTGATGTTTGAGTAATACTCCGCTCGTCGAGGAGTCGAGACGATCAATAGAATGATGATGTAACATATCTTAATACGATTCTTGATTCCTACGAGTCTTGTAAACCCTAACAAGTTCAAGAATCGACGACCTAGTTTCGTTGCGATGCTTTCTTGATTGTTATCGCTCGAAATTTGGGAGGTTACGATCGTTTCTTGAATTTGCTAGAGGCTAGAATGTGAATGATATCGACGAAAGAATAAGGGTTAAATGATGAAACCCTAGTTTCACGAGAAAGCCCTAACTCTCGTCGATCATCATCGATCTAGTATCAATTCTTCGAAGGATAAAGAACACGATATCTTGAGATTACATCACGTCTATTGATCCGATCGATTCCTGCGAGCCTCATTTAGATTCTTGACATTTGATTGGAACTATCATCGAAACCCGATTCTCGATTGTTTATCATTTTCTTGATTCTTGATTAGACTAGTGACACTTGAATCAATCGATAAAATCTTGAATCATGTTTTCTTTTCTTTTCGATTAACTTTTCAATTCAAACAAATCAAACATAGAAACGAATCGCACAATCCCTGTGGACGATCCGCACTCACTTACAATCTACAACTGACACCGTAGTTGATTGCGGTCAAAATAATTTTTGGTTGTGATTTCTATATAATTTTCTCTACACACAATCCGAAACAGTTTCAATCATACATTGAGGAGACGTGAGACTTATATGATGTGAGAGCCCAATGTGGGGGCTGATTTGAGGAATTTGGATTTGAGTGTCTTGATGGATTGTGATCCTACCACGATGACAGGATTCCGTGGATGACATATTTCACTCCATACCTCATACCTTTTCACTTATGCACTGTTCCATGTATTACGAGTACCTGTTAGTGTACCCTTCATGATAGCTGCATATTTGCATTCTCATATCCCTATTGCATAGTTATTGCACACTATTGTCATGTTATTATTGCTTCACATATTGATTATACCTGCTAGTGTACTTTCCATCATTCAGCATTTACTTGACATATTATTACTGTAATCGCATATCTTAGATTCATGCTGTACGTACATTCCTGCGATTACCTGCATATGTTATCTACTATTCACGAGTTGGCAACTCACCCCCGTTGTGCCACAGGTGTTTCAGGTTGTTCCCCAGAGTAGTCGAGGAAGGCTATTCAGCTATTCAGCTATCATCTTTTGCTACAGATACCGCATCAGCTCACAGTACTATTTTGCTTAGGTGGGTTTTGGTGGTTATCTGTATTTTGTATTGCACATTCGTTGTATCTTGTACTCTCCATCTACTATTATGTTGTTGATTTAGAGACTTGGTGAGGACGATATTGTATATTATTTGTGGGTTGTTTATTTCTTTGCTACGGCGTCATATTTTTGTGTTGTATTCATCTTGGCTAGTTTTTACAAAAAGGGGGTGTTGCCAAAATTTTAAAGAAATAAAGTAGGACTTTTAAAGAATTTGGGTTGCGATTTCAAATGTTTCAAAAACTTATTTTATCTTTTCCGTATATTTACGGTTTAGATTTCTGGGTTTTGGCTTTCTTTTACTACGTTACGTCTTAGGGCGTTGCGTAGTACTAGGGCCGTCACGGGCCAATTTCGGGTCGTGACAGCTCGTCACGGATATTAAGTTCCATGTCATCGACTCCAAGACATGCTATAACGCTTTGTTCGGCTGACCTTGGTTACACGAGTACACCATCATCCCTTCTACACAACATCAGTGTATGAAGTATTTCAAGGATGGTCACGAGTATACCGTAATAGGAGAGCTAAACCCATTCTCCGTGAACGAAGTCCGCAAGTACGAAGATGCAAAATACTTCTTACCAGACTTCGAGGACACAGAAAGATGTCGCAAACCGGAGAACAAAGCTATCCCTACCATTCCGGTCTTCGGGAGTGATACCGAGGAGGAAGAGGATATAGTCTACTCAGGTCCGCCCCAGTACAACAAGTCGGGACCGTCCACTCCTATGTTGATCTTCGGCAGCGACTCGGAAGATGAGGTCCATGCCGTATTCTCTGCTCGGCCTTCAATGTAAACCTTCGCTGATGAAGAGCAAAGTTTGCAAGTTGCCATGGTTCCGCCCAAGAATCATAAAGAACTAGACGCGCTTGATACCTACGAGGTGGAAGAGCTGCAGACATTCTATGTCCCTCCCAGGCGAGAAGGCGAAAAAGCGATCCTATTCTACCGATCCATGGAGACCAAAGTGGAGAAAGAGATCTGGCATGGTGCAGATTCTACACTTGACAGGCTCCAGCCCATCCGTTTGCCCAAGTATTACACAGACGGACTAAAAAGACTCTTGAGATAAGCAAAATGCGCGACAAGCACGGTTCTATAACAGGATCTGGAACGTTCCCGGAACTCAACGAAAGTTGCCCAACGGGAGGATGGAAACGACCGGGCTTGGGTATGTTTAACCCATGAAACGGGAGCTACTCCGCGACTGCTACGTCATACATGACTTTGATGAAGAAGGAGATGCTCTGTGGGAAGATGCTAACCCTGAACTAGAAAGAGCCCCCGCCGTGAGAATGCCCAGTCCGTCGTTCGAAGAACAAATGGACAAGCTTATAAGGGAAGTAGGTCAAAAGGTTCGAGACGACCATAATCGCGAAATAGCCATCTACGAGAAAGCCAGGACGCAACGCCTCCTTCAACAGAATGCGAAAAATGAAGATGCTCTTCCTTGTCAACCCGGAGTACAAAAGGCCCGACGCAGAGGCAAAAATAAACCAAAGAACGGGAAAGGCGTTCGACAATGAAAAAGAGGGTCCAAGAATCCACGCGATCAAGAATCGAGCGGCCAGGATTCGTCTTTTATAAAGAAGGTGGGTCGAGCATACTCCTTTGCCTAGGACAAGACAAAGAAGATACTTGATCTTGTCATAAAACATCAAATGATTATCCTCCCAGAGTCCAAGCACGCCAAACAAGCAAGCGAAGTCTCTCACACGGACTATTGCTCTTATCATATGGCAATAGGACATCCTATTGAAGACTGCTTCACCTTCAAGAACTGGGTCGAAAATCAATATCAACAAGGCAGGTTCGCTCTATCCAGCAGCTAGAGGGTAACCCCTATACAAAAGCATGAACCTAAAGCCGTGAAAGTAGAACCATATCAACATCGATCTTGGAAGCGAGCTCATACCTGTCACGTGATAACGCTGTCAGAAGAGGAGCCCGAGAATATGGATGACCTGCCCCAGTGCTTCGAAAACCATGATGATGAGATAATCTCAGAGTTTCCACCGGCGCCAAAAGAGCTGGAAGATGGAATACATACTACTGCAGATAACCTCAAGAAAATTGATTTGGGGACGGCAAGTGACCCGCGACTGACATTCGCCAGTGAGCTGTTGTCCGAAGAAAGGGTGGCTACGCTAAAGGACGTGCTCATGAAACATAAAGATTGCTTTGCATGGAACTATTCCTAGATGCCAGGATTGGATCCAGAGATTGCTGTGCACAAATTGGCGATATCTCCGGACGTCAAGGCTATTAAACAAGCGCCGAGAAGAATGCGGCTCGAGCTTGAGATGAGCATCAACGCCGTGGTGAAAAAGCTAATCGACTCTGGCTTCATGCAAGAAGTTCAGTATCCTGATTGGATCGCCAACATAGTTCCCGTGATGAAGAAGAATGGAACGGTTCGCATATGTGTGGACTTTCAGGACCTCAATAAAGCTTGCCCGAAGGATGACTTTCAAGTACCGGTCACCGAGATGATGATAGATAATACGTCCACTCACGAAGTCTTCTCCTTCATGGATGGATCGTCAGGATACAATCAGATAAAGATGCATCCCGAAGACCAGAAGCATACCGGCTTCCGAACCCCTCTGGGTATATTCTGGTACAAGGTGATGCCTTTCGGTCTAAAGAACGCCGGTGCCACTTATCAGAGGGCCATGAAGAAGATCTTCGATGACCTCATACATGAAATCGTCGAATGCTATATCGATGACCTCGTAGTTAAAAGCAAATCATACGAGGAACATCTAGAGCATCTGAAGATTGTGTTTCAACGCCTTCGGAAATACAACTTGAAGATGAATTCTCTCAAATGCGCATTTGGAGTGCCCTTAGGCAAATTCCTGGGATTCATCGTCCGACACCGAGGCATCGAGATAGACCCGTCGAAAATCAAGACGATCATGGAGATGCCCCCGCCAAAGACTCTCAAGCAGCTGTGATCTCTCCAAGGAAAGGTCGCGTATATCCGGCGATTTATAGCCAACCTCTCAGGAAAATGCCGTCCTTACAGTCACCTGATAAAGAAGGGAACCCCGTTCGTCTGGGATCACAAATGCCAAAGCGCGCTGGACGAAATCAAGCAATATCTGTAGAATCCGCCAGTACTAGCCGCTCTCGTTAAAAGAAAACCTCTTGTCCTGTACACGACAGCCCTCGAAGGTTCTTTAGGCGTGCTATGGGCATAAGAAAATGAACAAGGAAAGGAGATGGCCCTTTACTATCTGAGTCGAGTTCTCCTGGGGGCAGAAAGCAATTACTCTCCCATTGAAAAGCACTGCCTGGCGTTGATCTTCGCAATAACAAAGCTCAGACACTACGCATTGGCGCATGAGGTCCATCTCATATCAAAAGTGGATCCTCTCAAATATTTAATGTCAAAAGCCATATTAATGGGGCGTATCGCTAGATGGGCCCTACTCTTGATGGAATTCTCGATAACTTATCGGCCTCTTAAGGCTGTGAAAGACCAGGCCGTCGCCGACTTCTTCGCTGAGCATCCGATACCTGTCGATTCTCCTTTGAATTGCGAACCGCCAGACGAACATGCATTCGACACGATCGACGGTGGTGATACCCGGTGGGAACTTTATTTTGATGGAGCGTCCTCCATGAAGAAACGTAAACAAAGCACCCCCATAATCAAATCAGGGGAATACCTCATCTTCGTGACTCCACAGGGAGGAATAATGCGATTCGCCTTCTCCTTGACAGAGCCGAGGACAAACAATGAAGCCGAATATGAAGCTTTGATAGCAGGCCTCGAGGTCGCCATTGACATGGGAATTGAAAACCTCCTCATATACGGAGACTCCCAACTGATCGTCAGTCAAGTAAACGGCGACTATCAAACATGCAAACCGGAGCTGGTAAAGTACGACGAGAGAGTACAGCGACTACTGACTCAAATTCCCTCCTACACTCTGGAAAGCATACCGCGCGCGGAAAATAGCAAGGCAGATGCATTAGCCAAGATCGCTAAAGAACTGGCCGACGAAAACCTCGATGACGTGAGGATCGTTGTGCAAAGCCGTCGGGTTCTCACACCAGCAGAAATATCTCCGGAGTCGTCCAAAGAAAATGAAGCGATCGAGCAAAGGAATCTGCACATAAAGGACCAGGAAAAGGTTACGGATTGGAGAGAAGTCTTTATAGACTACTTCAAATCCTGTCGAACACCTGAAGATGCGTCCTTAAGACATCAGCTTATGAAACGAGCTCTGTCTTTCGCCTTCGTTAATGATACTCTGTATAAGAGATCATTTGATTCTCTGTGGTTAAGATGCCTGGGACCTGAAGAGGCAAGGAGAGTCGTCCAAGAAACTCACGACGGACTCTGCGGTTCTCACCAAGCCGGGCCGAAGATGAAGCTGAAGATCAAACAGATGGGTTATTACTGGCCTACAATGATCCAAGACTGTCTCGAATACGCGAAACAGTGCCACTCATGCCAGATTCACGGAGACTTTATCCACCAACATCCAAATCCGTTACATCCAACGGTGTCTAGCTGGCCGTTTGAAATGTGGGGAACTGACATAATCGGCCCCATTGAGCCAGCATCGTCCAAAAGACATCGATTCATTTTGGCGACAACTGATTACTTCTCCAAATGGGCAGAAGCAGTACCGCTAAGGGAAGTGAAAACGGAGAATATCCTCCATTTCTTCAAGACGCACGTCATTTACCGGTTTGGAACTCCACGACGGATTATCTCCGATAACGGGCCAGCCTATAGAAGCCACAAGATCAGCCGCTTCGTACAACAGCATAACATAGACTGGAGATACTCCTCAGTCTATAATCCCCGAGCTAACGGTCTAACTGAGGCTTTTAACAAGACCCTGACGAAGATCGTAAAAAAGACGGTGTCCCGAAATAAGAAGGACTGGAACGAGAGACTGCATGAAGCTCTCTGAGCGTATCGAACTACGTTCAAAACGTCCATGAACACAACTTCGTATGCATTGGTATTCGGTACAGAGGCGGTACTTCCCCTCGAGATAGAGCTACCCTCTCTACGAGTGGCAGTTCGCTACGAGTTAACAGACGAAGAGAATGCTCACCGTCGGCTTGAGGAGCTTGATGCCCTTGATGAAACCCGACTCATAGCGTAACAAAATCTGGAGGCTTATAAAGCAAAGATGACGCGCTCATATGAAAGATTGACTAGGCCGAGGACATTCCGCCAAGGCGAACTCGTGCTAGTGGTCAAAAGACGTATGATCCCCAATCGTGCTAAACGGGGGAAATTCGAGCCGAATTATGAAGGCCCGTATATCATAGACAAGGTCTACCAGGGTGGAGCCTATCTACTCATGGACATGCATGGCGAAAGACCTTTCAGGCCAATAAACGGTCGCTTCCTAAAGAAAGACTACGCCTAACAAGTCACGGCCTAGGTCAACGATAGATGACGACGACTATGTCCGCTCGCTATCTTCCTAAGCCTAAACTCTATAGGCAGTAGCCGGCTTCCTTAACAACGGACCGAAATTTTCTTAAACTAACAACGGACCAAAACGTCCTTAAACTAACAATGGACCGGAACGTCCTTAAACTAACGATGGACCACTATGTCCTAAAACTAGCTGTTGACCGAGAAGTCGACAAACTACGGTGGATTGCAGCATCCCAAAGATGATACAAAAAAAATAATAAAAAAAAAGAGATGGAAGAAAACGGTATGTCCAAAAGCAAAATGGGCACGGATGAAAACCCGAAAGGGCTCCGTGACTAAATATAGCAGGGCTACCGGTGAGTTTTGTGAAAACCCGAAAGGGCGCAATCTCGTTAAAAGACACTTGCGAGGTCCTCTCGACTTTGTAAGGAGAAACCACCTGCGTGAGATCCTTACGACTCATAAGGGAACAACACACTTAGGGATCCCAACGATTCCTAAGGAGAAATTACACTTGCGAGATCCTCACGACTCGTAAGGAGAACCTCTTATGGGACCCTCATGGCTCATAAGATTCAAAAGTCTTAAGCTACAGGGATCTAAACCGGTTATTAAGCAACCACCACAACCTCCAATACTGCCCTACAAGCGGTTCAATGCTGACCCTTGTATACAATCCACCGGCGCGAATAAACATTTCCCTAACAAAGTCCCATCCATGACTAGGGATATGTTTGCATGGTGAACAACCCTTGTAAGTCCTCTCGACTTATGAGGAGAAAGCACTCTTGTAAGATCCTTACGACTTATAAGAGAACACACACTTAGGAATCCCCACGATTCCTAAGGAGAAAAAAAAACACACCTACGTGATCCTCACGACTCGTAGGAAGAAATACCTTTATGATGTTAGGTCCACGTTACCCATCCCGGTCCTTTCGGGGAGGCGGAATAGGTAAAACAAAAATTTTCCCTAGCTAGGTAACATGGACCGTTTCATAAAGGATCATTGCTAAACAAAAACTACAAGTTCTAACTACTATGTAGAATGGTTATACCTTGGTCTTGAACTCCTTCTCTTCTTGTTGTTGTCCTTCCTCTTGCTTGCTCTTTGTAGTTGCTTGAACGGATCCTCCTAGTCGTCTTCTCTTTGCCACAGATGGATCCATCCGAGGGTCTCGAAATTGAGCTCCAATCTCAACCTAGAGATGACTAAGGTGTTTGGTTTGCTAAACCTAATACCTTAGATTGAGTAGAGAAGAGTGATGGTGGTTTAGCCTCAAAGGTTCATGATTTCCAACTCATGGAACACTTGAACCTTGAGAGAAGAAGAATAAGAGGGAGAGCTTTCTTTCCTGGAGAGAGAAAGAGAATTATAGAATGAGCTCTCATAATCCAACCCTTCTCACAAAAGTGAGAATAATGATAATAATAATAATAATAATAATAATAATTGAGTATATGGTGATGGTTAGTTTCAATGACCATTATCATTTCATGCCATTATTGCATTTTGCAAACAACAAGCAATCAAAAGTCATACCCATCAAATGATAGCCATGAAATGATGATGGTCAACAAGTCCAAAATGGTCAACCGGTCCACAAAGTCAACAAGTCAATAAAAGTCAAACTTTCAACTCAACCATGGCACAATAATACTTAATTAATATTATTACTCATATATCAAATTCTCATTAGGGTTTAGAGAAAAGACAACGGTCAACAAGTCAACCAAAGCCTAATGGTCAACAACCCTAATGAGAATCCTCTGCCTCTGCCTCTGTCTCTATCAACTGTGCATACACACCCGCATCCGTGCTCCAAGGAACACGAATACACTGAGACAAAACCAATCCCAAAACAATTACTAGGATCTGGCTTAAACCAAAGCCCGCTAGTAACTACTGTCCGGACACCAAACGTGCACAAGTGCGTGGATGTGAACGAACCCCGTCGCAAAACCATGCAACCTCTACTCTGTTTTGCCCAAAGACGAGTAACCCTCTGTGTGGGACTCTAAAGGCTCGACACTACGCTGGCAGTGGATTTAGCCACAGGCCGCAAGCGGTACTAGCTGTACGTAACGGTCCCCAGGTAGATGCCGATAAGAAGACTGATGTGGTGAACCCATCGAACTCCTACTGAACCTGAATGTGACAATCTCCGTACAGTCCGGTCTGTTCGTTTGAGAATATCGCATGGCGGGCCTAGGGGGCGGTAAACGCCAGTCCCCTAATAGCGGTACAAGTCGTGTCGGAGTGTAGCCCAAAACACCCTGAGAATCTACTGGAAAACCTACCAGCAATTCTCGCTTGCCCTGGCCAGGGACTTTGTGTAATGGCTCTCCTAGACACAGCGTGTATCAAACCCCAATACCGGGAGAGACGAATCCTGTCTAACCGTCACTACCTCCAAGTGCTTCGGGACTGCACCCAACTACTACCTGTTTGCACGACTCAGTAGAGCCGTGGTAGGGTAGTAATCTAAGAACAGCGAGAACACACTTGAGGCGAAGTGACAGTGTTAAGTCAGCGGACTAAGCTGTACTCATGTCACCTGGGAACTGTTAACTGACGATAGGTATAATACCAACCAACAGTTCTCGACGAGTCCTGTCCAGTGTACTCGTAACCTAACGAGCACCTGAATACTATCTCCAGTACGACGTACTGATGGCTGTGGGACAGACCATCTCCCCTGCTGGGAAGAGAAGCGTATGCACCAGTCTACTCTGGAGTATAGATGCCCTGTCTCGATAATCCTACGACTAGGGACCAAAATAAGGATGTGATTATAGACCACCCAGACCCCACTAGTGTGATCGCCATCACAACGCCGGTAGTCAAGCAAAACTCCTAAGGGCTCTACCAATATGTTTTTAGCGATATGTTAAAAGAAACATATACACATATTAAGATAGAAACAAACCAAGTAGCATAATACTATATCGAGCAAGACTGTCATAAAACCATATATATATATCCCAAGCCTCCAAAATGTATTATACAAACTAGTACTATACAATAATGGCCTCTAGGGCATACATATCTAACAAGCTCCCATTTGCACTAAAGGCCAGCAATTGGTGTACCGCATACCCAACGTCTGCACTAAGGCCAGCTGCCGGCGTACAGCATACACAATAGCTCAAAAAGTTGCTCGAACTGTGTTTGAGGGAGGGCCTTCGTGAATGGATCCGCTGTGTTGTCTTTTGTGTCCACTCTCCGTACCTCGATCTCCTGGCGATCAATGATCTCCCTGATCAGGTAATACCACCTTAAGATGTGTCTGGATTTCTGATGGGACCTTGGTTCCTTTGCTAAAGCTATAACCCCATTGTTATCGCAATACAAAGGTATTGGGTCAACAATGGATGGAACCACCTGAAGTTCACTAATGAACTTCTTCATCCAGACCGCCTCTTTTGCGGCATCGCTTGCAACAATGTATTCAACCTCCATCGTCGAGTCTGCGACGGTATCCTGTTTGGAACTCCTCCAACACACCGCCCCTCCATTGAGGGTAAACACAAAACCCGAGACAGACTTGCTGTCATCTTTGTCGCTCTGGAAGCTTGAATCGGTAAAGGACTCGACCCTGAGGTCTCCATTACTGTAAACCAGGAACATCTCCTTAGTCTTTCTCAGGTACTTGAGGATGTTCTTCACTGCCGTCCAGTGGTCCTCACCTGGGTCTGACTGATACCGGCTTACCACGCTGAGCGCGTAAGCTACATCTGGTCTTGTACATAGCATCGCATACATTATAGATCCTACCTCCGAAGCGTAGGGTATAGTGCTCATGCGAACCCTCTCCTCGTCAGTCTTAGGAGACATCTTCTTGGAGAGGGTAATTCCGTGCAATGCGGGTATGTTACCGCACTTGTAATCCTCCATACTAAATCTCTTTAGTACGGTCTCTATGTACCTGGACTGCGAAAGTCCCAGTAGTCTCTTGGATCTATCTCTGTAGATCTTGATCCCCAGAATGTATGAGGCATCACCCAGGTCCTTCATGGAGAACCGTTGTGACAAAAATAGCTTGACCGATTGTAGCATAGGAATGTCATTTCCTATCAAAAGAATGTCGTCCACGTACAAGACTAGGAACACGACAGTTCGTCCTATAATCTTCTTATAGACACAAGGTTCATCTTCATTCTTGATGAAATCAAATTCCTTGATTGCCTCATCAAAACAGATGTTCCAGCTCCGCGATGCCTGCTTTAATCCATAAATGGATTTAAGCAAATTGCACACCTTCCCGTTGCTCCCACTGTCTACGAAACCTTCTGGCTGATCCATGTAAACGCACTCTTCCAAACAGCCGTTCAGAAAAGCCGTTTTAACGTCCATCTGCCAGATTTCATAGTCATGGAAGGCAGCAATGGCAAGTAGGACCCGAATGGATTTAAGCATAGCCACTGGAGAAAAAGCTTCGTCATAGTCCACACCAGGTCTTTGACGAAAACCTTTTGCAACGAGTCTAGCTTTATAGGTTTCCACCTGCCCATCTACACCAAGTTTCCTTTTATAGATCCATTTGCATCCAACGGGTTTTACCCCAGGTGGAGCAATATCCAAGGTCCACACTTTAATGGTGTACATGGACTCCATTTCGGATTGCATTGCTTCCAGCCACTTATCAGAGTCCCTACTGATAATGGCCTGCCTGAAACTGGTAGGGTCATCTTCTTCAAAGATGCAATCCTCTCGATCCCCATCTAAGAGAAAACCGTAGTATCTCTCCGGCGGATGAGAAATCCTACCAGATCTGTGGAGTGGTTGAGGTTCGTCTGGGGTTATTGAATCCAGTGGTCCCTCCAAATTTTCAGTTATATTTTGTGGTCGCTGAATTTCTTCCAGTTCTACCGAACTCTCACTAGTTTCTTTTGCAAGAAACTCCCTTTCTAAAAAGGTAGCGTGACGAGATACAAACACCTTCTGTTCCTCAGTGTGGTAGAATAGATATCCTAGTGAGTCTTTAGGATATCCCACAAATTTACATAGAGCTGACCGTGCCTCTAGCTTTTCCGGTTTCTATGTTTTCACATAGGCCGGACAACCCCATATCTTAATAAATTTAAGACATGGCTTCTTACTACTCCATATTTCATTTGGAGTTTTAGGCACAGATTTGGACGAAACTTGATTCAAAAGGTATGCCGCTGTCTGAAGCGCATGTCCCCAAAATGAAAGAGGCAACTCGGCATTACTCATCATGGAGCGAACCATATCCAGTAGGGTACGATTCCTCCGCTCCGATACACCGTTGTGCTGTGGTGTATAAGGAGGAGTAAGCTGAGAGAGAATACCATTCTCTTGTAAGTAATCTAGGAATTCCGTGCTTAAGTACTCCCCTCCTCTATCACACCAGAGGATCTTGATACTTTTACCAGTCTGGTTCTCTACTTCGTTTCTGAATTCCTTGAATTTCTCAAAAACTTCAGATTTGTGTTTCATCAGATACACATATCCGAACCTAGAGAGATCGTCAGTGAATGTGATGAAGTACGAGAACCCACCCCTTGCATGTATAGACATCGGACCACATACATCACTATGTATGAGTCCCAAGAGCTCTGCTGCCCTTTCTCCATGTCCGGTGAACGGAGATTTGGTCATCTTTCCTTTGAGACAAGACTGACAAGTTTCATAAGATGAAAACTCGAACGTATCCAAGAGTCCATCTTTATGCAACTTACTTAGTCTTTTCTCTCCGATATGACCATGTCTACAATGCGACAAGTAGGATTCGTTCATATCTGAACTCTTCCTCTTGCGTGTGTTTTGTACATTGAGAACTGTATTCTGATTTAGAACGTAGATACCATTACACAGTGTACCTTCTGCAACCAGTACCTTATGAAGGTAGATGTTCATGATATTTCTATCAAGAACAAAGTTATATCCATCTTTATCGAGTAAAGAAACTGATATGATGTTGCAAACCATGGAAGGTACATAGTAGCAATCGTTCAAAATCATAGTATTGCCATTTGGAAACACTAGGTGATATTCACCGACGGCTGCAGCATTAACTTGTGCTCCGTTCGCTACTCTGAGCGACATATCACCAGGTACAACTCTCCTACTTTTTCTCAGTCCCTGCAATAGATTACAGATATGATATCCTGATCCGGTATCAAGTAACCAGGAGGTAGGGATGACCGTAAAGTAGTTCTCAATTACAAGAACACCTGAAGTAGATGCAAAACCATGCTTCTTCTTCAACTGGGTATCCTTGGAATCCATACAATCCTCTTTCCCTTACTCATACTTATGACTGTTGTCGTATGTTAGAGCCGAACCAACGTTCCCCAGCCCCGAATAAGAATTCGGATCGGTCAAGCGATACATTTTATTATCTTGATTAGGGCGTGAAATGGTTGCTACCTGGAGAGAGAGAAAATAAACACTCAGCGTGTACTCTTGCAAGATTAGATTGGTTTATTGATTTATCTAATCAGGATGGCTCCCACTATTTCCTCAAATTCTTCTTCAAACCCTAAAAGAAGAACTAGTCAGGATTAATCGCACGTCACAATACTTGCTTAACCTTTCAGCCAGGCTAGTGTTGGTACTTCGAGAGAGGTTTTCCAACACTTTCGCGAAGTTCCTTAATTAAATAACTTCTTTTCCCAGGAGGCGTAGCCCCGCTAACACCGTTCTAGACACCTACTTAGTTTATAGCATTGATTGTTAAGTGAAAAAATCTCCCGAGAGTAATCCAACTCATCAGTGGGATCGGGATCCAACTATCATTATGCGATGACCTAGATGGAATCCACTCTAGTCACCACACTTTAGAAGGTATGCTGAATCTGCAAGTTTCAATTTCTTTAGAAACTCCCGATGTGGATTTTTGCCCCTAGGACCCAAGTGACCTTGACGAATAATCAACAAATCAAATGGTCCTAGTCAAGTTCAACCCGTCGTTATCCAGGATTGCATTAGACCCGCCCGCATGATCCTTGACGAATAATCAACAAAATCATGCGACCGTCCTAACCAATCGCATCTATCAGTGCAACAGAGAATTATTATTTAGCTACCGTTCACTGTGCCTTGACGAATAATCAACAAATGCAACACGAATACTAAGTATTAATTTTCTGAAACGACGGAGGGCTACGGCTGGGTTTTTGGCGAAAAACCCGTTAACGTAATGAACTTGATGTAGTTGAAGGAACATGATAGCCTTTTTGAAAATATAGTGGCAAAAAACTCTTGCTAAAGAGGTCACTCCCTGTGAAGGGATCTCGGCTCTTTCCTCGTCGAATGAGGTGCAGGATATTCCAAACTGAATACCTCGATGCAAAGCAAGAATAATCGACTATAGTGAAGTTATTACCCTGACGCAAACTTTTTGTCCAAGGGGTCACTCCCGATGAAGGGATCTCGGCCCTTGCCTTGTCGACTGAGGTGCTGGGCATTCATAACCGAATAGCTCTATGCAAAACAAAATAGAGCGTCCTTGCAATAACAGCTTTTTGAAAAATTGTTCCAACAACGTTCTTTTTAGGTTAGTTTTCTTGCATTAATTTAATGTGTCCCATCAGTTAATCCTACCATTGCAGAAAACAACGAAAATATGATGTACGCTTATGCCATCCGCATTCGCCACGGGGCCCCGTCATTACCCATTAGGTTACTTATCTAACGACAGAGCGGGGGCTGGACTAGCGCGGATGCAAAACATAAGCAACGCCTAAATAGATATCATATAGATATATACACATCCGTCAGATGCAATGATAGCCATTCCAGATCACAGATGAACACATTGGATATACTAGGAATCCGCATTCCGTACGAGCCTGTAACGATGAGCGGATTACACGGTCGCGATGAATAGCTAAGACCCCACCCTAGACCCATACGGGTGCGACAAACTACCCGCCAAGTACCCGAAGCGAAGCAACCTCCCTCAACGCTATGAGTAGGCCACTCGGCACTTTGAGGTACCCGGTAGTTTGTGCACCCCACCTTGAGTCTATCCTAGGTGCAAAAACAGTAAAAGAAATTATACAATGACGGCTACAACCCTATCCCGGTTGTGCGGCCATATAAATAATATTACATCAATTTACATATTACATGAATTGAAAGATAAAGAAAACTCTCATCTCACAACCCCCGGCTATTCATCCGCGACAGTTCAATGAATTCATATACACATACCATCAACATTACAGATCACAGATATGTATAACCCCCACTAATCGACGTATAGAGATTAGCAGACGTTCAATACATATATCATATCACAGATATAACCCGTTAGCTAAAGTCTATAGAAGTTCGATCAAAATACGGATTTTAAACCACCCCAAAAACAAGTTTTGCTTTCTGTAAAATCTGGGCAGAAAAAACATATTGTAAAAATCCCAAAACACCCCACTGAACATACTGCAGGAAAAATTTCCCACGACCGAGTCAACTCGGCCGCGGATCTGCGGCGGGAGCACGCTCCTGCCGCGGTTCCGCGGTGCTTTGACCGAGTTAGTGGACCATTTTTCTTGCTTGTTCTTTAAAAACCCTGAGCCGATTTTTAGTACATTATTTAGTATTTTTTGAACAGAAAACAAAATCGGCAGAAAGTTGATATTTCGGGCATGTTTTGTGATTTTTTCTCCGATCGAACTTCTAGTTACTTTGCTAACATGTTAGATAGTGTTTAGCTAGGCTCTGATACCAATGTTAGGTCCACGTTACCCACCCTGGTCCTTTCGGGGAGGCGGAATAGGTAAAACGAAAATTTTCCCTAGCTAAGTAACATGGACCGTTTCATGAAGGATCATTGCTAAACAAAAACTAACAAAAACTATCAAAAACTACAAGTTCTAACTACTATGTAGAATGGTTATACCATGGTCTTGAACTCCTTCTCTTCTTGTTGTTGTCCTTCCTCTTGCTTGCTCCTTGTAGTTGCTTGAACGGATCCTCCTTGTCGTCTCCTCTTTGCCATTGATGGATCCACCAGAGGGTCTCGAAATTGAGCTCCAATCTCAACCTAGAGATGACTAAAGTGTTTGGTTTGCTAAACCTAATACCTTAGATTGAGTAGAGAAGAGTGATGGTGGTTTTGCCTCAAAGGTTCATGATTTCCAACTCATGGAACACTTGAACCTTGAGAGAGGAAGAGAAAGAGGGAGAGCTTTATTTCTTGCAGAGAGAAAGAGAATGATAGAATGAGCTCTCATAATCCAACCCTTCTCACAAAAGTGAGAATAATGATAATAATAATAATAATTTAGTATATGGTGATGGTTAGTTTCAATGACCATTATCATTTCATGCAATTATTGCATTTTGCAAACAACAAGCAAGCAAAAGTCATACCCATGAAATGATAGCCAAGAAATGATGATGGTCAACAAGTCCAAAAAGGTCAACCAGTCAACAAAGTTAACAAGTCAACAAAAGTCTAACATTCAACTCAACCATGGCACAATAATACAAAATTAATATTATTAATCATATATCATATTCTCATTAGGGTTTAAAGAAAAGTCAACGGTCAACAAGTCAACCAAAGCCAAATGGTCAACAACCCTAATGAGAATCCTCTGCCTCTGCCTCTGTCAACTGTACATACACACCCGCATCCGTGCTCCAAGGAACACGAATACACTGAGTCAAAACCAATCCGGAATCATTACTAGGATCTGGCTTAAACCAAAGCCCGCTAGTAACTACTGTCCGGACACCAAACGTGCACAAGTGCGCGGATGTGAACGAACCCCGTCGCAAAACCCTGCAACCTCTACTCTGTATTGCCCAAAGGCGAGTAACCCTCTGTGTGGGACTCTAAAGGCTCGACACTACGCTGGCAGTAGGTTTAGCCACATGCCACAAGCGGTACTAGCTGTACGTAACGGTCCCCAGGTAGATGCCGATAAGAAGACTAATGAGGTGAACCCATCGAACTCCTACTGAGCCTGAATGTGACAATCTCCGTACAGTCCGGTCTGTTCGTCTAAGAATATCGCATGGTGGGCCTAGGGGGTGGTAAACGTCAGTCCTCTAATAGCGTTACAAGTCGTGTCGGAGTGTAGCCCAAAACACCCTGAGAATCTACTGGAAAACCTACCAGCAATTCTCGCTTGCCCTGGCCAGGGACTTTGTGTAATGGCTCTCCTAGACACAGCGCGATATCAACCCCCAATACCCGGAGAGGCGAATCCGGTCTAACCGTCACTGCCTCCATGTGCATCGGGACTGCACCCAACTACTACCTATTTGCACGACTCAGTAGAGCCGTGGTAGGGTAGTAATCTAAGAACAGTGGAAACACACTTGAGGCGAAGTGACAGTGTTAAGTCAGCGGACTAAGCTGTACTCATGTCACCTGGGAACTGTTAACTGACGATAGGTATAATACCAACCAACAGTTCCCGAAGAGTCCTGTCCAGTTTACTCGTAACCTAACGAGCACCTGCATACTATCTCCAGTACGACGTACTGATGGCTGTGGGACAGACCATCTCCCATGCTGGGAAGAGAAGCGTATGCACCAGTCTACTCTGGAGTATCGATGCCCTGTCTCGATAATCCTACGACTAGGGACCAAAATAAGGATGTGCTTATATACTACCCAGCCCCCACTAGTGTGATCGCCATCACAACGCCGGTAGTCAAGCAAAAAACCTAAGGGCTCTACCAATATGTTTTTAGTGATATGTTAAAAGAAACATATACACATATTAAGATAGAAACAAACTAAGTAGCATACTACTATATCGAGCAAGACTGTCGTAAAACTATATATTTATCCCAAGCCTCCAAAATGTATTATACAAACTAGTACTATACAATAATGGCCTCTAGGGCATACATATCTAACATATGAGACCCTTACGGCTCATAAAGTCAAAAATCTTAGTCGACAGGATCCTAACCCTGTTCGCTAGGCCACCTTTTTCGTCATCGACAGAACCAAATGATGATTCGCTCCTGGAAATATCCCAGTTGTAGCGGTGCTGATGCCGAAATCGGTGTCTAATTCCAAGTTTGCAACAAGAAGCTAGCAAGCCACACATCATACGAAATAGCCAAAATGATGGGGCAACTTGCAACAAAAACAACAAGTAAAAAAATGTATGCATGCAAAATAGCCGAAATGATTGGGCAACTCGCAACAAAAAGCAACGAGTAAAAATTAAATAAATAGCCAAAATGATTGGGCACCGCGAAAATTGCCGAAATGATTGGGCAATCGCGACCTTCGCGACATAAAAGCTGAAATGATAGAGTATCGCGGAAATAAAAAATATATAAATAAAATTTATGCCCTACAGGTAATATCACATTAATCCCTGTGTACAATCCAGGGGCGCAAACGAAGAAGGAACCACACCTTCCCTCCTCAGGCTTCATCAGAAGAAGAAGCCAAATCTCAACGGCTCATAAACAACCCGGAGACCACTCCGATATTCGTCTCATTACAACAGACTCTACGTCATCCACATGACCCCGTTCGGAAATACGTCATCCACATGACCCCGTTGGGAAATGCGCTCTTTAATTGGCGCAAAGCGCCTGGTGCGCCACGTGGCACGCTGTCAGAACACACATTGTTCTGATGAATGCTATGCATTCAATACGAGACAAAAAATTGTCAGGATCGAATCCTCAGCATTATTAAAAGGGCCAAGCCCAAATAAAGGCTTAACAACCCAGAACAATAAAATGTTAAACATTTTAATTTTATTGGACTTAGCCCAATCTTGGCCATAAGTCCTCAACTTATATTTAATTGAGCCCATCTGCTCATGAATATTTATCAGATCTCAGTCCCAAACTGGGCTACAGATCTTACAAACAACTCACACCGGTTCGAGGGTACATCTCTTTACTCCTCTGATACCTGTCGTTATAATCCCTCAACGTCTTCAGAGAGGTGACGGGTCCCCGACAACCACACATTCCACGGACTGTGAGGCCCTTAAAATCATGGACTACGATGTCCTTAAACTTTACAGACTACGACGTCTTTAAACTACGGACTGTGGGGTCCTTAAACTCACAGACTACGACGTCTTTAAACTACGGACTATGGGGTCCCTCTAAACCCATGGACTACGATGTCCTTAACCTCGACCAAGATGTCCTTAAACTAACAATGGACCGTAATGTCCTTAAACTAATCGACCGCAATGTCCCTAAACTAAACAATATAGTCCAATTGCTCTCTTGTTGGATCTAAATGATCCCGTTAAGTTGATCTTAGTCTAGAAATTAGATTAGAGTATCCTTAACAAATGTTTAAGTTGACCTTAGTCTCAAACGAGACTAACGTATCTTTAAACCAAACTCTCAAATCCAAATCTAAGAAGATACGGATTTAGACTAATCCACGTCCTACGGGCGACAAAATAAATTAGTCTCAGTATACAATCCACGGGCAACCACAAACAAAACAAACACCCACGACACGAAGTGACCATCTGGAGAAGGAGAAAGTTGTTACCGCGATGCGGTAGCGTAATTAACTGCAGGGGCTTGCGCCTACAGGGAAGAGCGTCCCCACAATCAAAAACCCCTCAAACGAGGGGGAATCTGATGAAGTTTTCTACATCGGCCGCATCCGTTTAAACCTTCGATACATAGTGCCATAAATCAACTTGGCATCTTCGGAGAGGTGGACGGATAGCACCAATAAGCGTATGCCCACAGATTCAGGAGAGACGTCCGTTTTCACGGTTTTCGGCGGTAAACAAGTGAGATATAACTTTTTGATATTATTTCTGTGACATTTACCTATATCAGCTGGTGATTAGGTAAGGTGCATTAAACAGTGGTGTAATTCTTCTTAACCATAGTACAGTTTTCAACCTACGACGCACAGGGTTTGAGTTATTGAACTCAGGGGACTTATACAAAGTATTGTATGTTGTCCAGTGTCCATTAGGACAATGGGGTTGGTACTCGCACTGTATTTTTTTTACTCATAACTTCTCTGATTCTAGACATGTATTTCGTTGAAGTGCAAGGTTCAGATTTTGAGAAGTTATAGGTATAAGAATAAAGTAGAGAACCAATTGTTGGAAGTATCAGGATTCTTCGAGAAAGTCGAAGATGTAGATATTTGTATTTGATATTCCGTTAATAGTAATGGTTTTGAGAACTTATTTCTCTTTCAGGTTACTCATATATGGATGCACTCCTAGATGAGTAATGCTGATTGACCTTGTTCCATTTGGTTGATATGCACTGGAGACGGCTGCATGATTTTGAATCTTGTTCTAATTAAATTAATGCTTTTGTTTCTATATTAGATATATATAGAATCAATTTATATCTTCACGATGTTAAAGTATAGGGAGTTGTCCGGCTGATGCTTAAAACCAGAATCCGGATAAACTCAAGCCACATTTCAGTAATGGCTGTTTGTGGGTTATCCCGGGCTTTGACGAGGGTTAACTTTCTACCATCAGGAAGATCAATAGTTATATTGTTCTTGACTCGCCACAGTTTTAGTAAAATGGACTTTTTCAGAAAAACAAAAGTGGGAGTATAGTATAACTGGAAGTGATTCCAGAACCACAAACGATCACTGAAGATTTAATAGAAACTAAGGATTCAATTGTTTTTGACGTTCCATTAGCCACTCCGTAGATTTAGTGGGTAACCTCAGGCACCCGAGAGGTACTTCGGTCTTCTTAGAGACGGTGACAGGGAGGTTCTAGTTTACCCAGACTTGCCATTGCTGCTGTTCTAGACTATAAGACCCGGCAGGAGGATGAGTATAGCGTCATTCTAAACTAACTTTGGAAGTGCACGTGTATATGACTCTGCCATAGGGTGGTTGTAGTCAGTGGGAGCAGCGGAAGCATAGTGGGCAAGTAGCTTATGTCTATTTATAGACTAATGCAGGTATAGCGGAAATAGATCATCTATTTTTGATGTGACAGTTATAGGCTTTGACTTCATCAGAATAGGAGATGGATCTGGTAAGAAGGTAGTAGGGTGTGATGTCCTGGTATTTGGGATGACATGCACTTGATAGGAAGAGATATTCCTATACTACGATCGGATATATTGTGGTTGTCACAAAGTTGTTTCTCCACATAGGATATGGATATAATTTCAGGGTTTCTGGTTACTAGATTTATGGTTTTAGATATAGATTTGGGAAGTTTCCTAATCTGGGTACTTTGACATTATTCTAATAGTATTTTAGAATGGACGACTCCTGGCATGGTGGTGTACCTGCAGGTGATGGAGTCACCCTCTCTAAAGGTGTCTTACAGACTAAAGGAGAGAGGGGTCTGCATGATTAGCATATCACTTGCTTAAGAAATTGAGTTAATCATGAAATGTCAAGTACCACACCAGATATTGCTTTTGCACTAGATGCAATATGCAGATAAATTAATCCAATCCTGGAGAAACATTGGGAAGCAGTTATTGAACATAAGTGAATGTTCTAGGGAAATGGTAACGGCAGCCTCCTTCAGGTGACGGTTATCATTTCAGGCTTTCAAGGTAACCTGGATGACAGAGTGACTGTCAGAGTTATAGCTTTCCCTTCTTTTGAAGGACAGTATGTTGGACATGTGGTCCAAGCAGATACTGAGGAAAGGCATGGCGCAGAATAATGATTAAATTCAGTGGAAGATACAGTCTAGGAAGTTTGCTGGAATTGGAGTTCTTTTGTGAACTGGGTCCCATCAGATATCCAGACAAATTATAAGACAAGTATTGCTCATTTCGGGAGGTAGCTTTCTCCGCGAAGTTGAGATATAGAGTGATACAGAAAGAAACATTGGAGCGGATCCACTCACTGAGGCTATTTCTCGAACGCAATCAATTTCGCAAATGGGCTTTGCGAAATTGATTCATAGAGAAGTTGGGTGTTCGGTATCACACGGGCTGTGAGTATGCGACATCGCAATAATTGGCCTTAAGTGCAAGTGGGAGATTGTTGGCTATAGTGCCCTCAAGGCAATTATCATAGTCGCGGACTTGTGATTATGATGATTGAGATAGGACCTATACCGATAAAATAGTCTTACTCAAGATGATAGTATGCTATCTGGTTTGTCTTTATCATTATGTACATGTTGACAGAGCCCATAGGATTCTTGCTTGACTGCCAGCATTATGATGGCGATCATATATGTGGGAGCTGGGGTCTATAAGCACATCCTTAAATGTCCCTAGTCGTAGGAGTATCGAGACCGGGCATCGATACTCCAGTGTAGACTAGTGTATACTGATCGAGACCCCGACGAGGGGCGGTGGCCAGGTCTCACAAACCATTGGTGTTAGTTTGTTCACCTAAGATAGTATGCAGGTGCTCAATGGGTTATGAGTACACTGGATGGACTCGCCGGGAACCTGCTAGTTGGTATTATACCTATTGTCAAATAGCAGTTCCCAGGGGACATGTGTACAGGTTAGTCTGCCTACCTGTTATCTTCATTTGTCTCGTGTGAGTTCCCATTGTGCTTTGATTACTACCCTACCATGGCTCAAAGGAGTCGTGCAAACAGGTTTTAGTTGGGTACAGTCCCGAGCCACATGGAGGCAGTGATCGGATCGTCGGGGATTCGTCTCTCCCGGTATTGGGGGTTGATGTCGCGTTGTGCACGGGTGACCATCACCAGAAATCCATGGCCCTGGTGAACGAGAATTATCGATCCAAGATCGATAGTTTCTCAAGGGATGATGGGTTACATGCCGACACTAAATATTGCGTTGTTAGGGGTCTGACTTTATCCACCCCCTAGACTCGATATGCGATACTCTTAGACGAACAGACCGGACTGTACGGATATTGTCACTGTCAGGTTCAGTAGGGGTTCGGGATGAGTTTGCTCGTCGGCCTCTCTTTCGCTCAATATCTGGGTAGCCGTTACGTACAGCTAGTGCCGCTGACGTGCTTGTGGTTAAACCCACTACCAGCGTATTGACGAGTCTTTAGAGTCCCACACAGAGGGTCTTCACGGTTCAGGCGAAATGGTGTAGATCACGTATGTTGATACATATAGGTGTCCGATTAAATATGTGCATCTGCTGCGCAGACTTTAATCGGACGGTTGATAATACTAGCGGCTTAGGATTATGCCAGATTATTAAATCAGGTTTTTGATTTAATAATTTACATATGTATATATATATATGTATTCTAGTATTATTGTTCGCTATTTATTTTCTCTCTTGGCTATTCGTATTTTGTACGAATACGCGTATATGTATTTCGATACATGTACCGGGAAGTATTCCGTATTTTGTACGGAATAGCTTCTAGAAGTTGCCACCTCATTTATATGATTTTCAATTTATGGAAATTCATTTGTTTAATAAGTGAGGTGGAAGGTGTGAGGTGGCATGAACATGGTTCATGGTATGGGCAAAGTATGGTTGGATTTGTTTATTGCAAATTGGAGATTTTTTTGATGGGAGAGAGAGAGGGGGACGGCTACTTTATGGATGGGGGTTCATTTCATTTGGTTATATGATTGATTACACAAATTAGCCCACTCTCTCACTCTCTCATGCTTCAAAAGAAAAACTTAGCCACTTTTGTTCATGCCATATTTGTTTTTGCTCACCTCTTCTTTATCTTTTATTGTTGCTCACTTGAGCTTATGGATGAGAGAAAAATTATACTGACACACTACTACACCTCGACTCTCCATCGCTAGCAACTATGGAGCGTCGGTTACCTCGTTCGACGAGGTTGGAGCTTGTGTCGTTTCCCTCCGGTGGATCATCGGAGAGGGAGGAAGACCGGCAACCAAACCACATCAAGGAGCCGCTAGGAGCTTGGAATGAAGACCGAAGGACACGGATCAACTCGGTATAACGATTCTAACCTCTTAGTTAGCATGCTAGATTAGGGTTTAAGGTTGATCCGTAAATCGGGTAACGGTAGCGGCAGTTTAGAAATTTTTGTTCCGCATTTTGGCCGTGTTTCGATGGCCGGGGCACTGCCGCAACCCAACAGTTGTTCGAGTTGCTTCGGTTTGAAGCGGGAGCCCGTATTAAGAATCCTCGAGGTGGATCGTCTTCGACGAGGGAGACCGGAGAGCGTACTTGTTCGGGGCAGCCGGCGAGGTGCTTGGGAAGAGATTGAAGACCGAAGGACACGAATCGATCGGTATAATCTCTAAACACTTTATAGATTGCTAGTAAACCGTTAATGGTTCGATCCGGGTAATTGGTTGTGGTATCGCCAAGTTTTACAAATTTTTGTTCCGCATTTGGCCACGGATTTATGGCTGGGGCGCTGCCGTAACCCAACAATATCTAGATATTTTTATACTTGAGTTAAGCAAAACATTGGGCAACAAAAACTATGGGAAATGAAACCATGGTTTTGACTTTAGTCAACACAAAAGAAGATTGTAGAAAATCAACCATGATTTTATTCCCATTTTGTTTTTCTCAATAATCAAAATATATACATATGTTACCATGTGAGTCTTGCATTGCCATCACCAATGTATCATCAACCATGACACATGTATGCATGCATGTGTGCATCCATATCAATATATACATACACTCATGCATGCATCATAAAGAAATATGTTTTAATAAATGAGCTAATGGACTTAATATTAAATCAACACTTGATTTAATAACTCGGTCATATCACATACGGTCCGTCCAATAGTAAACACCCGATTAAAATACTGTATCAAATACACACATTTAATCGAGCTCCCGCGCATATCCCATATGCACCCCACATCATTTCTCCCGAGCTAGGAAACCCCTTTGTGGGACTTTTAGACTCGTCAATATGCCAGCAGTAGGCTGTGATCATATCACATACCCATAAACCGTCAGCGGCACAAGCTGTACGTAACGGCTCCCAGGTATTGAGCGATCAGAAGAAAAACAAGCGAACCAGTCAAAACTCCCGTCAAGCCAACTGGATGTCACGCCCTGAATCGTTTCCACACGTGACCGACACTTAACCACGCAACGTCTACAGGTGTAACGCGACTAAGTAAGCCGAACCCAGAAATCAAAACCATATAAAAGTAACGAGTGTTGAAAACATTTAGTAAAAACATTTAGAAAACCTTAAATAGCTCAATAATGTTCTTTTAAAGTCACGTTATCATTTAAATAATTTTGGCAGCATTTCCTTTGTAAAAGTAACCCCGAAATCGAGTATAACAGGATATAAGTGAAAATGAGATCTAATGAAATAAAGCATCCCCAAACGGGAGCAATCACGCCCAACGGCGGAAACCATCACCACAAGAGTAATATACGACGCCGTAGCGAAGAATGAGCAATAAGTAAACATCACAGAATAATAAACTGCATATATAAACAGTCGGCTCCCACGGGCTCGACACCAGAATACAAAAATATACATTATCGTCCTCACACTGTCTCTAAGTCCAGTACATATATGGTAGATGGAGATACTAGATACAAAAGAGTGTACAATAAAAGTAACCAGATACCACAACCCACCTAATAGCAAAATAGCACCCGCACCAGCTGTAGTGGTATCTGTAGCCAAAAGATGCAAAAAGGCAGCCTGCCGCGACTACTCCGAGGGGCAACCTGCAAATACTGTAGCACAACGGGGGTGATTTGCCAACTCGTGAATAGAGATAACATATAAAGGAAATCGTGAGCATGCACGTACTGCGCTACTCTATCATATGCCAGCAAGTAAGATCTATATGGGACAAGCAGTAGGTGCAATAATCATGCAAATGCTCTTTCAGATAAAATAACCACAGGATGAGATACATGATAATCAATGCTGAGCATGGGATAAATAACATCTACACGGAATATCAACGTGGAAAAATAATCGGTGCCCAAAACTGCACCCAAATCCCAAATAAACTCAGGCGCCGGCACTCTCCTCGGCCCTCAAATCCTGTAAATCTCTGAGAATCACGAGTGCCCAACATCGGCACTCAAAATATCATAAAATACTCGTGTCCAGTATCGACACGCAAATCCTCATATATCGGGCTCCGTAAGTCCGGGTCAGCCCACGGGCTCCGTCTGCGGTATCGGCCCTCGGCCCCGGCAGTACGGATCATCCCGCATCCTTCTCTCGACTCTGGTCTGTATCCTCCGGATAACCGCCAGGTCAAACCAATCACCGGTAGGTACTCACCCACCTCCAGGCTAAATCGGCAAAACCCATCGATCATCTTTCCGAGGGGAACCATACCGGGTCCACCACGAACCCGCAAATGGATCATCCAACACCTCGAATCGGGTTTCAAGCATACGTCTCAGCACCGAGAAAACGCGTGGTGGACGCACCAAAATATCATATCACGAGAAACCGGGTGCATCTTTTCTCAAATAATCTCACGGTCCTCAAACCAGAAATCACATTAAATCCAACACCAATGAGTAAATCAAATGCGATATGCTATGTACATCAAGCCATAATATAGGTACAAAGGGAAACCGCTTTTTAAAATAGTTTCAGTTTTTAAAGACATCATGCGGCTCCCAATTTCTATGAAAATCATATCGAATCATATGTGAAATGAACTACAACAATATAATCATGGCAATTCTACAGTGAGTGTGTCATGGCAATTACTAACGGTGTGTGTGTAACATGCAGGTTAGTGCTCGTGCAACATGAACCGTTAGTAATAGTGCGGTGTTCTATCAATTCTAAGTTTACATACAGATAGCAGGGAATGCAGTATGCAACAACAGTATCCATGACAGTCAATGGGGTAAATGCAACATATAGCTATAAGGTCCTATCAGCCCTGACGCATAACGCCATGCGGGCGATATCCCCGTAGATGTTAAATCAACTCACCGAAGTCTCGCGCTATGTGTAGCCGACGACTTGCTTCCCCTTCTTCGCAGTGTCCGTCTCACTCGCCTACGAACCTATAATTACACAATATAACACACATAAGCTCAAATCCACAATAATGCGATATTAGGGTCAAAATAGAAACCCACGTCGCAAACCAAGCGCGCGTGTGCGCGATACGCTAAAACGTGTGATTAAGCGTCTGAAACTACCTCGACGCGTCGCGATACGCAGAACACCCCAAACCCACATACGTATCACGTGTGTCGCGAAGATTTAAAATACGAGAAACAGGTAATTAGCTCCAGATTTTGATACAGAAAGATTTTTGCAAAACTAAACATACCTTAAAACCCCACATAACAGCAGACACCCATCACCAAAACCTCAACCCCCATGTCACCAATCTGGCCGCAATTTGCGGCCAAAAGTAATATTTCGGCGGCCCAGGTTGGGAGCCTGCCTGCCGTGCTTCGTGTGTGTTTTCTACTCCTAGAGTACGTGCTCCAGTAATTACAATTTTATTCTGAAATAATCAGAGTGCAAGCAGATTTCAACAGAGTCCCAAAACCAGTTAAAAAGCACATTTAGCACAAAATTGATACTTCAGGGTATTTTTATTTAATCTGAAATGAAAACTTAGTTTGAACGGCTCTAATAGCACTTAAATGAGTTAACCAAGCCATAAAATTCCCAACTTATCATATACTTCACAAAATTCCTTTCAATATCACAAAAAGCACATAAAAACATGATTTTTAGCTAAAATACTACAAATTATGAGAAAAGGTGTTAAGTGTGAGTTTAATACCTCCCAAAATCCATAGGAAAACCCAAACTTCCAGCTCTTTCCTCAAGTATGCAGACTTGCCTCCAAACTCCCCCCAAAAGCCATTTTTCTATGGTTTTGAGTGCAAGATTGAATGGTTCTTGTTTAGGTTTTGAACAAGAATCAAAAGAGAAGTGAAAGATCAAGAACAAGGTGATGAAAATGGGGTATTGTTGCTGCTGGAGCTGCTGTTTCTTCTGCTGAAATTTCAGCAAGAAAGAAAAGAGAGGGAAAAGAAAAGAGAGAGAGAGAGAGATGCCTCAATAAATGCTCACCATGCCTCATTAAATGCACACCATACCTCTTTCTTTTCTCTCAAATCAATTTCTTTTGTTTTAAAAGGAAAAAGAAAATGAAAATTTTAAAAGGGTGAGAAGGAATAAGTATGTGCCACTAAAATGCTAAGTGTGCAAGCAAGCACACTAATCCTCATCAGGAAAGTAATTAAGGAAAATAATTCTAATTAAAAGAACACATAGCTAAATTAAAATTAATTAAAGATAATAAACCACGTTTAAGATATATGAAACCCCCATTCATCTCAATTGGACTAGATAAAAAGGAAATTAAGGTTTTACGGGTTTCATGAAAACACGCATCAATATTATCTAACGCGAAATAACCCTAAACGTGTTTTCAAAGTGTTACAATCTACCCCCCTTAAAGAAATTCGGTCCCCGAATTTAAAAATATAACAACATGTACCTTCAAAGAGATGGGGATATCTCTTCCTCATCTCGCTCTCGGTCTCCCAAGTGACCTCCTCGCTGCTCGGGCTACGTCAAAGTACCTTGACTGACGGTATGTCCTTCGATCTCAATTTCTTCACTTGACGATCCAAAATGATCACCGGCTGCTCTGCATAGGAAAGGTCACGCTCAAGCTGAATCGTCGGGTGCTGAATCACATGCGAAGGATCATGAAGATATCTGCGGAGCATCGATACATGAAATACGGGGTGCACATCTGGGAAACTAGGCGGAAGGGCCAACCGATACGCAACTGCACTAACGCGCTTGAGGATCTCGAAGGGGCCCACATATCTGGGACCAAGCTTCCCCTTCTTCCCAAATCTCATCACGCCTTTCATTGGGGAGACGCTCAAGAAAACATGATCACCAACAGAAAACTCAAGTCTGCGCTGACGACGGTCCGCATAAGATCTCTGCCTACTCTGGGCTGCCCTCATCCTATCGTGAATCAACTGGATCTTCGCGGTCATCTCCTCAACAATCTGTGGCCTTAAGATACTGCTCTCACTGAGCTCCGTCCAACAGGCGGGCGATCTGCATCTCCTCCCATAAAGAGCCTCAAACGGTGCCATCTGAATGGTCTCCTGGTAGCTGTTATTGTAGGAGAACTCTACTGAGGGCAAATGATGATCCCAGCTACATCCGAAGTCTAATAGGCACGCTCTGAGCATGTCCTCGAGAGTCTGAATAGTCCGCTCCGGCTGTCCGTCAGTCTGCGGATGAAATGATGTGCTGAAACTCAAGCGGGTGCCTAAAGCCTCCTGAAGCCTCTGCCATAGTCGGCTGGTAAACTGGGTGCCTCTGTCGGACACGATACATGTCGGAACTCCGTGCAGTCGTACGATCTCGTCGATGTATATCTGGGCATACTAAGCAAATCCGAAAGTCGTCTTCACCGGTAGAAAGTGAGCCGCTTTCGTCAAACGATCCACGATCACCCAGATGGAGCCATACCCTCGACTAGTCCTGGGTAAACCCACAATGAGTCCATAGAAATCTGTTCCCATTTCCACTCCGGAATAGGCAACGGCTGTAGCTCTCCCGCGGGCCTCTGATGCTCGGCCTTACTTGCTGACAAGTTAGGCATCTCGACACGAAATCTGTGATGTCCCTCTTCATACCGTCCCACCAGTAAACATCTCTCATATCGTGGTACATCTTGGTGGAACCTGGATGAACACTGTACACCGAGCGATGTGCCTCCTCAAGAATCTCACGCCGCAGTCCCTCAGCATCTGGTACGCACAGTCTAGTCCCAAATCATAATATCCCCTGATCATCGATCACGAACTCGGAAAATCTGCCCTGTCCCATCTGTGTCCTGATCTCTGAACAACAGTCATCACTGAGATGTGCCTCATGTATACGGTCAAGCAACTGTGGGCGTGCACGAACATGCGCAATCTGTCCTCCGATCGGCGTAAACTCGAACTGTACCCGACTGTCGCATAAAATCTGCCAATCTGCCGACGACTGCCTCTGCACTTCGCTCAAACAAGATAAACTACCCCCGGGCCTCCTGCTCAAAGCATCCGCCACCACATTAGCCTTGCCCTGGTGGTACAAGATCTCGCAATCGTAATCCTTCACTAACTCCATCCATCGGCGCTGTCTAAGGTTCAGGTCTCGCTGCTGGAATATATACTTTAAGCTCTTGTGATCAGTGAATATCTGGCACGACTCACCGTAAAGGTAATGTCGCCAGATCTTAAGTGCAAAGACCACTGCAGCCATCTCCAAATCGTGAGTGGGGTAGTTCTGTTCATGTTTCTTCAATTGCCGTGAAGCATACGTGATCACCCTGTCATGCTGCATCAATACACATCCTAACCCCACTAGAGAAGCATCACAATATACCACAAATCCGCCTGACCCTAAAGGCAATGATAATACTGGCGCCGTAGTCAGTAGAGCCCGTAACTGCTGAAAACTGTGCTCACACTACTCCGTCCAAACGAAAGGAACTCCCTTCCAGGTCAATCCGGTCAACGGTGTAGAAATACGGGAGAAGTCCTGCACGAATCGCCTGTAGTAGCCGGCCGGCGCTAGGAAGCTGCGAATCTCCGTAACTGATGTGGGTCTGGGCCAACGCTGAACGTCCTCGATCTTCCTCGAGTCTACATATAAACCGTCTCATGAAATCACATGCCCCAAGAAGTCTACGCTGTCCAGCCAGAAATGACACTTGGAGAATTTGGCGAAAAGCTGATGCTCCCTCAAGGTCTGCAGTGTAATCCGCAGGTGCCGCTCGTGCTCGTCTCTGCTCAGGGAATACACCAGAATATCGTCAATGAATACAATGATGAACAAATCAAGATATGGACGGAAAATACAGTTCATCAAGTCCATAAATGCTGCTGGCGCATTGGTGAGTCCGAACGACATCACCAAAAACTCGTAATGGCCATAGCGCGTGCGGAAAGCTGTCCTAGGAATGTCCTCCTATCGAACCCGCAGCTGATGGTAGCCTGAACGCAAATCGATCCTCGAAAAGTATCCTGCCCCCTGAAGCTGGTCAAACAAATCGTCGATGCGTGGCAAAGGATACCTGTTCCGCACTGCAACCTTGTTCAGCCGGCGGTAGTCGATACACAAACGCAAACTACCGTCCTTCTTCTTAACAAACAGGACCGGAGCATCCCAAGGAGAAACACTGGGTCGAATAAGTCCCTTGTCCAGCAAATCTTGCAACTAACCCTTCAATTCTCTAAGTTCCGCCGGGGCCATCCGATAAGGCGGTATAGAAATAGGCCCCACGCCAGGAACCAAATCAATACATAAAGAAATGTCGCACTCGGGCAGTAACCCAGGAAGCTCGTCAGGGAACACATCAGGGAACTCGTTAACAACCGGAACCTGATCCAACGGAACTTCTGTAGCTCTAGTATCACAAACATAGGCGAGAAATCCCTGACATACCCTCCTCAAAAGCTGTCCAGCGCGAAAAGAAGAAATCAAACTGTGAGGGGTGGCACCACGGTCCCCCAACACAACAAAAACCGACTCGCCGGGAAAACAAAATCTAACTGTCTTCTCACGGCAGTCCACAGAAGCATAGCACGTGGCTAACCAATCCATGCCCAAAAGAACGTCGAAGTCCAACATCTCAAGAAGGATCAAGTCGACAGGAAACTCTCTCTCGCCAATACAGACGGTACAGGATCGGAACACGTGCCTAGCAACAAACGATTCTCCCACAGGAGTGGTCACAATAAGCGGCTGATCAAGCAAACCAGACTCTCTACCCAAACTCGGCATAAAGTGTGTGGATACGTACGGGTGCGTGGATCCGGGGTCGAATAACACGTGTGCATCAACCGAATATACTGGAAGGATACCTGAGACCACCGCATTGGACGCCTGCGCGTCCTGATGCGTCGAAGCAAAAACTCGCGCCTGTCCTCCACCTGTGACTGACTGTCCTCTGCCTTGGTCGCCCCGTCCTCTCTGAGCAAATCCTCCATGCCCACGACCTCTCTATGTATGAGTCTGACGAGGAGTAACAGTAGGTACAATAGGCAACGCCCTCTGGGGTGGTGAAGGTGGTAAGGTGACGTGCGGTGCTGCTGTCTCCCTCCGGTGTATCTCAGGACAATCTCTGATGAGGTTAAGTAGACTGCCGCATCTATAGCAACCCCGCGACGACTGCTGACTCTCCCGTGGATACGAACTAAACATCTGGCCTCGTCCCTAATCTCTGCCACTCCCCGTACCGGAACGATACCTGTCGCGGCGTCTGAATGTCTGTCTCCGTGCTGATATACCAGTACGAACTCTCTTCGGGTCTGGAACTATCGAAGTATCAGCAAGGCGCTCCTCGACTTATAGGGCTACGTCTACCGTTGCTGCATATGTCTCGAAATGCTGCGCGCTGATCGCAAGGAACAGTGGTGTAAGCAAGCCTTAGACAAATCTCTTGACTTACAACTCCTCAGTAGCCACTAGATACGGGGCATAGATAGATAGCTCTATGAACAACACATCATACTCTGCCACTGACATCTCCGGAGTCTGGCATAAGGACTCGAACCTGCGTTCTCTAGCATCTCTGACGCTCAGTGGAAGGAAGCGGCCAAGGAATAGCGCCACGAACTCTATCCAGGTCATAGGAGGAAGACCTGCTGCTCTGCCCTTCTCGACTGATTCGCACAATTTCTGTAGGGTTCCTAGGCACACTAAGGAGGTTCCACAAGGCATCAACCATGGCAAACAAAAATTTTCCGGTGCCGAGAAACCCTAAACTAGATCGTTAACTAGAAGGATAGGCGAAAAGCAAGCAAGCAAACGACTTTGCTACTATGTGAAAGGGATTACAACCTTTGTAGATCCGGTCCACCACTTCTTTAGCTCCGTGTTGACGTCCCTCCGCTGCGATCATCGGATCCCGGACTCTAGAAATGGTTTCGTCGGAGAAATGATCGGGCTAGGTCATTGACTTCGAGGCCGAAGATGATCTACGTCGGGGAGACTCAAACTCAAGCTATTCCTTCACTTGGTCGAAAACTTTGTGAAGAGAACACCCTATACTACATGGCAAATGGTAGAGGATGAAGAAATAGGAAGTGGGTTCACTTTAGAATTGGATTTCTCACTCTTTTTCTCATGATGCCATTGGAGCTAGCAAGCTTTTTCAAGCTTGATGAAGATGAAGAAGAAGAAAGAATGATATCAATTTTTTCCAAAATGAAACTTATCCAAATGAATAATGGCACCATGGTTGAGTTAAGCCCTCATGCTTAACTCATGTAGAGATTTAACCAAACCATTAGATTAAAGGTTAGGTTAAAGAATATCAAAAGAAATGACAAAAGAGTGGACTTTGTCAAAGCTTCTCCAAGCTTCTCCAAGCTTGATAACTTTGACTAAGTTAATCCCTTTTGTTAAATCTTAAGATGAAACAATAACCCTAATCTTGGTATGAATCTCATACATACATCTTGTATGTATCATCAAACATGATACAAACATATGTACACAAATACATATCATATATACACTTATGCACAAACTAGTGAGAAAACAAATCTTAAGTGAAACAATACTAGTTAATATAAAGTAATATATCAAATATATAATTATACATTAAATCATTAAATCAATACTTGATTTAACGATCCGGTCATATCGCATATAACCGACTAATATCAAGTGTATGAATGTATCGAATCAACACTTGATTCGGTAACCCGGCTATATCACATATAACCGACCGATGATACAAATCGCGAGAATAGAATACAGTATCACATACTGTTATTATTCTCGGTCCCGCACATATCTCATATGTGCTCCTATTTCGTTTCGCTTGAGCCAGGAAACCCCTGTGTAGGACTCTAAAGACTCGTCAATACGCCGGCAGTAGGTGATGATCATATCAAACACCCACAAGCCGCAAGCGGTCTGCTAAACGTAACTGCCACCCGGGTATTGAGCGATCAGAAGATCAACGAGCAAGCCCGCTCACACTCCAGTGAATCCAATGAGTAACACTACCGTACAGTCCGGTCTGTTCGTCTGATATGTCGCATATCTCGTCTAGGGGTGGTAAACGTCAGACCCCAATAACTCGATAAGTCGTGTCGATATGAGGCCCATAACGGGTCGAGAAACTACTGGTAACACTTACCAGTAAATCCCTAAATCAGCCTTGGCCAAGGACTTCCTGTTATAGCCAATCGAGCACTGCGCAACATCAACTCCCTATACCGGGAGAGACGAAACCCCTCCTATCGCTCATTGCCTCCATGTGATTCGGGACTGCACCCAAAAGCCACCATTTTGCACGCCCTCTTGGACGTGGTATGATGGAAATCAAAGCACAGTGGGAATCACACAAGACTCTATGACGATCTCGGGTCTACAGACTAACCTGTACCAGTGTCACCAGAGAACTGCCATCTGACGTAAGGTATAATACCATCAGGGAGTTTTCGGCGAGTCCGTCCAGTGTACCCAGTCTCTACTGAGCACCCGTATATCATCTCTGATGTCAAACACCAATGGATATGGGATCATCCATCGCCCATCTGTATGGGTCGAGAAGCTACACACTAGTCTACTCTGGTATATCGATGCCCCGTCTCGATACACCCACGACTAGGGACCTTGAAGGATGTACTTATGGACTACCATGTCCCCACTAGTATGATCCGCATCATAGTCCAGGTAGTCAAGTACACATCCTAAGGGCTTTACCAACAAGTAACAGAGAGACAATCAGTGAACACGTTAAGTTAAAGAGTAACCAGATAGCATACTATCATATCGAGCAAGAAAGTCATCCCTATATATGTCCAAGCATCCACTACAATATACATCCTATGTATAGTAATGGCCTCTAGGGCATACATATAACTAACAATTTCTGCGCAAGACCTTCCAGGCGAAAGTTCGCGAACTCGGCCTATCTCGCATCTGCGCATCTGAGGGAACGCATATCCGAGTCATCCTATCAATGAAAGACTGTGGGTCCTCGGCTGCATCGGTGCCTATGAAAACCGGAGGCTTCAGCCTCATAAACTCTGACAGCGATACTGTAATAACCTCTGTAGCTGTAGGGACAACTGCCTGTGCTGTGGGTATCACCGCGTTCTCTGCAACGGGTGGAACTACCTCTGGTCGCTATGCTCGAAGTGTCTCAACTAGAGATCCCATCATCTGGCGCATCTCCTCCATACTGGATCCCACTGCCTGGCGCATCTCCTGCATACCAGCCCCTAACATGGCAATCTGATCTGTCACGGGAGGAACAGCCTACTCGGGCACAACCGGTGTACTACCCGGATCTGTCCTCGTCTCAGACGAATCAACTCTAATCTCGGCCCTCGCGGCCGCTCTCTGCGCCCTCGTAGTCTTTGGCGGCATAATGGCTGAAAATAAATTAGGATTCGATAAGAATACGGAAATCGAATCACAAGAATATATATACTCAAGAAGGAATTTAAATCAATAAGTCCTAAGGTCGCCTTGGCGGAGTACCGTGTCGTGAGTATGCCGCGGAACATACACACGCTACGCCACTCTGCTTCAGCTACCTACTCCATCATACCAAGGTCATCCAACACTCCGAAAGGGAAAACCTACGCTCTGATACCAACTTTGTCACGACCCGAATCATTTCGACCCGTGACCGGCACTTAACCACGCAATGTCTACAGGCGTAATGCGACTAAGTAAGCCGAACCCAGAAATCAAAACCATATAAAAGTAACGAGTGTTGAAAACATTTAGTTAAAACATTTAGAAAACCTTAAATAGTTCAATAATGTTCTTTTAAAGTCACGTTATCATTTAAATAATTTTGGCAGCATTTCCTTTGTAAAAGTAACCTCGAAATCGAGTATAACAGCATATAAGTGAAAATGAGATCTAATGAAATAAAGCATCCCCAAACGGGAGCAATCACGCCCAACGGCGGACCATCACCACAAGAGTAATATACGACGCCTTAGCGAAGAATGAGCAATAAGTAAACATCACAGAATAATAAACTGCATATATAAACAGTCGGCTCCCACGAGCTCGACACCAGAATACAAAAATATACATCATCGTTCTCACATTGTCTCTAAGTCCAGTACATATATGGTATATGGAGATACTAGATACAAAAGAGTGTACAATAAAAGTAACCAGATACCACAACCCACCTAATAGAAAAATAGCACACGCACCAGCTGTAGTGGTAGCTGTAGCCAAAAGATGCAAAAAGGCAGCCTGCCGCGACTACTCTGAGGGGCAACCTGCAAATACTGTGGCACAACGGGGGTGAGTTGCCAACTCGTGAATAGAGATAACATATAATGGTAATTGCAAGCATGCACGTACTGCGCTACTCTATCATATGCCTGCAAGTAAGATCTATATGCGACAAGCAGTAGGTGCAATAATCATGCAAATGCTCTGTCAGGTAAAATAACTACAGGATGAGATACATGATAATCAATGCTGAGCATGTGATAAATAACATCTACACGGAATATCAACGTGGAAAAATAATCGGTGCCCAAAACTGCACCCAAATCCCAAATAAACTCAGGCGCAGGCACTCTCCTCGGCCCTTAAATCTTGTAAATCTCTGAGAATCACGAGTGCCAAACATCGGCACTCAAAATATCATAAAATACTCGTGTCCAGCATCGACACGCAAATCCTCATATATCGGGCTCCGTAAGTCCCGGTCAGCACACCGGCTCCGTCTGCGGTATCGGCCCTCGGCCCCGGCAGTACGGATCATCCCGCATCCATCTCTCGACTCTGGTCGGTATCCTGCGGATAACCGTGTCACGACCCAAGTTTGGATGTGACAGGCACTCAGATTATATCATATCTAAAGATATGCACAATCCAAGTAAGCCAAAAACCAAGATCAAAATACCTTATTTCGGAATTATTTATGAAAATTTAGTTTTTAAGTAGAAATCTCAAGTTATTAAGTTTATTCATTAAACAAATAATAAAGGTTAAGTTTGGTTGTATTCCGGGTTGGAATCAACAATACTAACAATAAACATGAATATAAACATATAATGAACATCACTGAATCTCATAAAGAAAGAAGTTATGAAACTGATCAACCGATCTCAACTGTACATATATTTACCAACTCTCTTTTCTAAGTCAAAATACAAGTCTGATGGAGTTTTTCTAGATACAAAAGTACAAAATGGAAGGTTATTACACATGTAACCTACCTATCAAAAGATGGAAACAACAGCAAAAGTGATCCTGCCTCGCAGCTACCCGTCCACTCTATCCCTGCAAGGAACTGTGGCACAACGGGGATGAGTTGCCAACTCAGTGAATACGACTAACATATAACGGCGAATAAAGTAAATATGGTAATCATGCTAATGAACATGAATCAATATGATATATGAGTATATGTGAAATCCAACAATAAATCCCATCATACTTCTGAAATCACAACTCAATATAAATCATCTCTCGGTGTCTATCAACGACACAAAACTTTCATTTCTTATAGGCATCATTCCCCGAATGATCCTATACCCATAATATCGGTCGTCATCCTCTAGATGCACGCCGCATATTTCTATAACCAATATCCGGAATCGAGTAATCTCGCTAGGCTCCCCCGTCTTAATACGGCTATCCTGCCCCTCGGTCTCGACCGGGTCCACCCTGTATCCAACTGTATATCTCCCCCACTCAGTATGGATAACGTAAATCCGCGACCGTATATCTCCCCCACTCGGTCCGGAATAAAACCAAAAACATAAATCATCTCAGGGTGGACATGTCACATCAATCATGAAAAACTGGATTTATGTAGTAGTACTCAAAAACTCTAAATCATAAATCCTCAATTCTGCATCTATCTCATATCCAACATAGAAATATGCATAAAGCAACAGGATGTAAATAATGAAATCTACCAATATACTTGACATGTGAAATACGATATAATTCATGTTAATAAGTATGATATTTAAGTGTATGTGACATGGCAATATCGACGAGGTGTGTGTAGCATATAAGATGTGCATGTGGCACGACTCGTCGATACTTGTGAAGTGTTCTAACAACTAAGCAATATACAAGTATTTTAATGAATGAAATTCTAATAATTAAACATGATGATATGAATATCACATTAAGTAAAACCATGGGCGAAACACGCCATCTTTACTAAATTCCCCGGTAGATGTTTAGTCTACTCACCGGAAAGTCGAATCTACTCCGGAATCGCTAATCCCTTCTCTTTCCTCGCGGCTTCCGTACTTCTCGTATCCGCGTCTAAATATACCAAGTTAACGCGTATAAGAAAAATAGCTATTCCGACATAACGGAAATAGAAACACGCTAACCCCCATAAGTTATATACTAACTGATCTTATCAAGCTATTAAACACTTAGTCTTGCTGGATTTTATCCCAAAACTGCACTGTTTCAGAAATTAACACGCGACGTAGTTTCGTCGTGTCGTATTTAGCGTTTTACGATTCCCTTTCCGACATATCTTCCCAGATTTTAATTACAGTAAAACTAAGTTAAATCAACAGTGCCAAAATACCCTAAATTGAACACTGTAGACTACCCAATTGACCAAACCCCCAAAGCTTCCCACTTGGCCGGCGACGCCGGCCAAAACCCTACTGTCGCCGGCCCAAAACCGGCGCCCTGCCTCCGTATTCTTGTGGTGTGTTCTATTTAATTCCTACATCATTTCTACTCTGTTGAATTCATTTAATTAAGTTTCAGAACACAGCAGATTCTAACAGACTATAAGTTTTAACTAAATACGATATTATGTGACATGTTCAATCTGTTTTAACTAATCTACAGAGTTTAATTTAGCTACTGAGATTAAGAATTTACCCTCCTATATTGCTGTAGGAATAACCCTCCAAAGATCTACAAGCTCCTTTTAGCTTGAAGATGAACCCTCTCCAAGAACAAGCTCCATCCTCTTCTTCTTCCTCTTATTTTCTTTTTCCTTCTTTAGTTTTCCTTTTCTTTTGATTTCCTTTCAGTTTGATTTTGTGATATGAACTGAAAATAAGCTATATATATGAGAGGATAAGGAGATAAGAGAAGGAGGAGGTGTCCTATGATGAAGGGTGTGCACTTCATGCAAGAAGGAGGTGGAGAATGGTGGTGGCATGAAGTATGAGGTGGTTTGGTGATTATCCTCTATTTTTCCCCTTTTCTTTTATTTTATTTTGAATTTCATTTCAGAACTGAATTGATAACCCCTTATTCACTTAAACCCTTGACAATCTTGTATTAGCATAAAACCTAACTTTGCAATTTAACTCCTCACAACTAACTTATTATAAAACACATCTTTTGTTAAAATGAAGCTAAAATTTTCATTAAAACCCTTATAACTTATTTAATTTACATTCAAAATTTCTAATTTAAATTGTATTACATATATCTTATGAAGATTGACATATTTGATTTTAATCATTTTATGATTTATCATCTTATTCTTAATTTAATTAAATTTATTTATTTCTAGCTTTTCCCTAATTGTTACAATATTCCCCCCTTAAGAAAATTCGGTCCCCGAATTTAAAATAATTACCTAGACATACCTATGAAAAGATGTGGAAATTTCTTCTGCATTGCTTCCTCCGTCTCCCAAGTAATCTCCTCGCGATCCTTTCCTTGCCAGAGAACCTTTACAGATGGCAGTGTCCTCGATCGTAGTTGCTTTGCCTGTCTGTCCAAAATAGCAACTGGCTGCACGGTGAAGGATAGATCTGGCTCAAGCTGTAGAGTCTGATGCTAGATCGCATGAGATGGATCGTGAAGATATCTGCGTAGTATCGAAACATGGAACACCGGATGTACGTCGGGAAAACCCGGTGGAAGTGCTAACCGATAAGCCACAGCGCCCACTCTTTCTAAAATCTCATAAGGTCCAACATATCTGGGGCTGAGCTTCCCTTTCTTCCCGAAGCGCATCACACCTTTCATTGGAGATACTCGAAGGAACACATGATCTCCCACATCAAACTCGAGTTTGCGTCGTCTTCGATCTGCATATGACTTCTGTTTGCTTTGAGCCGCTTTCATTCTATCTCGTATCAAGTGAATCTTCTCTGTAGTTTCTTGTACTATCTGCGGTCCCAATATACAACTCTCACTAAGTTCTGTCCAGCAAACAGGTGATCTACATTTCCTTCCATACAAGGCTTCAAAGAGTGCCATCTGGATCGTCTCTTGAAAACTGTTGTTATACGAAAATTCTACCAAAGGTAGGTGACGATCCCAACTACCACCGAAATCTAGGCTACAAGCCCGAAGCATATCCTCTAATATCTGAAGGGTCCACTCCGACTGACCGTCTGTCTGTGGGTGGAAAGCTGTACTGAAACTCAGTCGTGTACCAAGAGCGTCCTGAAGTTTCTGCCATAGCCTGCTCGTGAACTGGGTACCTCGATCTGACACTATGCATGTCGGCACTCCATGTAAACGTACTATCTCATCGATATAAACCTGTGCATACTGAGCAAATCCATATGTCGTCTTCACTGGAAGAAAATGAGCTGCCTTCGTCAGCCTGTCTACAATCACCCAAATGGAATCATACCCTCTGCTAGTCCTGGGTAGACCCACCACAAAATCCATGGAAATCTGTTCCCATTTCCACTCTGGAATGGGTAAGGGTTGCAGCTCTCCGGCTGGCCTCTGGTGTTCTGCTTTAACTTGCTGACAAGTCAAGCATCGAGAAACAAAATCCGTAACATCCTTCTTCATTCCTTCCCACCAATAATTTTCCTTCAAATCACGATACATTTTGGTGGAACCAGGATGAATACTGTACACTGATCTGTGGGCATCCTCCAAAATCTCACGCCTCAATCCGTCAGAATCTGGCACACAGAGACGAGTCCTAAAACGTAATACTCCATGATCATCAATCACGAACTCCGTCTCCTTGCCCAGCCTAACATGATCCATAATCTCCATCAAGCGAGTATCGGTAGGCTGCGCATCTCGAATACGATCCAATAGCTGAGGTCTGGTGCGAACATGTGCTAACTGACCTCCTGCCGATGTGAACTCAAACTGTATACGACTATCACATAAAATCTGCCAGTCTGTAGAAGACTGTCTCTGCAAAATGCTCAAGTGAGATAAATTACCTCCAGGCCTCCGACTCAAGGCATCTGCTACAACATTTGCTTTGCCTGGATAGTACAAAATCTCACAGTCGTAATCTTTCACCAATTCCATCCATCTACGCTGCCTGAGGTTCAGATCCTTCTGTTGAAAGATATACTTTAAACTTTTATGATCTGTGAAGATTTGACACGTTTCTCCATACAAGTAATGTCTCCAAATCTTCAATGCAAATACCACAGCAGCCATCTCTAAATCATGGGTAGGGTAATTTTGTTCATGCCTCTTCAACTGCCGAGAAGCATATGCTATAACCTTGCCGTGTTGCATCAACACACAGCCTAAGCCCACTCTAGAAGCATCGCAATACACTACGAAACCCCCTGACCCGGAAGGTAAAGATAATACAGGTGCAGTCGTCAAACGCATCTTCAACTGTTGGAAACTCTGCTCACACGCATCTGTCCACTGAAAAGGAACTTCCTTCCTAGTCAATCCTGTCAAAGGTGCCGCTATCCGCGAGAAATCCTGTACGAAGCGTCTGTAATAACCTGCCAGACCTAAGAAACTCCGAACCTCTGTAACTGACATAGGCCTGGGCCAATGTTGTACCGCTTCAATCTTCTTTGGGTCAACGCATATACCTTGTCTTGTAACTATGTGACCCAAGAACTCCACACTATCGAGCCAAAAAGCACACTTAGAAAATTTAGCATACAACTGATGCTCTTTCAAGGTCTGCAACGTGATACGTAAATGCTGCTCGTGCTCCGTCTGACTCCGAGAATATACAAGAATATCATCTATGAATACTATAATAAACCGATCGATAAATGGTCTAAAGATACGGTTCATCATATCCATAAAAGCTGCTGGAGCATTGGTGAGTCCGAACGACATTACCAGAAATTCATAATGCCTATATCTCGTACGAAACGCCGTCTTCGGAATATCGTCCTTCCGAACCCTCAACTGATGATATCCTGACCTCAAGTCAATCTTTGAGAAGAATCCGGCTCCTTGCAACTGATCGAACAGGTCATCTATTCGCGGTAATGGATACCTGTTTCGCACCGTGATGCGATTCAGCTGTCGGTAGTCGATGCACATCCTCATACTACCGTCTTTCTTCTTCACAAATAACACAGGAGCTCCCCACGGTGAAACACTGGGACGAACAAGTCCTCTATCTAACAACTCTTGCAACTGGCCTTTGAGTTCTTTCAATTCCGTCGGTGCCATTCGATATGGTGGTATAGAAATAGGCCCTGCACCCGGAATCAAATCGATACAGAATTCAATATCTCGATCAGGTGGCAATCCTGGTAACTCAGCAGGAAATACCTCAGGAAATTCTCGTATGATCGGGATTTGGTCCAAAGGAACTTCAGCGACCCCTATGTCCTGAATAAAAGCCAAGAACCCAAGACAACCCTTCTTCAAAAGCCGTCTCGCACAAAAAGCAGAAATCATGTTGACAGGGGTTGTCTCGCAATCCCCCTGCACAACAAACACCGGTTCACCTGGAAAACAAAATCTAACCGCTTTTCCTCTACAATCTACATAGGCATGACAAGCGGCTAACCAATCCATCCCAAGAAGTATATCAAAATCCAACATGTCCAGGAGAATCAGATCAACTAGCGAATCTCTATTACCAATACGCACCGAACACGATCTGAATACGTGCCGAGCTATAAAGGAATCCCCAACTGGAGTAATCACTACCAATGGTAACTCTAATAATGACGACTCCTTCCCTAACAAAAGTGCGAATCGTGACGATACATAAGAATGTGTAGAACCGGGATCAAATAAAACATGTGCCTCTAATGAGCATACTGTAAGAGTACCTGTCACGACTGCATTTGATGCCTGGGCATCCTGTGGAGTCAGCGCAAAAACCCGTGCCTGGCCCCTGCCCGCATCCTGTCGTCCTCTACCTCTATCTCCTCTACCTCTCTGAGTACGTCCCGCATAGCCTCTACCTCGTGGTGCAACTGCCTGGCGTGTAGCGCCAACTGGGGGAGGAAGTAAAGCCATCGGTGTAGGAGGTGGAAGGGGTAAAGCAGCCTGTGGAGTAACGGTCCCGCCCTGAGATCTACAATCTCGCGCAAAGTGTCCGGGAAGTCCACAACTATAACAGGTAGATGGTGGTCTCTGATCACCAGGATAAGAACTGAACATCTGGCCCTGTGTCCAATCTCGTCCAACACTGCGGCCTGGAGTATATCTGCCTGGATAGGACCCTCTACCTCTGCCAAACTGTCTATTTGTCGGCACGAATGGTCTACTCCTCTTTGGCTCCGGAACAACTCCTGACTGGCTCAAACGCTCCTCAACTCGAATCGCCGCTTCCATGGCCTGTGCATATGTATCAAAATGCTGGGAGCCTATCGCCAGATACAACTGTGTGTCCAAACTCCTTAGGAATCTTTTCACCCGAAGCTCCTCTGTAGGTACCAAGTATGGGGCATATCGCGAAAGCTGGGTGAAGCGTAAGTCATAATCGGCTACTGACATACTTGCTGATTTCTTCAACGCTTCGAAACTGCTAGCTCTAGCATCCCTCACACTCTCGGGAAGAAATCTGGCAAGAAAGACTGTAGAAAACTCAGTCCACGTCATCGGAGGAAGATTTGTAGCTCGCCCTCTCTCCATCGACTCACACCACTCCTGTGCAAGTCCCTCCAAACGAAAGCTAGTCAGCTCAACTGACCTCGCATCAGAACATCGTAATGATCTGCCAATCCTCGCCATCCTATCAAGAAAAGACTGAGGATCTACCGTCACATCGGTCCCTGTGAATTCCGGTGGTCTCAATCTCATAAACTCCGCAAGTGATACCTCCATCACTCTCGTATCTACTGGTGCTACCGTCTGTGTAGGCTGTACCTCGGACTCTGCTACGGTCGGTGCTGGATCTGATCTCAAAGCTCGAGTGGTCTCAGCTAACTGTCCTACCACTCGCTGTAATCCCAACATACCCTCCTCGATCCTAGTCATGCGATCTGGAGGAGGAGGATCAGCATGCTCATGCACCTCCTGCACGTCCGGTGTACCAGTCCTCGTCACAGGCGGACTCGCCCTAGCTGCATTCCTGGCTGCGGCTCGCCTAGCCCGCGTAGCCATAGCAACTGGAACAAGAAACGAGAGTTGATAAGGTGTGGGAACAGAAGAATTCAATAACGGAGAATCAACGGAAGAATAGATCAAGATACACATCCTAAGGTTAGTTAGGCTGAATACGATAACGTAAATATGCCGCGGAACATACGTACGGTACTGCATTCGTCCTAATTCACCTACTCCATCAAACCAAGGGTCATCCTAACTCTCATACTTACCTCAACCTATTGAGATCCCTTACTGAATTCCGTAAGGTTACTCCTAAGCTCTGATACCAACTTTGTCACGACCCAAGTTTGGATGTGACAGGCACTCAGATTATATCATATCTAAAGATATGCACAATCCAAGTAAGCCAAAAACCAAGATCAAAATACCTTATTTCGGAATTATTTATGAAAATTTAGTTTTTAAGTAGAAATCTCAAGTTATTAAGTTTATTCATTAAACAAATAATAAAGGTTAAGTTTGGTTGTATTCCGGGTTGGAATCAACAATACTAACAATAAACATGAATATAAACATATAATGAACATCACTGAATCTCATAAAGAAAGAAGTTATGAAACTGATCAACCGATCTCAACTGTACATATATTTACCAACTCTCTTTTCTAAGTCAAAATACAAGTCTGATGGAGTTTTTCTAGATACAAAAGTACAAAATGGAAGGTTACTACACATGTAACCTACCTATCAAAAGATGGAAACAACAGCAAAAGTGATCCTGCCTCGCAGCTACCCGTCCACTCTATCCCTGCAAGGAACTGTGGCACAACGGGGATGAGTTGCCAACTCAGTGAATACGACTAACATATAACGGCGAATAAAGTAAATATGGTAATCATGCTAATGAACATGAATCAATATGATATATGAGTATATGTGAAATCCAACAATAAATCCCATCATACTTCTGAAATCACAACTCAATATAAATCATCTCTCGGTGTCTATCAACGACACAAAACTTTCATTTCTTATAGGCATCATTCCCCGAATGATCCTATACCCATAATATCGGTCGTCATCCTCTAGATGCACGCCGCATATTTCTATAACCAATATCCGGAATCGAGTAACCTCGCTAGGCTCCCCCGTCTCAATACGGCTATCCTGCCCCTCGGTCTCGACCGGGTCCACCCTGTATCCAACTGTATATCTCCCCCACTCAGTATGGATAACGTAAATCCGCGACCGTATATCTCCCCCACTCGGTCCGGAATAAAACCAAAAACAGAAATCATCTCAGGGTGGACATGTCACATCAATCATGAAAAACTGGATTTATGTAGTAGTACTCAAAAACTCTAAATCATAAATCCTCAATTCTGCATCTATCTCATATCCAACATAGAAATACGCATAAAGCAACAGGATGTAAATAATGAAATCTACCAATATACTTGACATGTGAAATACGATATAATTCATGTTAATAAGTATGATATTTAAGTGTATGTGACATGGCAATATCGACGAGGTGTATGTAGCATATAAGATATGCATGTGGCATGACTCGTCGATACTTGTGAAGTGTTCTAACAACTAAGCAATATACAAGTATTTTAATGAATGAAATTCTAATAATTAAACATGATGATATGAATATCACATTAAGTAAAACCATGGGCGAAACACGCCATCTTTACTAAATTCCCCGGTAGATGTTTAGTCTACTCACCGGAAAGTCGAATCTACTCCGGAATCGCTAATCCCTTCCCTTTCCTCGCGGCTTCCGTACTTCTCGTATCCGCGTCTAAATATACCAAGTTAACGCGTGTAAGAAAAATAGCTATTCCGACATAACGGAAATAGAAACACGCTAACCCCCATAAGTTATATACTAACAGATCTTATCAAGCTATTAAACACTTAGTCTTGCTGGATTTTATCCCAAAACTGCACTGTTTCAGAAATTAACACGCGACGTAGTTTCGTCGTGTCGTATTTAGCGTTTTACGATTCCCTTTCCGACATATCTTCCCAGATTTTAATTACAGTAAAACTAAGTTAAATCAACAGTGCCAAAATACCCTAAATTGAACACTGTAGACTACCCAATTGACCAAACCCCCAAAGCTTCCCACTTGGCCGGCGACGCCGGCCAAAACCCTACTGTCGCCGGCCCAAAACCGGCGCCCTGCCTCCGTATTCTTGTGGTGTGTTCTATTTAATTCCTACATCATTTCTACTCTGTTGAATTCATTTAATTAAGTTTCAGAACACAGCAGATTCTAACAGACTATAAGTTTTAACTAAATACGATATTATGTGACATGTTCAATCTGTTTTAACTAATCTACAGAGTTTAATTTAGCTACTGAGATTAAGAATTTACCCTCCTATATTGCTGTAGGAATAACCCTCCAAAGATCTACAAGCTCCTTTTAGCTTGAAGATGAACCCTCTCCAAGAACAAGCTCCATCCTCTTCTTCTTCCTCTTATTTTCTTTTTCATTCTTTAGTTTTCCTTTTCTTTTGATTTTCTTTCAGTTTGATTTTGTGATATGAACTGAAAATAAGCTATATATATGAGAGGATAAGGAGATAAGAGAAGGAGGAGGTGTCCTATGATGAAGGGTGTGCACTTCATGCAAGAAGGAGGTGGAGAATGGCGGTGGCATGAAGCATGAGGTGGTTTGGTGATTATCCTCTATTTTTCCCCTTTTCTTTTATTTTATTTTGAATTTCATTTCAGAACTGAATTGATAACCCCTTATTCACTTGAACCCTTGACAATCTTGTATTAGCATAAAACCTAACTTTGCAATTTAACCCCTCACAACTAACTTATTATAAAACACATCTTTTGTTAAAATGAAGCTAAAATTTTCATTAAAACCCATATAACTTATTTAATTTACATTCAAAATTTCTAATTTAAATTGTATTACATATATCTTATGAAGATTGACATATTTGATTTTAATCATTTTATGATTTATCATCTTATTCTTAATTTAATTAAATTTATTTATTTCTAGCTTTTCCCTAATTGTTACAAACCGCCAGGTCCAACCAATCACCGGTAGGTACTCGCCCACCTCCAGGTTCAATCAGCAAAATCCATCGATCATCTTGCCGAGGGAAACCATACCGGGTCCACCACGAACCCGCAAACGGATCATCCAACACCTCGAATCGGGTTTCAAGCAAACGTCTCAGCACCGAGAAAACGCGTGGTGGACGCACCAAAATATCATATCACGAGGAACCGGGTTTTCAAATTGTGCATCTTTTCTCAAATAAACTCACGGTCCTCAAACCAGAAATCACATTAAATCCAACACCAATGTGTAAATCAAATGCGATGTGCTATGTATATCAAGCCATAATATAGGTACAAGGGGAAACCGCTTTTTAAAATAGTTTCAGTTTTTAAAGACATCATGCGGCTCCCAATTTCTATGAAAATCATATCGAATCATATGTGAAATGAACTACAACAATATAACCATGGCAATTCTACAGTGGGTGTGTCATGGCAATTACTAACGATGTGTGTGTAACATGCAGATTAGTGCTCGTGCAACATGAACCGTTAGTAATAGTGCGGTGTTCTATCAATTCTAAGTTTACATACAGATAGTAGGGAATGCAGTATGCAACAACAATATCCATGACAGTCAATGGGGTAAATGCAACATATAGCTATAAGGTCCTATCATCCCTGACGCATAACGCCATGCGGGCGATATCCCCGTAGATGTTAAATCTATTCACCGAAGTCTCACGCTAAGTGTAGCCGACGACTTACTTCCCCTTCTTCGCAGCGTCCGTCTCATTCGCCTGCGAACCTATAATTACACAATATATCACACATAAGCTCAAATCCACAAATACGCGATAATAGGGTCAAACTAGAAACCCGCGTCACAAACCAAGCGCGCGTGTGCGCGATACGCTAAAACGTGTGATTAAGCGTCTGAAACTACCTCAACGCGTCGCGATACGCAGAACACCCCAAACCAACACACGTATCACGTGTGTCGCGAAGATTTAAAATACGAGAAACAGGTAATTAGCTCCAGATTTTGATACAGAAAGATTTTTGCAAAACTAAACATACCATAAAACCCCATATAGCAGCAGACACCCATCACCAAAACCTCAACCCCCAGGTCACCAATCTGGCCGCAATTTGCGGCCAGAAGTAATATTTCGGCGGCCCAAGTTGGGAGCCTGCCTCCCGTGCTTCGTGTGTGTTTTCTACTCCTAGAGTACGTGCTCCAGTAATAACAATTTTATTCTGAAATAATCAGAGTGCAAGCAGATTTCAACAGAGTCCCAAAACCAGCTAAAAAGCACATTTAGCACAAAATTGATACATCAGGTTATTTTTATGTAATCTGAAATGAAAACTTTGTTTGAACAGCTCTGATAGCACTTAAATGAGTTAACCAAGCCATAAAATTCCCAACTTATCATATACTTCACAAAATTCCTTTCAATATCATAAAAAGCACATAAAAACATGATTTTTAGCTAAAATACTACAAATTATGAGAAAGGGTGTTAAGTGGGAGTTTAATACCTCCCAAAAGCCTTAGGAAAACCCAAACTTCCATCTCTTTCCTCAAGTATGCAGACTTGCCTCCAAACTCCCCCAAAAAGCCATTTTTCTAAGGTTTTGAGTGCAAGAATGAATGGTTCTTGTGTAGGTTTTGAACAAGAATCAAAAGAGAAGTGAAAGATCAAGAACAAGGTGATGAAAATAGGGTATTGTTGCTGATGGAGCTGCTGTTTCTTCTGCTGAAATTTCAGCAAGAAAGAAACGAGAGGGAAAAGAAGAGAGAGAGAGAGAGATGCTTCAATAAATGCTCACCATACCTCATTAAATGCACACCAAACCTCTTTCTTTTCTCTCAAATCAATTTCTTTTGTTTTAAAAGGAAAAAGAAAATGAAAATTTGAAAAGGGTGAGAAGGAATAAGTATGTGCCACTAAAATGCTAAGTGTGTAAGCAAGCACACCAATCCTCATTAGGAAATTAATTAAGGAAAATAATTCTAATTAAAAGAACACATAGCTAAATTAAAATTAATTAAAGATAATAAACCACGTTTAAAATATATGAAACCCCCATTCATCTCAATTGGACTAGATAAAAAGGAAATTAAGGTTTTACGGGTTTCATGAAAACACGCATCAATATTATCTAACGCGAAATAACCCTAAACGAGTTTTCAAAGTGTTACACTGGAAACACATACCGTACAGTCCCATCTCTTTGTCAGATATGCTGCATATCGTGTCTAGGTAAGGTATCGTCGACCCTAATAACTCAATAAGTCATGCCGGTATTGTTAGCGTGATATGCCCTAGAGTCCATTATTGTATAGTACTAGTTTGTATATTACATTTTGGAAGCTTGGGATATATACACGGATTTATAACAGTCTTGCTCAATATGGTAGTATGCTACTTGGTTTGTATCTATCTTAATATGTGTATAGTTTCTTTTAACGTATCGCTAATACATATTGATAGAGCTCTTAGGATCTTTGCTTGACTACCAGCGTTGTGATGGCAGTCACACTTGTGGGGGTTGGGTAGTTTACAAGCACATCTTTATACAGGTCCCTGGACATAGGATTATCGAGACAGGGCATCGATACTCCATAGTAGACTGGTGTGTACGCTTCTCGTCCTAGCTGGGGAGATGGTCTGTCCCACAGCCATCAGTACGTCGTACTGGAGATAGTATGCAGGTGCTCATTAGGTTATGAGTACACTGGACATGACTCGTCGGGAACTGTTAGTTGGTACTATACCTATCGTCGGTTAGCAGTTCCCAGGTGACATCAGTACAGCTTAGTCCGTTGACTTGACACTGCTGCTTCGCCTCAAGTGTGTTGCTACTGTTCCTAGATTACTACCCTACCACGGCTCTATTGAGTCATGCAAACAGGTAGTAGTTGGGTGCAGTCCCGAAGCATTTGGAGGCAGTGGCGGTTAGATAGGATTCGTCTCTCCCGATATTGGGGGTTGATATCGCGCTGTGTTTGGAGAGCCATTACACAAAGTCCATGGCCAGAGAAAGCGAGATTTACGGGTAGGTACTCCAGTAGTTTCTCAGCGTGTTTTTGACTACACTCTGAAACGACTTATACCTCTATTAAGGGACTGACGTTTACCGCCCCCTAGGACCGATATGCGATACTCTTAGACGAACAGACCTGACTATACGGAGATTGTCACATTCAGGCTCAGTAAGAGTTCGGATGGGTTTTCCTCTTCGGCCTTCTTATCGACATCTACCTGGAGACCGTTACGTACAGCTAGTATCGCTTGCGGCCTGTGGTTAAACCCACTGCGAGCGTAGTGTCGAGTCTTTAGAGTCCCACACAGAGGGTTTTCCGCTTTTGGGCGAAACGATGTAGAGGTCGTATGGTATTACGACAGGGATCGTTCACATACACGTACTTGTGCGTGTTTGGTGTTCGGGCAGTTGATACTAGTGGGATTTGGTTTAAGCCGGATCCTAGTATTAGATTTTTGATATGCATAGTCTCATTGTATTCGTGTTTCTCGGAACACGGATACGGGTATGTATATACGGTGTATAGGGGTAGAGAAGGAGACACCCCATTTGGGTTTTGACCATTGACTTGAATAAAACCATAATGAGATGGAGGAAATTGTTTATTAATTCTTATTAGTGATAATTGTGTCATGGCTAATTGGTTTGACCATTTGACTTGTTGACCATTGTTGACTTAGATATTTTTGTTGAGCATGAGATATTATGCTTAGCATTAATTGTGACATGATAATGGTCAAATCAAGGTTGCCATCACAATTATCATAATAAAACTTATTATTCTTTTTCCTCATATGAGAGCTCTTCATAATTTCTCACTGTTAGTGTATATGCCCTAGAGGCCATTATTGTATCATACTGGATTGTATATTACTTAATGGAAGCTTGGGATATTCACAGTTGAATTGACAGTCTTGCTAAAAATGGTAGTATGCTACTTGGTTTGAATATACTTTAATATGTGCATGTGTTTCATTTAACATATCGCTTATACATATTAGTAGAGCCCTTAGGTTCTTAGCTTGATTACCAGCGTTATGATGGCAGTCACACGAGTGGGGGTTGGGTAGTCTACAAGCACATCCTATACAGGTCCCTGGTCGTAGGATTATCGAGACGGGGCATCGATATTCCGGAGTAGACTGGTGTATACGCTTCTCATCCCAGGTCGGGAGATGGTCTGTCCTACAGCCATCAGTACGTCGTACTGGAGATAGTATGCAGGTGCTCCTTTGGTTACGAGTACACCGGACATGACTCGTCGGGAATGTAGGGTTACTAGCCTCTCTAATAAGGTTCTACAAGGCATCAACCATGCCCGATTAAAATTTTAGCCGTGCCGAATAACCCTAAACAAGATCTTTGCTTGATAATTAGGGTTTCACATGCAATTAAATAACAATTATCACTAAGTGAATACTGTTATTGTATATGCCCTAGAGGCCGTTACTGTATCATACTAGCTTGTATATTACTTGATGGAAGCTTGGGATATTCACAGTTGTATAGACAATCTTGCTCAAAATGGTAGTATGCTACTTGGTTTGTCTCTACTTCAATATGTGCATGTGTTTCTTTTAGCATATCGCTTATATACATATTAGTAGAGCCCTTAGGATCTTTGCTTGATTACCAGCGTTGTGATGGCGCTCACACTCGTGGGGGCTGGGTAATCCATAAGCACATCCTTATACAGGTCCCTAGTCGTTGGACTATCGAGACAGGGCATCGATACTCCGGAGTATACTAGCGTATGCGCTTCTCATCCCAGCGGGGGAGACGGTCTGTCCCACATCCGTCAGTACGTCGTACTTGAGATAGTATGCGGGTGCTCGTTAGGTTATGAGTACACTGGACAGGACTCGTCGGGAACCGTTGGTTGGTATTATACCTATCATTAGCTATCAGTTCCCAGGTGACATGAGTACAGCTTAGTCCGCCGACTTGACACTGTCACTTCGCCTCGAGTGTGTTCCCACTGTACTTAGATTACTACCCTACCACGGCTCAAAGGAGTCGTGCAAATATGTAGTAGTTGGGTGCAGTCCCGAAGCACTTGGAGGCAGTGACGGTTAGACAGGATTCGTCTCTCCCGGTATTGGGGGTTGACATCGCGCTGTGTCTAGGAGAGCCATTACACAAGTAGTCCCTGACCAGGGCAAGCGAGATATACTGGTAGGTTTCCAGTGTTATCTCAGGGTGTTCTGGGCTACACTCCAACATGACTTGTACCGCTATTAGGGGACTGACGTTCACCGCCCCTAGGCCCGCCATGCGATGTATCAGACGAACAGACCGGACTGTACGGAGATTGTCACATACAGGCTCAGTAGGAGTTCGGATGGGTTTACCTCATCGGCCTTCTTATCGACATCTACCTGGGGACTGTTACGTACAGCTAGTGCCGCTTGCGGTCTGTGGTTAAACCCACTGCCAGCGTAGTGTCGAGTCTTTAGAGTCCCACACAGAGAGTTTCCCTGCATTGAGCGAAACGTGTAGAGGCCGTATGGTTTTACGGCAGGGCTACGATCACTTACGCGCACTTGTGTGCGTATGCTGTTCGGGCAGGCAATACTAGTGGGCTTTGGTTTAAGCCAGATCCTAGTATTGCACAGATGGATTTGATTTGTCTTCTGTGCATTCGCATTTTACGGAATGCGGATGCGGGTGTGTATGCACAGTTTTAAGGAGCGATGAAGGGGGAGGTGCCCCATTAGGGTTTTGGCAGTTGGTTCGGCCAAAACCGTAATGTGGCACACTCATTAGGGTTTTGACAGTTCGTTTGGTGAAAACCGTTATGAGCCGGAGACATTGTTTACTAATCCTTTTAGTGATAGATTTGTGATGGCTAATTGCATTGACCATTTGACCACTTAGACCTCTCTTGACATTGTTGACCCGTTGACCGTGTTGACCATTGACCTTCAAGAGAGATCTACACTCTTCTTTCATTTTCTTTTTAATTCTTGAGTTATGATAATGGTCAATTCAGTGTGCCATCAACTCTATCATGATAGGATTAGTAATGATGATTTTAGTGTATTATTGCAACCATGGTTCATTTCATTTGGCTTAATCTTTTTCATTATTCTCTTCTCATTCTCTCTCTTGAAGTGAGAAGAAAAAGAAAAGCTCCATGGTTGCTAAGCGTTCTCCTTCTTCTTCCTCCTCTTGATCTCATCTTTTGATCTCATGTGTTGAGAGAAAAAGATCCCACAAAGACAAATACATCCATACATCTCCTCTACACATCCTAGGGCTTCTTGACAAGCAATCTCTTTGCCCTAGTTGCCTCGGCTCGAGGTGGAGCTCGGTGTACATCTCTCGGATGGATCGTCTTCGACTCAAGAAGGCCGCGGAGGTGCCCAAGGTCCGGATCGACGCTTGGAGCTTGGATGGACGAGCGGGACAGCGGAATGAAGACCCGAAGGACCGGTTCCGTGAGGTATACTTTCTACAGCACAATAGTTAAAACCTCTAGTAGTTTACTAGTTTCTTTTTTAGCAAAGATCCTTGCTTTTGAGTCCATGTTGCCTTGAGCCAAAATTATTGTTTTTCGCCGTTTCCGCCTCCCCGTATGAACCGGGGTGCGCAACGTGGACTTACAGTGGTATCAGAGCCTAGCTAAACATAAACTAGAAAGTTAGAAAAGTGTTTAGAATATCGATCGGAAAAAAGTCGCAAAACACATCCGACAATAACCAAGTTTCTGTCGAATTTTTATACGGCTCTAAAATTTTTTTAACATACATGAAAATTCGACTCAGGGTTTTTTAAAACCACAGAGGAAAACCGGTCCACTGAACCAACCAAACCGCCGTGGTTCCGCGGCCGATTTGACTCGGTCGTGGACCGGGTTTCTTGCAGTGTTTTTATTTGGGAGTTTTGGGATTTTTTGTACATGTTGTTTCTGCCCAGATTTTCCAGAGAGCAAATTGACTTTTGGGGTGGTTATAAATCCGTATTTTGATCGATATTCCGTACTCTTTGGCTAATGAATATTATCTGTGATGTGATATATGTATTGAACGTCCGCTAATCGCTATACGTCGATTAGTGGGGGTTATACATATCTGTGATCTGTAATGTTGTTGGTTTGTGTATATGAACTCGTTGGATTGTCGCGGATGAATAGCCGGGAATGGGTGTGAGATGAGAGTTTCTTTTTCTTTCATTCATTGTAAAATTTGTAAATTGATGTAATATTATTTGTTTGTCCGCACAACCGGGTCGGGGTTGTAGCCGTCATTGTATAATTTCTTTTTACTGTTTTTGCTCCTAGGATAGACCCAAGGTAGGGTGCACAAACTACCGGGTATCTCGAAGTGCCGAGTGGCCTATCACGGTGTTGAGAGAGGTTGCTTCGCTTCGGGTACTTGGCGGGTAGTTTGCCGCACCCGTAGGGGTCTAGGGTGGGGTTTGGCTATTCATCGCGACCGTGTAATCCTCTTTTCGTTGCAGGCTCGAACGAATCGCGGATTCCTAGTATATCCAAAGTGTTCATCTGTGATCTGTAATGGCTATCATTGCTATATATCTATATATAATAACTATTTAGGTGTTGCTTATGTTTTGCATCCGTGCTAGTCCAGCCCCCGCTCTGTCGTTAGTTAAGTAACCTAACGGGTGATGACGGGGCTCCGTGGCGAATGCGGATGGCATAAGCGTAGTGGTAGGATTAATTGATGGGACGCATTAAAAGAACTAAAGCAAGAAAAATAAACCAAGTAAAAGTCGTTGGAACACTTTGAAAACCACTCGGTTCTTTTCAAAAACCAGCATTTTAAACGCGGAGCTTGAACCACTCCTTTTAAAAGCTATCTCGTTCCATCGATTATATCAAGTTCACTACGTTCACGGTTTCGCCAAAACCATCCGCGGCCCTCCGTCGTTTCGTATGGATAGTCAATAGTATTCAAGCTGTGTTTGTTGGCCAAAGTCAAGGCACAGTGTTTGGTAGCTATTGGGTATTCATATGTAGCATAGATAGATGCGTTGGTTTGGGACAGTCGTACTGCCTTGTTGGCCAAAGTCAAAGGTATGTGCGGGTGGGTTCAGATTAACCTGGATAATGACGGGTAGAACTTGACATGTGACTTATGATTTGTTAGCCAAAGTCAAGGTCATAAGAGCATGGGGAAAAAATCCACATCGGGAGTTTCATAAGTACTGAAACTTGCAAGCGCTGCATACCATTTGGAGTGTGATGATTCTGGTAGGATTCCTTCGGTTTCATCACGCGATGATATTTGGATCCCAATCCTACTGTGAGTATACGCTACTCCTCCGGAACTTTCTCACTTAACGATCAATGCTATAAACCAAGTAGGTGTCTAGAAAGGTGTTAGCGGGGCTACGCCCACAGGGAAAAGAGGTTACTTAATTAAGGAACTTCGCAAAAGCGTTGGAAAACCTCCCTCGAAGTACCAACACTGGCCTGGCTGAACGGTTAAGCAAGTATTGTACGGTGAGATTGATCCCGACTAATTCTTCCTTTATGGTTTGAGGAGGGATTCGAGAGACAGTGGGAGCCATCCTGTTTAGATAAATTAAAAACCAATATAAACTTGCAAGAGCATCTTGCTGAGTGTTTTCTTCTCTCTCTCTTAATTGCAGCGACCCAGTGACCGCACCTAGGTTACATCTAGATAATAAAACGACTGAATCTGACTGTTATGACTGGCAAAGGTCTGTCCAGATGTCCACTGCCCATGACAAGCCGGGACACCTCTTGACTGATCCAACCCCTGCCATCTCAGGTCCAGTTTCCCCTGTCACGGATATTGGTATCCGTAGGACATCGGAAGAAGACTGTGCGAAATCCAAGTGCCTCGTGTTAGCCTCAGTTGATGGTATATACCAGAGTCAACACGAGAAGATGGACTCAGTTTCTATCTTCCTCCATAACAAAGTTTCATATGGAGAGCAATCTCGTATCGCAAGATATGAGACCTCGAACGAATTGCTTCCAGCGAGGTTGGCTATCGGGTCATCTGTAGGGGGCAACGTCCTTACAGAGACCAGCTCTTTTGAGCTCTCGGACCTGAAGACCACGTTGAAGAACGGGTCAGATACTGAATTGGTTCAACAGTCTCTACTTACTACCGTGAAGGAAACCAGGGAAGTAGAAAGAAAGGGAAGGGCAGAAGTTCGGGACTGGATGTAGTAAAAGAGGGATGTTCCTATTGTTACAGGAATGAACATGGGCAGAAGGATTGCAGGGCTTGCAAAGCCAGTAGCTAGAATTCGAAGCATGTTGTGGCTTCGGCTTCGGGTGTGTTTATAATAGAGAACTGTATGTCAGTTAACCCTACTTCCTGGGTATTGGATACCGGATCAGGATCTCATATCTGTAATTCGTTACAGGCTCTGAGAAACCATAGGGTTATCAGGAAAGGTGATATGACTCTCAGGGTTGCTAACGGAATGAGCATGTATGCTGAATCCGTAGGGGAATATCATCTAGGACTGACAACTGGGCAGATATTGAATCTGCGTGACAGTTTTTATGTACCAGGTGCGACTTGTAACATCATATCTGTATCCTTACTTTCTAAGGAAGGATATGATTTTACTTTTGTAAGCGATGTAGTAAACATCCACCTAAATCAAGTACTGATTGGGTCAGGCACATTAAAATACGATATATACGTTTTGAATCAAGCTCAGGTCTTCATTGTCCAGAACACACTTAAAAGAAAGTCTCCGGATTTAAATCAGGCTTTCTTATGGCATTGTAGACTGGGTCACATTAATGAGACACAGTTGACAAAGTTACATAAAGAAGGATACTTGGATCCGTTCGAGTACCAGTCTTATGCCACTTGTGAATCTTGTCTCATGGGAAAGATGACAAAGACTCCGTTCACTGGACACGGAGAAAGAGCGAGCGAGCTCTTGGGACTCATACACAGTGACGTGTGTGGTCCAATGTCTACACATGCGCGAAGTGGTTATTCATACTTCATTACTTTCACAGACGATTTCTCTAGGTATGGATATGTCTTCTTGATGAAGCACAAATCCGAGGCCTTTGAGAAATTTCAGAAATACAAGAATGAAGTTGAAAAACATACAGGCAAAAGTATCAAGACACTAAGATCTGATCGAGGTGGTGAATACTTGAGTGCCGAGTTTCTGGGCTTCTTAAAAAAGAATGGAATTCTCTCTCAGCTTACTCCTCCATACGCACCACAACACAACGGTGTATCGGAAAGGAGGAATCGAACCCTATTGGATATGGTTCGTTCCATTATGAGTAAGGCTGAGCTGCCGCGATCCTTCTGGGGTTATGCACTAGAATCAGCTGCATACCTTTTGAACCGAGTTCCAACTAAGACTGTGCCTACTACACCATATCAGATGTGGTGTGGGAAGAAACCCTATCTTAATCACATTAAGACATGGGGATGTCCAGCTTTTGTAAAAAAGCAGTATGCGGACAAGCTCGAGGTACGTTCAGTAAAGTGTAAGTTTGTGGGATACCCAAAGAACTCCAAGGGGTATCTTTTCTATTACGCAGAGGAACAAAAGGTTTTTGTTTCTCGTCATGCCCGCTTCTTGGAAACTGAGTTTTTGGAAAACCAGATAAGTGGGAGCGCAATTGAACCGGAAGAAATTCCAGAACCACAAGCTATTACTGAAAGCTTAGTAGAACCAGAGGGTTCGAAAGAACAGGACATCCCAGCGCCACTCCGCAGGAGTAGTAGGCAGTCTCATCCGCCCGAGAGATACTACGGTTTTCTCATTGACGGGGATAGAGAAGATTGCACTATGGATTATGGTGAGCCTACTAGCTTCCAGCAAGCCATTCAGAGCGGTGACTCGGTAAAATGGATGGATGCAATGCGGGCCGAGATGGAGTCCATGTACACCAACAAAGTTTGGACTGTGGACTTTGCTCCAGAAGGGGTAAAACCCGTCGGCTGCAAATGGATCTTCAGAAAGAAGATTGGTGTAGATGGGCAGGTTGAGACCTATAAAGCTAGACTTATTGCAAAGGGTTTTCGTCAAAGACCTGGTTTGGACTATGATGAGATTTTTTCTCCAGTGGCTATGCTGAAATCCATTCGGATCCTTCTTGCCATTGCTGCCTTCCACGATTATGAAATCTGGCAGATGGACGTAAAGACGGCTTTCCTAAATGGAAATTTGGAAGAGTTCGTCTATATGGATCATCCGGAGGGATTCATTCAGAGTGGGAGCAGCGGTAGAGTGTGAAAGTTGCTCAAGTCCATTTATGGACTTAAGCAGGCATCGCGGAGTTGGAATATCTGCTTTGATGATACTGTCAAGGAATTTGACTTTATCAAAAACCAAGATGAACCATGCATTTACAGTAAGATTGTAGGGAGAACTGTGGTATTCCTCGTCTTGTACGTGGATGGCATTCTCCTAATAGGAAATGATATTCCTATGCTACAGTCAGTCAAAGGATTCTTGTCGCAGAGGTTCTCCATGAAGGACCTGGGCGATGCCAACTACATTCTGGGGATCCAGATCTATCGTGATAGATCTAAGAGGATGTTGGGAGTTTCACAGTCAAGGTACATTGACACCATACTGAAAAGATTCAGTATGGAAGATTCCAAGCGCGGTAATTTACCGGCTTGTCACGGGATCACCCTCTCCAAAGAGATGTCTCCCAAGACTGATTTGGAAAGGGATCGCATGTCTATTATACCCTACGCTTCTGCGGTAGGCTCTATAATGTATGCAATGTTGTGTACCAGACCAGATGTAGCATACGCATTGAGCGTTGTAAGCCGGTATCAGTCGAACCCAGGGGAGGAACACTGGATAGCGGTAAAGAACATTCTCAAGTACTTGATAAGGACTATGGAGATGTTCTTGGTGTATGGCGGAAAAGACCTCCAGCTCGAGGCCTTTGCTGACTCCAGCTTCCAGAGTGACAAGGATGACTCCAAGTCCATGTCAGGTTATGTCTTTACCCTCAATAGAGGGGCGGTTTGCTGGAAGAGTTCCAAGCAGGAGACCGTTGTGTTGGAGATAGTGCCCTCAGAGTCAATTATTAGGTCACAGGTACGTGATTGCAATGATTGATGGAGGACCTATCCCGGTAGGACAGTCTTGCTCGAAATGATAGTATGCTATCTGGTTTACCTTTATCATCGTGTACTGCTTTAAGTGACCTGACAAGTCGCTATTACACGTTGATAGAGCCCCTAGGATTCTTGCTTGACCACCAGCAGTATGAGGGCAATCATATAAGTGGGAGCTGGGGTCTATAAGCATATCCTTAAATGGTCCCTAGTCGTGTGAGTTTCGAGACAGGGCATCGATACTCCACTGTAGACTAGTGTATACAGTCGAGACCCCGACGAGGGGCGGTGGCCGGTCTCACAAGCCACTGGTGTCAGTTGGATCACCTAAGATGTATACAGGTGCTCATTGGGTTATGAGTACACCGGACAGGACTCGCCGGGAACATGCTAGTTGGTCATATACCAGACGTCAGATGGCAGTTCCCTGGTGACATGTGTGCAGGTTAGTTCATCGACCTGGGGATCGTCATTTGTCTCGTGTGAGTTCCCACTGTACTTTGATTACTACCCTACCACGGCTCAAAGGAGTCGTGCAAACAGGTTTTAGTTGGGTACAGTCCCGAGCCACATGGAGGCAGTGAGCGTATCTTCAGGGGTTCGTCTCTCCCGGTATTGGGGGTGAGGTCGTGCTGTGTCTAGGAGAGCCATTACACGAAGTCCTTGGCCAAGGCAAGGAGATTTACTGGTAGGTATTCCAGTAGTATCTCAGGGTGTTCTGGGCTACACTCCGACACGACTTGTACCGCTTTTGGGGGTCTGACTTTTACCAACCCCCTAGGCCCGCCATGCGATGCTCATAGACGAACGGACCGGACTATACGGATATTGTCACTGACAGGCTCAGTAGGGTGTCAGGATGAGTTCGCTCATCGACGTCCCTTTTGGTCAATAGCTGGTGGCCCGTCACGTATTGGCTTATACCTCTGACGTGCTGGTGGTTAAATCCACAGCCATAGTATTGACGAGTCTTTAGAGTCCACCACACTTTCAGTTACTCAAGCTTTCGGGCGAAACGCTGTAGAGGCCGTATGGAGATATGGCAGGGTTCGATCAGATACGTGCGGTATTGCACGGATCATGATCGGACGGTTTTTACTAGCCGGCTTTGGCTTAAGCCGGATCTTAGTATTTGATTGTGTAGTTTTGTCTCATTGCATTTTGTATTTCGGTCGAAATACAGATGCGGGTGTGTATGCACAGTATCGGGGTTTTTCCTGTAATTTATTACGGGACCAGTTTTATGGAGTTGCCAGTTTGCTTTCCGTTTCGGCCGATTTCCATTGTTCCGTTCATTGGCCGAAGTTTGGTGGAGGAGGGCTTATTTGCATTGTTGCAAATAAGTATTTGTGGAGGGGGCTTTTGCTTTTTGTTGCATCATGATGAGAGCTCCATACCTTGACCTTTTTGACTTGACTACTTCATGATGGCTTGACTTTGTAAGCATCATGGTTGTTGATGATTTGTGTGTTGAGTGTGGGTTTGATGTGGATTTGTGACCTTATCTTTGTTATATCATTTTCCTACACCCACTTGATTAAAGGTGGCCGGCCACTGTTGTGAGCATGAGTGGAGTGAGGTTGATGTATTAATTATTTTTTATATGATTGCATTGTGTCAAAAATGAGTGTGCTGGAGTGATATATAATTGAGGTGATGAGTGATTAATTGATGGGGAAATGAATGAGCTTAAATCAAGGCTCATTATTTTTCACAGCACAGAGAGAGAGAGAGTGCTTGCTTCAATTTCTTTTTCCAGTGAGCACTTTCAAGTTCTGGCCGAGCTCATCCTTCATGATATGCTCAAATTTTTTGAGCTTCCATCCATGAAAATTCTTGTGCTAAATTCCTCCATAAATGGCAATCTCCTAAACCCCAAAGAGACAGCTATTCTACACTATTCTGCAGCAAATCTTGGACGCGTCGGCCAGCCAACTTCGCGCCCGAGTTGCCTCGGTATTGAGGTGGGAGCCCGTAAAAGATGCAGGCGATGTGGTGCCCTTCCGGCGAGGAGGCGACGACCGGAGTTCCCGCGAGGAGATCGGAGTGGAGATGAAGACCGGAGGATTCGGATCAGTCGGTATATCTCTAACCCGTCTTGTAGTTAGCTAGAACTAGTTTAATGGCCCGATCCGGGGTTTAGTGCGCGGTGGTGCCGGATTGCTAAGTCCGCAAAATTTAAGTTTATCACCGTTTTCGCGTTTGGCCGTCGGATTGACGGCCGGGGTGCCGCCGTGCACTTACAGTGGTATCAGAGCCTCGCCATTAACTTCGTCTAGCTTTGTTTAATGTGTTTTACGTTTCCGATCGAACAAAATCCCGAAAACGCGTATTTCAAGCACATCAGTTTCTGTCGAATTTTTTTTGAGTCCAAAAATTTTTCAGGTTGTCTCAGAGTGATGTGCAGGGAATTAGAAACATACTGTAAAAATTTGGTACCATGAACTCACTGTTCCACCGCGAAAGCGCGGCCAAACCCCTACTTGGGCCGCGCTTCCGCCGCAGTAACAACTGTTCATGTCCCCAAAACTTTGCAGAATGTTCCCGAGTTGAAAATGTGTTTTCTGGAATATTAAAATTGGGCCCAGGTTTTCTGTGAGTGCTACAGTTTTGTTTGGGGGCCCACTTGTTAAGGTTTGATCAATCGGAAAATTTTAAACACATTTTTCACAGTATTTACATTATATCTGCGACCGTGAATGTCACTCGATCGGTAAGTCCGGTCTAACTGCTATAGCCCGGTTAGACGGATTTGCGAACGTGACTTTCACGTTGATGTTCTATGTTTATGCTGTGATGTTGCGGATCGGTCGTGGGGGATAGCCTGGATGCAATGCTAGTACAGTGCTGTTGTATTATGTACATTTGATATTGCGGGGCGAGCATCCGACATGTGGACTGCCGTCACTGCCTGATTGTATTATTCTTTTGGGGCACGACCTGGTTGCGGTCGATGTACCCGGTGTATGTATATTTTACTTTCTGTACTAGGATTACCCCGCGGTGGGGTGCACGGATGGCCGGGTTCTAGAGGGCAACAAGCCCGCATCTCATGGCATTGAGACGGAGGGGGCTTCACTCTGGGATTGGCGGGCTATTCGCCGCACTCGTAGGGGGTACAGGTTGACCCAGGAGGGGTGCCCAAGTTACCGGATTCCGTGAAGTGCTGGGTGGTCCATTCACGGTGCTGAAGGGGGCTGCCTCGCTTCAGGTTTTGGCGGGTAACTTGCCGCGCCCGTAGGGGTCTAGGATTTCATTGCACAGGCTATCCACACGACCAGGGGAACGTCGGGTTTCAGTAGTGGCTCTGTGAAACCCGGGGATCCCAGATATCTGTATTGTTCTGTGATGCTGTACATTTCTGTGATGTTGCATTTCTTATCACGCCTTGAGCGAATATAATATATTGGTATATATATTAGTAGATGTTGTATATGTTTTACATCCGCGCTAGTCCAGTCCCCGCTCTGTCGTTAGTTAGCTAACCTAACGGGTAATGACGGGACCCAGTGGCGAATGCCGATGGCATATACGTACATCAGTATATTTTCGTTCTTTTTGGTGTGATCAATTGATGGGACTGCATTGATTCGGATCAATGCAAGTTAAAAACAAACCTAATCTGATGTTGTTGGAACACTTTTTCAAAAAGCTGTTATTGCAAGGACGTTCACTTTTGTTTTGCATCGAGATATTCAGTTGGAATATCCTGCTCCTCAGTCGACGAGGCAAGGGCCGAGATCCCTTCACCGGGAGTGACCCCTTGGACAAAAAGTTTGCGTCAGGGCATTAACTTCACTATAGCCGATTACTTTTGCTTTGCATCGCGGTATTCAGTTGGAATATCCTGCACCCTATTTTACGGGGAAAGAGCCGAGATCCCTTCACCGGGAGTGACCTCTTTAGCAACGGTTTTCGTCACTATATTTTTAAAAGCTATCCGTTCCTTCGACGATATCAAGTTCTTTACGTTAAAGGTTTTCGCCAGAAACCATTCGTAGCCCTCCGTCATTTCAGTTAAATATTCGGTAGTATTCAAGCTATGTATTTTGACCTCACGCCAAGGCATAGTGATTGGTAGCTGCCGGGTATTTATCTGTTGCATAGATAGATGCGTTGGTTTGGGACAGTCGTACTACTATTTTGGCCTACGTCAAGGGTATGTACGGGAGGATTCAAATTAACCTGGATAATGACGGGTAGAACTTGACATGTGACTTATGATATTTTGACCTCACGCCAAGGTCATAAGAGCATGGGGCAGAAATCACATCGGAAGTTTCAAAAGAACTGAAACTTGCCAGATATGCGCATACCTTCTGGAGTGTGATACCGTGAGCGGATTCCGTCACGTTGTCATGCGATGAGAGTTGGATCCCGATTCCCACTGATGAGTTAGTTTACTCCTCGGGTGACCCGGACTAATTCTTCTTTAAGGTTTGGAGGAGAATTTGACGGTACAGTGGGAGGTTTCCAGATTAGATAAATTGGTAACCATTCTGATCTAGGTTAGAGTGCACGCTGAGTGTTTCTTTTCTCTCTCTCTTTGGCAGCGACCATTGACCCGACCCTAAGACAATGACTCAGTGATCAAGTTGACCGAACCTTCTTAACACCGGCTTTTGGATTGTCAGAGTTGCAAACCTCATTGCCACTCCTACTTTTACCCTTTTCTCCAGGACACCCCGTATTACTACGAACGTCCACTTCCATTGGACAAAACCATCGTATGGTTAGATACGAACTCGAAAGAATTTATTCGAGGATGGTTTCCGGTTCTGGAGAAAACGGATAGGATTATTCAGTTGTCTTTTCCTTTTACCCTCTCTCAGGTTACGAGTACTCCTTGGTTTAGGGGTAGTACACCTATTACGCAAATTGGATTGTCTTCTTCCAAACCTTAGGCTGGTGCCGACCGGTAGGGAATGAAGAAAACCAATTAGCATAACGATGGTGTGCAGAAGGTATTATGTTAAGACAAAGCAAGGGATTAGTAAGAGGGCAAAGTAAGTTGCAACAGATATTCACGACCAAACCAAGTATTCCTTTGCCAATCCTAAATCACCTTTGTATTTCTCCAGGACACTCCGTATCACTACGAAGATCCACAGTTTATTGGATACTCCATCGTATGGTTATATACGAACTCGAAAGGAACGTGTTCCAGTTCGGGGATGGATTCTGATTCAGGAGAAATAGGAATAAGATTTATTCAGGTGTCTTTTATCTTCACCTTCTCTCGCATTGCGAGTGTTCCTAGGATTGGGACAGTACACCCATTATGCTTATTGGATAGTCTTCTTCCAAACCATAGGCTGGTGCCGAACGGTAGGGTAGGAAGAAAACCATTTGGCCAAAAGGGGTGTGCAGAAGGTAATGACTAAAGACATATGAAGGGATTTGGAGAGGCGGCAAAGAATTATACGGTTACAGTTGTGAATCTGGATACTGGAAGAGGCATTACTAGGAATACCAGGATACCCTATCGAAACATTTCGATGTTTCAGTTTCACTGTGTAATGTTAAAAGAAAACTGATTTCCCGATTAGATACTTACTCCAGGGTATGTATTTACCAAGTATGATTCTCACATCTGTATGGTTTTACAGATGATGAGTGGGAGTAGGTTATTGGGAATTGGGTGATCATCCTCATTATATCGGGATTCGTTGTAATCGGTGATATTTGAGGAAATCACATGGGTTGTTTGCCGGTCGGCAAATATTTGGTTTTGAATATCCGCTTTTATGCACCAATTTCAAATTGATATATCTGTACGTCTATTTTCTTAGAGTGAGATATACCTTTCTGAAATTATGTCTACGATATTTACCTATATCAGTGGATGGTTAGGTAAGGAGCATTAAACAGCGGTGTAATTCTTCTTAACCATAAGTACAGTTTTCAACCTACGACACACAGTGAATGAGTTATCAGACTCAAGGGACTTATACAGAGTATTGTATGTTGTCCAGGGTCCATCAGGACAGAGGGGTTGGTCCTCGTACTATATTCGGTTTACTTATGACTTCTCTGGTTTTTAGACAGGTGTTTCGTGGAAACACAGGGTCCGAATTTTGAGAAGTTATAGGTATTTGAATAGAGTAGAGAACCAGGTGTAGCAAGTATCGGGATTCTTCAAAGAGATCGAAGATGTAGATACTTGTGTATGGTATTCGGTTGGTAGTAGTGACTAAGAGAACTTGCTTCTCTTTCAGGTTACTCATAATTGGAAGCATTCCTAAGTTGAGTAACGCTGATCGGCCTCCTTCCATTTAGTTGACATGCGCTGGAGACAGCTGCATGATTTGAATCTGGTTCAATTAAATCAGTGCCTCTGTTTCTATATTGGATATAGAACAGTTCATATCTTAACGATGTTAAGGTACGGGGAGTTGTCCGGCTTATGATTAAAACCAGACTCTGGATGACTCAAGGCACGTTTCTGTAATGGCTGTTTGTGGGTTGACCCAGGCTATGACGAGGGTTGACTTTCTACCATCTGGATGAACAATAGCAATATTGTTCTAGACTCGCCACAGTTTTAATTAAAAATGGATTTTTTCAGAAAACAGTAGTGGGAGTATGGTAGAACTGGAAGTGATTCCAGAACCACAAACGATTACTGAAGATTTGATAAGGAACCTAAAGATTCAATCTGGATTGACATTCCATTGGCCACTCCGCAGTTTTGGTGGGTAACTTCAGGCACCCGAGAGGTACTACGGTAGCCTCAAGGACGGTGACAGGGAAGTTCTTGTTTACCCACAATTACCATTGCTGTTGTTCCAGGCTGCGAGACCCGGCGGGAGGATGAGTATAGCGTCGTTCTGAACTCGCTTCAGAAGTGTACGTGTATATGACTCTGCCAGAGGGTTGTCGTAGTCAGTGGGAGCAGCGGAAGCATTGGTGGACAGGTAGCTTATGTCTATTTATAGACTAAAGCAGTTTTATCGGAGATAGATCATCTATTTCTGACGTGACAGTCATGGGTTTGACTTCATCAGAATAGGGGATGGATCTGTTGAGAAGGTAGTAGGGTGTGATGTCATAGTATTTGGATAACATACACAAAGTAGGAAAGGAAACTCCTATACTACGATCGGTCATACTTTGGTCGTCACACAGTGTTTTCTTCTTATGGGAAATGGATTTTGTATCAAACATACTGGTTACTAGATCTATGGTTTTAGATCTAGATTTGGGTGGTTTCCTAATCAGGGTACTTAGACAGCATTCTAAGAGTATTTAGAATGGACGACTCCTGGCACGGTAGTATACCTGCAGGTGATGGAGTCACCCTCTCTAAAGGTGTCTTACAGACTAAAGGGGAGAGGGATGTGCATGATTGGCAGATCACTTGCTCAGGCAATTGAGTCAATCATGAGATGTCAAGTACCACACCAGATGTTGTTCTTGCACTAGATGCAATAAGTTGACATTGATCCAATCCTGGAGAAACAGTCGGAAGCAGTTTTAGAACATAAGTGGATGTTCTAGGGATATGATAACGACAGCCTTATTCATGAGACAGTTATCATTCCAGGCTTCCAAGGTGACCTGGACGACAAGGAGGTTGTCAGAGTTATAGTTTTCCCTCTGACGAGGGGCAGTATTTTGGACAGGTGGTCCAAGGCAATACTGAGGGTGGCATGGCGCAGGATACTGATTAAGTTCAGTTGACGATACAGTCTAAGAAGTTTGGATTTGGAGTTCATTTATGAGCTATGTCCCATCAGACATCCAGATACATTCTAAGACAGGTATTGCTCATTTCGGGAGATGGCTTTCTCCGTGAACTTGAGATATAGAGAGACATAGAAAGAAACAACAAAGCGGATCCACTCACTGAGGCTATTCCTCGAACGCAATAGTTTCGCAAACGAGCTTTGTGAGACTGACTAGTAGAGGAGTTGGGTGTACGGTATCACACGGGCTGTGAGTATGCGACATCGCAATAATTAGCCTTGAGTGCAAGTGGGAGATTGTTGGAGATAGTGCCCTCAGAGTCAATTATTAGGTCACAGGTACGTGATTGCAATGATTGATGGAGGACCTATCCCGGTAGGACAGTCTTGCTCGAAATGATAGTATGCTATCTGGTTTACCTTTATCATCGTGTACTGCTTTAAGTGACCTGACAAGTCGCTATTACACGTTGATAGTGTTAGTGTTTATGCCCTAGAAGGCCATTACTGTATCATACTAGCATGTATATTACTTAATGGAAGCTTGGGATATTCACATGTATATAACAGTCTTGCTAAACATGGTAGTATGCTACTTGGTTTTTCTATCTTAATATGTGAGTGTACGTATTGATAGAGCTCTTAGGATCTTGCTTGTCTACCAGCGTTGTGATGGCAGTCACACTAGTGGGGGCTGGGTAGTCTACAAGCACATCCTTATTCAGGTCCCTGGTCGTTGGATTATCGAGACAGAGCATCGATACTCCGGAGTAGACTAGTGTGTACGCTTCTCATCCCAGTTGGGGAGATGGTCTGTCCCACAGCCGTCAGTACGTCGTACTGGAGATAGTATACAGGTGCTCGTTAGGTTACGGGTACACCGGACAGGACTCACAGGGAACTGTTGGTTGGTTTGATACCAGTCGTCAGTGAACAGTTCCCAGGTGACATGAGTACAGCGTAGTCCGCAGACTTGACACTGCTACTTCGCCTCGAGTGTGTCCCACTGTTCTTAGATTGCTACCCTACCACGGCTCAAAGGAGTCGTGCAAACAGGTAGCAGTTGGGTGCAGTCCCGAGCACTTGGAGGCAGTGGCGGTTAGACAGGATTCGTCCCTCCCGGTATTGGGAGTAGATATCGTGCTGTGTCAGAGAGCCATTACGCAAAGTCCCTGGCCAGGGCAAGCGAGATTTGCTGGTAGGTTCCAGTAGTTTCTCAGGGTGTAATGGGCTTTACTCCGACACGACTTATACCGCTATTAGGGGACTGACGCTTGCCGCCCCCCTAGGCCCGATATGCGATAGTCTTGGACGAACGGACCGGACTGTATGGAGATTGTCACATCAGACTCAGTAGGAGTTCGGATGGGTTTACTCATCGGCCTTCTTATCGACAACTACCTGGGGACCGTTACGTACAGCTAGTGCCGCTTGCGGTCTGTGGTTAAACCCACTGCCAGCGTAGTAGTCGAGTCTCTAGAGTCCCACACAGAGAGTTTCCTACTCCAGGCGAAACGATATAGAGGTTGCATGGTTTTGCGACAAAGGGTTCGGACGCATACGTGCGTTTACGCGCGTACGACTTTCGGACAGTTTTTACCAGTCGGCTTTGGTTTAAGCCAGTTACTGGTATCTGGTTATTGGATTTTTACAGTCTAAAGTTTTTCCGTATTTTTACGGATCGGAGGGGCGTTCTCGTAATTACTCGAGAAGCTTCTAGAAGATGTGACTAAGGAGGTTTCTTTTGGATAAGAGAGCGAGTCATGGTGGTGATTCATTCACTTCATTAATGCACATTTATTGCTTAATGACTCATGCTAATGAATCATCACAAGATATTTTATGAAGCATGCTTATTCATTTCCTTTATTGATTATTCTAAAATAAGAATGCTTCATAATATTATGATACACTCTCTCTCTTCTCTCATTATCTTATCTCACATTCTCTCTCCTCAAGCTCTCATCTTCAAACCCTAATCCTTAATCCTCATGTGTTGAGATCAAAGGATTAGTTAGACTAAACAATCCATAACTTTCACTCTTTATCATCCTTTCATCTTTGATTAGCAATCAAAGTTGATTAGTTACCTCAAGTTAGAGGTTTAGCTTGGTGTTTTGCTCTCGGGTGGATCGTCTACTACCTAGAGAAGGTCGAGGAGAACAAAGGAGGACGTAAAGAAGAAGGACCGGTTTCATTAGGTATAATCCCTAATCACTTGTGAAAAGAAACTCATAAGATACGGTTATTTATAGTTTAGCTTCGATTCAAGCGGTTAGTCGATGTTCGTTGTTTGAACTTGATTGTTTTTTTGAAAATTCCGCCTCCCCATAAGTACTGGGGTGTAGTACATCGACTTACAGTGGTATCAGAGCCTCGCTAAACACTAAATAACTTAATCGCAAATTTGTACGAATTTCGAACGAAAAAACGAAGCCGGAAAACCCTAATTCTGTTTAGTTTCTGTCGAACTTAAAATGAAGTCCTAAAATTTTTCTGGTGTGTTCAGAGAGCTTGACATAACCACAGGAGAACACCCAAGAAATTCGAGCCCATGATTCGACTAAAGCGCCGCGGAAGGGCGGCGGATCCCACCGATCCGCCGCGCTTCCGCGGCCGAGTTGCCGAGTCATGAGCTCATTTTTCATGGGTGGGTCCCCTGTGATATTTGGGGTTTTCTGGAATATTTAATTATTGCTCAGGTTACTGTTTAACAGAGCAGATTTTGGAGCAATATTGATGTTGTTTATTCGATCGAATTGTACAGTATTTGCGTATTGGATTATATCTGTGATTGTTTAATGTGTTCGTAAACCTCCCCTAACTGCTAGTATGTCGGTTGGCAGGGGGTTGCACATTTCTGAAATGGTTATATCTGTTTGTGCATATAAACTGTATTGGACTGTTGTGGTGTATAGCCGGGGTTAGCAATGGGTTATAGTTTAATTCATTTGTTGTAAATGTAATTTGTTGTAATATTATTTTCGCGGGGCACTTCCAGGTTGCGGTTGTAGCCACCGTTGTATTATTTCATTTTACTGTTTTTGCTCCTAGGACTGACCCAAGGTGGGGTACACAGACTGCCGGGTGGGTAGTTTGCCGTACCCGTAGGGGTCGAGGGTGGGGTAAACGGCTATTCATCACAACTGTGTAATCTGTCTTTTCTTGCAGGCTCAAAAGAAATACAGATTGCTTGCAAATCCAATATTGTTTATCTGTGTTCTGGAATGAATATCATTGCGTCAGACGAATGTAAAATATCTATATTTATTATAGCTATTTAGACGTCACTTATGTTTTACACCCGCGCTAGCCCAGCCCCCGCTCTGTCGTTAGTTAAGTAACCTAACGGGTGATGACGGGACCCCGTGGCGAATGCGGATGGCATAAGAGGACGTTGTATTTTCGTTGTTTTCTGCAATGATAGGTTAATGATGGGACGCATTATCTATAATGCAAAGTAAAACAAACCAAAGTTTAAATCGTTGGAACAATTTAAAAGAAACCACTCGGTTATTTTTAAAAAACAGATATTTTTAAATACGGAGACTTAACCACTCCTTTTAAAAGCTATCAGGTTCCTTCGGTTATATCAAGTTCACTACGTTCACGGTTTCGCCAAAACCATTCGTAGCCCTCCGTCATTTCATCTGGGTATTCAGTAGTATTCAAGCTATGTATTTTGACCTAACGCCAAGGCATAGTGTTTGGTAGCTGCTGGATATTCATTTGTTGCATAGATAGATGAGTTAGTTTGGGACAGTCGTATTATCATTTTGGCCGAACGTCAAGGATATATACGGATGGGTTCAAATTGACAAGATAATGATGGGTAGAACTTGACATGTGACTTATGACATTTTGACCTAACGCCAAGGTCATAAGAGCATGGGGCAAAAACTTATATCGGGAATTTCTAAAGAAACTGAAATTTGCAAAGAGATGCATACCATTTTGAGTTTGATGAATGTTGGTAGCATTCCTACAACATTATCAGACGATGATATTTGGATCCCGATCCTACTGTGAGTATATGCTACTTATCAGGATATTCGTCGCTTAACGATCAATGCTATAAACCTAGTAGGTGTCCAGAAAAGTGTCAGCGGGGTTACGCCCCCAGAGAAAAGAGGTTACTTAATTAAGGAACTTCGCGAAAGCGTTGGAAAACCTCCCTCGAAGTATCGACACCGGCCTGGCTGAACGGTTAAGCAAGTATTGTACGGTGAGAATAGTCTTGGCTAATTCTTCTTTTATGGTTTGAGGAAGGATTCGAGAAACAGTGGGAGCCATCCAGTTTAGATAAACTAAAAACCACTCTAAACTTGCAAGAGCATCATGCTAAAGAGTTTTCTTCTCTCTCTCCTAATTGCAGCGACCCTGAAAATGACTGGACTTAAGTTACTTTTAGAGAAAAATATACTGACGGGGCCAAACTATAAAGATTGGCTGCGGAATGTCAAGATGGCCTTGACCTACGACAAATTGGGGTACATCCTCACCGCTACGGCACCTGCTGTCCCTGGTCCCAAATCCAGTAATGCGGATAAGGAAATCCGCAAAACCTGGGATTTAGATTGCGCGAGAGCCAAGTGCATCGTGCTTGCCTCGATGAATAATGAACATCAGAGGAGGCACGAGGATATGTCCTTAGATGGCATATTTCTCCATACAAAGGAACTTTATGGAGAGCAATCTCGTATAGCAAGATACGAGACCTCAAAGAAATTATTTCGAGCGAGGTTGGCTGTCGGGTCATCGGTAGGTGAACATGTCCTACAGATGATTGGCTATATAGAAGAGCTCGCAGACCTTGGGACGACTTTGGATAATGAGCTCTATACAGACCTTGTTCTCCAGTCCCTTCCTCCCACCTACGCCCAGTTTATCCTCAACTTCAATCTTCAAGGAAAAGAAGTTGAACTTGCGGAACTCCTGAACATGTTAAGGAGTGCAGAGGGCACCTTGCAGAAAGCAAGGGAAACACCCGCTATGTTTGTTGGCGGTGCATCTTCTTCCGGGTCCAAGGCTAGGGCCAAAGGAAGGAAGAAGAAGGCCGCACCCAAACCTAGAGGAGGTGTTAGTAAGGTGAGAGGGAAGGGAAAGCAAAAGAAAGCAGCACCGGTAGTTGGCCTGGATGAGTGCTTCCATTGTCACAGGAAAGGGCACTGGAAGAAGGATTGCAAGGCGTGGAACGCCAAGAACCAGGAACCGAAGCAGGCTGTGGCTTCGACTTCAGGTGTGTTTGTAATTGAGAATTGTCTGTCGATCAACTCTACTTCCTGGGTATTGGATACCGGGTCAGGATCTCATATTTGCAATTCATTGCAGGCACTGAGAAACCGTAGAGTGCTGAAGGAAGGTGATATGATCCTCAGGGTTGCTAACGGAGCTAGCGTGGGAGCTGCGTCCGTCGGGGATTATCACCTAGGATTGACGAGTGGACACATTTTGGTTTTACATAACTGTTATTTTTTACCCAGCTTAACGTGTAATATCATATCAGTTTCCTTGTTATCAAATAAAGGTTATGATTTCACGTTTGTAAGAGATGTTGTCAACATCCACCTTAATCATGGTTTGATTGGGTCCGGTACTCTAAATAACGGCATATATGTGTTAAACCAACTCCAAATTTTCAATGTCCAGAACACACTAAAAAGAAAGTCTCCAGATTTAAATAAAGCTTTCTTATGGCATTGTAGACTGGGTCACATCAATGAGAGAAGGTTGACTAAGTTGCATAGAGAAGGATATTTGGACACGTTCGAATATCAAACTTATGACACTTGTCAATCTTGTCTCAAAGGAAAGATGACAAAGACTCCATTCACTGGACAAGGAGTAAGAGCGAGCGAGCTCTTAGGACTCATACACAGTGATGTATGCGGTCCAATGTCTACACATGCGAGAGGTGGTTTTTCCTATTTCATTACTTTCACGGATGATTACTCAAGATACGGATTCATTTATCTGATGAAACATAAATCCGAGGCTTTTGAGAAATTCCAAGAGTATAAGAATGAAGTAGAAAACCAAACCGGCAAAAGTATAAAGACACTTAGATCTGATCGAGGTGGTGAATACTTGAGTGCCGAGTTCCTAGGTTACCTAAAAGAGAAAGGAATTCTCTCTCAGCTTACTCCTCCGTACACTCCACAGCATAACGGTGTGTCGGAGAGACGGAATCGAACCCTATTGGATATGGTACGATCCATGATGAGTAATGCTGAGTTACCGCGATCTTTCTGGGGACATGCGCTAGAATCAGCAGCATATCTTTTGAACATGGTACCTACCAAGACTGTGCCTACCACTCCATATCAGATGTGGAGTGGGAAGAAACCCCATCTACAGTATATAAAGATTTGGGGATGTCCAGCTTTTGTTAAAAAGCAGTATGTGGACAAGCTCGAGGCACGATCAGTAAAGTGTTTGTTTGTGGGATATCCAAAGCACTCCAGGGGATATCTATTCTATTACGCAGAGGAACAGAAGGTATTTGTTTCTCGTAATGCCCATTTTCTAGAACATCAGTTTTTAGAAAAGGAATCAAGTGGGAGCGAAATAGAACTGGAAGAAATTCCAGAACCACAAACTGCTACTGAAAGTTTGGTAGAACCAGAGGTTCAAGAAGAACAGAACATTCCCGCACCCCTCCGCAGGAGTAGTAGGCCGTCTCGTCCGCCTGAGAGATACTACGGTTTTCTCATAGACGGGGATAGAGAGGATTGCATCATAGATGATGATGAACCTACTGACTTCCAGCAGGCCATCCAGAGCGGCGACTCGGTACGATGGCTAGATGCAATGCGGACCGAGATGGAGTCCATGTACACCAACAAAGTATGGACTTTGGACTTTGCTCCAGATGGGGTAAAACCCATAGGATGCAAATGGATCTTCAAGAAAAAGATTGGTGTAGATGGACAGGTGGAAACCTATAAGGCTAGACTTGTTGCAAAGGGTTTTCGTCAAAGACCTGGTTTGGACTATGACGAAACTTTTTCTCCAGTGGCTATGCTCAAATCCATTCGGGTCCTTCTTGCTATTGCTGCCTTCCATGATTATGAAATCTGGCAGATGGACGTAAAGACGGCTTTTCTGAATGGAAATTTAGAAGAGAGCGTCTATATGGATCAGCCAGAGGGTTTCAATCAGAGTGGGAGCAGCGGGAAAGTATGCAAGCTGCTTAAGTCCATTTACGGACTAAAGCAGGCATCGCGGAGTTGGAACATCTGCTTTGATGAGACAGTCAAAGAATATGACTTTATCAAAAATCCAGATGAACCGTGCATATATAGTAAAGTTGTGGCCAGAAGTGTCGTATTCCTCGTCTTGTACGTGGATGACATTCTATTGATAGGAAATGACATTCCTATGCTACAATCTGTCAAAGGATTCTTGTCACACAGGTTCTCCATGAAAGACCTGGGTGATGCCTCTTACATTCTGGGGATCCGGATCTATCGTGATAGATCCAAGAGGATGTTGGGACTTTCGCAGTCCAGGTATATCGACACTGTACTGAAAAGATTCAGTATGGAAGATTCTAAGCGCGGTAATCTACCGGCTTGTCACGGAATCACCCTCTCCAAAGAGATGTCTCCCAAGACTGATTTGGAAAGGGAACGCATGTCTATTATACCCTATGCTTCTGCGGTAGGCTCTATAATGTATGCAATGTTGTGTACCAGACCAGATGTAGCTTACGCACTAAGCGTGGTAAGCCGGTATCAGTCAGACCCAGGGGAGAAACACTGGATAGCAGTAAAGAACATTCTCAAGTACCTGAGGAGGACTAAGGAGATGTTCTTGGTTTACGGCGGAAAAGACCTCAGGTTGGAGGCCTTTGCTGATTCCGGCTTCCAGAGTGATAAGGACGATTCCAAGTCCATGTCGGGTTATGTCTTTACCCTCAATGGAGGGGCGGTGTGCTGGAAGAGCTCCAAGCAGGACACCGTTGCTGACTCGACGATGGAAGCGGAGTATATAGCTGCTTGCGATGCCGCAAAAGAAGCAGTCTGGATGAAGAAGTTCCTAACAGAACTTCAGGTGGTTCCTACCATAGTTGATCCAATACCTCTGTATTGCGACAACAACGGAGCTATAGCTTTAGCGAAGGAACCAAGGTCCCATCAGAAGTCCAGACACATCTTGAGGCGGTATCACCTGATCAGGGAGATCATTGATCGTCAGGAGATCGAGGTTCGGAGAGTTGCTTCAGAAGAGAACATTGCTGATCCATTCACGAAGGCCCTTCCTCAGATTCAGTTCGAGAGGCTGCTCGAGATCATTGGTCTGCGATATGCCAGTACATGGCCCTAGTGCAAGTGGGAGATTGTTAGTGTTTATGCCCTAGAAGGCCATTACTGTATCATACTAGCATGTATATTACTTAATGGAAGCTTGGGATATTCACATGTATATAACAGTCTTGCTAAACATGGTAGTATGCTACTTGGTTTTTCTATCTTAATATGTGAGTGTACGTATTGATAGAGCTCTTAGGATCTTGCTTGTCTACCAGCGTTGTGATGGCAGTCACACTAGTGGGGGCTGGGTAGTCTACAAGCACATCCTTATTCAGGTCCCTGGTCGTTGGATTATCGAGACAGAGCATCGATACTCCGGAGTAGACTAGTGTGTACGCTTCTCATCCCAGTTGGGGAGATGGTCTGTCCCACAGCCGTCAGTACGTCGTACTGGAGATAGTATACAGGTGCTCGTTAGGTTACGGGTACACCGGACAGGACTCACAGGGAACTGTTGGTTGGTTTGATACCAGTCGTCAGTGAACAGTTCCCAGGTGACATGAGTACAGCGTAGTCCGCAGACTTGACACTGCTACTTCGCCTCGAGTGTGTCCCACTGTTCTTAGATTGCTACCCTACCACGGCTCAAAGGAGTCGTGCAAACAGGTAGCAGTTGGGTGCAGTCCCGAGCACTTGGAGGCAGTGGCGGTTAGACAGGATTCGTCCCTCCCGGTATTGGGAGTAGATATCGTGCTGTGTCAGAGAGCCATTACGCAAAGTCCCTGGCCAGGGCAAGCGAGATTTGCTGGTAGGTTCCAGTAGTTTCTCAGGGTGTAATGGGCTTTACTCCGACACGACTTATACCGCTATTAGGGGACTGACGCTTGCCGCCCCCCTAGGCCCGATATGTGATAGTCTTGGACGAACGGACCGGACTGTATGGAGATTGTCACATCAGACTCAGTAGGAGTTCGGATGGGTTTACTCATCGGCCTTCTTATCGACAACTACCTGGGGACCGTTACGTACAGCTAGTGCCGCTTGCGGTCTGTGGTTAAACCCACTGCCAGCGTAGTAGTCGAGTCTCTAGAGTCCCACACAGAGAGTTTCCTACTCCAGGCGAAACGATATAGAGGTTGCATGGTTTTGCGACAAAGGGTTCGGACGCATACGTGCGTTTACGCGCGTACGACTTTCGGACAGTTTTTACCAGTCGGCTTTGGTTTAAGCCAGTTACTGGTATCTGGTTATTGGATTTTTACAGTCTAAAGTTTTTCCGTATTTTTACGGATCGGAGGGGCGTTCTCGTAATTACTCGAGAAGCTTCTAGAAGATGTGACTAAGGAGGTTTCTTTTGGATAAGAGAGTGAGTCATGGTGGTGATTCATTCACTTCATTAATGCACATTTATTGCTTAATGACTCATGCTAATGAATCATCACAAGATATTTTATGAAGCATGCTTATTCATTTCCTTTATTGATTATTCTAAAATAAGAATGCTTCATAATATTATGATACACTCTCTCTCTTCTCTCATTATCTTATCTCACATTCTCTCTCCTCAAGCTCTCATCTTCAAACCCTAATCCTTAATCCTCATGTGTTGAGATCAAAGGATTAGTTAGACTAAACAATCCATAACTTTCACTCTTTATCATCCTTTCATCTTTGATTAGCAATCAAAGTTGATTAGTTACCTCAAGTTAGAGGTTTAGCTTGGTGTTTTGCTCTCGGGTGGATCGTCTACTACCTAGAGAAGGTCGAGGAGAACAAAGGAGGACGTAAAGAAGAAGGACCGGTTTCATTAGGTATAATCCCTAATCACTTGTGAAAAGAAACTCATAAGATACGGTTATTTATAGTTTAGCTTCGATTCAAGCGGTTAGTCGATGTTCGTTGTTTGAACTTGATTGTTTTTTTGAAAATTCCGCCTCCCCATAAGTACTGGGGTGTAGTACATCGACTTACAGATAGAGCCCCTAGGATTCTTACTTGACTACCAGCAGTATGAGGGCGATCATATAAGTGGGAGCTGGGGTCTATAAGCATATCCTTAAATGGTCCCTAGTCGTGTGAGTTTCGAGACAGGGCATCGATACTCCACTGTAGACTAGTGTATACAGTCGAGACCCCGACGAGGGGCGGTGGCCGATCTCACAAGCCACTGGTGTCAGTTGGATCACCTAAGATGTATACAGGTGCTCATTGGGTTATGAGTACACCGGACAGGACTCGCCGGGAACATGCTAGTTGGTCATATACCAGACGTCAGATGGCAGTTCCCTAGTGACATGTGTGCAGGTTAGTTCATCGACCTAGGGATCGTCATTTGTCTCGTGTGAGTTCCCACTGTACTTTGATTACTACCCTACCACGGCTCAAAGGAGTCGTGCAAACAGGTTTTAGTTGGGTACAGTCCCGAGCCACATGGAGGCAGTGAGGGTATCTTCAGGGGTTCGTCTCTCCCGGTATTGGGGGTGAGGTCGTGCTGTGTCTAGGAGAGCCATTACACGAAGTCCTTGGCCAAGGCAAGGAGATTTACTGGTAGGTATTCCAGTAGTATCTCAGGGTGTTCTGGGCTACACTCCGACACGACTTGTACCGCTTTTGGGGGTCTGACTTTTACCAACCCCCTAGGCCCGCCATGCGATGCTCATAGACGAACGGACCGGACTATACGGATATTGTCACTAACAGGCTCAGTAGGGTGTCAGGATGAGTTCGCTCATCGACGTCCCTTTTGGTCAATAGCTGGTGGCCCGTCACGTATTGGCTTATACCTCTGACGTGCTGGTGGATAAATCCACAGCCATAGTATTGACGAGTCTTTAGAGTCCACCACACTTTCAGTTACTCAAGCTTTCGGGCGAAACGCTGTAGAGGCCGTATGGAGATATGGCAGGGTTCGATCAGATACGTGCGGTATTGCACGGATCATGATCGGACGGTTTTTACTAGCCGGCTTTGGCTTAAGCCGGATCTTAGTATTTGATTGTGTAGTTTTGTCTCATTGCATTTTGTATTTCGGTCGAAATACAGATGCGGGTGTGTATGCACAGTATCGGGGTTTTTCCTGTAATTTATTACGGGACCAGTTTTATGGAGTTGCCAGTTTGCTTTCCGTTTCGGCCGATTTCCATTGTTCCGTTCATTGGCCGAAGTTTGGTGGAGGAGGGCTTATTTGCATTGTTGCAAATAAGTATTTGTGGAGGGGGCTTTTGCTTTTTGTTGCATCATGATGAGAGCTCCATACCTTGACCTTTTTGACTTGACTACTTCATGATGGCTTGACTTTGTAAGCATCATGGTTGTTGATGATTTGTGTGTTGAGTGTGGGTTTGATGTGGATTTGTGACCTTATCTTTGTTATATCATTTTCCTACACCCACTTGATTAAAGGTGGCCGGCCACTGTTGTGAGCATGAGTGGAGTGAGGTTGATGTATTAATTATTTTTTATATGATTGCATTGTGTCAAAAATGAGTGTGCTGGAGTGATATATAATTGAGGTGATGAGTGATTAATTGATGGGGAAATGAATGAGCTTAAATCAAGGCTCATTATTTTTCACAGCACAGAGAGAGAGAGAGTGCTTGCTTCAATTTCTTTTTCCAGTGAGCACTTTCAAGTTCTGGCCGAGCTCATCCTTCATGATATGCTCAAATTTTTTGAGCTTCCATCCATGAAAATTCTTGTGCTAAATTCCTCCATAAATGGCAATCTCCTAAACCCCAAAGAGACAGCTATTCTACACTATTCTGCAGCAAATCTTGGACGCGTCGGCCAGCCAACTTCGCGCCCGAGTTGCCTCGGTATTGAGGTGGGAGCCCGTAAAAGATGCAGGCGATGTGGTGCCCTTCCGGCGAGGAGGCGACGACCGGAGTTCCCGCGAGGAGATCGGAGTGGAGATGAAGACCGGAGGACTCGGATCAGACGGTATATCTCTAACCCGTCTTGTAGTTAGCTAGAACTAGTTTAATGGCCCGATCCGGGGTTTAGTGCGCGGTGGTGCCGGATTGCTAAGTCCGCAAAATTTAAGTTTATCACCGTTTCCGCGTTTGGCCGTCGGATTGACGGCCGGGGCGCCGCCGTGCACTTACACGTTGCAGACTCGACTATGGAAGCGGAGTACATAGCTGCTTGCGATGCCGCAAAGGAAGCTGTCTCGATGAAGAAGTTCCTCACGGAGCTTCAGGTGGTTCCTACCATTGTTGATCCAATACCGCTGTATTGCGACAACAACGGCGCTATAGCTTTAGCGAAGGAACCCAGGTCCCATCAGATGTCCAGGCACATTTTGAGACGGTACCAACTGATCAGGGAGATCGTAGATCGCCAGGAGATCGAGGTGAAAAGAGTAAATAAGGAGAACAACACTGCAGATCCACTCACGAAGGCCCTTCCCCAGACTCAGTTTGAGAAGCTGATCGAGAAGATAGGTCTTCGATACGCCAGTACACGGCCTTAGTGCAAGTGGGAGATTGTTAGTGTATATGCCCTAGAGGCCATTACTGAATCATACTAGCTTGTATATTACTTTATGAAAGCTTGGGATATTCACAGTTGTATAGACAATCTTGCTCAAAATGGTAGTATGCTACTTGGTTTGTCTCTACTTCAATATGTGCATGGGTTTCTTTTAGCATATCGCTTATATACATATTAGTAGAGCCCTTAGGATCTTTGCTTGATTACCAGCGTTGTGATGGCGCTCACACTCGTGGGGGCTGGGTAATCCATAAGCACATCCTTATACAGGTCCCTAGTCGTTGGACTATCGAGACAGGGCATCGATACTCCGGAGTATACTAGCGTATGCGCTTCTCATCCCAGCGGGGGAGACGGTCTGTCCCACATCCATCAGTACGTCGTACTTGAGATAGTATGCGGGTGCTCGTTAGGTTACGAGTACACTGGACAGGACTCGTCGGGAACCGTTGGTTGGTATTATACCTATCATTAGCTATCAGTTCCCAGGTGACATGAGTACAGCTTAATCCGCCGACTTGACACTGTCACTTCGCCTCGAGTGTGTTCCCACTGTACTTAGATTACTACCCTACCACGGCTCAAAGGAGTCGTGCAAATAGGTAGTAGTTGGGTGCAGTCCCGAAGCACTTGGAGGCAGTGACGGTTAGACAGGATTCGTCTCTCCCGGTATTGGGGGTTGACATCGCGCTGTGTCTAGGAAAGCCATTAGACAAGTAGTCCCTGGCCAGGGCAAGCGAGATATACTGGTAGGTTTCCAATGTTATCTCTGGGTGTTCTGGGCTACACTCCGACACGACTTGTACCGCTATTAGGGGACTGACGTTCACCGCCCCCTAGGCCCGCCATGCGATGTATCAGATGAACAGACCGGACTGTACGGAGATTGTCACATACATGCTCAGTAGGAGTTCGGATGGGTTCACCTCATCGGCCTTCTTATCGACATCTACCCGGGGACCGTTATGTATAGCTAGTGCCGCTTGCGGTCTGTGGTTAAACCCACTGCCAGCGTAGTGTCGAGTCTTTAGAGTCCCACACAGAGAGTTTCCCTGCATTGAGCGAAACGTGTAGAGGCCGTATGGTTTTACGGCAGGGCTACGATCACTTACGCGCACTTGTGTGCGTATGCTGTTCGGGCAGGCAATACTTGTGGGCTTTGGTTTAAGCCAGATCCTAGTATTGCACAGATGGATTTGATTTGTCTTCTGTGCATTCGCATTTTACGGAATGCGGATGCGGGTGTGTATGCACAGTTTTGAGGAGCGATGAACGAGGAGGTGCCCCATTAGGGTTTTGGCATTTGGTTCGGCCAAAACCGTAATGTGGCACACTCATTAGGGTTTTGACAGTTCATTTGTTCAAAACCGTTATGAGCCGGAGACATTGTTTACTAATCCTTTTAGTGATAGATTTGTGATGGCTAATTGCATTGACCATTTGACCACTTAGACCTCTCTTGACATTGTTGACCATTTACCTTCAAAAGAGATCTACACTCTTCTTTCATTTTCTTTTTAATTCTTGAGTTATGTAATGGTCAATTCAATGTGCCATCAACTCTATCATCATAGGATTAGTAATGATGATTTTAGTGTATTATTGCAACCATGGTTCATTTCATTTGGCTTAATCTTTTTCATTATTCTCTTCTCATTCTCTCTCTTGAAGTGAGAAGAAAAAGAAAAGCTCCATGGTTGCTAAGCCTTCTCCTTCTTCTTCCTCCTCTTGATCTCATCTTTTGATCTCATGTGTTGAGAGAAAAAGATCCCACAAAGACAAATACATCCATACATCTCCTCTACACATCCTAGGGCTTCTTGACTAGCAATCTCTTTGCCCTAGTTGCCTCGGCTCGAGGTGGAGCTCGGTGTACATCTCTCGGGTGGATCGTCTTCGACTCAAGAAGGCCGCGGAGGTGCCCAAGGTCCGGATCGATGCTTGGAGCTTGGATGGACGAGCGGGACAGCGGAATGACGACCCGAAGGACCGGTTCCGTGAGGTATACTTTCTACAGCACAATAGTTAAAACCTCTAGTAGTTTACTAGTTTCTTTTTTTAGCAAAGATCCTTGCTTTTGAGTCCATGTTGCCTTGAGCCAAAATTATTGTTTTTCGCCGTTTCCGCCTCCCCGTATGAACCGGGGTGCGCAACGTGTACTTACAATTACGAAATACAACCTTTGTAGATAGGTCCTTCACTTCTAAATCTCCTTGTTGTAGTCTCTTCGCTGCGATCATCGAGCTCTCGGACTCTCGGACGGCTCCATGAGAAGAGGGCAACGGTTTTGCTTGAAGTCTTCGAGGCCGAAGATGATCTACGTCGATGGAATACGAACTCAAGTTTCTACTTCACCAAAGTGAAGCAAACACCCTAAACTAAAGTGCTAGTCTAGAAAAGGATGATAAAATAGGAAATGGGTACACTTTAGAATTTTTTTCTCACAATGTTTCTCTCTCTTTATCAAACCCTAGCAAGAATTTGAAAGAGGAAGAAGATGAGCTCAAAATGAGAATGAAAACTAATCAAGAGAGAGTGAGAAAACCATGGGTGAGTGGGTATCATATACTAACTCATGTAGAGACATAACCATGGCTACATTATAATAGTTAGGTTAATTAATATCTCAAGTAATCCAAAGTTAGTAGACTAAGTCAATGCAACCCTAAGCTTCATGAAGCATTATGCATGTGAGCCCATCATCCACTAATTTTAAAATTATTTTAAATATTAAAAACCTAACACTATAATTAGTATGGTATAAGTCTTATACACCCATGATAGTTGTATCAACAACCATGATACAATATGTACACAAATAAATATATATATCACATATATATTAAGTTGTGCACAAGTGAGAAAAAATAAATGCTTAAGTTAACCAATGTTAGTTAATGTAAATTACTATATCACATATACAATTATACACTAAATTATTAAATCAACACTTGACTTAATAATCCGGTTATATCTCATATAACCGACTAACATCCAATGTATCGACTTATCGAATCAACCCTTGATTCGATAACCAGGTTATATCGCATATAACCGATCGATACAAACATCGCGAGAATAGAATACGGAATCACATACACGCATTATTCTCGGTCCCGCACATATCACATATGCGGTCCTATTTCGTTTTGCCTGAGCCAGTATATCCTCTATGTAGGACTCTAAAGACTCGTCAATACGCCGGTAGTAGGTGATGATCATATCAAGCACCCACAAGCCGTCAGTGGTACTAGATGGACGTAACGGCTACCCGGGTATTGAGCGATCAGAAGATCAGCAAGCAAGCCCGCTCCAACTCCTGCAAAAATCCTGACAGTGACACTACTGTACAGTCCGGTCTCCTCGTCTGATATGTCGCATATCATGTCTAAGGGTGGTAAACGTCAGACCCCAATAACCCATAAGTCATGCCGATCTGAGGCTCATAACGGGTCGAGAAACTACTGGTAACACTTACCAGTAAATCTCTAAACCAGCCCTGGCCAGGGACTTCCCTGTTATGGCCAATCGAGCATAGCGCAACATCAACCCCCAATACCGGGAGAGACGAAACCCCTCCTATCGCTCATTGCCTCCATGTGACTCAGGACTGTACCCAAAAACCACCGTTTTTCACGCCCTCTTGGACGTGGTAAGGTGGAAATCAAAGCACAGTGGGAATCACACAAGACTCTATGACGATCTCGGGTCTACAGACTAACTTGTACCAGTGTCACCAGAGAACTGCCATCTGACGTAAGGTATAATACCATCTGGGAGTTCTCGGCGAGTCCGTCCGGTGTACCCAGTATCTACTGAGCACCAGTATATCATCTTTGATGTCAAACACCAATGGATATGGGATCATCCATCGCCCATCTATATGGGTCGAGAAGGTATACGCTAGTATACTCTGGTATATTGATGCCCCATCTCGATACACCCACGACTAGGGACCTTGAAGGATTTACTTATAGACTACCATGTCCCCATTAGTATGATCCGCATCATAGTCCAGGTAGTAAAGTACACATCCTAAGGGCTTTACCAACATCTAACAGAGAGACAATCAGTGCACACGTTAAGGTAAAGAGTAACCAGATAGCATACTATCTTGTCGAGCAAGAAAGTCCTCCCTATATATGTCCAAGCATCCACTACAATATACATCTCATGCATAGTAATGGCCTCTAGGGCATACATATAACTAACAATCTCCCACTTGCACTAGAGCTATCTGATAACAGTGGTCGTAGTATCTCATTCTCAACCATCCCATAATAGTCACTCTCTGGGAAAAGGCCATTGTGAGTGGATCCGCTGTGTTGCCCTCTAAGTCTACTCTCCTAATCTCGATCCCCTAGAGATCAACCATCTCCATGACCAGGTGATACTGCCTTAGAATATGTCTGGATCACTGATGGGACGGGCGTTCCTAGGCATAAGCCACAACTCCATTGTCACACAATGGTAGGAACGAAGTTCATCTCATGAACTAATATACACCCAGACTGCCTCTTTGGTAGCATCTTTGTTAGCGATGTGTCTTGCCTTTAATCATCTAATATGCCACGGTATCTATCTTGGAACTCTTCCAACATACCGTCCCTTTACTGAGATTAAAGACAATGCCTGTGATTGACATTCAGTTTTCCTTATTACCCTGGAACCTTTCAAGTGGTTCTCCCCAGGATCGATTGATACCATCTCACTACAACTAGTGAGAATCCTAACATCCAATTACATCTATCTCATAGATCAAAACTCAGGATTTAGGAGGTATCACTTTGATCCTATATGGAGAATCATTGTGATAAATGGAGATTGACCGAGCGTAGTATAGGAAACTCCTTCCCTATCAAGAGTATGTCATCCACATACTCTACGAGGATCACCACCATACTCCCTACTACCTTTTTGTATATACTAGGTTCATCTACCATTTTGATGAAGTCAAACTCTTTGACTAACACAACAAAACAGACGTTCCAACTCCGCGATGCCTGCTTTATCACATAAAACATCTTGCACACGTTTCCGCTGCTCCTATTTTCTACGAAGCCCTCTGACTGTGTACTTATAGACTCTCTCTTCTAAATCACTATTTAGAACAGCAGTCATGACACCCAACTGCCAGATATCGTAGTCATGGCATGTAGCCGTGGTAAGTAGGATCTGGATGGAATTAAGCATAGCTTTGAAAGTCTCAACTTTTCTATGTACACCAAGTAATCTTCTCAAGATATACTTGCTCCTGATGGGGATTTAACCCTTCAGATAAGGCAACCAAAGTCCATACTTTGTTGGTGTATAAGGATTCCATCTCAGATCGATAAGCATCCAGCCATTCTTACAGAGTCCCCACTCTTGATGGCCTGCTCGAAACCAGATGGGTCATCATCTCATGATGCAATCCTCGCTCCCACTGTCATAGAGAAACCAAAGTATCTCTCAGGTGGGTGAGGAACCCTGCTAGGTCGGCGGAGAGGCTGAGGTTCGTTGGAAACTATTGAATTCTTTGGTTCTACCAAATCATCAGTTGCAGTTTGTATAGCTGGAACTATTTCCAGTTCTACCTCATGTCCACTAATTTCTTCACAAGAAATTCCCTTTCACAAAGGTGGCATGCTGAGATACAAAACATCTTTTGTTCCTCGGTTTGGTAGAAGATATTCCCTTGCGAATGCTTAGGATATCTAACAAACTTCTACAGAACTGACTTTGCCTCGAGCTTGTCCGGATTTTGCTTTTAGACATAGGCTGGACAACCCCAAATCTTAACAAACTTAAGATATGGGCTCTTTCCTTTCCATATATCGTATGAAGTGGTAGGCAACTTATTTGATCGGAACCCTATTCAATAGGTATGCAACTTCACAAGTGAATAACTCCCAAAAGGAAATAGGTAACTCAGTAGTACTCACCATAGAGCACAACTTATCACATAGGGTGTAATTGCTCCGCCCCGATAAACCGACGTGTTGTGGTGTACACGGAGGAGTAATGCTGAGAGAGAATCTCATTTTCCTTTAGAATAATCCAGAAATTCCGTGCTCAAGTATTCTCCTCCTTGATCACATCAAAGGACATAATACTTATACCCGTTTTTGGTTCTCTACTTTCTAACTTATATTCTGTGAATATCTCAAAAAGCTTTGGACTTGTGTTTCAATGGGAACATATGTCTGAATCTTGAGAGATCATCAGAGAATGTAATGAAGTACGAAGAACCGGTCTTGGCATGTGTAGACTGGGGACCTTCATACATCAACATGTATCATCCCAAGAGTTCACTAACTCTTTCTCTATTTCCTATAAACAGAGCTATGGTCATCTTATCTCTGTGACATGACCGGCAAGTTTCACAAGATGTAAATTCAAACTGATTTAAATATGCATCTATATGTAATTTCAGCTAGTCGGGTCACATTGATATGACCTAGTTTACAATACCTCAAGAAGGATTCGGTCATTTCTGAACTCTTCCTCTTGTGCGTGTTCTGTACGTTAAGAACTGTGGTTTGATTTAGAACGTCTATGCTTTTAGATAACGTGCTTGAACCGATCAACTCTTGATATAGGAAATGTTCAAAACATTATCCAACAATACAAAATTATATCCTTTCTTTACTAATAAAGAGACTGATATAATGTTGTATATCAGGTTCGGTATCTAATAACATTCGTTCAGAATCAATGTATTCTGGTAATACTGGGTGATAACTACCAACAGATTTGGCTGCAACACTTGCACCGTTTCTATCTCATGAAACTTATCACCTGTTCTCAGTTCTTTACCTATCTGTAGCCTATGTAACAAATTACATATGTGGGATCCTGATCCGGTATCACATACCCAGGACGTAAAGGATACTGAGAAATAGTTCTCTGTAATGAACACACCTGAAGAAGATGCATCATCATGCACTTTCTTCGTTTGGGCGGCACGGGAATTCTGGTAATCCCTTATTTCCTGCTCTGTCTTGTAACAATTATAAGTTGGAGCGGGACCAACGTTCCCAAGCACAGTATAACAAGCGGGTTCGGTAAATACATCCGTATTATTATCTTGATTAAGGCGTGACATGGTCGCTACCTAGAGAGAGAGAGAAGAAAACACTCTGCGTATGCTCTTGCAAGATCAGATTGGTTATAATTTTATCTAATCAGGATGGCTCCCACTGTTTTTATCAAATCTTCCTTCATACCCTAAAAGGAAAGACTAGCCGGGATTAATTACACCCTACAATTTTGCAAATCTTTCAGCCAGGCCAGTGTCGGTACTTTGAGGGAGGTTCCCCGTGCTTTCGCATGGACCTAATTAAAATAAACCTCGTTTTCCCAGAGGCGTAACCCCGTTGACACCTTCTTAGACACCTACTTGATCGGCTGATTGTAATGTGTAAAACTCTCCCAGGAGTAACAATTACTCGCAGTGGGTATCGGGATCTAACTATCTCACAGAAGGTATGCAATCTCATTGCAAATTTCAACACTTGAAATTCCCGATAATTTTGCCCCTAACCTCCTATGACCTTGACAAAGGCCAACAAACCATAGGATGCTAGTCAAGTTCAACCCGTCATTTCTTGATTGAATTAAACCCACCCGCACGACCCTTGATAAAGGCCAACAAGGTCGTACGACTACCCTAACCCAATCTGCATCATATACATAAGCAGATAAGCACTAGTCAGCTACCGCACACTACGCCTTGACAAAGGCCAATAAACGCAGCACGAATACTAACTACTACTTATCTGAAATGACGGAGGTCTACGACAGGTTTTTCAGAAAACCTATTGCGTAATGAACTTGATATCGTTATAGAATCAAATGATTTTAAAATGGAGTGTTTTTTAGGCTTTTACTAGTTTCGCTAAAGAGGTCACTCCCGGTGAAGGGATCTCGGCTCTTTCCTCGTCGAATGAGGTGCATGATATATCATATATATCACTGTGCAAAGCAAGAACTAGAAAAGCAATCAAAAGACAAAACCGAGGGGTGTATCATCTTCCAGTCATTACTAAAGGGGTCACTCCGGGTGAAGGGATCTCGGCCCTTTCCTTATCGAATAAGGTGCAGGATGTTCTACAAGGAACACCGCGATGCAAAGCAAGAACTGTAGCTACCTGTTTTTGAAAGTTCGATTCCACAACATCTTTTAGGTTTCTTTGCTTTCATTAATCACATTAATGAAGTCCCATCATTTAAGTCACCTAAACATCACAGATAAATACGACGTACACTTATGTCATCCGCATTCGCCTCGATGTCCCCTCACGCACCGTTAAGTTAGGTAACTAACGGCAGAGCGGGGCAGGGCTAGCGCGAGTGTAAAACTTAAGTAGCGTCTATATAATATATCATATATACTATATACAGTATCTATCAACACATATCAAATGATCACATCACAGATATCCCAGCAGAAGAAACATATGAAACATTGGATATATTAGGACGTCCGTGTTTTATTTTGAGCCTCTATAAAACACGGATTCCACGTTCGCGATGAATAGCCAAACCCATACCCCTAGACCCCTACGAGAGTGGTAAGCAACCCTACCAATTCTAGAGTTAGAAGACCCGGACTCGACTCCTCGAGTTGGTCTCCCACTGGACTCTAGAACCCGGTTACTTGTGCTCTCCTCCTTGGGTCTACCTAGTGCGGAAAAGTAAATAATATACAAATGGTGACATCATCCTCATCCCGGAAGTGCCCCAATAAAAGAATATTACATACAATGAATTTTACATGAATGAAAATAAAAACCCTCATCTCACATAAAACCCCCGGCTATTCAGAAACGCGACGATCCAATATAACATATCCAGCAACACATAACATCTCATGTCATCAACGTAAGTAAATAAGCGCATCCCAATTGTCGTTGACATATAGCAATGAAACCGGCGATATCACATATTACACTTACGGTCGCAGAAAAGAAAGTGTAAAACTACAACAGCTGGAATCCGCAACCTCCTTAGACATCGCATGCCTAACAATTATAAACCCCGCATTTCAGTCTCTATATCGAAAACACTTTTCAATATCTAGTCGGGAAATTCAACAAGATTCCCGATATGTGATCGAATGCTCGTCGCAAACTTTAGTAGACGGCCGCACCCCTAGATGCCGTCGACGAAGTGCACTAAGGCGGAACACCGCTGCCGCGAGCACCCAAACGGATGATTTTGGCGACGGTGTTCTCTTACAGTCACTTGGTCGGGGCTTTGGGGCGTGGCTGTCTATTAAGTTTACCCGGCGAGTATCCGCGTACGCTACGCGATTGCAACGGACTTTTGATCGCATCAAAATCCCGTGGAAACCGATCATTTGAGACTAAACTGCTATGTTTATAACATTCAAATTAGTTATCTCATAACTACTTGTGGATTCCAAATATTGTATCACATTCCAGATAAATAGAAAATGTTAAACTTTCCGATCGAATAATCAAATACCCAAGATTTCCCAAATAGTTCTCAACACTTGAGGGGAGTTTAAAAACATCCATCACATGCCACAGTACCAATGGTCCAGCCGTAGAAGGGTCAAGCCAACGCCTCACATGTGGCAACGCCGTACTGCCCCAAACCCTAAGGTTCAAAAGGCAGTTCAAGACGGTCACATAATCGAGTTAAGGTTTGTTGTTTTCTAGAAGGTCCATTGCGTAACTTGCACGATTTAGACGTTCTTAAACAACGGAAAAATCCAACACTTGGAAATTTTCCGGCAGGGGAAAAAGTGAGTTATTGATATACGTTCGAACTTTTTAATACTTTCTAAATTATCCGAAAAACATAACGAAATTAAATATTCCGATCGAATCAACGAATAAAAAAAATCGCCAGAACAGTCAACACTTGAGTCAAATTAAAAGTACCCATAAAATATCACTAACAGATAAGGGTATTACTATACAAAAAGAATAACCAAATCTCACTGTACGGCCGCGGATCCGCGGCACAAGCAGGTTACTGCCGCGGTTCTGCGGCTATCCGTATGAGTTAATTTGTCGTTTTGCACAGTAATTCCTAAAATCATCTGCTGAATTTTTTAGATATTTTTAATGCAGAAAAAACACAGTTTTAAAAAAATGTCCAGAGAGGTGGTTATTTCGTCAATTCAGAGTTCGTTCGGAGTTTTAACTTCATAAAAACGTCGCCTAATGCTCTAACTAGTCTCTGATACCACTGTAGGGTTACTAGATACTCTAATAAGGTTCTACAAGGCATCAACCATGCCCGATTAAAATTTTAGCCGTGCCGAATAACCCTAAACAAGATCTTTGCTAGATAATTAGGGTTTCACATGCAAGTAAATAACAATTATCACTAAGTGAATACGAAATACAACCTTTGTAGATCGGTCCTTCACTTCTAACGCTTCTTGTTGTAGTCCTTTTCTGCGATCATCGAGCTCCCGGACTCTCGGACGGCTCCATGAGAAGAGGGCAACGGTTTTTCTTGAAGTCTTCGAGGCCGAAGATGATCTACGTCGAGGGAATACGAACTCAAGCTTCTACCTCACCAAAGTGAAGCAAACACCCTAAACTAAAGTGCTAGTCTAGTAGAGGATGATGAAATAGGAAATGGGTACACTTTAGAATTTCTTTTCTCAGAATGTTTCTCTCTCTTTATCAAACCCTAGCAAGAATTTGAAAGAGGAAGAAGATGAGCTCAAAATGAGAATGAAAACTAGTCAAGAGAGAGTGAGAAAACCATGGGTGAGTGGGTATCATATATTAACTCATGTAGAGACATAACCATGGTTACATCATACTGGTTAGGTTAATTAATATCTCAAGTAATCCAAAGTTAGCAGACTAAGTCAATGCAACCCTAAGCTTCATGAAACTTCATGCATGTGAGCTCATCATCCACTAATTATAGAATTACTTTAAATATTAAAAACCTAACACTATAATTAGTATGGTATAAGTCTTATACACCCATGATAGTTGTATCGACAACCATGATACAATATGTACACAAATAAATATATATATCACATATGTATTAAGTTGTGCACAAGTGAGAAAAAATAAATGCTTAAGTGAACCAATGTTAGTTAATGTAAATTAGTATATCACATATACAATTATACACTAAATTATTAAATCAACACTTGACTTAATAATCCGGTTATATCTCATATAACCGACTAACATCCAATGTATCGACTTATCGAATCAACCCTTGATTCGATAACCAGGTTATATCGCATATAACCGATCGATAAAAACATCGCGAGAATAGAATACGGAATCACATACACGCATTATTCTCGGTCCCGCATATATCACATATGCGCTCCTATTTCGTTTTGCCTGAGCCAGTATAACCTCTATGTAGGACTCTAAAGACTCGTTAATATGCCGGCAGTAGGTGATGATCATATCAAGCACCCACAAGCCGTCAGCGGTACTAGCTGGACGTAACGGCTACCCGGGTATTGAGCGATCAGAAGATCAGCAAGCAAGCCCGCTCCAACTCCTGCAAAAAGCCTTACAGCGACACTACCGTACAGTCCGGTCTCCTCGTCTGATATGTCGCATATCATGTGTAGGGGTGGTAAACGTCAGACCCCAATAACCGATAAGTCATGCCGATATGAGGCTCATAACGGGTCGAGAATCTACTGGTAACACTTACCAGTAAATCTTTAAACCAGCCCTGGCCAGGGACTTCCCTGTTATGGCCAATCGAGCATAGCGCAACATCAACCCCCAATACCGGAAGAGACGAAACCCTTCCTATCGCTCATTTCCTCCATGTGACTCGGGACTGTATCTAAAAACCACCGTTTTGCACGCCCTCCTGGACGTGGTAAGGTGGAAATCAAAGCACAGTGGGAATCACACAAGACCCTATGACGATCTCGGTGTAAGTCTACGGTATCGCCCCGGCCGTCAAACTGACGCCAAATGCGGAACAAAAACTTTTATAACTGGCGCTATCGTATACTAAAAACCCGGATCTGCCATTAACGCTAAACTAACAATCTACAAAGAGGGAAGAAAGGTTATACCGAACGATCCGAGTCCTTCGTTCTTTAACCATCATCCCACGCTCCGTTGCGGCTGCTCCGATCTCGTCGATCTCCGATCTCGTCGTCCAAGTGGCACCACATCATCGGATCTTTAAACGGGCTCCCGCCACTGACTCGAGGCAACTCGGTCGTCAAGTTTGCTAAAAGAGACGACCAAGATTGATGTAGAGAATGAGTGGAATACTTTGTCTCGCTTCGTCCAAAACCATGGACGAACGGTTAATGAAGTTGCCGTGGGAATCGGGTGATGGAATGAACTGTGAAATTCCATACACCGAAACCTATCATCTTTTTTCCAAATAAAGTGAGAGAGTAAAAATCCAAGTCGGCATCCAAGAGGGGGCCGGCCACTTATGTAGAGGGGGGAGGTGAGTGTAGGAGCAAGTGGTGACCACAAGGATAAAGATCTTTAACAAATATCTATCATGCAAACAAAAGGAATTAATGGTAAAGGGTGACTCATAAAACACATCATCAAAAAAACCATTAATGCACTAATGAGTCATGAAGCCTAGTCATCATCTAGAAGCTCCTAGAACCTTCCACACACTCATGACTCACCTCAGAGAAGAAAAGATAAATCCACATTTAACCGAATGTTAAATACGGCTGATAGAAAACTGGAAACTGGCAACTTCCAAAAGTGATCCTGAAACGAATTTCAGGATAACCCCGTAACTGTATAAATATACCCGCATTTGTATTACGACCGAATACAGATGCAACTGAGACAAAGATATTATATCCACTCTGTATAATACATGGATCCGGCTTAAACCAAAGCCCACTAGTATTATCTGCCCGAAAAATAACACGTGCGTAAACGCACGTGCATTTTCCGAACCCTGCCATAAAACCATACGGCCTCTACAACGTTTCGCCCGAACTTGGGAAACTGTCTGTGGGGGACTCTAATGACTCGTCAGTACCCTGGCAGTGGGTTTAACCACAAACCGTCAGCGGCACTAGCTATGCGTAACGGCTGCCCATGGACTGACCTCAAGGGAGGCTGATGAGCGAACTCATCCAGAAAACCTACTGAGCCTAACAGTGACAATGTATATACAGTCCAGTCCGTTCGTCTATGAGTATCGCATATCCGGCCTAGGGGGCTAGTAACGTCAGACCCCCAATAGCTGTATAAGTCGTGTCGGAGACAAGCCCTGAACACCCTGAGATACTACTGGAGTACCTACCAGTAAATCTCACCTGTCTTGGCTAAGGACTTGGTGTACTGGCTTTCCTAGACACAGCGCGACCTTCATCCCCAATACCAGGAGAGACGAATCCCCTGCCGATCCGCTCACGTGCCTCCATGTGGCTCGGGACTGTACCCAAAAACTACCTGTTTGCACAACTCCTTTGAGCCGTGGTAGGGTAGAAATCAAAGCATAGTGGGAACTCACACGAGACAAATGACGACCTCAGGTCGATGAACTAACCTGTAGACTTGTCACCAGGGAACTGCTATCTGACGATATGTATAATACCAACTAGCAGATTCCCGGCGTGTCTTGTCCGGTGTACTCATAACCCAATGAGCACCTGTATACATCTTAGGTGATCCAACTGACACCAGTGGCTTGTGAGACCGGCCACCGCCCCTCGTCGGGGTCTCGACTGTATACACTAGTCTACTCCGGAGTATCGATGCCCTGTCTCGAAACTCCCACGACTAGGGACCACTATTAAGGATATGCTTATAGACCACCCAACTCTCACTTGTATGATCGCCCTCATACTGTTGGTAGTCAAGCAAGATCCTAAGGGCTCTATCAAAGTGTAATCGTGATCAGTCACCTGAACCTATACACCACTGATAAAGGCAAACCAGATAGCATACTATCATCTCGAGTAAGACTGTCCTACCGGTATAGGTCCTCCGCAATCATTGCAATCACGTACCTGCGATCCAATAATTGACTTTGAGGGCACTATATCCAACAATCTCCCACTTGCACTCAAGGCTAATTATTGTGATATTGCGTACTCACAGCCCGTGTGAAACCAACACCCAACTCCTCTACTAATCAGTTTCACAAAGCCCGTTTGTAAAACTATTGTGTTCGAGAAATAGCCTCAGTGAGTGGATCCGCCAGGATGTTTCTTTCTATGTCTCTCTTATTCTCAAGTTCGCGGAGAAAGCCATCTCCCGAATTGAGTAATACCCGTCTTAGAATATGTCTGGATATCTGATGGGACTTAGTTCATAAATGAACTCAAAATCCAAACTTCTTAGACTGTATCGAAAACTGAACCTAATCAGTATCCGGCACCATGCCTCCCACAGTATCCTCTTGGACCATCTGTCCAAAATACTGTCCCTCGTCAGAGGGAAAAACTATAACTCTTGACAATCACTCTGTCATCCATGTCACCTTTGAAGCCTGGAATGATAACCGTCTCCCGAAGGAGGCTGCCGTTATCAAATCCGTAGAACATCCACTTATGTTCTAAAACTGCTTCCTTATGTTTCTCCAGGATTGGATTAATACAAACTTATCGCATCTAATGCAAAAAACAACATCTGGTGTGGTACTTGACATCTCATGATTGACTCAGTTGCCTAAGCAAGTGATCTGCCAATCATGCACATCCCTCTCCCCTTCAGTCTGTAAGACACCTTTAGAGAGGGTGACTCCATCACCTGCAGGTACACCACCATGCCAGGAGTCCTCTATTCTAAAAACCATTAGAATACTGTCAAAGTACCCACATTAGGAAACTACCCAAATCCAGATCTAAAACCATAGATCTAGAAACCAGAATGTCAGATATTATATCCATATCCTGTCTGGAGAAACAACTGTGTGACGACCACAGTACAACCGATCGTAGTATAGGAATTTTACTTCCTACTATGTGTATGTCATCCAAATACCAGGACATCACACCCTACTACCTTCTTAACAGATCCATCCCCTATTCTGATGAAGTCAAACCCATGACTGTCACATCAAAATTAGATGATCAATCTCCGCTATAACTGCTCTAGTCTATAAATAGACATAAGCTACTTGCCCACTTTGCTTCCGCTGCTCCCACTGACCACAACAACCCTCCTACCGAGTCTCATAGCCTGGAACAACAGTAGTGCCAAGTCTGGGTAGATAAGAACCTCCCTGTCACCGTCCTTGAGGCTACTGAAGTACCTCTCGGGTGTCTGAGGTTACCCACCAAATCTGGGGAGTGGCTAATGGAATGTCAAACCTGATTGAATCTGTAGGTCCTATTAAATTTTCCGTAATCGTTTGTGGTTCTGGAATCACTTCCAGTTCTACCATACTCCCACAACTGTTTTCTGAAAAAAAACCACTTTACTAAAACTGTGGCGAGTTAAGAACAATATCACTATTGATCTTTCAGATGGTAGAAAATCAACCCTTGTCATAGCCTGGGCCAACCCACAAACAGCCATTACAGAAACGTGCCCTGAGTTATCCAGAGTCTGGTTTTAAGCATAAGCTGGACAACTCCCTTACCTTAACAACGTTAAGATATGATCCATTCTATATCCAATATAGAAACTTTGGCACTCATTTAATTGGAACCAGATTCTAATCATGCAGCTGTCTCCAGTGCATATCAACTTTAATGAAGAGAGGCTAATCAGCATTACTCAACTTAGGAATCCATCCAATTATGAGTAACCTGAAAGAGAAACAAGTTTCTCAAAACTTTTACTATCATCTGAATACCAATCACAAGTATCTACATCTTCGATCTCTTTGAAGAATCCCGATACTTGCGACATCTGGTTCTCTACTTTATTCTTATACGCACAACTTCTCAAAACTTAGACCTTGTATTTCTACGAAACACTTGTCTAAATACCAGAGAAGTCATAAGTAAACAGAACAAAGTACGAGGACCTACCCCTTTGTCCTGATGGACACTGACAACATACAATACTCTGTATAAGTCCGCTGAGTTGAATAACTCAAAACCTGTGCGTCGTAGGTTGAAAACTGTACCCTGGCGATTTCCTCAAATATCACCAATTACAACGAATTCCGATATAATGAGGATGATCACCTAATTCCCAATAACTTCCTCCCACTCATCATCTGTAAAACCATACAGATATGAGAATGAAACCTGGTGAATACACACCCTGGAGTAAGTATCTAATCGGGAAAACAGTTTTTCATTAACAATGCACTGAAACATGAAAATGTTTCGTAGGGGTATCCTGGTATTCATAGTAATGCCTCTTCCATAATCCAATTCATGACTTTAACCGTATATTTCTTTGAAATCTCTCCAAATCCCTTTATTTGTCTTTAGTCGTCACCTTCTGTACACCATTGTTAGGCTAAATGGTTTTCTTCCTTCCCTACCGTTCGGCACCAGCCTATGGTTTGGAAGAAGACTATCCAGTAAGCATAATAGGTGTACCCTCCTAAACCAAAGAGTACTCGCAACTGAGAGAAGGTGATGATAAAAGACAACTGAATAATACCTTATTCTTGCAAAGGTGAAATAGGAGTGGCGATGAAGTACGCGGTTTGGTCGTGAATGATAACAGTCGCAACTTACTTTGCCCTCTTTATAATCCCTTTATTTTGTCTTTACATATTACCTTCTGTACACCCTACTTAGGCTAATTGGTTTTCTTCATTCCCTACCGTTCGACACCTGCCTATGGTTTGGAATAAGACTATCCAATAAGCGTAATAGGTGTACTCTCCTAAACCCAGGAGCCCTCGCAACCTGAGAGAAGGTGATAATAAAAGACAACTGAATAAACCAATTCTATTTCTCCTGAACCTTTATCCATCCTCGAAGGAGTCCCTTCGAGTTCGTATATAACCATACGATGGATCTATCCAATGGAAGTGGATGTCCGTAGTAATACGGGTGTTCTGAGAAATGCAAAGGGTAGAAGAAGGAGTGGTAATGACTTATGCAACTTAGACAATCCAAAAGCCCGTATTTTTAAGAAGGTTCGGTCAACTTGGTCCCTGAGTCATAGTCTAGGGTCGGTCAAAGGTCGCTGCCAAAGAGAGAGAGAAAAGAAACACTCTGCGTGCACTCTAACCTAGATCAGAATGGTTATCACTTTATCTAATCCGGAAACCTCCCACTGTACTGTCAAATTCTCCCCCAAACCTGAAAGAAGAATCAATCGGGATCACCCGAAGAGTAAACCAACTCATCAGTGGGAATCGGGATCCAACTCTCATCGCATGATAACGTGACGGAATCCACTCGCGTTATCACACTCCAGAAGGTATGCGCATGCCTGGCAAGTTTCAATTTCTTTAGAAACTCCCGATGTGATTTTTACCCCATGCTCTTATGATCGTGACTAAGGGCCAACCCATCATAAGTCACATGTCAAGTTCTTCCCATCATTATCTTGTTAATTTGAACCCACCCGTACTCGCCCTTGACTAAGGGCCAACAAGGCTGTACGACTGTTCCAAACCAACGCATCTATCTATGCAACATATGAACACCCCAGCAGCTACCAATCACTATGTCCTAGCTAAGGGCCAGACCAACATAGCTCGAATACTACTGACCATTCATATGAAATGACGGAGGGCTACGGCTGGTTTTTGGCGAAAAAACCTTTAACGTAATGAACTTGATCTCGTTGAAGGAACCTGATAGCTTTTTATAAAATATAGTGCCGAAAACCTTTGCTAAAGAGGTCACTCCCGGTGAAGGGATCTCGGCACTTTCCTCGTGGAATGAGGTGCAGGATATTCCACTGAATACCGCGATGCAAAGCAACATGTAATCGACTATAGTGAAGTTATTACCCTGACGCAAACTTCTGCCCAAGGGGTCAGTCCCGGTGAAGGGATATCGGCCCTTGCCCCGTCGAATGAGGTGCAGGATATTCCAACCGAATACCACTATGCATAACATAAGGAAACATCTTTGTAATAACACTTTTTAAATTGTTCCAACAACATCCAAACAGGTTTGTTTTACTTTGCATTGATCAGAATCAACGCAGTCCCATCAATAATCACACCAGAAAAGAACGAAAATAAAATGTACGTATATGCCATCCGCATTCGTCACTGGGTCCCGTCATCACCCGTTAGGTTACTTAACTAACGACAGAGCGGGGACTGGACTAGCGCGGGTGTAAAACATATACAACATCTAATAGTATATAAACCAATATACAATAATCGCTCCAGGCGTGATAATATGCAACATTACAGAAAAGTAATAAGCATCACAGAACAATACAGATAATCTGGGATCCCCGAGTTTCACAGAGCCGCTGCTGAAACCCGACATTCCCCTGTCGTGTGGATAGCCTGTGCAATGAAACCAAGACCCCTACGGGTGCGGCAAGTTACCCGCCAAAACCTGAAGCGAGGCAGCCCCCTACAGCATAGTGAATGGACCACCCAGCACTTCACGGAATCCGGTAGCTTGAGCACCCCTCCTTGGGTCAACCTGTACCCCCTACGAGTGCGGCGAATAGTCTGGCAATTCTAGAGTGGGGCCCCTCTGCCTCTCAAAGCCATGAGATGCGGACCCGTTGCCCCCCAGAACCCGGCTATCCGTGCACTCCGTCGCGGGATAAAACCTAGTACAGAAATGAAAAATAGTACAATAGGTACATCGACCGCAACCTGGTCGTGCCCCAAAAGAATATTATACAACAGGCAGTGACGGCAGTCCACAAGTTGGACGCTCGCCCCGCAATATCAAATGTACAAATAAACTCAAACTGTACTACCATTGCACACTGCTATCCACCACAACAAATCCGCAACATCACAGCACAACACAGAACATCAACGCGAATGTCACGTTCGCAAACCCGTCTAAAAGAACTATAGCAATCAGACGCGGTTTACCGATCAAATGACATTCACGGTCGGAGATATAATGTAAGCACTGTAAACTGACACGTTTTAAATTTCGATCGACTAAATTTCCCAAAGTGGGCCCCACGCAAATCTTCTATACAGTAAAACACTATGGGCCCAAATAAACAGTTCCAGAAACCACAATTTCCCAAGTAGAACCCACAGAAGAAAGTGTAAGTCCACGTTGCGACCCCCGGTTCTTACGGGGAGGCGGAAACGGTATAAAAATCAAATTTTTAGCGCAAGGGGCAACATGGACTAAACAAAGTCGGGATCTTTTCCTAAACTAAAACTAGCAAACTAGCTAAAGAGAGTTAGCTACTCGGATGAAGATGGTTATACCTAGCTTGTCTTGAACTCCTTCGTCTTCAAGCTCCGGTGGTGGTCCGAAGGCTCCTTCTCGTCGTCTCCGTACGCCGAAGATAGATCCACTTGAAAGCTCCAACCTTTAGCTCCTTCTTCGTTCTTTGAAGAAACTAGTTCACTTGGTTTGCTAAACCTAGTGAACTAGAATGAGTAGAGAAGATTTAGAATGGGATTTTATCTATGGTTCTTGATTCTCAACACATGAGAGATATGAACCATAGAGTCAAGAGAGGGAGCAAGAGGATGAGAGTGAGAGCAAAGTGGAGAGCTCAAGAACAAGAGAGAGAATGAGCAAGAAAGAAAATAAGGCTCTCTTTTTGTCTCTCACCCTCTCATAATCCAAAGTAATCATAACTCATCATATCAATAAAAGTCTTATGTGATGGTTGAAGCAACCATAACCTTATCATGTCATGCACTCATTTTACTCAAATGAACAAGCAAGTAAAAGTCTTTGGCATGAAATGATAGTCATGGTTATCATGATGGTCAACTAGTCAAGCCTAGTCAACCGGTCAACAAAGTCAACAAGTCAACAAAAGTCAACAAGTCAACAAAGTCAACAAAAGTCAACAACCAAGTCACCATAATACTTAATTAATATAATAGTTAATCACATATCATATTCTCATTAGGGTTGAGCAAAAAGTCAACGGTCAACTGTCAACAACCCTAATGAGAATCCGCTGTCTGTGCCTCCCTGTCAACTGTGCATACACACCCGCATCCGCGTTCCGAGGAACACGAATGCAAACTGGATAAATCCAATCCCATAAGGTACACTAGGATCTGGCTTAAACCAAAGCCCGCTAGTGTAAACTGTCCGGACACTGTACGTGCACAAGTGCACGGATGTGACCGAACCCTGTCGCAAAACCATGCGACCTGTCGCAATACCATGCGACCTCTACTCTTTTGCCTAAAGGCGAAAAGCTTTCTGTGTGGGACTCTAAAGACTCGACACTACGCTGGCAGTGGGTTTAACCACAGACCGCAAGCGGCACTAGCTGTGCGTAACGGTCCCCAAGTAATGCCGACAAGAAGACCGACGAGGCGAAACCCATCTGAACTCCTACTGAGCCTGAGTGTGACATTCTCCGTACAGTCCGGTCTGTTCGTCTGATACATCGCATGGCGGGCCTAGGGGGCGGTAAACGTCAGTCCCCCAATAGCGGTACAAGTCGTGCCGGAGCGAAGCCCAAAACACCCTGAGATAACACTGGAAACCTACCAGTATATCTCGTTTGCCCTGGCCAGGGACTACTCGTGTAATGGCTCTCCTAGACACAGCGCGATGTCAACCCCCAATACCGGGAGAGACGAATCCTGTCTAACCGTCACTGCCTCCAAGTGCTTCGGGACTGCACCCAACCACCACCTGTTTGCACGACTCCTTTGAGCCGTGGTAGGGTAGTGATCAAAGTACAGTGGGAACACACCCGAGGCGAAGTGACAGTGTCAAGTCAGCGGACTAAGCTGTACTCATGTCACCTGGGAACTGATAACTGACGATAGGTATAATACCAACTAGTCAGTTCCCGACGAGTCCTGTCCAGTGTACCCGTAACCTAACGGGCACCCGCATACTATCTCAAGTACGACGTACTGACGGCTGTGGGACAGACCGTCTCCCACACTGGGATGAGAAGCGCATGCGCTGGTCTACTCCGGAGTATCGATGCCCTGTCTCGATAGTCCTGCGACCAGGGACCCTGCATAAGGATGTGCTTATAGATTACCCAGCCCCACTAGTGTGACGGCCATCACATCGCTGGTAATCAAGCAAAGATCCTAAGGACTCCACAAATGTGTTCAGGCGATATACAAAAATAAACACATGTACACATTGAAGTAGAAATAAACCAAGTAGCATACTACTATTTTGAGCAAGATTGTATATACAAGGTGAATATCCCAAGCATCCATTAAGTAATATACATACTAGTATGATACAGTAATGGCCTCTAGGTCATATACACTAACAGAAAGATGGTCCACTGATTCACCTAGACGGCCGCGGTTCCGCGGCCAAAGCATGGCTTTAGCGGCGGTTCCGCGGTCGTACGGTCGAATCAGTGGGTCGAATTTCTCCTGTGTTCTTTAAAAACCCTGCTTGATTTTATGGTATGGTCAAATTGACATTTGGACCAGTTTGAAAATTAACAGAAACTTTAAACTTGAAAATTGTAGTTTTTGAAAATCCGTTCGATCGATCTTTTAAACGTGTTAGCACAAGTTAGTAAAGCTTAATGGAGTGGCTCTAATACCATGTAAGTCTACCGTAGCGCCCCGGCCGTCAAACTGACGCCAAATGCGGAACAAAAACTTTTATAACTGGCGCTATCGTATAGTAAAAACCCGGATCTTCCATTAACGCTAAACTAACTGTTAGTTATATGTATGCCCTAGAGGCCATTACTGTACATACGATGTATATTGTAGTGGATGCTAGGACATATATAAGGAGGACTTTCTTGCTCGACATGATAGTATGTTATCTGGTTGTACTTTATCTTAACATGTACTCTGATTGTCTCTATGTTACATGTTGATAAAGCCCTTAGGATATGTACTCGACTACTGGGACTATGATGAGATCATACTAGTGGGGCCACGGTAGTCGACGAGTACATCCTATAACTGTTCCTAGTCGAGGGTGTATCGAGACAGGGCATCGATGCACCAGAGTAGACTAGCGTATACGCATCTTGACCCATATGATGAGCGATGGATGATCCCATATCCATCGGTGTTTGACATCAAGGATGGTGTACGGGTGCTCAGTAGAGACTGGGTACACTGGACGGACTCGCCGAGAACTCCCAGATGGTATTATACCATACGTCAGATGGCAGTTCTCCGGTGACACTGGTACAGAGTAGTCTGTTGACCCGAGATCGTCATAGAGTCTTGTGTGGTTCCCACTGTGCTTTGATTTCCATCATACCATGTCCAAGAGGGCGTGCAAAAAGGTGGCTTTTGGGTACAGTCCCGAATCACATGGAGGCAATGAGAGATAGGAGGGGATTCGTCTCTCCCGGTATAGGGAGTTGATGTTGTGCTGTGTTCGATTGGCTATAACCGGAAATCCCTGGCCAGGGTTGCTGAGATTTACTGGTAAGTGTTATCGGTAGTTTCTCGAACTATTATAGACCTCAAATCGACACGACTTATCGAGCTACTGGGGTCTGACGTTTACCACCCCTAAGCGAGATATGCAACATATCAGACGACGAGACCGGACTGTACGGGAGTGTTACTGTTTGGATTCACAGGAGAAGTTACAGTCTTGCTTGTTGATCTTCTGAGCGCTCAATACCTGGGTAGCTGTTACGTTTAGCTGACCGCTTGCAGCTTGTGGGTGTTTGATATGATCATCACCTACTGCCGGCGTATTGACGATCCTTTAGAGTCCTACACAGAGGTTTCTTGACTCAGGCAAAACGGAGTAGGAGCACATATGTGATATGTGCGGGACCGAGGATAATGCGATATGTGATACCGTATTATATTCTCGCGATATTTGATATCAGCCGGGTCATCGGATCAAGTGTTGATTCGGTGAATCGGTACGGATAAATATTAGTCGGTTATATGCAATATAGCCGGATTGTCGGATCAAGTGTTGATTCGATAATTTAATGTATAATAATATATATGATATATTAAATGACATTTACTAATATTAGCTCACTAAAAGATTCTTTTTCTCACTCGGGTAATACATTGATATATATGCGATATATGTTAAATGTATTATTTTATTTTGTTACAATAAATATTGTATATGTGATATATAATATTGTAACATATTATAATTATTAATGCAACATGATTAGAGGAGTTTAAACATGATTAGGGTTTGGATTAGGGTTAAACCTTCTAGTTGATTCTAGAAGCTTTTACTTTGTCATGATAAAGATATTTGTGTTGATCTTTATCCATGACTCACACTTAACCCAACCCAAACCCTAACCCTAGTAAACTCTCTACATTGGTTATTACAACCATGGTTGCATAAATAATTATGATAACCTTTTTCTTATTCATCACAAAAGGAAATGGGTCACTATTCTTCTTCTTCCTTCATTTTTCTTTCATGGAAAAGCTTGCTTGTTTTTCAAAGGTGATGAATTATAGTGAGAAAAAGATAAATAAATAGAGCAAAAATCCTACTTCATCATCCTCATCTTCCCTTGCCATTTAGATGAGGGTGTTCACATCATTTCATGAGTGTTAGCTTGTGTTAAAGAAACTTCGAGGTAGATCATCTTAGTATCGAAGATCGGAAGCAAAGGTTGCGTCTTTCTCTTCGTGGAACCTCTCGAGAGTCCGGATCCCGATGATCGCAGCGAAGGGACCACAACACGGAGCATATGAAGTGAAGGACCGGATCTACAAAGGTTGTAATCCCTCTCACTTAGTGTTAAAGTGTTTAGCATGTAGTTTTCACCTAATCTCTAGTTTAAAGTTCCGTATTCGGGTTGTTCGGCACGGCTAAATTTTTATTCGGGCATGGTTGATGCCTCGTAGAACCTTGTGCGCGTGCCTAGCAACCCTACACTAACAATCTACAAAGAGGGAAGAAAGGTTATACCGAACGATCCGAGTCCTTCGTTCTTTAACCATCATCCCACGCTCCGTTGCGGCAGCTCCGATCTCGTCGATCTCCGATCTCGTCGTCCAAGTGGCACCACATCATCGGATCTTTAAACGGGCTCCCGCCTCTGACTCAAGGCAACTCGGTCGTCAAGTTTGCTAAAAGAGACGACCAAGATTGATGTAGAGAATGAGTGGAATACTTTGTCTCGCTTCGTCCAAAACCATGGACGAACGGTTAATGAAGTTGCCGTGGGAATCGGGTGATGGAATGAACTGTGAAATTCCATACACCGAAACCTATCATTTTTTTTCCAAATCAAGTGAGAGAGTAAAAATCCAAGTCGGCATCCAAGAGGGGGCCAGCCACTTATGTAGAGGGGGGGAGGTGAGTGTAGGAGCAAGTGGTGACCACAAGGATAAAGATCTTTAACAAATATCTATCATGCAAACAAAAGGAATTAATGGTAAAGGGTGACTCATAAAACACATCATCAAAAAAACCATTAATGCACTAATGAGTCATGAAGCCTAGTCATCATCTAGAAGCTCCTAGAACCTTCCACACACTCATGACTCACCTCAGAGAAGAAAAGATAAATCCGCATTTAACCGAATGTTAAATACGGCTGATAGAAAACTGGAAACTGGCAACTTCCAAAAGTGATCCTGAAACGAATTTCAGGATAACCTCGTAACTGTATAAATATACCCGCATTTGTATTACGACCGAATACAGATGCAACTGAGACAAAGATATTATATCCACTCTGTATAATACATGGATCCGGCTTAAACCAAAGCCCACCAGTATTATCTGCCCGAAAAATAACACGTGCGTAAACGCACGTGCATTTTCCGAACCCTGCCATAAAACCATACGGCCTTTACGCCCGAACTTGGGAAACTGTCTGTGGGGGACTCTAATGACTCGTCAGTACCCTGGCAGTGGGTTTAACCACAAACCGTCAGCGGCACTAGCTATGCGTAACGGCTGCCCATAGACTGACCTCAAGGGAGGCTGATGAGCGAACTCATCCAGAAAACCTACTGAGCCTAACAGTGACAATGTATATACAGTCCGGTCCGTTCGTTTATGAGTATCGCATATCCGGCCTAGGGGGCTAGTAACGTCAGACCCCCAATAGCTGTATAAGTCGTGTCGGAGACAAGCCCTGAACACCCTAAGATACTACTGGAGTACCTACCTGTAAATCTCACCTGCCTTGGCCAAGGACTTGGTGTAATGGCTTTCCTAGACACAGCGCGACCTCCACCCCCAATACCGGGAGAGACGAATCCCCTGCCGATCCGCTCACGTCCCTCCATGTGGCTCGGGAATGTACCCAAAAACTACCTGTTTGCACGACTCCTTTGAGCCGTGGTAGGGTAGAAATCAAAGCACAGTGGGAACTCATATGAGACAAATGACGACCTCAGGTCGATGAACTAACCTGTACACATGTCACCAGGGAACTGCTATCTGACGATATGTATAATACCAACTAGCAGATTCCCGGCGAGTCCTATCCGGTGTACTCATAACCCAATGAGCACCTGTATACATGTTAGGTGATCCAACTGACACCAGTGGCTTGTGAGACCGGCCACCGCCCCTCGTCAGGGTCTCGACTGTATACACTAGTCTACTCCGGAGTATCGATGCCCTGTCTCGAAACTCACATGACTAGGGACCACTATTAAGGATATGCTTATAGACCACCCAACTCTCATTTATATGATCGCCCTCATACTGTTGGTAGTCAAGCATGATCCTAAGGGCTCTATCAAAGTGTAATCGTGATCAGTCACCTGAACCTATACACGACTGATTAAGGCAAACCAGATAGCATACTATCATCTCGAGTAAGACTGTCCTACCGGTATAGGTCCTCCGCAATCATTGCAATCACGTACCTGCGATCCAATAATTTACTTTGAGGGCACTATATCCAACACTCGGGTCTACAGACTAACCTGTACCAGTGTCACCAGAGAACTTCCATCTGACGTAAGGTATAATACCATCTGGGAGTTCTCGGCGAGTCCGTCCGGTGTACCCAGTATCTACTGAGCACCCGTATATCATCTCTGATGTCAAACACCAATGGATATGGGATCATCCATCGTCCATCTACATGGGTCGAGAAGGTATACGCTAGTCTACTCTGGTATATCGATGCCCAGTCTCGATACACCCACGACTAGGGACCTTGAAGGATGTACTTATGGACTACCATATCCCCACTAGTATGATCCACATCATAGTCCAAGTAGTCAAGTACACATCCTAAGGGCTTTACCAACATGTAACAGAGAGACAATCAGTGCACACGTTAAGGTAAAGAGTAACCAGATAGCATACTATCACGTTGAGCAAGAAAGTCCTTCATATATATGTCCAAGCATCCACTACAATATACATCTCATGATTGTAATGGCCTCTAGGGCATACATATAACTAACAGGGAATTATAGGTTGGTATTATACCTGTAGTCAGATTGCAGTTCCCAGGTGACATGAGTTCAGCTTAGTCCGTCGACATGACACTGCTACTTCGCCTCGAGTGTGTTCCCACTGTACTTAGATCACTACCCTACCACAGCTCAAAGGAGTCGTGCAAACAGATAGTAGTTAGGTACAGTCCCGAAGAACATGGAGGCAGTGGCGGTTAGACAGGATTTGTCTCTCCCGGTATTGGGGGTTGATATCGCGCTGTGTTTGGAGAGCCATTACGCAAAGTCCCTGGCCAGGGCAAGCGAGATTTACTGGTAGGTGCTCCAGTAATTTCTCAAGTGTAATGGGCTACACTCCGACACGACTTATACTTCTATTAGGTGTCTGACGTTTACCGTCCCCATGGCCCGATATGCGATAGTCCTAGACGAACAGACCGGACTGTACGGAGATTGTCACATACAGGCTCAGTAGGAGTTCGGATGGGTTTACTCATCGACCTTCTTAACGACATCTACCTGGGGACCGTTAAGTACAGCTAGTACCGCTTGCGGCCTATGGTTAAACCCACTACCAGCGTAGTGTCGAGTCTTTAGAGTTAGAGGCTGTATGGTTTTACGGCAGGGCCGCGATCACTTACGTACACTTGTGCACGTACTATGATCGGGAAGATAATACTAGAAAGCTTTGGTTTAAGCCAGATTCCAGTATTATACAGATGGATTTATTCAGTCTCAGATTATCCGTGTTTTTCGAAAATACGGATGGGAGGGGCAGTCTCGTAATTTTTCGGGAAGCTTTTATAAGGATGTGACTCATTTGTGTTTATTTCTTTTTAGATTTAAACTAAATGAGGTGGAGGATGAGGTGTAGGTTTACATTAAATGATTCATGACTCATGAGGTGATTCACCATTTGAATTAAATGAAGCATCCTAGATATTATCTTGATTTGATCAAGAGAGATATTTTTATGCTTCATATTATTCAAGCATGATACAAAATTCATTTCATTATCACAAAACACTCTCTCTCTCCTCAAGTCTTCATCTTCTTCATCAAACCCTAAAAGCTCTAATGTGTTGAGAATCCTAGGGTTTAAAGTGACTAAGTACTCCATCTAAATACTCTACACCCTCTAGGACTTCTAGATTAGCAAACTAGAAGCCGCAGTTATCTCAGATTCGAGATAGGAGCTTGGTCTATACACTCTCGGGTGGATCGTCTTTGACTCGAGGAGGCCGTTGAGGTACCCATGTTCTATAGAGCCGACAAAAGGTGGAGGACAGCCCTGAAGACCCAAAGGACATGTAATGCGAGGTATAACTTATAATCCGAGTAGTTAAACCTCTCGTAGTTTGCTAGTAATGGTTTAGACACGATCCGTGTGCTCAAGTCCGTGTTACGAAGCTTTGATAATTGTTTTTCATATATTCCGCCTTCCCGTGAACATATGGGGTGTGTGACATGGACTTACACTGGTATCAGAGCCTACTAAACCTTTACTAGCTTGTTAGCAACTTATTAGAACTTCGATCGTCGGAAAAACACGAAAACAACACCTAGGAACCCTCAAGTTTCTGTCGATTTTAAACCTGTCGAAAAAATTATTTCAGTGGCATGAAAATTCACAGCAGGGAATTATAAGAATACTGTAGAAACACGAGTTCCTAACTCGGCTAGACGACCACGGAAGCGCGGCGGATTGGTGCAATCCGCCGCGGATCCGCGGCCGAGTCAAGTTCAAGTTGGCTCATTTTTCCACAGTTTCTCTTATTTTTGGGTGTTCTGTTTTCCTGTTTATTTGGTTTCTACCCAGGTCTTTTGAGTGCTGGCTTTCATTTGGGGTAGACACGGAAAATAGTTTTCGATCGAAATTCTACGTTATTTGCTAATCGGGTTTTATCTGTGACGTTTAATGTGTTCGTAAACCTCCGCTAATTGCTAGTATGTCGGTTAGTTGGGGGTTGCACATTTCTGTGATGGATATTGGTTTGTGTATATGTACTCTATTGGATCATCGTGGATGAATAGCCGGGGATGTGAGATGAGGGTGTTTATCTTTCATTCGATGTAAATTGTAATATGTTGTAATATTCTTTTGCGGGGCACATCCAGGTTGAGCTTGTAGCCATCGTTGTATTATTTCATTTACTGTTTTATGTTCCTAGGATAGACCCAAGATGGGGTGCACAAACTACCGGGTACTTTGAAGTGTTAAATGGCCTACTCACGTTGTTGAGGGAGACTGTTTCACTTCTGGTACTAGGCGAGTAGTTTGCCGCACCCGTAGGGGTTTAGGATGGGGTTTGGCAATTCATCGCGACCGTGTAATCCGTCTTTTGTTGCAGGCTCAAACAAACGCGGATTCCTAGAATATCCAATATGTTCATCTGTGATCTGGAATGCCTATTATTGCGTCTGACAAATGTACAATATCTGTATATGATATCCAGTAGGCGTTGCTTATGTTTTGCATCCGTGCTAGCCCAGCCCCCGCTCTGTCGTTAGTTAAGTAACCTAACGAGTGAATGACGGGACCAGTGGCGAATGCGGATGGCATAAGCGGACATTGTATTTTCGTTGTTTTCTGTAATGATAGGATAAATGATGGGATGCATTATATTAATGCAAAGAAAATAAACTAAAGCTGTATCGTTGGAACAATTTAAAAGAAACCACTCGGTTATTTTAAAAACAGCAGATTTTTAATTGCAGAGCTTTAACCACTCCTTTTAAAAAGCTATCAGGTTCCTTCGATTATATCAAGTTCACTACGTTCATGGTTTCGCCAAAACCAGTCGTAGCCCTCCGTCATTTGATATGGATATTCAATAGTATTCAAGCTATGTTTGTTGACCTTCGTCAAGGCATAGTGTTTGGTAGCTGCTGGGTGTTCATGTGTAGCATAGATAGATACGTTGGTTTGGGACAGTCGTATTACCTTGTTGACCTTCGTCAAGGGTATGTACGGGTGGGTTCAAATTAACCTGGACAATGATGTGTAGAACTTGACAAGTGATTTATGATTTGTTGACTTTCGTCAAGGTCATAAGAGCATGGGGCAAAAATCCACATCGGGAGTTTTTAAAGAAACTGAAACTTTCTAGTGCTGTATACCATTTGGAGTTTGATAATGTTGGTAGGATTCCTTCAGCATTTGTTGGTTATAGTGCCCTCAAAGTCAATTATTGGATCGTAGGTACGTGATTGCAATGATTGAGGGAGGACCTATACCGGTAGGACAGTCTTACTCGAGATGATAGTATGCTATCTGGTTTGCCTTTATCATTCGTGTACATCTTTAGGTGACATTACTGTTCACTATTACACGTTGATAGAGACCTTAGGATCCTGCTTGACTACCAACAGTATGATGGCGATCATATACGTGAGAGTTGGGTAGTCTATAAGCACATCCTTAATAGTGGTCCCTAGTCGTGGGAGTTTCGAGACAGGGCATCGAAACTCCAGAGTAGACTAGTGTATACAGTCGAGACCCCGACGAGGGGCGGTGTCCGGTCTCACAAGCCACTGGTGTCAATTGGATCACCTAAGATGTATACAGGTGCTCATTAGGAAGTTGGACAGGACTCGCCGGGAACCTGCTAGTTGGAATTTATACCTAGCGTCACATAGCAGTTTCCTTGTGACATGTGTACAGGTTAGTTCATCGACCTGAGGTCGTTATTTGTCTCATGTGAGTTCCCACTGTGATTTGATTATTACCCTACCACGGCTCAAAGGAGTCGTGCAAACAGGTTTTAGTTGGGTACAGTCCCGAGCCACATGGAGGCAAGTGCGCGGATCAGCAGGGGTTTCGTCTCTCTCGGTATTGGGGGTGAGATCGAGCTGTGTCTAGGAGAGCCATTACACAAAGACCTCGGCCGAGGCAGGAGATTTACTGGTAGGTACTCCAGTAGTATCTCAAGGTGTTCTGGGCTACACTCTAACACGACTTATACCGCTATCGGGGGTCTAACGTTAACAGCCCCCTAGGACCGATAAGGGATGCTCATAGACGAACGGACCGGACTGTACGGATATTGTCACTGATAGGATCAGTAAGGTTCCAGGATGAGTTCACTCATCGGCTTCCCTTTCAGTCAGTACATGGACAGCCGTTACGCACAGCTAGTGCCACTGACGTGCTTGTGGTTAAACCCACTGCCTGGGTACTGATGAGTCTTTAGAGTCCCCCACAGATAGTTTTCCAAGTTCGGGCGAAACGTTGTAGAGGCCGTATGGTTTTATGGAAGGGTTCGAATATGCACGTGTGCACGTGTCATATTTCGGACAGATAATACTGGTGGGCTTTGGATTAAGCCGGATCCAAGTATTATATTGAGTCGGAATATTTTAGTCTCATCGTATTCATATTCGGTCGGAATACGGATACAGGTATGTATATACAGGTGAGTGGTATTCTCATAATTCGTTACGAGAATATTTTAGAAGATGCATTTCTTTTGGGTTAATCATTTTAGTTTAAATGATTAAATGAATTTTGGAAAGTGTGACTCATTTGGATGACACATTTCTTCTAGCATGTTCATTAGTGACTCATGCTAATAAGTCACTAAGTGAGTAATGATAGAATTAATTGTGTTTTGTTTTGGATGTAGATATTTTAGGGTTTGTGGAGATATTTTTGGGAGATATTTTTATGAGATATTTTCTTTACACAAACCATATATATCTACTCACAAAAGATATGATGAGATAAAGAATCATGCTTGAGTTTTTGCTCTCTTGATATTTTCTTGAGCTCACACTCTCCAATCCGTAGCATCTTCTTCAACCTCCACTCTTACCCTCTCATGTGATGAGAACCAAAGAGTGTATTGAGACAAAGTATTCTACTCATTCTCTACTTCATCTTGGACATGTCGGTTAGCATATTTCATGTCCGAGTTGACTCGGTATAGAGGCGGGAGCCCGTTTAAAGATCCGTTGACGTGTTGCTACCTCGACGAGGAGACAGGAGATCGGAGTTGCCGCGAGGAGCGTGGGTTGATGGCTAAAGACCGAAGGACACGGATCGATCGGTATAGCCTTTCTACCTCTTTACAGATTGTTAGTTTAGCGTTAATAGCAAGATCTGGGTTATAGTATGCGATAGCGCCGGTTGTAAAAGTTTTTGTTCAGCGTTTGGCGTCAGATTGACGGCCGGGGCGCTACCGTAGACTTACATGGTATCAGAGCCACGCCATTAACCTTTACTAGCTTGTTCTAACATGTTTAAAACATCGATCGAACGAAATTTCCAAAACCGCGATTCCAAGATTAAAGTTTCTGTCGAATTTGTAATGTGGTCTAAAAATTATTTTGGGTATCTCAGAAAATCTTGCAGGATTTTTTAAGACTGGAAGAAATTTGGGCGACTGTTCCCACAAGAACGTCGCGGAACCGCCGCACAAGCCATGTATTGGCCGCGGTTCCGCCGCCGTTTTGGAGCAACAGTGTACCATTTTTCTTCTGGGAGTTTTTCATGTGGAATTGTGGTTTCTTGAATATTTTGTTTGGGCCCAGATTTTGTTTGAGTACTGGAGTTGTACATGGGGCCCACTTCGGGAAGTTTTGTTGATCGGAATTTTAAACATGTTAGTTTACAGTACTTACATTATATCTCCGACCGTGAATGTCATTCGAGCGGTAAATCGTGTCTAATTTCTATAGTTCTTTTAGACGGGTTTGTGAACGTAACATTCGCGTTGATGTTCTGTGTTGTACTGTGATGTTGCGGATTTGTCGTGGTGGATAGCTGTGTGCAATGGTAGTACAGTTTGGATTTATTTGTACAATTGATATTGCGGGGCGAGCGTCCAACATATGGACTGCCGTCACTGCCTGTTTGTATAATATTCTTTTGGGGCACGACCGGGCTGAGGTTGATGTACCCGTTGTACATATTTTTCATTTCTTTACTAGGGTTACCACGCAATGGAATGCACGGATAGCCGGGTTCTGGAGGGCAACGGGTCCGTATCTCATGGCTTTGAGAGGCAGAGGGCCTCACTCTAGAATTGGAAGACTATTCGCCACACTCGTAGGGGGTACAGGTTGGCCCAAGGAGGGGTGCTCAAGTTACCGGATTACTGTGTTGATTCTGATCAATGCAAAGGAAAACGAACCTGTTTGACGTTGTTGGAACAGTTTTCAAAAGTGTTATTACAAGGACGTTTTCTTTTGTTTTGCACAGTGGTATTCAGTTGGAATATCCTGCACCTCATTCGACGAGGCAAGGGCCGAGATCCCTTCACCGGGAGTGACCCCTTGGGAAGAAGTTTGCGTCAGGATAATAACTTCACTATAGTCGATTACTTGTTTGCTTTGCATCGCGGTATTCAGTTGGAATATCCTGCACCTCATTCCACGAGGAAAGAGCCGAGATCCCATCACCGGGAGTGACCTCTTTAGCAAAGGTTTTCGCCACTATATTTTTGTAAAAAGCTATCAGGTTCTTTCAACAAGATCAAGTTCATTACGTTAAAGGTTTTTCGCCAAAAACCAGCCGTAGCCCTCTGTCGTTTCAGTTGGGTAGCACGTAGTATTCATGCTATGTTTGTTAGCCTTCGTCAAGGCATAGTGGATGGTAGCTGCTTGTTACCTTTCTGTTGCATAGATAGATGGGTTGGTTTGGGACAGTCGTACTGCCATTTGGCCAACGTCAGGGGTATGTACGGGTGGGTTTAAATTAACAAGATAATGACGGATAGAACTTGACATGTGACTTATGACTTGTTGGCCATCATCAAGGTCATAAGAGCATGGGGTAAAAATCCACATCGGGAGTTTCTAAAGAAACTGAAACTTGCCAGGCATGCGCATACCTTCTGGAGTGTGATAACGTGAGTGGATTCCTTCACGTTATCATGCGATGATAGTTGGATCCCGATTCCCACTGATGAGTTGGTTTACTCTTTGGGAGATCCAGACTAATTCTTCTTTCAGGTTTGGAGGAGAATTTGACAGTACAGTGGGTGGTTTCCTGATTAGATAAAATGATAACCATTCTGATCTAGGTTAGAGTGCACGCAGAGTGTTTCTTTTCTCTCTCTCTTTGGAAGAGACCATTGACCGACCCTAGACTATAACTAAGTGACCAAGTTGACCAAACATTCTTAAAATACTGGATTTTGGATTGTCTGAGTTGCATACATCATTGCCGCTCCTTCTTTTACCCTTTGCATTTCTCCAGAACACCGCGTATTACTACGAACATCCACTTCCATTGGATAAATCCATCGTATGGTTATATACGAACTCGAAGGGACATCTTCGAGGATAGATTCAGGTTCAGGAGAAATAGAATTGGTTTATTCAGTTGTCTTTTATCGTCACCTTCTCTCAGGTTGCGAGGGCTCCTTGGTTTAGGAGAGTTCACCTATTACGCTTATTGGATAGTCTTCTTCCAAACCATAGGCAGGTGCCGAAAGGTAGGGAATGAAGAAAACCAATTAGCCTAAGTAGGGTGTACAGAAATTAATAAGTACAGACAAAATAAAGGGATTGGAAAGAGGGCAAAAGTAAATTGTGACTGCTATCATTCACGACCAAACCGCGTACTTCATCGCCACTCCTACTTCACCTTTGCTTTTTTCCCCAGTTCCGGAGAAATAGAATAAGGTATTATTCAGTTGTCTTTTATCATTACCTTCTCTCAGGTTACGAGTACTCCTAGGATTATGAGAGTACACCTATTATTCTTACTGGATAGTCTTCTTCCAAACCATAGGCTGGTGCCGAATGGTAGGGAAGGAAGAAAACCACTTAGCCTAAAAGGGTGTAAAGAAGGTAATGAATAAAGACAAATAAAGGGATTTGGAGAGATGGCAAAAAAATATACGGTTACAGTCATGAATTGGATTATGGAAGAGACATTACTAGGAATACCCGGATACCCCTTCGAAACATTTTTCATGTTTCAGTTTCACTGTGCATTGTTAAAGGAAAACCGATTTCCCAAATAGACACTTGCTCTAGGGTATGTATTTACCAGGTATGATTCTCACATTTGTAAGGTTTTACAGATGTTGAGTGGGAGTAAGTTATTGGGAATATGGTGATCATCCTCATTATATCAGAATTCGTTGTAATTGGTGATATTTGAGGAAATCGCCTGGGTTTTTGCCAGATGGCAGATTTTGGTTTTGAATATACGTTGTTATGCACCAATTTCAAACTGATATATCTGTACGTTTATTTTTATAAAGTGATATATAACTTTTTGAAATTATGTCTGTGACATTTACCTATATCAGTTGACGATTGGGTAAGAAGCATAGAACAGCGGTATAGTTCTTAACCATAGTACAGTTTGTTGGATATAGTGCCCTCTAAGTCAATTATTGGATCGCAGGTACATGATTACAATGATTGAGGGAGGACCTCTACCAATATGACTGTCTTTCTCGAGATGATAGTATGCTATCTGGTTTGTCTTTATCATCATATATATGCTTTAGTTCACTATTACATGTTGATAGAGGCCAAAGGATTCTTGGTTGACTGCCAGCAGAATGATGGCGATTATATACGTGGGAGCTGGGGTCTATAAGCATATCCTTAAAGTGTCCCTAGTCGTAGGAGTTTCGAGACAGGGCATCGATACTCCAGAGTAGACTAGTGTATACAGTCGAGACCCCGACGAGGGGCGGTGACCGGTCTCACAAGCCATTGGTGTCAGTTGGTTCACCAAAGATGTATACAGGTGCTCATTGGGTTATGAGTACACCGGACAGGACTCGCCGGGAACCTGCTAGTTAGTATTATACCTAGCGTCAGATAGCAGTTCCCTGGTGACATGTGTACAGGTTAGTTCATCGACCTGAGGTCGTCATTTGTCTCGTGTGAGTTCACACTGTGCTTTGATTTCTACCCTACCACGGCTCAAAGGAGTCGTGCAAACAGGTAGTTTTTGGGTATAGTCCCGAGCCACATGGAGGCAAGTGAGCGGATCGGCAGGGGATTCGTCTCTCCGGGTATTGGGGGTGAGATCGCGTTGTGTCTAGGAGTGCCATTACACAAAGCACTCGGCCGAGGCAGGAGATTTACTGGTAGGTACTCCAGTAGTATCTCAGGGTGTTCTGGGCTACTCTCTGACACAACTTATACCGCTAATGGGGGTCTGACTTTACCAGCCCCCTAGGCAGATATGCGATACTCATAGACGAATGGATCGGACTGTATGTATATTGTCCCTGTTAGGCTCAGTAGGGTGTCTGGATGAGTTCGCTCGTCAGCTTCCCTTCCAATCAATACATAGGCGACCGTTACATACAACCAGTACCTCTGACGTGCTAGTGGTTATACCCAGTGCCAGTGTCTTGATGAGTCATTAGAGTCCCCTACAGACAGTTTCCCATGTTCGGGCAAAAAGTTGTAGAGGCCGTATTGTTTTTATGGCAAGGTTCGGAAAATGCACGTGCGTTTACGCACGTGTCATATTACGGGAAGATAATACTGGTAGGCTTTGGTTTAAGCCGGATCCGAGTATTATACTGTGTAGATATAATATCTTTGTCTCAGTTGCATTTGTATTCGGTCGTAATATAAATGCGGATATGTTTATACTGTTACGGGGTTATCCTGAAATTCGTTTCGGGATCGCTTTTGGAAGTTGCCAGTTTCCAGTTTTCTATCAGCCGTATTAAACATTCGGTTTTAAACGGATTTATCTTTTCTTGAAGTGAGTCATGAGTGTGGAATGTTCTAGAAGGTTCTAAACATGGTGACTTGGTTATGTGACTCATTAGTGCATTGATTGTGCATTTAATGAGTTGATGACTAGGTAATGGTGATTCATTAGTTCATTAAAGATTATGCTAGGTGTTCTATATGACTCATACATTTGTTTTAGTGCTAATGGTCACCATTTTGATTCCTACACTCACCCCTCCACCTCCTTATAGTGGCCGGCCATTCTCTTGTGAGGATGATGGTTGTTCATTTGATAAAAAAGATTATGGTTCATGGAAATTAATCTACTCATTTCCCATTTACCCGATCCAAAAGGCAATTTCATTAACCGTTCGTCCATGGATTTGGACGAAGTGAGACAAAGTGTTCTACTCATTCTCTACATCAATCTTGGTCATCTCTTTTAGCAAACTTGAGGTTCGAGTTGCCTCGGTTCAGAGGCGGGAGCCCGTTTAAAGATCCGTCGATGTGGTGCCACCGGGACAAGGAGACTGGAGATTCAGGAGATCGGAATAGCCGCAGCAAAGCGTGGGATGATGGTTGAAGACCGAAGGACTCGGATCGTTCGGTATAACATTTCTACCCACTTTGTAGTTTGTTAGTTTAGCTTTAATGGCAGATCCGGGTTATAGTATACGATAGCGCCAGTTAAAAAGTTTTTGTTCCGCATTTGGCGTTTGTTAGACGGCTGGGCGCTACCGTGTACTTACAGTGGTATCAGAGCCTCACCATTAAGCTTTACTAACTTGTGCTAACAGGTTTAAAACATCGATCGAACCGAATTTCAAAAATCGCAATTTTCTGTACAAAAGTTTCTGTCGATTTTTGAAAGGGTCAAAAAATTATTTTACATATCACAGAAAATAGAGCAGGCTTTTATAAGTATTATGGGAAAATTTGGGCACGTGATCCCACAGTACCGCCGCGGATCCGATGTCAAAGGTAGGGTTTGACCGCGGAACCGCGGCTAGTATGTGGGAACAGTGATTCAAATTTTTCCAGCGACTTTAACATGGGAAATTGTGGTTTTGGGTATATTTCTTTTTGGCCCAGATCTTATTACTGTACATCAGATGTTTGTGGGGCCCACTTATGGATATTTTGTCGATCGAAATTTAAACGTGTTAGTTATGCAGTACTTATATTATATCTCCGACCGGGAATGTCATATGAGCGGTAAATTGTGTCTAATTGCTATAGTTCTTTTAGACGGGTTTGCGAACGTGACATTCGTGTTGATGTTCTATGTTGTGCTGTGTTGTTGCGGATTTTTCGTGGTGGATAGCAGTGTGAAATGGTAGTGCTATTTGAATTTATTTGTACATTTGATATTGCGGGGCGAGCGTCCAACATGTGGACTGCCGTCACTGCCTGTTTGTATAATATTCTTTTTGGGGCACGACCGGGCTGAAGTCGATGTACCCGTTGTACATATTTTTCTTTTCTGTACAAGGTTTACCCCACGATGGAGTGCACGGATAGCCGGGTTCTGGAGGGCAATGGGTCCGTATCTCATGGCTTTGAGAGGCAGATGGGCCTCACTTTAGAATTGGCAGACTATTCGTCGCACTCGTAGGGGGTACAGGTTGACCCAAGGAGGGGTGCTCAAGTTACAGGATTCCGTGAAGTGCCGGGTGGTCCATTCATTTTGTTGTAGGGGGCTGCCTCGCTTCAGGTTTTGGCGGGTAACTTGCCGCACCCGTAGGGGTCTAGGTTTCATTGCACAGGCTATCCACACGACCAGGGAAACGTCGGGTTTCAGTAGCGGCTCAGAGAAACCCGGGGATCCCAGATTATCTGTATTGTTCTGTGATGCTTATTACTTTTCTGTAATGTTACATATTATCACGACTGAAGCGATTATTGTATATTGGTATATATACTATTAGATGTTGTATATGTTTTACACCCGTGCTAGTCCAGTCCCTGCTCTGTCGTTAGTTAAGTAACCTAACGGGTAATAACGGGACCTAGTGACGAATGCGGATGGCATATACGTACATTATATTTTCGTTCTTTTCTGGTGTGATTGATTGATGGGACTGCATTGATTCTTATCAATGCAAGGATAAAACAAACCTATATTTGATGTTGTTGGAACAAATTTTAAAAGGTGTTATTACAAAGACGTTTCCTTTTGTTTTGCATAGTAATATTCAGTTAGAATATCTTGCACCTCATTCGACGAGGCAAGGGTCGAGATCCCTTCACCGGGAATGACCCCTTGGGCAGAAGTTTACGTCAGGGTAATAACTTTATTATAGTCGATTACAAGTTGCTTTGCATCACGGTATTCAGTTAGAATATCTTGCAGCTCATTTCACGAGGAAAGAGCCGAGATCCCTTCACCGGGAGTGACCTCTTTAGCAAAAGGTTTTCGTCACTATATCTTTATAAAAAGCTATCAGGTTCCTTCAATGAGATCAAGTTCATTACGTTAAAGGTTTTTTGCCAAAAACCAGCCGTAGCCCTCCGTCATTTCTTATGGATAGTCAGTAGTATTCATGCTATGTTTGTTGGCCCTTAGTCAAGGCATAGTGTTTGGTAGCTGCTGGGTATTCATTTGTTGCATAAATAGATGCGTTGGTTTGGGACAGTCGTATTACTTTGTTGGCCCTTAGTCAAGAGTATGTACGGGTGGGTTCAAATCAACCTAGATAATGACGGGAAGAACTTGACATGTGACTTATGATTTGTTGGCCCTTAGTCAAGGTCATAAGAGCATGAGGTAAAAATTACATCGAGAGTTTCAAAAAAACAGCAAACTTGCCAGGCATGTGCATACCTTCTGGAGTGTGATAACTTGAGTGGCTTCCATCAAGTTATCATGCGATGATAGTTGGATCCCGATTCTCACTGATGAGTTGGTTTACTCTTCGGGTGATCCCGACTAATTCTTCTTTCAGGTTTGGAGGAGAATTTGAGATTACAGTGGGAGGTTTCCTGATTAGATAAATTGATAACCATTCTGATCTAGGTTTGAGTGCACGCAGAGTGTTTCTTTTCTCTCTCTCTTTGTCAGCAACCATTGACCGACCCTATGTTAGTGTATATGCCCTAGAGCCCATTACTGTATCATACTAGTTTGTATATTACTTAATGGAAGCTTGGGATATTCACCTTGTATAAACAATCTTGCTCAATATAGTAGTATGCTACTTGGTTTGTTTCTACTTCAATGTGTACATGTGTTTATTTTAGTATATCACCTATACAAATTAGTGGAGCCCTTAGGATCTTTGCTTGATTACCAGCGTTGTGATGGCAGTCACACTAGTGGGGGCTGGGTAATCTATAAGCACATCCTTATGCAGGTCCCTAGTCGCAGGACTATCGAGACAGGGCATCGATACTCCGGAGTAGACTAGCGTATGCGCTTCTCATCCCAGTGTGGGAGACGGTCTGTCCCACAGCTGTCAGTACGTCGTACATGAGATAGTATGCGGGTGCTCGTTAGGTTTTGAGTACACTGGACAGGACTCGTCGGGAACTGTTGGTTGGTACTATACCTATCGTCAGTTATCAGTTCCCAGGTGACATGAGTACAGGTTAGTCCGCTGACTTGACACTGTCACTTCGCCTCGAGTGTGTTCCCACTGCACTTAGATTACTACCCTACCACGGCTCAAAGGAGTCGTGCAAACAGGTAGTAGTTGGGTGCAGTCCCGAAGCACTTGGAGGCAGTGACGGTTAGACAGGATTCGTCTCTCCCGGTATTGGGGGTTGACATCGCGCTGTGTCTAGGAGAGCCATTACACGAGTAGTCCCTGGCCAGGGCAAGCGAGATATACTGGTAGGTTTCCAGTGTTATCTCAGGGTGTTCTGGGCTTCACTCCGACACGACTTGTACCGCTATTGGGGGACTGACGTTTATCGCCCCCTAGGCCCGCCATGCGATGTATCAGACGAACAGACCGGACTGTACAGTGAGATAGCCATATTCAGACTCAGTAGGAGTTCAGATGGGTTTCACCTCGTCAGTCTTCTTGTCGGCATCTACCTGGGGACCGTTACGCACAACTAGTGCCGCTTGCGGTCTGTGATTAAACCCACCGCCAGTGTAGTGTCGAGTCTTTAGAGTCCCACACAGAAAGCTATTCGCCTTTAGGCAAAAGAGTAGGGGTCACATGGTTTTGCGACAGGTCGCATGGTTTTGCGACAGGGTTCGGTCACATCCGTGCACCTGTGCACGTACAGTGTCCGGACAGTTGACACTAGCGGGTTTTGGTTTAAGCCAGATCCTAATGTACGTTTTGGGATTGGTTTTATCTCGTTTTTATTCGTGTTCCTCGGAACGCTGATACGGGTGTGTATGCACAGTTGACAGAGAGACAGAGGCAGAGGATTCTCATTGGGGTTATTGACTGTTGACCGTTGACCATTGACTTTTGCTTAACCCTAATGAGAATAAGAAATATTATTAACATTAATATTAATTAAGTATTATAGTGACATAGTTGTTGAGGTGTTGACTTTGTTGACTTGTTGACTTTGTTGACCGGTTGACTAGGTTGGACTAGTTGACCATCATCATGACAATGGCTATCATTCCATGGCAAAGACTTTTGCTTGCTTGTTTATTTAGGCAAAATGAGTGCATGAAATGATATAGCCATTTTGACTTAAACCATCACACAATACTTGATTATTATTTTTGTTATGATGGCTTTTGGATTATGAGAGGTGAGAATGAGAAGAGTATGGCTCATTCTTTCATTTGCTTTCTCTCTCTTGAGCTCTCTCATTCTCAAGCTCTCCCTCTTCCTCTTGCTCTCTCTAGCTCAAGGCAAACCATTCTCATGTGTTGAGACTCATTACCTTAGAGATAAAAAGAAACCAAAATATTCCTCTACTCATTCTAGTTCACAAGGCCTAGCAAGCCAAGTGATCTAGTTTCTTCAAAGTTCGAAGAAGAAGCCAAAGGTAGAAGCTTTCGGGTGGATCCATCTTCGGCGCAAGAAGACGACGAGGTGAGGCCGATCCGTACACCGGGAGGAGTCGAAGACGAAGGAGTTCAAGAAAGGTATTGCCCCCTAACCGAGTAGGTAAACTCTTGTTAGGTTGTTAGTTAGTCGTTTAACAAAGATCCATATTGGTAGTCCATGTTACCACCCTCTTGAAAATCGTTTTTCACCACTTCCGCAACCCCGTAAGAACTGGGGAAGGGTAGCTTGGACTTACGGTGGTATCAGTGCCTAGTTAAACACTATCTAACATGTTAGCAAAGTATGTAGAAGTTCGATCAAAGAAAAAGTCGCGAAACGAACCCGGAAAATGAAGTTTCTGCCGAATTTTTTTTCTGTCCAAAAATTGATATATCTTATCTTAAAAATCGGCTCAGGCTTTTTCTTAAGCACCCAAGAAATTTCGTCCACTGAATCGGGCAAAGCGCCGCGGAAACGCGGCGGGAGCATGCTCCCGCCACGGTTCCGCGGCCGAGTTGACTCCGTCGGGGAAAAAGTTTCTTGCAGAGTGTTTCTGGGGATGTTTTGGGATTTTTAGGATATGTGTTTTCTGCCCAGATTTTACAGAAAAAAAAATTAGTTTTTGGGGCTTGAAAATCCGTATTTTTATCGAACTTCTAAAGACTTAAGCTGACAGGTATATATCTGTGATGTGTTATATGTATTGAACGTCCGCTAATCGCTATACGTCGATTAGTGGGGGTTATACATATATGTGATCTGTAATGATTGATGGTATGTGTATATGAATTCTTTTGATTGTCGCGGATGAATAGCCGGGGGTTGTGAGATGAGAGTTTTTCCTTTTATCTTTCAATTCATGTAATATGTAAATTGATGTAATATTATTTTTGGCCGCACAACCGGCTCGGGGTTGTAGCCGTCATTGTATAATTTCTTTTTACTGTTTTTGCTCCTAAGATAGACCCAAGGTGGGGTGCACAAACTACCGGGTATCTCGAAGTACCGAGTGGCCTACTCACGTCGTTGAGGGAGGTTGCTCCACTTCGGATATTTGGCGGGTAGGTTGCCGCACCTGTAGGGGTCTAGGGTGGGGTATTGACTATTTATCGCGACCGTGTAATCCGATTTTCGTTACAGGCTCGTACGAATTGCGGATTCCTAGTATATCCAATGTATTCATCTATGATCTGAAATGGCTATCATTGCAATATATCTATATATGATATTATTTAGGCGTTGCTTATGTTTTGCAGCCGCACTAGCCCAGCCCCCGCTCTGTCGTTAGTTAAGTAACCTAACGGGTAATGACGGGGCCCCGTTGCGAATGCGAATGGCATAAGCGTACGTCATATTTTGGTTGTTTTCTGCAATGGTAGGGTTAAATGATGGGACGCATTAAAAGAACTAATGCAAGAAAAACACGCATTAAAAGAACTAATGCAAGAAAAATAAACCAAGTAAAAGTCGTTGGAACACTTTCAAAAACCACTCGGTTTCTTTTCAAAATAACTTTTAAACGCGGAGCTTAAGCCACTCATTTTAAAAGCTATCTCGTTCCATCGATTATATCAAGTTCACTACGTTCACGGTTTCGCCAAAACCATTCGTAGCCCTCCGTCGTTTCACATGGATGGTCAATAGTATTCATCCTGTGTATGTTGGCCAAAGTCAAGGCATAGTGATTGGTAGCTATTGGGTATTCATGTGCAGCATAGATAGATGTGTTGGTTTGGGGCAGTCGTACTACCATTTTGGCCAAAGTCAAGGGTATGTGCGGATGGGCTCAAATTAACCTGGAGAATGACGGGTAGAACTTGACATGTGACTTATGATATTTTGGCCAAAGTCAAGGTCATAAGAGCATGGGGCAAAAATCCACATCAGGAGTTTCAAAAGAACTGAAACTTGCTAGTGTTTGCATACCATTTGGAGTGTGATGATTCTGGTAGGATTCCTTCAGTTTCGTCACGCGATGATATTTGAATCCCGATCCTATTGTGAGTATATGCTACTCCTCGGGAAATTTCTCACTTAACGATCAATGCTATAAACCAAGTAGGTGTCTAGAAAGGTGTTAGTGGGGCTACGCCCCCAGGGAAAAGAGGTTCTTAAATTAAGGAACTTCGCAAAAGCGTTGGAAAACCTCCCTCGAAGTACCGACACCAGCCTGGCCGAACGGTTAAGAAAGTATTGTACGGTGAGATTGATCCTGACTAATTCTTCCTTTTTGGTTTGAGGAGGGATTCGAGAGACAGTGGGAGCCATCCTGTTTAGACAAATTAAAAACCACTCTAAACTTGCAAGAGCATCATGCTAAAGTGTTTCTTCTCTCTCTCCTAATTGCAGCGACCAATCATCATGACCGGACTTAAATTATTACTAGATAAAAACATACTGACAGGGCCAAACTATAAAGATTGGCTCAGGAATGTCAAAATGGCAATCACTTATGACAAGTTGGGGTATCTCCTTACCACTAAAGCTCTCCCTGTCCCAGGTCCTACCTCCAGCGTCGCGAATAAGGAAATCCGTAAGACTTGGGAGATCGATAGCGCGAAGGCCAAGTGCCTCGTACTTGCCTCTATGGACAACGAACATCAGAGGAGGCACGAGAATATGGACCTCGAATCCATATTTCTCCATACAAAAGAACTGTATGGAGAGCAATCTCATATCACAAGATACGAAGTGTCGAAGAAGTTATTTTCGGCAAGGTTGGCCATTGGATCATCGGTAGCAGAACACGTGCTTAAGATGATTGGCTTCATTGAGGAGCTCGCGGAACTTGGGACCACGTTAGAGAACGAGCTCTATACGGACTTGATTCTCCAGTCCCTTCCTTCCACTTACGCCCAGTTTGTCCTGAACTTCAACTTACAAGAAAAATAAGTTGAACTTTCAGAGCTCCTCAACATGCTGAAGAGTGCAGAGGGCACCCTATAGAAAGGTAGGGAAACATCCAGTTTGTTTGTAGGAGGATCTTCATCTTCTAGGTCCAAGGCGAAAGCCAAGAGAAAGAAGAAGAAAGCCTCCGCCAAACCAAGGGGCGGTGTTAGTAAAGTGGATACGAAGGGAAAAGCAAAAGCAACAAAGATTGCGGGGAAGCTTATAGGGAAGGAAGAGTGCTTTTTCAGTCATAAGAGTGGTCACTGGAAGAAAGATTGCGGGGCTTGGAAAGCCAGGACACAGGATCTGAAGCAACTTGCGGCTTCAGCTTCAGGTGTGTATGTTATTGAGAACTGTCTATCAATAAACTCTACTTCGTGGGTATTGGATACCGGATCAGGATCTCATATCTGTAATTCTTTGCAGGCGTTGAGAAACCGTACGGTTTTGAAGGCAGGTGACATGACCCTCAAAGTTCCAAACGGAGCTAGCATGGACGCTAAGGCCGTGGGGGACTATCACCTGGGGTTGTCAGATGGACACGTTTTGGTTTTGCGTAATTGCTATTTTGTACCCAACGCAACTTGTAATATCATTTCTGTATCTTTGACTTCTAAAGAAGGTTATTAATTTGCGTTTGTAAGTAATGTTGTAAATAACATACACACCTGAAGCTGAAGCCGCAAGTTGCTTCAGATCCTGTTGCCGCAGGGTGACTCCATCACCGCAATTTGCATTTGTATGGTATACCTGCAGGTGATGGAGTCACCCTCTCTAAAGGTGTCTTGTAGACTAAAGGGGAGAGGGATGTACATGATTGGAAGATCACTTGCTTAGGCAATTGAGACAATCATGAGATGTCAAGTACCACACCAGATGTTGTTTTTGCACTAGATGCGATAAGTTTATATTAATCCAATCCTGAAGAAACATAAGAAAGCAGTTTTAGAACATAAGTGCATGTTCTACGGATTTGATGATGGCAGCCTCCTTTGGGAGACGGTTATCATTCCTGGCTTCGAAGGTGACATGGAAGACAGAGTGATTGTCAGAATTATAGTTTTCCCTCTGACAAGGGACCGTATTATGGACAGTTGTTCCAAGAGGATACTGTGGGAGGCATGGTGCTGGATACTGATTAGGTTCAGTTATCAATACAGTCTAAGAAGTTTGGAATTGGAGTTCATTTATGAACTAGGTCCCATCAAATATCCAGACATATTCTAAGAAAGGTATTACTCAATTCGGGAGATGGCTTTCTCCGCGAACTTGAGATTAAGAGAGATATAGAAAGAAACTTCAGGGCGGATCCACTCGCTGAGGCTATTTCTCGAACACAATAGTTTTACAAACGAGCTTTGTGAGACTGATTAGTAGAGGAGTTGGATGTTCGGTATCACACGGGCTGTGAGTAAGCGACATCGCAATAATTAGCCTTAAGTGCAAGTGGGAGATTGTTGGATATAGTGCCCTCTAAGTCAATTATTGGATCGCAGGTACGTGATTACAATGATTGAGGGAGGACCTATAGCGATATTACTGTCTTGCTCGAGATGATAGTATGCTATCTGGTTTGTCTTTATCATCATATACATGCTTTAGTTCACTATTGCATATTGATAGAGCCCATAGGATTCTTTCTTGACTGCCAGCAGTATGATGGCGATCATATACGTGGGAGCTGAGGTCTATAAGCACATCCTTAAAGTGTCCCTAGTCGTAGGAGTTTCGAGACAGGGCATCGATACTCCAGAGTAGACTAGTGTATACAGTCGAGACCCCGACGAGGGGCGGTGGCCGGTCTCACAAGCCATTGGTGTCAGTTGGTTCACCAAAGATGTATAGAGGTGCTCACTGGGTTATGAGTACACCGGACAGGACTCGCCGGGAACCTGCTAGTTGGTATTATACCTAGTGTCAGATAGCAGTTCCCTGGTGATATGTGTACAGGTTAGTTCATTGACCTGAGGTCGTCATTTGTCCCGTGTGAGTTCCCACTGTGCTTTGATTTCTACCCTACCACGGCTCAAAGGAGTCGTGCAAACAGGTATTTTTTTGGTACAGTCCCGAGCCACATGGAGGCAAGTGAGCGGATCGGCAGGGGATTCATCTCTCCCGGTATTGGGGGTGAGATCGCGCTGTGTCTAGGAAAGCCATTACAGAAATCCCTCGGCCGAGGCAGGAGATTTACTGGTAGGTACTCCAGTAGTATCTCAGGGTGTTCTGGGCTACTCTCTGACATGACTTATACCGCTAATGGGGGTCTGACGTTACCACCCCCCTAGGAAGATATGCGATACTCATAGATGAACAGACCGGACTGTATGTATATTGTCACAGTTAGGCTCAGTAGGGTTTCTGGATGTGTTCGCTCGTTAGCTTCCCTTCCAATCAATACATAGGCAACCATTACGTACAGCCAGTACCTCTGACGTGCTAGTGGTTATACCCAGTGCCAGTGTATTGATGAGTCCCCACAGACAGTTTCCCAAGTTCGGGAGAAATGTTGTAGAGGCCGTATGGTTTTATGGCAAGGTTCGGAAAATGCACGTGTGTTTACGCACGTGTCATATTACGGGCAGATAATACTGGTAGGCTTTGGTTTATGCCGGATCCGAGTATTATACTGTGTAGATAGAATATCTTTGTCTCAGTTGCATTTGTATTCGGTCGTAATAGAAATGCGGGCACGTTTATACTGTTATGGGGTTATCCTGAAATTCGTTTCGGGATCGCTTTTGGAAGTTGCCAGTTTCCAGTTTTCTATCAGCCGTATTAAACATTCGGTTTAAAAAGGATTTATCTTTTCTTGAGGTGAGTCATGAGTGTGGAATGTTCTAGAAGGTTCTACACATGGTGACTTGGTTATGTGACTCATTAGTGCATTGATTGTGCATTTAATGAGTTGATGATTAGGTAATGGTGATTCATTAGTCCATTAAAGATTATGCTTGGTGTTCTATATGACTCATACATTTGTTTCTGTGCTAATGGTCACCATTTTGATTCCTACACTCACCCCCACCTCCTTATAGTGGCCGGCCATTCTCTTGTGAGGATGATGGTTGTTCATTTGATAAAAAAGATTATGGTTCATGGAAATTAATCTACTCATTTCCCATTTACCCGATCCAAAAGGAAACTTCATTAACCGTTCGTCCATGGCTTTGGACGAAGTGAGACAAAGTGTTCTACTCATTCTCTACATCAATCTTGGTCATCTCTTTTAGCAAACTTGATGATCGAGTTGCCTCGGTTCAGAGGCGGGAGTCCGTTTAAAGATCCGTCGATGTGGTGCCACCTCGACGAGGAGACTGGAAATTCAGGAGATCGGAGCAGCCGCAACAAAGCGTGGGATGATGGTTGAATACCGAAGGACTCGGATCGTTCGGTATAACATTTCTACCCACTTTGTAGTTTGTTAGTTTAGCTTTAATGGCAGATCCGGGTTATAGTATACGATAGCGCCAGTTAAAAAGTTTTTGTTCCGCATTTGGTGTCTGTTAGACGGCCGGGGCGCTACCGTGTACTTACAAAGTTTTCAACCTACGACGCACAGTGTTTGAGTTATTCGACTCAGGGGACTCATACAGAGTATTGTATGATGTCCAGTGTCCATCAGCACAAAAGGGTTGGTCTTCGTACTATGTTCTGTTTACTTGTGACTTCTCTAGTTTTTAGACAAGTGTTTCGTAGAAATACAAAGTCTAAGTTTTGAGAAGTTATGGGTATAAGAATAAAGTAGAGAACCAGGTGTCGCAAGTATCGGGATTCTTCAAGATGATCAAAGATGTAGATACTTGTGATTGGTATTCAGTTGATAGTAATGGTTTTGAGAAACTTGTTTCTCTTTCAGGTTACTCATAATTGGATGCATTCCTAAGTTGAGTAAAGCTGATTAGCCTCTTTCCATTAAGTTGATATGCACTGGAGACAGCTGCATGATTTGAATCTGGATCCAATTAAATAAGTGCCAAAGTTTCTATATTGGATATAGAATGGTTCATATCTTAACGATGTTAAGGTATGGGGAGTTGTCCGGCTTATGCTTAAAACCAGACTCAGGATAACTCAAGGCACGTTTCTGTAATGGCAGTTTGTGGGTTTACCCAGGCTATGATGAGGGTTGATTTTCTATCATCTCGAAGATCAATAGTGATATTGTTCTTGACTCGCCACAGTTTTAGTAAAATGGACTTTTTCAGAAAACAGTAGTGGGAGTGTGGTAGAACTGGAAGTGATTCCAGAACCGCAAATGATTACTGAAAATTTGATAAGAACCTAAAGATTCAATCTGGTTTGACATTCCATTAGCCACCCCGCAGATATGGTGGGTAACCTCAGGCACCCGAGAGGTACTCCGGTAGCCTCAAAGACGGTGACAGGGAGGTTCTTGTTTACCCAGACTTGCCATTGCTGCTGTTCCAGACTATGAGACCCAGCAAGAGGTTAAATATACCGTCGTTCTAAACTAGCGTTAGAAGTGCACGTATATATTATTCTGCCAAAGGGTTGTTGTGGTCAGTGGGAGCAGCGGAAGCATAGTGGGCAAGTAGCTTATGTCTATTTATAGACTAAAGCAGATATAGCGGAGATAGATCATCTATTTTTGATGTGATAGTCATGGGTTTGACTTCATCAGAATAGGGGATGGATCTGTTAAGAAAGTAGTAGGGTGTGATGTCCTGGTATTTGGATGACATACACAGATTAGGAAGTAAAATTCCTATACTACGATCGGTTATACTTTGGTTGTCACACAATAGTTTCTCCACACAGGATATGGATATAATATCAGACATTCTGGTTACCAGATCTATGGTTTTAGATCTAGATTTAGGTAATTTCCCAATCTGGGTACTTAGACAGTATTCTAAAGGTATTTAGAATAGATGACTCATGGCATGGTAGTGTACCTGCAGATGATGGAGTCTCCCTCTCTAAAGGTGTCTTACAAACTAAAAGGGAGAGGGATGTGCATGATTGGCATATCACTTGCTTAGGCAATTGAGTCAATCATGAGATGTCAAGTACCACACCAGATGTTGTTTTTGCACTAGATGCAATAAGTTTATATTAATCCAATCCTGGAGAAACATTCGGAAGCAGTTTTAGAACATAAGTAGATGTTCTAGGGATTTGATGACGGCAGCCTCCTTCGGGGGACGGTTGTCATTCCAGGCTTCCAAGGTGACATGGATGACAGAGTGATTGTCAGAGTTATAGTTTTCTCTCTAACGAGGGGAAATAGTTTGGACAGGTGGTCCGGGCGGATACTGAGGAAGGCATGGCGCAGGATACTGATTAGGTTCAGTTGAAGATACAGTCTAAGAAGTTTGGATTTGGAGTTCATTTATGAACTAGGTCCCATCAGATATCCAGACATATTCTAAGAAAGGTATTACTCAATTCAGGAGATGGCTTTCTCCGTGAACTTGAGATTAAGAAAGACATAGAAAGCAACATCAGGGCGGATCCACTCACTGAGGTTATTTTTCGAACTCAAGAGTTTTTACAAACGACCTTTGTGAAACTGTTTAGTAGAGGATTTGGGTGTTCGGTATCACACGGGCTGTGAGTATGCGACATCGCAATAATTAGCCTTAAGTGCAAGTGGGAGATTGTTGGTTATAGTGCCCTCAAAGTCAATTATTGGATCGCAGGTACGTGATTGCAATGATTGAGGGAGGACCTATATCGGTAGGACAGTCTTACTCGAGATGATAGTATGCTATCTGGTTTGCCTTTATCAGTCGTGTACAGCTTTAGGTGACATTACTGTTCACTATTACACGTTGATAGAGCCCTTAGGATCCTGCTTGACTACCAACAGTATGATGGCAATCATATACGTGAGAGTTGGGTAGTCTATAAGCACATCCTTAATAGTGGTCCCTAGTCGTGGGAGTTTCGAGACAGGGCATCGATACTCCGGAGTAGACTAGTGTATACAGTCGAGACCCTGACGAGGGGCGGTGGCCAGTCTCACAAGCCACTGGTGTCAGTTGGATCACTTAAGATGTATAGAGGTGCTCATTGGGTTATGAGTGCACCGGACAGGACTCGCCGGGAACCTGCTAGTTGGTATTTATACCTAGCGTCAGATAGCAGTTTCCTGGTGACATGTGTACAGGTTAGTTCATCGACCTGAGATCGTCATTTGTCTCATGTGAGTTCCCACTGTTCTTTGATTATTACCCTACCACGGCTCAAAGGAGTCGTCCAAACAGGTTTTAGTTGGGTACAGTCCCGAGCCACATGGAGGCAAGTGAGCGGATCGGCAGGGGTTTCGTCTCTCCCGGTATTGGGGGTGAGATCGTGCTGTGTCTAGGAGAGCCATTATACAAAGCCCTCGGCCGAGGCAGGAGATTTACTGGTAGGTACTCCAGTAGTATCTCAAGGTGTTCTGGGCTACACTCTGACACGACTTATACCGCTATTGGGGGTCTGACGTTACCAGCCCCCTAGGCTCGATATGCGATGCTCATAGACGAACGCACCGGACTGTAACATTTCAAAAAAATAAAATAATATTTTGGGGAATTTTTATAATTTAATATTAATTATAAAAAATATTTTAATATGGCGGTATAATTAAATACCGATAAATTGGGGAAATTTTTTGAAAATTATAGAAATTACTAAAAGAGGTTGTTTCATGTGAATTATGCAAATTTTAAGATTTTATGATTAATTATATGCTAATTTAGTGCTAATCGCGATTAAAAATCGCTAATCGCGCTTTAAGCGTATTTTGTGCAAAACATGCACCATATCCTTTTCTACACTTGTTGCACTTTTCTACATGTTTTGGGTGCATGGCTTGGTATTTTGGGGTTACTATTGATGTGAGAATGAAAATAGAAAAGAAAAGGATAAGATTATAATATGGAGGTGTGATTAGAGAGAGAAAGAGTGGGTGAGGGGTCAACCCTTTGTCATGAGCCATCCCCCATCATTTTCCTCACTCATTTCTCTCCCCTATCTTTCCCTTGTGGCTGCTGCTGCTGTCCCCTCTCCTCCTCCATCTTCAAATCCCCAAAACACCATGAAAATCACCCCAAAACCTAAATCCCATTTCACAAAAAAGGTGCACTAGCCCTCTAGCTACCCAATGGACCAAGAAAAACTTGATTTTGGCGCTGTAGAGGATTCTTGAGGGCTAAATGAGGTAAACCCTTTCACAATTAGTGTAGTGTTTCAAGTGTTTAAGCCTCATTTCAAGTTTGATATCGTTTTGGCAAAGTTTAGTGAGCTTTGAAAACTCAAGTTGGGAATTAGGATTTGATTTGAGTAGAGATGGTGTAATAGGGCCTTAGAGATGACCTTAAACCCCTCCCAATTGATAGAAACCCAGACCAAACCTAAACTAGAACCTGAAATGAAAAACAGAAACTTTGCATATCGGTTTTGTGAGGGTATTTGGCGTGCAGAGAAATCTGGAATGAACCGGGGAAGTTCTGAGGCAAATAAACAACTTCAGGAGCTTAGTTAGACCACCAGGAGACTACCCTACCAAGGCGAGCCCCTAACTCCCCTACAGAACCGGCCTGGCTGGATTTTCCCCTGATGTGGCCGACCCCCTGATGAACTAGGTGCCCAGGTTGCTTAAATAGGTCATATGTACCCCATATATCACCCCAGAGTTGTTTGCTTGCTTTGTTTTGGCCTGAGTCAAAATCTGGGACCACTTTACCTAGTTACTGCTTTGAATTGAGTTATGGTTTTACGTATTTCGATTTGGTGATTTTAGTATTTGTGCTTTATCACGATCATGTGACGTTTGTACGTCTATCCCGAGTGATATCGGGTTGATTTGCGAGAGCTAATCATAAGTTCTAACCTATAGGCTTTTAAGCGTATCGTTTTGGTTTTCGTGTGTCGTTTTGGTTTCGATTTGGTTTTAATGCGATGTGATACATGTGACGTGTAGGTACCCCCACGATGATTCAAGACGATGAAGAAGATGGTGGTGACATCGACATTGGCAAGCAAGATCAAGGTGAGTAGATTATATCTACGGGGGAAGTCGGGTGGATGGAGTATAGCACCCCCGCAGTTCGACACTTAGTATACTATATATATACGTATGATAGCGTTAAGTGTGTTATGGATATTCTAGATGTGATTAGGTGTATAATGGGATTCGAGTTTAGAAGTAAACTAGTATAGTTTCCTAGTTACGAACCCTAGAATAGGTTTACACCCACACCCACATGCTTGCTTGTTATACCTATACCTGGATGATGTGGATAGTGGATGATATTTGGAGATGAGTCGATGACTTTGGGCATAGTGCCGTGATATCGGTGATATGCTGTGATTCGTATTTGGGATACGATATGAGATTTTAGCGGGCCTTTAGACGTGTGTTTTACACACGCATTTATATTTATATAGATGGTATCGATTTGTGCTAGACTTAGATCAGTACCCCAGATCATGAGATATGATGATAAGGATACCAGATAATTGATGAGATGAATGTGATATTGACCCGTACCCAGCTTTTGGGATGCCGTACGATGATTTACCGTACGAGCTTTATATTGATGATAAATCCGCACTCATGACTCGAGGATGTCATATGATATTGTATCGTACGCGGTACCTTTGAGGCGGGATCACCGACTTGTATTTATATATATATATATATATATATATATATATATATATATATATCGACTCAGACTTAGATGGTTTCCATACCCTTCCCGATTAGCTTGTTAGGCTAGGCCGATGTCATACCTATTTCAAAAACTAACGAATCATGAGTATTTTAAAGACAGGCAAGGGGATTCTACGGATATTTCAAAAGACGCGTCATTTCTTAAAAACACCGTAGCCCTTATTTTCCTAAAAACCCCGATTCGTCTTCTTTCAAATGGCAAACAGTATGGCATAGATACATTGATGTAGATAATGCACTGTTGTGTTTATTATTCATTTGCCGCATATTCTTGCTTTTCGCGTCGCATTGTATGTTGAAATATACATATTGTACACTCATACTTGTGCACATACCTATTGTACATTCGTACTTGTGTACTCATATATTGTACACCCATACTTGTGTACACACCTATTGTACATTCATACTTGTGTACTCACATATTGTACACATATTGTACACCCATACTTGTGCACACACCTATTGTACATTCATACTCGTGTACTTACATATTGTACACCCATACTTGTGCACAGACCTATTATACATTCATACTTGTGTACTCACATATTGTACACCCATACTTGTGCACACACCTATTGTACATTCATACTTATGTACTCACATATTGTACACCCATACTTGTGCACATACCTATTGTACATTCATACTTGTGTACTCACATATTGTACACCCTGTTAGTTATGTAAATGCCCTAGAGGCCATTGTTGTACATATGATGTATATTATAATGGATGCTTGGATATATATAGAGAGGACTTTCTTGCTCGTCATGATAGTATGCTATTTGGTTTTCCTTTATCTTAACATGTTGACTTATATTAGTTTACTGTCTTACTCACACATGTTGATAAAGCCCTTAGGATTTGTACTCGATTACTGGGACTATAATGAGATCATACTAGTGGGGCCACGGTAGTCGATGAGTACATTCTATAACTGTTCCTAGTCGAGGGTGTGTCGAGACAGGGCATCGATACACCAGAGTAGACTAGAGTATACGCATCTTGACCCATATGATGGGCGATGGATAATCCCATATCCATCGGTGTTTTGACATCATAGATGGTGTATGGGTGCTCAGTGGAGACTGGGTACACTGGACGGACTCGTCGAGAACTCCCAGATGGTGATATACCACACGTCAGATGGCAGTTCTCCGGTGACACTGGTACAGGGTAGTCTGTAGACCCGAGATCGTCATAGAGTCTTGTATGATTCCCACTGTGCTTTGATTTCCACATTACCACGTCCAAGAAGGGCGTGCAAAACGGTGGCTTTTGGGTGCAGTCCCGAATCACATGGAGGCAATGAGCGATAGGAGGGGATTCGTCTCTCCCGGTATAGGGACTTGATGTTGTGCTGTGTTCGATTGGATATAATTGGAAGTCCCTGGCCAGGGCTGATATAGAGATTTACTGGTAAGTGTAGTAGTTTCTCGACCTGTTATGAGCCTCACATCGACACGGCTTATCGGTTACTGGGGTCTGACGTATACCACACCTAGACTAGATATGCAACATATCAGACGAAGAGACCGGACTGTACGTGAGACTTATTGATTGGATTCACAGGAGAATGTATAGGCTAGCTTGTTGATCTTCTGATCGCTCAATACCTGGGTGGCTGTTACGTTTAGCTGACCGCTTGCAGCTTGTGGGTGTTTGATATGATCATCACCTGCTACCGGCGTATTGACGATTCGTTAGAGTCCTACACAGAGGTTTCTTGACTCAGGCAAAATGGAGTAGGGGCACATATGTGACAAGTGCACGACCGAGAATAATGCGATATAAGATAACCTATTATATTCTCGCGATATTTAGATATGAACCGGGTCATCGGATCAAGTGTTGATTCGATGAATTGGTACATGATATATTAGTCAGTTATATTCGATATAGCCGGATCGTCGGATCAAGTGTTGATTCGATAATTTAATGTATAATAATATATATGATATATTGTATTACATTATCTAATATTGGCTCTCTTTATTATTTCATTTTCTCACCGGATAATACATTGATATATATGCGATATATATTAATTGTATTATTTTCTTTTGTTACAAATATATAATATATATGTGATATATATTATTGTAACATGATATGATTACTAATGCAACTTGTTTAGTGGAGATTAAACAAGGTTAGGGTTTGATTAGGGTTAGTTCTTTCTTCCACCTTCTAGAAGCTTTTCTTTTGTCATGAAGAAGATATTATGGTTGATATTTTCTTATGACTCATTGTTTTAACCCAACCAAACCCTAGCCTTAGTTAATTCTCTACAAGAGTTATCCTTGTCATCCTTGACCATGGTTGCATTATTATTCATATATTCATTTCATTATTCATCACAAAAGGTTTTAATGCATTTTTCTTCTTCTTCTTCGACCTTGAGCTTTGAGAAAGCTTACTAGGTTTTCATTTTGTGATGATTTCATGTGAGAATTTGATATAAAAAGAAAGCATAAATAATACTCCATCGTCCTCATCTAATCTAGACAATTAGATTAGGGTGTTCACCTCATTAGAGTGACAGAGCTTGAGTTATAGAAACTTCGAGGTAGATTATCGGAGAAAAGGAACACTACAAGCTAGCATGGATCGTTCGAGTTGTAGAGCCTCTCTTGAGTCCGGGAGATCGTGGATCGCGGCGAAGGGACTTCTACTCGGAGCTTATGAAGCGAAGGAGGGGACTACAAAGGTTGTAATCCCTTACACTTAGTTGTAAATATGTTTACTTGCATGTTAAACCCTAATAATCTAGCAAAGATCCCGTCTTTGGGTTGTTCGGCACGTCTAAATTTTTATTCGGGCATGGTTGATGCCTTATGAACCCCTGTAAGAGTGCCTAGGAACCCTACAGTGGTATCAGAGCGTAGCTAGAGCATTAGGCGACGTGTATACGAAGTTAAATCTCTGAACGAACCCCGAAACGTCAAAATGACCCCCTCTCTGGACAATTTTTAAAAATGTGTTTTTTTCTGTATTAAAAATACCTAAAAAATCAGCAGGGAATTATAAGTATCACTGTGAAAATCGAGGAGCTAAACCGTACGGACCGCCGCGGAACCGCGGCCATACCTTGCTTAAGCCGCGGATCCGCTGCCGTACTGTTGGGTTTGACTTTTATTTTGGCACAGTTGTGACCGTAGCCGCTAGTTCATATTTCTGGGTATTTTTAATCCTACTCAAGTGTTGAGTGTTCTGGGGATTATTTTGTATTCGTTGATTCGATCGGAAAATTTAATTTCGTTATGTTTTCCGGATAATTAGAAACTGTTAAAATGTTCGAACGAATATCATTAACTCATTTTTTCCCGGCACGAAAAACTTTCAAGTGTTGAATTTTTCTTGAGTTTAAATCTTTCGGAAAAACGTGCAAGTAACGTGGTGGTCCCTCTAGAAGAACACAAACCTTAACTCGATTATGTGACCGTCTGAACCGCCTCTAAACCATAGGGTTTGGGGCAGTACGGCGTTCCACATGTGAGGCGTTGGCTTGACCCTTCTACGGATGGACCATTGGTACTGTGACATATTCTGGGATTATTTGAACTACGCTCAAGTGTTGAGCTATTTAGGAAATCTTGGGTATTTGATTATTCGATCGGAAAGTTTAATACTGTCTATTTATCTGGAATGTGATACAATATGTGGAATTCATAAAGTTAGGCATGAAATGCGAAGTATGTGATATTTCGGATTTATGATGTCTAAAGTGATTGTGGATTCCAAATGTTGTAGTTTTACAATTTCTTTTCTGTGACCGTAAGCATAGTATGTGGGGTATCGCCGGCTACATTTCATTACATCAACGACAATCGGGATATGCATACTTGCTTACGTTGATGATATGAGATATTATTTGTTGCTGTGATATGTTATATTGGATTGTCGTGTTCTGAATAGCTGGGGGTTTTATGTGAGATGAGGGTTTTTATTTTCATTCATGTAAAATTCATTTGTATGTAATATTCTTTTATTGGGGCACTTCCGGGATGAGGTTGATATCACCAGTGTATATTATTTACTTTTCCGCATTAGGTAGACCCAAGGAGGGGAGCACAAGTAACCGGGTTCTAGGGTCCAGTGGGAGGCCATTCGAGGAGTCGAGACCGGGTCTCCTAATCCGAGAATTGGCAGTGTTACTTGCCGCTCTCGTGGGGGTTTAGGGACGTGGGTTTGGCTATTCATCGCGACTGTGGAATCCGTGTTTTATACCGGCTCGTATTGAAAACACGGACATCCTAGTATATCCAATATTTCACATATGTTCTTCTGCTGCAATGTTCTGTGATGAGATCATATTACTGCCTGAGACGAATGCTTATACTTTATATATATGCTGATATATAAATATTACTACTTTCGTTTCTTCTATGATGCTTAGGAAGCATAAGCTGATGGGTTTTATTAATGAGATTAATAAAAGAAAAGAAACCTAAAAGTTGTTGTAGAATCAAAACTTTATAAAAAGGGTAGCTACAATTTTGCTTTGCATAGCGGTATATATGATATACCCTGCACCTTATTCGATGATGAAAGTGTCACGACCCGAATGAGCACGTGACTGGCCCTTGAATCCTATGAAGTCTATAGGACTCCATCTGATCCAAGTAAGCCAAAAGACCAGAAATCTAAAACCATTTTAAGGAGTAAATAAAGAAACTGGTTTTTAATAAGTAAAGAAAGCGTGTTTGAAATCAAAGTTTTCAAATAACTAAGCCGAAATGCATTTTAAAAATGTGTAGTCTTTTCTGAAAATTTCGGCAGAGTTTCCTTTGTAAAATCTGGCCCCAAACGGGGTACAACAAGAATAATATATATAAAGTGATAAAAGGCATCCCCAAGCGGGAGCTAGCTCTTCGTCAATCGACGGTCACAACCACGCAAGCAATAATAATATACAACGCCAAAGGGCGAGGATCAAAACCCAAAAAGAAAACTCAAAATAGCCAGAAAACCATAATACTACAAGCGCGACTCTAAAGTCGAAATAATACATCACTGTCTCTAAGTCTGAAACAATATACAAGTTTTGGTTGATGGAATTTCTAGATACAAATGAATAGTACAGGTACAATGACGGTTCTAATACAAAAGAACCCGCCTACCCAAGAAAGTCACCCATATGGAAGCAGTGTGCCAGAAATGCCGCTATAGAATATGTACGGCAAAAACCTGCAAGAACTGTGGCACAACGAGGGTGAGTTGCCAACTCGTGAATAGAAAATATCTACAAGGAGAGATCGAATGTATGACCCATCGTAGGTCAATACGATCAGATATATATATATATATAAACCTCAATATGAACAAGTCTGAAGCATGCTAAACTGGCAATGTGATCTCTATACATGAGTGTAGTGCCAAGTGCTCGTGCCAGTGCCTCAGGTAATAGCATATCATAAATGTGAGGTATAATCAATGAAATCAATCTGCCTGTACGTGGATCCCGTCCACTCGTCACCCAATGATAATAACCATCATGCATGTAAATATCATCAGCATATGCATGGAAATATGAGGATATGAACCACCTGTGTCCCTCGCGACACGTCAAAATCATGGAACCGGAGTGCCCAGCATCGACACTCGAAAACATCATGAAAACTGTGCCCAGCATCGGCACGTAAATCCTCACATATATCGGGCTCCGTCAGTCCGGAACAGCCCACGGGCTCCGTCTGCGGAATCGGCCCTCGGCCCCAGCAATACGCCCATATCCATCTATCGACTCTGGTCGGTATCCTCCGGATAACCGCCAGGTCCAACCAATCACCGGTAGGTACTCGCCCGCCTCCAGGCTCAATCGGCAAAATCTTTCGATCATCTTGCCGAGGGGAACCATACCGGGTCTACCATGTACCCGCAATAGGCTTGTCCACTCCTCGAATCGGGTTTCACATGTCGCTCTCAGAACCGAGAAAACACATGGTGGATGCACTGAAATATCATATCAAGGGTAACCGGGTTTTTAAAGTAATGACATGTTTTCTTTTGAAATACCCACGGTTCCCAAAATCCAGAAATATCATGGAAACATCATCTCTCAATGCGTATAATCAGAAAGCATGATGTATGTGACAGGTAAAAGAAATGTAAGCACATCAGTCTGTCATGCAAGAATCATATCCTGAATGCAACAGTACTACAGTGTAGTGACATGGAAATTATCGATGATGAAGTGTGTGAGCCGGAAAACAGTGTACGTGGAACATACGCATCATCGATAATGGTGTTGGTGTCCTAGCAGCATGACTGTAATATATACATGAACACAAGCAATGCATTGCAAATAGCATGAATATGCAGAATCGAATAATCAGCGCAACAGTAAATAACCTGCCTCAATAAATATGTCATGCAGCCTTGCCTTTTGAAAAAGGACAAATCAGGGTTTTTGGTCAAATAAGGGCTACGGTGTTTTAACAAAAGATGTGTCGTTTGAAAATATCCGTAGAGTCCCTTTCTTCTATCTTTAAAATATCCCCGATTCGTTAGTTTTGAAATAGGTATGACTCGGGTCAGTCTAACGCCTACTATGTGAACTATGGACCCAACAATCAGGTCAATCGGGAGGGGTATGAAAACCACCTAAATCTAAGTCAATATATATACATTATCTCATCACATAACAGGTATCACTACCATCATATCACATTTCAAATACGAACTCTGTCATATCGCCGAATCTCACGGCCTCAAATCAAATCTCATCGACTCATCTCAATCCCACGTATCATCCTCAAATCCCGTATATGAATACATAGTCCCATACCCATGTGTAGATATACACACCTCCATATGCGCACAGATAAATGAAAGAATGTATGCAAGTATATGTGTACGTGTATGTGTGAGTGCAACCACTACTCTAGGGTTCGTACTATACTAAACCAATACATCCTTATCATCAATAATTCCATTATTATCATCAATAATCCTAACAACACATAATAAATATATGTGTGTCACTAGTAAAATAGGGGGTTGCCCCTACGGATAGTTTAATCCGTAGGGGCAGAAATAACTTGGACCTACGGATATATCCGTAGGGCTAAAAGGTTGCCCCTACGGGCAAAGACGTCCAAGAATAAAAATATTAATTCTTAATTAGGTGTTTGCCCCTACGGAGCCTCAAACAAAGGACCTACGGATATATCCGTAGGGGCAAGTAAATATCGATTTAATAAAATCCCAGATCTCGATCGCCTACGCTCATTTCCCTCTCTCTCTCGATCGGGCGCGAAAATAAGCCCCCAATGCGCCACGCCGTCGCCGCCAAGGTTGTTCTCCTCGTGGCCACCGCCGGTTTCGTCGCCACTGGAGTTCTCGTCGCCACCGCGGTTAAGGTCGTCGCCACCGCCGTTCAGATCGTCGCCCCTGCCCCAGCAGCCGTTCAGGTGAGTAAATCTCGAGGTAAGTTAAAGAATTTATTGGATTATTTTGGGCTTAAGGTTCATGGCGCGCGAGTTGGGGTTGGGCTGGGGTCGCGGTCGCAGTCGGGGTCGGGTTAGGGTTGGGGCAGGGGCTGGGCTGCGGGGTCGGGGTCGGGGTAGGGTTAGGGTCGGGGTCGGGGAAGGGGAAGGGGAAGGGTCAATTTATCAAATTTTTTATTGGGGGTGCGGCTGGGGCTGCGGGCTGGGGCTAGGGCTGGGGAAGGGGAAGGTCAATTTATCAAATTTTTAACAAGATTTGTATTAGTTTGCAAGAACACTTAAGTTTATCACAAAATATTGTTTGGGTTTTCGATTTATATCTTTTAGCGGTATGTATCCGTTGTCCCAAATTTTGAATTATCTTATACTAGTATTTATGCATGTGCAGATCTTCTTTATCCTGACAAAAGATCCATATCCATTATCTTAACTTAAAATCCTTTAGAGGGTGCTAATCCTAAATAACAACAAAATGATGTTAAATATTTCATCCGATTTTCACAAGATCATACTTGAAAAAAATGCAACTACTTTCACAATTTCACAATCCTAACCAACTCCCAATTTATTATGGTATTCGATCATAACTTGAGAACAAATTCTCTTTTCTATTTCCATCCCATATCAAACCCTAGAATCGTGGGCCATTTCAAATTACACCAAATTGAGGCAAGAATAGGATGAAACCAACATAACCAACAATAAAGAGCTTTATTTGGTAATATATATTGATGAACAATGGTTGCTGTGTTAAATCCAACCCTCACATCACATGCATATCAATAAAGGAGAGGACTGACCAAAATGCTGAATTTTAACAATTGTGAAAATTCTTCGGTCAGGATGTAACAGAAATAAGGAAAAAAAACCTAAAATATTTCTCACAAAAAAGAAAAAGCAAGCTTCTCTCCCATATCATTAACAAAGCTTATCACTTTTGATTCTCGAAATTATTTTACATTATATTTTCATTCAAAACGTTTTGCTAGTTTGCTCACCAACCGTTTGATAAAATTCCAAAACTATTTTTACTTTCCTTGCTCACAATTGCTCTTGACTACGTACAAATCTTGAAAACCCATTAACGCTCTTGCAATAATATGCAAAATCACATGAGGATTCACATTCATCACCACCACCTAAGGCTAGGGTTTGGGCTGGGGCTGCGGCTAGGGCTGTGCGTCCTCAAGAGGGCGATCATAGGATCGGTGAAGTGAGGTGGCTGGATATGAGATACGATGGATTTCCATGTGTTCAATGGAATGCTGAGGGTCAGAGTCGGTTATTCATATATCTCCCAAAAAAGAATGAGTTTGTTATCAAAGGTGTATTGATTTCTACATCAAGGAATATCAGTTATATGTCATTCAGTGACTAAGTCTGTTTCTGGCCCAACCATATTTATGAATCGTTTCTTCTTTTTCCTTCTTACGTATATTTACTAGTTCAGACTGTATGCACCTCTGCAATCAACGCCGAGAACTTATACATTATAGGTTAATAGACATATGCTATGAAATCACGGTGCATATCGAATTCATGATATGTTATAGTCCCTCATTATTTTTACTGTGGTGAGAAAGCAGTCGCTGGTGGCCATAAGCCATAGAATTGGCAGTTGTCCAACCTGCGATAACATCTTACAAATCATCAGTAGACATCTCTGTTATATTAATCTTTTAATGTCAGCTTGCATGCATGTTTATTTGTATATTTCCTCTGCTAATTATATTCTTCTAGATCATGTTTGCCTAATCTATCCGAGGCTTAGCATAATCTAGTGGCGATAAACAATTCCATCTTCTGCTACTATGGTGGCACTAAGAAACTTCCATTTAGAAATGACAACACGTATTTTGTGGAAGTACTGTACATAATAAGAAGGAGAAGACAGTAATGTGGCAGAAGAAGAAGGAGAAGACAGTAATGTGGCAGAAGAAGAAGGAGAAGACAGTATGCATGTATATACATTTGAAATTTAAGTAAAAACAACCCTACACTTAAGCGAAATCATAAATCGAAACACACATATATAGAATACAACTCATACATGGGTATCCTCAAATCTAACTTTCATTGAATTTGCACGCGCACTTAAAATAACAACCTTTATACTAAAAAATTATGTATGCCATTACTTAGTAGTTTATGGTTTTTAGACGCAAAAGCCATTTGAGAAATACTTTTCCAACCCACTATTAATCCATATTCTCAATATAGTCATTGAATTTGCACGCGCACATAATAAGAAGGAGAAGACAATAATGTGGCAAAAGAAGAAGGAGAAGACAGTAATGTGGCAGAAGAAGAAAAAAATGACATTCCTCGTTCTCTGTTTCAGCATCAATCTTCTGATATGAACTAATGATGGCTTTCACATAGGCTTTTCCCTTTAGAAACTTCTTGGTGTCCAATGGAAAGCATACATCAGATTTGTGCAGGTGTAAGTCTACGCTAGCGCCCCGACAGTCTACAGACGCCAAATGCGGAACAAAAACTTTTTAACTGGCGCTATCGTATACTTTAACCCGGATCTGCCATTATTGCTAAACTAACAAACTGTAAAGAGTGTAGAAAGATTGTACCGAACGATCCGAGTCTTTCGTTCTTCAACCATCATCCCACGCTCCGTTGCGGCTGCTCCGATCTCGTCGATCTCCGATCTCCTCGTCGAGGTGGCACCACATGATCGGTTCTTTAAACGGGCTCCCGCCTCTGACTCGAGGCAACTCGATCGTCAAGTTTGCTAAAAGAGACGACCAAGATTGATGTAGAGAATGAGTAGATGACTTTGTCTCACTTCGTCCAAATCCGTGGACGATCGGTTAATGAAGTTGCCGTGGAAATCGGGTGATGGAATGAAATGAGCTGTAAATTCCATACACCCCAAACTATCATAATCTTTTTCTACAAATGAAATCAACAACCATGAGAGAGAGAGGAGGGGGCCGGCCTCTTATAAAGAGAGGGGGGGTGACCGTAGGAGAGGGGGGTGACTATATGATAAATATCATGAAGAAATATCAAGCATAAAGATCTTTAGCTAAACAAGAAATGGTTAAAATCAAAGCATGAGTCACATGACACCTCTCCAATTCTAGAACCTTCTAGAAGCTTCTAGAAGCATGACTCACTCTCATCCAAGAAAAGATAAATCCGTCTTTAACCAAATGTTAAAAGACGGCTGATAGAAAACTGGAAACTGGCAACTTCCAAAAGTGATCCTGAAACGAATTTCAGGACAACCCCGAAACTGTATAAATATACCCACATTTGTATTACGACCGAATACAAATGCAACTGAGACAAAGATATTATACCTACTCAATATAATACTCGGATCCGGCTTAAACCAAAGCCGACCAGTATCATCTGCCCGAAAAATAACACGTGCGTAAACGCACGTGCATTTTCCAAACCCTGCCATAAAACCATACGGCCTCTACAACGTTTCGCCCGAACTTGGGAAACTGTCTGTGGGGGACTCTAATGACTCGTCAGTACCCTGGCAGTGGGTTTAACCACAAACTGTCAGCGGCACTAGCAATGCGTAACGGCTGCCCACGGACTGACCTCAAGGGATGCCGATGAGCGCACTCATCCGGAAAACCCTACTGTGCCTAACAGTGACAATGTATATACAGTCCGGTCCGGTCGTCAATGAGTATCGCATATCCTGCCTAGGGGGCTAGCAACGTCAGACCCCTAATAGCAGTATAAGTCGTGTCGGAGTGAAGCCCAATACACCCTGAGATACTACTGGAGTACCTACCAGTAAATCTCCTACCATGGCCATGGATTTGTGTAATGGCTCTCCTAGACACAGCACGACCTCGCCCCTAATACCGGGAGAGACGAATCCCCTGCCGATCCGCTCACGTGCCTCCATATGGCTCGGGACTGTACCCAAAAACTACCTGTTTGCACGACTCCTTTGAGCCGTGGTAGGGTAGAAATCAAAGCACAGTGGGAACTCACACGAGACAAATTACGACCTCAGGTCGATGAACTAACATGTACACATGTCACCAGGGAACTGCTATCTGACGATAGGTATAGTACTAACTAGCAGATTCCCGGCGAGTCCTGTCCGGTGTACTCATAACCCAATGAGCACCTGTATACATCTTAGGTGATCCAACTGACACCAGTGGCTTGTGAGACCGGCCACCGCCCCTCGTCGGGGTCTCGACTGTACACACTAGTCTACTCCGGAGTATCGATGCCCTGTCTCGAAACTCCCACGACTAGGGACCACAATTAAGGATATGCATATAAACTACCCAACTCTCACGTATATGATCGCCATCATACTGTTGGTAGTAAAGCAAGATCCTAAGGGCTCTATCAAAGTGTAACATGCAATCAGTCACCTGAACATGTACACGACTGATAAAGGCAAACCAGATAGCATACTATCATCTCGAGTAAGACTGTGCTACCGGGATAGGTCCTCCGCAATCATTGCAATTACGTACCTGCGATCCAATAATTGACTATGAGGGCACTATCTCCAACAATCTCCCACTTGCACTCAAGGCTAATATTGCGATGTCGACTACTCACAGCCCGTGTGAAACCGAACATCCAACTCCTCTACTAATCAGTTTCACAAAGCCCGTTTGTAAAACTATTGTGTTCGAGAAATAGCCTCGGTGAGTGGATCCTCCTAGAAGTTTCTTTCTGTATCTCTCTTAATCTCAAGTTCGCGGAGAAAGCCATCTCCCGAATTGAGTAGTACCTGTCTTAGAATGTTTGGATATCTGATGGGACCTTAGTTCATAAATGAACTCCATATCCAAACTTCTTAGACTGTATGGATCACTGAACCTAATCAGTATCCGGCACCATGCCACCCACAGTATCCTCTGGAACCACCTGTCCATAATACTGTCCCTCGTCAGAGGGAAAACTAAAACTCTGACAATCACTCTGTCATCCATGTCACCTTTGAAGCCTGGAATGATAATCGTCTCCCGAAGGAGGCTACCGTCATCAAATCCGTAGAACATGTACTTATGTTCTAAAACTGCTTCCTTATGTTTCTCCAGGATTGGATTAATACAAACTTATTGCATTTAGTGCAAAAACAACATTTGGTGTGGTACTTGACATCTCATGATTGACTCAATTGCCTAAGCAAGTGATCTGCCAATCATGCACATCCCTCTCCTTTTTAGTCTGTAAGACACCTTTAGAGAGGGTGACTCCATCACCTGTAGGTACACCACCATGCTAGGAGTCAACTATTCCAAAAACCATTAGAATATCTGTCAAAGTACCCACATTGGGAAACTACCCAAATCCAGATCTAAAACCATAGATCTAGAAACCAGAATGTCAAATATTATATCCATATCCTGTCTGGAGAAACAACTGTGTGACGACCACAGTACAACCGATCGTAGTATAGGAATTTTACTTCCTACTCTGTGTATGTCATCCAGATACCATGACATCACACCCTACTGCCTTCTTAACTGATCCATCCCCTATTCTGATTGAAGTCAAACCCATGACTGTCACATCAAAATTAGATGATCTATCTCCGCTATAACTGCTCTAGTCTATAAATAGACATAAGCTACTTGCCCACCATGCTTCCGCTGCTCCAACTGACTACGAAAACCCTCCTACCGGGTCTCATATCCTGGAACAACAGTAGTGTCAAGTCTGGGTAGATAAGAACCTCCCTGTCACCGTCCTTGAGCCTACCGAAGTACCTCTCGGGTGTCTGAGGTTACCTACCATACCTGCGGAGTGGCTATTGGAATGTCAAACCTGATTGAATGTATAGGTCCTATTAAATTTTCCGTAATCGTTCGCGGTTCTGGAATCACTTCCAGTTCTACCATACTCCCACTACTGTTTTCTGAAAAAGATCCGTTTTACTAAAACTGTGGCGAGTCAAGAACAATATCACTATTGATCTTCCAAATGGTAGAATATCAACCCTCGTCATAGCCAGGATCAACCCACAAACAGCCATTACAGAAACGTGCCCTGAGTTATCCAGTGTCTGGTTTTAATCATAAGCTGGACAACTCCACGTACCTCAATATCTTTTAAGGTACGAACTATTCTATATCCAATATAGAAACTTTAGCACTAATTTAATTGGAACCATATTCGAATCATGCAGCTGTCTCCAGTGCATATCTACTTAATGGAAAGAGGCTAATCAGCATTACTCAACTTAGGAATCCATCCAATTATGAGTAACCTGAAAGAGAAACACGTTTCTCAAAACCATCACTATCATCTGAATACCAATCACAAGAATCTACATCTTCGATCTCTTTGAAGAATCCCGATACTTGTGATACCTGGTTCTCTACTTTATTCTTATACCCACAACTACTCAAAACTTAGACCTTGTATTTCTACGAAACACTCGTCTAAATACTATAGAAGTTATAAGTAAATAGAACATAGTACTAGGACCTACCCTTTGTCCTGATGGACACTTGGACAACATACAATACTCTGTATAAGTCCACTGAGTTGAACAACTCAAAACCTGTGCGTTGTAGGTGGAAAACTGTACCCTGGAGATTTCCTCAAATATCACCAATTATAACGAATTCCGATATAATGAGGATGATCACCTAATTCCCAATATCTTACTCCCACTCATCATCTGTAAAACCATACAGATATGAGAATGAAACCTGGTAAATACATACCCTTGGAGTAAGTGTCTAATCGGGAAAAACAGTTTTTCCTTTTAACAATGCACTGAAACATGAAAATGTTTCGTAGGGGTATCCTGGTATTCATAGTAATGCCTCTTCCATAATCCAATTCATGACTTCAACCGTATATTTTATTGCCGTCTCTCCAAATCCCTTTATTTGTCTTTAGTCATTACCTTCTGTACGCCATCGTTAGGCTAAATGGTTTTCTTCCTTCCCTACCGTTCGGCACCAGCCTATGGTTTGGAAGAAGACTATCCAGTAAGCATAATAGGTGTACCCTCCTAAACCAAGGAGTACTCGCAACTGAAAGAAGGTGATGATAAAAGACAACTGAATAATACCTTATTCTTTTAAAGGTGAAATAGGAGCGGCGATGAAGTACGCGGTTTTGGTCGTGAATGATATCAGTCGCAATTTACTTTGCCCTCTTTCTAATCCCTTTATTTTGTCTTTACATATTACCTTCTGCACACCCTACTTAGGCTAATTGGTTTTCTTCATTCCCTACCTTTCGGCACCAGCCTATGGTTTGGAATAAGACTATCCAATAAGCGTAATAGGTGTACTCTCCTAAACCAAGGAGCTCTCGCAACCTGAGAGAAGGTGATAATAAAAGACAACTGAATAAACCAATTCTATTTCTCCTGAACCTGGATCCATCCCCGAAGAAGTCCCTTCGAGTTCGTATATAACCATACGATGGATCTATCCAATGGAAGTGGATATCCGTAGTAATACGGGTGTTCTGAGAAATGCAAAGGGTAAAAGAAGGAGTGGCAATGACTTATGCAACTCAGACAATCCAAAAGCCAGTATTTTAAGAAGGTTCGGTCAACCTGGTCACTGAGTCATAGTCTAGGGTCGGTCAAAGGTCGCTGCCAAAGAGAGAGAGAGAAAAGAAACACTCTGCGTGCACTCTAACCTAGATCAGAATGGTCATCATTTTATCTAATCCGGAAACCTCCCACTGTCCTGTCAAATTCTCCTCCAAACCTAAAGAAGAATCAATCGGGATCACCCGAAGAGTAAACCAACTCATCAGTGGGAATCAGGATCCAACTCTCATCGCATGATAACGTGATGGAATGCATCTACGTTACTCATACTCCAGAAGGTATGCGCATACTCGGCAAGTTTCAGTTTCTTTAGAAACTCCTGATATAGTTTTTGCCCCATGCTCCTATGATCGTGACTAAGGGCCACCCCACCATAAGTCACATGTCAAGTTCTTCCCATCATTATCTTGTTAATTTGAACCCACCCGTACTCGCCCTTGACTAAGGGCCAACAAGGCTGTACGACTGTCCCAAACCAACTCATCTATCTATGCAACATGTGAACACCCCAGCAGCTACCAATCACTATGTCCTTGTAGGGTTGCTAGGCACGCGCACAAGGGTCTACGAGGCATCAACCATGCCCGAATAAAAATTTAACCGTGCCGAACTACCCGAATACGGAACTTTAAACTAGAGATTAGGCGAAAACTTGCATGCTAAACACTTTAACACTAAGTGAGAGAGATTACAACCTTTGTAGATCCGGTCCTTCACTTCATATGCTCCGTGTTGTGGTCCCTTCGCTGCGATCATCGGGATCCGGACTCTCGAGAGGTTCCACGAAGAGAAAGTCGCAAGCTTTGCTTCCGATCTTCGATACTAAGATGATCTACCTCGAAGTTTCTTTAACACAAGCTAACACTCATGTAATGATGTGAACACCCTCATCTAAATGGAAAGGGAAGATGAGGATGATGAAGTAGGAATTTTGCTCTATTTATTTCTCTTTTTCTCATATTTATTCATCACCTTTGAAAAATCTAGTGAGCTTTTTCATGGAAGAAAATGAAGGAGGAAGAAGAAGATCAATCCATTTGTGATGAATAGGAAATAATAATATGATAGATTATGCAACCATGGTTCACTTAACCAATGTAGAGAATTGACTAGGGTTAGGGTTTTGGGTAAATAAAAGAATGAGTCATGAACAAATATCTTTCACAAAACAAAACAAATCCTTCTAGAAACTTCTAGAAAGATTAACCCTAATCCGAACCCTAATCAGGTTTAAACTCCACTAAACGAGTTGCATTAGTTATCATATCATGTTACAATATTATATATCACATATATAATATTTACCGTAACAAAATAAAATAATACAATTAACATATATCGCATATATATCAATGTATTACCCGAGTGAGAAAAAGAATCTTTTAGTGAGCAAATATTAGTTAATGCAATTTAATATATCACATATATTATTATACATTAAATTATCGAATCAACACTTGATCCGACAATCCGGCTATATCGCATATAATCGGCTAATATTTATCCGTACCGATTCATCGAATCAACACTTGATCCGACGACCCGGCTGATATCAAATATCGCGAGAATAGAATACGGTATCACATATCGCATTATCCTCGGTCCCGCACATATCACATATGTGCTCCTACTCCGTTTTGCCTGAGTCAAGAAACCTCTGTGTAGGACTCTAAAGAATCGTCAATACGCCGGCAGTAGGTGATGATCATATCAAACACCCACAAGCTGCAAGCGGTCAGCTAAACGTAACAGCTACCCAGGTATTGAGCGCTCAGAAGATCAACAAGCAAGCCTGTACATTCTCCTGTGGATCCAAACAGTAACACTCCCGTACAGTCCGGTCTCGTCGTCTGATATGTCGCATATCTCGCCTAGGGGTGGTAAACGTCAGACCCCAGTAGCTCGATAAGTCGTGTCGATTTGAGGTCTATAACAGTTCGAGAAACTACCGATAACACTTACCAGTAAATCTCAGCAACCCTGGCCAGGGATTTCCGGTTATAGCCAATCGAACACAGCACAACATCAACTTCCTATACCGGGAGAGACGAATCCCCTCCTATCGCTCATTGCCTCCATGTGATTCGGGACTGTACCCAAAAGCCACCTTTTTGCACGCCCTCTTGGACGTGGTATGATGGAAATCAAAGCACAGTGGGAACCACACAAGACTCTATGACGATCTCGGGTCAACAGACTACTCTGTACCAGTGTCACCGGAGAACTGCCATCTGACGTATGGTATATTACCATCTGGGAGTTCTCGGCGAGTCCGTCCAGTGTACCCAGTCTCCACTGAGCACCCGTACACCATCCTTGATGTCAAACACCGATGGATATGGGATCATCCATCGCCCATCATATGGGTCAAGATGCGTATACGCTAGTCTACTCTGGTGCATCGATGCCCTGTCTCGATACACCCTCGACTAGGAACAGTTATAGGATGTACTCGTCGACTACCGTGGCCCCACTAGTATGATCTCATCATAGTCCCAGCAGTCGAGTACATATCCTAAGGGCTTTATCAACATGTAATATAGAGACAATCAGAGTACATGTTAAGATAAAGTACAACCAGATAGCATACTATCATGTCGAGCAAGAAAGTCCTCCCTATATATGTCCTAGCATCCACTACAATATACATCGTATGTACAGTAATGGCCTCTAGGGCATACATATAACTAACAATCTCCCACTTGCACTAGGGCCATCTATTATGGTATCGCATACCCAACAATTAGCTGCGGTTGAAATATCTCATACTCAACCATCCCATAAAAGTCTCTACTGGGAAAAAGGCCTTTGTGAGTGGATCCGCGCTGTTGTCCTCTGTGTCTACTCTCCTAACCTCGATCTCCCTGGAGATCAACCATCTCCATGATCAGGTGATACTGCCTAAGAATTATTTCTGGATTTCCAATGGGACGGAAGTTCCTTGGATGAAGCCACAACTCCATTGTCACATAATGGTAGGAACGAAGTTCATCTTATGAACTTATATTTATCCAGACTGCCTCTTTGGTAGCATCCTTGGTAACGATGTATCTTGCCTTTAATCGTCTAGTATGTCACGGTATCTAGCTTGGAACTCTTCCAACATACCGTCCCTCCACTGAGGGTAAAGACAATGCCTGCGACTGACATTCAGTCGTCCTTATCACTCTGGAACCTTTCCAGTGATTCTCCCCAGGATCGATTGATACCATCTCACTACATCTAGTGAGTATCCTAACATCCAATTAGATCTATCTCATAGATCCAAAACCTAGGATTTAGTAGGTATCACTTTGATCCTATATGGAGAATCCTTGTGATAAGCGGAGATTAACCGAGCGTAGCATAGGAAACTCCTTCCCTATCAAGAGTATGTCATCCACATACTCTACGAGGATCACCACCATACTCCCTACTACCTTTTTGTATATACAAGGTTCATCTACCATTTTGTTGAAGTCAAACTCTTTGACTACCACATCAAAACAGATGTTCCAACTCCGCGATGCCTGCTTTATCTTATAAAGCATCTTTCACACGTTTCCGCTGCTCCCACTGTCTACGAAGCCCTCTGGCTGTGTACTTATAGATGCTCTTTTCTAAAACATCATTTAGAAAAGCAGTCATGACACCCAACCACCAGATATCGTAGTCATGGTATGTAGCCGTGGCAAGTAGGATCTGAATGGACTTAAGCATAGCTTTGAAAGTCTCAACTTTTCCATGTACACCAAGTAATCTTCTCAAGATATACTCGCTCCTGATGGGGATTTAACTCTTCAGATAAAGCAACCAAAGTCCATACTTTGTTGGTGTATAAGGATTCCATCTCAGATCGATAAGCATCCAGCCATTCTTACAGAGTCCCACTCCTGATAGCCAGCTCGAAACTAGTTGGGTCATCATCTCATGATGCAATCCTCGCTCCCACTGTCATAGAGAAACCGAAGTATCTCTCAGGTGGGTGAGGAACCCTACTAGATCGGCGGAGAGGCTGAGGTTCGTTGGTAACTATTGAATCCACATTCAATAGGTATGCAGCTTCACAAGTGCATAACTCCCAAAAGGAAATAGGAAAACTCAGTAGTACTCATCATAGAGCACACCATATCACATAGGGTGAGTTTGCTCCGCCCCGATATACCATCGTGCTATGGTGTATACGGAGGAGTAATGCTGAGAGAGAATCTCATTCTCCTTTAGAATAGTCCAGGAATTCCGTGCTCAAGTATTCTCCTCCTTGATCTCATCAAAGGACATAATACTTATACCCGTACTTTGGTTCTCTACTTCTAACTTATATTCTGTGAATATCTCAAAAGGTTCGGACTTGTGTTTCAACAGGAACATATGTCTGAATCTTGAGAGATTATCAGAGAATGTAATGAAGTACAAAGAACCAGTCTTGGCATGTGTAGACAGGAGACTTTCATACATCAGCATGTATCAGTCCCAAAAGTTCACTAACTCTTTCTCTGTTTCCAACAAACAGAGCTGTGGTCATCTTATCTTTGTGACATGACAGGCAAGTTTCACAAGATGTAAATTCAAACAGATTTAAATATGCATCTAAATGTAACTTCAGCCAGTCGGGTCGCATTGATATGACCTAGTCTACAATGCCTCAAGAAGGATTCGTTCATTTCTGAACTCTTCCTCTTGTGTGTGTTCCGTATACTAAGAACTGTAGTTTGATTTAGAACGTCAATGCTTTTAGATAACGTGCCTGAACCGATCAACTCTTGATATAGGAAATGTTCAAAACATTATCCAACAATACAAAATTATATCCTTTCTTTACTAATAAAGAGACTGATATGATTTTGTATATCAGGTTCGGTATCTAATAACATTTGTTCAGAATCAATGTATTCTGGTAATACAGGGTGACAGTGACCAACAGACTTGGCTGCAACACTTGCACCGTTTTCTGTCTCATGAAACTTATCACCCGTTCTCAGTTCTCTACCTTTCTGTAGCCCATGTAACAGATTACATATGCGGGATCCTGATCCGGTATCACATACCCAGGACGTAAAGGATACTGAGAAACAGTTCTATGTAATGAACACACCCGAAGATGATGCATCAACATGCACTTTCTTCGTTTGGGCGGCACGGGAAATCTGGTATTCCCCAATTTCCTGCTCTGTCTTATAACAATTATAAGTTGGAGCGGGACCAACGTTCCCCAGCTCAGTATAATAAGCGGGTTCGGTCAATATATCCGTTTTATTATCTTGATTAAGGCGTGATATGGTCGCTATCTGGAGAGAGAGAGAAGAAAACACTCAGCGTATGCTCTTGCAAGATTAGATTGGTTATCTAATATATCTAATCAGGATGTCTCCCACTGTTTTAATCAAATCTTCCTTCAAACCCTAAAAGGAAAGACTAGCCGGGATTAATTACACGCTACAAGTTCGCCAATCTTTCAGCCAGGCCAGTGTCGGTACTTTGAGGGAGGTCCCCCGTGCTTTCGCACGAACCTAATTACAGTAAACCTCATTTTCCCAGAGGCGTAACCCCGTTAACACCTTTCTAGACACCTACTTGATCGGCTAATTGTAATGTGTAAAACTCTCCCAGGAGTAACTCTTACTCGCAGCGGGTATCGGGATCCAACTATCACATAGAAGGTATGCAATCTCATTGCAAATTTCAACACTTGAAATTCCCAATAATATTTTACCCCAAGCGATCTATGACCTTGACAAGGTCAACAAACCATAGACCGCAAGTCAAGTTCAACCCGTCATTTCCTGATTGAATTAAACCCACCCGCACGACCCTTGACAAGGTCAACAAAGTCGCACGACTACCCTAATCCAATCGCATCATATGCTTATGCAGATAAGCATAAATAGCTACCGCACACTACGCCTTGACAAGGTCAACAAACGCAGCACGAATACTATGAAGTACTTATCTGAAATGACGGAGGGCTACGACGGGTTTTTCAGAAAACCCTTTGCGTAATGAACTTGATATCGTTGTAGAATCGAGTGATTTTAAATGGAGTGTTTTTGAGGCCTTTCTAGTTTTGCTAAAGGGGTCACTCCCGGTGAAGGGATCGTCGGCCCTTTCCTCATCGAATAAGGTGCAGGATATATCATATATACCGCTGTGCAAAGCAAGAACTATAGAAGCAATCAAAAGACAAACCGAGTTTGTAGCATCTGCCAGTTATTGCTAAAGGAGTCACTCCCGGTGAAGGGATCTCGGTCCTTTCCCTATCGAATAAGGTGCAGGATGTTCTACAAGGAACACCGCAATGCAAAGCAAGAACTGTAGCTATCAGTTTTTATAAACAAGTTTCTACAATATCTTAGGTTTCTTTTATTTCATTAATCTCATTAATGAAGTCCCATTTTAATTATGCTTCGTAAGCATCTCTTTTGAAACGAAATCTGCAATATAACATATATCTCATATATATAATATATAAACATTCGTCTCAGGCAGTAATATGATCTCATCACAGAACATTGCAGCAGAAGAACATATATGAAATATTGGATATACTAGGACGTCCGTGTTTTCAATACGAGCCTGTATAAAACACGGATTCCACGGTCGCGATGAATAGCCAAACCCACATCCCTAGACCCCTACGAGAGCGGCAAGTAACACCGCCAATTCTAGGGTTAGGAGACCCGGTCTCGACTCCTCGAGATGGTCTCCCACTGGACCCTAGAACCCGGTTACTTGTGCTCCCCGCCTTGGGTCTACCTAATGCGGAAAAGTAAATAATATACAACGGTGACATCTTCCGCTACCTGGAAGTTCCCCAATAAAAGAATATTACATACAAATGAATTTTACATGAATGAAAAAGAAAAACTCTCATCTCACATAAAACCCCCGGCTATTCAAAACGCGACGATCCAATAGAACATATCACAGCAACACATAATATCTCATATCATCAACGTAAGCAAGTATGCGTATCCCGATTGTCGTTGATGTATAGCAACGAAGCCGGCGATACTCCACATACTACGCTTACGGTCACAGAAAAGAAAGTGTAAAACTACAACAGTTGGAATCCGCAACCTCTTTAGACATCGCATGCCTAACCAAATGAATTCCTTAGACATCACATGCCTAACATTTATAAACCCCGCATTTTAGTCTCATTTATCGAAAACTCTTTTCAATACCAAGTCGGGCAATTCAACAAGATTCCCGACGTCCTGATCGAATGCTCGTCGCAAACTTTAGTAGACGGCCGCACCCCTGATACCGTCGACAAAGTGCACCAAGGCGGAACACCGCTACCGCGAGCACCCTAACGGATGCTTTCGGCGACGGGGTTCTCCTACAGTCACTTGGTCGGGGCTATGGGGCGTAGCTGTCTATTAAGTTTACCCGGCGAGTATCCGCGTACGCTACGTGATTGCGACGGACTTTTGATCACATCAAAATTCCACGGCAACCGATCATCTGAGACTAAAGTGCTATGTTTATAATATTCAAATCAGTTATCTCATAACTATTTGTGGATTCCAATTATTGTATCACATTCCAGATAAATAGAAAAAGTTAAACTTTCCGATCGAATCATCAAGCACCCAAGATTTCCCCAATATATCTCAACACTTGAAATCAGTTTAAAAACGTCCATCACATGCCACAGTACCAATGGTCCAGCCGTAGAAGGGTCAAGCCAACGCCTCACATGTGGCACGCCGTACTGCCCCAAACCCTAAGGTTCAAAGAGCAGTTCAAGACGGTCACATAATCGAGTTAAGGTTTGTTGTCTTCTAGAGGGTCCATCGAGTTACTTGCATGACTTAGAACATTCTTAAACAGTAGAAAAAATCCAACTTTTGAAAAATTTTCCGACAGGGGAAAAAGTGAGTTATTGATATCCGTTCGAACTTTTTAACAGTTTCTAAAAATTATCCGGAAAGCCAAATAGACAAAATTTGATACCCCGATCGAAACACCGAATCCCCAAAACAACTCAGAAAATTCAACTCTTGAAAAAATATTAAAAATTCCCAGAAAAATCACCACTGGAAACTAACAGTTACTGTGCAAAATTAATTAAATATTATAGCCGTACGGCCGCGCAAGCGCCGCATGAGCTATAGCTCATGCCGCGGATCCGCGCTCGAAATATTGAATTGGGCCTCCAAATTTTACAGTAACTCTTAGATGTTTGTGATGTGTTCTCTGGATATTTTTAATTTTGAAAACGACCAGATTTCAGAAATCGTCCAGAGAGCAATTTTGGGTTCGGGTTTTCGGTTCGTCCGGGTTTCAAATTCCGTCTAGACTTCGCCTAAAGCTCTAGCTTGGCTCTGATACCATTGTAGGGTTGCTAGGCACGCGCACAAGGGTCTACGAGGCATCAACCATGCCCGAATAAAAATTTAGCCGTGCCGAACTACCCGAATACGGAACTTTAAACTAGAGATTAGGCGAAAACTTGCATGCTAAACACTTTAACACTAAGTGAGAGGGATTACAACCTTTGTAGATCCGGTCCTTCACTTCATATGCTCCGTGTTGTGGTCCCTTCGCTGCGATCATCGGGATCCGGACTCTCGAGAGGTTCCACGAAGAGAAAGTCGCATGCTTTGCTTCCGATCTTCGATACTAAGATGATCTACCTCGAAATTTCTTTAACACAAGCTAACACTCATGTAATGATGTGAACACCCTCATCTAAATGGAAAGGGAAGATGAGGATGATGAAGTAGGAATTTTTCTCTATTTATTTCTCTTTTTCTCATATTTATTCATCACCTTTGAAAAATCTAGTGAGCTTTTTCATGGAAGAAAATGAAGGAGGAAGAAGAAGATCAATCCATTTGTGATGAATAGGAAATAATAATATGATAGATTATGCAACCATGGTTCACTTAACCAATGTAGAGAATTGACTAGGGTTAGGGTTTTGGGTAAATAAAAGAATGAGTCATGAACAAATATCTTTCACAAAACAAAACAAATCCTTCTAGAAACTTCTAGAAAGATTAACCCTAATCCGAACCCTAATCAGGTTTAAACTCCACTAAACGAGTTGCATTAGTTATCATATCATGTTACAATATTATATATCACATATATAATATTTACCGTAACAAAATAAAATAATACAATTAACATATATCGCATATATATCAATGTATTACCCGAGTGAGAAAAAGAATCTTTTAGTGAGCAAATATTAGTTAATGCAATTTAATATATCACATATATTATTATACATTAAATTATCGAATCAACACTTGATCCGACAATCCGGCTATATCGCATATAATCGGCTAATATTTATCCGTACCGATTCATCGAATCAACACTTGATCCGACGACCCGGCTGATATCAAATATCGCGAGAATAGAATACGGTATCACATATCGCATTATCCTCGGTCCCGCACATATCACATATGTGCTCCTACTCCGTTTTGCCTGAGTCAAGAAACCTCTGTGTAGGACTCTAAAGAATCGTCAATACGCCGGCAGTAGGTGATGATCATATCAAACACCCACAAGCTGCAAGCGGTCAGCTAAACGTAACAGCTACCCAGGTATTGAGCGCTCAGAAGATCAACAAGCAAGCCTGTACATTCTCCTGTGGATCCAAACAGTAACACTCCCGTACAGTCCGGTCTCGTCGTCTGATATGTCGCATATCTCGCCTAGGGGTGGTAAACGTCAGACCCCAGTAGCTCGATAAGTCGTGTCGATTTGAGGTCTATAACAGTTCGAGAAACTACCGATAACACTTACCAGTAAATCTCAGCAACCCTGGCCAGGCATTTCCGGTTATAGCCAATCGAACACAGCACAACATCAACTCCCTATACCGGGAGAGACGAATCCCCTCCTATCGCTCATTGCCTCCATGTGATTCGGGACTGTACCCAAAAGCCACCTTTTTGCACGCCCTCTTGGACGTGGTATGATGGAAATCAAAGCACAGTGGGAACCACACAAGACTCTATGACGATCTCGGGTCAACAGACTACTCTGTACCAGTGTCACCGGAGAACTGCCATCTGACGTATGGTATAATACCATCTGGGAGTTCTCGGCGAGTCCGTCCAGTGTACCCAGTCTCCACTGAGCACCCGTACACCATCCTTGATGTCAAACACCGATGGATATGGGATCATCCATCGCCCATCATATGGGTCAAGATGCGTATACGCTAGTCTACTCTGGTGCATCGATGCCCTGTCTCGATACACCCTCGACTAGGAACAGTTATAGGATGTACTCGTCGACTACCGTGGCCCCACTAGTATGATCTCATCATAGTCCCAGCAGTCGAGTACATATCCTAAGGGCTTTATCAACATGTAATATAGAGACAATCAGAGTACATGTTAAGATAAAGTACAACCAGATAGCATACTATCATGTCGAGCAAGAAAGTCCTCCCTATATATGTCCTTGCATCCACTACAATATACATCGTATGTACAGTAATGGCCTCTAGGGCATACATATAACTAACAGTCCTAGCTAAGGGCTAGACCAACATAGCTTGAATACTACTGACCATCCATATGAAATGACGGAGGGCTACGGCTGGTTTTTGGCGAAAAACCTTTAGCGTAGTGAACTTGATATCGCTGAAGGAACCTGATAGCTTTTTAAAATATAGTGGCGAAAACCTTTTGCTAAAGAGGTCACTCCCGGTAAAGGGATCTCGGCTCTTTCCTCGTGGAATGAGGTGCAGGATATTCCACTGAATACCGCTATGCAAAGCAACTTGTAATCGACTATAGTGAAGTTATTACTCTGACGCAAACTTCTGTCCAAGGGGTCAGTCCCGGTGAAGGGATATCGGCCCTTGCCCCGTCGAATGAGGTGCAGGATATTCCACTGAATACCGCTATGCATAACAAAAGAAAACGTCTTTGCAATAACACTTTTTAAATTGTTCCAACAACTGTAAACAGGTTTGTTTTACTTTGCGTTGATCAGAATCAACGCAGTCCCATCATTCAATCACACCAGAAAAGAACGAAAATAAAATGTACGTATATGCCATCCGCATTCGTCACTGGGTCCCGTCATCAGCCGTTAGGTTACTTAACTAACGACAGAGCGGGGGCTGGACTAGCGCGGGTGTAAAACATATACAACATCTAATAGTATATAAACCAATATACAATAATCGCTCCAGGCGTGATAGTATGCAACATTACAAAAAGGTAATAAGCATCACAGAACAATACAGATATCTGGGATCCCCGAGTTTCACAGAGCCGCTGCTGAAACTCGACGTTCCCCTGTCGTGTGGATAGCCTGTGCAATGAAACCTAGACCCCTACGGGTGCGGCAAGTTACCCGCCAAAACCTGAAGCGAGGCAGTCCCCCACAGCATAGTGAATGGAACACCCGGCACTTCACGGAATCCGGTAAATTGAGCACCCCTCCTTGGGTCAACCTGTACCCCCTACGAGTGCGGCGAATAGTCTGCCAATTCTGAAGTGGGGTCCCTCTGCCTCTCAAAGCCATGAGATGCGGACCCGTTGTTTTCCCGAACCCGGCTATCCGTGCAGTCCGTCGCGGGGCAAAACCTAGTACAGTAATGAAAAATAGTACAATAGGTACATCGACCGCAACCTGGTCGTGCCCCAAAAAGAATATTATACAACAAGCAGTGACGGCTGTCCACAAGTTGGACGCTCGCCCCGCAATATCAAATGTACAAATAAACACAAACTGTACTACCATTGCACACTGCTATCCACCACGACAAATCCGCAACATCACAGCACAACACAGAACATCAACGCGAATGTCACGTTCGCAAACCCGTCTAAAAGAACTATAGCAATCAGACGCGGTTTACCGATCAAATGACATTCCCGGTCGGAGATATAATGTAAGCACTGTAAACTAACGTGTTTAAATTTCGATCGACCAAATACCAAATATCAAAAAGTGGGCCCCACGACTTACTGGTGAACAGTAACAAAACCTGGGCCAAAATGATATATACCAAAAATCACAAAAACCCAAACAAAACCCACTGACAAAATTTGGGAGCACGTGCTCCCCACGTGGCCGCGGATGCGCGGCCAAAACATGGGTTTGGCCGCCCTTCCGCGGCAGCTTGGAGGGATCACGACCCCAAATTTTGTCGTGGCTCTTAAAAAACCCTGCACAGATTTTTAAGACATCCAGAAATAAATTTTGAGACCGTTTAAAATTAACAGAAACTGTCGGGCTAGGATTTTGTCGTTTTTGATTTTCGGTTCGATCGATGTTTTGAACGCGTTAGCACAAGTTAGTATAGCAAAATGGTTAGGCTCTGATACCACTGTAAGTCTACGCTAGCGCCCCGGCAGTCCACAGACGCCAAATGCGGAACAAAAACTTTTTAACTGGCGCTATCGTATACTTTAACCCGGATCTGCCATTATTGCTAAACTAACAAACTGTAAAGAGTGTAGAAAGATTGTACCGAACGATCCGAGTCCTTCGTTCTTCAACCATCATCCCACGCTCCGTTGCGGCTGCTCCGATCTCGTCGATCTCCGATCTCCTCGTCGAGGTGGCACCACATGATCGGTTCTTTAAACGGGCTCCCGCCTCTGACTCGAGGCAACTCGATCGTCAAGTTTGCTAAAAGAGACGACCAAGATTGATGTAGAGAATGAGTAGATGACTTTGTCTCACTTCGTCCAAATCCGTGGACGATCGGTTAATGAAGTTGCCGTGGAAATCGGATGATGGAATGAAATGAGCTGTAAATTCCATACACCCCAAACTATCATAATCATTTTCTACAAATGAAATCAACAACCATGAGCGAGAGAGGAGGGGGCCGGCCTCTTATAAAGAGAGGGGGGGTGACCGTAGGAGAGGGGGGTGACTATATGATAAATATCATGAAGAAATATCAAGCATAAAGATCTTTAGCTAAACAAGAAATGGTTAAAATCAAAGCATGAGTCACATGACACCTCTCCAATTCTAGAACCTTCTAGAAGCTTCTAGAAGCATGACTCACTCTCATCCAAGAAAAGATAAATCCGTCTTTAACCAAATGTTAAAAGACGGCTGATAGAAAACTGGAAACTGGCAACTTCCAAAAGTGATCCTGAAACGAATTTCAGGACAACCCCGAAACTGTATAAATATACCCGCATTTGTATTACGACCGAATACAAATGCAACTGAGACAAAGATATTATACCTACTCAATATAATACTCGGATCCGGCTTAAACCAAAGCCGACCAGTATCATCTGCCCGAAAAATAACACGTGCGTAAACGCACGTGCATTTTCCGAACCCTGCCATAAAACCATACGGCCTCTACAACGTTTCGCCCGAACTTGGGAAACTGTCTGTGGGGGACTCTAATGACTCGTCAGTACCCTGGCAGTGGGTTTAACCACAAACCGTCAGCGGCACTAGCAATGCGTAACGGCTGCCCACGGACTGACCTCAAGGGATGTCGATGAGCGCACTCATCCGGAAAACCCTACTGAGCCTAACAGTGACAATGTATATACAGTCCGGTCCGGTCGTCAATGAGTATCGCATATCCTGCCTAGGGGGCTAGCAACGTCAGACCCCTAATAGCAGTATAAGTCGTGTCGGAGTGAAGCCCAATACACCCTGAGATACTACTGGAGTACCTACCAGTAAATCTCCTACCATGGCCATGGATTTGTGTAATGGCTCTCCTAGACACAGCACGACCTCGCCCCCAATACCGGGAGAGACGAATCCCCTGCCGATCCGCTCACGTGCCTCCATATGGCTCGGGACTGTACCCAAAAACTACCTGTTTGCACGACTCCTTTGAGCCGTGGTAGGGTAGAAATCAAAGCACAGTGGGAACTCACACGAGACAAATGACGACCTCAGGTCGATGAACTAACCTGTACACATGTCACCAGGGAACTGCTATCTGACGATAGGTATAGTACTAACTAGCAGATTCCCGGCGAGTCCTGTCCGGTGTACTCATAACCCAATGAGCACCTGTATACATCTTAGGTGATCCAACTGACACCAGTGGCTTGTGAGACCGGCCACCGCCCCTCGTCGGGGTCTAGACTGTACACACTAGTCTACTCCGGAGTATCGATGCCCTGTCTCGAAACTCCCACGACTAGGGACCACAATTAAGGATATGCATATAAACTACCCAACTCTCACGTATATGATCGCCATCATACTGTTGGTAGTAAAGCAAGATCCTAAGGGCTCTATCAAAGTGTAACATGCAATCAGTCACCTGAACATGTACACGACTGATAAAGGCAAACCAGATAGCATACTATCATCTCGAGTAAGACTGTGCTACCGGGACAGGTCCTCCGCAATCATTGCAATCACGTACCTGCGATCCAATAATTGACTATGAGGGCACTATCTCCAACAGCAGGTCGGGTTCTTCTATGACTTTCAAGAGTCTCAACTGATTCTGTAAATTACACTCTAGTTGGATGGTACTTTTACCACTTCTCACTGCAGGTGCGCTCTCTAATATCCATTTTGAATGTAATATTATCGATATTCAAAATGGATATTAGAGAGCGCACCTGCAGTGAGAAGTGGTAAAAGTATCACCCAACTAGGGTGTAATTTACAGAATCAGTTGAGACTCTTAAAAGTCATAGAAGAACCCGACCTGCACAAATCTGATGTATGCTTTCCATTGGACACTAAGAAGTCTCTAAAGGGAAAAGCCTATGTGAAAGCCATCATTAGTTCATATCAGAAGATTGATGCTGAAACAGAGAACGAGGAATGCCATTTTTTTCTTCTTCCGCCACATTACTGTCTTCTCCTTCTGCCACATTACTGTCTTCTCCTTCTTATTATGTGCGCGTGCAAATTCAATGACTATATTGAGAATATGGATTAATAGTGGGTAGGAAAAGTATTTCTCAAATGGCTTTTGCGTCTTAAAACCATAAACTACTAAGTAATGGCATACATAATTTTTTTAGTATAAAGGTTGTTATTTTAAGTTTTCCCTTATAGAGATATGATCTAACTGCATCTATCAACTATAAGTGTGCAGAAAATTATGATAAGAAATCATAAGAAAGGGTCGTAGCCATGCATAACCTTGAATCTACATACCAAATCATGCAAAAGCATGCACTTATTGTCACCTTGCCTTGGAATATAAAATATCTTGGAAGACTATAAGCGAGCATTTAAATCTTGATAACTTTTGACTTCAACATATATTTTTCTCAAGTACCATGAAATATACTTGCTCCGTATAAACCGTTTTCAGGAAGATGGATTAATAATGACAAATTATCCATTGTGGCTCACTAGGTTAGTATTTTCTCTTCTATTGACCATCTTTCTAATCTGCTTGGTAAATTTATTCGGAACCGGATGCGAATCATTAAAAGACATGCATAAGAAAGAAAGCTAAAATACAGATATATAGCATACCGATACATCGAAACTTCATAGTTGCGATGGCAATCCAGAGATATTTATTTCTACACACGTGGTGCGCGTGCGAATGCGTCAGGCATCATGGACAAATATTTCAGAACATGGAAAGTATTATTCGTATAAAGTAATTAAAACTTTTAAACACCTTGGGTATATATTTTCTTAGTTGATGCAATCATATCATGAGGACTAAATTTAAGCTATTATACATATGCTTATGTATTTTTCTAACCTAATATATCACACACACAGAGAGAGAGAGAGAGAGAACACCAGGTAGATAGAGAAATCAGGTAGCAGGATCCTGAAGAAATGGAGTCCATAGTATTGCTCATCATCATCATCCGTGATCCCTTTGAAAAAATATTATCAAAGGGATCATGGATGATGATGATGAGCAATGCTATGGACTCCATTTCTTCAGGATCCTGCTACCTGATTTCTTTACCTACCAGGTGTTCTCTCTCTCTCTCTGTGTGTGTGTGTGTGTGTGTGATATATTAGGTTAGAAAAATACATATGCATATGTATAATAGCTTAAATTTAGTCCTTATGATATGATTGCATCAACTAAGAAAATATCTACCCAAGGTGTTTAAAAGTTTTAATTACTTTATACGAATAATACTTTCCATGTTCTGAAATATTTGTCCATGATGCCTGACGCATTCGCACGCGCACCACGTGTGTAGAAATAAATATCTCTGGATTGCCATCGCAACTATGAAGTTTCGATGTATCGGTGTTATATATCTGTATTTTAGCTTTCTTTCTTATGCATGTCTTTTAATGATTCGCAGCCGGTTCCGAATAAATTTACCAAGCAGATTAGAAAGATGGTCAATAGAAGAGAAAATACTAACCTAGTGAGCCACAATGGATAATTTGTCATTATTAATCCATCTTCCTGAAAACGGTTTATACGGAGCAAGTATATTTCATGGTACTTGAGAAAAATATATGTTGAAGTCAAAAGCTATCAAGATTTAAATGCTCGCTTATAGTCTTCCAAGATATTTTATATTCCAAGGCAAGGTGACAATAAGTGCATGCTTTTGCATGATTTGGTATGTAGATTCAAGGTTATGCATGGCTACGACCCTTTCTTATGATTTCTTATCATAATTTTCTGCACACTTAAAGTTGATAGATGCAGTTAGATCATATCTCTATAAGGGAAAACTTAAAATAACAACCTTTATACTAAAAAAATTATGTATGCCATTACTTAGTAGTTTATGGTTTTAAGACGCAAAAGCCATTTGAGAAATACTTTTCCTACCCACTATTAATCCATATTCTCAATATAGTCATTGAATTTGCACGCGCACATAATAAGAAGGAGAAGACAGTAATGTGGCAGAAGGAGAAGACAGTAATGTGACGGAAGAAGAAAAAAATGACATTCCTCGTTCTCTGTTTCAGCATCAATCTTCTGATATGAGCTAATGATGGCTTTTACATAGGCTTTACCCTTTAGAGACTTTTTAGTGTCCAATGGAAAGCATACATCAGATTTGTGCAGGTCGGGTTCTTCTATGACTTTTAAGAGTCTCAACTGATTCTGTAAATTACACTCTTGTTGGGTGATACTTTTATCACTTCTCATTGCAGGTACGCTCTCTAATATTCATTTTGAATGTAATATTATAGATATCCATGCCTCTTTATGTCAAAATTACTTATATTGTCAATATTTGATTGTCTAGTTGTTGGTGATGCGTCCATATCAGGGACAGAGGCCACTCCCGTTCCTCCAGGTATGTTTATATATTATATAGGGCATGTATATTGATTTAGAATGCTATATCATAAATACACACACATTCCTTTTGCTCTTAGTCGTCCAACTCATTATCATGGGCTGCTTGATGAGATTAGATTTGCGCCTGATGATCTACAAGAGCTTGTTCACTCCCTGTCATATGTGTAAGCAGCGCTATATGCGAGTTTACCGTGTTAGTATGTATGTACTGAAATTAATTAATATTATTCAAATTTTGATACATGCAGATACCAGAGGAGCACATCTTCTATCTCTGTAGGTAAGGCTTTGAATTTGTTGATTTTGGTATTTCTTGTCAATTTTATAGACCAGTATGTGCTAAATATAATGTTCTGACAGTTGCTAGGGGGAAGGCAACATTCGAGGCTGCTGACCCCAGTCCTGGACGCCGCACACGGACGACACCACGGAGGTTGGGAGAGAGGCCGAGGACTGGGCTCTAGCAGGGCCCATATGAGGTTGGACTCCACCCCGGTGGTTACTTCCTCCGTCTCCAGTGAGCGACGTATCCAGCAGGAACAGGAGAGCTTGAAGGCCACCGTTCAGGAGTTGAATGAGATGCTGGTATGTATACTACTTAATTGTAAAATATAATGTCATATTATAGATATCAACATATCCAATATCAGTACATAGCCTGAGCTTATTTGGTTGTAGACTTATGTTTTATTAATCATACATGTACATATCTAATTAAAATAAACTACAGTTTTCCAAACTAGATATCCAAATGGGGTTTCGAAATAACTCGATAATGATAAGAATTCGAATGTGGGTGTAGGAGCGGGTGGTTGAGCAGGCCCAGGCCTGGGGAACGATTTTACCGGACAGAACGATCCGAGGCCGCTGACCCCAGTTCTGGACGCCGCACACGGAGGGCACCACGGAGGTTGGGAGAGGCCGGGGATTGGGCCCTAGCAGGGCCCATATGAGGTTGGACTCCACCCCGGCGGTTACTTCCTCCGTCTCCAGTGACCGGCATGTCCATCATGAACTGGATAGCTTGAGGGCCAGCGTTCAGGAGTTGAAGGAGATGCTGGTATGTATACTACTTTATAGTAAAATATCATTTCATATTATATACATATCAACATATCCATAATTAGTACGTAGCTTGAGCTTATTTGGTTTTAGACTTAAGTTTGATTAATCATACATACATATGTAATTGAAATAAACAACGCTTTTCCAAACTAGATATCCAAACAGAGTTTCGAAATAACTTAATAATGATACGAATTCGAATAATAAACAGTTCTTACACGCTTCTTACACACGTTATATCCAGACGCGACAGGGTAGATCGGCCGAGCCTCCACACGCATCTCCTTCGGCTGCGGCTCCGCAAGCCACTACATCGGCCGCGGTTCCGCAGACAGCTCCTGTAGCTCCACCGCCCACTCAGACTCCCACTCGCGACGAATTGCAGAGTTTATTGACCGAGGAGCAGGCGCGCGTTATTCTATCGTTATTCAGAGGTGGAGCTGGACCGAGCTAGGGTAGATTTTTGGTTCTTTTTTTTTGAAACATGTATTTATTTATATCATACACATTGTACTACATTTTGAAACGATATTGATATTGGTTTGTATTTATATCATATTCAGTTTTTGTGTTTCTTTTGTATATTATATATATGCGTGAGATGTGATTATGAATACTGCAATATATGATTTGATTGATGTATATATTATTGTGCACAGGGCGGGAAAAAATCAAGCAGCCCATTTTTTAAAAAAAAATTACAGACAATATGTACTTACGGATTAATCCGTAGGCACACACTTTACCCCTACGGATATATCCGTAGGGGCTAAATATCAGCAGTAACTGATATTCCCCCCAGATGTCAGTGCCAGGTGGTTGGGAATGCCCCTACGGATATATCCGTAGGGGCCACTGACTCTCCCCTACGGCGTTATCCGTAGGGGCAAAATATCAGGAATCCTGAATTTGTGCCCCTACGGAAAAGTACCTACGAATATATCCGTAGGGGGTAGTACATGCCCCTACGGCTATATCCGTAGGGCAAAGTAATTTATTAAAATAAACCGTAAATAATAAAAAATCTTATACCCTACGGCTTAATCCGTAGGGGAAAATGGACCTACACATATATCCGTAGGGGCAAAAATTTAACCGTAGGGGCAAGTTCAGGGCCTCAACTTGCACCTGCGGCCTTTGCACCTACGGGGTATTTTTTCGCCCCTACGTATATAACCGTAGGGGCAGTGGGTTGCCCCTACGGATAAATCCGTAGGGGCAACCCTTCTTTGTAGTAGTGTGTATACGTATTCGTATACATCACCACGGACTGTGGGGGTGCTATACGCCATCCACCCGACTTCTCCCCGTAGATATAAATCAACTCACCTTGCTTCTCGTGTGCCGATGCCTATGTCGCCATCTTCATCTTCTTCGCCTCAACATCACGTAGGGTACCTACAAGTATATCACAAGGCTAAAGCACATGAAAATCACATCGGAAACCAAAATAGCACACGCTAACCGCATAGGTAAAAACCTATCGTCTCGCATGCAAACACGTTCAATATCCACTTGTCGTTGACGTCCAAACGCCACCCGACAGAAACGAATCACCGAATACCAAAATCCAAGCTAAAACAAGTCGTAAATCATGCGCCAACTCAAGAAAATCAACCCAGATTTTACCATAACTGGAATCAGTCAAAACTATACATACCCAGGGTCAAGACTACTGGAAATAGGGCCATGCACCAAATTAGAGACGGTTTCCTCCTGCTCTGGCCGCAAATTGCGGCTAGAAGGAATTAATTGGCGGCCGGGGTTTGGAGTTGGGGGCTAGGGTTTGGTGTGGTGGTTCCATGGTGCCTGCACATCTCACTGGCAACTCAATTTTTTTTTAGGGTTCTCGGGGTGATAGTAGATTCCTAAATACGATCACAGATTCACAGTTTTTCCCCGACATCGTCTCATAAATCCGTATTCTTTGTTCTAGCTTCAGGTTTAGTTCAATAAAACATCACCCGGTCACCACAAGTCTCAATTTCACATTTGCACTCAGGTCTAAACTAAACCCTAACTAGAATTCTCCAAAGTCCACAAAACGACACAATATCGATATGAAACTAGAATTGATGCACAAGAAATGAAATACTACTCTTATAGGTCCAGAATTTACTCCTTTGGCAACTCAAGATAATTCTTGAGTTGCTCAAAGTCCTCCAAATCCAATCTTGCTAGGTTCAATGTGTAGCTATTGAGCCCGGGAACATTTTTTGTGAAGTGGGAATGGGGTTTTGGTGGGGGAAATGAGAGGGATCTATAGAGTGAAGGGGAGGGAGATGAGGGAGCAGGAGCAGCAGCAGCTCCATAGAAGGGGTGAGAGAAAGTGAGAAGAGAAATGATGGAGGAAAGGGTCAAAATGAGTCAAAAGCAACCTAAAGTAAAGTAAGGATCTGAAAAAGACAAGTAACGCCCTCAGCTCAGAACTCGTAAAGAAGGACTCTCTCTCTCATCATCATGCTACTTTTTTTCTTTTTCTTTTCCTTCTCACTCCATTGCAACCCTAAGCAACCATACCCCAAAACATGTAACAAGTGTAACAAGTGTGGAAAATGATATGTGCACATTTTTGCACAAAAACGCTAAAAATCCGATTAGCGATTTTTAATCGCGATTAGCACTAAATTAGCATATAACTAATCTTAAAAACTTTAAAATGGCATAATTCCATAAAATACCCTATTTTAGAATTTTCCAAAATTTCCCCCCATTTATTTGTATTTAATTATACCAGAATATTAAAATATTTTTTTAAATAATATTAAATTATAAAAATTCCCAAAAATAATATTTTATTATTTTGAAACATTACAATCTACCCCCTTAAAGAAATTCGGTCCCCGAATTTAAATTTAAACCCCCAAATACTAAAATATTTCGATACAAATTCCAAGTCGTCGGGGCTCTGAATCATCAATACATAAAACATCATAGCGCAATGCATGCGCATGAGTACTGAGTAGATAACTCAAAAGCAAAACTTCGTCAAGCATCCCGCAATCATCGGAGTCATGGTAAAGATACAATGTCAAATCCAATACAAAACCAATATGATGTAGATCAGAACTATACATGTAGACATCCAGTCTATACATGTGAATAGATGATGCAAATGCATGCCAAATCTTTTTAAATCGTCGTGCGATGCACGTAACACTGCACAGTGGCGGACGTTTTTCATAATAAAATAACTATATACGTATATATCCTTTGTTTAATAGGTACTTTCCACCGTTTTGAAAACAATTTAGAAGGGTTTCCTTGTTTTTTTTTTAAAAAACGTTTCGTGTCATATCGGACACGTAGGTATATATATATCGAGACCATAGCTCGCTCTTTGGAAATCCCTTCGATAGCTATCAATGCATGCAAAATATATCCAGGTACTGTCCTCTGACTAGTCCTGCTCAGTATGAAAACAAATATCTAATATCATAAAAATGTACTGCTCCAAAAGGAATAAATCCTAAAAAAATGCACATAACACCACTCTGTGCGTCTGGTGCGCACGGAAATCAAAATCCATATATATGCCATACAGGTGCACAAAACAACATCTAGGTGCAACGGGTGTGCACGAAGTATCTGTCATAGGCAACGTGTGTGCCTGACAGCCAAATCAGGTGCATCTGACATGCACGAAGAATCTCGATTAAGTGCATCTGGTGTGCACCAAGATCGTATCTCAAAACATGCACCCAACATGCACGAAAATCCAAATCGGTTCATCCATCGTGCACAAATGAAAACTAAATCCTGCTCACTCAACATGCACGGAATCACGAAATCCAATAGCAAACGCCGAACATGCGTAAGTCCAGTCAAAAGCACGGAGTGCAAGAATCAACATCAATATCAGGGTCAAAGTCGACATATCGAATGACATCAAATCGAAGTCAGGCGCAACCGTAGTGCACAAAATATAAATCGGGTGCAACAAAGGCACGAAATATAAATCTGATGCGATAAACGCAAGAAATATAAAACTGGTGCGACAAACGGACGAAGTATAGAACTGGTACATCCCATGCACAAATATCAAGCAATAACTCAAATGCGTAAGCAGCAACACCAAGTGTACCCAGGTATAAAGAAAATCATAAACGTGTGCAACTGCGTGCACAAAACACATATCAATGCACTATAAGCACATATAAGCTATACCGAGTGCAAAATCAAATCGTGTGCGTAACATATGCACAACATCAAATCAACCGTATGAAATCCATGAAGTCATAAGCAGGTGCAGCCAAGTCACGAAATGATATACAATGCGGCTTAATCAAAATCAGGTGTACCACGATGAAAAATCTCGCAACCGCATGCATCAGCGTGTACAAATCAAATCAGAACACTAAAAGTGCATGAAAACTATGCTGGAAGCGTAAATCAAATCACCGGCATAAAATAGGCATTAAATCACAATCAATACCTCAAAAGTAATAACTATGCGCACGGTATAAATACCCAGTAGGTGCAACCATGGTGCAAGAAAACAAATACCATGAAACTCAGTCATCAAGACTAAATCATGCGAATAGATCGCCCAAAATACCGAAATCCAAAGTGATGGATACGTGATAGTCAAATCACAAAATCACAAATCATAAATACCGCCGTCGGTATATCCTCCTTCGAAGTTGAGAAGGTGCCGGTACATCCAATGCTAGCGGCGCAAGATATCTACTTGCCTCTTGCTCGCGGCTGGCGTCCTCTGCCTCTGGTTCCTTATCTTCCCTGTGGATTACCAATCTCGCAATCCATCGGCTCATCGGCCCGGTTAGGTGTGCTAACAGGAACGATTCCGTTCTGGCACTTTTCTGGTCATCTCTCGGTCAATCCTCACGACCGCTCGTAAAGCAGCACATCTCTGGCGCCGACCTCTGGTCCTCTGAATGCACATCACACATCGGCTCCTGGTGCAAATCTTATTGCAGCAGTGTACTGGAAGGAATCCTGCTCAAGGTCTCTTCTGATCTCGCTTAAGCCAAACTGTAAGGAGACTGGTACTCTGGCGTAATCATTCCTCACTCTCTGGACATCTGCGTCCTTAGTACAACATCTACTCGAAAGCTGGTCCCATCCCCGCGCCTCTGTATGCATATCCGACCTTTAATCTTAACGGGGTGTAATAACAGCTCGTCTGCATCTCGCACGAACTTCTTGTCCCGCTTGTTTGTATCATCGACCATTTCGACGTCGCGTCTCTATCTGCGCACTACAATGCCCTCGGCTACGGTCCATCCGAAGTCCCTCACACGGACTCGATATCACGAACTCGATATCTTCATCACTCAGTAGAAGATATCTAGCCGAACACGCCCTCAGCGTGCATATCGCATCTCTGATGTCAGCGGAGTGGAATGTCATCTCGTTGAAATCTCATGCGAACTCTTTACTCCACTCTGCCTCAATATCGATTGATCCAGACTCATCTCATCGTGGCTACACAGACTGCGCTCCAACGGCTATGCTCGTATCTGGAGTCTCCCAAGCAGTGTTCCATCACATGATATCCGAATGATATCGAATCGTCCGATCGACTCGTCAGAACCTCATAATCCCCCAAGAGCTCAACATCTCGGGTACAGTTTAATAGTATCGAGTACATACCACAGCATCGGTGGTTCGGCCGTAGAAGGGAAAACCCAAGCCTCACTAATGGCGCCGCGGAACTGCCGCAAACCCTAAGGTTCAAAGGCTTTCACACGGTCATTATGTCGAGTTAGGGTTTCATTCTTCTAGAGGGTCCATAGAATCACTTGCATGTCTTTCCGAATACTTTAAACTTGGAAAATGGGTTCCTGACATTCGATCGTCTCAATCGACTCTCAACGAATCTGCGTGAAGTCGTCTATAGCTGGAATCAATCTACCTGATGACCTCGCATCGGGGTAAGCGAACGAACCACATGTCCTAGTCATTCATCCTCGGTGACTAGCGACTCACCGTCATATCTCTAAGTATATGCTCATGCTACAGTAGCTCCAATCATCTGGGCGATATCTCATCATTCGTAGCAACAACTGGCTCATTCGCCTATAAGCTAAACTGCGCCTCAATCGTCCTGGATAAGCGATATATCAATGGTCATCACATCCTGGCTGGCCTCTATCAGTGGCTCAATCCTCTAGTGCCGATCAGCACATCCGGGAAATCTCATAAAAGCGATCAATCCAACGCTCATGGCGCGAAAACACAATAAGACGATGCCTCAATACGCAATCTTATGTCTCTGGAATCACACCCTGGTCAGTCCTCGTCCACGACGAGCTCATGCTGACGCAACTCGAGCCGTAGCTCACTCTGCCCGTGCAATCGTGGCAGCAAAACCATAACCGGTATCGATAAGGATAGATCATAGGAATGAATATAATACGGTGCCAGGAAATGTATATCCTAAGATTTCTTAAGCGGAGTGGCGTGTCGTATGTATGCCGTGGAACATACGTACAGTGCGTCCCTCTACTCAAGCTACCTACTCCATCAACCAAAGGTCATCATATGCGACGAAAGTTCGGGTATAATACTCCCTCGACTAAGTCTAAGTTCTGTAAGGTCAAGCCTAAGTTCCATATATATATAAACGCCCTAGGCTCAAACTTAGACTCGAACCAAGGTCAACCTAGTGCTTTGATACCAACTTTATCACGACCCAAAAGAGCACGTGACTGGCCCTTGAATCCTATGAAGTCTATAGGACTCCATCTGATCCAAGTAAGCCAAAAGCCCAGAAATCTAAAACCATTTTAAGGCGTAAATAAAGAAACTGGTTTTTAATAAGTAAAGAAAGCATGTTTGAAATCAAAGTTTTCAAATAACTAAGCCGAAATGCATTTTAAAATTGTGTAGTCTTTTCTGAAAATTTCGGCAGAGTTTCCTTTGTAAAAACTGGCCCCAAACGGGGTACAACAAGAATAATGTATATAAAGTGATAAAAGGCATCCCCAAGCGGGAGCTAGCTCTTCGTCAATCGACGGTCACAACCACGCAAGCAATAATAATATACAACGCCAAAGGGCGAGGATCAAACCCAAAAAGAAACTCAAAATAGCCAGAAAACCATAATACTACAAGCGCGACTCTAAGGTCGAAATAATACATCACTGTCTCTAAGTCTGAAACAATATACAAGTTTTGGTTGATGGAATTTCTAGATACAAATGAATAGTACAGGTACAATGGCGGTTCTGATACAAAAGAACCCGCCTACCCAAGAAAGTCACCCATATGGAAGCAGTGTGCCAGAAATGCCGCTATAGAATCTGTACGGCAAAAACCTGCAAGAACTGTGGCACAACGGGGGTGAGTTGCCAACTCGTGAATAGAAAATATCTACAAGGAGAGATCGAATGTATGACCCATCGTAGGTCAATACGATCAGATATATATATAAACCTCAATATGAATAAGTCTGAAGCATGCTAAACTGGCAATGTAATCTCTATACAGGAGTGTAGTGCCAAGTGCTCGTGCCAGTGCCTCAGGTAATAGCATATCATAAATGTGAGGTATAATCAATGAAATCAATCTGCCTGTACGTGGATCCCGTCCACTCGTCACCCAATGACAATAACCATCATGCATGTAAATATCATCAGTATATGCATGGAAATATGAGGATATAAACCACCTGTGTCCCTCGCGACACGTCAAAATCATGGAACCGAAGTGCCCAGCATCGACACTCGAAAACATCATGAAAACTGTGCCCAGCATCGGCACGTAAAACCTCATATATATCGGGCTCCGTCAGTCCGGACCAGCCCACGGGCTCCATATGCGGAATCGGCCCTCGGCCCCAGCTGTACGCCTATATCCATCTATCGACTCTGGTCGGTATCCTCCGGATAACCGCCAGGTCCAACCAATCACCGGTAGGTACTCGCCCGCCTCCAGGCTCAATCGGTAAAATCCTTCGATCATCTTGATGAGGGAAACCATACCGGGTCCACCATGTACCCGCAATCGGCTCGTCCACTCCTCGAATCAGGTTTCACATGTCTCTCTCAGCACCGAAAAAATACATGGTGGACGCACTGAAATATCATATCAATGATAACCGGGTTTTTAAAGCAATGACATGTTCTCTTTTGAAATACCTACGGTTCCCAAAATCCAGAAATATCATGGAAACAGCAACTCTCAATGCGTATAATCAGAAAGCATGATGTATGTGACATTTAAAAGAAATGTAAGCACATCAGTCTGTCATGCAAGAATCATATCCTGAATGCAACAGTACTACAGTGTAGTGACATGGCAATTATCGATGATGAAGTGTGTGAGCTGGCAAACAGTGTACGTAGAACATACGCATCATCGATAATGGTGCTGGTGTCCTAGCAGCATGACTGTAATATATCCATGAACACAAGCAATCCATTGCAAATAGCATGAGTATGCGGAATCGAATAATCAGTGCAACAGTAAAGAACCTGCCTCAATAAATATGTCATGCAGCCTTGCCTTTTGAAAAAGGACAAATCAGGGTTTTTGGTAAGATAAGGGCTACGGTGTTTTAAGAAATGATGTGTCGTTTGAAAATATCCGTAGAGTCCCTTTTGTCTATCTTTAAAATATCCCTGATTCGTTAGTTTTGAAATAGGTTTGACTCGGGTCAGTCTAACGCCTACTATGCGAACTACGGACCCAACAATCAAGTCAATCGCGAGGGGTAAGAAAACCACCTAAATCTGAGTCAATATATATATACATTATCTCATCACATAATAGGTATCACTACCATCATATCACATCTCAAATACGAACTCTGTCATATCGCCGAATCTCACGGCCTCAAATCAAATCTCATCTACTCATCTCAATCCCACGTATCATCCTCAAATCCCGTATATGAACACATAGTCCCATACCCATGTGTAGATATACACACCTCCATTTGCGCACAGATAAATGAAAGAATGTATGCAAGTATATGTGTACGTGTATGTGTGAGTGCAACCACTACTCTAGGGTTCGCACTATACTAAACCAATACATCCTTATCATCAATAATTCCATTATTACCATCAATAATCCTAACAACACATAATAAATATATGTGTGTATACGTATTCGTATACATCACCACGGACTGCGGGGGTGCTATACGCCATCCACCCGACTTCTCCCCGTAGATATAAATCAACTCACTTTGCTTCTCGTGTGCCGATGCCGATGTCGCCATCTTCATCTTCTTCACCTCAACATCATGTAGGGTAGCTACAAGTATATCACAACGCTAAAGCACATGAAAATCACATCGGAAACCAAAATACCACACGCTACCCGCATAGGTAAAAACCTATCGTCTCGCATGTAAACACGTTCAATATCCACTTGTCGTTGACGTCCAAACGCTACCCGACAGAAACGAATCACCAAATACCAAAATCCATGCTAAAACAAGTCGTAAATCATACGCCAACTTAAGAAAATCAACCCAGATTTACCCTAACTAGAATCAGTCAAAACTAGACATACCTAGGATCAAGACTACTGGAAATAGGGCAATGCACCAAAATCGAGACGGTTTCCTCCAGCTCTGGTCGCAAATTGCGGACAGAAGGAATTAATTAGAGGCCGGGGTTTGGAGTTGGGGGCTAGGATTTGGTGTGGTGGTTCCATGGTGCCTGCACATCTCATTGCCAACTCAATTTTATTTTAGGGTTCTCGGGGTGATAGCAGATTCCTAAATACGATCACAGATTCACAGTTTTTCCCCGACATCGTCTCATAAATTCATATTCTGTGTTCTAGCTTCAGGTTTGGTTCTCAAAGGAAAGATGACAAAGACTCCATTTACTGGACAAGGAGTAAGAGCGAGCGAGCTCTTAGGACTCATACACAGTGATGTATGCGGTCCAATGTCTACACATGCGAGAGGTGGTTATTCCTATTTCATTACTTTCACGGATGATTACTCAAGATACGGATTCATTTATCTGATGAAACATAAATCCGAGGCTTTTGAGAAATTCCAAGAGTATAAGAATGAAGTAGAAAACCAAACCGGCAAAAGTATTAAGACACTTAGATCTGATCGAGGTGGTGAATACTTGAGTGCCGAGTTCCTAGGTTACCTAAAAGAGAAAGGAATTCTCTCTCAGCTTACTCCTCCATACACTCCACAGCACAACGGTGTATCGGAGAGACGGAATCGAACCCTATTGGATATGGTACGATCCATGATGAGTAATGCTGAGTTACCGCGATCTTTCTGGGGTTATGCGCTTGAATCAGCGGCATATCTTCTGAACAGAGCTCCTACCAAGACTGTGCCTACCACTCCATATCAGATGTGGACTGGGAAGAAACCCCATCTTCAGCATATGAAGATTTGGGGATGTCCAGCTTTTGTTAAAAAGCAGCATGTGGACAAGCTCGAGGCACGATCAGTAAAATGTATGTTTGTGGGATATCCAAAGAACTCCAAGGGATATTATTTCTATTACGCAGAGGAACAAAAGGTTTTTGTTTCTCGTAATGCCCATTTTCTGGAAAATCAGTTTTTAGAAAAGGAAATAAGTGGGAGCGAAATAGAACTGGAAGAAATTCCAGAACCACAAACTGCTACTGAAAGTTTGGTAGAACCAGAGGTTCAAGAAGAACAGAACATTCCCGCACCCCTCCGCAGGAGTAGTAGGCCGTCTCGTCCGCCTGAGAGATACTACGGTTTTCTCATAGATGGGGATAGAGAGGATTGCATCATAGATGATGATGAACCTACTGACTTCAGGCAGGCCATCCAGAGCGGCGACTCGGTACGATGGCTAGATGCAATGCGGACCGAAATGGAGTCCATGTACACTAACAAAGTATGGATTTTGGACTTTGCTCCAGATGGGGTAAAACCCATAGGATGCAAATGGATCTTCAAGAAAAAGATTGGTGTAGATGGACAGGTGGAAACCTATAAGGCTAGACTTGTTGCAAAGGGTTTTCGTCAAAGACCTGGTTTGGACTATGACGAAACTTTTTCTCCAGTGGCTATGCTCAAATCCATTCGGGTCCTTCTTGCTATTGCTGCCTTCCATGATTATGAAATCTGGCAGATGGACGTAAAGACGGCTTTTCTGAATGGAAATTTAGAAGAGAGCGTCTATATGGATCAGCCAGAGGGTTTCAATCAGAGTGGGAGCAGCGGGAAAGTATGCAAGCTGCTTAAGTCCATTTATGGACTAAAGCAGGCATCGCGGAGTTGGAACATCTGTTTTGATGAGACAGTCAAAGAATATGACTTTATCAAAAATCCAGATGAACCGTGCATATATAGTAAAGTTGTGGCCAGAAGTGTCGTATTCCTCGTCTTGTACGTGGATGACATTCTATTGATAGGAAATGACATTCCTATGCTACAATCTGTCAAAGGATTCTTGTCACACAGGTTCTCCATGAAAGACCTGGGTGATGCCTCTTACATTCTGGGGATCCGGATCTATCGTGATAGATCCAAGAGGATGTTGGGACTTTCGCAGTCCAGGTATATCGACACTGTACTGAAAAGATTCAGTATGGAAGATTCTAAGCGCGGTAATCTACCGGCTTGTCACGGAATCACCCTCTCCAAAGAGATGTCTCCCAAGACTGATTTGGAAAGGGAACGCATGTCTATTATACCCTACGCTTCTGCAGTAGGCTCTATAATGTATGCGATGTTGTGTACCAGACCAGATGTAGCTTATGCACTGAGCGTGGTAAGCCGGTATCAGTCAGACCCAGGGGAGAAACACTGGATAGCAGTAAAGAACATTCTCAAGTACCTGAGGAGGACTAAGGAGATGTTCTTGGTTTACGGCGGAAAAGACCTCAGGTTGGAGGCCTTTGCTGATTCCGGCTTCCAGAGTGATAAGGACGATTCCAAGTCCATGTCGGGTTATGTCTTTACCCTCAATGGAGGGGCGGTGTGCTGGAAGAGCTCCAAGCAGGACACCGTTGCTCACTCGACGATGGAAGCGGAGTATATAGCTGCTTGCGATGCCGCAAAAGAAGCAGTCTGGATGAAGAAGTTCCTAACAGAACTTCAGGTGGTTCCTACCATAGTTGATCCAATACCTCTGTATTGCGACAACAACGGAGCTATAGCTTTAGCGAAGGAACCAAGGTCCCATCAGAAGTCCAGACACATCTTAAGGCGGTATCACCTGATCAGGGAGATCATTGATCGTCAGGAGATCGAGGTTCGGAGAGTTGCTTCAGAAGAGAACATTGCTGATCCATTCACGAAGGCCCTTCCTCAGATTCAGTTCGAGAGGCTACTCGAGATCATTGGTCTGCGATATGCCAGTACATGGCCCTAGTGCAAGTGGGAGATTGTTAGTGTTTATGCCCTAGAAGGCCATTACTGTATCATACTAGCTTGTATATTACTTAATGGAAGCTTGGGATATTCACATGTATATAACAGTCTTGCTAAACATGGTAGTATGCTACTTGGTTTTTCTATCTTAATATGTGAGTATACGTATTGATAGAGCTCTTAGGATCTTGCTTGTCTACCAGCGTTGTGATGGCAGTCACACTAGTGGGGGCTGGGTAGTCTACAAGCACATCCTTATTCAGGTCCCTGGTCGTTGGATTATCGAGACAGAGCATCGATACTCCGGAGTAGACTAGTGTGTACGCTTCTCATCCCAGTTGGGGAGATGGTCTGTCCCACAGCCATCAGTACGTCGTACTGGAGATAGTATACAGGTGCTCGTTAGGTTACGGGTACACCGGACAGGACTCACAGGGAACTGTTGGTTGGTTTGATACCAGTCGTCAGTGAACAGTTCCCAGGTGACATGAGTACAGCGTAGTCCGCAGACTTGACACTGCTACTTCGCCTCGAGTGTGTCCCACTGTTCTTAGATTGCTACCCTACCACGGCTCAAAGGAGTCGTGCAAACAGGTAGCAGTTGGGTGCAGTCCCGAGCACTTGGAGGCAGTGGCGGTTAGACAGGATTCGTCCCTCCCGGTATTGGGAGTAGATATCGTGCTGTGTCAGAGAGCCATTACGCAAAGTCCCTGGCCAGGGCAAGCGAGATTTGCTGGTAGGTTCCAGCAGTTTCTCAGGGTGTAATGGGCTTCACTCCGACACGACTTATACCGCTATTAGGGGACTGACGCTTGCCGCCCCCCTAGGCCCGATATGCGATAGTCATGGACGAACGGACCGGACTGTATGGAGATTGTCACATCAGACTCAGTAGGAGTTCGGATGGGTTTACTCATCGGCCTTCTTATCGACAACTACCTGGGGACCGTTACGTACAGCTAGTGCCGCTTGCGGTCTGTGGTTAAACCCACTGCCAGCGTAGTAGTCGAGTCTCTAGAGTCCCACACAGAGAGTTTCCTACTCCAGGCGAAACGATATAGAGGTTGCATGGTTTTGCGACAAAGGGTTCGGACGAATACGTGCGTTTACGCGCGTACGACTTTCGGACAGTTTTTACCAGTCGGCTTTGGTTTAAGCCAGTTACTGGTATCCGGTTATTGGATTTTAACAGTCTAAAGTTTTTCCGTATTTTTACGGATCGGAGGGGCGTTCTCGTAATTCCTCGAGAAGCTTCTAGAAGATGTGACTAAGGAGGTTTGTTTTGGAAAGAGAGTGAGTCATAGTGGTGATTCATTCACTTCATTAATGCACATTTATTGCTTAATGACTCATGTTAATGAATCATCACAAGATATTTTGTGAAGCATGCTTATTCATTTCCTTTATTCATTATTTGATAAAAAGAATGCTTCATAATATTATGATACACTCTCTCTCTTCTCTCATTATCATATCACACATTCTCTCTCCTCAAGCTCTCATCTTCAAACCCTAATCCTTAATCCTCATGTGTTGAGATCAAAGGATTAGTTAGACTAAACAATCCATAACCCTCACTCTATATCATCCTCTCATCTTTGATTAGCAATCAAAGTTGATTAGTTACCTCAAGTTAGAGGTTTAGCTTGGAGTTTCGCTCTCGGGTGGATCGTCTACTACCTAGAGAAGGCCGAGGAGAACCAAGGAGGACGTAAAGAAGAAGGACCGGTTCATTAGGTATAATCCCTAATCTCTTTAGTGAGATGAAACTCTAGAATACGGTTTTTAGGGTTTAGCTTCGATTCATGCGGTTAGTCGATGTATGTTGTTTAAACTTGATAAGTTTTTTGTAAATTCCGCCTCCCCATAAGTACTGGGGTGTACTACATCGACTTACAGTGGTATCAAAGCCTCGCTAAACACTAAATAACTTAATCGCAAATTTGTACGAATTTCGAACGAAAAAACGAACCCGGAAAACCCTAGTTCTGTTAAGTTTCTGTCGAAGTGAAAATGAAGTCCTAAAATTTTTTTGGTGTGTTCAGAGAGCTTGACATGGGTACAGGAGAACACCCAAGAAATTCGAACCCATGATTCGACTAAAGCGCCGCGGAAGCGCCGCGGATCCCACCGATCCGCCGCGCTTCCGCGGCCGAGTTGCCGAGTCATGGGCTCAATTTTTTTGGGTGGGTCCCCTGTGATATTTGGGGTTTTCTGGAATATTTAATTATTGCTCAGGTTACTGTTTAACAGAGCAGATTTTGGAGCAATTTTGAAATTGTTTATTCGATCGAAAAATACAGTATTTGCGTATTGGATTATATCTGTGATTGTTTGATGTGTTCGTAAACCTTCCCCAACTGCTAGTATGTCGGTTGGCAGGGGGTTGCACATTTCTGAAATGGTTATATCTGTTTGTGCATATAAACCGTATTGGACTGTTGTGGTGTATAGCCGGGGTTAACAATGGTTTATTGATTTATTCATTTGTTGTAAATGTAATTTGTTGTAATATTATTTTCGCGGGGCACTTCCAGGTTGCGGTCGTAGCCACCGTTGTATTATTTCATTTTACTGTTTTTTGCTCCTAGGACTGACCCAAGGTGGGGTACACAGACTGCCGGGTGGGTAGTTTGCCGTACCCGTAGGGGTCGAGGGTGGGGTAAACGGCTATTCATCACAACTGTGTAATCTGTCTTTTCTTGCAGGCTCAAAAGAAATACAGATTGCTTGCAAATCCAATATTGTTTATCTGTGTTCTGGAATGAATATCATTGCGTCAGACGAATGTAAAATATCTATATTTATTATAGCTATTTAGACGTCACTTATGTTTTACACCCGCGCTAGCCCAGCCCCCGCTCTGTCGTTAGTTAAGTAACCTAACGGGTGATGACGGGACCCCGTGGCGAATGCGGATGGCATAAGAGGACGTTATATTTTCGTTGTTTTCTGCAATGATAGGTTAATGATGGGACGCATTATCTATAATGCAAAGTAAAACAAACCAAAGTTCAAATCGTTGGAACAATTTAAAAGAAACCACTCGGTTATTTTTAAAACAGATATTTTTAAATGCGGAGATTTAACCACTCCTTTTAAAAGCTATCAGGTTCCTTCGGTTATATCAAGTTCACTACGTTCACGGTTTCGCCAAAACCAGTCGTAGCCCTCCGTCGTTTCATTTGGGTATTCAGTAGTATTCAAGCTATGCATTTTGGCCAAAGTCAAGGCATAGTGTTTGGTAGCTACTGGGTTTTCATTTGTTGCATAAGATAGATGAGTTAGTTTGGGACAGTCGTATTATCATTTGACCAAAGTCAGGGGTATATACGGATGGGTTCAAATTGACAAGATAATGACGGGTAGAACTTGACATGTGACTTATGACATTTTGACCAAAGCCAAGGTCATAAGTGCATGGGGCAAAAACATATATCGGGAATTCCTAAAGAAACTGAAATTTGCAAAGAGATGCATACCATTTTGAGTTTGATGAATGTTGGTAGTATTCCTTCAACATTATCATACGATGATATTTGGATCCCGATCCTACTGTGAGTATATGCTACTTATCAGGATATTCGTCACTTAACGATCAATGCTATAAACCTAGTAGGTGTCCAGAAAAGTGTCAGCGGGGTTACGCCCCCAGAGAAAAGAGGTTATTTAATTAAGGAACTTCGCGAAAGCGTTGGAAAACCTCCCTCGAAGTATCGACACCGGCCTGGCTGAACGGTTAAGCAAGTATTGTACGGTGAGAATAGTCTTGGCTAATTCTTCTTTTATGGTTTGAGGAAGGATTCGAGAAACAGTGGGAGCCATCCAGTTTAGATAAACTAAAAACCACTCTAAACTTGCAAGAGCATCATGCTAAAGAGTTTTCTTCTCTCTCTCCTAATTGCAGCGACCCTGAAAATGACTGGACTTAAGTTACTTTTAGAGAAAAATATACTGACGGGGCCAAACTATAAAGATTGGCTGCGGAATGTCAAGATGGCTTTGACCTATGACAAACTGGGGTACGTCCTCACCGCTACAGCACCTGCTGTCCTTGGTCCCAAATCCAGCAATGCGGATAAGGAAATCCGCAAAACCTGGGATTTAGATTGCGCGAGAGCCAAGTGCATCGTGCTTGCCTCGATGAATAATGAACATCAGAGGAGGCACGAGGATATGTCCTTAGATGGCATATTTCTCCATACAAAGGAACTTTATGGAGAGCAATCTCGTATAGCAAGATACGAGACCTCAAAGAAATTGTTTCGAGCGAGGTTGGCTGTCGGGTCATCGGTAGGTGAACATGTCCTACAGATGATCGGCTATATTGAAGAGCTCGCGGACCTTGGGACGACTTTGGATAATGAGCTCTATACAGACCTTGTTCTCCAGTCCCTTCCTCCCACCTACGCCCAGTTTATCCTCAACTTCAATCTTCAAGGAAAAGAAGTTGAACTTGCGGAACTCCTGAACATGTTAAGGAGTGCAGAGGGCACCTTGCAGAAGGCAAGGGAAACACCCGCTATGTTTGTTGGCGGTTCATCTTCTTCCGGGTCCAAGGCTAGGGCCAAAGGAAGGAAGAAGAAGGCCGCACCCAGACCTAGAGGAGGTGTTAGTAAGGTGGGAAAGAAGGGAAAGAAAAAGTTTACAGCACCGGTAGTTGGCCTGGATGAGTGCTTCCATTGTCACAGGAAAGGGCACTGGAAGAAGGATTGCAAGGCGTGGAACGCCAAGAACCAGGAACCGAAGCAAGCTGTGGCTTCGACTTCAGGTGTGTTTGTAATTGAGAATTGTCTGTCGATCAACTCTACTTCCTGGGTATTGGATACCGGGTCAGGATCTCATATTTGCAATTCATTGCAGGCACTGAGAAACCGTAGAGTGCTGAAGGAAGGTGATATGATCCTCAGGGTTGCTAACGGAGCTAGCGTGGGAGCTGCGTCCGTCAGGGATTATCACCTGGGATTGACGAGTGGACACATTTTGGTTTTACATAACTGTTATTTTGTACCCAGCTTAACGTGTAATATCATATCAGTTTCCTTGTTATCAAATAAAGGTTATGATTTCACGTTTGTAAGAGATGTTGTCAACATCCACCTTAATCATGGTTTGATTGGGTCCGGTACTCTAAATAACGGCATATATGTGTTAAACCAACTCCAAATTTTCAATGTCCAGAACACACTAAAAAGAAAGTCTCCAGATTTAAATAAAGCTTTCTTATGGCATTGTAGACTGGGTCACATCAATGAGAGAAGGTTGACTAAGTTGCATAGAGAAGGATATTTGGACACGTTCGAATATCAAACTTATGACACTTGTCAATCTTGTCTCAAAGGAAAGATGACAAAGACTCCATTTACTGGACAAGGAGTAAGAGCGAGCGAGCTCTTAGGACTCATACACAGTGATGTATGCGGTCCAATGTCTACACATGCGAGAGGTGGTTATTCCTATTTCATTACTTTCACGGATGATTACTCAAGATACGGATTCATTTATCTGATGAAACATAAATCCGAGGCTTTTGAGAAATTCCAAGAGTATAAGAATGAAGTAGAAAACCAAACCGGCAAAAGTATTAAGACACTTAGATCTGATCGAGGTGGTGAATACTTGAGTGCCGAGTTCCTAGGTTACCTAAAAGAGAAAGGAATTCTCTCTCAGCTTACTCCTCCATACACTCCACAGCACAACGGTGTATCGGAGAGACGGAATCGAACCCTATTGGATATGGTACGATCCATGATGAGTAATGCTGAGTTACCGCGATCTTTCTGGGGTTATGCGCTTGAATCAGCGGCATATCTTCTGAACAGAGCTCCTACCAAGACTGTGCCTACCACTCCATATCAGATGTGGACTGGGAAGAAACCCCATCTTCAGCATATGAAGATTTGGGGATGTCCAGCTTTTGTTAAAAAGCAGCTTGTGGACAAGCTCGAGGCACGATCAGTAAAATGTATGTTTGTGGGATATCCAAAGAACTCCAAGGGATATTATTTCTATTACGCAGAGGAACAAAAGGTTTTTGTTTCTCGTAATGCCCATTTTCTGGAAAATCAGTTTTTAGAAAAGGAAATAAGTGGGAGCGAAATAGAACTGGAAGAAATTCCAGAACCACAAACTGCTACTGAAAGTTTGGTAGAACCAGAGGTTCAAGAAGAACAGAACATTCCCGCACCCCTCCGCAGGAGTAGTAGGCCGTCTCGTCCGCCTGAGAGATACTACGGTTTTCTCATAGATGGGGATAGAGAGGATTGCATCATAGATGATGATGAACCTACTGACTTCAGGCAGGCCATCCAGAGCGGCGACTCGGTACGATGGCTAGATGCAATGCGGACCGAAATGGAGTCCATGTACACTAACAAAGTATGGATTTTGGACTTTGCTCCAGATGGGGTAAAACCCATAGGATGCAAATGGATCTTCAAGAAAAAGATTGGTGTAGATGGACAGGTGGAAACCTATAAGGCTAGACTTGTTGCAAAGGGTTTTCGTCAAAGACCTGGTTTGGACTATGACGAAACTTTTTCTCCAGTGGCTATGCTCAAATCCATTCGGGTCCTTCTTGCTATTGCTGCCTTCCATGATTATGAAATCTGGCAGATGGACGTAAAGACGGCTTTTCTGAATGGAAATTTAGAAGAGAGCGTCTATATGGATCAGCCAGAGGGTTTCAATCAGAGTGGGAGCAGCGGGAAAGTATGCAAGCTGCTTAAGTCCATTTATGGACTAAAGCAGGCATCGCGGAGTTGGAACATCTGTTTTGATGAGACAGTCAAAGAATATGACTTTATCAAAAATCCAGATGAACCGTGCATATATAGTAAAGTTGTGGCCAGAAGTGTCGTATTCCTCGTCTTGTACGTGGATGACATTCTATTGATAGGAAATGACATTCCTATGCTACAATCTGTCAAAGGATTCTTGTCACACAGGTTCTCCATGAAAGACCTGGGTGATGCCTCTTACATTCTGGGGATCCGGATCTATCGTGATAGATCCAAGAGGATGTTGGGACTTTCGCAGTCCAGGTATATCGACACTGTACTGAAAAGATTCAGTATGGAAGATTCTAAGCGCGGTAATCTACCGGCTTGTCACGGAATCACCCTCTCCAAAGAGATGTCTCCCAAGACTGATTTGGAAAGGGAACGCATGTCTATTATACCCTACGCTTCTGCAGTAGGCTCTATAATGTATGCGATGTTGTGTACCAGACCAGATGTAGCTTATGCACTGAGCGTGGTAAGCCGGTATCAGTCAGACCCAGGGGAGAAACACTGGATAGCAGTAAAGAACATTCTCAAGTACCTGAGGAGGACTAAGGAGATGTTCTTGGTTTACGGCGGAAAAGACCTCAGGTTGGAGGCCTTTGCTGATTCCGGCTTCCAGAGTGATAAGGACGATTCCAAGTCCATGTCGGGTTATGTCTTTACCCTCAATGGAGGGGCGGTGTGCTGGAAGAGCTCCAAGCAGGACACCGTTGCTCACTCGACGATGGAAGCGGAGTATATAGCTGCTTGCGATGCCGCAAAAGAAGCAGTCTGGATGAAGAAGTTCCTAACAGAACTTCAGGTGGTTCCTACCATAGTTGATCCAATACCTCTGTATTGCGACAACAACGGAGCTATAGCTTTAGCGAAGGAACCAAGGTCCCATCAGAAGTCCAGACACATCTTAAGGCGGTATCACCTGATCAGGGAGATCATTGATCGTCAGGAGATCGAGGTTCGGAGAGTTGCTTCAGAAGAGAACATTGCTGATCCATTCACGAAGGCCCTTCCTCAGATTCAGTTCGAGAGGCTACTCGAGATCATTGGTCTGCGATATGCCAGTACATGGCCCTAGTGCAAGTGGGAGATTGTTAGTGTTTATGCCCTAGAAGGCCATTACTGTATCATACTAGCTTGTATATTACTTAATGGAAGCTTGGGATATTCACATGTATATAACAGTCTTGCTAAACATGGTAGTATGCTACTTGGTTTTTCTATCTTAATATGTGAGTATACGTATTGATAGAGCTCTTAGGATCTTGCTTGTCTACCAGCGTTGTGATGGCAGTCACACTAGTGGGGGCTGGGTAGTCTACAAGCACATCCTTATTCAGGTCCCTGGTCGTTGGATTATCGAGACAGAGCATCGATACTCCGGAGTAGACTAGTGTGTACGCTTCTCATCCCAGTTGGGGAGATGGTCTGTCCCACAGCCATCAGTACGTCGTACTGGAGATAGTATACAGGTGCTCGTTAGGTTACGGGTACACCGGACAGGACTCACAGGGAACTGTTGGTTGGTTTGATACCAGTCGTCAGTGAACAGTTCCCAGGTGACATGAGTACAGCGTAGTCCGCAGACTTGACACTGCTACTTCGCCTCGAGTGTGTCCCACTGTTCTTAGATTGCTACCCTACCACGGCTCAAAGGAGTCGTGCAAACAGGTAGCAGTTGGGTGCAGTCCCGAGCACTTGGAGGCAGTGGCGGTTAGACAGGATTCGTCCCTCCCGGTATTGGGAGTAGATATCGTGCTGTGTCAGAGAGCCATTACGCAAAGTCCCTGGCCAGGGCAAGCGAGATTTGCTGGTAGGTTCCAGCAGTTTCTCAGGGTGTAATGGGCTTCACTCCGACACGACTTATACCGCTATTAGGGGACTGACGCTTGCCGCCCCCCTAGGCCCGATATGCGATAGTCATGGACGAACGGACCGGACTGTATGGAGATTGTCACATCAGACTCAGTAGGAGTTCGGATGGGTTTACTCATCGGCCTTCTTATCGACAACTACCTGGGGACCGTTACGTACAGCTAGTGCCGCTTGCGGTCTGTGGTTAAACCCACTGCCAGCGTAGTAGTCGAGTCTCTAGAGTCCCACACAGAGAGTTTCCTACTCCAGGCGAAACGATATAGAGGTTGCATGGTTTTGCGACAAAGGGTTCGGACGAATACGTGCGTTTACGCGCGTACGACTTTCGGACAGTTTTTACCAGTCGGCTTTGGTTTAAGCCAGTTACTGGTATCCGGTTATTGGATTTTAACAGTCTAAAGTTTTTCCGTATTTTTACGGATCGGAGGGGCGTTCTCGTAATTCCTCGAGAAGCTTCTAGAAGATGTGACTAAGGAGGTTTGTTTTGGAAAGAGAGTGAGTCATAGTGGTGATTCATTCACTTCATTAATGCACATTTATTGCTTAATGACTCATGTTAATGAATCATCACAAGATATTTTGTGAAGCATGCTTATTCATTTCCTTTATTCATTATTTGATAAAAAGAATGCTTCATAATATTATGATACACTCTCTCTCTTCTCTCATTATCATATCACACATTCTCTCTCCTCAAGCTCTCATCTTCAAACCCTAATCCTTAATCCTCATGTGTTGAGATCAAAGGATTAGTTAGACTAAACAATCCATAACCCTCACTCTATATCATCCTCTCATCTTTGATTAGCAATCAAAGTTGATTAGTTACCTCAAGTTAGAGGTTTAGCTTGGAGTTTCGCTCTCGGGTGGATCGTCTACTACCTAGAGAAGGCCGAGGAGAACCAAGGAGGACGTAAAGAAGAAGGACCGGTTCATTAGGTATAATCCCTAATCTCTTTAGTGAGATGAAACTCTAGAATACGGTTTTTAGGGTTTAGCTTCGATTCATGCGGTTAGTCGATGTATGTTGTTTAAACTTGATAAGTTTTTTGTAAATTCCGCCTCCCCATAAGTACTGGGGTGTACTACATCGACTTACATTGTTGGCCTGCGTCAAGGTCATAGAACGCTAGGGGTAAAAGTATTATTGGGAATTTCAAGTGTTGAAATTTGCAATGAGATTGCATACCTCCTATGAGATAGTTGGATCCCGATACCCACTGCGAGTAAGAGTTACTCATGGGAGAGTCTTACACAGGACAATTAGCCGATCAAGTAGGTGTCTAGAAAGGTGTTAACGGGGTTATGCATCTGGGAAAACGAGGTTTATTTTAATTAGGTCCGTGCGAGAGCACCGGGAACCTCCCTCAAGTACCGACACTGATCTGGCTGAAAGATTGACAAAATTGTAGGGTGTAATTAATTCCGGCTATTCTTACCTTTTAGGGTTTGAAGGAATATTTGATAAAAACAGTGGGAGACATCCTGATTAAATAAGATAATAACCAATCTAATCTTGCAAGAGCATACGCTAAAGTGTTTTCTTCTCTCTCTCTCCAGGTAGCGACCATGTCAGGCCATAATCAAGATAATAATATAGATGTATTGACTCAACCCGCTTATTATACTGAGCAGGGGATCGTTGGTCCCGTTCTTTCTTATAAGAGTTATAAGACTGAACAGGAAACAGGAGAATATCTGGATTCTCATGCCGCCCAAAAGAACATGCATGTTGATGCATCTTCTTCGGGTGTGTTAGTTATTGAGAACTGTTTCTCAGTTCACCCTACGTCCTGGGTATTAGATACCGGATCAGGATCCCACATATGTAATTTGTTACATGGACTACGTAAAGGTAGAGAAATGGGAAAGGGTGATCATTCCGTAACAGTGGGGAATGGTACACATATTGCAGCCAAAGCAGTTGGCGAATATCACCTTGTATTAACAAGTAGTAATACACTGATTCTAAATGAGTGCTATTATATACCGAACATGATGTGCAACATTATATCATTTTCTTTATTAAGTAAAGAAGGATATAATTTTGTAGTACAGGATAATGTTATGAACATATTCCTAAATCAAAAGTTGATTGGATCAGGCTCGTTACATAATGGCATATTCATTCTCAATCAAAATACAGTCCTTAATATACAAAACACACACAAGAGGAAAAGTTCAGAAATGAACGAATCCTTCTTGTGGCATTGTAGACTTGGTCATATCAATGCGACACGACTAGTTAAGTTACATAAGGATGGATATTTGAATCCGTTCGAATTATCATCTTATGATACTTGCCATTCATGTCTCAAAGGAAAAATGACCAAAGCTCCGTTTATTGGACACGGAGAAAGAGTTGCCGAACTCTTAGGGCTGGTACATAGTGATGTATGCGGTCCCATGTCTACACATGCCAGGAACGGTTCTTCCTACTTCATTACATTCACTGACGATCTCTCAAGATACGGACATGTGTTCCTGATAAGACACAAGTCTGAAGCTTTTGAGAAATTCAATGAATATAAGCACGAAGTAGAGAACCAAAAGGGCAAAAGTATTAAGATTCTTCGATCTGATCGAGGAGGTGAATACTTAAACAATGAGTTCCTAGATTATCTAAAAGAGAATGGGATTCTCTCTCAGCTTACTCCTCCTTATACACCACAGAACAACGGTGTATCGGAACGGAGGAATCATACCCTATTAGATATGGTGCGCTCTATGATGAGTACAGCTGAGTTACCTATTTCTTTTTGGGGATATGCACTGGAAACAGCTGCAGACCTATTGAATATGGTTCCCACCAAATCTGTGCCAACCACTCCATATGAGATATGGAAAAGAAAGAGACCATATCTTAATTATGTTAGGATATGGGGTTTTCCGGCATATGTGAAAACCCAAAATCCGGACATGCTCGGGGCAAGGTCTATTCTGTGCAAGTTTATTGGATATCCCAAACATTCACGCGGGTATATCTTCTACCACACCGAGGAACAAAAGGTGTTTGTTTCTCGGCACGCCACCTTTTTAGAAAAGGAATTTCTTGCAAAAGAGATTAGTGGCTCTGAGGTAGAACTGGAAGAAGTTCCAGCAGAACAAACTACAACAGAAATTTGATGGAACCAGAGGATTCAGTAGTACCCGATGAACCCCAGCCTCTCCGCCGATCTAGCAGGGTTTCTCATCCACCTGAGAGATACTACGGTTTTCTCATTGATGCTGGAAGCGAGGATTGCATCATGGTAGATGATGACCCGACTAGTTTCGAGCAGGCCATCACGAGTGGTGACTCTGTGAAATGGCTGGATGCAATACGATCTGAGATGGAATCCATGTACACCAACAAAGTATGGACTTTGGAAATTGCTCTTGAAGGGGTAAAACCCATTGGGAGCAAGTGGATCTTTAAAAAGAAAATTTGTGTAGATAGAAAAGTTGAGACTTTCGAAGCTAGACTTGTTGCAAAGGGTTTTCGTCAACGACCAGGTGTGGACTATGACGAAACCTTTTCTCCAGTAGCTATGCTTAAGTCCATCCGGATCTTACTTGCCATTGCTGCATACCATGACTACGAAATCTGGCAAATGGATGTTAAGACCGCCTTTCTAAACGGTGATTTAGAAGAGTGCTAGTACATGACTCAGCCAGAGGGCTTCATTGATAGTGGGAGCAGCGGAAAGGTGTGCAAGCTGCTTAAATCCATTTATGGGTTAAAGCAAGCATCGCGGAGGTGGAACATCTGTTTTGATGTTGTATTCAAAGAGTTTGACTTCATCAAAAATATAGATGAACCTTGTATTTATAAGAAGGTTGCAGAGAATAAGGTTGTATTCCTCGTATTGTTCGTGGATGACATAGTCTTGATAGGAAATGATGTTCCTATGCTGCAATCAGTCAAGCTCTTCTTATATCAAAGATTCTTAATGAAAGATCTAGGTGATGCCTCCTGCATATTGGGAATCATGATCTATAGAGATAGATCTAAACGGATACTGGGATTGTCCCAATCCAGGTACATTGACACCATACTAAAGAGGTTTAGTATGGAAGAATCCAAGCGTGGGAACCAACCCACGATCTCTGGACTCACTCTCTCCAAAGAGATGTCTCCCAAGACTGATTTGGAGAGAGCTCGCATGCAAGGGATACCCTATGCTTCGGCAGTAGGCTCTATCATGTATGCGATGCTATGTACGAGACCCGATGTAGCATACTCACTAAGTGTAGTGAGTCGTTATCAAGCAGATCCTGGAGAGAGTCACTGGATAGCTGTGAAGAACATTCTCAAGTATTTGAGAAGGATTAATGAGATGTTCTTGGTGTATGGTAATGGAGAACTCCAGGTGAAGTCCTTTACCGATTCTAGCTTCCAAAGTGATAAGGACGACCCTAAGTCGCACTCGGGTTTTGTCTTTACCCTCAATGGAGGGGCGGTATGTTGGAAGAGTTCCAAACAGGATACCGTTGCAGACTCGACGATAGAGGCTGAATACATCGCTGCCAACGATGCTGCCAAAGAGGCTGTCTGGATAAAGAAGTTCATTAGTGAACTTGGTGTGGTTCTATACATTGAGCAACCAATACCTCTGCATTGCGATAACAATGGAGCTGTGGCTTTGTCCAAGGAACCCAGGTCCCATCAAAGTCCAGACATATTCTGAGGCGGTATCACCTGATCAGAGAGATAGTTGATCGCTGGGAGATCGAGGTCAGGAGAGTAGATACGAAGGACAACACTGCGGATCCACTCACGAAGGTCATTCCCCATATACAATTTAAGAGATTATTTAGGATGCTAAGTATGAGATACTACAGCAGCTGGCCTTAGTGTAAGTGGGAGATTGTTAGTTATGTATATGCCCTAGAGGCCATTGTTGTACATATGATGTATATTATAATGGATGCTTGGATATATATAGAAAGGACTTTCTTGCTCGTCATGATAGTATGCTATTTGGTTTTCCTTTATCTTAACATGTTCACTTATATAAGTTTACTGTCTTACTCTCACATGTTGATAAAGCCCTTAGGATCTGTACTTGATTACTGGGACTATGATGAGATCATACTAGTGGGGCCACGGTAGTCGATGAGTATATCCTATAACTGTTCCTAGTCGAGGGTGTGTCGAGACAGGGCATCGATACACCAGAGTAGACTAGCGTGTATGCATCTTGACCCATATGATGGGCGATGGATGATCCCATATCCATCGGTGTTTTGACATCAGAGATGGTGTACGGGTGCTCACTGGAGATTGGGTACACTGGACGGACTCGCCGAGAACTCCCAGATGGTGATATACCACACGTCAGATGGCAGTTCTCCAGTGACACTGGTACAGGGTAGTCTGTAGACCCGAGATCGTCATAGAGTCTTGTGTGATCCCCACCGTGCATTGATTTCCACCTTACTACGTCCAAGAAGGGCGTGCAAAACGGTGGCTTTTGGGTGCAGTCCCGAATCACATGGAGGCAATGAGCGATAAGAGGGGATTCGTCTCTCCCGGTATAGGGAGTTGATGTTGTGCTGTGTTCGATTGGCTATAACTGGAAGTCCCTGGCTAGGGTTGATATAGAGATTTACTCGTAAGTGTTACCAGTAGTTTCTCGACTTGTTATGAGCCTCACATCGACACGACTTATCGGTTACTGGGGTCTGAAGTATACCACCCATAGACTAGATATGCAATATATCAGACGAAGAGACCGGACTGTACGGGAGTGTTACTGATTGGATTCATAGGAGAATGTACAGGCTAGCTTGTTGATCTTCTGATCGCTCAATACCTGGGTGGCTGTTACGTTTAGCTGACCGCTTGCAGCTTGTGGGTGTTTGATATGATCATCACCTGCTACCGGCGTATTGACGATTCTTTAGAGTCCTACACAGAGGTTTCTTGACTCAGGAAAAACAGAGTAGGGTCACATATGTGATTAGTGCACGACCGAGAATAATGCGATATGTGATACCGTATTATATTCTCGCGATATTTAGAAATGAACCGGGTCATCTGATCAAGTATTGATTCGATGAATTGGTACATGATATATTAGTCGGTTATATTCGATATAACCGGATCGTCGGATCAAGTGTTGATTCGATAATTTAATGTATAATAATATATATGATATATTGTATTACATTATCTAATATTGACTCGCTTTATTATTTCATTTTCTCGCCGGATAATACATTGATATATATATGCGATATATATTAATTGTATTATTTTCTTTTGTTACAAATACATAATATATATGTGATATATATTATTGTAACATGATATGATTACTAATGCAACTTGTTTAGTGGAGATTAAACAAGGTTAGGGTTTGATTAGGGTTAGTTCTTTCTTGCACCTTCTAGAAGCTTTTCTTTTGTCATGAAGAAGATATTATGGTTGATATTTTCTTAGGACTCATTGTTTTAACCCAACCAAACCCTAGCCTTAGTTAATTCTCTACAAGAGTTATCCTTGTCATCCTTGACCATGGTTGCATTATTATTCATATATACATTTTATTATTCATCACAAAAGGTTTTAATGCATTTTTCTTCTTCTTCTTCAACCTTGAGCTTTGAGAAAGCTTACTAGGTTTTCATTTTGTGATGATTTCATGTGAGAATTTGATATAAAAAGAAAGCCTAAATACTACTCCATCATTCTCATCTAATCTAGCCAATTAGATTAGGGTGTTCACCTCATTAGAGTGAGAGAGCTTTAGTTATAGAAACTTCGAGGTAGATCATCGGAGAAAAGGAACACTACAAGCTAGCATGGATCGTTCGAGTTGTGGAGCGTCTCTTGAGTCCGGGAGATCGTTGATCGCGGCGAAGGGATTTCTACTCGGAGCTTATGAAGCGAAGGAGCGGACTACAAAGGTTGCAATCCCTCACACTTAGTTGTAAAGATGTTTACTTGCATGTTAAACCCTAATAATCTAGCAAAGATCCTGACTTTGGGTTGTTCGGCACGCCTAAATTTTTATTCGGGCATGGTTGATGGCTTATGAACCCCTTTAAGAGTGCCTAGGAACCCTACACACCCATACTTGTGCACACACCTACTGTACATTCATACTTGTGTACTCACATATTGTACACGCATACTTGTGCACACATCTATTGTACATTCATACTCGTGTACTCACATATTGTACACCCATACTTGTGCACACATCTATTGTACATTCATACTCGTGTACTCACATATTGTACACCCATACTTGTGCACACATCTATTGTACATTCATACTCGTGTACTTACATATTGTACAATCATACTCGTGCACCTACCTGTTGTACACTCATACTTGTACACATACATATTTGCACATACATAGATGATTATGGTTTGACTTGGAGATCTGGGAACCGCAAGATACTTTCTAAAACTAATTCATTTTAAAGAAGCGGTCTTCCCTAAATATGTGCATATTACTATTCCATGCTGCATGATACACTAATATGCTTACATTTCTTTTATATGTCGCATACATCATGTTTTCTGATTATACCCATTGAGTTATGTTGTTTCCATGATATTTCTGGATTTGGGAACCGTGGGTATTTTAAAAGAAAGTATGTATTGTTTGAAAAACCCGGTTACCCTTGATATGATATTTCAGTGCATCCACCATGTGTTTTCTCGGTTCTGAGAGTGGCATATGAAACCCGATTCAAGGAGCGGTAGGCACCGTCTGCGGGTACATGGTGGACCCGGTGAGGTACCCTGGGGAAAGAAGACTCGTATATGTTAGACGGTGAGCTTGGCAGGGGAGTACTACCTACCGGTGATTGTTTTGAGCTCGGCGGATATCTTGGGGATACCGACCGGAGTTGAGAGATGAGACGGGCAGATCCGGACTGACGAAGCCCTATGTATATGAGGATTTACGTACCGATGCTAGGCACAGGTTTCATGATGTTTTTGAGTGTCGATGCTTGACACTCAGGTTCCATGATTTGATATGTCGCGAGCGACACATGTTGATATATATTCTCATACTTCCATGCATATGCTTTATGATATTTACATGCATGATGTTTATTGTCATTGGATGACACGTGGACGATAACCACATACATATAGTTGACATTGATGACATGATCGCATAGTTGGATAAGATCCACATACATGATGACATTGATTACATAGTGGGATGATATCCACATACTTATAGACTTCATGATATAGTCGACATTGATCATACCTCATATTTATGATATGTTATTACCTGAGGCACTAGCACGAGCACTTGGCACTATACTCGTGTATAGATGTTACATTGCCACCTTATCATGCTTCAGACTTATTCATTTGAGGTTTATATAGATATCTAATCGTATTGACCTAGGATTGTGTCATACATACGATTTCTGCTCTGTGATGTTTTCTATTCACGAGTTGGCAACTCACCCCTGTTGTGCCACAGTTTCTTGCAGGTTTTGCCGTACAGGTTCCATTGCGGCTTTCTGGCACACTGCTTCCTTTACGGGTGATTTGCTTTGGTAGGTGGGTTCTTTTGCATCAGAACCACCATTGTATATGTATTATTCAGTTGTATCTAGTAATTCCATCAACCAAACTTGTATATTGTTTCATACTTAGAAAACCAGTTGTGTATTATTTCGACCTTAGAGTCGCGCGTTGTAGTATTATGGTTTTCATGCTGATTTTGAGTTTTCCTTTGAGTTTTGATCCTCGCCATTCGGCGTTGTATATTATACTGCTTGCGTGGTTGTGACCGTCGATTGACGAAGAGCTAGCTCCCGCTTGGGGATGCTTTTTATCATTGCATATATATTATTCTTGTTGTACCCCGTTCGGGGCCAGTATTTACAAAGGAAACTCTGCCGAAATTTTCAGAAATGATGAGACATTTCAAAAATGCATATTCGGCTTACTTATTTAAAAACCTTGTTTTTAAAAACGTGTTTTCTTCACTTCTTAAAACTAGTTTTCTTTATTTACTCCTTAAAATGGTTTTAGATTTCTGGGCTTTTGGTTTACTTGAATTCGATGGGGTCCTATAGACTTCATATGATTCAAGTGCCAGTCACGTGCTATTTCGGGTCGTGACAACTGTACGGATATTGTCACTGATAGGCTCAGTAAGGTTCCAGGATGAGTTCGCTCATCGGCTTCCCTTTCAGTCAGTACATGGACAGCCGTTACGCACAGCTAGTGCCGCTGACGTGCTTGTGGTTAAACCCACTGCCAGGGTACTGATGAGTCTTTAGAGTCCCCCACAGATAGTTTCCCAAGTTCGGGCGAAACGTTGTAGAGGCCGTATGGTTTTATGGCAGGGTTCGAATATGCACGTGCACTTGTGCACGTGTCATATTTCGGACAGATAATACTGGTGGGCTTTGGTTTAAGCCGGATCCAAGTATTATATTGAGTCAGAATATTTTAGTCTCATCGTATTCGTATTCGATCGGAATACGGATACAGGTATGTATATACAGGTGATGGGTATTCTCGTAATCCGTTACGAGAATATTTTAGAAGATGCATTTCTTTTTGGTTAATTATTTTAGTTTAAATGATTAAATGGATTTTGGAAAGTGTGACTTATTTGGATGACACATTTCTTCTAGCATGTTCATTAGTGACTCATGCTAATGAGTCACTAAGTGAGTCATGATAGAATTAATTGTGTTTTGTTTTGGGTGCAGATATTTTAGGGTTTGTGGAGATATTTTTGGGAGATATTTTTATGAGATATTTTCTTTACACAAACCAAATATATCTACTCACAAAAGATATGATGAGATATAGAATCATGCTTGAGTTTTTTCTCTCTTGATATTTTCTTGAGCTCACACTCTCCAATCCTTAGCATCTTCTTCAACCTCCATTCTTACCCTCTCATGTGATGAGAACCAAAGAGTGTATTGCGAAAAAGTATTCTACTCATTCTCTACTTCATCTTGGACATGTCGGTTAGCATACTTCATGTCCGAATTGCCTCGGTATAGAGGCGGGAGCCCGTTTAAAGATCCGTTGACGTGGTGCAACCTCGACGAGGAGACAAGAGATCGGAGTTACCGCGAGTAGCATGGGATGATGGCTAAAGACCAAAGGACACAGATCGATCGGTAAAGCCTTTCTACCTCTTTACAGTTTGTTAGTTTAGCTTTAATAGCAAGATCCGGGTTATAGTATGCGATACCGCCAGTTGTAAAAGTTTTTGTTCCGCGTTTGGCGTCAGATTGACGGCCGGGGCGCTACCATAGACTTACATGGTATCAGAGCCATGCCATTAACCTTTACTAGCTTTTTCTAACATGTTTAAAACATCGATCGAACGAAATTTCCAAAACCGCGATTCCAAAATTAAGTTTCTGTCGAATTTGTAAACTGGTCTAAAAATTATTTTGGGTATCTCAGAAAATCGTGCAGGCTTTTTTAAGACTCTGGAAGAAATTTGGGCGGCTGTTCCCTCAAGAACGCCGCGGAACCGCCGCACAAGCCATGTATTGGCCGCGGTTCCGCCGCCGTTTTGGAGCAACAGTGTACCATTTTTCTTCTGGGAGTTTTTCATGTAGAATTGTGGTTTCTGGAATATTTTGTTTGGGCCCAGATTTTATTTGAGTACTGGAGTTGTACTTGGAGCCCACTTCGGGAAGTTTTGTCGATCGGAATTTTAATCGTGTTAGTTTACAGTACTTACATTATATCTCCGACCGTGAATGTCATTCGAGCGGTAAATCGTGTCTAATTGCTATAGTTCTTTTAGACGGGTTTGCGAAAGTGGCATTCGCGTTGATGTTCTGTGTTGTGTTGTGATGTTGCGGATTTGTCGTGGTGGATAGCTATGTGCAATGGTAGTACAGTTTGGATTTATTTGTACATTTGATATTGCGGGGAGAGCGTCCAACATGTGGACTGTCGTCACTGCCTGTTTGTATAATATTCTTTTAGGGCACAACCGGGCTGAGGTCGATGTACTTGTTGTACATATTTTTCATTTCTGTACTAGGGTTACCCCGCAACGGAATGCACGGATAGCCGGGTTCTGGAGGGCAACGGATCCATATCTCATGGCTTTGAGAGGCAGAGGGCCTCACTTTAGAATTGGCAGACTATTCACCGCTCTCGTAGGGGGTACAGGTTGGCCCAAGGAGGGGTGCTCAAGTTACCGGATTCCGTGAAGTGCAGGGTGGTCCATTCACTTTGCTGTAGGGGGCTGCCTCGCTTCAGGTTTTGGCGGGTGACTTGCCGCACCCGTAGGGGTCTAGGTTTCATTGCACAGGCTATCCACATGACCAGGGGAACGCCGGGTTTCAGTTGCGGCTCTGTGAAACCCGGGGATCCCAGATTATCTGTATTATTCTGTGATGCTTATTAATTTTCTGTAATGTTGCATTTTTAACGCCCGTAGTGATTATTGTATATTGTTATATATACTTGTAGATGTTGTATATGTTTTACACCCACGCTAGTCCAGTCCCCGCTCTGTCGTTAGTTAAGTAACCTAACGGGTGATGACGGGACCCAGTGACGAATGCGGATGGCATATACATACATTTTTTTTCGTTCTTTTCTGGTGTGATTAATTGATGGGACTGTGTTGATTATGATCAATTCAAAGGAAAACAAACCTGTTTGACGTTGTTGGAACAGTTTTCAAAAGTGTTATTACAAGGACGTTTTCTTTTGTTTTGCACAGTGGTTTTCAGTTGGAATATCCTGCACCTCATTCGACGAGGCAAGGGCCGAGATCCCTTCACCGAGAGTGACCCCTTAGGAAGAAGTTTGCGTCAGGGTAATAACTTCACTATAGTCGATTACTTGTTTGCTTTGCATTGCAGTATTCAGTTGGAATATCTTGCACCTCATTCCACGAGGAAAGAGCCGAGATCCCTTCACCGGGAGTGACCTCTTTATCAAAGGTTTTCGCCAGTATATTTTTGTAAAAAGCTATCAGATTCCTTCAACAAGATCAAATTCATTACGTTAAAGGTTTTTCGCCAAAAACCAGTCATAGCCCTCCGTCGTTTCAGTCGGGTAGCACGTAGTATTCATGCTATGTTTGTTGGCCTTCGTCAAGGCATAGTTGATGGTAGCTGCTTGTTACCTTTCTGTTGCATAGATAGATGAGTTGGTTTGGGACAGTCGTACTGCCATTTGTCCAACGTCAGGGGTATGTACGGGTGGGTTCAAATTAACAAGATAATGACGGGTAGAACTTGAAACGTGACTTATGATTTGTTGGCCTTCATCAAGGTCATAAGAGTATGGGGTAAAAATCCACATCGGCAGTTTCTAAAGAAACTCAAACTTGCCAGGCATGCGCATACCTTCTGGAGTGTGATAACGTGAGTGGATTCCTTCACGTTATCATGCGATGATAGTTGGATCCCGATTCCCACTGATGAGTTGGTTTACTCTTCGGGTGATCCCGACTGATTCTTCTTTCACGTTTGGAGAAGAATTTGACAGTACATTGGGAGGTTTCCTGATTAGATAAAATGATAAGCATTCTGATCTAGGTTAGAGTGCACGCAGAGTGTTTCTTTTCTATCTCTCTTTGGCAGCGACCATTGACCGACCCTAGACTATGACTAAGTGACCAAGTTGACCGAACTTTCTTAAAATACTGGCTTTTGGATTGTCTGAGTTGCATACATCATTGCCGCTCCTTCTTTTACCCTTTGCATTTCTCCAGAACACCTCGTATTACTACGAACATCCACTTCCATTGGATAAATCCATCGTATGGTTATATACGAACTCGAAGGGACTTCTTCGAGGATGGATTCAGGTTCAGGAGAAATAGAATTGGTTTATTCAGTTGTCTTTTGTCATCAACTTCTCTCAGGATGCGAGGGCTCCTTAGTTTAGGTGAGTACACCTATTACGCTTATTGGATAGTCGTCTTCTAAACCATAGGCAGGTGTCGAAAGATAGGGAAAGAAGAAAATCAATTAGCCTAAGTAGGGTGTACAGATGGTAATAAGTAAAGACAAAATAAAGGGATTGGAAAAAGGGCAAAAGTAAATTGCGACTGCTATCATTCACGACCAAACCGCGTACTTCATCGCCACTCCTACTTCACCTTTGCTTTTTTCCACAGTTCCGGAGAAATAGAATAAGGTATTATTCAGTTGTCTTTTATCATCACTTTCTCTCAGGTTACGAGTACTCCGAGGATTAGGAGAGTACACCTATTATGCTTACTGGATAGTCTTCTTCCAAACCATAGGCTGGTGCCGAATGGTAGGGAAGGAAGAAAACCACTTAGCCTAAAGGGGTGTATAGAAGGTAATGAATAAAGACAAATAAAGGGATTTGGAGAGATGTCAAAGAAATATACGGTTACAGTCATGAATTGGATTATGGAAGAGACATTACTAGGAATACCCGGATACCCCTTCGCCACCCTGTTTAGATAAACTAAAAACCAATCTAAACTTGCAAGGGCATCATGCTAAAGTGTTTTATTCTCTCTCTCTCTCTTAATTGCAGCGACCCTGTGACCATAACTAGGTTCCATCTAGATAACAATTTGACTGAATCTGACTTTTATGACTGGCAAAGGTCTGTCCAGATGTCCATTGCCTATGACAAGCTGGACCACCCTATTACTACTCAAGCCCCCGCTGTCCCAGGTCCAGTTTCCACCGTCGCGGATATGGATATCCGTCAGACAAGGGAAAAGGACAGTGCGAATGCCAAGTGCCTCGTGTTGGCTTCAGTTGATGGTGTATACCAGAAGCAGCACAAGAAGATGGACTTAGTTTCCATCTTCCTACATAACAAAGATTTATATGGAGAGCAATATCGTGTCGCAAGATATGAGACCTCGAACGAATTGCTTCAAGCGAGGTTGGCTGTCGAGTCATCTGTAGGGGACGACGTCCTTACGATGACTAGCTATATTGATAAGCTCAAGGACCTGGAGACCACGTTGGGAAACAGGTCATGCGCTGACGTGTTTCCACAATCCCTACCCTCTACTTACACCCTGAAGGAAACCAGGGAGACACCCGCTCTGCTTAATGGTGGACCTTCTTCTTATACATTCAAGGCGAAAGAAAAGGGTGAAAAGAAGAAGACCTCCACAAAGCCGATAAGCAGTAGTAGGGTAAAAGGAAAGGGAAAGGAAAAAGTTTCGGGACTTGGTGTAGGGAAGGAGGGTTGTTCCTATTGTTATGAGAACGGGCATTGGCAGAAGGATTGCAGGGCATTGGAAGCCAGCAGCCAGGATTCGAAGCATGTTGTGGCTTCCGCCTCGAGTGTGTTTGTAATTGAGAACTGTATGTCAATTAACTCTACTTCCTGGGTACAAGATACCGGAGCAGGATCTCAGATCTGTAATTCATTACATGCTTTGAGAAACCGTAGAGTTATCAGGGTAGGTGATATGTCTCTCAGAATTGCGAACGGAATGAGCGTGAATGCTGAATCCGTGGGGGAATATCGCCTAGGATTAACATGTGGGCAGATATTGATTCTACGTAACTGTTTGTATGTACCTAGTCTGACTTGTAATATCATATCAATGTCCTTACTTTCTAACGAGGGATATAATTTTACATTCGTAAGCGATGTGGTACACATCCACCTAAATCAAGTTTTGATTGGGTCCGGTACATTAGATGACGGTATATACGTATTAAATCAAGCTCATATTTTCAATATCTAGAACACACTTAAAAGAAAGTCTCCGGAAATAAATCAGGCTTTCTTATGGCATTGTAGATTAGGACACATCAATGAAACATGGTTGACTAAGTTACATAAAGAAGGATATTTGAATCCGTTCGAATATCAATCTTATGCTACTTGTGAATCTTGTCTCATGGGAAAGATGATAAAGACTCCGTTTACTGGACACGGAGTAAGAGTGAGAGTGCTCTTGGGACTCATACACAGTGATGTGTGTGGTCCAATGTCTACACATGCGCAAGATGGTTATTTCTACTTCATTACTTTTACGGATGATTTCTCTAGGTATGGACATATCTTCTTGATGAAGCATAAATCCTAGGCCTTTGAGAAATTCTGGGAATACAAGAATGAAGTGGAAAAACAAACATGCAAAAGTATCAAGACACTGAGATATGATCGAGGTGGTGAATACATAAGTGCCGAGTTCCTGGGATACTTAAAAGAGAATGGAATTCTCTCTCAGCTTACTCCTCCATACACACCACAACATTATGGTGTATCGGAAAGGCGGAATCGAACCCAATTGGATATGGTTCGTTCCATGAAGAGTAAGGCCGAGTTAGCGCGATCCTTCTGGGGTAATGCACTAGAATCAGGTGCATATTTTTTGAACAAGGTTCCAACCAAGACTGTGCCTACCACACCATATCAGATGTGGAGTGGGAAGAAACCCGATCTTCAGTACCTGAAGTTATGGGGATGTCCATCTTTTATGAAAAAGAAGCATGCAGACAAGCTCGAGGCACGCTCAGTACTGTGTAAGTTTGTGGGATACCCAAAGTGTTGGATATAGTGCCCTCAGAGTCAAATATTGGATCGCAGCCACGTGATTGCAATGATTGAGGGAGGACCTATGCCGATAGGACAGTCTTACTCGAGATGATAGTATGCTATCTGGTTTATCTTTATCATCGTATACTGCTATAGGTGACCTTACAGGTCGCTATTACACATTGATAGAGCCTTTAAGATTCTTGCTTGACTTCCAGCAGTATGATGGCGATCATATACGTGGGAGCTGGGGTCTATAAGCACATCCTTAAAGTGGTCCCTAGTCGTGGGAGTTTCGAGACTGGGCATCGATACTCCATTAGTAGACTAGTGTATACAGTCGAGACCCCGACGAGGGGCGGTGGCCGGTCTCACAAGCCATTGGTGTCAGTTGGTTCACCTAATATGTATACAGGTGCTCATTGGGTTATGAGTACACCGGACATGACTCGCCGGGAATATGCTAGTTGGTATTATACCTGACGTCAGATAGCAGTTCTCTAGTGACATGTGTACAGGTTAGTTCATCGACCTGAGATCGTCATTTGTCTCGTGTGAGTTCCCATTGTGCTTTGATTACTACCTAACCATGGCTCAAAGGAGTTGTGCGAACAGGTATTAGTTGGGTACAGTCCTGAGCCACATGGAGGCAGTGAGCGGATCGACAGGGGTTTCGTCTCTCCCGGTATTGTTGGTGAGATCGCGCTGTGTCTAGGAGAGCCATTACACGAAGTCCTTGGCCAAGGAAGGAGATTTACTGGTTGGTATTCCAATAGTATCTCAGGGTGTTTTGGGCTACACTTTGACACGACTTGTACCGCTTTTGGGGGTCTGACTTTTACCAACCCTCTAGGCCCGCTATGCGATGCTCATAGACGAACGGACCGGACTGTACGGATATTGTCCCTGACAGGCTCAGTAGGGTGTCAGGATGAGTTCACTCATCGACCTCCCTTTTGATCAATACCTGGTAGCCCGTTACGTACAGCTAGTACCACAGACATGCTAGTGGTTAAATCCACAGCCAAAATATTGACGAGTCTTTAGGCTCCCCCACAGACAGTTTCTCAAGTTTCGGGCGAAACATTGTAGAGGCCGGATGATATATGGCAGGGTTCGATCATATACGTGCAGTAGTGCACGGATCATGATCGGACGGATAATACTAGTGGGCTTTGGTTTAAGCCGGATCCTAGTATTAGATTTGTTGGATTACTTTAGTCTCATCGCATTCGCATTCGGTCGGAATGCGGATGCAGTTATGTATATACAGGTGAGGGGTATCCTTGTGATCCGTCACGAGTTTACTTTAGATGTTGCCGTATCTTTTTATTGTTGCAAACATTTGGATTAATGTTTGCATATGGAAATTATGAGCTAGAAATCATCATTTTGTGCATTTAATGTGGCATGTGCAAAGGTAATGACTCATGGTCTCTTTTTATGTGCATATGTCACATTATTGTTTGATTTGTGTGTTGATATGATAAGAGGAGAGAGGAAGGGCAGCCATATGATGGTGGGTTAGCTATTGTATTATTGGTTCTTTCTTTCATTCATATCATAAAAAGACAAAAAGGAAAAAGACTTCTTCTTCTTCTTCCTCTAGCTCACAACCTCCATTGATGGCTTCATCTTCAACCTCCATCCATGCAATGGATGCAAGAGACAAAGTTGTCACAAACATTCTCTACTTTGCCTTGGACACGTCGGCTAGCGAACATCGTGCCCGAGTTGCTTCGGACGAAGCGGGAGCCCGTAAAAAGACTCGAAGATGTGGTGCCCTTTCTGACGAGGAGATCGAGACTGGAGATGCCGCGAGGAGCTTGGGATGGTGGCCAAAGACCGAAGGACACGGATCGATCGGTATAGCCTTTCCAGCCCTTCTCTTGTTGCTAGTTGTAGGTTAATGGTTCGATCCGGGTTTTAAGCATACGATAGCGCTGGTTTCTAGTTTGAAAAAGTTTTCGTTTCCGGATTTTGGCCTCGGACAGACCGCCGGGGCGCTACCGTAGTCTTACATGGTATCAGAGCCACGCCATTAACCTTTACTAGCTTGTTCTAACGTATTTAAAAACATCGATCGGCCGAATTTTCCAAAATCGCGATTTCAATTAACAGTTTCTGTCGATTTTGTTTTGTGCTCGAAAAATTATTTTCAGTATTGCAGAAAATCAGGCAGGGTTTTTTAAGAACACTGCAAAAATTTCTAAGCATGATTGCACTGTAGCACCGCGGAACCGCGGCCGTAGCCAAGTTTTGGCCGTGGTTCCGCCGCCGCACTGTAGCAACACTGCATGAAATTTTCTGCAGTGGTCTCTGTGTTGGAATAGGGTTTCTGGTAATTTTTGTTTTGGCCCAGATTATTTTGAGTACTGGATTTGTGCTTGGGGCCAACTTCGGGAAATTTTGTCGATCGAAAATTTAAATATGTTAGTTCACAATGCTTACTTTATATCTGTGACCGTGAATGTCATTTGATCGGTAAATATTGTCTAATCGCTATAGCCCCTTTAGACGGATTTGCAAACTTGACATTCATGTTGATGTTCTGTGTTGTGCTGTGATGTTGCGGTTTTGTCGTGGTGGATAGCCTGGATGCAATGGTAGTACAGTTTGGTTATATTTGTACATTTGATATTGCGGGGCGAGCGTCCAACATGTGGACTGCCGTCACTGCCTGTTTGTATATTATTATTTTGAGGCACGACCGGGCTAAGGTCGATGTACCCATTGTATATATTTTACTTTCTGTACTAGGATTACCCCGCGGTGGGGTGCACGGATAGCCGGGTTCTAGAGGGCAACGAGCCCGCATCTCATGGCTTTGAGACGGAGGGGTCTTCACTCTAGAATTGGCGGGCTATTCACCGCACTCGCAGGGGGTACAGGTTGACCCAAGGAGGGGTGCTCAAGTTACCGGATTCCATGATGTACTGGGTGGTCCATTCACGTTGTTGAAGGGGGCTGCCTCGCTTCAGGTTTTGGTAGGTAACTTTCCGCGCCCGTAGGGGTCTAGGATTTCATTGCACAGGCTATCCACAAGACCAGGGGAACGTCGGGTTTTCAGTTGCGGCTTTGTGAAACCCGGGGCTTCCAGATTATCTGTATTGTTCTGTGATGCTTATTACATTTATGTGATGTTGCATTTTATCATGCCTTGAGCGATTATTATATATTGATATATATACTACTAGATGTTGTATATGTTTTACACCCGCGCAAGTCCAGTCCCCGCTCTGTCGTTAGTTAAGTAACCTAACGGTTGATGACGGGACCCAGTGGTGAATGCGGATGGCATATACGTACATCGTATTTTCGTTCTTTTGTGGTGTGATTAATTGATGGGAATGCATTGATTCGGATCAATGCAAGATAAACAAACCTATTCTGATGTTGTTGGAACATTTTTCAAAAAGCTGTTATTGCAAGGACGTTTTCTTTTGTTTTGCACAGTGGTATTCGGTTATGAATATCTAGCACCTCAGTCGACAAGGCAAGGGCCGAGATCCCTTCACCGGGAGTGACCCCTTGGACAGAAGTTTGCGTCAGGGTAATAACTTCACTATAGCCGATTGTCTTTTTGCTTTGCATCGTGGTATTCCGTTGGAATATCCTGCACCTCATTATACGGGGAAAGAGCCGAGATCCCTTCACCGGGAGTGACCTCTTTAGCAAAGGTTTTCGCCACTATATTTATAAAAAATTATCTGGTTCCTTCAACGATATCATGTTCTTTACGTTAAAGGTTTTTCGCCAAAAACCTGTCATAGCCATCCATCATTTCTGATTAGTATTGCTTAGTATTCATGCTACGTATGTCGTGCATTGCCGAGGCGTAGTGTTCGGTAGATCTGTAATGCTTTTCTGTCGCATGGATATGTGGATTGGTTAGGACAGTCGTACGGTTATGTTGGCATTGTCAAGGACTCGTACGGGTGGGTTTAACGCAATCAAGATAATGACGGGTTGAACTTGACTAGGACTCTTTGATATGTTGGCATTGTCAAGGTCACTTGGGTCCTAGGGGTAAAAACATACATCGGGAGTTTCTAAAGAAACTGGAACTTCCCAGGCATGCGCATACCTTCTGGAGTGTGATAATGTGAGTAGATTCCATCACATTATCATGCTATGATAGTTGGATCCCGATTCCCACTGATGAGTTGGTTTACTCCTCGGGTGATCCCGACTATTTCTTCTTTCAGGTTTAGAGGAGAATTTGAGGTTACAGTGGAAGGTATCCTGATTGGATAAAGTGATAACCATTCTGATCTAGGTTAGAGTGCACGCTGAGTGTTTCTTTTCTCTCTCTCTTTGGAAGCTTTGGAAGCAACCATGACCTGACCCTAGACTATAACTCAGTGACCAAGTTAACCAAACCTTTTTAAAACACTGGCTTCTGGATTGTCTAATTTGCATACCTCATTGCCACTCCTACTTTTACCCTTTTCTCCAGAACACCCCGTATTACTACGAACATCTACTTCCAATGGATAAAACCATCGTATGGTTATATACGAACTCGAAGGAACTTATTCGAGGATGGTTTCCGGTTCTGGAGAAAATGAATAGGACTATTCAGTTGTCTTTTCCTTTTACCTTCTCTCAGGTTGCGAGTGTTCCTTGGATTAGGACGGTACACCTATTACGCTAATTAGATAGTCTTCTTCCAAACCATAGGCAGGTGCCGAACGGTAGGGAATGAAGAAAACCAATTAGCCTAACGATGGTGTACAGAAGGTAATAAGTTAAGACAAATAAAGGGATTAGAAAGAGGGCAAAGTAAACTGCGACTACTATTCACGACCAAACCAAGTATTTCATCGCCACTCCTACTTCACCTTTGTATTTCTCCGGAACACCCCGTATCACTATGAAGATCCACAGTTTATTGTATACTCCATCGTATGGTTATATACGAACTCGAAGGAACTTGTTCCAGTTCGGGGATGGATTCTGGTTCAGGAGAAATAGGAATAAGGTTTTATTCAGTTGTCTTTTATCTTCACCTTCTCCCAGCTTACGAGTACTCCAAGGATTAGGAGAGTACACCCATTATGCTTATTGGATAGTATTCTTCCAAACCATAGGCTGGTGCCGAATGGTAGGGAAGGAAGAAAACCATTTGGCCTAAAAGGGTGTACAGAAGGTAATGACTAAAGACATATAAAGGGATCTAGAGGGATGGCAAATAAATATACGGTTACAATTGTGAATCTGATAATGAGAGGGGCATTACTAGGAATACCCGGATACCCCTTCGAAGCATTTACATGTTTCAGTTTCACTGTGTATTGTTAAAAGAAAATTGATTTCCCAATTGGTCCTTGCTCCAGGGTATGTATTTACCAGGTTTGATTCTCACATCTGTATGGTTTTACAGATGATGAGTGGGTGTAAGTTATTGGGAATTAGGTGATCATCCTCATAATATCGGGATTCGTTGTAATTGGTGATATTTGAGGAAATCGCTTGGGTTGTTTGCCGGACGGCAAATATTTGGTTTTGAATATCCGTTGTTATGCACCAATTTCAAATTGATATATCTATACGTTTATTTTTATAAAGTGAGATATAACATTTTGAAATTATGTCTATGACATTTACCTATATCAGTGGACGGTTAGGTAAGGAGCATTAAACAATAGTGTAATTCTTCTTAACCATAAGTACAGTTTTCAACCTACGACACACATGGAATGAGTTATTAGACTTAGAGGACTTATACTGAGTATTTTATTTTGTCCAGTGCCCATGAGGACAGAGGGGTTGGTACTCGTACTATTTTCTGCTTACTTGTGACTTCTCTAGTTCTTAGACATGTGTTTCATAGAAATGCAAGGTCTAAGTTTTGAGAAGTTATAGGTATAAGAATAAAGTAGAGAACCAGGTGTTGCAAGTATCAGGATTCTTCAAGGTGATCGAAGATGTAGATACTTATGTATGGTATTTAGTTGATAGTAATGATTATGAGAACTTGCTTCTCTTTCAGGATACTCATAATTGGAAGCACTCCTAAGTTAAGTAATGTTGATCGGCCTCTTTCCATTTAGTTGACATGCATTGGAGACGGCTGCATGATTTGAATCTGGTTCCAATTAAATCAGTGCCTCTGTTTCTATATTAGATATAAAATAGTTCATATCTTAACGATGTTAATGTACGGGGAGTTGTCCGGCTTATGCTTGAAACCAGACTCTGGATAACTCAAGGCACGTTTCTGTAATGGCAGTTTATGGGTTGACCCGGGCTATGACGAGGGTTGACTTTCTACCATATGGAAGACCAATAGTGATATTGTTCTTGACTCGCCACAGTTTTAGTAAAATGGATTCTTTTTCAGAAAACAGTAGTGGGAGTATGGTAGAACTGGAAGTGATTCCAGAACTGCAAACAATTACTGAAAATTTAATAGGACCTAAAGATTCAATCTGGATTGACATTCCATTGGCCACTCCGCAGATAAGGTGGGTAACCTCACACACTCGAGAGGTACTTCGGTATGCTCAAAGACGGTGACAGAGAGGTTCTTGTTTACCCAGACTTGACACTACTGTTGTTCCATACTATGAGACCCGGCTGGAGGATGAGTATAGCATCGTTCTGAACTGGCTTTAGAAGTGCACGTGTATATTATTCTGCCAGAGGGTTGTCGTAGTCAGTGGGAGCAGCGGAAGCATAATGGACAATTGGATTATGTCTATTTATAGACTAAAGCGGATATAGCGGAGATAGATCATCTATTTCTGATGTGACAGTCATAGGTTTGACTTCATCAGAATAGGGGATGGATCTATTAAGAAGATAGTAGGGTGTGATGTCCTGGTATTTGGATGACATACACAGAGTAGGAAGTGAAGTTCCTACAGTACGATCGGTTATACTTTGGTTGTCACACAGTGGTTTCTCCACATAGGATATAGATATAATATCAGACATTCTGGTTACTAGATCTATGGTTTTAGATCTAGATTTGGGTAGTTTCCCAATCTGGGTACTTAGACAGCATTCTATAGGTGTTTTAGAATGGACGACTCCTGGCATGGTGGTGTACCTGCAGGTGATGGAGTCACCCTCTCTAAAGGTGTCTTACAGACTAAAGGAGAGAGGGATGTGCATGATTGGCAGATCACTTGCTTAGGTAATTGAGTTGATAATGAGATGTCAAGTACCACACCAGACGTTGTTTTTGCACTAGATGCAATTGATTGATATTAATCTTATCCTGGAGAAACGTTCGGAAGCAGTTTTAGAACATAAGTGGATGTTCTAGGGATATGATAACGACAGCCTCATTCGGGAGACGATTATCATTCCAGGCTTCCAAGGTGACATGAATGACAGAGTGACTGTCAGAGTTATAGTTTTCTCTATGATGAGGGGCAGTAATTTGGACAGGTGGTCCAAGCGGATACTGAGGGAGGCACGGCGCAGGACACTGAATAAGTTCAGTTGACGATACAGTCTAAGAAGTTTGGATTTGGAGTTCATTTATGAACTAGGTCCCATCAGATATACAGACATATTCTAAGACACGTATTGCTCATTTCGGGAGATGGTTTTCTCTGCGAACATGAGATTAAGAGTGACATAGAAAGAAACATCAGGGTGGATCCACTCACTGAGGCTATTCCTCGAACGCAATAGTTTCGCAAATGGGCTTTGTGAGACTGATTGGTAGAGGAGTTGGGTGTTCAGTATCATACGGGCTGTGAGTATGCGACATCATAATAATTAGCCTTGAGTGCAAGTGGGAGATTGTTGGATATAGTGCCTTCAGAGTCAATTATTGGATCGCAGGCACGTGATTGCAATGATTGAGGGAGGACCTATGCCGATAGGACAGTCTTACTCGAGATGATAATATGCTATCTGGTTTATCTTTATCATCGTGTACTGCTTTAGGTGACCTTACAGGTCGCTATTACACGTTGATAGAGCCCTTAGGATTCTTGCTTGATTGCCAGCAGTATGATGGCGATCATATACGTTGGAGCTGGGGTCTATAAGCACATCCTTAAAGTGGTCCCTAGTCATGGGAGTTTCGTGACTGGGCATCGATACTCCATTAGTAGACTAGTGTAAACATTCGAGACCCCGACGAAGGGCGGTGGCCGGTCTCACAAGCCATTGGTTTCAGTTGGTTCACCTAAGATGTATACAGGTGCTCATTAGGCTATGAGTACACCGGACAGGACTCGCTGGGAACATGCTAGTTGGTATTATACCTGACGTCAGATAGCAGTTCCCTAATGACATGTGTACAGGTTAGTTCATCGATCTGAGATCGTCATTTGTCTCGTGTGAGTTCCCACTGTGCTTTGATTACTACCCAAACACGGCTCAAAGAAGTCGTGCGAACATGTTTTAGTTGGGTACAGTCCCGAGCTACATGGAGGCAATGAGCGGATTGGCAGGGGTTTCGTCTCTCCCGGTATTGGGGGTGAGATCGCGCCGTGTCTAGGAGAGCTATTACACGAAGTCCTTAGCCAAGGCAGGAGATTTACTGGTAGGTATTCTAGTAGTATCTCAGGGTGTTCTGGGCTATACTCCGACACGACTTGTACCGCTTTTGAGGGTCTGACTTTTACCAACCCCCTAGGCCCGCCATGCGATGCTCATAGACGAATGGACCAGACTGTACGGATATTGTCACTGACAGGCTTAGTAGGGTGTCAGAATGAGTTCGCTCATCGACCTCCCTTTTGGTCAATACCTGGTAGCCCGTTACGTACAGCTAGTACCACTGACGTGCTAGTGGTTAAATCCACGGCCAAAGTATTGACGAGTCTTTAGGGTCCCCCACAGACAGTTTCTTAAGTTTCGGGCGAAACATTGTAGAGGTCGTATGATATATGGCAGGGTTCGATCATATACGTGCAGTAGTGCACGGATCATGATCAGACGGATCATACTAGTGGGCTTTGGTTTAAGCCGGATCCTAGTATTAGATTTGTTGGATTACTTTAGTCTCATCGCATTCGCATTCGGTCGGAATGCGGATGCAGGGATGTATATACAGGTGAGGGGTATCCTTGTGATCCGTCACGAGTTTACTTTAGATGTTGCAGTATCTTTTTATTGTTGCAAACATTTGGATTAATGTTTGCATATGGAAATTAAGAGCTAGAAATCATCATTTTGTGCATTTAATGTGGCATGTGCAAGGGTAGTGACTCATGGTCTCTTTTTATGTGCATATGTCACATTATTGTTTGATTTTTGTGTTGATATGATAAGAGGAGAGAGGAAGGGCGGCCATATGATGGTGGGTTAGCTCTTGTATTATAGGTTCTTGCTCTCATTCTTATCATAAAAACACAAAAAGGAAAAAGACTTCTTCTTCTTCTTCTTCCTCTAGCTCACAACCTCCATTGATGGCTTCATCTTCAACCTCCATCCATGCAATGGATGCAAGAGACAAAGTTGTTACAAACATTCTCTACTTTGCCTTGGACACGTCGGCTAGCGAACTTCGTGCCCGAGTTGCTTCGGATGAAGCGGGAGCCCGTAAAAAGACTCGAAGATGTAGTGCCCTTTCCGACGAGGAGATCGAGACCGGAGATGCCGCGAGGAGCTTGGGATGGTGGCCAAAGACCGAAGGACACGAATCGATCGGTATAGCCTTTCCAACCCTTCTCTTGTTTCTAGTTGTAGGTTAATGGTTCGATCCGGGTTTTAAGCATACGATAGCGCCGGTTTCTAGTTTGAAAAAGTTTTCGTTTCCGCATTTTGGCCTCGAACAGACGGCCGGGGTGCTACCGTAGTCTTACACAAAGAACTCCAGGGGTATCTTTTCTATTACGTAGAGGAACAAAAGGTTTTTGTTTCTCAGCATGCCCACTTCTTGGAAGCTGAATTTTTAGAAAATCAGAAGAGTGGGAGCGCAATAGAACTGGAAAAAATTCCAGAACCACAAGCTGAATTTTTAGAAAATCAGAAGAGTGGGAGTGCAATAGAACTGGAAAAAATTCCAGAAAGTTTGGTAGAACCAGAAGGTTCAGAAGAAAGGGACATCCCAGCGCCTATCCGCAGAAGTAGTAGGCAGTCTCATCCGCCTGAGAGATACTACGGTTTTCTCATAGATGGGGATCGAGGGGATTGCAACATTAATAATGATGACCCTACTAGCTTCCAGCAAGCCATTTAGAGCGGCGACTCGGTAAAATGGCTGGATGCAATGCGGACCGAAATGGAGTCCATGTACACCAACAAAGTATGGACTTTGGACATTGCTCCAGATGGGGTAAAACCCGTAGGCTGCAAATGGATCTTCAGAAAGAAGATTGGTGTAGATGGACAGGTTGAAACCTATAAAGCTAGACTTGTTGCAAAGGGTTGCCGTCAAAGACCTGGTTTGGACTATGATGAAACCTTTTCTCCAGTGGCTATGCTCAAATCCATTCGGGTCCTTCTTGCCATTGCTGCCTTCCACGATTATGAGATCTAGCAGATGGACGTAAAGACAGCTTTTCTAAATGGAAGTTTGGATGAATGCATCTTTATGGATCAGCCAGAGGGATTCAATCAGAGTGGGAGCAGCGGGAAAGTGTGCAAGTTGCTTAAATCCATTTATAAACGAAAGCAGGCATCGCGGAGTTGGAACATCTGTTTTGATGATACAGTCAAAGAATTCGACTTTATCAAAAATCCAGAAGAACCATGCATATATAGTAAGATTGTAGGGAGAACAGTAGTATTCCTCGTCTTGTACGTGGATGACATTCTCTTAATAGGAAATGATATTCCTATACTACAGTCAGTCAAAAGATTCTTGTCACAGAAGTTCTCCATGAAGGACCTGGGTGATGCCACCTACATTCTGGGGATCCAGATCTATCGTGATAAATCAATGAGGATGTTGGGACTTTCATAGTCCAGGTACATAGATGTAACATTTCAAAATAATAAAATATTATTTTCAGGAATTTTTATAATTTAATATTATCTTAATGAATATTTTAATATTTCGGTATAATTAAATACAAATAAATGGGGAAAATTTTGGAAAAATTATGGAAAATTCCAAAATACGGTATTTTATGGGATTAAGACATTTTTAAGTTTTTATGATTAATTATATGCTAATTTAGTGCTAATCGCGATTAAAAATCGCTAATCGGATTTTGGGGGTGGTTTGTGCAAAACATGCATATATCATTTTTCTACACTTGTGTTTTATTTTCTACCATGTTGATTGGGTTTACTATTTGAGTGAGAAAGGATTTAGAGGGAAAAGAAAACAAAAGAAAAAGAAAAGGGAATATGGTAGTAGGTATGGGTGAGAGAGAAAAGAGAAGGGTTAGTGTTGACTTAGCCATTTCCTTCACCATTTCTCTTCCTCCTCCTCTTCTCCTTCAGCTGCTGCCTCTCCCTCTTCTCCCTCCCCTCTTCAAGTCCCAAATCACCTCAAAAACATACTTAAAACCCCACTCCCTTTTCACAAAAAATGTGCACAAGCTCAAGATCTACACATTGGACCAAGAAAGCAAGGAATTTGGCCACTTAGGGGCAACTCAAGAATTTTCTTGAGTTGCCAAATAAGGTATTTACTGAACCATTAGATTATTTTTTGCATTACTTATACCCCTATGTTAAAATTGAGTCGATATCGGGTGATGTTGTGGACTTAAGGAAGACCTAGTTAGGGTTTGAGGGAATTGAGAGTTGTGTTGTTAAATTGAGATCAGTAGAGGCCACCCCAACACCCTAGTGCTTGAATTATGACCCAAAACAGAGACTTGAAACCCGGAATACGGATTTAGAAACCCCGACATCGGATAAATGTGTGATTTTTGAGGGTATTTTTGGAATCTGGAACAACCCGGGGTCATTAAAATTGATTTTGGGATTACTGGGAGTCGTGCAGGCACCTAGGAAGCTACCACAGAGACCGAGCCCCTAACTCCAACCCCAGACCGCAGATATATTCATTCTGGCCGTAATTTGTGGCCATATCAGGGAAATTGGGTCCCATATTTGGTTCATGGCTCTTTTTGCACTAAAATAGACCCCTCCTATATGCAGTTTTGGCTAATTGTCAGCTGGGGAAAATCTGGGAGCATTTTGGCGTGTTTTAGGCTATGTTTTCCGTATTTTAAAATGCACTTTCTTGATATTTAGATTTGTATTTGGTTGTCGGGTGTTCGTACATTGACAGCATGGATTGTTTGATTGATTTGCACGTTTAGGCCATAGGTTCCAACCTATGAGCACACTGTGCGCTGTATCGTTTTTCTGCCTCGATTTTAATACGTATTGCGGCTGTTTATTATTATAGGTACCCTCGTAAGGATTCCGAGGCGAAGAAGCGCGGCGTCATCGATTTCGGCGAGCGAAGACCAGGTGAGTAGATTATATCTACGGGGGAAATCGGGTGGATGGCGTATAGCACCCCCGCATTTCGATGTCTAGTATACTATATATACTATATATATATATATATATATATATATATATATATATATATATATGATAGCTTATTGAGTGACATGGAGATCATAGATGTGTTAGGTGTACTATGGATATTTAGGGTTAGAAGTGAACTAGTGTATTTTCCTAGTTGCGAACCCTGGCATTGGTTTACACCCACACGCACACACATGCTTATTGCTACACTTATATCATGATGATGAGGATAGTGTATGATACTGAAGATGAGTCGATTATTTTTAGGCATGGTGCCGTGAGATCGGCGATATGATGTGATTCGTAATTAGGATACGATATGAGATTTTAGCGGGCCTTTGGACGTGTGTTTTACACACGCGCTTATATTTGTTTAGATGGTATCGATTGTACTAGACATACCCCAGATCACATGATATGATGATAAGGATACCAGATATTGATGAGATGAATGTGATATTGACCCGTACCCAGCTATTGGGATGTCGTACGATGATTTCCCGTACGAGCTTTATATTGATGATAGATCCGCACTCATGACTCGAGGATATTATACGATGTAGATTGTATCGTATGTGATACTATTGAGGCGGGATCACTGACTATTATATTTATATACATATATCGACTCAGATGTAGGTGGTTTCCATACCCCTCCCGATTGACATGATAGTTGGATGTAGATTACTTAGTAGACATTAGACTATACCCGAGTCATACCATTTTTCAAAACTAACGGATCGGGATATTTTAAAGATAGGAAAAAGGGATTCTACGGATATTTTCAAATGACACATCTTTTCTTAAAAACCGTAGCCCCTTATTTTACCAAAAACCCTGATTCGTCTTATTTCAAATGGCAAAGCTGCATGATATATTTATTGAGGTAGATACTTCACTGTTGCGTTGACTATTTGATTCCGCATATTCATGCTATTTGCATTGCATTGCTTGTGTTTATTGATATATTACAATCAAGCTGCTAGGACACCAGCACCATTACCGATGATGCGTATGTACCACGTACACTTACTTGCCGGCTCACACACATCTTCATCGGTAATTGCCATGTCACTACACAGTAGTATTATTGCATCAGGATATGACCTTGTATGTGCATAGTATTATTCCATGCTGCATGATATACCGTTATACTTGCACTTCATTTATATGTCACATGCATCATGCTTTCTGATTATGCGCATTGAGATATGTTGTTTCCATGATATTTCTAGATTTGGAAACCGCGGGTATTTCAAAAGAGAATATGTAATCGTTTTAAAAACCCGGTTACCCTTGATATGATATTTCAGTGCGTCCACCATGTGTTTTCTCGGTGCTGAGAGCGACATGTGAAACCCGATTCGAGGAGGCGGATGAGGCCGATTGCGGCTACATGGTGGACCCGGTATGGTACCCCGGGGTGAGAACGGATTCGCTGTGTAGTAGACGGTGAGCCTGGCAGAGGGACTACTACCTACCGGTGATTGGCTGGACCTGGCGGTTATCCGGAGGATACTGACCAGAGTCGATAGATGGATATGGGCGTACTGCCGGGGCCGAGGGCCGATACCGCGGACAGAGCCCGTAGGCTGATCCGGACTGACGGAGCCCGATATATGAGGATTTACGTGCCGATGCTGGGCACAACTTTCATTATGTTTTCGAGTGTCGATGCTGGACACTCCGGTTCCATGATTTGATGTGTCGCGAGGGACACAAATGGTTTATATCCTCATTTTTCCATGCATCTGCTTTATGATATTTACATGCATGATGGTTATTGTCATTGGGTGACGAGTGGATGGGATCCACATACATACAGATTTGATTACATTCGATCATACCTCATATTTATGATATGCTATTACCTGAGATACTGGCATGAGCACTTGGCACTACACTTATGTATAGAGGTTACATTGCTAGTTTAGCATGCTTCAGACTTATTCATATGAGGTTTATTTATATACCTGATCGTATTAACCTAGGATGGGTCAAACATTCGATCTCTGCTTGTAGATATTTTCTATTCACGAGTTGGCAACTCACCCCCGTTGTGCCACAGTTCTTGCAGGTTTTGCCGTACAGGTTTCATTGCGGATTTTCTGGAACATTGCTTCCTTTACGGGTGACTTGCTTTGGTAGGTGGGTTCTTTTGCATCAGAACCACCATTGTACATGTATTACTCATTGTATCTAGAAATTCCATCAACCTAAACTTGTATATTGTTTCAGACTTAGAAATCGGTTATGTATTATTTCGACCTTAGAGTCGCGCGTAGCAGTATTATGGTTTTCATGTTGATTTTGAGTTTCTTTCTGAGTTTTGATCCTCGCCTTTCGGCGTTGTATATTATATTGCTTGCGTGGTTGTGACCGTCAATTGACGAAGATCTAGCTCCCGCTTGGGGATACCTTTTATCATTGCTTATATATTATCCTTGTTGTACCCTGTTTGGGGCCAGTTTTTACAAAGGAAACTCTGCCGAAATTTTCAGAAAAGACTATACATTTTAAAAATGCATATTCGGCTTAGTTATTTAAAAACCATGATTTAAAACATGTTTTCTTCATTCCTTTAAACTAGTTTTCTTTATTTACTCCCTAAAATGGTTTTAGATTTCTGGGCTTTTGGCATACTTGGATTAGATGGGGTCCTATAGACTTCATTCAAGTGCCAGTCACGGGCTATTTCGGGTCATGACAATATACACCATATTGAAAAGATTCATTATGAAAGATTCTAAGCGCGGTAACCTACCAGCTTGTCACGGAATCACCCTCTCCAAAGGGTTGTCTCCCAAGACTGATTTGGAAAGGGCTCAAATGTCGATTATACCCTACGCTTCTGCGGTAGGCTCTATAATGTATACGAAGTTTTGTACCAGACCAGATATAGCATACGAATTGAGCGTTGTAAGCTGGTATCAGTCCAACCCAGGAGAGAAAACACTGGATAGCAGTAAAGAACATTCTCAAGTACCTAAGGAGGACTAAGGAGATGTTCTTTGTGTATGGAGGAAAAGACCTCCAGATCGAGTCCTTTGTTGACTCCAGCTTCCAGAGTGACAAGGATGACTCCAACTCCATGTCGGGTTATTTCTTTACCCTTAATGGAGGGACGGTCTGTTGGAAAAGCTCCAAGCAGGACACCGTTGCTGACTCAAAGATGGAAGCAGAGTACATAGATGCTTCCGATGCCGTAAAAGAAGCTGTCTGGGTGAAGAAGTTCCTCACAGAACTTCAGGTAGTTCCTACCATTGTTGATTCAATACCTCTGTATTGTGACAACAATGACGCTATAGCTTTAGCGAAGGAACCCAGGTCCCATCAGAAGTCCAGACACATCTTAAGGCGGAATCACCTGATCAGGGAGATCATATATCGTCGGGAGATCGAGTGAAGAGAGTAGATATGAAGAATAACACTGCTGATCCATTCACAAAGGCCATTCTTCAGAAGCAGTTCGAGAGGCTATTCGAGATGATAGGTCTGCGATATGCCAGCACATGTTCCTAGTGCAAGTGGGAGATTGTTAGTGTATATGACCTAGAGGCCATTATTGTATCATACTGGATTGTATATTACTTAATGGAAGCTTGGGATATTCACAGTTGTATTGACAGTCTTGCTAAAAATGGTAGTATGCTACTTGGTTTGAATCTACTTTAATATGTGCATGTATTTCATTTAACATATCGCTTATACATATTAGTAGAGCCCTTAGGATCTTAGCTTGATTACCAGAGTTGTGATGGAAGTCACACTAGTGGGGCCTGGGTAGTCTACATGCACATCCTATACAGGTCCCTGGTAGTAGGATTATCGATACTCCAGAGTAGACTGGTGTATACGCTTCTCATCCCTGGTCGGGAGATGGTCTTTCCCACAGCCATCAGTATGTCGTACTGGAGATAGTATGCAGGTGCTCGTTGGGTTATGAGTACACTGGACATGACTCGTCGGGAACTGCAGGTTGGTATTATACCTGTCGTCAGATTGCAGTTCCCAGGTGACATAAGTACAGCTTAGTCCGTCGACTTGACACTGCTACTTCGCCTCGAGTGTGTTCCCACTGTACTTAGATCACTACCATACCACGGCTCAAAGGAGTCGTGCAAACAGGTAGTAGTTGGGTACAGTCCCGAAGCACTTGGAGGCAGTGGCGGTTAGACATGATTCGTCTCTCTCGGTATTGGGGGTTGATATCGCGCAGTGTTTGGAGAGCCATTACGCAAAGTCCCTGGCCAGGGAAAGCGAGATTTACTGGTAGGTGCTCCAGTAGTTTCTCAGGTGTAATGGGATACACTCCGACATGACTTATTCCGCTATTAGGCGTCTGACGTTTACCGCCCCCTAGGCCCGATATGCGATAGTCTTAGACGAACAGACCGGACTGTACGGAGATTGTCATATACAGGCTCAGTAGGAGTTCGGATGGGTTTACTCATCGATCTTCTTATCGACATCTACCTGGGGACCGTTACGTACAGCTAGTACCACTTGCGGCCTATGGTTAAACCCACTGCCAGCGTAGTGTCGAGTCTTTAGAGTCCCACATAGAGAGTTTCGCTACACCGGGCAAAAGGTGTAGAGGCCGTATGGTTTTACGGCAGGGCCGCGATCACTTACGTACACTTGTGCACGTACTATGATCGGGCAGATAATACTAGCAGGCTTTGGTTTAAGCCAGATTCTAGTATTATACAGATGGATTTATTCAGTTTCAGATTATCCGTGTTTTTCGGAAATACGGATGGGAGGGGCAGTCTCGTAATTTGTCGGGAAGCTTCTAGAAGGAGGTGACTCATTTGTGTTTATTTCTTTTTAGATTTAAACTAAATGAGGTGGAGGATGAGGAGTAGGTTTACATTAAATGATTCATGACTCATGAGGTGATTCAACATTTGAATTAAATGAAGCATCCTAGATATTATCTTGATTTGATCAAGAGAGATATTTGTATGCTTCATATTATTCAAGCATGATACATAATTCATTTCATTATCACAAAACACTCTCTCTCTCCTCAAGTCTTCATCTTCTTCATCAAACCCTAAAAGCTCTCTTGTGTTGAGAATCCTAGGGTTTAAATTGATTAAGTACTCCATCTAAATACTCTATACCCTCTAGGACTTCTAGGGTTTAAAGTAATGGTTTAGACACGATCCGTGTGCTCAAGTCCCGCGAACACGTGGGGTGTGTGACATGGACTTACGCTCACATATTCTCTCTCCTTCTTCCTCTCTCAAAACCGAAATGTCTCATGAGTTGAGAACCATGGGTTGTTGAGACCAAGCCACCAAAATCTTTCTCTACTCACTCTAGGGTTCTTAGTCTAGCACACCAAGCATCCTAGTTACTTCATTATAGAGGTTGGAGCTCAAGGTAGAGACCTTCGGGTGGATCTTCTTTGACGTGGAGAAGCCGGTGAGGAGGAACCATCCACTACAACTCTAAGGAGCTCACAACAAGGAGAAGAAGGACTTCAAGCTTAAAGTATAATCATCTAACATAGTAGTTAGAACTCCTAGTTAGTTTGTTAGTTAGTGTTTAGCAAAGATCCTAAAGGCTTGTTTATGATACCTTGCAAAGAAAAATTCGAGTTTTACCTATTCCGCCTCCCTGTTAACTACCGGGGTGAGTAACATAGACTTACAGGTATATGGCCTATAACAGATCGAGAAACTACTGATAACACTGTTCGGTAAATCTCAACAGCCCTGGCCAGGGACTTCCTGTTATAGCCAATCGAGCATAGCGCAACATCAACCCCCAATACCGGGAGAGACGAAACCCCTCCTATCGCTCATTGCCTCCATGTGCCTCGGGACTGTACCCAAAATCCACCTGTTTGCATGACTCAGTAGAGCTATGGTAGGATGGAGATCAAAGTACAGTGGGAGGACCCACAAGACTCTATGACGATCTCGGGTCTACAGACTAACTTGTACCAGTGTCACCTGAGAACTGCTATCCGACGATAGATATAATACCACATAGGAGTTCTCGGCGAGTCCGTTCAGTGTACCCAGTCTCCACTAAGCACCCGTATACAGTCTTTGGTATCACCACACCAATGGATATGGGATCATCCATCGCCCATCATATGGGTCAGGTAATGTATACGCTAGTCTACTCTGGAATATCGATGCCCCGTCTCGATACACCCACGACTAGGAACATTTCAAGGATATTCTTATAAACTACACATGTCCCACTAGTATGATCTGCATCATAATCCCAGTAGTCAAGCAAATATCCTAAGGGCTTTATCAACATGCACCAAATGAGTAATAAGCATGATCAAGTGAACATGTCAAGATAAGAACAACCAGATAGCATACTATCATGTCGAGCAAAAATGTCACATGAATATATATATACACATACCGATATATCCACTATCAAATAATGGCCTCTAGGGCATGCATATATCCAACAGTTTTGCTTGAACCAGGAAACTTCTATGTAGGACTCTAAAGACTCGTCAATACGCCAGCAGTAGGTGATGATCACATCAGTCACCCACAAGCCGTCAGCGGTATTAGCTGGACGTAACGGCTACCCAGGTATTAAGCAAATAGAATATCAACAAGCAAGCTTGTCCAAACTCCTATGAAGCCTATAGGTAACACTTACGGCACAGTCTGGTCTCTTCGTCTAATATGCCGCATATCGAATCTGGGGGTGGAATCGTCAGACCCTAATAACTTGATAAGTCATGCCGATGTGTGACCTATAACGGTATGAGAAACAAATGATACACTAACCAGTAAATCAAAACAACAACCCTGGCCAGGGACTTCCTGTTATAGCTAATCGAGCATAGCGCAACATCAACTCCCTATACCGAGAGAGACGAAACCCCTCCTATCGCTCACTGCCTCCATGTGTCTCGGAACTGTACCCAAAATCCACTTGTTTGCAAGAATCCTTTGAGCCGTGGTAGGGAGGAAATCAATGTACAATGGGAACCACACAAGTTTCTAGGACGATCTCGGGTCCACAGACTAGCCTGTACCTATGTCACCAGAGAACTGCTATCTGACGATAGGTATAGTACCATCTAAGAGTTCTCGGTAAGTCATGTTCGGTGTACCCATTCTCTAATGAGCACCTTTGTACAATCTTTGATGTCAAACACCAATGGATATGGGATCAACCATCGCCCTATACAGGGTCAAGAAACGTATACACTAGTCTACTCTGGAATATCGATGCCCTGTCTCGATATTCCCTCGACTAGGAACAATTGAAGGATGTGCTTGTGGACTACCCAGGTCCCAGTAGTATGATCCGCATCATAGTCCTGGTAGTCAAGCCAACACTAAGGGCTTTATCAACATGTATATGAGAGACAGTATAATAATACCAGTGATCATGTAAAGATAAAGGAAACATGATAGCATACTATCATGTCGAGCAAGTCCTCCATATATATGTCCAAGCATCCACTATATCATACAATAATGGCCTCTAGGGAATACATATCACTAACACAACCGAGTTACGGTGCGGAATAGGTATCCTTTACCTCGTATCGACGATTTGTTCGATCAGCTCCAGGGAGCGGGATACATTTCCAAGAATGATTTGAGGTCAGGTTATCATCAGTTACGGGTCCGGAATGATAACATTCCGAAGACTGCTTTTCGTATGCGCTATGGGCATTATGAGTTCTTGGTGATGTCATTCGGGCTCACCAATGCCCCAGCAGCATTCATGGATTTGATGAACAGGATCTTCAGGCCGTTCCTCGACCAGTTTATTATTGTATTCATTGATGACATTCTGGTCTAGTCCAGGAGTCGAGAGGAGAATGAGCAGCACTTGAGGATTACTTTGCAGACATTGAGAGAGCACCAGCTGTTTGCTAAATTCTCGAAGTGTGCTTTCTGTCTTGACAGTGTTGACTTCTTGGGTCATGGGATAACGAGAGACAGTATACGTGTGGACCCGAAGAAGATCGAGGTCGTACAGCTTTGTCCCAGACCTGTTTCAGTGACAGAGGTCCGCAGCTTCTTGGGCTTACCCGGTTATTACCAGTGTTTCGTGCAGAAATTCTCTAGTATCGCTGCATCGTTGACCGGATTGACCCGGAAGGGAGTTTCTTTTCTTTGGACTGAGGCATGCGAGCAAAGATTTCAGCAGTTGAAGACTCGTTTGATGACTGCACCAGTTCTATCTTTGCCTTCAGGATCAGGCGGCTATGTTGTTTATTGTGATGCTTCCCGAGTGAGTCTAGGTTGTGTGTTAATGCAGCATGGAAAATGCATGTATGTCTTAGCACCTCTATTTATGTTTAAACATCAATATGTGAAGAATTTTTAAAAATTAGAGAGCTAAAGCATACTACTCACGAATCGAACTAGAGATTAGGGTTACCATCAAAACTAAAGAGTGTATAAACCTAAGTGAAAGAGACCTACAACCTTTGTAGACCACTCCTTCTCTTCAATGGATCCGTGTAGAAGTCCTTCGGCTCCTCTTGGCTCCACCTGAAGTTTGGAACAACTCTGCTTGAAATCGTCGATGTCCATGATGATCCACCGCGGAGTATCTTGCACTCAAACTCTTGCTTCACTAAACTAAGAAGAAGTGAAGCTAACAACCTATACAAGTTTGCTAAACTAATATAGATTGATGAAGTAGGATTTTTCTTACTAAAATACGTTTCTTTTTCTTTCTCTTTTTCTATTCTAGAAAAGGGTTGAGAGCTTAGAGGAAGAAGATGAACAAAAGCTTAGCTTAAGAAAGATAATGATCCCTTGGAAAAATATCTTAGTTATTTAAGATGTGAGTGGAGATTAAAATATTGAGCCATGGTTTGAGATATGTTTAGATGAGTGTAGAAACCATGACTCACTATTTAACAATTTCCATTTTCTTTTAAATCATAAATATCCAATATATTTCCCATGTCATTCTTGCATAGCCATGTTCCATATATCATCCACCATGACACACACACACACACACATATATAAATACAAATATATATATATATATATATATATATATATATATATATTATATATGAACACTTAAAGAAAGGAATTATAAATGAGCAATTAGTCATTTTATTAAATCAACACTTGATTTGCTAATCCGGTCATATAACATATAATCCGACTAATAAAAACCGCTAGATTAAAATATGGTATCATATACTCGTATTTAATCAAGCTCCCCCACATATCTCCATATGTGCCCAATTTGTTTCGCTTGAGCACGGAAACCTCTATGTGGGACTCTTTAGACTGGTCAATACGCTAGCAGTAGGAAATGATTTTATCTGATACCCACAAGCCGTCAGCGGTACTAGCTGGACGTAACGGCTACCCAGGTATTGTACGAACAGAAGAACAGCAAGTAAACTTGCTCAAACTCCTGTAGAGCCAACAAGCAACACTTATCGTACAGTCCCGTCTCTTCGTCTGATATGTTGCATATTGAGTCTGGGGTTGGAATCGTCAAGCCCTAATAACTCAATAAGTCATGCCGATGTGTGGCCTATAATAAATTGAGAAACAACTGATCACACTTATCAGTAAATCTAATCATTCCTGGCTAGGGACTTGCGGGCATAGCCAATCGCGCATAGTACAACATCAACCCCCAATACCGGGAGAGACGAAACCCCTCCTATCGCTCACTGCCTCCATGTGTCTCGGGGCTGTACCCAAAATCCACCTGTTTGCGCGACTCAATAGAGCCGTGGTAGGGTGGAAATAAAAGTATAGTGGGAAACACACAAGACTCCATGACGATCTCGGGTCTACAGACTAACCTGTACAAGTGTCACCAGAGAACTGCTATTCGACGATAGGTATATTACCTTATAGGAGTTCTCGACGAGTCCATTCAGTGTACTCAATCTCTAATGAGCACCTGTAAACAATATTTGATGTCAAACACCAATGAATATGGGATCATCCATTGCCCCTATACCGGGTCAAGAAACGTATACACTAGTCTACTTTGGAATATTGATGGCATTTCTCGATACTCCCTCGATTAGGAACAATTAAGGATGTGCTTGTAGACTATACATGCCCTACTAGTATGATCTGCATCATAGTCATGGTAGTCAAGCTGATATCCTAAGGGCTTTATCAAAATGTATCAAATAGACAGTAAACATAATCAAGTGAACATGTTAAAATAAAGAGCAACTAGATAGCATACTATCATGTTGAGCAAGAATATCCTCTCTATATATACATGTCCAAGCATCCAATATACAAATAATGGCCTCTAGGGAATACATATATCCAACAATCTCCCACTTGCACTAAGGCCAATTATTGGTGTATCCCATACCCAACATCTCAAAAAGTCGCTCATGTTGCGCCTGTGGAAGGGCCTTAGTGAGTGGATCAACGGTGTTATTCTTTGTGTATACTTTCCGAATCTCGATCTCGCAGGGAATACATATATCCAACAATCTCCCACTTGCACTAAGGCCAATTATTGGTGTATCTCATACCCAACATCTCAAAAAGTCGCTCATGTTGCGCCTGTGGAAGAGCCTTAGTGAGTGGATCAACGGTGTTATTCTTTGTGTATACTCTCCGAATCTCGATCTCACGGCGATCAACTATCTCCCGGATCAAATGATATCGCCTCCGGATATGTCTGGATCTTTGATGGTGTAGGGTTCCCTAGGCGGCCGCTGGGTTTCGGGAGGCATCGTCCATTCCAATTTCAAATTTTTGTCGTACTAAAGAACCCTAACCCTAGAATCTTAACTAGAGATTTAGACGAACTAGCAATGCAAACAACTTTACATCTAAGTGAATGAGGAATACAACCTTTGTAGACCGGTCCTTCACTTCTAAAGCTCCGTGTAGTAGTCCCTTCGCTCCAAGTAGTGAACACCCGAACTCTAGTAATGGTTCACATGAAGAAATGAACAAGCTTGCTCGAAGTCTTCGAGGCCGAAGATGATCTACGTCGATGAGACTCAAGCTCATGCTACCTCTTCACTCATGGTAGTTTAGTGAAGCAAACACCCTAAACTAAAAGGCTAATATAGTAGAGGATGATGAAGTAGGAATTGGGCTCACTTTAGATTTATTTTTCTCACAATATTTCCTCACTTTTAGAAAAGCTAGCAAGCTTTCTCATGAGGAAGAAGAAGATGAAGTGGAGATGAGAATGAAACTCATGAGGTAAGAATAGCAACCATGGATGAGTTAGTGTCATACACTAACTCATGTATAGAATAAACCATGGCTAACAATAATGGTTAGGTTAATAAATATCTACAAGTAAAACAAAATTAGTAGACTTGGTCAATGGTTCCACCAGCTTCTATAAGCTTCAACCATGTGACTTAATTCTAACCAATTTGATTTACTTTAAATAAAAAAACCTTATCATTATTTTAAGCATGGTGTGAGTCTCATACACCCATGTAGCAAGTGGCATCAAGCATGACACAAATTCATGTACATTAATATATATCACATATATACTATATACACACTAGTGAGAAAAAGAAATGTTTAAGTGAGCTAATATTAGTTAATGTAAATTAATATATGACATATATAATTATATATTAAATCATCAAATCAACACTTGATTTAATAATCCGGCTATAACACATACAACCGACTAATATCAAATGTAACAACCTATCGAATCAACACTTGATCCGATAACCCGGCTATATCATATATAACCGGCCGATATCACATATCGCGAGAATAGAATGCGGTATCACATACGCGCATTAATCTCGGTCCTGCAAATATTACATACGTGCTCCTACTTCGTTTCGCATGAACCAGTAAACCTCTGTGTAGGACTCTAAAGACTCGTCAATACGCCGGCAGTAGGTGGTGATCATATCAGTCAAACACGACCCGCAAGCGGTCAGTTAAACGTAACGGCCACCCGGGTATTGAGCGATCAGACGATCTACAAGCAAGCCTGCTCATACTTCCGTGAATCAAATCAGTAACACTACCGTAAAGTCCGGTCTCTTCATCAGATATGTCACATATCGCAGCCTGGGGGTGGTATAACGTCAGACCCCAATAGCCTGATAAGTCATGCCGATGCAAGGTCCATAACGGTTCGAGAAACTACTGATAACACATACCAGTAAATCTCAGCAACCCTGGCCAGGGATTTACTGTTATGGCCAATCGAGCATAGCACAACATCAACTCCCACTACCGGGAGAGACGAATCCCCTCCTATCACTCATTGCCTCCATGTGACTCGGGGCTGTAACCAAAAACCACCGTTTTGCACGATCTCTTGAACATGGTGAGGTGGAAATCAAAACACAGTGGGAATCACAAAAGGCTCTATGATGATCTCGCGTCGACAGACTAACCTGTACCAGTGTCACCAGAGAACTGCTATCTGACGATAGGTATAATACCAGCTAGGAGTTCTCGGCGAGTTCGTTCAGTGTACCCAGTCTCCACCGAGCACCTGTTTACCTTCTCTGATGTCAAACACCAAAGAATATGGGATCATCCATTGCCCATCATATGGGTCAAGAAGCGCATATGCTAGTATACTCTGGAGTATCGATGCCCTGTCTCGCTACTCCCACGACTAGGAACAATTGAAGGATGTACTTACCGACTACCTCAGCCCCACTAGTATGATCTGCATCATAATCCTGGTAGTCAAGTACTCATCCTAAGGGCTTTATCAACATGTAATAGAGAGACAATAAGTGTACATGTTAAGATAAAGAGCAACCAGATAGCATACTATCATGTCGAACAAGAAAGTCCTCCCTATATATGTCCAAGCATCCACTACAATATACATCACATGTACAGTAATGGCCTCTAGGGCATACATATAACTAACAATCTCCCACTTCCACTAAGGCCATTTGTTGCAGTATGTCATACTTAACATCCTATAGAAGTCTCTCTAGGGAAAGGCCTTTGTGAGTGGATCCGCCGTGTTATCCTTCACGTCAACTCTCCTAACCACGATCCCTTGGAGATCAACCATCTCCCTGATCAGGTGATACTTGCCTCAAAATATGTCTGGATCGCTGATGGGACAGATGTTTCTAGGCCAAAAACACAACTCCATTGTTGTCACAATAACAATTATTGGACGCTCAATGGTAGGAACCATGTTCATCTCATGAACAAGAATTGCCCAGACAACCACTTTGGCAGCATCGTTGGTAGAGATGTATTTATAGGGTTCCTAGGCACACTAATGAGGTCTCACAAGTGATCAAACATGGCTAATTCAAAATTTTCCATGTGCCTACAAACCCTAATACGGATCGTTAACTAGATTTATAGGTGATGCGATGCAAGTAAACAACTTTAACTTAAAGGAAAGAAGCTACAACCTTTGTAGATCCGGTCCTCCACCTCCTAGGCTCCGTGATGACGTCCCTCCGCTGTCCAAATCGAATCCATGACTCTAGCATCGGCTTCATCGGAGAAATGGGCGGGCTAGGTCGTCGACTTCGATGCCGAAGATGATCTACGTCGAGGCAACTCAAGATCAAGCTCCAACTTCACCAAGTCATGAAACTTGTGAAGAAAACACCCTATACTACTTGGCAAGAGGTAGAGGATGAAGAAATAGGAGGTGGGTTCACTTTAGAATTGGATTTCTCACTCTTTTTCTCAAGTTGCCATTGATGGAGGCAAGCTTTTTCTTCTTGTTGAAGATGAAGAAGATGAAGAAAGAATATGATAAGTATATCTCAAAAAGGAAAATAATATGAATACTTATCATATACCAACCATAGTTAGGTGTAGAGAATAAACTATGGTTAGTTTGAATGGTTAGGGTTAAGTATGAAGACAAAATGGTCACTTAGTCAAAGCTTCATGAAGCTTCAACAACAAACAAAGAAAGCCGCCATTTTCTCTTTATCATTTCAAAAAGAATAATAAATAAATAAATAGATAATAAAATGAAAACCCTAACCATTACACAACCATGGTTTAATCTTTACACAAACCCAAGTGAGCATGTATCATCAAACATGATACAATCTTGTGCACAAAAGTATATCACATATACAACTAGTGTACATCAAGTGAGAAAATCCATTTAAAGTGAACAAATACTAGTTAATGCAAAGTAATATATCAAATATATAATTATACATTAAATCATTAAATCAACACTTTATTCAATGATCCGGTCATGTCGTATATAACCGACTAGTATCCAACGTATCGACTTATCGAATCAATCTTCGATTCGATAACTAGGTTATATCGCATACAACCAATCGATACATTCATCGCGAGAATGGAATACAGTATCACATACACGCATTATTCTCGGTCTCGCACATATCTCATATGCGCTCCTATTTCGTTTCGCTTGAGCCAGGAAACCTCTGTGTAGGACTCTAAAGACTCGTCAATACGCCGGCAGCAGGTGATGATCATATCAAACACCCACAAGCCGCAAGCGGTCTGCTAAACGTAACGGCCACCCGGGTATTGAGCGATCAGAAGATCGATGAGAAAGCCCGCTCACACTCCTGTGAATCCAACCAGTAACACTTACCGTACAGTCCGGTCTGTTCGTCTGATATGTCGCATATCTCGCCTAGGGGTGGTAAACGTCAGACCCCAATAGCTTGATAAGTCATGCCGACGTGAGGTCCATAACATTCGTGAAACTACTGATAACTCTTACCAGTATATCACTGCAACCCTGGCCAGGGATTTCCTGTTATGGCAAGTCGAGCATAGCGCAACATCCACCCCCAATACCGGGAGGGATGAATCACCTCCTATCGCTCATTGCCTCCATGTGAATCGGGACTGTACCCAAAAACCACCTGTTTGCATGACTCAGTAGAGCCGTGGTAGGGTGGAAATCAAAGCACAGTGGGAGACACACAAGGCTCTATGACGATCTCGGGTCAACAGACTAAGCTGTACCAGTGTCACCAGAGAACTGCCATCTGACGTGAGGTATAATACCATCTGGGAATTCTCGGCGAGTCCGTTCAGTGTACCCAGTCTCCACTGAGCACCCGCATACCATCTCTGATGTCAAACACCAATGGATATGGGATCATCCATCGCCCATCACATGGGTCGAGAAGATATACGCTAGTCTACTCTGGAATATCGATGCCCCGTCTCGATATTCCCACGACTAGGAACATTGAAGGATGTACTCATGGACTACCCAGGCCCCACTAGTATGATCTGCATCATAGTCCTAGAAGTTGAGTACACATCCTAAGGGCTTAATCAACATGTAATCAGAGATACAGAAATTATACATGTTAAGATAAAGAACAACCAGATAGCGTACTATCATGTCGAGCAAGAAAGTCCTACCTATATATGTCCCAGCATCCACTACAATATACATCCAATGTACAGTAATGGCCTCTAGGGCATACATATAACTAACAATCTCCCACTTGCACTAGGGCCATCTGTAGCAGTGGTTGTAGTATCTAATACTCAACCATCTCCTAAAAGTCTCTCTTTTGGAAAAGGCCTTCGTAAGTGGATCCGCCGTGTTGTCCTCTGAGTCTACTCTCCTAACCTCGATCACCCTGGAGATTATCTATCTCCATGATCAGGTGATGCTGCCTCAGAATATGTCTGGGTCACTGATGGGACCAGGGTTCCAGGGCCAAAGCCACACTTCCATTGTCATACAATGGCAGGAACCTAGTTCATCTCATGAACCAATATACACCCAAATTGCCTCTTTGGTAGTATCTTTAATAGCGATGTTACCAGCCTTTATCGTCTAGTTTGCCACGGTATCTAGCTTGGAACTCTTCCAACATACCGTCCCTTTACCGAGGGTAAAGACAATGCCTGCGACTGACATTCAGTCGTGCTTATCAGTGTGGAACTTTTTCCAGTGATTCTCCCCAGGATCGATTGATACAATATCACTATACCTAGTGAGAACCCTAACATCCCTTTAGATCTATCTCATAGATCCAAATCTCAGGATTTAGGAGATATCATCTTTATCCTATTGGAGAATCCATGTGATTAGAGGAGATCGACTGATCGTAGTGTAGGAAACTCTTTTCCTAACAAGAGTATGTTGTCCACGTACAATACGAGGATGACCACTTTACTCTCTACTACCGTTTTGTATATACAAGGTTCATCTACCATTTTGATGAAGTCAAAAACTTTGACTACCACATCAAAACAAATGTTCCAACTCCGCGATGCCTGCTTTATTCTGTAATGCAACTTGCACACGTTTCCGCTGCTCCCACTGTTTACGTAGCCCTCTGGCTGTGTTCTTATAGACGTTCTCTTCTAAATCAGTATTTAGAAAAGTAGTCATGGCACCCAACCACCAGATATCGTAGTCATGGTGTGTAGCAATGGCAAGTAGGATCTGGATGGACTTAAGCATAGGCACTGGAAAAGGTTTCATCATTATCCATGCCTGTTCGATGACGAAAAACTTTAACAAGTCTAACTTTGAAAGTCTCAACTTTTCCATCTACATCAAGTAATCTTCTCAAGATATACTTGCTCCTAATGGGGATTTAATCCTGCAGATATAGCAGCTAAAGTCCATACTTTGCTGGTGTACATGGATTCCATCTCAGATCGCTAAGCATCCAGCCATTCTTACAGAGTCCCTACTCTTGATGACCTGCTCGAAACTAGTTGGGTCATCATCTCATGATGCATTCCTCGCTCCCACTGTCATCGAGAAACCGAGGTATCTCTCAGGCAGGTGAGGAACCTTACTAGATCGGCGGAGAGGCTGAGGTTCGTCGGGAACTATTGAATCCTTTGGTTCTATCAAATCATCAGCTGCAGTTTTGTATAGATGGAACTTTCCAGTTCTACAAAACTGACCTTGCCTCGATCTTGTCCGGATTTTGCTTTTGACATAGGCCGGACAATCCCAAATCTTAACTTGCTTAAGAGATGGGTTCTTCCCATACCATATCTCATATGGAGTGGTAAGCACTGATTTGATTCGAACCTAATTCAATAGGTATGCAGCTTCTCAAGTGCACAATCTCAAAAGGAAATAGGTAACTCAGTAATACTCATCATAGAGCACACTATATCTAATATTGTGCGATTGCTCCGCCCCGATACACCGTTGTGCTGTGGTGTATTCAAAGGAGTAATACTGAGAGAGAATCTTATTTTCCTTTAGAATAGTCCAAGGATTCCATGCACAAGTATTCTCCTCCCTGATCTTATCATAGGACATAATACTTATACCCATATTTTGGTTCTCTACTTCCAACTTATATTCTGTGAATACCTCAAAAGCTTCGGACTTATGTTTCAACAGGAACATATGACTGAATCTTGAGAGATTATCAGAGAATATAATGAAGTACAAAGAACCGGTCCTGGCATGTGTAGACAGGAGACCTTACATACATCATCATGTATCAGTCCCAAGAGTTCATTAACTCTTTCTCTGTTTCCTGTAAACGGAGCTATGGTCATCTAATCTTTGTGACATGACTGGTAAGTTTCACAAGATGTAAATTCAAACTGATTTAAGTATGCATCTAAAATGTAACTTCAGCCAGTCGGGTCGCATTGATGTGACCTAGTCAACAATGCCTCAAGAAAGATTCGTTCATTTCTGAACTCCTCTTCTTGTGTGTGTTCTGTATACTAGGAACTGTAGTTTGATTTAGAACGTCAATGCTTTTAGATAACGTGCCTGAACCGATCAACTTTTGATATAGGAAATGTTCAAAACATTATCCATCAATACAAAATTTTATCATTTCTTTACTAATAAAGAGACTGATATGATTTTGTATATCAGGTTCGGTATCTAACAGCATTTGTTCAGAATCAATGTATTGGTCATACAGGGTGACAGTGACTAACAGACTTGGCTGCAACACTTGCCCCGTTTTCTGTCTCATGAAACTTATCACCCGTTCTCAGTTTTTCTACCTTTTTGTAGCCCTATGTAACAGATTACATATCTGGGATCCAGATCCTGTATCAAATACCCAGGATGCAGAGGATACTGAGAAACAGTTCTTTGTAATGAACACACCCGAAGGAGATGCATCATATGCACTTTCTTCGTTTGGGCGGCATAGGAATTCTGGTATTCCCCTATTTCCTGCTCTGTCTTATAACAATTATAAGTTGGAGCGGGACCAACGTTCCCCAGCTCAGTATAACAAGCGGGTTCAGTCAATACATCTATATTATTATCTTGATTAAGGCGTGATATGGTCGCTACCTGGAGAGAGAGAGAAGAAAACACTCTGCGTGCGCTCTTGCAAGATTAGATTGGTTATTTATTTTATCTAATTTGGATGGCTCCCACTGTTTTTATCAAATCTTCCTTCAAACCTTAAAAGGAAAGACTAGCCGGGATTAATTACACTCTACAAGTTCATCAATCTTTCAGCCAGGCCAGTGTCGGTACTTTGAGGGAGGTTCCCCGTGCTTTCGCACGGACCTAATTACAGTAAACCTCGTTTTCCCAGAGGCGTAACCCCGTTGACACCTTTCTAGACACCTACTTGATCGGCTAATTGCAAAGTGCAAAACTCTCCTAGGAGTAACAATTACTCGCAGTGGGTATCGGGATCCAACTATCATATAGAAGGTATGCAATCTCATTGCAAATTTCAACACTTGAAACTCCTGATAAAGGTTTTTACCCCTAGCACTTATGACCTTAACTATGGTCAACAAATCATAAGCACTATTCAAGTTCTACCCGTCATTTCGTGATCAATTAGACCCACCCACATGACCCTTAACTAAGGTCAACAAAGTCACGCGACTGTCCTAACTAATCGCATCTTATGCGGTGTAGGAAGACATCACTTAGCTACCGTACACTGTGCCTTAACTAAGGTCAACAAACACAGCACGAATACTAAGTACTCTACTTCCTAAAATGACGGAGGGTTGCGAATGGTTTTTGTGAAAACCTTTAACGCTTTGAACTTGATCTCGTTGCGGAATCAAATGGTTTTAAAATGGAATGTTTTTGAAGCTTTTCTAGTTTTGCTAAAGGGGTCACTCCCGGTGAAGGGATCGTCGGCCCTTTCCTCGTCGAATGAGGTGCGGGATATATCTTATATATCATTGTGCAAAGCAGAAACTATAGAAGCAATCAAAAGACAAATCGAGTGTGTAGCCTCTGCCAGTTATTGCTAAAGGAGTCACTCCCGGTGAAGGGATCTCGGTCCTTTCCTCATCGAATAAGGTGCAGGATGTTCTATAATGAACACCGCGATGCAAAGCAAGAACTGTAGCTACCTGTTTTATTTTTGAAATTCGATTCCACAACATCAATTAGGTTTATTTTCTTTCATTAATCTCATTAATGAATATCCCATCATTTAAGTCCACCTAAACATCACAGATAAATATAACGTACGCTTATGCCATCCGCATTCACCTCGATGTCCCGTCTGCACCGTTAGGTTAGGTAACTAACGCCAGAACGAGGCAGGGCTAGAGTGGGTGTAAAACATAAGCAACGTCTATATAATATATCATATATACTATATACTATATCTATCTGAACAAATCACATGATTACATCACAGATAACGCAGCAGAAAATATCATATGAAATATTGGATATACTAGGACGTCCGTGTTTTCAATACGAGCCAGTATAAAACACGGATTCCACGGTCGTGATGAATAGCCAATCCCACACCCCTAGACCCCTACGAGAGCGGCAAGCAACCCTACCAATTCTAGGGTTAGGAGACCCGGACTCGACTCCTCGAGTTGGTCTCCCACTGGACCCCAGAACCCGGTTACTTGTGCTCCCCTCCTTGGGTCTATCCTAATGCGGAAAAGTAAATAATATACAAATGGTGACAACATCCGCAACCTGGAAGTGCCCCAATAAAAGAATATTACATACAAGTTTTTACATGAATGAAAATGAAATACACTCATCTCACATAAAAAGAACCCCGACTATTCAAACACGACGATCCAATATAACATATCCAGTAACACATAACATCACATGTCATCAACGTAAGTAAATATGCGCATCCCAATTGTCGTTGACATATAGCAATGAAACCGGCGATATCACATATTACACTTACGGTCACAGAAAAGAAAGTGTAAAACTACAACAGTTGAAATCCGCAAACTCTTTAGACATCGCATGCCTAATCAAATGAAATACTTAGACATCGCATGCCTAACAATTATAAACCCCGCATTTTAGTCTCATTATCGAAAACACTTTTCAATATCAAGTCGGGCAATTCAACAAGATTCCCGACATCCTGATCGAATGCTCGTCGCAAACTTTATTAGGCAGCTGCACCCCCGACACCGTCGACGAAGTGCACCAAGGTGGAACACCGCTGCCGCGAGCACCCGAATGGATGCTTTCGGCGACGGGGTTCTCCTTCAGTCACTTGGTCGGGGCTATGGGGCGAGGCTGTCTATTAAGTTTACCCGGCGAGTATCCGCGTACGCTACGTGATTGCGACGGACTTTTGATCTCATCAAAATTCCGTGGCAACCGATCAAGTGAGACTAAACCGCTAAATTTATAACATTCATTCAGTTATCTCATAACTTCTTGTGAATTCCAATTGTTGTATCACATTCCGGATAAACAGAAAATGTTAAACTTTCCGATCGAACATTCGAACACCCAAGTTTTCCCGAAACAGCTCAACACATGAAATACGTCTAACAACATTCAGTTCGTGCCTCAGTACCAACGGTCCAGCCGTAGAAGGGTCAAGCCAACGCCTCACATGTGGCACGCCGTAATGCCCCAAACCCTAAGGTTTAAAGGGCAGTTCAAGACGGTCACATAATCGAGTTAAGGTTTGTTGTCTTCTAGAGGGACCATCGCATTACTTGCACTACTTAGAACGTCATTAAACTACGGAAAAGTCCAACAATTGGAAATTTCCCGGCAGGAAAAAAAGTGGGTATTTATATCCGGTCGAACATTTTAACATATTCTAAAATTACCCGGAAAAACACACTGACAAAGTTAGACAATCCGATCGAAACACCGAGTCCCCAATACAACCCAGAAAACTCAACTCTTGAGTAATATTTAAAAAATCCTAGAAAATCCAGAACCAAAGCATAAGAATTAATATGCAAAATTTATTGGCCAATGTGACCAAACGGCCGCGGAACAGCCGCAGAAGCCATGCTTCTGCCGCTGTTCCGTGGCGGTTTAGATGATTCAGGGGCTCGTTTTGTACCATAATTCTTAGATCTTCCTGCTGAATTTTTTAAGAATTTTTAATCTGGAAAAAACCCAGTTTTTGAAAAAAGTCCAGAGAGCAAATTTGTGTTAGGGTTTCGGTTCGATCGGACTTCTAACTCCGTCTACGCATCGCCTAAGGCTCTAGCTAGGCTCTGATACCACTGTAGGGTTCCTAGGCACACTAATGAGGTCTCACAAGTGATCAAACATGGCTAATTCAAAATTTTCCATGTGCCTACAAACCCTAATACGGATCGTTAACTAGATTTATAGGTGATGCGATGCAAGTAAACAACTTTAACTTAAAGGAAAGAAGCTACAACCTTTGTAGATCCGGTCCTCCACCTCCTAGGCTCCGTGATGACGTCCTTCCGCTGTCCAAATCGAATCCATGACTCTAGCATCGGCTTCATCGGAGAAATGGGCGGGCTAGGTCGTCGACTTCGATGCCGAAGATGATCTACGTCGAGGCAACTCAAGATCAAGCTCCAACTTCACCAAGTCATGAAACATGTGAAGAAAACACCCTATACTACTTGGCAAGAGGTAGAGGATGAAGAAATAGGAGGTGGGTTCACTTTAGAATTGGATTTCTCACTCTTTTTCTCAAGTTTCCATTGATGGAGGCAAGCTTTTTCTTCTTGTTGAAGATGAAGAAGATAAAGAAAGAATATGATAAGTATATCTCAAAAAGGAAAATAATATGAATACACAACCATAGTTTGGTGTAGAGAATAAACTATGGTTAGTTTGAATGGTTAGGGTTAAGCATGAAGACAAAATGGTCACTGAGTCAAAGCTTCATGAAGCTTCAACAACAAACAAAGAAAGCCACCATTTTCTCTTTATCATTTCAAAAAGAATAATAAATAAATAAATAGATAATAAAATGAAAACCCTAACCATTACACAACCATGGTTTAATCTTTACACAAACCCAAGTGAGCATGTATCATCAAACATGATACAATCTTGTGCACAAAAGTATATCACATATACAACTTGTGTACATCAAGTGAGAAAATCCATTTAAAGTGAACAAATACTAGTTAATGCAAAGTAATATATCAAATATATAATTATACATTAAATCATTAAATCAACACTCGATTCAATGATCCGGTCATGTCGTATATAACCGACTAGTATCCAATGTATCGACTTATCGAATCAATCTTCGATTCGATAACTAGGTTATATCGCATACAACCAATCGATACATTCATCGTGAGATTGGAATACGGTATCACATACACGCATTATTCTCGGTCCCGCACATATCTCATATGCGCTCCTATTTCGTTTCGCTTGAGCCAGGAAACCTCTGTGTAGGACTCTAAAGACTCGTCAATACGCTGGCAGCAGGTGATGATCATATCAAACACCCACAAGCCGCAAGCGGTCTGCTAAACGTAACGGCCACCCGGGTATTGAGCGATCAGAAGATCGACGAGCAAGCCCGCTCACACTCCTGTGAATCCAACCAGTAAAACTTACCGTACAGTCCGGTCTGTTCGTCTGATATGTCGCATATCTCGCCTAGGGGTGGTAAACGTCAGACCCCAATAGCTTGATAAGTCATGCCGACGTGAGGTCCATAACATTCGTGAAACTACTGATAACTCTTACCAGTATATCACTGCAACCCTGGCCAGGGATTTCCTGTTATGGCCAGTCGAGCATAGCGCAACATCCACCCCCAATACCGGGAGAGACGAATCCCCTCCTATCGCTCATTGCCTCCATGTGAATCGGGACTGTACCCAAAAACCACCTGTTTGCATGACTCAGTAGAGCCGTGGTAGGGTGGAAATCAAAGCACAGTGGGAGACACACAAGACTCTATGACGATCTTGGGTCAACAGACTAAGCTGTACCAGTGTCACCAGAGAACTGCCATCTGACGTGAGGTATAATACCATCTGGGAATTCTCGGCGAGTCCGTTCAGTGTACCCAGTCTCCACTGAGCACCCGCATACCATCTCTGATGTCAAACACCAATTGATATGGGATCATCCATCGCCCATCACATGGGTCGAGAAGATATACGCTAGTCTACTCTGGAATATCGATGCCCCGTCTCGATATTCCCCGACTAGGAACATTGAAGGATGTACTCATGGACTACCCAGGCCCCACTAGTATGATCTGCATCATAGTCCTGGAAGTCGAGTACACATCCTAAGGGCTTTATCAACATGTAATTAGAGAGACAGAAATTATACATGTTAAGATAAAGAGCAACCAGATAGCGTACTATCATGTCGAGCAAGAAAGTCCTACCTATATATGTCCCAGCATCCACTACAATATACATCCAATGTACAGTAATGGCCTCTAGGGCATACATATAACTAACAGTATTCAGCCTTTATTGTCTAGTATGCCACGGTATCTAGCTTGGAACTCTTCCAACATACCGGCCCTCCACTGAGGGTAAAGACAAAGCCTATGACTGACTTTCAGTCGTTCTTAATACTATGGAAGCTCGAACCAAGAACTTTCTTTAGTGCTTCTCAAGTACTTAAGAATTTCCTACACAACTGTCTAGTGATTCTCCCAAGATTCGATTGATTCCTGATCACTACACCTAGTGAGTCAGCTACATCTGGTCTGGTACATAACATAGCATACATGATAGAGCCTACTGCCGAAGCATAGGATATCCCTTGCATGTGAGATCTCTCCAAATCGGTCTTGGAAGACATCTTTTTGGAGAGAGTGATTCCTGAGTAAGTAGGCGAACCGCCACACTTAGAACCTTCCATACTATACCCCTTTAGTATGGTTTTAATGTACCTGGATTTGGAACACTCACAATATCCACTTAGATCTATCATCATAGATCAAAATCCACAAGATGTAGTAGGTATCATCCAGATCTTTCGTGGAGAATCCTCGTGAAAAGAGGAGCTTGACCGAGTGTAGCATAGGAAACTATTTCCTATCAAGAGTATGTCATCTACGTACTATACGTGTAAGACAACCTCACTCTCTACAACCTTCTTGTTATATACAAGGTTCATCTACCATTTTGATGTAGTCAAACTTTTTGACTGCTACATCAAAACAGATGTTCCAACTCCGCGATGCGTGCTTTAATCCTGATGGACTTAAGCATAACCACTGGAGAAAAGGTTTCATCATAATCCACACTTAGTTGCATGACGAGAACCTTTTACTACAAGTCTAACTTTGAAAGTCTCAACTTTTCCATTTACACAAAGAATCTTCTCAAGATCCATTTGCTCCTAATGGGTTTTACCCGTTCAGGTGCAACATTCAAAGTCATACTTTGTTGGTGTACATGAATTCCATCTTTGATTGCATAGCATCCAGCCATTTCACAGAGTCCCCACTCGTGATGGCCTGCCTGAACCTGGTTGGGTCATCATCAATCATGATGCAATCTTCGATCCCATCGTCACCGAGAAAACCGTAGTATCTCTTAGGTGGATGAGGAACCTTACCAGATTCGTGGAGAGGCTGAGCTTCGTTGGAGACTATTAAATCCTTTGGTTTTACCAAATCATCAGCTGTTAGTTTGTCTAGCTGGAACTCCTTCCAGTTCTACCTCATGACCACAAATTTCTTCATAAGAAATTCCTTTTCTAAAAAAGGTGGCGTGCTTAGAAATAAAACACCTTTTTCTCCTCAGTGTGGTAGAAGATATTCCCTCGCAAATGTTCGGGATATCCAACAAACTTACAGAACTGACCTTGCCTCGAGCTTGTCCGGATTTTGCTTTTCAACATAGGCCGGACAACCCCATATCTTAACTCGTTTAAGACATGGTCTCTTTCCATTCTATATCTCATATGGAGTGGTAGGCACTGATTTGGATGGAACCCCATTCAATAGGTATGAAACTTCTCAAGTGCATAACACCAAAAGGAAACAGGCAACTCAGCAGTACTCATTATAGAGCGCACCATATCTCATAGTGTGCGATACCTCCGCCCTGATACACCGTAGTGCTGTGGTGTACTCGAAGGAGTAAGCTGAGAGAGAATCCTATTCTCTATTTATAAAATCCAGGAACTCCATGCCCAAGTATTCCCTTCTCCGATCACATCGAAGGACTTAATACTCTTACCCGTCTGGTTCTCAACTTCAAACTTATATTCCTTGAATTTCTCAAAAGTTTCAGATTTATGTTTCAACAGGAACCCATGTCCGAATCTTGAGAGATCGTCGATGAATGTAATGAAGTACAAAGAACCAACCCTTGCATTTGTAGACATAGGACCGTATACATCATCATGTATCTGTCCCAAGAGTTCATTAACTCTTTCTCTGTTTCCAGTAAACGGAGTATTGATCATTTTACCTTTGACACAAGACTGGCAAGTATTCATAATATGAAATTAGAACAGATTCTAATATTCATCCTTTTGTAACTTAGCTGGTCGTGTCGCATTGATATGACCTAGTCTACAATGCCACAAGAAGAATTCGTTCATTTCTGAACTACTCCTCTTGTGTGTGTTCTATATACTTTGAACTGTGGTTTGATATAGAACGTATATGCTATTATATAACGTGCATGATCCAATCAACTCTTGATTCAGGAAAATGTTCATAACATTATCCTCCAATACAGAATTATATCCTTCTTTAACTCAATAAAGAATCTGATGTAATGTTGTATATCAAGTTCGGTATGTAATAACATTTGTTCAGAATCAATGTATTTACCATTTGGTAATACAAGGTGATATCTGCTGTAACATTTTGGAAAATTAAGAATAGTTGATTATAAAATTTATTATAAAAATAATAAAATTGATAAGTTTATAAAAATGATATCGCTTATGAGATTGGGTATCAGAATCATATCCGAAAAATGTAATTATTTTGATAAATATGAATAAAGTGGGTGATATCAAGAAAGTGATATTTTAATTATTTTATCATGACATTTATTTGTCATTAAGCTAATAATAATTAAGTAATAGATTTATCATTTCATATCCTTTATGTTATATGAAATTAAATTATGAAATGAAGGTTTTTACTTATTGTTATATTTTATCATGGATGGCATATATCATTATGTGTTAACACTCACACAAAACACCTCATTTCACCCTTAATTATAAGTTGACACCTCCTCCTTCATTACCTTTACACCTCCTTCTTCAAATCCAACACCTCATCCTTTGCATGAATCACTCATGCCTCTTCAAGTGACACCACCTCCTTCCTCAATGCCACCTCCTCCTTTCTCTACAACAAACCCTCACTCTTTTCCTTATCTTACGTATTGTTCAGTTCATAAAATCTGAAGTTTAAGGAAAAAGGGAAGAGAAAGTAAACATTTAGAACTTACCAAAAGAAAACAAGAATGAGTGAAGAAGAGCTAAGTGCTAAGATTTCACCATCACCCTCTAGCTAGGACCTTGAGCTTGTGCATCTTAGAGGAAGCTTTTCCAGTGATCTTGTTGTAGGTATAATCCTTGAACCCTGTATAATTTTACTTTTCTGAAACTGCTTTAAATTAGAAATCGAATATCGTAATATCGTATTTTAGGAAAAATTTAGCTCTGTGTTAATCTGCTATAGTTTAGGTGAAAACTAAAGTAATCAAACAACTAAATAACCTTATAGACTAGACCTAGAACAACCCTTAGGAAGACGGACCCCTTCCCTCGGAGTTGGGCCGGCGACATGTGGAAAAATTCCGAGCTCGCCGGATAATTGAAGGAGTTGGATGTTGAAAATTTTGGGGTAGCTCTATATATCTATATTAGGATGTTTGGTATTGTTAGATTGAGTTAGTTCATCAGTATGTGAAATCAGGTTGCAAACATCAATTTGGGGTTAAGATCCTTAGATACGACACAGATATATCGTACCATGAGTTCTGTTTTTATATATCTTGACTAGGAAAGGGTTAGATCCGATTAACTTAAGTTTTGTAACTCACGATATCATCACATAGCATGTTTTAGGTTATGCAGTATCATAAACTAGGAGTTGGTGTTATCTAGTTCACTGTTATTGAATCTGGAATTAATACGAATAATCACTAGAAAAACTAACAAGACCAAAAGTATAATAAAACTACTAGGAGACACCACTTCAAATACGAGCCCTAAACACCCTAGAAAATCCGGCGACACATAGCCAAATTCCGGCGACGCCGGCCCCCCTTGAGAGTTTGGTGTTAGTTTCTCTCCTGTAACTTTGTTTTGGTATTTTATAAGTCTCTGTATTGTTTGTTTTGTCTAATTATTCAAACAGAGAAATCTGGGAATGTTTTAAAAATGTTTTTATCAAAATTTAGATATTTATGATACGAAGTCTTCGTATTTCGATGTTGCAGCTGAACCGTTAACGTTTAGACGTTACGAAAAAATTATATTATCGTTTTTGAGTTAAGTATGCGGTAGGTTCTAACCTACGGGTGTTTAGCTTGTTGTTTTGGTTCTCAATATGATATTTACTTCTATACGATTTAAATACGAATATAGGTACGATTCAAGGATTCCGAGACGGAGTTGGCGATATAGCAGCGTGGATTCAGCAAGCTCCTAAGTTAGTGAGTAGATTTATATCTACTGGGGAAGTCGGGTGGATGGCGTATAGCACCCCCGCAACCTTATAAATAGTATTATGATTCTAGTTAGTATAGTAGTTATTCAAGATATTGATATAGTATCGCATCTTATATGTCCTTCATTTTGCATAGAGTTCATATATAGTTTTAAGTAAGACAGGTACATGATGTTGGATTCGTACGACATGGGTATGATTTGATGAGTTTGTACGAGGGATCATACCATACTTAAGATGATATGGATATAGCGATATGATGAGCTATAATACAAGGATTTATACGTATTGGAAATGATGAACTTTGTATGCCGTATAACGGCCAATTTATCCTTTGACTCATAGAATTAGGTTATATTCTGTTTTAGGATGTAATACTTGTATGAGAAATATTCTTTTAAAAAAACAACGGTTCGTTGTCTTTTAAATAAACAACCAGGATGCATGCCAGTTTCTAAAACAAATATCTATTTTAAATCTAGGGCAGCTTCCTTATTTCAAACTTAACGTTCCGATCATTTCTAAAGATAATGGTATAGCTCATAACAAGTAATTACAATAAGTGCGTTTAGATTACTTTACAGGTTTGCATTATATTATCTATATTATATGTTTCTGCGTTACGCACACTCTGATAGAACACTGCACAACTACCAATGAGTACTATGCTGCACAAGCACGTGAATGTATGTTACACTACACCTTATTGGTACTGCCATGTCACTGTAGAATCGTGCTGTTATATATGTATTAAAATAATTAGGTTATTACACCGTAGAACACTTGCACAAATACAAATGATTGCCATGTTGCACGAGCACAGATACGTATATTACACTACACATCATTAGTAGTGCCATGACAACGTAGAATTGAGATCATTATGCCTATGTGATAAAATTACGTAGTCTTTCTTTATTCCTATTGTACATTACGAATATTTCAAAGATAAATGTTATATTTGATTCTTTGGATTTTCCAATTATTTTACTCCTGATGATATATATCGGTGGTATGGGACACTGTTATATATGAATATATATAATATATCATAAATACAATTTATGCAAATTCTTATTCCTCATTTGGTATTTTTATATGATGAGTAAACGTCCACCATGAGATTTTTGTTTTCTGATTTTTATTCCGAACCGAGTGGAGGAGCTATATGGTTTCGGATTTGTTATTATCCGGTCTGAGTGTGGGAGATATACAGTCGGATACATGGTGGACCCGGATCGAGACCGCGGGGAAGGATAGCCGCATTGAGGAGGGGAAGCCTAACAAGGATACTCGATTCCGGAGATAGAGAAACGAGCACGGCAGATATCCAGGGGATACTTATCGGGGTTCGAGAGACGAGCACGACAGATATCCTGGGGATACTGTCCGGGGTTCGATGGGCATGGCAGATATCCAGGGGATACCGACCGGGGCCATGATACCGAGTGGCGATCATCTGTTGAGATGGTATCGACGATATCTGCAGTTACGTGTCGATGCTGGACACGAGAGATTTCGGATTTCGTTGTCGATGCTTGACATCTATATATATTTATATATATTGATATGATCATTATCATGAGGTACACAGTTAGATATTGTTTATTGGATTCAACCAGGACTGATCCGGAGGACAGTACCTGCATATATTTGTGTAGACATTCATAGAAAAAAAAGGAATTATAATACGGATTATAGATTCATGATTTTGACTCCCATGACATTGAGATATTATACTTGGGATTGCAGGATAGTTAGTATTGCACATATGCATATCATATAGTACATCAGTACAGATTATGATAGTACTATACTTATGACCTAGGTATCGTCATGCATTTCGATTTCTACCTTTAGATGTACTTTTATTCACTGAGTTGGCAACTCAACTCCGTTGTGCCACAGTTTCTTGCAGGTTTTACCGCTTGGATTATCAGCGGCTTGTGCACACATTCTTTTGGGGATTGATGGTTAAGTGAGTTATTATTGTATCATACTCACCCTGGATTATTCATATATTCTTCTATCTAGCGGAAACTCCATCAACTTAGAAATGATACATTATGGATTTAAAGCGAGACTTAGAGTTTATGTATGGTGATGTCGCACTCTTTAGAGTCGACTTCTTATATAGACTGTTTGGTTGTTCCATCTGTAGGGTTGCTAGGCACGCGCATAAGGGTCTACGAGGCATCAACCATGCCCGATTAAAATTTTAGCCTTGCCGAACATCCCAAAGCCGGATCTTTAAAGTAGGGTTTAGGTGAAAACAAGCATGTTAAACTCTTTAACACTAAGTCAGAGGGATTACAACCTTTGTAGATCTGGTCCTTCACTTCTTAAGTTCCGTGTTGAGGTCCGTTCGCTGTGATCATCATGTTCCGGATTCTCGAAAGGCTTCACGAAGAGAAAGATGCAGTCTTGCTTCCGATCTTCGATAACAAAGATGATCTACCTTGAAGTTTCATTAACACAAGCTAACACTCACTAAATGAAGTGAACACTCTCATCTAAAGGGCAAGGATATATGAGAATGATGAAGTAGGATTTTTTCTCTCTTTTATTTTCTTATTCTCACTCATTTTCATCACTTAGAAAAAAGCTAGAAAGCTTTTTCCATGTAAGAAAGAAGAAGGAAGAAGAAGAAGAATATCATTTTTAATCCTTTTGTGATGAATAATGAATTAATGTAGTGGTTACAAATCTGACCAAGGGTTAAGCATGAAGGAGTTAACCCTTGTAGAGAATTAACTAGAGCTAATGTTTTGGATTGGGTTAATATAATATCTTCACAAAATATCAAGCAGAACACAAAGTCAAAGCTTCATGAAGCTTCATGGAAGCTTCATGCAAAAGCTAACCCTAATCCAAACCCTAACAAAGTTTAAACCCTAAACCATTGTTAAATTTGTAACCCTAACATGTTACAATATTATATATCACATATACAATATATTTTGTAACAATAGAAAATAATACAATTAACATATATCGCATATATATCAATGTATTATCCCGTGAGAAAATGAATCTTTTAGTGAGCTAATATTAGTTAATGTAATTTAATATATCATATATAATATTATACATTAAATTATCGAATCAACACTTGATCCGACAATCCATCTATATCGCATATAACCGACCAATACGATGACCCGGCTATATCACATATACCCGGCCGATATCTCATATCGTGAGAATCCAATACGGTATCACATACCGCATTATCCTCGGTCCCGCACATATCACATATGTGCCCCTACTCTGTTTTTCCTGAGTCAAGAAACCTCTGTGTATGACTCTAAAGAATCGTCAATATGCCGGCAGTAGGTGATGATCATATGAAACACCCACAGGTTGCAAGCGGTCAGCTAAACGTAACAGCCACCCAGGTATTGAGCGCTCAGAAGATCAACAAGCAAGCCTGTACATTCTGCTTTGAATCCAATCAGTAACACTCTCGTACAGTATGGTCTCGTCGTCTGATATGTTGCATATCTCGCCTAGGGGTGGTAAATGTCAGACCCTAGTAGCTTGATAAGTCGTGTCGATTTGAGGTCTATTACAGTTCGAGAAACTACTGATAACACTTACCAGTAAATCTCAGCAACCCTGGCCAGGGATTTCCAGTTATAGCCAATCGAACACAGAACAACATCAACTCCCTATACCGGGAGAGATGAATCCCTTCCTATCGCTCATTGCCTCCATGTGATTCAGGACTGTACCCAAAAGCCACCTTTTTGCACGCCCTTTTAGACGTGGTATGATGGAAATCAAAGCACAGTGGGAATCACACAAGACTCTATGACGATCTCGGGTCAAAAGACTACTCTGTACCAGTGTCACCGGAGAACTGCCATCTGACGTGAGGTATAATACCATCTGGGAGTTCTCGGCGAGTCCGTCCAGTGTACCCAGTCTCTACTGAGCACCCGTACACCATCCTTGATGTCAAATACCGATGGATATGGGATTATCCATCGCCCATCATATGACCCCATCCTTGATGTCAAATACCGATGGATATGGGATTATCCATCGCCCATCATATGGGTCAATATGCATATACGCTAGTCTACTCTGGTGCATCGATGCCCTGTCTCGATACACCCTCGACTAGGAACAGTTATATGATGTACTCGTCGACTACCGTGGCCCCACTAGTATGATCTCATCATAGTCCTAGTAGTCGAGTACATATCCTAAGGGCTTTATCAACATGTTACATAGAGACAATCAGAGTACATGTTAAGATAAAGAGCAACCAGATAGTGTACTATCATGTCGAGCAAAAAAGTCCTCCCTATAAATGTCCAAGCATCAATTATAATATACATCGTATGTACAGTAATGGCCTCTAGGGCATACATATAACTAACAATCTCCCACTTGCACTAGGTCCATCTGTTGTGGTATCACATACCCAACAATTAGCTGTGGTCGAAGTATCTCATACTCAACCGTCCCATAAAAGTCTCTACTGGGAAAAAGGCCTTTGTGAGTGGATCCGCGCTGTTGTCCTCTGTGTCTACTCTCCTAACCTCGATCTCCCTGAAGATAACCCATCTCCATGATCAGGTGATACTGCCTAAGAATTATATCTGGATTTCTGATGGGACGGGGGTTCCTTGGCATAAGCCACAACTCCATTGTCACACAATGGTAGGAACGAAGTTCATCTCATGAACTTATAGATATCCAGACTGCCTCTTTGGTAGCATCTTTGGTAACGATGTATCTTGACTTTAATCTTCTAGTATGTCACGGTATCTAGCTTGGAACTCTTCCAACATACCGTCCCTCCACTGAGGGTAAAGACAATGCCTGCGACTGACATTCAGTCGTCCTTATCACCCTGGAACCTTTCCAGTGATTCTCCCCAGGATCGATTGATACTATCTCACTACAACTAGTGAGTATCCTAACATCCAATTAGATCTATCTCATAGATCCAAAACCCAGGATTTAGGAGGTATCATCTTTGATCATATATGGAGAATCATTATGATAAGCGGAGATTGACCGAGCGTAGTATAGGAAACTCCTTCCATATCAAGAGTATGTCATCCGCGTACTCTACGAGGATCACCACCATACTCCCTACAACCTTTTTGTATATACAAGATTCATCTACCATTTTGATGAAGTCAAACTCTTTGACTACCACATCAAAACAGATGTTCCAACTCCGCGATGCCTGTTTTATAACATAAAACATCTTGGACACGTTTCCGCTGCTCCCACTATGTACGAAGCCTTCTGGCTGTGTACTTATAGACGTTCTCTTCTAAAACATCATTTAGAAAAGCAGTCATGACACCCAACCACCAGATATCGTAGTCATGGTATGTAGCCGTGGCAAGTAGGATCTGGATAGACTTAAGCATAGCTTTGAAAGTCTCAAATTTTACATGTACACCAAGTAATCTTCTTAAGATATACTTTCTCCTGATGGGGATTTAACCCTTCAGATAAAGCAACCAAAGTTCATACTTTGTTGGTGTATAAGGATTCCATCACAGATCTATAAGCATCCAGCCATTCTTACAGAGTCCCACTCCTGATAGCCTGCTCGAAACTAGTTGGGTCATCTTCTCATGATGCAATCCTCGCTCCCACGGTCGTAGAGAAACCGAAGTATCTCTCAGGTGGGTGAGGAACCCTACTAGATCGGCGGAGAGGCTGAGGTTCGTTGGTTACTATTGAATCCATCGGTTCTACCAAATCATCTGCTGTTATTTGTATAGCTGGAACTCTTTCCAGTTCTACCTCATGACCACTAATTTTTCCACAAGAAATTCCCTTTCACAGAGGTGGCATGTCGAGAAATAAAACACTTTTGTTTCTCGGTTTGGTAGAAGATATTCCCTTACGGATGCTTGGGATATCCAACAAACTTCCACAGATCTGACTTTACCTCGAGCTTGTCCGGATTTTGCTTTTCAGACATAGGCCGGACAACCCCAAATCTTAACATACTTAAGATATGGGCTCTTCCCATTCCATATCACATATGAAGTGGTAGGCAACTGATTTGATTTGAACCCTATTCAATAGGTATGCAGCTTCTCAAGTGCATAACTTCCAAAAGGAAATAGGAAACTCAGTAGTACTCATCATAGAGCACACCATATCACATAGGGTGCTATTGCTCCAACCCGATACACCGACGTGCTGTGGTGTATACGGAGGAGTAATGCCGAGAGAGAATCTCATTCTCCTTTAGAATAGTCCAGGAATTACGTGCTCAAGTATTCTCCTCCCTGATCTCATCAAAGGACATAATACTTATACTCGTTGTTGGTTCTCTGCTTCTAATTTATATTCTGTGAATATCTCAAAAGCTTCAGACTTGTGTTTCAACAGGAACATATGTCTGAATCTTGAGAGATCATCAGAGAATGTAATGAAGTACAAAGAACCTATCTTGGCATGTGTAGACATGAGACTTTCATACATCAGCATGTATCAATACCAAGAGTTCACTAACTCTTTCTCTGTTTCTAGTAAACGGAGCTGTGGTCATCTTATCTCTGTGACATGACCAGCAAGTTTCACAAGATGTTAATTCAAACTAATTTAAATATGCATCTAAATGTAACTTAGCTAGTCGGGTCGCATTGATATGACCAAGTCTACAATGCCTCAAGAAGAATTCGTTCATTTCTGAACTCTTCCTCTCGTATGTGTTCTGTATACTAAGAACTGTAGTTTGATTTAGAACGTCAATGCTTTTAGATAACGTGCCTGAACCGATCAACTCTTGATATAGGAAATGTTCAAAACATTATCAAACAATACAAAATTATATCCTTTCTTTACTAATAAAGAGACTGATATGATGTTGTATATCAGGTTCGGTATCTAATAATATTCGTTCAGAATCAATGTATTCTTGTAATGCAGGGTGATAGTGACCAACGGACTTGGCTGCAACACTTGCACCGTTTTCTATCTCATGAAACTTATCACCCGTTCTCAGTTCTCTACCTTTCGTTAGCCCATGTAACAGATTACATATGCGGGATCCTGATCCGGTATCTCATACCCAGGACGTAAAGGATACTGAGAAACAGTTCTCTGGAATGAACACACCCGAAGAAGATGCATCAGCCTGCACTTTCTTCGTTTGGGCTGCACGGGAAATCTGGTATTCCCCAATTTCCTGCTCTGTCTTTTAACAATTATAAGTTGGAGCGGGACCAACGTTCCCTAGCGCAGTATAACAAGCTGGTTCGGTCAATTCTTCCGTATTATTAAATTGATTAAGGCGTGATATGGTCGCTACCTGAAGAGAGAGAGAACAAAACACTCAGCGTATGCTCTTGCAAGATTAGATTGGTTATCTAATATATCTAATCAGGATGTCTCCCACTGTTTTAGTCAAATCTTCCTTCACACCCTAAAAGGAAAGACTAGCCGGGATTAATTACACGCTATAAGTTCGCCAATCTTTCAGCCAGGCCAGTGTCGGTACTTTGAGGGAGGTTTCCCGTGATTTCGCACGGACCTAATTAAAGTAAACCTCGTTTTCCCAGGGGCATAACCCCGTTAACACCTTTCTAGACACCTACTTGATCGGCTAATTGTAATGTATAAAACTCTCCCAGGAGTAACTCTTACTCGCAGCGGGTATCGGGATCCAAGTATCTCATAGAAGGTATGCAATCTCATTGCAAATTTCAACACTTGAAATTCCCAATAATATTTTGCCCCAAGCGATCTATGACCTTGACAAGGTCAACAAACCATAGACCACAAGTCAAGTTCAACCCGTCATTTCCTGATTTAATTAAACCCACCCGCACGACCCTTGACAAGGTCAACAAAGTCGCACGACTACCCTAATCCTATCGCATCATATGCTTATGCAGATAAGCATAAATAGCTACCGCACACTACGCCTTGACAAGGTCAACAAACGCAGCACGAATACTTTGATGTACTTATCTGAAATGACGGAGGGCTACGACGGGTTTTTAAGAAAACCCTTTGCGTAATGAACTTGATATCGTTGTAGAATCGAGTGATTTTAAATGGAGTGTTTTTTAGGCTTTTCTAGTTTTGCTAAAGGGGTCACTCCCGGTGAAGGGATCGTCGGCCCTTTCCTCATCGAATAAGGTGCAGGATATATCATATATACCACTATGCAAAGCAAGAACTATAGAAGCAATCAAAAGACAAACCGAGTTTGTAGCATCTGCTAGTTTCACTAAAGAGGTCACTCCCGGTGAAGGGATCTCGGCTCTTTCCTTATCGAATAAGGTGTTGGATGTTCTACAAGGAACACCGCTATGCAAAGCAAGAAATAGAGATACTAGTTTTTAAAAAAGTTTCTACAACATCTTTAGGTTTCTTTTAGTTTCATTAATCTCATTAATGAAGTCATATTTTATTATGCATCACAAGCATCAGATATGAAACGAAATCAACAATATATAATATATATCTCATATATATAATATAAACATCCGTCTCAGGCAGTAATATGATCTTATCACAGAACATTGCAGCAGAAGAATATATATGAAATATTGGATATACTAGGACGTCCGTGTTTTCAATACGAGCCTGTATAAAACACGGATTCCACGGTCGCGATGAATAGCCAAACCGACATCCCTAGACCCCTACGAGAGCGGTAAGTAACACTGCCAATTCTAGGGTTAGGTGACCCGGTCTCGACTCCTCGAGATGGTCTCCCACTGGACCCTAGAACCCGGTTACTTGTGCTCCCCTTCTTGGGTCTACCTAATGAGGAAAAGTAAATAATATACAATGGTGACATCATCCTCAGCCCGGAAGTTCCCCAATAAAGAATATTACATACAAATGAATTTTACATGAATGAAAATGAAAAACTCTCATCTCACATAAAACCCCCGGCTATTCAAACACGACGATCCAATATAACATATCACAGCAACACATAACATCACATGTCATCAACGTAAGTAAGTATGCATACACCGATTGTCGTCGATGTATAGCAACGAAAACCGGCAATACAACTACATACTACACTTACGGTCACAGAAAATAAAGTGTAAAACTACAACAGTTGGAATCCGCAACCTCTTTAGACATCGCATGCCTAACCAAATGAATTCCTTAGACATCGCATGCCTAACAATTATAAACCCTGCATTTTAGTCTCTTTATCGAAAACTCTTTTCAATATCAAGTCGGGCAATTCAACAAGATTCCCGACATCCTGATTGAATGCTCGTCGCAAACTTTAGTAGACGGCCGCACCCCCGATGTCGTCGACGAAGTGCACTAAGGAGGAACACCGCTGCCGCGAGCACCCGAACGGATGCTTTTGGCGACGGGGTTCTCCAACAGTCACTTGGTCGGGGCTATGGGGCGTCGCTGTCTATTATGTTTACCCGGCGAGTATCCGCGTACGCTACGTGATTGCGACAGACTTTTGATCGCATCAAAATTCCGTGGGAACCGATCATCTGAGACTGAACTGCTAGATTTATAACATTCAAATTAGTTATCTCATAACTACCTGTTGATTCCAATTATTGTATCACATTCCAGATAAATAGACAATGTTAAACTTTCCGATCGAATAATTAAACACCCAAGATTTCCCCAATATATCTCAACACTTGAAATCAGTTTAAAAACATCCATCACATGCCACAGTACCGATGGTCCAGCCGTAGAAGGGTCAAGCCAACGCCTCACATGTGGCACGCCGTACTGCCCCAAATCCTAAGGTTTAGAGGCAGTTCAAGACGGTCACATAATCGAGTTAAGGTTTGTTGTCTTCTAGAGGGTCCACCGCGTTACCTGCATGACTTAGAATGTTCTTAAACTACGGAAAAATCCAACGCTTGGAAATTTTTTGGCAGGGGAAAAAGTGAGTTATTGATATCCGTTCGAACTTTTTAACACGTTCTAAAAATTACCCGGACAAAATAAACAAAGTTAAATTATCCGATCAAATCAACGAGTCCCCAATACAACCCTAGAAAACTCAACATTTCAGTGGACTTAAAAATTCCCAGAAAAAATGACAAGAAAAGACCTAAGAATAAATATATGAAGTTACAGGGACTAATTCAAAATTTTGGCCGTGGAACCTCGGCCAAATCAAGGGTTTGGCGGCGGTTCCGCGGCCGAATGAGCGAATTAGTGGGTCGTACTTCACAGTAATTCTTATTTTTTCCTTCTTGTTTTTCTGAGTATTTTTAATGCAGAAAATATCACATTTTTAGAAAATGTCCAGAGAGGGGTATACTCGGTTGTGTCAGAGTTCGATCGGACTTTAAACTTCGCTTAGACTTCGCCTAAAGCTCTAGCTTGTCTCTGATACCACTGTAGGGTTTCTAGGTATGCGCACAAGGGTCTACGAGGCATCAACCATGCCCGATTAAAATTTTAGCCATGCCGAACAACCCAAAGCCGGATCTTTAAACTAGGGTTTAGGTGAAAACAAGCATGTTAAACTCTTTAACACTAAGTGAGAGGGATTACAACCATTGTAGATCCGGTCCTTCACTTCTTAAGCTCCGTGTTGAGGTCCCTTCACTGCGATCATCGTGTTCCGGACTCTCGAAAGGCTTCACGAAGAGAAAGATGCAGTCTTGCTTTCGATCTTTGATAACAAAGATGATCTACCTTGAAGTTTCATTAACACAAGCTAACACTCACTAAATGAAGTGAAAACTCTCATCTAAAGGGCAAGGATAGATGAGAATGATGAAATAGGATTTTTTCTCTCTTTTATTTTCTTATTCTCACTCATTTCATCACATGGAAAAAAGCTAGAAAGCTATTTCCATGAAAGAAAGAAGAAGGAAGAAAAAAGAAGAATATCATTTTTAATCCTTTTGTGATGAATAATGAATTAATGTAGTAGTTACAAATCTAACCAAGGGTTAAGCATGAACGAGTTAACCCTGGTAGAGAATTAACTAGAGTTAATGGTTTGGATTGGGTTAACATAATATCTTTACAAAATATCAAGTAAAACACAAAGTCAAAGCTTCATGAAGCTTGATTGATGTGGAAAAGTGTGTTTGTAGTGTAACCGCAATCAGAACGGTGTCGCGTGTAGCTAGACCGAGGTGAGTACGGGTCGACCTCAGGGTAACGTTGAATCTTTTACTCTTACTTTAGATGTGTTGAAGAAGGGGGGAGAAATAAAGAATTTTGTGAAAAGTTTCTAGATCTATGTTAAACAAGAATGTAAAATATAGATCTAGATTATTTTAAAGATGTAGATAATATAATAAGAGGGCTTGTAGGGTTCGTTAGGATTTAGTAGTTATGGACGATTAATTAAAAGTTACCCTTTTTATCCTTTAATAGATTTATAACTAGAACGACGGTGATGCGTGTAGATTAGGGTTTCTGGAGGGAAAAGGAATCCCACTCTTAACCCTTATCTCGACACGGAACTCCGTTCATTTCTAGCCTTTACCAAAACAATCATTAATCTAATCGCTAATCGCGGTCGGAACTAGCAAAGAATTGTTAGCGCGCCCGATTAGGATGTTAATGATTCTTTTGATAAAGTTCATAAACTTTATAGGACTTAAAAAGAGTTTAGAGATGTTCATCATCCATTAGCCTACCCTAATCCTACGAACCCTAACAAGCGGAGAATTACTCGCGCATGTTGGGAGAAAAAGAGATGGAGAGAAAATGCATAATTAAACTACGAAGAAATAGAAGAAGAAAGCTACCTTTATTAATCAACAATATCAAATACACTTTGATTCCTTAGAAAATGATTACAAAAACCTAGTTTGCTTCTCGATCTCTTCTAAGGAGGTAGATGAACCGTTGATGATCAGCCTGGATGCGTGAGCCGTCTTGGAATTCGTGATCTCGTCGGCTTGATAGCTTTTCCAAGAGGCTCTCGGTGCCTTTTTATAGTGCAAAGCCAGAATCTTTTGCTTCAAAAGTTGGTAAAATATAGCAGAGAATCATGCCCCAAAATCTTTCCTTCCAACTCATTAATATTGCGGCAGATCCGCGGCCCAAGGATGGGTTTGGCCGTGGATCCGCGCTCAATGTTGAGGATCACTTCGTCTATTTTCTTGGGCTTTCTGATTGTGACATTTGGCAATCCAATGCACCTTTAGAATTAAGAAATCTTCTCTCGGTTGCTTCCAGACTTGGTCTCTAAGTTTTGCTTCTTAATTTGGCAAGATTTCTTCAACAACTTGATTTGCTTGATTCTAGCCTTGGAAAATTCTGCACAACTTGGAAATATTCTGCAAACAACTCAAATAAGATTTTAGTAGACTTTGTTCTACTAGGATTAGGTCAATAATATTATTTGCATACATTTTCCTACCAAATACTAATTAAAATATATTAACACATGGAAAATGGTGTTTTTACACATAAACCCTCATATGTATAATATATTATAATAAAGTCCCTTTTTAATATGAAAATGGTAGGAAAAATGTATTACAAATGTGCAGTTTTATCAATTGAACAAATACCCCCAAACTTATCTTTGATCGTCCCGAGCAAACTAGTTTATTCAAGAGGAGAAAAAGAAAGGAGAAAACTAACCACACTTTCGTAGGCAACACGATTGCACTGAGCACGTGCAACAAGCCGTTAAACCTCTAGGTGTCCCTAGTAGGAGGAGTGTTGTCTCCTGAGGGTTTTCAGCGGATTACACCCACAAAATCCAATAACAAAAGAAAGATGGTGAAATTTACATATAAAGATAAGAACCATAAAAGAAATACTTTGAAAATTTAGAGTTTCCAACTACACTAGCATTTCAGTTGTCATGAGCCCTATCTTAATAGTCATGAAAAAATGTTAAAAATCACATCATCCCTCAATAAAACTTCGTCTTTATTCTTCATTTCTACTTTTCATCCAAACATCGATCATATACCCCTACGTGTGTGTAATGGACATCCCTACACTCGGAGAATTCAATTCAAGCTATCATACTCTTGTCTATCTACCTCAGTATTTTTTAACTTGATGAATATTTAAATTTGCTCACACATTTTCATGCGACCGTTAATACTTCTTGGGGTACTAACCGACCGATTACTCATGTGCTTGCTGATTAGGTGATAATATTTTTCTCGTCTTGCACCACCTAAGGCTTAGCAGTGACTCCCAGACCAGTTGGCCTTAGGGCACTAGGTGAAGAGGCACCCTCGCTATATTTTTTTATTGCTGCCTTGGCAATACAAAACCAGTGTTCATTTTTTTTTTCTTTTCACCATTTTTATATTTTCTTCATTTTTTTTTCATTTCCTTCATACTTTGGCTTTTAGACAAGAGCATTTCAAGGTATTCTCTACTATCCCGAGTTTCAAGACGTGTGTAAGTGCATATAGTAGGGTATCATCATTCAAATGTTTGGCTTCCAGAATAGAAACTATTTTTCAGACTTATTTTTATCCTCAGATTAGTGACTTCCTTCATCTTACTAACCCTTGGGACAACGGCTCATAACTACTTATTACCAGTTCGTTTAAGAAAACTTCTAATTTTCTTGGCTTTCTTAAACTATTCCTATCTTTTGGATGTAATTTTTTCACTTTCTACTCTTTTGTTATCAAAAAAAAAATTTTGTGCTTATATATAGTATAATGCAAAGTATGTGTAAATAAGCACAAACCTCCCCCAAACTTGTTTTCAACAGTGTCCTCACTGTTGCTATCTGCTGGATCACAAAAACCTGTAAGCTTGGAAGGACATTATTAATGGGGGCAAGAATATATGAAAGTGAAAATGCTCCCCCAAACTTATTTTTGGCTCACAAATTTGAGGACAAAAGTTATGTTCAAGAGCCAAAAATATACCCCCCCTCAAACATGAGTTAGACAATACGAAGCATTTTAAGAGGGGGTGAGTCATTTGGTCAAAGTAAGACTTTACAAAGACCAAAAGTTAACACCAACCATTCAAAGATTTTATCAGTATAGCGTATAGGTTGGTGGAAGAATGTGTTGTATCGAGTTAAGAAAAAACGGGGAAGGGATAAGAGGTGGTCTGGAAAGGGTTTGAAATTAGAGAAAAGAAAGAATGGGGATGAATGTGAATGATTAGGAAGAAGGAATGGTGATGGTTCAACCTCTATAGGTGGAGATTGATCAATCACAAAATCCGTATTGTTTAAAAATTCAAGTTCGTCAGCAAAAAGTTCTTCAAAACTTTTATCAATGGTGTGATTGAACATTTTGCTGTCAAAGAGTTTTGTGCCAAAATTTATCCTACTTGATTCAAAAATTATTGAGGTAGAGGACTCGAAAAAATCATCTACCTCATTTTCAAAAATATCCAAATCAAGTTGAATTTCTGGTATTTTTGAACTTGAATTAATGGATTGTGATTTATCAAAACTCACTGAAACTATAGGAACAGAAGAAGAACCGGAAAAAGTAGAAGGTGAAATGGGTAAACAAATTGGTATGTCGAGTGTTGCTGAACCAGATGTGGAAGATGGAGGCTGTATTTCGGTCTGATCTTCGGGTATACCTTTATCATCAACTTCAAGACATATTTGGGGTTCGGGAAGAATTAAAGACTCAAGATGATAACCACAAGGAAGTGAAAGGATTTGATGAATTGGTGGGACAAAATCATCCAAAATTTCGGGTTCATCAATCAATATATCCCCAATGTCAATCACTTCATTCAAGTGAAGGTTAAAATTCTCAAACACCTCATCAAAAGTATGGTTTTTCAATCAGTTTTGGTTCAAGAGTGGAGGTGTAGAGATCACAAGGGTTGGGTATGGTTTCACTTGAAATGGACCCTTCACAGTCGGGTAAATCAAACACTACAAAGTCACACAACTTATCAGTCATTCTATTTGGTGTACTTGATGAATCTATGCAACTGGAGTTGTGGATTTCAGTTTGGAAAGGGGAGGTTTGATTAGGAAGGGTATATAATTCTGTCTCTCTACCCAAATTCTCATTTTGTCCGATGCCCGTATTATATACTGAAAATTTTTGGGCTGGTTCGGAACTCGTTGCCCTTTCATATTTAGCCATGCTTTCCTTCCATTCCTCTCTAGTGCGGTTCATCATCACTATAACTTCTTCTAATTTCCGCTCAAGACTAGATTTTGGTTGATAAGGGGTTTCGGTATAAGATTGAAATTCCTGTGGATAATTAAAACTCCCAAATGACTGATTAGAAGAACTGTCTAAAGAAGGTGAAAAAGTCGGATTGGATTGATAGGAATAGAATGGTTGCAAAAATTGGGTAGGAGTAGGATTAAAATTATGATAAGAAGAATATTGATATTGGTTGGTCGGTTGGCTATCAAACTCTTCTTTGGAAAGTGGGGGTGATGGTTGATATCGGTCCGGGTTGAAACTTTGACCTCTAGCCCTAGCTATGTGCTCGGCAATGGACATTCGTCTAGGGGCTTCCTCACTCTGGGTATCAACTGAAACAGGTGTAGAATTAGGATACGGTTGATAAGACCTGGACTGAGGTGGCCAACCGTTTCTTCCTGCTTGTTCTATATGATCTCTTAAGGACATGGAAGAGCCGGACGGTATACCGAAGGGATTACGAAAACAAGAGATATCTGGTTGTGGACAGCAAATCTCGGCAAGTGTTCTTCTGTTTAGGTCACCCATTATAAGAAGAGAAGAAGGGGGAAGGGGTAAAAAGGAGAGAAAGTAATTGGTTTGTTTTGAAAAATGACGGATTTAGAAAAATCACACAAAAATGCACAAACAACCCTAGAACTAAGGTTACCTAGGTCCAGTCTCTAGACCGCTCCTAGACTTCCAAAGGACAAGCCGCAGGATCAATCCTCTACCGCCTCCGTACTACCCTTGTAGCCAGGTAAGTGCCAGGTAAGTGGGAAGGAACCACAGTAGTGGGCCTAATTAAAAACCACTAGCCTTTGACACACTTTCCTAGGCACTACAAAAGTAATGCGGATAAACAATAGATTACCCACGACCTTCTTCTGTCCTTATTGAGTGCGACAGTCCTTAGAGTCTGGTCTAGATATTTTTTAAATTAATGAAGAGTTGATCTATATGCTCAGTTTGTGATTTGTGGGGCTTAGGAAGGGTGATGAAATCCCCACCTAATCTTGATTTGGTCTTTGCCCCTTAAAAATCCGTATTAAAATATGCAAAAACAAACCGCAAAACAAAACTTTGCAAAAAGATTTTTGAGCGGCGATATTTTGCAAAGAATCCTGCAGAAAATAGATTTTATTGGATTTGAGAGGAGAGAGAAGGAGTAAAGAAAGATACCAAAGAAGTGTGAAACCCTAGATCTCCTATTTCCTCAAGTCCGTGACTACAGATTCCCTCGCAAAATTCACACACAAATCGTTAAATATGCAATTTGCAGTTTTGTTTTAATAATGATATGAATCGTCTAAGAATTCAACACAAATAGCAAGAATAAAAAATTACGCACGTTTCCCCGGCAACGGCGCCATTTAATTGATTCGAAAGAGTGTGTTTGTAGTGTAACCGCAATCAGAACGGTGTCGCGTGTAGCTAGACCGAGGTGAGTACGGGTCGTCCTCAGGGAAACGTTGAATCTTTTACTCTTACTTTAGATGTGTTGAAGAAGGGGGAGAAATAAAGAATTTTGTGAAAAGTTTCTAGATCTATGTTAAACAAGAATATAAAATATAGATCTAGATTATTTTAAAGATGTAGATAATATAATAAGAGGGCTTGTAGGGTTCGTTAGGATTTAGTAGTTATGGACGATTAATTAAAAGTTACCCTTTTTATCCTTTAATAGATTTATAACTAGAACGACGGTGATGCGTGTAGATTAGGGTTTCTGGAGGGAAAAGGAATCCCACTCTTAACCCTTATCTCGACACGGAACTCCGTTCATTTCTAGCCTTTACCAAAACAATCATTAATCTAATCGCTAATCGCGGTCGGAACTAGCAAAGAATTGTTAGCGCGCCCGATTAGGATGTTAATGATTCTTTTGATAAAGTTCATAAACTTTATAGGACTTAAAAAGAGTTTAGAGATGTTCATCATCCATTAGCCTACCCTAATCCAACGAACCCTAACAAGCGGAGAATTACTCGCGCATGTTGGGAGAAAAAGAGATGGAGAGAAAATGCATAATTAAACTACGAAGAAATAGAAGAAGAAGAAGAAAGCTACCTTTATTAATCAACAATATCAAATACACTTTGATTCCTTAGAAAATGATTACAAAAACCCAGTTTGCTTCTCGATCTCTTCTAAGGAGGTAGATGAACCGTTGATGATCAGCCTGGATGCGTGAGCCGTCTTGGACTTCGTGATCTCGTCGGCTTGATAGCTTTTCCAAGAGGCTCTCGGTTCCTTTTTATAGTGCAAAGCCAGAATCTTTTGCTTCAAAAGTTGGTAAAATATAGCAGAGAATCATGCCCCAAAATCTTTCCTTCCAACTCCATAATATTGCGGCGGATCCGCGGCCCAAGGATAGGTTTGGCCGTGGATCCGCGCTCAATGGTGAGGATCACTTCGTCTATTTTCTTGGGCTTTCTGATTGTGACATTTGGCAATCCAAGGCACCTTTAGAATTAAGAAATCTTCTCTCGGTTGCTTCCAGACTTGGTCTTTAAGTTTTGCTTCTTAATTTGGCAAGATTTCTTCAACAACTTGATTTGCTTGATTCTAGCCTTGGAAAATTCTGCACAACTTGGAAATATTCTGCACAACAACTCAAATAAGATTTTAGTAGACTTTGTTCTACTAGGATTAGGTCAATAATATTAGTTGCATACATTTTCCTACCAAATACTAATTAAAATATATTAACACATGGAAAATGGTGTTTTTACACATAAACCCTCATATGTATAATATATTATAATAAAGTCCCGTTTTAATATGAAAATGGTAGGAAAAATGTAATACAAATGTGCAGTTTTATCAACTGAACAAAGCTTCATGGAAGCTTCATGCAAAAGCTAACCCTAATCCAAACCCTAACCAAGTTTAAACCTTAAACAATTGTTAAATTTGTAACCCTAAGAAGTTACAATATTATATATCACATAAACAATATATTTTGTAACAATAGAAAATAATACAATTAAAATATATCGCATATATATTAATGTATTATCGCGTGAGAAAATGAATCTTTTAGTGAGCTAATATTAGTTAATGTAATTTAATATATCATATATAATATTATACATTAAATTATCGAATCAACACTTGATCCGACAATCCGGTTATATCGCATATAACCGACTAATACGATGACCCGGCTATATCACATATACCCGGCCGATATCTCATATCGCGAGAATCCAATACGGTATCACATACCGCATTATCCTCGTTCCCGCACATATCACATATGTGCCCCTACTCCGTTTTGCCTGAGTCAAGAAACCTCTGTGTAGGACTCTAAAGAATCGTCAATACGCCGGCAGTAGGTGATGATCATATCAAACACCCACAAGCTGCAAGCGGTCGGCTAAACGTAACAGCCACCCAGGTATTGAGCGCTCAGAAGATCAACAAGAAAGCCTGTACATTCTCCTGTGAATCCAATCAGTAACACTCCCGTACAGTCCGGTCTCGTCGTCTGATATGCTGTATATCTCTCCTAGGGGTGGTAAACATCAGACCCCAGTAGCTTGATAAGTCGTGTTGAATTGAGGTCTATAACAGTTCGAGAAACTACTAATAACACTTACCAGTAAATCTCAGCAACCCTGGCCAGGGATTTCCACATATAGCCAATCGAACACAGCACAACATCAACTCCCTATACCAGGAGAGACGAATCACTTCCTATCGCTCATTGCCTCAATGTGATTCGGGACTGTACCCAAAAGCCACCTTTTTGCACGCCCATTTTGACGTGGTATGATGGAAATTAAAGCACAGTGGGAATCACACAAGACTCTATGACGATCTCAGGTCAACAGACTACTCTGTAACAGTGTCACCGGAGAACCGCCATCTGACGTGAGGTATAATACCATCTGGGAGTTCTCGGCGAGTCCGTCCAGTGTACCCAGTCTCTTCTGAGCACCCATACACCATCCTTGATGTCAAACACCGATGGATATGGGATCATCCATCGCCCATCATATGGGTCAAGATGCATATACGCTAGTCTACTCCGGTGCATCGATGCCCTGTCTCGATACACTCTCGACTAGGAACAGTTATAGGATGTACTCCTCGACTACCTTGGCCCCACTAGTATGATCTTATCATAGTCCCAGTAGTCGAGTACATATCCTAAGGGCTTTATCAACATGTAACATAGAGACAATCAGAGTACATGTTAAGATAAAGAGCAACCAGATAGCGTACTATCATGTCGAGCAAGAAAAACCTCACTATATATGTCCAAGCATCCATTACAATATACATCGTTTGTACAGTAATGGCCTCTAGGGCATACATATAACTAACACCATCTTTTGGGCGTGAAAGCTAGCTCCCATTGTGATGCTATTTTATTATGGTAGTTGTATCGGGTTTTTATATATAATTTTCAAAGGAGGCGTTGTCAGATTTTCAAAACGTCATAGATGCTTTTCAAACATACTTAGTTAAATTTAAATGTTATTTAAACCGATTCCATCTGATGACTATTTTAAACTCACCTCCAATATTTTCAAAAAGGTTTAGATTCCGGGTTTTGGCTTACTTGAACCGCGCCGATATCTTTAGATGTCACGTGATTTATGTGCCGGTCACGTGCCACATTTGGGTCGTGACATCTTCCAACTGACTTGGCTGCAACGATTGCACCATTCTCTAACACTTAGAGACATAACACCCAATCCCAGTTCTCTACCATTCTGTAGCCCATGTAACTCTTACATATGTGGCATCCTGATCCGGTATCTCATACCTAGGACGTAGAGTGTACTGAGAAACAGTTCTCGGTAATAAACACACCCGAAGAATATGCATCAACATGCTTATTCCTCGATTGGGTGGCATAGGAATCTGGATATTCCTCTATTCCGTGCTCGGACTTATAACAATTATAAGATAGAGCGGAAACCAACGTTCCCCAGCTCAGTATAATAAGCTGGTTCGGCCAATGCATCCATATTATTATCTTGATTAAGGCGTGACATGGTCGCTACCAGGAGAGAGGGAGAAGAAAACATTTTGCGTGCGCTCTTGCAAGATTAGATTGGTTATTATTTTATCTGATTAGGATGGCTCCCACTGTTTTTATCAAATCTTCCTTCAAACCCTAAAAGGTAAGACTAGCCGGGATTAATTACACCTTACAAGTTCTCCAATCTTTCAGCCAGGCCAGTGTCGGTACTTTGAGGGAGGTTCCCCGTTCTTTCGCACAGACCTAATTAAAATAAAACTCGTTTTCCCAAGGGCGTAACCCCGTTAACACCTTTCTAGGCACCTACTTGATCGGTTAATTGTAATGTGTAAAACTCTCCCAGCAGTAACTCTTACTCGCAGTGGGTATCGGGATCTAACTATCTCATAGAAGGTATGCAATCTCATTGCAAATTTCAACACTTGAAATTCCCGATAATACTCTGCCCCGAGTGATCTATGACCTTGACAAGGTCAACAAACCATAGACCGAAAGTCAAGTTCAAACCGTCATTTCCTGATTGAATTAAACCCACCCGCACGACCCTTGACAAGTTCAACAAGGCCGCACGACTACCCTAATCCAATCGCATCATATGCTTTGCAGATAAGCACTAATCAGCTACCGCACACTATGCCTTGACAAGGTCAACAAACGCAGCACGAATACTAAATACTACTTATCTGAAATGACGGAGAGCTACAACAGGTTTTTAAGAAAATCCTTTGTGTAATGAACTTGATATCGTTGTAGAATCGAGTGAATTTTAAAAGGAGTGGTTTTGAGGCTTTTACTAGTTTAGCTAAAGAGGTCACTCCCGGTGAAGGAATCTCGTCTCTTTCCTCATCAAATGAGGTGCTGGATATTTCACAAATATCACTATGCAAAGCATAAACTAAAAAAGCAATCAAAAGAAAAAACCGAGTGGGTTGTAGCATCTGCTAGTTTCGCTGATGAGGTCACTCCCGGTGAAGGGATCTCGGCTCTTTCCTTATCGAATAAGGTGCTGGATATTCTACAAGGAATACCGCTATGCAAAGCAAGAACTAGAGCTACGAGTTTTTAAAACAAGATTCTGCAACATCTTTAGGTTTCTTTTATTTCATTAATCTCATTAATGAAGTCCCATCATTTATGCTTCCCAAGCATCACACAAGAATCGAAAGCAACAATATTTATTATATCATATATATAATATAAGCATTCGTCTCAACATATCAAGTGATCACATCACAGAATATCAGCAGCAGAAGAACACATATGAAATATTGGATATACTAGGAATTCCGTTTTTTAAATTAAGCCAGTAAAAAACGCGGATTCCACGGTCGCGATGAATAGCCAAACCCACATCCCTAGACCCCTATGAGAGCGGCAAGCAACCCTCCCAATTCAAGAGTTAGGAGACCCGGTCTTGACTCCTCGAGACGGTCTCCCACTGGACTCTAGATACCGGTTACTTGTGGTCTCCCCCTTGGGTCTATCCTAATGCGGAAAAGTAAATAATATACATTAATGGTGACATCACCCTCAACCTGGAAGCGCCCGAATAAAAGAATATTACATACAAGCTTTTACATTAATGAAAATGAAAAACTCCCATCTCACATAAAAAAAACCCGGCTATTCAAAACACAACGATCCAATATTACATATCACAGTAACACATAACATCACATGTCATCAACGTAAGTAAATATGCATATCCCAATTGTCGTTGACGTATAGAAACGAAACCGGCGATACACCACATATTACACTTAAGGTCGCAGAATAGAAAGTGAAAAACTACAACAATCGGAATCCGCAACCACCTTAGACATCATAAACCCAATGTATCTCATACTTTGGATTTCATGCCCAACCAAATGAATTCCTTAGACATCACATGCTTAACAATTATAAACCCCGCATTTTAGTCTCGATATTGAAAACACTTTTCAATAACCAGTCGGGTAATTCAACAAGATTCCCGATAACCTGATCGAATGCTCGTCGGAAACTTTAGATGATCGGCCGCACCCCCGATGCCGTCGACGAAGTGCACTAAGGCGGAACACCGCGGTCGCGAGCACCCGAACGGATGCTTTTGGCGACGGGGTTCTCCTACAGTCACTTGGTCGGGGCTATGGGGCATGGTTATCTATTAAGGTTACCCGGCGAGTATCCGCATACACCACGTAATTGTGACGGACTTTTGATCCTCATCAAAATTCCGTGGCAACCGATCAAATGAGACTAACTTGCTAGATTTATAAAATTCAAACTAGTTATCACATAACTAAATTTGTGGATTCCAAATATTGTATCACAATCACAGATAGATAGACGATGTTAAACTTTTCGATCGAATAAACAAACAACCAAAATTTCCCAAAGTGCTCAACACTTGAGCGGAGTTTAAAAAGTAACCAGAACATGCCACAGCACCTATGAACCATCCGTAGAAGGGCCGACCCATGCCTCACTCATGTCGCCGCGGAACTGCCGCAAACCCTAGGTTATGACCGCGGTTCCGCGATCCAAAAAGTCGAGTTTGGGTATCATTCTTCTAGAGGGTCCATAGAATCGCTTGCATGATTTTCTGAAGATTTTAAACTTGGAAAAAATCCAACCGTTGGAAAATTTCCAGCGAGGGAAAATATGAGTTATTGATATCCGTTCGAACTTTTTAGCGTCGTCTAAATAACCCAAAAAGATGTTTGAATTATGATTACGAAACACTCCGAATTCCCTTTGCAGAAAGTTAACATCTCATGCAATTTCAGCAAAAACAAGCAACACCTGAAACACCAAAACCCAGAGACTGGAACACCACAGAAATTTGAAGCCAAATGTCCCAGAAGAACCGGTGAGCTCGAAAATTGTGTCCATGTGGCTGACCAAAATCAGGTGGTCTTGCTTCAAATTTGTATGGTTTTCATGTTATATCACATACAATATTTTGCAGTTGCTTAAAAAAAATTTAGAGGCCATTTAAAATTCGACAGAAACTAGGATTGTATATCGGGTGTTTCGGAGTTGTTTCGGTTTCGTAATTCTACAAACATGGTATAATTCTCTAGCATGGCTCTGATACCACTGTAGGGTTCCCTAGGCGGCCACTAGGTTTCGCGAGGCATCGTCCATGCCAATTTCAAATTTTTGCCGTACTAAAGAACCCTAACCCTCGAATCTTAACTAGGGATTTAAACGAATTAGCAATGCAAACAACTTTACATATAACTGAATGAGGAATACAACCTTTGTAGACCGGTCCTTCACTACTAAAGCTCCGTGTAGTAGTCCTTTCGCTCCAAGTAGTGAACACCCAAACTCTAGTAAGGGTTCACATGAAGAAATGAACAAGCTTGCTCGAAGTCTTCGAGGCCGAAGATGATCTACGTCGAGGAGACTCAAGCTCATGCCACCTCTTCACTAATGGTAGTTTAGTGAAGAAAACACCCTAAAATAAATGGCTAATATAGTAGAAGATGATGAAGTATTAATTGGGCTCACTTTAGATTTATTTTTCTCACAATATTTCCTCACTTTTAAAAAAGCTAGCAAGCTTTCTCATGAGGAAGAAGAAGATGAAGTGGAGATAAGAATGAAACTCATGAGGTGAGAATAGCAACCATGTGTGAGTTAGTGTCACTAATTCATGTAGAGAATAAACCATGGCTAACAATAATGATTAGGTTAATAAATATCTACAAGTAAAACAAAATTAGTGGACATGGTCAATGGTTCCACCAGCCTCTACAAGCTTCAACCATGTGACATACTTATAACTAATTTGATTTACTTTAAATAAATAAAACCTTATCATTATTATAAGCATGGTGTGAGTCTCATACACACATGTAGCATGTGGCATCCAGCATGACACAAATTCATGTACATTAATATATATCACATATATACTATATGCACACTAGTGAGGAAAAGAAATGTTTAAGTGAGATAATATTAGTTAATGTAAATTAATATATGACATATATAATTATACATTAAATCATTAAATCAACACTTGATTTAATAATCCGGTTATATCACATACAGCCGACTAATATCAAATGTAACAACTTATCGAATCAACACTTGATCCGATAACCCGGCTATATCACATATAACCGGCCAATATCACATATCGCTAGAATAGAATGCGGTATAACATATACGCATTAATCTCGGTCCCGCACATATCACATACGTGCTCCTACTTCGTTTCGAATGAACCAGGAAACCTCTGTGTCGGACTCTAAAGACTCGTCAATACGCCGGCAGTAGGTGGTGATCATATCAGTCACCCACAAGCCACAAGCGGTCTGCTAAACGTAACGGCCACCCGGGTATTGAGTGAACAGACGATAAACAAGCAAGCCTGCTCATACTCCCGCGAATCAAATCAGAAACACTATCGTAAAGTCCGGTCTCTTCGTCAGATATGTCGCATATCGCAGCCTGGGGGTGGTATAACGTCATACCCCAATAGCCTGATAAGTCATGCCGATGTAAGGTCCATAACGGTTCGAGAAACTACTGATAACACTTACTAGTAAATCTCAGCAACCCTGGCCAGGTATTTACTGTTATGGACAATCGAGCATAGCGCAACATCAACCCCCAATACCGGGAGAGACGAATCCCCTCCTATCGCTCATTGCCTCCATGCGACTCGAGACTGTATCCAAAAACTACCGTTTTGCATGATCTCTTGAACGTGGTAAGGTGGAAATTAAAGCACAGTGGGAATCACACAAGACTCTATGACTATCTCGGGTCGATAGACTAACATGTACCAGTGTCACCAGAGAACTGCTATCTGACGATAGGTATAATACCAGCTAGGAGTTCTCGGCGAGTTCGTTAAGTGTACCCAGTCTCCACTGAGCACCTGTATACCTTCTCTGATGTCAAACACCAATGGATATGGGATCATCCATCGCCCATCATATGGGTCAAGAAGCGTATACGCTAGTCTACTCTGTAGTATCGATGCCTTGTCTCGATACTCCCACGACTAGGAACATTTGAAGGATGTACTTACCGACTACCTCAGCCCCACTAGTATGATCTGCATCATAATCCTTGAAGTCAAGTACTCATCCTAAGGGCTTTATCAACATGTAATAGAGAGACAATAAGTGTACATGTTAAGATAAAGAGCAACCAGATAGCATACTATCATGTCGAGCAAGAAAGTCCTCCCTATATATGTCCAAGCATCCACTACAATATATATCACATGTGCAGTAATGGCCTCTAGGGCATACATATAACTAACAGATGGGACCTGGGCTCTTTGTCCAATGCCATAGCCTTATTATTATCACAATACAATGGTATTGGATCAATAATGGTGGGAACTACTCCAAGTTATGAGATGAACTTCTGCATCCAGACGGCTTCCTTGGCAACATCATTTGCAGCAATGTACTCAGCTTCCATCGTTGAGTCTGCAACGATGTCCTATTTAGAACTTTTCCAAAAAACCACCCCTCCATTGAGGTTAAATACAAAACCCGAGATAGATTTGCTGTCATCCTTATCACTTTGGAAGTTTGAATCGGTAAAGGCCTCCATCTGGAGATCTCCTTTACCATACACCAAGAACATTTCCTTAGTCCTTCGCAAGTACTTAAGAATGTTCTTCACAGATGTCTAGTGTTTCTTCCCTGGATTAGATTGATACATACTTACTACACTAAGTGCAGAAGCAACATCAGGGCGAGTACATAACATCGCATGCATGATAGATCCTACAGTGGAAGCGTAGGGTATAACACTCATGCGAGCTCTCTCTTCATCAGACTTTGAACAAAAGTCTTTGGAGAGGGTGATTCCGTGACAAGCGGGTAAAGTACCTCGCTTGTTCCATACTAAACCTTTTTAGGATGGTGTTAATGTACTTAGATTGGGACAATCCCAACAATCTCTTAAATCTATCTCTATAGATCTTAATGCCCAAAATGTATGAGTCATCATCCAGGTCCTTCATGGAGAACCTTTGTGATAAGAATAGTTTGACCGATTGTAGCATATGAACGTCATTTCCTATCAAAAGATTGTCATCCACGTACAATACGAGGAATGTGATAGTACTCCCTACAATCTTCTTATAAATACAAGGTTCATCTATATTTTTGATAAAATCAAACTCTTTGATTGTATCATCAAAGCAGATGTTCCAACTCCATGATGCCTGCATTAATCCATAGATGGATTTAAGCAACCTGGATGACTTGTCGCTGCTCCTACTGTCAATGAAGCCTTTCGGCCGGTCCATAAAAACGCATTCTCCCAAATCACCATTTAGAAATGCAGTTTTACGTCCATCTGCCATATTTCATAGCCGTAGTAAGCAGCAATAGCAAACAAGATTCGAATGGATTTAAGAATTGCGACTGGAGAAAAGGTCTCATCATAGTCCAATCCTGATCTTTGATGAAATCCTTTTGCAACAAGTCTTGCTTTATAGGTCTCTACCTGTCCGTCCACACCAATATTTTTCTTAAAAATCCATTTTCTGTTAGTTATATGTATGCCCTAGAGGCCATTACTGTACATTGGATGTATATTGTAATGGATGCTGGGACATATATAGGTAGGACATTCTTGCTCGACTTGATAGTACGCTATCTGGTTGCTCTTTATCTTAACATGTATACTTTCAGTCTCTCTGTTACATGTTGATAAAGCCCTTAGGATGTGTACTCGACTTCCAGGAATATGATGTAGATCATACTAGTGGGCCTGGGTAGTCAATGAGTACATCCTTCATTGTTCCTAGTCGAGGGAATATCGAGACGGGGCATCAATATTCCAGAGTAGACTAGCGTATATCTTCTCGACCCATGTGATGGGCGATGGATGGTCCCATATCCATTGGTGTTTGACATCGGAGATGGTATGCGGGTGCTCAGTGGAGACTGGGTATACTGAACGGACTCGCCGAGAACTCCCAGATGGTATTATACCTCACGTCAGATGGCAGTTCTCTGGTGACACTGGTACAGCTTAGTCTGTTGACCCGAGATCGTCATAGAGTCTTGTGTGTCTCCCACTGTGCTTTGATTTCCACCCTACCACGGCTCTATTGAGTCGTGCAAACAGGTGGTTTTTGGGTACAGTCCCGATTCACATGGAGGCAATGAGCGATAGGAAGGGATTTGTCTCTCCCGGTATTGGGGGTTGATGTTGCGCTATGCTCGACTGGCCATAACTGGAAATCCCTGGCCAGGGTTGCACTTATTTACTGGTAAGTGTTATCAGTAGTTTCAAGCGTGTTATGGACCTTACATCGGCATGACTTATCAAGCTACTGGGATCTGACGTTTACCACCCCTAGGCGAGATATGTGACATATCAGACGAATAGACCGGACTGTACGGTAAGTGTTACTGGTTGGATTCACAGGAGTGTGAGCGGGCTTGCTCGTTGATCTTCTGATCGCTCAATACCCGGGTGGTCGTTACGTTTAGCAGACCGCTTGCGGCTTGTGGGTGTTTTATATGATCATCACCTGCTGCCGGCGTATTGACGAGTCTTTAGAGTCCTACACAGAGGTTTCCTGGCTCAAGCGAAACGAGATAGGAGCGCGTATGAGATATGTGCGGGACCGAGAATAATAACAGTATGTGATACTGGATTCTATTCTCGCGATTTGTATCATCGGACGTTTATATAAGATATAGCCGGGTTACCGAATCAAGTGTTGATTCGATACATTGATACACTTGATATTAGTCGGTTATATGCAGTATGACCGGATCATTAAATAAAGTGTTGATTTAATGATTTAATGTATAATTATATATTTGATATATTACTTTACATTAACTAGTATTTGTTCACTTAAGATGGATTTTCTCACTTGATGTGCACAAGTAGTATATGTGATATATTTTTGTGCACTAGATTGTATCATGTTTGATGATACATGCAAATTTGGGTGAGTGTATGCTATACACCATGTTTAGGTTAATGGTTAGGGTTTTGTTATCTTTACTTATTTTCTTTATTCATTTTTGGGCAAGAAATAAAATGGTGGCTTCTTTTGTTTTTTACTTGAAGCTTCATGAAGCTTTGAAAAGCTTTGACCATTTTGTTTCTTTCCTTAACCTAACCATTCACCTAAACCCTAGTTTAGTCTCTACACTAGTTACACTCACCCATGGTTGCTAAATGATAACCGTCACTTGATTTTCTTTTTGAATTATTCATAATTCATTTTCTTTCTTATTTTTCATCTTCTTCAAGAGGTGAAGAAAGCTTACTAGAAAATTACAAGTGATGAATCCAAGTGAGAAATCCAAATCCAAAGTGAACCAACTTCCTATTTCTTCATCCTCTACCACTTGCCATGTAGTAGAGTGTGTTATCTTCACAAGTTCTATGACCAAGTGGAGATGGAGCTTGATCTTGAGTTGCCTCGACGTAGATCATCTTCGGCATCGAAGTCGACGACCTAGCCCGCCCATTTCTCCGATGAAGCCGACGCTAGAGTCCGGGATCCGATGATCGCAGCGAAGGGACATCGTCACAGAGCTAAGGAAGTGGAGGACCGGATCTACAAAGGTTGTAGTCCCTTTCACTTTTTAGTTAAGTTGTTAACTTGCTTGTAGTTTCGCCTTTACCTCTAGTAACGATCTAGTTTAGAGTTCTTTGGCACATAGAAAATTTTGAATTGGACATGATTGATCAGTTGTAGAACCTCATGGGTGTGCCTAGGATCCCTTCAGTGGTATCAGAGCCTAGCTAGAGCCTTAAGCGATGATTAGACGAAGTTAGAAACCCGATCGAACCCGAAACCCTAATCCAAAATCCTTCTCTGTACATTTTTCCAAACAGTGGATTTTTCCAAATTAAAAATATGCAGAAAAATCAGCAGGCGTTTCTAAGGATTAATGTGCAGCACGTGAGCATAACTCTTCCAGATCACCGCGGAACCGCGGCATGAGCATGCCTCATGCGGCGGTTCCGCGGCCGTACTATCACCTTGTTCATTTCTGTTTGCACAGTAATATCTTTCAGTACTTGCTGTGATTTATGGGTATTTTTATTTTATACTCAAGAGTTGAGTTTTCTGGGTTGTATTGGGAGTTCGTAGATTCGATAGGATTGTCTAATTTTGTCTATGTGTTTTTCCGGATAATTTAGAATATGTTAAAAAGTTCGACCGGATATAAATACCCAATTTTTCCCCTGCCGGAAAATTTCCAAGTGTTGGATTTTTCCGTGGTTTAAGAACGTTCTAAGTAGTGCAAGTAACTCGATGGACCCTTTAGAAGACAACAAACCTTAACTCGATTATGTGACCGTCTTGAACTGCCCTTTGAACCTTAGAGTTTGGGGCAGTACGACATGCCACATGTGAGGCGTTGGCTTGACCCTTCTACGGCTGGACCGTCGGTACTGTGGCATGAAGTGAATGTTCTTAAACTTATTTCATGTGTTGAGCTATTTGGGAAAACTTGGGTGTTTGATTGTTCGATCGAAAAGTTTAACATTTTCTATTTATCTGGAATATGATACAATATTTGGAATCCACAAGCAGTTATGAGATAACTGATTTGGATGTTATAAACATAGCAGTTTAGCCTCACTTGATTGGTTGCCACGGGATTTTGATGTGATCAAAAGTCCGTCGCAATCACGTTGATTACACAGATACTCGCCGGTAAACTTAATAGATAGCCACGCCCCATAGCCCCGACAAAGTGACTGTAGGAGAACCCCGTCGCCGAAATCATCGATTCGGGTGCTCGCGGCGGTGGTGTTCCGCCTTAGTGCACTTCGTCGACGGTATCGGGGGTGTGGCCGTCTACTAAAGTTTGCGACGAGCATTCATTCAGGATGTCGGAAATCTTGTTGAATTATCCGACTTGATATTGAAAAGAGTTTTCGATAATGAGACTAAAATGAGGGGTTTACAATTGTTAGGCATGCGATGTCTAAGGAATTCATTTGATTAGGCATGCGATGTCTAAAGAGTTTGTGGATTCCAACTGTTGTAGTTTTACACTTTCTTTTCTGCGACCGTATGTGTAATATGTGATATCGCTGGTTTCGTTGCTATATGTTAACGACAATTGGGGTGCGCATATTTACTTACGTTGATGACATGTGATGTTATGTGTTGGATCGTCGTGTTTGAATAGCCGAGGGTTTTTATGTGAGACGAGTGTTTTTTCTTTTTCATTCATGTAAAAAAACTTGTATGTAATATTCTTTTATTTGGGCACTTCCCGGTTGCGGAAGATATCACCGTTGATGTATATTATTTACTTTTCCGCATTAGGATAGACCGAAGGAGGGGGCACCAGTAACCGGGTTCTAGGGTCCAGTGGGAGACCATCTCGAGGAGTCAAGTCCGGGTCTCCTAACCCTAGAATTGGTAGGGTTGCTTGCCGCTCTCGTCGGGGTCTAGGGGTTGTGGGATTGGCTATTCATCATGACCGTGGAATCCGTGTTTTATACTGGCTCGTATTAAAAACACGGACGTCCTAGTATATCCAATATTTCATATGATATTTTCTGCTGTGTTATCTTTGATGTGATCATGTTATATGTTCAGATAGATATAGTATATAGTATATATGATATATTATATAGACGTTGCTTATGTTTTACACCCGCGCTAGCCCTGCCCCGGTCTGCCGTTAGTTACCTAACCTAACGGTGCAGATCGGACATCGAGGCGAATGCGGATGGCATAAGCGTACGTTATATTTATCTGTGATGTTTAGGTGGACTTAAATGATGGGATAATTCATTAATGTGATTAATGAAAGAAAATAAACCTAAAAGATGTTGTGGAATCGAATTTCAAAAATAAAACAGGTAGCTACAGTTCTTGCTTTGCATCGCGGTGTTCCTTGTAGAACATCCTGCACCTTATTCGATAAGGAAAGGACCGAGATCCCTTCACCGGGAGTGACTCCTTTAGCAATAACTGGCAGATGCTACAACCCTCGGTATGTCTTTTGATTGCTTCGATAGTTTTTGCTTTGGACAGTGGTATATGTGATATATCCTGCACCTTATTCGATGAGGAAAGGGCCGACGATCCCTTCACCGGGAGTGACCCCTTTAGCAAAACTAGAAAAGCCTCAAAAAACACTCCATTTAAAAACCATTTGATTCCACAACGAGATCAAGTTCAAAGCGTTAAAGGTTTTCTTAAAAACCATCCGCAACCTTCCGTCATTTTAGGAAGTAGAGTACTTAGTATTCGTGCTGTGTTTGTTGACCATAGTCAAGGCACAGTGTATGGTAGCTAAGTGATGTCTTCCTACACCGCATATGATGCGATTAGTTAGGACAGTCATGTGGCTTTGTTGACCTTAGCCAAAGGTCATGTGGGTGGGTCTAATTAATCACGAAATGACAGGTAGAACTTGACTAGTGCTTATGATTTGTTGACCTTAGCCAAGGTCATAGGTGCTAGGGGTAAAAACCTTTATCGGGAGTTTCAAGTGTTGAAATTTGCAATGAGATTGCATACCTTCTATATGATAGTTGGATCCTGATACCCACTGCGAGTAATTGTTACTCCTGGGAGAGTTTTGCACTTTACAATTAGCCGATCAAGTAGGTGTCTAGAAAGGTGTCAACGGGGTTACGCCTCTGGGAAAACGAGGTTTACTTTAATTAGGTCCGTGCGAAAGCACGGTGTACCTCCCTCAAAATACTGACACTGGCCTGGCTGAAAGATTGGCGAACTTGTAGAGTGTAATTAATCCCGGCTAGTCTTTCCTTTTAAGGTTTGAAGGAAGATTTGATAAAAACAGTGGGAGCCATCCTGATTAGATAAAATATATAACCAATCTAATCATGCAAGAGCGCACGCAGAGTGTTTTCTTCTCTCTCTCTCCAGGTAGCGACCATATCACGCCTTAATCAAGATAATAATACGGATGTATTGACCGAACCCGCTTGTTATACCGAGCTGGGGAACGTTGGTCCCGCTCCAACATATAATTGTTATAAGACAGAGCAGGAAATAGGGGAATACCAGAATTCCTATGCCGCCCAAACGAAGAAAGTGCATATGATGCATCTCCTTCGGGTGTGTTCATTATAAAGAACTATTTCTCAGTGTCCTCTGCGTCCTGGGTATCTGATACCGGATCAGGATCCCAGATATGTAATCTGTTACATAGGGCTACAGAAAGGCAGAGAACTGAGAACGGGTGATTAGTTTCATGAGACAGAAAACGGTGCAAGTGTTGCAGCCAAGTCTGTTGGTCACTGTCACCCTGTATTACCAATACATTGATTCTGAACAAATGCTATTAGATACCGAACCTGATATACAAAATCATATTAATCTCTTTATTTACTAAAGAAGGATATAATTTTATATTGATGGATAATGTTTTGAACATTTCCTATTTCAAAAGTTGATCGGTTCAGGCACGTTATCTAAAAGCATTGACGTTCTAAATAAAACTACAGTTCCTAGTATACAGAACACATACAAGAGGAAGAGTTCAGAAATGAACGGATCCTTCTTGAGGTATTATAGACTAGGTCATATCAATATAACCCGACTAGCTTAAGTTACATTTAAGATGCATATTTAAATCAGTTTGAATTTATATCTTGTGAAACTTGCCAGTCATGTCACAGAGATAAGATGACCATAGCTCTGTTTACTGGAAATAGAGAAAGAGTTAGTGAACTCTTGGGATGATACATGTTGATGTATGTAGATCCCCAGTCTACATATGCCAAGACCGGTTCTTTGTACTTCATTACATTCTCTGATGATCTCTCAAGACTCAGTCATATGTTCCTGTTGAAACATAGGTCTGAAGTTTTTGAGATATTCACAGAATATAAGTTGGAACTAGAGAACCAAAAACCGGGTATAAGTATTATGTCCTATGATGAGATCAGGAAGGAGAATACTTGTGCATAGAATTCCTGGACTATTCTAAAGGAGAATGAGATTCTCTCTCGGTGTTACTCCTCTGAATACACCACAGCACAACGGTGTATCGGGGCGAAGCAATAGCACCCTATGTGATATGGTGTGCTCTATGATGAGTACTACTGAGTTTCCTATTTCCTTTTGGGAGTTATGCACTTGGGAAGCTGCATACCTATTGAATTGGATTCGAATCAAATCAGTGCCTACCACTCCATATAAGATATGGTATGGGAAGAGCCTATCTCTTAAGTAAGTTAAGATTTGGGATTGTCCGGCCTATGTCGAAAGCAAAATCCGGACAAGATCGAGGCAAGGTCAGTTCTGTAGAACTGGAAAAGTTCCAGCTATACAAACTACAGCTAATGATTTGACAGAACCAGAGGATTCAATAGTCCCCGACGAACCTCAGCCTCTCCGCCGAACTAGCAGGGTTCCTCACCTTCCTGAGAGATACTTCGGTTTCTCGATGACAGTGGGAGCGAGGATTGCATCATGAGATGATGACCCAACTAGTTTCGAACAGGCCATCAAGAGTAGGGACTCTGTAAGAATGACTGGATGCTTAGCGATCTGAGATGGAATCCATGTACACCAACAAAGTATGGACTTTGGTTGCTATATCTGAAGGGTTAAATCACCATCAGGAGCAAGTATATCTTGAGAAGATTACTTGGTGTTGATTGTTATAATTTTCCGATTGGATGTAAAAGTATCAAATCAAATAGTCCCCGGCAACGGCGCCATTTGATTGATCGTAAAATTCGAGACTGTGTAAGTAAATCAACTCAAATGATCCCTGATAACGGTTTCATTTTATTGTAATAAAATTTCTTGTTTGTGTAAATCGAATAAAGCGAATAAGTTTCTTTGTATCGGTAATTAGAAAATTGAATAAAATTCACAATCAAAGAATTATATTTGACCGCAATCAATTACGGTGTCGATTGTAGATCGTAAGCGAGTGCGGATCGTCCACAGGGATTGTGCGATTCGTTTTTATATTTGATTTGCTTGAATTGAAAAGTCAATCGAAAAGAAAGGAAAACATGATTCAAGATTTTATCGATTGATTCAGGTGTCACTAATCTAATCAAGAATCAAGAAACTGATAAACAATCGAGAATCGGGTTTCGATGATATTTCCAATCAAATGCTAAGAATCTAAATGAGGCTCGTAGGAATCGATCGGATCTATAGACGTGATGTAATCTCAAGATTTCGTGTTCTTGTCCTTCGAAGGATTGATACTAGATCGATGATGATCGACAAGAGTTGGGGCTTTCTCGTGAAACTAGGGTTTCATCGTTTAACCCTTGTTCTTGCGTCGATATCATTCACATTCTAGCCTCTAGCAATTTCAAGAAACGATCGTAACTCCCCAATCTCGAGCGATATCAATCAAGAAAGCATCGCAACGAATTGGGTCGTCGATTCTTGAACTTGCTAGGGTTTACAAAACTCGTAGGACTCAAGAATCGATTTAAGATATATTACATCATCATTCTATTGATCGTCTCGACTCCTCGACGAACGGAGTATTACTCAAACATCACAACAAGAATTACAGCTAGAAATTTAGATTGAATCATGATACAAGAATTTAAAGAAAACAAGATAAAAGAATATCACCTTTTATTTATATCAACAATTTGATTACAGTCGCTCAAGAACTACTAGAGGAAGAACTAAATTGTCGATTTGGCGTCGCTCGGCTCCGTGAGTCGCGGATCGGCTTGGACCACTTGCTCTGTTGAAGATCGGCTTGGCTCATAAAAGGTTGCAAGGCTTCTTGCTTGATGGGGTACTCGGGATCTTGTCTTTTGATTGGAATTAGGGTTAGGGTTTCACACAAGCCTTCTCACTAGACTTGTGGAAGAAGATGAAGAAAGAGAGTGAATGGATCTATTGATTTCAATGAATGAATGAATAATCCTTTACAAGTGAGCCTAGGGTCTTATTTATAGATTTCCCAAACCCTAAGCCTTGAGTTTGAAATAGAAGTTCCCTCCAAAAGTTTGTTGAAAGACTTCTAGAAGTAGTTAGTTAGGCTTAGCTTAGGGTTTAAGCTAGAGTTTAGGGAGAAGTTTCTAGAATACAAGGCTAGTTTAGTGTAGGAATAAGGGTTTGCTGATCTGGCACAAGCTTCTGGGGCTTTCTGGAAATTGTTGTGTCATTCTGAGCTGTACACACTGAGGTAGGAGTTGTGCACCAAAAATGGGGATCTGAAGTGGTAGAAGAGCCGCGGAACCGCGGCAATAGGCGGTTTAGGCCGCGGTTCCGCGGCCATTTGGGCTCCTTGGGGCTTCAACTTTCTTGTGTTGACTTTTGATGTCTTCTTCTGTATTTTTTGATATATTGAATTCCTGAATTCCCTTTACATTAATACCAGATTCCAAATCATTGAGTTGGCGTCATGTTTGATCGGTACCATGTACATTTTGGCCTTTCTTCTGGATTTTCCTACACAGATCTCAAAGCAAGTGTTGCGCAATATAGGGATGATGCGATGCCATGAAATGCAGTCAATTTCCTTTATAGTGCCGGTTTTAGAGTCTAACACATGCAATCTGATATTTTGCGACAGTTTTGCTAATATGTGAAATATGAATGCCGTACACTTCTAAATGAGTGCAAATGATAGGGAAATTGCCGTGTTAAAAATACAATATTTTCGAGTAATCAAATTCCCCCAAACTTAATTTCGATCGTCTCGAGCGAACTTTTTATTAAAAAGAGAAGGAGAAAATAAAGAAAGAGAAAAACTAACTAGTACACTTTCGTAGGCAACACGATTGCACTGAGCACGTGCAACAAGCCTTTAAACCTCTAGGTGTCCCTAGTAGGAAGAGTGTTGTCTCCTGAGGGTTTCAGCGGATTGCACCCACAAAATCCAATAATAATAGAAAGATCATGAATATTACATTTAAAGAAAAGAATTGTAAAAGAAAGACTTTGAAAATTAGGGTTTCCAACTAAGCTAGTTTTTCGGTTGTCATGAACCCTATCTTAATGGTCATGAAAAGATGTTAGAAATCACGTCCTCCCTCAATAAAACATCGTCTTATTTTTCATTCCTATCTTTCTTCCAAACATCGATCATATAACCCTGCGTGTGTGTAAAGGACATCCCTACACCCAGAGAATTCAATTCAAGCTATCATACTCTTGCCCATCAGCCTCAGTACTTTTTAATTAATGAATATTTAGATGAGCTTGCTCACACACTTTCATGCAACCGTTAATACTTCTTGAGGTACTAACCGACCGATTACTCATGTGCTTGCTTATTTGGTGTATTTTCCTCGTCTTGCACCACCTCAGGCATAGCAGTGACTCCCAGACCAGTTGGCCTTAGGGCACTAGGTGAAGAGGCACCCTCGCTATATATTTTTTATTGCCTTCGGTGATAACAAAACCAGTGTCCATTTTTCTCACCACTTTATATATTTTTTTATTCACTTTTTTTTATTTCCTTCATACATCGGCTTTAAGACAAGAGCATTTCAAGGTATCCTCTACTATCCCAGGCTTCAAGACGTGTGTAAGTGCGAATAGCAGGGTATCAACGTTCAAAATGTTTGGCTTCCAGAATAGAAACTATTTTTCAGACTTATTTTTATCCTCAGATTAGTGACGTCTTTCATCTTACTAACCCTTGGGACAACGGCTCATAACTACTTATTACTAGTTCGTATAAGAAAACTTCTAATTTTCTTAGTTTTCTTAAAAATTTTCTAATCTCATGGATGTGATTGTTCACTATCTAAACTTTTATTATCTTATTTATATACAAAAAAGTGTAAATATTAAAATATTTTTATATTTTGAAAAATTTTAAATTTTTATGGGTTTTGAAAATTTTTCAATTTTTATGGATTTTAAAAAAAAATGTTTTGTGCTTATGCAAATGATATGCAAATGATGCAAAAATAAGCACAAACCTCCCCCAAAGTTGTTTTCAACAGTGTCCTCACTGTTGCCAACCGCTATACCTACAAAACCTGTAAGCCTGGGGGGAATTATTAGTGGGTGCAAAATATATAAGTGAAGAACTTCCCCCGAACTTATTCTTTTCACTCACCTTTATTCAAAAAATGATGCAGTGATATACAGGACATGAAGGTGAGACGGAGGAATTTTAATCCAAATAAAATGGCTCTTGTAAGAACAAGAGCTCCTCCGTGGGGTCAGTGGAAAAATACGGCTTTAGTCTGTGTCCATTCACTTTGAAAAAGGTGTCGTTTTTAACATTTTCTACTTCTACTGCCCCGTGCGGGTATACAGACCGCACAACAAAAGGTCCCTTCCACCGAGATCGGAGCTTACCCGCGTGAAGGTGTAATCGTGAATCATAAAGAAGGACTTGTTGACCAAGTGAAAATGTTTTCCTCAAAATGTTTTTATCATGAAAAACCTTAGTCCTATTCTTTGTGATTACAGTGTTATCATAAGCTTCATCGCGGAGTTCGCTTAGCTCATTAATTTGCAGCTTCCGAAAGGTGCAAGCTTGGTTTAGATCAAAATTTATTTCCTTAATAGCCCACAATGCTTTAAGCTCTATCTCGACGGGTAAATGACATGCTTTCCCAAACACTATCCTATATGGAGACATCCCTAGGTCGGTCTTATATGCAGTTCGGAATGCCCAAAGAGCATCCGTCAGTTTGGTCGACCAGTCTTTTCTATTTTTAGCAACAGTCTTCTCCAGGATAAGTTTGATTTGTCTGTTTGAGATTTCAGCCTGCCCGCTTGTTTGGGGATGATAGGGTGTAGAAAGTCGATGGTTGATTGAGTATTTCCGCATCAGAGTCTCGAAAGACCTGTTGCAGAAATGTGTCCCATTATCGCTAATAATAGCGTGTGGGTGTCCAAATCGCGAGAAGATATTCTTTTTCAAGAACTTAATGACAACTTTCCTATCATTAGTGCGACATGGAATGGCTTCAACCCACTTTGAGACATAATCAACCGCCAGCAGTATGTACAAATTCCCAAAGGAGTTGGGAAAGGGACACATAAAATCAATGCCCCAAACATCGAATATTTCAACAACCAAGATGGGTTGCTGATGCATTTCATTCCTCTGGGATATTCTACCCGTGTACTGACATTGTGTACAGGTTTTGCAATAGTCAAATGCGTCCTTGAATAAGGTCGGCCAATAAAATCCACATTGCAAAACCTTTTCCGCCGTCTTTTTAGGACCAAAGTGACCCCCACAGGCCTGATCATGACAAAAAGAAAGAACACTCTTGAACTCTTCATTCGGGACACACCGGCGAATGATCTGATCAGGACAATATTTAAACAGATATGGCTCGTCCCAGTAAAAGTGTTTTACTTGGGAAAGAAAACGGTATTTGTCCTGTTTTGACCAATCGCTGGGTATCAGTCCCATGGCATGATAGTTCACAATATCCCTGAACCATGGTTCATTGGATACACTCAAGAGTTGTTCGTCAGGGAACGAATCATTGATCGGCAGGGTCACAGGGGAAGAAGAGATGCGTGAAAGATGGTCAGCTACTACGTTTTCACATCCTTTCTTATCTTTGATAACAAGATCGAATTCTTGTAACAGAAGGATCCAACGTATTAGTCGACCTTTTGCATCTTTCTTCGCCAGAAGATGTTTTAAAGCGGAATGGTCAGTATACACAACTATAGGAAAGCCAATTAAGTAAGGCCTGAATTTTTCTAATGCAAATACAACCGCTAAAAGTTCTTTTTCTGTGGTTGTATAATTGATTTGCGCATCATTCAGGGTCTTACTAGCATAGTATATCACGTGTGGTATCTTTTCGATGTGCTGTCCTAAGACTGCACCTACTGCAAAATCAGATGCATCACACATTAGCTCAAAGGGGTAGTCCCAGTTTGGTGATGATAAAACGGGGGCTGAAATGAGTGAGTGTTTAAGTGAGTCGAAAGCTGTCTCGCAGTCCGAGTCAAAATGGAAGGTCGTATCCTTGGCCAGGAGAAGAGTTAAAGGTCTAGCAATTTTGCTAAAATCCTTAATGAATCTTCTATAAAAGCCCGCATGGCCAAGGAAAGATCGAATATCTTTGACGCTTTTGGGATGAGGGAGGTTTTGAATGACATCTATCTTAGCTCTGTCAACCTCAATGCCTTTCTGTGAAATAACATGTCCAAGTACAATTCCTTCTTGGACCATAAAATGGCATTTTTCCCAGTTCAAAGTTAAGTTCTTCTCTTTGCAACGAGTAAGAACAGCGTCAAGATTCGATAGGCAATCAGAAAAAGAGTCTCCAAAAATTGAGAAATCGTCCATAAATATCTCCAGAAAATTCTCTACCATATCAGAGAATATCCCCATCATACACCGCTGAAAGGTAGCGGGAGAATTGCATAGCCCAAAGGGCATGCGACTGTAAGCAAAGGTACCAAAAGGACAAGTAAAAGTGGTTTTATCTTGATCCTTTTTGGCGATGGGGACCTAATTATAGCCTGAGTATCCGTCCATAAAACAATAATACTCTCGTCCCGCTAAGCGTTCCAGCATCTGATCAATGAATGGTAGAGGAAAGTGGTCTTTCCTCGTGGCAGCATTGAGTTTTCTATAATCGATACATACACGCCACCCAGTTTGGGCGCGTGTCTGAATCAACTCATTCGCCTCATTGGTTATAACAGTGATGCCGGATTTCTTACGAACGACATGTATAGGACTCACCCATTGGCTATCGGAGATGGGGTATATAATACCATTATCTAAGCATTTGACGATCTCTTTCATTACAGCTTCCTTCATGACAGGATTCAACCGTCTCTGTGGTTCTCGGGTTGGTCTGGCATCATCCATCACATGTATATGATGTTCAACTATCAAGGGACTAATCCCTTTGATGTCCCCATACTCCAACCAAACGCCTCTTTGTTAGATCTCAATACCGATAAAAGTGCATTTTCTTGTTCTAATGGTAGAGAAGCGGATATTATAACCGGTAAAGACTCCTTCTCACCTAAATAAGAATATTTCAGATGAGACGGTAAATTTTTGAGATCTAATTCGGGCGGAGAAATGATAGAAGGAGGGATCATTGAGTGATTTTTGGATTTACAAAGAAGCTCAGAGCCTGTGAAAGATACAGACTCGGGTGGAGAAAAGTCAGGAGTGCAGGACTCAAGTGTAGAAAAAGTGTCCTCACTAAGATCTTATGTGAAATCAAACAGAGATGTGGTAATGTCATCGAGATCAGTAAAGCAAAGTTCCTCAGCTCCACAACTATCGGGAGCGATCTCATGGACAGAGCACACATCTAAAATATGAGCAGAGGGTTCTGATGGCTGACTTCCAACTTTGTAGATGTTTAGTTCAATGGTCATATTTCCAAATGATAAGTTCATTGAACCATTTCTACAGTTTATAACAGCGTTGGAAGTGGCAAGGAAAGGACGACCCAGAATCACCGGAATTAGGCCCCGGGGGTTTGCTACAGGCTGTGTGTCGAGCACAATGAAGTCTACAGGGAAAACAAATTCCCCGACCTTTATCAACACATCCTCTAATTCACCCCTTGGTTTGGTGATTGATCGGTCTGCCATCTGGAGAGTGCAGTGAGCAGGTTTCACCTCTCCAATCCCTAGTTGCTCATAGACAGAATATGGAAGGAGGTTAACACTTGCGCCAAGGTCTAAAAGAGCACGATTTATGTTTTTACCCCCAATAGAAATCGATATTGTAGGACATCCTGGGTCCTTTCATTTCTTTGGTAGCTGGGGAATAAAAGCAGTGCTGATATTATTAGCCAGAAGACCTTCTTCGGCACTTGGGTCTTCATCTTCCTAGTGCACAAGTCCTTACGAATTTTCGCATAAGCGGGGACTTGTTGAATTGCATTTAGGAGAGGGATATTGATGTTAACCTGTTTGAACATTTCCATAATTTTCTCCATATGAGGACTCGTTCTGTTACCCCTTAACCGATTTGGGTAAGGAGCTTTCTCAATAAGCGCCGGGTCCATCATAGGAGAAGAAAGAGGGGATAGACGAGATCCCAAAAGAGGTGTGGGGAACGTCTGTGGAGAACTATAAGGGTTGGGTTCAGGTGTCGAGCCTAGTGGGAAATGGAGAATAGGCTCTCGAGAAGGTGGTGTGGTAGAAGAAGGATCAGAAGGAGAAGTGTGTGTGTGTGGAAAGGTCTCAGCCGGGGTGTTGATATGATTTTCAATATCATCAATACCTTCCCCAACATGATTATTCAGCACTCTTCCCGATCTCAACGTTGTGATGGCATTTACATTGTAATGCCCAGGATTCTGTAGGGGTTGAGAGGGAAGTTTCCCTTTTTCTCTCGCACTCATTTCGGCTTTAAGGCGAGCTATTTCAGCTTCCATCGATCTGATACTCTCAGCTTGGGACGCTGAGTTTTTCTTTATCTCACTGACGAAAGATCTAACCTCAGTCGAAACCTCTATGAAATTTGATAAAAGTGATTTCATGGTTTGAGTGAATTGAGAGAATTCGTCAGAACTGGACAACTGCATAGGATTAGACTGTGCAGGATTGTTGACCTGATTTTGGAAATTTTGTGACTGATAGGGGTGCTGAGTGAGTTGAAAGGGTTGTTGTTGTGGTGGAGGAAGAGCCCTTTGAAAATTATTCGTGTTTGGAACCGTGTTTTGAGATTGGTTTTGGTTCCAAGCGAAATTCGGGTGATTCCTCCAACCCTGATTGTACGTGGAAGAATATGGATCGTTTCGAGGTCTTTGAAATGCGGCATTAGAATGCTCGTGACCTTGAAACGTAGAGTTTAATGGACATTCTTCCGTTAAATGAGACGGATCAGAACAGCACCCACAAACAGTTTTGGGGAGCGATATTGGGTTTAGGGAGGCTGCAGAAAATTTGTGTTCCATAGCGTCGATCTTCTTTTGCATTGCTGCCATCTCAGCTCGAACACCTATGGACACATCTATTTGGTGTACGCCACCCCTATTCAATGGTTGGGTTCCACTCTCCCACTGTAGTGATTTTTCAGCGAATCTTCTAAATACTTCCAAGCTTCCCCATCATCCTTGGTCATAAAAGTACCTTGACACATGTTTTCAAGGCTCTGTTTAGTGTTTGGGTTAATGCCCTCATTAATGATTCGGCAAAGCTCCCATCTCGGGATGCCGTGATGAGGAAACTGAACCAATAGATCCTTGAAACGTTCAAAGCATTTAGAGAATGGTTCAGTAGGGAGCTGGGAAAATTGATTCAGTTCGCTACGGATTCGAGCTGTCTTTTGTATTGGGTAAAATTTCTTAAGGAATGCAACGACGAATTCTTCCCAATTCGTAATAGAGTGTGCGGTAGTGTTATATAGCCACTTCTCGGCTATATCGCACAATGTAAATGGAAGAAGTCGTAGACGCATAGCATCCACTGAAAGTTATGATGTACCCATCATTGCGCATACGTTTTCAAATTTGGTAATGAAAACGTAAGCGTCCTCAGTCTCGAGTCCGTGGAATTTGGGTAAAAGGTTGATGTACTGGGGTTTAATCTCAAAGTTATCCCCGTTGGCTGGTGGTGTGGATAAGCAGGTCGAAAGAGGACGTCGCAATGGATAGCACCTCTCCTGGAGAGAGATGCGGGGTGGATTCTGCGCACCAACGGACGGCGGCAGATTAGGGTTAAAGAAGTTTGATGGAGTAGGATCCATCGGTGTGGGTGTGGTATTGGGTAAAGGAAAGGTAAATGGAGAAATATCGACTTCGGATTCTATAAAGGGTACGCGGACTAAACGGGCACTAGAATCCCGTGTCCATCCTATCTTGTACTAAAAAGGGTTAGTACAAGTGGCAGCGTTGGCTTATAATTAGGGGTATGAATGAATGCGGTGTTTGCTTTGAAAAAGGGACGGATTTTTGAAAAAATGATGCGACACAACAAATGTAGCACACAAAACAACCCTAGAATCTAGTGGTCACCTAGGTCCGGCTCTAGACCGCTCCTAACTGCCAAAAGACAAGTCGCGGGATAGAATCCTCCACTGCCTCTTTGTTCCCCTGTGGCCAGGTAAGTGCCAGGTAAGTGGGAAGGTACTCCACTACGTAAGTAGTGGGCCTAATTAATAACCACTAGCCTTCGACACACTTGCCTAGACACCATAAGAAAACTCGGATAAGGAATGAATTACCCACGGCCTTCTTCTGTCCTAAGTGAGCGCGACGGTCCTTAGAGTCATCTCTAGATATTTTTTAGTTAATGTAGGTCAATGCGGATGCAAGTTTTGCGATTTTCGGGGCCTAGGAAGGGTAATGAACTCCCCACCTAATTTGGATTTGGCCGTGCCCCTTAATATCCGTATTTAGAATGCAAACAACCAAGAAACAAAATCACGCACAAATTTAATTTTGTAATTTTCGAGCTGCAATTATTTGCAAAGAATCCTGCAGAAAATTATTAGTTGGAGCTAAAAAGAGAAGAGAGGAGAAGGTAAGAAATCACCTGAAACAAAAATTTCACAGAGAACCCTCAAGCTTGCCGCGGTTTCGCCGCAATAGCCTCCTAATGCCGTCTTTCCGCGGTCTTACAATGAGATCACTGCACCAAATTTCACTAGCAAGCTACTATATACTTGCTCAGTTCCCTGGAATTTTCCAAAAATTTTTCCAATTTCCGAGCAAGCTCCAGATCTCCTTGCAATAAACCACAACAAATTGTTTAGGGTTTGCATGAATTTTGATCTCAAAAATCACAATGGAATAAATCTTTCAATTCAAATGTTGATATAAAACGAATTAGTGCGTAATCCCCGGCAACGGTGCCATTTGATTGTTATAATTTTTCGATTGGATGTAAAAGTATCAAATCAAATAGTCCCCGGCAACGGCGCCATTTGATTGATCGTAAAATTCGAGACTGTGTAAGTAAATCAACTCAAATGATCCCTGATAACGGTTTCATTTGATTGTAATAAAATTTCTTGTTTGTGTAAATCGAATAAAGCGAATAAGTTTCTTTGTGTCGGTAATTAGAAAATTGAATAAAATTCACAATAAAAGAATTATATTTGACCGCAATCAATTACGGTGCTAGCAGGGATTGGTTGTTGGGATTGTTTCTCGTAGTGCGGATCGTTCACAGGGATTGTGCGATTCGTTTTTATATTTGATTTGCTTGAATTGAAAAGTTAATCGAAAAGAAAGGAAAACATGATTCAAGATTTTATCGATTGATTCTGGTGTCACTAATCTAATCAAGAATCAAGAAATTGATAAACAATCGAGAATCGGGTTTCTATGATATTTCCAATCAAATGCTAAGAATCTAAATGAGGCTCGTAGGAATCGATCGGATCTATAGACGTGATGTAATCTCAAGATTTCGTGTTCTTTTCCTTCGAAGGATTGATACTAGATCGATGATGATCGACGAGAGTTAGGGCTTTCTCGTGAAACTAGGGTTTCATCGTTTAACCCTTGTTCTTGCGTCGATATCATTCGCATTCTAGCCTCTAGCAATTTCAAGAAACGATCGTAACTCCCCAATCTCGAGCGATATCAATCAAGAAAGCATCGCAACGAATTGGGTCGTCGATTCTTGAACTTGCTAGGGTTTACGAAACTCGCAGGACTCAAGAATCGATTTAAGATATATTACATCATCATTCTTTTGATCGTCTCGACTCCTCGACGAGCGGAGTATTACTCAAACATCACAACAAGAATTACAGCTAGAAATTTAGATTGAATCATGATGCAAGAATTTAAAGAAAACAAGATAAAAGAATATCACCTTTTATTTATATCAACAATTTGATTACAGTCGCTCAAGAACTACAAGAGGAAGAACTAAATTGTCGATTTGGCGTCACTCGGCTCCGTGAGTCGCGGATCGGCTTGGACCACTTGCTCTGTTGAAGATCGGCTTGGCTCATAAAAGGTTGCAAGGCTTCTTGCTTGATGGGGTACTCGGGATCTTGGCTTTTGATTGGAATTAGGGTTAGGGTTTCACACAAGCCTTCTCACTAGACTTGTGGAAGAAGATGAAGAAAAAGAGTGAATGGATCTATTGATTTCAATGAATGAATGAATAATCCTTTACAAGTGAGCCTAAGGTCTTATTTATAGATTTCCCAAACCCTAAGCCTTGAGTTTGAAATAGAAGTTCCCTCCAAAAGTTTGTTGAAAGACTTCTAGAAGTAGTTAGTTAGGCTTAGCTTAGGGTTTAAGCTAGGGTTTAGGGAGAAGTTTCTAGAATACAAGGCTATTTTAGTGTAGGAACAAGGGTTTGCTGATCTGGCACAAGCTTCTGGGGCTTTCTGGAAATTGTTGTGTCATTCTGAGCTGTACACACTGAGGTAGGAGTTGTGCACCAAAAATGGGGATCTGAAGTGGTAGAAGAGCCGCGGAACCGCGGCAATAGGCGGCTTAGGCCGCGGTTCCGCGGACATTTGGGCTCCTTGGGGCTTCAACTTTCTTGTGTTGACTTTTGTTTTCTTCTTCTGTATTTTGTGATATATTGAATTCCTGAATTCCCTTTACATTAATACCAGATTCCAAATCATTGAGTTGGCGTCATGTTTGATCGGTACCATGTACATTTTGGCCTTTCTTCTGGATTTTCCTGCACAGATCTTAAAACAAGTGTTGCGCAATATAGGGATGATGCGATGTCATGAAATGCAGTCAATTTCCTTTATAGTGCCGGTTTTAGAGTCTAACACATGCAATTTGATATTTTGCGACAGTTTTGATAATAAGTGAATTATGAATGCCGTACACTTCTAAATGAGTGCAAATGATAGGGAAATTGCTATGTTAAAAATACAATATTTTCGACTAATCAGGTGTAGATGGAAAAGTTGAGACTGTCAAAGGTAGACTTGTTAGTGGTTTTCTTCATCGACCAGGCATGGAAAATGATGAAACCTTTTCCAGTGCCTATGCTTAAGTCCATCCGGATCCTACTTAACATTGCTACATACCATGACTACGATATCTGGTGGTTGGGTGTCATGACTGCTTTTCTAAATACTGATTTAGAAGAGAACGTCTATAAGTACACAGCCAGAGGGGTTCGTAAACAGTGGGAGCAGCGGAAACATGTGTAAGTTACTTTACAGGATAAAGCAGGTATCGCGGAGTTGGAACGTCTGTTTTGATGCGATAGTTAAAGAGTTTGACTTCATCAAAATGGTAGATGAACCTTGTATATACAAAAAGGTAGTAGAGAGTAAGGTGGTCATCCTCGTATTGTACGTGGACAACATACTCTTGATAAGAAAAGAGTTTCCAATGCTACGCACGGTCAATCTCCTCTTATCACATGGATTCTCCATATAGGATCAAAGTGATACCTCCTAAATCCTGGGATTTGGGTCTATGAGATAGATCTAAATGGATGTTAGGATTCTCACTAGCTGTAGTAAGATTGTATCAATCGATCCTGGGAAGAATCACTGGAAAAGTTCCAGGGTGATAAGGACGACTGAATGTCAGTCGCAGGCATTGTCTTTACCCTCAGTAGAGGGACGGTATGTTGGAAGAGTTCCAAGCGAGATACCGTGGCAGACTAGACGATAAATGCTGGTAACATCGTTATTATAGAAACTACCAAAGAGGCAGTTTGGGTGTATATTGGTTCATGAGATGAACTAGGTTCCTACCATTGTATGACAATGGAAGTGTGGCTTTGGCCCAGGAACCCTGGTTCCATCAGTGACCCAGGCATATTCTGAGGCAGCATCACCTGTGTTAGTTATGTATATGCCCTAGAGGCCATTGTTGTACATATGATGTATATTATAATGGATTCTTGGTTCTATATAGAGATGACTTTCTTGCTCGTCATGATATTATGCTATTTGGTTTCACTTTATCTTAACATGTTGACTTGTATTGGTTTACTGTTTTACTCTAACATGTTGATAAAGCCCTTAGGATCTGTACTCGACTACTGGGACTATGATGAGATCATACTAGTGGGGCCACGGTAGTCGATGAGTACATCCTATAACTGTTCCTAGTCGAGGGTATATCGAGACAGGGCATCGATACACAAGAGTAGACTAGCGTATACGCATCTTGACCCATATGATAGGCGATGGATGATCCCATATCCATCGGTGTTAGACATCAGAGATGGTGTACGGGTGCTCAGTGGAGACTGGGTACACTGGACGGACTCGCCGAGAACTCCCAGATGGTGATATACCACACGTCAGATGGCAGTTCTCCGGTGACACTGGTACAGGGTAGTTTGTAGACCCGAGATCGTCATGGAGTCTTGTGTGATTCCCACTATGCTTTGATTTCCACCTTACCACGTCCAAGAGGGCGTGCAAAACGGTGGCTTTTGGGTACAGTCCCGAATCACATGGAGGCAATGAGCGATAGGAGGGGATTCGTCTCTCCCGGTATAGGGAGTTGATGTTGTGCTGTGTTCGATTGGCTATAACTGGAAGTCCCTGGCCAGGGCTGATATATAGATTTACTGGTAAGTGTTACTAGTAGTTTCTTGACCCGTTATGAGCCACACATCGACACGACTTATCGGTTACTGGGGTCTGACGTATACCACCCCTAGACTTGATATGCGACATATCAGACGAACAGACCGGACTGTACGGGAGTGTTACTGATCGGATTCATAGGAGAACGCACAGGCTAGCTTGTTGATCTTCTGATCGCTCAATACCTAGGTGGCTGTTACGTTTAGTTGACCGCTTGCAGCTTGTGGGTGTTTGATATGATCATCACCTGCTACCGGCGTATTGACGATTCTTTAGAGTCCTACACAGAGGTTTCTTGGCTCAGGCGAAACGGAGTAGTGGCACATATGTGATATGCGCAGGAACGAGAATAATGCGATATGGGATACCGTATTATATTCTCAGGATATTTAGAAATGAACCGGGTCATCGGATCAAGTGTTGATTCGATGAATCGGTACATGATATATTAGTCGGTAATATTCGATATAGCCGGATCGTCGAATCAAGTGTTGATTCGATGATTTAATGTATAATAATATATATGATATATTGTATTACATTATCTAATATTGGCTCGCTTTATTATTTCATTTTCTCAGTGGATGATACATTGATATATATGCGATATATGTTAATTGTATTATTTTCTTTTGTTGCAAATATATAATATATATGTGATATATATTATTGTGACATGATATGATTAATTGTTAAACATGTTTAAGGATGATTAATTGAGGTTAAGGTTTGATTAGGGTTGGATGCTTCAAGTTCATTCTAGAAGCTTTCTTCTTTTGTCATTCTTAAGATATTTAGAATGACACATTCTTTTAACCTAACCAAACCCTAACCCTAGTTGTTTCTCTACTCATTCTTATCCTATCATCCTTGACCATGGTTTACAAATCAATCATATATTACTTTCTATTCATCACAAAAGGTTTTTAATCTAAGGATTATATTTTCCATTATCATCTTCTTCCTTCTTGATAAGCTCTCTTGAAAATCCTAAAGTGATGATTAAAATTGAGAAAATGATTTAATAAAAGAAAGAAAAATTACTACTCTCTCATCCTCATCTCATCTAGCCCATGGGATTAGTGTGTTCTTCTCTTTTAAGTGAGAAAGCTTGAGTCGTAGCAACTTCAAGGTAGATCATCGGAGATTTGGAATACTTCGAGCTAGCATGGATCGTTCGAGTCGTGGAGCCTCTCATGAGTCCGAGAGATCGTGGATCGCGGCAAAGGGAACTCGGAGCTTGTGAAGTGAAGGAGCGGACTACAAAGGTTGTAATCCCTCACACTTAGATAAAAAGTTGTCATTTTGTATGTTAAACCCTAATAATCTAGCAAAGATCCTGGCTTTGGGTTGTTCGGCACGTCTAAAATTTAATCCGGGCATGTTTGATGCCTTATGAACCTTCACAAGAGTGCCTAGGAACCCTTCAGTGGAATCAGAGCCTAGCTAGAGCATTAGGCGATGTGTTTACGAAGTTAAAACTCCGATCGAACCCGAAACGACGCAAAAAGACCCCTCTCTGGAAATTTTTTAAATTTTGGGATTTTTCTGAATTAAAAATATGTAAAAAAATCAGCAGGGAATTCTAAGAATTACCAAGAAGCCCGAGCCCCCAATTCGATCAAACGGCCGCGGAAGCGCGGCGCAAGCTTGCTTACGCGGCGGTTCCGCGGCGGATTGATCGATTGGCGACACGTGGCTTCCTGGTAATAACCGTAGGTACTTGTTGACTTTTCTGGGTATTTTTAATCTGTTTCAGGTGTTTAAAATTCTGGGGTTTGTTTTGTAAAAGTAGATTCGATCGGAATTTTTTAAGTTCGTATTTCTTTCCGGATATTTAGAAACTGTTAAATTATTTGAACGGATATCATTAACTTACTATTTCCCGGTAAGGCAAACTTTCAAGCGTTGAATTTTTACAGGGTTTAAATCTTTCGGAAAATTGTACAAGTTAAGCGGTGGACCCTCTAGAAGACAACAAACCTTAACTCGATTATCTGACCGTCTTGAACTGCCTTTTGAACCTTCGGGTTTGGGGCAGTACGGCGTGCCACATGTGAGGCGTTGGCTTGACCCTTCTACGGCTGGATCACCGGTACTGTGACATATTCTGGGATTATTTGAACTCCGCTCAAGAGTTGAGCACTTTGGGAAATTTCGGGTGTTTGATTATCTGTTCGGAAAGTTTAATACTGTCTATTTATCTGGAATGTGATACAATATGTGGAATTCATAGAGTTAGGCATGAAATGCGGAATATGTGATATTTCGGATTTACGATGTCTAAAGTGATTGTGGATTCCAAATATTGTAGTTTTACACTTTCTTTTCTGCGACCGTAAGTGTAATATGTGATATCGCCGGTTTCGTTGCTATATGTCAACGACAATTGGGATGCGCATATTTATTTACGTTGATGATATGAGATATTATGTGTTGCTGTGATATGTTATATTGGATCGTCGCGGTCAGAATAGCCGGGGGTTTTATGTGAGATGAGGGTTTTTATTTTCATTCATGTAAAATTCATTTGTATTGTAATATTCTTTTATTTGGGGCACTTCCAGGTTGCGGTTGCTGTCACCAGTGTATATTATTTACTTTTCCGCATTAGGTAGACCCAAGGAGGGGAGCACAAGTAACCGGGTTCTAGGGTCCAGTGGGAGGCCATCTCGAGGAGTCGAGACCGGGTCTCCTAACCCTAGAATTGACAGAGTTACTTGCCGCTCTCGTAGGGGTCTTGGGATGTGGGTTTGGCTATTCGTCGCGACCGTGGAATCCGTGTTTTATACAGGCTCGTATTAAAAATACGGACGTCCTAGTATATCATATATTTCATATATGTTCTTCTGCTGCAATGTTCTGTGATGAGATCATATTACTGCCTGAGACGGATGCTTATACTATATATATATGATGATATATAAATATTACTGCTTTCGTTTCTTCTGTGATGCTTAGGAAGCATAAGCTGATGGGATTTTTATTAATGAGATTAATAAAAGAAAAGAAACCTAAAGATGTTGTAGAATCAAAACTTTATAAAAAGGGTAGCTACAGTTTTGCTTTGCACAGTGACATATATGATATGTCCTGCACCTTATTCGATGAGGAAAGGACCGAGATCCCTTCACCGGGAGTGACTCCTTTAGCGAAACTGGCAGATGCTACAAAACGCGGTTTTTCTTTTGATTGCTTTTAGTATTTTGCTTTGCACAGCGGTATATATGATATATCCTGCACCTTATTCGATGAGGAAAGGGCCGACGATCCCTTCACCGGGAGTGACCCCTTTAGCGAAACTAAGAAAAGCCTCAAAAACACTCCTTTTCAAAAACACATGATTCTAAGACGATATCAAGTTCATTACGCTCAGGGTTTTCTGAAAAACCTGCGTAGCCCTCCGTCATTTCAGATAAATACTACTTAGTATTCGTGCTACGGTAGTTTGGCCTTCGTCAAGGCGTACTGTACGGTAGCTAACTAGTACTTATCTGTCAGCATACGATGCGATTGGATTAGGGTATTTGTACGGCGTAGTTTGGCCTTCGTCAAGGGTCGTACGGGTGGGTTTAATTCAATCAAGAAATGAACGGGTTGAACTTGACTAGCGCTCTATGAGTAGTTTGGCCTTCGTCAAGGTCATGGGACGCTAGGGGTATAAGTTTTATCGGGAATTTCAAGTGTTGAAATTTGCAATGAGATTGCATACCTCCTATGAGATAGTTGGATCCCGATACCCACTGCGAGTAAGAGTTACTCCTCGGAGAGTTTTACACAGGACAATTAGTCATTCAAGTAGGTGTCTAGAAAATTGTTAACGAGGTCACGCCTCTGGGAAAACGAGGTTTACTTTAATTAGGTCCGTGCGAAAGCACGGGGAACCTCCCTCAAAGTACCGACACTGATCTGGCTGAAAGATTGACGAAATTGTAGGGTGTAATTAATCCCGGCTAATCTTACCTTTTAGGGTTTTAAGGTAGATTTGATAAAAACTGTGGGAGATATCCTGATTAGATAAGATAATAAGCAATCTAATCTTGCAAGAGCATACACTAAAGTGTTTTCTTCTCTCTCTCTCCAGGTAGCGACCATGTCAGGCCATAATCAAGATAATAATATTGATGTATTGACTGAACCTAATTATTGTACTGAGCAAGGGAACGTTGGACCCGTTCTTTCTTATAAGAGTTATAAGACTGAACAGGAAACAGGAGAATATCTAGATTCTCACGCCGCCCAAAAGAACATGCATGTTGATGCATCTTCTTCAGGTGTGTTAGTTATTGAGAACTGTTTCTCAGTTCACCCTACGTCCTGGGTATTAGATACCAGATCAGGATCCCACATATGTAAATAGTTACATGGGCTATGTAAAGGTAGAGAACTGGGAAAAGGTGATCATTCCGTTCAAGTAGGGAACGGTGCAAGTATTGTAGCCAAAGCAGTTGGCGAATATCACCTTGTATTACCAAGTCGTAATACACTGATTCTGAATGAATGTTATTATATACCGAACATGATGTGCAACAATATATCAGTTTCTTTATTGAGTAAAGAGGAATATAATTTTGTAGTACAGGATAATGTTATGAACATATTCCTAGATCAAAAGTTGATTGCATCAGGCTCGTTACATAATGGCATATTCATTCTAAATCAGAATACAGTCCTGAATATACAAAACAAACACAAGAGGAAAAGTTCAGATATGAACGAATCCTACTTGTGGCATTGTAGACTTGGTCATATCAATGCGACACGACTGGCTAAGTTACATAAGGATGGTTATTTGAATCCGTTCGAATTATCATCTTATGATACTTGCCATTCATGTCTCAAAGGAAAAATGACCAAAGCTCCGTTTAGTGGACACGGAGAAAGAGTTACTGAACTCTTAGGACTGATACATAGTGATGTTTGTGGTCCCATGTCTACGCATTCCAGGAACGGTTCTTCCTACTTCATTACATTCACTGACGATCTCTCTAGAAACGGACATGTGTTTCTGATGAAACACAAGTCTGAAGCTTTTGAGAAATTCAGAGAATATAAGCACGAAGTAGAGAACCAAGCGGGCAAAAGTATTAAGATTCTTCGATCTGATCGAGGAGGTGAATACTTAAGCGGTGAGTTCCTAGATTATCTAAAAGAGAATGGGATTCTCTCTCAGCTTACTCCTCCTTATACACCACAGCACAACGGTGTATCTGAGCGGAGGAATCACACCCTATTAGATATGGTGCGCTCTATGATGAGCGAGGCTGAGTTACCTATTTCCTTCTGGGGGTATGCGCTTGAGACAGCCATACATCTATTAAATATGGTTCCTACCAAATCAGTGCCCACCACTCCATATGAGATATGAAAAGGGAAGAGACCATCTCTTATGTATATTAAGATATGGGGTTGTCCAGCCTATGTAAAAAGACAAAATCCGGACAAGCTCGAGGCAAGATCTGTTTTATGTAAGTTTATTGGATATCCCAAACATTCACGAGGGTATATCTTCTTCCACTCCGAGGAACAAAAAGTGTTTGTTTCTCGACATGCCACCTTTTTAGAAAGGGGTTTTCTTGCAAAAGATATTGATGGCAATGAGGTAGAACTGGAAGAGGTTCCAGCGACACAAACTACAACAGATGATTTAGTGGAACCAGAGGATTCAGTAGTACCCGACGAACCCCAGCCTCTCCGCCGATCTAGTAGGGTTTCTCGTCCACCTGAGAGGTACTACGGTTTTCTTATTGATGGTGGAAGCGAGGATTGCATCATGGATGATGATGAACCAACTAGTTTCGAGCGGGCCATCATGAGTGGTGACTCTGTGAAATGGCTGGATGCAATGCGATCTGAGATGGAATCCATGTACACCAACAAAGTATGGACTTTGGAAAATGCTCCTGAAGGGGTAAAACCCATAGGGAGCAAGTGGATCTTTAAAAAGAAATTTGGTGTAGATGGAAAAGTTGAGACTTTCAAAGCTAGACTTGTAGCAAAAGGTTTTCGTCAAAGACCAGGTATGGACTATGACGAAACCTTTTCTCCAGTGGCTATGCTTAAGTCCATCCGGATCTTACTCGCCATTGCTGCATACCATGACTACGAGATCTGGCAAATGGATGTTAAGACCGCCTTTCTAAACGGTGATTTAGAAGAGTGCGTGTACATGACTCAGCCAGAGGGCTTCGTAGATAGTGGGAGCAGCGGAAAGGTGTGCAAGCTGCTTAAATCCATTTATGGGTTAAAGCAAGCATCGCGGAGTTGGAACATCTGTTTTGATGTTGTAGTCAAAGAGTTTGACTTCATCAAAAATATAGATGAACCTTGTATCTATAAGAAGGTAGCAGAGGGTAAGGTTGTCTTCCTCGTATTGTACGTAGATGACATACTCTTGATAGGAAATGATATTCCTATGCTGCAATCAGTCAAGCTCTTCTTATCACAGAGATTCTCAATGAAAGATCTAGGTGATGCCTCCTGCATATTGGGAATCATGATCTATAGAGATAGATCTAAACGGATACTGGGATTGTCCCAATCCAGGTACATTGACACCATACTAAAGAGGTTTAGTATGGAAGAATCCAAGCGTGGGAACCAACCCACGATCTCTGGACTCACTCTCTCCAAAGAGATGTCTCCCAAGACTGATTTGGAGAGAGCTCGCATGCAAGGGATACCCTATGCTTCGGCAGTAGGCTCTATCATGTATGCGATGCTATGTACCAGACCCGATGTAGCATACTCACTAAGTGTAGTGAGTCGGTATCAAGAAGATCCTGGAGAGAGTCACTGGACAGCTGTAAAGAACATTCTCAAGTACTTACGAAGGACTAAGGAGATGTTCTTGGTGTATGGTAATGGAGAACTCCAGGTGGAGTCCTCTACCGATTCCAGCTTCCAAAGTGATAAGGACGACTCTAAGTCGCATTCGGGTTTTGTCTTTACCCTCAATGGAGGGGCGGTATGTTGGAAGAGTTCCAAACAGGATACCGTTGCAGACTCGACGATGGAGGCTGAATACATCGCTGCCAACGATGCTGCCAAAGAGGCTGTCTGGATAAAGAAGTTCATTAGTGAACTTGGTGTGGTTCCATCCATTGAGCATCGAATACCTCTGTATTGCGATAACAATGGAGCTGTGGCTTTGGCCAAGGAACCCAGTTCCCATCAGAAGTCCAGACATATTCTGAGGCGGTATCACCTGATCAGGGAGATTGTTGATCGCCGGGAGATCGAGGTCAGGAGAGTAGATACGAAGGACAACACTGCGGATCCATTCACGAAGGCTATTCCCCAGATACAGTTTGAGAGATTATTCGGGATGCTAGGTTTGCGATACTACAGCAGCTGGCCTTAGTGCAAGTGGGAGATTGTTAGTTATGTATATGCCCTAGAGGCCATTGTTGTACATATGACGTATATTATAATGGATGCTTGGTTATATATAGAGATGACTTTCTTGCTCGTCATGATAGTATGCTATTTGGTTTCACTTTATCTTAACATGTTGACTTGTATTGGTTTACTGTTTTACTCTCACATGTTGATAAAGCCCTTAGGATCTGTACTCGACTACTGGGACTATGATGAGATCATACTAGTGGGGCCACGGTAGTCGATGAGTACATCCTATAACTGTTCCTAGTCGAGGGTATATCGAGACAGGGCATCGATACACCAGAGTAGACTAGCGTATACGCATCTTGACCCATATGATGGGCGATGGATGATCCCATATCGATCGGTGTTAGACATCAGAGATGGTGTACGGGTGCTCAGTGGAGACTGGGTACACTGGACGGACTCGCCGAGAACTCCCAGATGGTGATATACCACACGTCAGATGGCAGTTCTCCGGTGACACTGGTACAGGGTAGTCTGTAGACCCGAGATCGTCATGGAGTCTTGTGTGATTCCCACTGTGCTTTGATTTCCACCTTACCACGTCCAAGAGGGCGTGCAAAACGGTGGCTTTTGGGTACAGTCCCGAATCACATGGAGGTAATAAGCGATAGGAGGGGATTCGTCTCTCCCGGTATAGGGAGTTGATGTTGTGCTGTGTTTGATTGGCTATAACTGGAAGTCCCTGGCCAGGGCTGATATAGAGATTTACTGGTAAGTGTTACTAGTAGTTTCTCGACCCGTTATGAGCCACACATCGACACGACTTATCGGTTACTGGGGTCTGACGTATACCACCCATAGACTTGATATGCGACATATCAGACGAACAGAACGGACTGTACGGGAGTGTTACTGATCGGATTCACAGGAGAACGCACAGGCTAGCTTGTTGATCTTCTGATCGCTCAATACCTGGGTGGCTGTTATGTTTAGCTGACCGCTTGCAGCTTGTGGGTGTTTGATATGAGCATCACCTGCTACCGGCGTATTGACGATTCTTTAGAGTCCTACACAGAGGTTTCTTGGCTCAAGCGAAACGGAGTAGTGGCACATATGTGATATGCGCAGGAACGAGAATAATGCGATATGGGATACCGTATTATATTCTGAGGATATTTAGAAATGAACCGGGTCATCGGAAGTGTCGATTCGATGAATCGGTACATGATATATTAGTCGGTAATATTCGATATAGCCGGATCGTCGAATCAAGTGTTGATTCGATGATTTAATCTATAATAATATATATGATATATTGTATTACATTATCTAATATTGGCTCGCTTTATTATTTCATTTTCTCAGTGGATGATACATTGATATATATGCGATATATGTTAATTGTATTATTTTCTTTTGTTGCAAATATATAATATATATGTGATATATATTATTGTGACATGATATGATTAATTGTTAAACATGTTTAAGGATGATTAATTGAGGTTAAGGTTTGATTAGGGTTGGATGCTTCAAGTTCATTCTAGAAGCTTTCTTCTTTTGTCATTCTTAAGATATTTAGAATGACACATTCTTTTAACCTAACCAAACCCTAACCCTAGTTGTTTCTCTACTCATTCTTATCCTATCATCCTTGACCATGGTTTACAAATCAATCATATATTACTTTCTATTCATCACAAAAGGTTTTTAATCTAAGGATTATATTTTCCATTATCATCTTCTTCCTTCTTGATAAGCTCTCTTGAAAATCCTAAAGTGATGATTAAAATTGAGAAAATGATTTAATAAAAGAAAGCAAAATTACTACTCTCTCATCCTCATCTCATCTAGCCTATGGGATTAGTGTGTTCTTCTCTTTTAAGTGAGAAAGCTTGAGTCGTAGCAACTTCAAGGTAGATCATCGGAGATTTGGAATACTTCGAGCTAGCATGGATCGTTCGAGTCGTGGAGCCTCTCATGAGTCCGAGAGATCGTGGATCGCGGCAAAGAGACTTCTACTCGGAGCTTGTGAAGTGAAGGAGCGGACTACAAAGGTTGTAATCCCTCACACTTAGATAAAAAGTTATCATATTGCATGTTAAACCCTAATAATCTAGCAAAGATCCTGGCTTTGGGTTGTTCGGCACGTCTAAAATTTAGTCCGGGCATGTTTGATGCCTTATGAACCTTCACAAGAGTGCCTAGGAACCCTTCAACCTGATCATGGAGATAGTTGATCTCCAGGGTGATCGAGGTTAGGAGAGTAGACTCAGAGGACAACACGGCGGATCCACTCACAAAGGCCTTTTCCCAGAGAGAGACTTATATGGGATGGTTGAGTATTAGATACTGCAACCACTGCTACAGATGGCCCTAGAGCAAGTGGGAGATTTCTAGTTATATGTATGCCGTAGAGGCCATTACTGTACATTGTATGTATATTGTAGTGGATGCTGGGACATATATAGGTAGGACTTTCTTGCTCGACATGATAGTACGCTATCTGGTTGCTCTTTATCTTAACATGTATACTTTCAGTCTCTCTGTTACATGTTGATAAAGCCCTTAGGATGTGTACTCAACTTCCAGGAATATGATGTAAATCATACTAGTGGGGCCAGGGTAGTCAATGAGTACATCATTCATTGTTCCTAGTCGTGGGAATATCGAGACGGGGCATCGATATTCCAGAGTAGACTAGCGTATATCTTCTTGACCCATGTGATGGGCGATGGATGATCCCATATCCATTGGTGTTTGACATCGGAGATGGTATGCGGGTGCTCAGTGGAGACTGGGTACACTGAACGGACTCGCCGAGAACTCCCAGATGGTATTATACCTCACGTCAGATGGCAGTTCTCTGGTGACACTGGTACAGCTTAGTCTGTTGACCCGAGATCGTCATAGAGTCTTGTGTGTATCCCACTGTGCTTTGATTTCCATCCTACCACGGCTCTATTGAGTCGTGCAAACAGGTGGTTTTTAGGTACAGTCCCGATTCTCATGGAGGCAATGAGCGATAGGAGGGGATTCGTCTCTCCCGGTATTGGGGGTTGATGTTGCGCTATGCTCGACTGGCCATAACTGGAAATCTCTGGCCAGTGTTGCACTGATTTACTGGTAAGTGTTGTCAGTAGTTTCATGCGTGTTATGGACCTTACATCGGCATGACTTATCAAGCTACTGGGGTCTGACGTTTACCACCCCTGGGCGAGATATGCGACATATCAGACGAACGGACCGGACTGTACGGTAAGTGTTACTGGTTGGATTCACAAGAGTGTGAGCGGGCTTGCTCGTTGATCTTCTGATCGCTCAATACCCGGGTGGCCGTTACGTTTAGCAGACCGCTTGCGGCTTGTGGGTGGTTGATATGATCATCACTTGTTGCCGGCGTATTGACGAGTCTTTAGAGTCCTACACAGATGTTTCCTGGCTCAAGTGAAATGAGATAGGAGCGCGTATGAGATATGTGCGGGACCGAGAATAATACCTGTATGTGATACTGGATTCTATTCTCGCGATTTGTATCTTCGGACGGTTATATAAGATATAGCCGGGTTACCGAATCAAGTGTTGATTCGATACATTGATACACTTGATATTAGTCGGTTATATGCAGTATGACCGGATCATTAAATCAAGTGTTGATTTAATGATTGAATGTATAATTATATATTTGATATATTACTTTACATTAACTAGTAATTGTTCACTTAATATGGATTTTCTTACTTGATGTGCTCAAGTAGTATATGTGATATATTTTTGTGCACTAGATTGTATCATGTTTGATGATACATGCACACCTGGGTGAGTGTATGCTATACACCATGTTTTGTTTAATGGTTAGGGTTTTGTTATCTTTACTTATTTTCTTTATTCATTTTTGGTCAAGAAATAAAATGGTGGCTTCTTTTGTTTTTTACTTGAAGCTTCATGATGCTTTGAAAAGCTTTGACCATTTTGTTTCTTTCCTTAACCTAACCATTCACCTAAACCCTTGTTTAGTCTCTACACCAGTTACACTCACCCATGGTTGCTCAATGATAACCATCACTTGATTTACTTTTTGAATTATTCATAATTCATTTTCTTTCTTCTTCTTCATCTTATTCAAGAGGTGAAGAAAGCTTACTAGAAAATTACAAGTGATGAATCCAAGTGAGAAATCCAAATCCAAAGTGAACCCACTTCCTATTTCTTCATCATTTACCACTTGCCATGTAGTAGAGTGTGTTATCTTCACAAGTTCTATGACCAAGTGAAGATGGAGCTTGATCTTGAGTTGCTTCGACTTAGATCATCTTCGGCATCGAAGTCGACGACCTAGCCCGCCCATTTCTCCGATGAAGCCGACGCTAGAGTCCGGGATCCGATGATCGCAGTGAAGGGACATCGTCACGGAGCTAAGGAAGTGGAGGACCGGATCTACAAAGGTTGTAGTCCCTTTCACTTTTTAGTTAAGTTGTTAACTTGCTTGTAGTTTCGCCTTTACCTCTAGTAACGATCTAGTTTAGGGTTCTTTGGCACATAGAAAATTTTGAATTGGACATGATTGATCAGTTGTAGAACCTCATGGGTGTGCCTAGGATCCCCTCATTTGCATCCTACGGGTTTTACTCCAGAAGGTGCAACTTCCAAAGTCCATACTTTGTTAGTGTGCATGGACTTCATTTCGGATCGTATGGCATCCAGCCATTTCACTGAGTCACTGCTCGTGATAGCTTGCTGAAAACTAGTACGGTCATCAACATCCATGATGCAATCTTCTCTATCACCATCAATGAGGAAACTATAGTATCTCTCTGGTGGGTGAGAAGTCCTACTAGATTTAGGAGTGACTGAGGCTTGTGGCGTTCTATTGCAACTTCAGGTTTAACGAAATCGTCATTAGTTATTTGTGGCTCTAGAATTTCTTCTAGTTCTACCGCATTGCCATCAGTATTATTTGTAAAAAATTCATTTTCTAAAAATCTGGCATACTGAGAAACAAACACTCTTTGTTCCTTCTTGAAGTAGAAAAGATATCTATATGAATGTTTTGGATATCCAACAAATGTACGCAGAACCGATAGTGTCTCGAGTTTGTCTGGATTCTGCTTTTTAACAAAAGTAAGATAACCTCATATCCTAACTCGTTTAAGAGATGGTCTCTTCCCATACCATATCTCATATGGAGTGGTAGGCACGTTTTTGGTCGGAACCTTGCTCAATAGATACACTGCAGTCTCCAATGCATGCTTCTAAAAGGAAAGTGGTAACTAAGCATCACTCATCATTGAACGTACCATATCTAATAAGGTACAATTCCTCTTTTCTGACACGCCGTTGTGTTGTGGTGTGTAAGGAGGACTGAGCTGAGAGAGAATCCTATTGTCTTTTAGGAAATCTAGAAACTCTGTACTTAAGTACTCTCCTCCTCGATCTGATCGAAGTTTCTTGATAATCAAACCAGTTTGTTTTTCTACATCAATTTTATACTCCTTGAATTTTTTGAAAGCTTCAGACTTATGTTTTAACAAGAACACGTGTCCAAACGCCGAGAAATTATCAGTAAAAGTTATGAAGTATGAATAACCGTTTCTAGCATGTGTAGACATTGGTCCACATACATCACTATGTATGAGGCCTAAGAGTTCAGTAGCTCTCTCTCCGTGTCCAGTAAACGGAGTTTTGGTCATTTTACCCTTGATGCGAGACTGACAAGTCGCATAAGATTTATATTAAAAAGGATTTAAATATCCATCTTTATGTAGCTTGGTTAGTCTTGTTTCGTTAATATGACCAAGTCTACAATGCCATACAAAAGATTAATTTATATATGAAATTTTCCTTTTGTTTGTGTGTTGTATGTAGAAAACTTTGTGTTGATTAAGGACGTAAATACCGTAATTTAGTGTACCATACCCAATCAACTGTTGATTTAGGTTAATGTTCATAACATTGATATCCTTTATTGTCTAACAATGAAACAGATATTATAATACATAGCATGCTTGGTACAAAATAACATGGGTTCAAAACCAAAATACATCCCGAAGGCAACCCTAGGTGATACTCTCCCACTGATACAACATGTACATTTGAACCATTTCCAACACGGAGAGTGTGATCACCTATCTTCAAAACTTTTCTATTTCTCAATCCATGCACAAAATTGCAGATATGAGAACCCGAACCGGTATCTAGTACCCAGGATGCAGAGTTTCTTGAAAAACGGTTTTCAGTAACGAACACACTTGAAGCGAAAGCATCACCATGCTTCTTCTTGTTGAGATTATCGAGGTACTCGCTACAATTTCGCTTCCAGTGTCCCGACTTATGGCAGTAGAAACATTCTCCCTTTCCCGATACCGCGGTCCCTGATACTGCTGCCCCTGATTTGTCTTTCCCATTTGCCTTTTTAACTTCACATCTCGGTTTAGTGGGTTTCTTCTTCTTCTTTCACTTATCCTTGGCTTTTGGGATGAAAAAAGAAGTTGGCCCAATAATTTAAGAGGGAGTTTTCGCTGACTTGAGCGTGCTCTCTGCACTTCTCAACATATTGAGAAGTTCAGGAAGTGGCTTCTCCATGTTGTGCGTATTGAAGTTCACTATAAATTGAGCATAGGCAGGTGGAGAGACTGCAGAAACATATCAACATATTGTTCATTCTCCATATTCCATCCAAGGTCATTAAGTTCTTCAATAAGTCCTATCATCTTCAAGACAAGATCTCCTACTGATGAACCAGCAATCATCCTCATCTGAAACAACTTTCTAGAGGCCTCGTAACGAAGAGCACGAGATTGCTCCCCATACATTTCCTTTGTATTGAAAAAGATGGATTGTACATCCATCTTCTCATGTTTCTTTTGATGTTCATTGTCTATCGAAGCTAACGTGAGGCATTTGACTGTGGCAAAATCAATATACCATGTCTTGCGGATCTCCTTATCCGCAATAAAGGAATCAGGGCCTGGGAGGGGAGGGGCTGGAGTAGTGAGGACGTATGCAACCTTATCGTATGTAAAGGCAATGTTCACTTTCCTCAGCCAGTCTTTATAATTGGGTCCTGTCAGTTTATTTTTCTCTAATAAAAGCTTAAGTCCTGTCATTGGTATCTTCCATTAGAAGAGAGAAAAGAAAACACTTAGTGAAAGCTCTTGCAAGATTAGAATGGTTATTTATCTTATCTAATCGATGTCTCCCACAGCTTTTATCAAATTTCCCTTCAAACCTTAAAAAGAAAATTAGCCAGGATTAATTACATTCTACAAGTTTGCTAACCGGTCAGCCAGGCCAGTGTCGGTACTCCGAGAGAGGTTCCCCGTGGTATCGCACGGACCTAATTAAAATAAACCTCGTTTCCTTAGAGGCATAACCCCGTTGACACCTTTCTAGATGTCTACTAGATTAGATAATTGTAAAGTGTAAAATTCTCCCGGAAGTAACTTTTACTCACAGTGGGATTGGGATCCAACTATCAATATAGAAGGTATGAAATCTCATTGCAAATTTCAACTCTTGAAATTCCCGATACGGTTTTTAACCCTAGCGTCTTACGACCTTAACTATGGTCAACAAATTACGAGCACTAGTCAAGTTCTAACCGTCATTTCGTGATTAACTAGACCCATTCATATGACCCTTAACTATGGTCAACAAAGTCATATGAATGTCCTAATTAATCTCATCATATGCAGTATAAGAAGACATCACTTAGCTACCGTACACTACGCCTTAACTATAGTCAACAAATGTAGCCCGAATACTAAGTACTCTACTTCCTAAAATGACGGAGGGTTACGAATGATTTTGATGAAAACCTTTAACGTTTTGAACTTGATATCGTTGTAGAATCGAATAATTTGAAAAAGAGTAGCTTAGGCTCCGCATTTTGAAATTTGCTTTTTTGTAAAAAGGCCAAGTAGGTTTCAAATTTGATTCTACAACATCTTTAGGCTTTTTTCTTTAAATTAATCTTATTAATGTAGTCCCATCATTTAAGTTTCCTAAACATCACAGAAGAAACTAAAATAGAACGTACGCTTATGCCATCCGCATTCGCCACGAGGTCCAGTCATGCACCGTTAGGTTACTTAACTAACGGCAGAGCGGGAGTAGGACTAGCGCGGGTGTAAAACATAAGCAACGTTTATTATATATCATATATATAAATAGCATTCGTCTCACACAGTTTATATGATCACATCACAGAGTAACAGCAGCAGAAGCAAACATATGAAATATAGGACATACTAGGTGTTAGTTGTTAGTGTATATGCCTTACGGGCCATTATTGTATCAAACTAGCTTGAATATTACTTAATGGAAGCTTGGGATATTCATAGTTATATTAACAGTCTTGGTAAACATGGAAGTATGCTACATGGTTTATATCTATCTTATTATGTGTATATGTTAGTATATCGTGAATACATATTGATAGAACCCTTAGGATCTTGCTTGACTACCAGCGTTGTGATGGCAGTCACACTAGTGGGGGCTGGGAAGTCTACAAGCACATCCTTTTTCAGGTCTCTAGTTGTAGGATTATCGAGACAGGGTATCGATACTCCGGAGTAGACTAGTGTGTACGCTTCTCATCCCAGTTGGGGAAATGGTCTGTCCCGCAGCCTTTAGTTCGTTGTACAAGAGATAGTATACAGGTGTTCGTTGGGTTACGGGTACACCGGACAGGACTCGCAGGGAACTCTTGGTTGGTTTTATACCCATCGTCAGTTAACAGTTCCCAGGTGACATGAGTACAACATAGTCCGCAGACTTGACACTGCTACTTCGTCTCGAGTGTGTTCCCACTGTTCTTAGATTGCTACCCTACCACATCTCAAAGGAGTCGTGCAAACAGGTAGCAGTTGGGTGCAGTCCCGAAGCACTTGGAGGCAGTGACGGTTAGATAGGATTCGTCTCTCCCGATATTGGGAGTTGATATCGCGCTGTGTTTGGAGAGCCATTACGCAAAGTCCCTAGCCAGGGCAAACGAGATTTACTGGTAGGATTTCCAGTAGCTTCTTAAGGTGTAATGGGCTTCACTCCGACACGACTTATACCGCTTTTAGGGGACTGACGCTTGCCGCCCCCTAGGCCCGATATGCGATAGTCCTAGACGAACAGACCGGACTGTACGAAGATTGTCACATCAAGCTCAGTAGGAGTTCGGATGGGTTTCCTCATCGGCCTTCTTATCGACATCTACCTGGGGACCGTTACGTATAGCTAGTACCGCTTGCGGCCTGTGGTTAAACCCACTGCCAGCGTAAGTGTCGAGTCTTTAGAGTTCCACACAGAGAGTTTCCCTGCTTCAGGGGAAACGATATAGAGGTCGTATGGTTTTACGACTGGGTTCGGACACATACGTGTTTTTACGCACGTACGATGTTCGGACAGTTTATACTAGCAGGCTTTGGTTTAAGCCAGATTCTAGTATTGGATTTTTGGATTTATACAGTCTCAATATTTCCATGTTTTCACGGATGGGAGGGGCATTCTCGTAATTAGTCGAGAAGCTTCTAGAAGATTGATGAGTTGGAGGCTTAGGTGGAATTTGCATTAAATGGATTAGTGACTCATGGTGTGATTCATCAAATGAGTTAATGAAGCATTTATTGCTTAATGACTCATGAGATGATTCACCCAAATAGAGTTAATGAAGCATGGTTGATATTATTATTTTGTTATTCATTTTAATAATTATCAAGCTTCATATATTCTAAAATGAGACATAATTCATTATCATTCTCACTCTCACCTTCTCTTTCCTCAAGCTCTCTCTCCTCAAGGACTAACCCTAATCCTCTCATGTGTTGAGATCCTAGGGTTAGCAAGACTAATAGATCCCTAATCCTCTTCTATATCCTCTAGGTTGCTTTGATTAGCACTCATAGCAACCTAGTTACCTTAAGTGAGAGCTTAAAGCTTGGAGAAGTAGCTCTCGGGTGGATCTTCTATCACATCGAGGAGGCCGACGTGGAGGTGATCAACGAGAACAAGAAGGACTTGATTCATTAGGTATAATCATCTTTCATAGTAGCTAATCACTTCTATGTTGTTGTTAGTTTGGGTTTGGCAAAGATCCGTAAAGTTAGTCGATGTTTGTTTAAACAAAATGATTTTTTTACCTATTCCGCCTTCCCGCATCATGTGGGGTGTCTAACGTCGACTTACAGTGGTATCAAAACCTCGCTAAACCATAACTAACTTGTTAGCAAAGTAGTTAGAAATTCGATCGCAAAACGTACCCGAAAAAACATCATTTTAACTATGTTTTTGCCGATTTTAAAACGGGGTCTAAAAATTTTTCAGGGACCCTTAAAAATACATGCAGAGAATTTTAAGAATTGTGAAGAAATTTGGGACCGTGACTCGACCATAGCACCGCGGAACCGCCGCCGATCCAAGTGATCTGCCGCAGATCCGCGGCCGAGTTGACTCCGAGTCAACCCAAATTTGCTCAGTTATTCTTCTGTGTTGATGTTGTGTTTTCTGGGATGATTTGTTTCTGCTCAGGTTTTATGTGCACAGAGAATTATTTGGAGTAGAATCATTTGTGTTTGCTTGATCGAAATTCTAAGATGTTTGGCTAACTTGATTATATCTGTGATGTGTTTAATGTGTTCGTAAACCTCCCCTAACTGCTAGTATATCGGTTAGCAGGGGGTTGCACATTTCTGTAATGGTTTTTACCGGTTTGTGTTTGTGGACTTGTTGGATTGTTGTGAATGGATAGCCGGGGATGTGAGACGAGTGTTTCTTTCATTCAAATGTAATTTGTAAATTGTTGTAATATTCTTTTGAGGGGCACATCCGGGTTGAGGTTGTAGCCACCGTTGTATTATTTCATTTACTGTTTTCTGCTCCTAGATAGACCCAAGGTGGGGTGCACAAACTACCGAGTACTTTGAAGAGTTTAGTGGCCTACTCACATTGTTGAGGGAGACCGCTTCACTTCGGGTACTTGACGTGTAGTTTGCCGTACCCGTAGGGGTCTAGGGTGGGGTTTTGGCTATTCATCGCGACTGTGTAATCCGTCTTTCTTTGCAAGCTCAAAAGGAATGCGGATTCGTAGAAAATCCAATATGTTCATCTGTGATCTGGAATGCCTATTATTGCGTCTGACGAATGTACAATAACTATATATGATAGCTATTAGACGGCACTTATGTTTTACACCCGCGCTAGCCCAGCCCCGCTCTGTCGTTAGTTAAGTAACCTAACGGGTGAATGACGAGGCCCAGTGGCGAATGTGGATGGCATAAGAGGACGTTGTATTTTCGTTGTTTTCTGCAATGATAGGTTAATTGATGGGACACATTATATTAATACAAAGAAAATAAACCAAAGTTGAATCGTTGGAACAGTTTAAAAGAAACCACTCGGTTATTTTTAAAACAGAAGATATTTTTTAATTGCGGAGCTTTAACCACTCCTTTTAAAAGCTATCAGATTCCTTCGATCATATCAAGTTCATTACGTTCATGGTTTCGCCAAAACCATTCGTAGCCCTCCGTTATTTCATTTGGGTATTCAGTAGTATTCAAGCTATGTATTTTGACCAACACCAAGGCATAGTGTTTGGTAGCTGCTGGGTATTCATTTGTTGCATAGATAGATGAGTTGGTGTGGGACAGTCGTATTACCATTTGGCCAACGTCAGGGGTATGTACGGATGGGTTCAAATTAACAAGATAATGATGGGTAGAACTTGACATGTGACTTATGACATTTTGACCAACGCCAAGGTCATAAGAGCATGGGGCAGAAATCCATATCGGGAATTTCTAAAGAAACTGAAATTTTCAAAGGGTCGCATACCATTTGGAGTGTGATAATTTTGGTAGGATTCCTTCAGCTTTATCACACGATGATATTTGGATCCCGATCCTACTGTGAGTATCCGCTACTCATCAGGAGATTCGTCACTTAACGATCAATGCTAGAAACTAAGTAGGTGTCGAGAAAGGTGTCAGCGGGGCTTCGCCCCTAGAGAAAAGAGGTTATTTAATTAAGGAACTTCGCGAAAGCATCGTAAAACCTCCCTCGAAGTACCGACACCAGCCCGGTTGAACGGTTAAGCAGTATTGTACGGTGAGAATAATCCTGACTAGTTCTTCCTTTTTGGTTTGAGGAGGGATTCGAGAAACAGTGGGAGCCATCCAGTTTAAGAAGGGTTACCCTAGTGCCCCGGCCAACTTCCGTGGCCAAATGCGGAACAAAATTTTTAAGACGATCGAAAACTTGGCACTAGAATAAAACTTGACGGGATCTTTAACCATAAACCTATCTATCTCAAAGTGAGTTCTATCTACTATGAAAGAAGATATACCAAGAGGCTCAAGTACTTCGGTCTTCTCTCCTTGTCATGTGCTCCAAGTGGTCTCCTTGAACTTGATCGATTTCCATTTCCGTCTCCGTCGGTCCTCCGGGATCCAGCTTGTTCTCTGGCCTCCATTTGTCGTAGATGATCCACCCGAGGGATGTTATCTATGGCTTTAGCTCTTTGCTAAGTGTCAAAAGAGCAACTAGAGAACTTGGGATGCTAGTCTAAGTAATCTAGGATGTAGTGGAGGGTGTCTAAGTGTTTGCTATCTCTTTTCTAACCTCTTCACTTGTTTCTCAACACACGAGAATGTTAGTGAAGAGGAAGAAGATGAAGATGGAAGAAAGCAAGAGGAGGGAGGAACTCAAGAGAAAATTAGATCTCAAAGAAAAATGAAGAATGAAGTGAGAGAAAATCACATACCTTGGTTTTGTGTATAAATTCTTTCAATAAAAAATTAACAACCATGCTTCAATAGTAACTCCAAATGAATTATAAATTCATTTTTAAATTATCAAAGCATGGTCATCACCATTCCTCCCATACCTTTTACTTTACACCTCATTTCCAATTATCAAATAAAAGGAAAATACATAATGAGGTGTCCAACTTCTAGAAGGAAAACATTAATAAATACGGATTTCCAAATATACCGGCAATCAGATAAAAATCCGAATGCCCAGAGAGATAGAATAACACGAAGAACGTAATACTAGAATATATATACCGAGATACATATATGTAAATTATTAAATCAATACCTGATTTAATAATCCGGCTCAAAACCCGAGCCGGCTAGTATTACCAACTGTCCAATCGAAAATCCGAGTACAAAGTACATCAATCGATCGAACCCTGCACGTATCCAATACGGCTACTACATCATTTCGCCTGAATCAGGGAAACCCTCTGTGTGGGACTCTAAAGACTCGACAGTACTCTGGCAGTGGGTTTAACCACAAGCACGTCAGCGGCACTAGCTGTACGTAACGGCTACCCAGGTATCTGTCGAAAAGAAGGCCGATGAGCAAACTCATCCGGATCTCCAACTGAGCCTATCCGTGACAATATCCGTACAGTCCGGTCTCTTCGTCAAAGAGTATCGCATACAGGGTCTAGGGGATGGTGAACGTCAGACCCTAATAACCTGATAAGTCGTGCCGATGTGGCGCAGGGCCAATCCGGGAAACTACTGATCAACCTATCAGTAAATTCCATCTTCCTTGGCCAAGGTCTTATGGTCCTGACCAATCGAATCACAGTGCGATATCAACTCCCTATTCCGGGAGAAACGAATCCCCGACAATCGCTCACTGCCTCCATGTGGCTCGGGACTGAACCCAACCAAAACATGTTTGCATGACTCAGTAGAGCCATGGTAGGGTAGTGATCAAAGTTAAGTGGGAACTCACACGAGAAAAATGCCGATCTCGGGTCCAAGGACTAACCTGTACACATGTCACCTGAGAACTTCCATCCGACGATAGGTATAGTACCATATGGAAGTTCTCGAAGAGTCCGTCCAGTGTACTCACCTCAGTGAGCACTTGTATACGATCTTGGGTACATCAGACCAATGGCTGCGGGGCCAACCATCCTCCGACGGGGGTAGAAACGTATACACTAGTCTACTCTGGAGTATCAATGACCAGTCTTGATACTCACGTGACTAGGGACCATTTAAGGATGTGCTTGTGGACTACCCTGCTCCCACAAGTACGATTGCCATCACAACGCAGGTAGTCAAGTAAGATCCTAAAGGCTTTATCCACATATAACCGCAATATGTAATAACGAGTATAACATATGCTATGTTAAGATAAAGACAAACCACAATAGTATACTACCGTATCGAGTCTTTATCAATATGTGTAAACCAGATATAATAACAATACAAATAAATACACATATACCGATAAAGACAAGTCAAATAATATACTATAAAACCGAGCAAGATTGTTCTGTACATACATATCCCAAGTATCCCTATGTATACATATACAATACTGGCCTTTAGGGCATATACATCCAACAGTTTAGATAAACTAAAAACCACTCTAAACTTGCAAGAGCATCATGCTAATGTGTTTCCTCTCTCTCTCCTAATTGCAGCGACCCAGAACATGACAGGCATTAAGTTACTATTAGATAAAAATATTTTGACAGGGCAAAACTATAAAGACTGGTTCCGGAATGTCAAGATGGCAATAACTTATGACAAATTGGGGTATGTCCTTACCACTAAGGCGCATGCTGTCCCTGCTCCAGAATCCAGTGTCGCGGATAAGGAAATCCGCAAGACCTGGGAGATTGACTGTGCGAAGGCCAAATGCATCGTGCTTGCCTCTGTGAATAATGAACATCAGAGGAGGCACGAGAATATGGATCTTGAATCCATATTTCTCTACACCAAGGAACTGTATGGAGAGCAATCTCGTATAGCTAGATACGAGACCTCGAAGAACTTATTTCGGTCGAGGACGGCCGTCGGATCATCTGTAGGAGAACATGTCCTTAAGATGATTGGCTATATAGAAGAGCTCGCGGACCTCGGGACAACATTAGAGAATGAGCTATATACAGACTTGGTTCTTCAGTCCCTTCCTTCCACCTACGCCCAATTTATCTTGAATTTCAACATTCAAGGTAAGGAAGTTGAGCTTCCAGAACTCCTTAACATGTTGAGGAGTGCAGAGGGCACCTTGCAGAAAGCAAGGGAAACACCCACTATGTTTGTTCGCGGTGCTTCCTCTTCCGGGTCCAAGGCTAGTGCCAAAGGAAGGAAGAAGAAGGCCGCTACCAAACCAAGAGGCGGTGTTGGTAAGGTGGGAGCTAAGGGAAAGGCAAAGGTTGCGGTGCTAGTAGTAGCAAAGGATGAGTGCTTCCACTGTCGTAGGAAAGGCCACTGGAAGAAAGATTGCAAAGCTTGGATTGCCAAGAACTTTGAACCGAAGCAAGTTGTGGCTTCGACTTCAGGTGTGTTTGTAATTGAAAATTGTCTGTCAATCAACTCTACTTCCTGGGTATTGGATACCAGATCAGGATCTTATATATGCAATTCATTGTAGGCACTGAGAAACCATAGAGTGCTGAAGGTTGGTGATATGACCCTCTAGGTTGCTAACGGAGCTAGCGTGGGTGCTGTGTCCGTAGGGGATTATCACCTTGGATTGACGAGTGGACATATTTTGGTTTTGCATAACTGTTTTTGTGTACCCATTTTAACGTGTAATATCATATCAGTATCGTTGTTATCAAAAGAAGGTTACGATTTCACGTTTGTAAGCGATGTTGTTAACATTCACCTTGATCATGGTTTGATTGGGTCCGGTACACTAGATAACGGTATATATGTGTTAAACCAATTACAGATTTTCAATGTCCAGAACACATTAAAAAGAAAGTCTCCAGATATAAATAAGGATTTCTTATGGTATTGTAGACTAGGTCACATCAATGAGACAAGGTTAACTAAGTTACATAGAGAAGGATATTTGGATCCGTTCGAATATCAATCTTATGCCACTTGTCAATCATGTCTCAAAGGAAAGATGACAAAGACTCCATTCACTGGACATGGAGTAAGAGCGAGCGAGCTCTTAGGACTCATACACAGCGATGTATGTGGTCCAATGTCTACACATGCAAGAGGTGGTTTTTCATATTTCATTACTTTTATGGATGATCACTCTTGGTATGGATTCATTTTCTTGATGAAACATAAATCTGAGGCCTTTGAGAAATTCCAAGAACATAAGAATGAAGTAGAAAACCAAACCGGCAAAAGTATCAAGACACTAAGATCTGATCGAGGTGGTGAATACTTAAGTGCCGAGTTCCTGGGTTACCTAAAAGAGAAAGGAATTCTCTCTCAGCTTACTCCTCCATACACTCCACAGCATAACGGTGTATCGGAAATAAGGAACCGAACCCTATTGGATATGGTACGTTCCATGATGAGTAACGCTGAGTTACCGCGATCTTTCTGTGGTTATGCGCTAGAATCAGCTGCATATCTTTGGAACATGGCTCCTACCAAGACTGTGCCTACCACCCCATATCAGATGTGGAGTGGGAAGAAACCCTATCTTTAGTATCTGAAGATATGGGGATGTCCAGCTTTTGTTAAAAAGCAGCATGCGGACAAACTCGAGGCACGATCAGTGTAGTGTAAGTTTGTAGGATATCCAAAGAACTCCAAGGGGTATTTCTTCTATTATGCAGAGGAACAAAAGGTTTTTGTTTCTCGTAACGCCCATTTTCTAGAACAGCAGTTCTTAGAAAAGGAATCAAGTGGGAGCGCAATAGAACTGGAAGAAATTCCAGAACCACAAACTACTACTAAAAGTTTGGTAGAACCAGAAGTTCAAGAAGAACAGGACATTCCCGCACCCCTCCGCAGGAGTAGTAGGCCGTCTCATCCGCCTGAGAGATACTATGGTTTTCTCATAGATGGGGATAGAGGGGATTGCGTCATTGATAATGATGAACCTACTAGCTTCTAGCAGGCCATCCAGAGCGGCGACTTAGTAAGATGGCTGGATGCAATGCGGACCGAGATGGAGTCCATGTACACCAACAAAGTATGGACTTTGGACTTTGCTCCAGATGGGGTAAAACCCATAGGATGCAAGTGGATCTTCAAAAAGAAGATTGGTGTAGATGGACAGGTGGAAACCTATAAGGCTAGACTTGTTGCAAAGGGTTTTCGTCAAAGGCCTGGCTTGGACTATGACGAAACTTTTTCTCCAGTGGATATGCTCAAATCCATTCGGATCCTTCTTGTTATTGCTTCCTTCCACGATTATGAGATCTGGCAGATGGACGTAAAGACGGATTTTCTAAATGGAAATTTAGAAGAGTGCGTCTATATGGATCGACGAGAAGGTTTCAATCAAAGTGGGAGCAGCGGGAAAGTGTGCAAGTTGCTTAAGTCCATTTATGGACTAAAGCAGGCATCGCGGAGTTGGAACATCTATTTTGATGAAACGGTCAAAGAATATGACTTTATGAAAAATCCAGATGAACCATGTATATATAGTAAAATTGTAGCATGAACTGTCGTATTCCTCGTCTTATACGTGGATGACATTCTCTTGATAGGAAATGACATTCCTATGCTACAATCTGTCAAAGGATTCTTGTCACACAGGTTCTCCATGAAAGACCAGGGTGATGCCTCTTACATATTGTGGATCCAGATCTATCGTGATAGATCTAAGAGGATGTTGGGACTTTCGCAGTCTAGGTATATCAACACTATACTGAAAAAATTTAGTATGGAAGATTCTAAGCGCGTTAATTTACCGGCTTGTCACGGAATCATCCTATCCAAAGTGATGTCTCCCAAGACTGATTTGGAAAGGGATCGCATGTCAGTTATACCCTACGCTTCTGCGGTAGGCTCTATAATGTATGCGATGTTGTACACCAGACCAGATGTAGCTTACGCACTGAGCGTGGTAAGCCGGTATCAGTCAGACCCAGGGAAGAAGCACTGGATAGCAGTAAAGAACATTCTCAAGTACCTGAGAAGGACTACGGATATGTTCTTGGTTTACGGCGGAAAAGACTTCAAGATCGAGGCTTTTGCTGACTCCAGCTTCCAGAGTGACAAGGATGACTCCAAGTCCTTGTCAGGTTATGTCTTTACCCTTAATGGTGGGGCGGTGTGCTGGAAGAGTTCCAAGCAGGACACCGTTGCTGACTCGACAATGGAAGCGAAGTATATAGCTGCTTGCGATGCCGCAAAAGAAGCAGTCTGGATGAAGAAGTTCCTAACAGAACTTCAGGTGGTTCCATCTATTGTTGATCCAATACCTCTGTATTGTGACAACAGCGGGGCTATAGCTTTAGCAAAGGAACCCAGGTCCCATCAGAAGTCCAGACACATCTTAAGGCTGTATCACCTGATCTGGGAGATCATAGATCGCAGGGAGATCGAGGTCCGGAGAGTTGCTACAGAGGAGAACACTGTAGATCCATTCACTAAGGCCTTACCTCAGACGCAGTTCGATAGACTATCAGAGATGATAGGTCTTTGATACGCCGGTACATAGCCCTAGTGCAAGTGGCAGATTGTTAGTGTATATGCCCTAGGGACCATTATTGTATCATACTAGCTTGTATATTACTTAATGGAAGCTTGGAATATTCACAGTTATATTAACAGTCTTTCTAAACATGGTAATATGCTACTTGGTTTATATCTATCTATTAGTTATGTATATGTCCTAGAGGCCATTGTTGTACATATGATGTATATTATGATAGATGCTTGGATATATACTGAGAGGACTTTCTTGCTCGTCAGGATAGTATGCTATTTGCTTTCACTTTATCTTAACATGTTGACTTGTATTGGTTTACTGTCTTTCTCTCACATGTTGATAAAGCCCTTAGGATCTGTACTCGACTACTGCGATTATGATGAGATCATACTAGTGGGGCCACGGTAGTCGATGAGTACATCCTATAAATGTTCCTAGTCGAGGGTATATCGAGACGGGGCATCGATACACCGGAGTAGACTAGAGTATACGCATCTTGACCCATATGATGGGCGATGGATGATCCCATATCCATCGGTGTTTGACATTAGAGATGGTGTACGGGTGCTCAGTGGAGACTGGGTACACTGGACGGACTCGCCGAAAACTCCCAGATGGTGATATATCACACGTCAGATGGCAGTTCTCCGGTGACACTAGTACAGGGTAGTCTGTAGACCCGAGATCGTCATAGTGTCTTGTGTGATTCCCACTGTGATTTGATTTCCACCTTACCACGTCCAAGAGGGCGTGCAAAACAGTGGTTTTTGGGTACAGTCCCGAATCACATGGAGGCAATGAGCGATAGGAGGGGATTCGTCTCTTCCGGTATAGGGAGTTGATGTTGTGCTGTGTTCGATTGGCTATAACTGGAAGTCCCTGGCCAGGGCTGATATTGAGATATACCGGTAAGTGTTACCAGTAGTTTCTCAACCTGTTATGAGCCTCACATTGACACGACTTATCGGTTACTGGAGTCTGACGTATACCACCCCTAGACTTGATATGCGACATATCAGACGAACAGACCGGACTGTACAGGAGTGTTACTGATTGGATTCACAGGAGAACGGACAGGCTAGCTTGTTGATCTTCTGATCGCTCAATACCTGGGTGGCTGTTACGTTTAGCTGACCGCTTGCAGCTTGTGGGCGTTTGATATGATCATCACCTGCTACAGGCGTATTGACGATTCTTTAGAGTCCTACACAGAGGTTTCTTGGCTCAAGCAAAACGGAGTAGATGCACATATGTGATATGTGCAGGACCGAGGATAATGCGATATGAGATACCGTATTATATTCTCGCGATATTTAGATATGAACCGAGACATCGGATCAAGTGTTGATTCGATGAATCGGTACATGATATTAGTCGGTTATATTCGATATAGCCGGATCGTCGGATCAAGTGTTGATTCGATGATTTAATGTATAATGATATGTATGATATATTGTATTACATTATCTAATATTGGCTCGCTTTATTATTTCATTTTCTCACCGGATTAATACATTGATATATATGCGATATATGTTAATTGTATTATTTTCTTTTGTTGTAAATATATAATATATATGTGATATATATTATTGTGACATGATATGATTTATTATGAAACATGTTTAGGGATGATAAAAAGAGATTATGGTTTGATTAGTGTTAGTTCCTTCTTGCTCTTTCTAGAAGGATTCCCTTTTGTCTTGGTTAAGATATTATGGTTGATACTTATCCTCATTCTTGACCTAACCAAACCCTAACTCTAGTTTATTCTCTACAAAGGTTTAGCCTCTCATCCTTGACCATGGTTCCATAATCAATCATATATTCTTTACTACTATTCATCACAAAAGGAATTATCTCATTATTCTTCATCTTATTCTCTCTTGAGTTTTAGAGTGAGCTCACTTGTGATTTCTTTTGTGATGATTTCTTGTGTGAAAATGATATAAAAAGAAAGCATAAACACTACTCCATCATCCTCATCTAATCTAGCCCATTAGATTAGGGTGTTCACCTCATTAGAGTGAGAGAGCTTGAGCTATTGCAACTTCGACGTAGATCATCAGAGAAAAGGAATACGACAAGCTTTCATGGATCGTTCGAGTCGTGGAGTCTCTCTTGAGTCCGGGAGACCGTGGATCGTGGCGAAGGGACTTCTACTCGAAGCTTGTGAAGCGAAGGAGTGGACTACAAAGGTTTTAATCCCTCACACATAGTATTAAAGATGTTATCTTGCATGTTAAACCCTAATAATCTAGCAAAGATCCCGGCTTTGGGTTGTTCGGCACATGTAAAATTTTATTCGGGCATGTTTGATACTTTATGAACCTTTACAAGAGTGCCTAGGATTCCTACAGTGGTATCGGAGCCTAGCTAGAGCATTAGGCGACGTGTTTACGAAGTTAAAACTCCGATCGAACCCGAACCGACAAAATAAAACCCCTCTCTGGACTTTTTCTAAAAACTGTGATTTTTCAGAATTAAAAATTCTTAAAATTACCAACAGGAAAATATAAGCATCTACCTGAAATACGTGTCAATGATCAGCGGCCTTACAGTCATGTTGTTGATTCGTTTTTCAAAGGTTATAACCGCAGGTGATTCTGTATTTTTCTGGGTAGTTTTAATCTGGCTCAAGTGTTGAGTGTTCTGGGGTTTATTTTGTAATCGTTGATTCGATCGGAAAATTTAATTTTGTGATTATTTCCGGATATTTAGAAACTGTTAAAATGTTCGAACGGATATCATTAACTCACTTTTTCCCGGCACGACAAACTTTGAAGTGTTGAATTTTTTTTCGGGTTTGAATCTTTCGGAAAAATATGCAAGTAACACGGTGGACCCTCTAGAAGACAACAAACCTTAACTCGATTATGTGACCGTCTTGAACTGCCTTTTGAACCTTCGGGTTTGGGGCAGTACGGCGTGCCACATGTGAGGCGTTGGCTTGACCCTTCTACGGCTGGATCACTGGTACTGTGACATATTCTGGGATTATTTGAACTCCGCTCAAGTGTTGAGCTATTTTGGGTATTTGATTATCTGTTCAAAAAGTTTAATACTGTCTATTTATCTGGAATGTGATACAATATGTGGAATTCATATAGTTAGGCATGAAATGTGAAGTATGTGATATTTCGGATTTACGATGTCTAAAGTGATTGTGGATTCCAAATATTGTAGTTTTACAATTTCTTTTCTGTGACCGCAAGTGTAGTATGTAGTTGTATTGCCGGTTTTCGTTGCTATACGACAACGACGATCCGTGTATGCATACTTAGTTACGTTGATGATATGTGATATTATGTGTTGCTGTTGTTAGTTATGTATATGCCCTAGAGGCCATTGTTGTACATTTGATGTATATTATAATGGATGCTTGGTTATATATAGAGAAGACTTTTTTGCTCGTCATGATAGTATGCTATTTGGTTTCACTTTATCTTAACATGTTGACTTGTATTGGTTTACTGTTTTACTCTCACATGTTGATAAAGCCCTTAGGATCTGTACTCGACTACTGGGACTATGATGAGATCATACTAGTGGGACCGCGGTAGTCGATGAGTACATCCTATAACTGTTCCTAGTCGAGGGTATATCGAGACAGGGCATCGATACACCAGAGTAGACTAGCGTATACGCATCTTGACCCATATGATGGGCGATGGATGATCCCATATCCATCGGTGTTAGACATCAGAGATGGTGTACGGGTGCTCAGTGGAGACTGGGTACACTGGACGGACTCGCCGAGAACTCCCAGATGGTGATATACCACACGTCAGATGGCAGTTCTCCGGTGACACTGGTACAGGGTAGTCTGTAGACCCGAGATCGTCATAGAGTCTTGTGTGATTCCCACTGTGCTTTGATTTCCACCTTACCACGTCCATGAGGGCGTGCAAAACGGTGGCTTTTGGGTACAGTCCCGAATCACATGGAGGCAATGTGTTTACGAAGTTAAAACTCCGATCGAACGCGAAACGACGAAAAAAACCCACTCTCTGGAAATTTTTTAAAAATTAGGATTTTTCTGAATTAAAAATATGTAAAAAAATCAGCAGGCAATTATAAGAATTACCATAAAATCCGAGGCTCTAATTCCACCAAACCGCGGCGGAAGAGCGGCGCAAGCATGGCTTGCGCGGCGCTTCCGCGGCGGAACAGTAACATCAGGACACGTGGCTTTGATGGTAATTCCCGTAGATACTTGCTGACCATTCTGGATATTTTTATTCTGTTCCAGGTGTTTAAAATTCTGGGGTTTGTTTTGTAATAGTAGACTCGATCGGAATATTTAAGTTCGTATTTCTTTCCGGATATTTAGAAACTGTTAAACTGGTTGAACGGATATCATTAACCCACTTTATTCCGGCACGGCAAACTTTCAAGCGTTGAATTTTTATTGGGTTTAAATCTTTCAGAAAATTGTACAAGTTAAGCGGTGGACCCTCTAGAAGACAACAAACCTTAACTCGATTATGTGACCGTCTTGAACTGCCTTTTGAACCTTCGGGTTTGGGGCAGTACGGCGTGCCACATGTGAGGCGTTGGCTTGGCCCTTCTACGGATGGATCACTGGTACTGTGACATATTCTGGGATTATTTGAACTCCGCTCAAGAGTTGAGCACTTCGGGAAATTTTGGGTGTTTGATTATCTGTTCAAATAGTTTAATACCGTATATTTATCTGGAATGTGATACAATATGTGGAATTCATAGAGTTAGGCATGAAATACGAAGTATGTGATATTTCGGATTTACGATGTCTAAAGTGATTGTGGATTCCAAATATTGTAGTTTTACACTTTCTTTTCTGTGACCGTAAGCGTAGTATGTGGTGTATCGCCGGCTTCGTTGCTATACATCAACGACAATCGGGATACGCATACTTGCTTACGTTGATGATATGAGATATTATGTGTTGCTGTGATATGTTATATTGGATCGTCGCGATCAGAATAGCCAGGGGTTTTATGTGAGATGAGGGTTTTTATTTTCATTCATGTAAAATTCTTTTGTAATGTAATATTCTTTTATTTGGGGCACTTCCTGGTTGCGGTTGCTGTCACCAGTGTATATTATTTACTTTTCCGCATTAGGTAGACCCAAGGAGGGGAGCACAAGTAACCGGGTTCTAGGGTCCAGTGGGAGGCCATCTCGAGGAGTCGAGACCGGGTCTCCTAACCCTAGAATTGGCAGTGTTACTTGCCGCTCTCGTAGGGGTCTTGGGATGTGGGTTTGGCTATTCGTCGCGACCGTGGAATCCGTGTTTTATACAGGCTCGTATTAAAAACACGGACGTCCTAGTATATCCAATATTTCATATATGTTCTTCTGCTGCAATGTTCTGTGATGAGATCATATTACTGCCTGAGACGAATGCTTATACTATATATATATGCTGATATATAAATATTACTGCTTTCGTTTCTTCTGTGATGCTTAGGAAGCATAAGCTGATGGGATTTTTATTAATGAGATTAATAAAAGAAAAGAAACCTAAAGATGTTGTAGAATCAAAACTTAATAAAAAGGGTAGCTACAGTTTTGCTTTGCACAGTGATATATACGATATATCCTGCACCTTATTCGATGAGGAAATGACCGAGATCCCTTCACCGGGAGTGACTCCTTTAGCGAAACTGGCAGATGCTACAAAACGCGGTTTGTCTTTTGATTGCTTTTAGTGTTTTGCTTTGCACAGCGGTATATATGATATATCCTGCACCTTATTCGATGAGAAAAGGGCCGACGATCCCTTCACCGGGAGTGACCCCTTTAGCGAAACTAAGAAAAGCCTCAAAAACACTCCTTTTCAAAAACATATGATTCTACGACGATATCAAGTTCATTACGCTCAGGGTTTTCTGAAAAAAAACTGCGTAGCCCTCCGACATTTCGTATAGGTAATACTTAGTATTCGTGCTACGTTTGTTGGCTTTCGTCAAGGCGTAGTGTGCGGTAGCTAATTATTACTTATCTGTTACATATGATGAGATTGGGTTAGGGTAGTCGTGCGGCTTTGTTGGCTTTCGTCAAGGGACGTACGGTTGGGTTTAATTCAATCAAGAAATGTTCGGGTTGAACTTGACTAGCGCACTATGGTTTGTTGGCTTTCGTCAAGGTCATAGGATGCTAGGGGTAAAAATAGTATCGGGAATTTCAAGTATTGAAATTTGCAATGAGATTGCATACCTCCTATGAGATAGTTGGATCCTGATACCCACTGCGAGTAAGAGTTACTCCTGGGAGAGTTTTACACAGGACAATTAGTCATTCAAGTAGGTGTCTAGAAAAGTGTTAACGAGGTTACGCCTCTGGGAAAACGAGGTTTACTAATTAGGTCCGTGCGAAAGCACGGGGAACCTCCCTCAAAGTACCGACACTGATCTGGCTGAAAGATTGACGAAATTGTAGGGTGTAATTAATCCCGGCTAATCTTACCTTTTAGGGTTTTAAGGTAGATTTGATAAAAACAGTGGGAGACATCCTGATTAGATAAGATAATAACCAATCTAATCTTGCAAGAGCATACGCTAAAGTGTTTTCTTCTCTCTCTCTCCAGGTAGCGACCATTTCAGGCCATAATCAAGATAATAATATGGATGTATTGACTAAACCTGATTATTGTACTGAGCAAGGGAACGTCAGACCCGTTCTTTCTTATAAGAGTTATAAGACTGAACAGGAAACAGGAGAATATCTAGATTCTCACGCCGCCCAAAAGAACATGCATGTTGATGCATCTTCTTCAGGTGTGTTAGTTATTGAGAACTGTTTCTCAGTTCACCCTACGTCCTGGGTATTAGATACCGGATCAGGATCCCACATATGTAAACAGTTACATGGGCTACGTAAAGGTAGAGAACTGGGAAAAGGTGATCATTCCGTTCAAGTAGGGAACGGTGCAAGTATTGTAGCCAAAGCAGTTGGCGAATATCACCTTGTATTACCAAGTCGTAATACACTGATTCTAAATGAGTGCTATTATATACCGAACATGATGTGCAACATTATATCAGTTTCTTTATTGAGTAAAGAGGGATATAATTTTGTAGTACAGGATAATGTTATGAACATATTCCTAGATCAAAAGTTGATTGCATCAGGCTCGTTACATAATGGCATATACATTCTAAATCAGAATACAGTCCTAAATATACAAAACACACACAAGAGGAAAAGTTCAGATATGAACGAATCCTTCTTGTGGCATTGTAGACTTGGTCATATCAATGCGACACGACTGGCTAAGTTACATAGAGATGGTTATTTGAATCCGTTCGAATTATCATCTTATGATACTTGCCATTCATGTCTCAAAGGAAAAATGACCAAAGCTCCGTTTAGTGGACACGGAGAAAGAGTTGCTGAACTCTTAGGACTGATACATAGTGATGTATGCGGTCCCATGTCTACGCATGCCAGGAACGGTTCTTCCTACTTCATTACATTCACTGACGATCTCTCTAGATACGGACATGTGTTTCTGATGAAACACAAGTCTGAAGCTTTTGAGAAATTCAGAGAATATAAGCACGAAGTAGAGAACCAAACGGGTAAAAGTATTAAGATTCTTCGATCTGATCGAGGAGGTGAATACTTGAGCGGTGAGTTCCTAGATTATCTAAAAGAGAATGGGATTCTCTCTCAGCTTACTCCTCCTTATACACCACAGCACAACGGTGTATCGGAACGAAGGAATCGGACCCTATTAGATATGGTACGATCTATGATAAGCGAGGCTGAGTTACCTATTTCCTTCTGGGGGTATGCGCTTGAGACAGCGATACATCTATTGAATATGGTTCCTACCAAATCAGTGCCTACCACTCCATATGAGATATGGAAAGGGAAGAGACCATCTCTTAAGTATGTTAAGATATGGGGTTGTCCAGCCTATGTCAAATGACAAAATCCGGACAAACTCGAGGCAAGATCTGTCTTATGTAAGTTTGTAGGATATCCCAAGAACTCACAAGGGTATATCTTCTACCATACTGAGGAACAAAAGGTGTTTGTTTCTAAACATGCCATCTTTTTGGAAAAGGAATTTCTTGCAAAAGAAATTAATGGCAATGAGGTAGAACTGGAAGAGGTTCCAGCAACACAAACTATAACAGAAGACTTGGTAGAACCAGAGGATTCAGTAGTACCCGACGAACCCCAGCCTCTCCGCCGATCTAGTAGGGTTTCTCGTCCACCTGAGAGATACTACGGTTTTCTCATTGATGGTGGAAGCGAGGATTGCATCATGGATGATGATGAACCGACTAGTTTCGAGCAGGCCATCACGAGTGGTGACTCTGTGAAATGGCTGGATGCAATGCGATCTGAGATGGAATCCATGTACACCAATAAAGTATGGATTTTAGAAAATGCTCCTAAAGGGGTAAAACCCATTGGGAGCAAGTGGATTTTTAAAAAGAAATTTGGTGTAGATGGAAAAGTTGAGACTTTCAAAGCTAGACTGGTAGCAAAGGGATTTCGTCAACGACCAGGTGTGGACTATGACGAAACCTTTTCTCCAGTAGCTATGCTTAAGTCCATCCGGATCTTACTTGCCATTGCTGCATATCATGACTACGAAATCTGGCAAATGGATGTTAAGACCGCCTTTCTAAACGGTGATTTAGAAGAGTGCGTGTACATGACTCAGCCAGAGGGCTTCGTAGATAGTGGGAGCAGCGGTAAGGTGTGCAAGCTGCTTAAATCCATTTATGGGTTAAAGCAAGCATCGCGGAGTTGGAACATCTGTTTTGATGTTGTAGTCAAAGAGTTTGACTTCATCAAAAATATAGATGAACCTTGTATCTATAAGATGGTGGCAGAGGGTAAGGTAGTCTTCCTCGTATTGTACGTGGATGACATACTCTTGATAGGAAATGATATTCCTATGCTGCAATCAGTCAAGCTCTTCTTATCACAGAGATTCTGAATGAAAGATCTAGGTGATGCCTCCTGCATATTGGGAATCATGATCTATAGAGATATATCTAAACGGATACTGGGATTGTCCCAATCCAGGTACATTGACACCATTCTAAAGAGGTTTAGTATGGAAGAATCCAAGCGTGGGAATCAGCCCACGATCTCTGGACTCACTCTCTCCAAAGAGATGTCTCCCAAGACTGATTTGGAGAGAGCTCGCATGCAAGGGATACCCTATGCTTCGGCAGTAGGCTCTATCATGTATGCGATGCTATGTACCAGACCCGATGTAGCAAACTCACTAAGTGTAGTGAGTTGGTATCAAGCAGATCCTGGAGAGAGTCATTGGACAGCAGTGAAGAACATTCTCAAGTACTTACGAAGGACTAAGGAGATGTTCTTGGTGTATGGTAACGGAGAACTCCAGGTGGAGTCCTTTACCGATTCCAGCTTCCAAATAGATAAGGACGACTCTAAGTCGCATTCGGGTTTTGTCTTTACCCTCAATGGAGGGGCGGTATGTTGGAAGAGTTCCAAACAGGATACCGTTGCAGACTCGACGATGGAGGCTGAATACATCGCTGCCAACGATGCTGCCAAAGAGGCTGTCTGGATCAAGAAGTTCATTAGTGAACTTGGTGTGGTTCCATCCATTGAGCATCCAATACCTCTGTATTGCGATAACAATGGAGCTGTGGCTTTGGCCAAGGAACCCAGGTCCCATCAGAAGTCCAGACATATTCTGAGGCGGTATCACCTGATCAGGGAGATAGTTGATCGCCGGGAGATCGAGGTCAGGAGAGTAGATACGAAGGACAACACTGCGGATCCATTCACGAAGGCTATTCCCCAGATACAGTTTGAGAGATTATTCGGGATGCTAGGTATGAGATACTACAGCAGCTGGCCTTAGTGCAAGTGGGAGATTGTTAGTTATGTATATGCCCTAGAGGCCATTGTTGTACATTTGATGTATATTATAATGGATGCTTGGTTATATATAGAGAAAACTTTCTTGCTCGTCATGATAGTATGCTATTTGGTTTCACTTTATCTTAACATGTTGACTTGTATTGGTTTACTGTTTTACTCTCACATGTTGATAAAGCCCTTAGGATCTGTACTCGACTACTGGGACTATGATGAGATCATACTAGTGGGGCCGCGGTAGTCGATGAGTACATCCTATAACTGTTCCTAGTCGAGGGTATATCGAGACAGGGCATCGATACACCAGAGTAGACTAGCGTATACGCATCTTGACCCATATGATGGGCGATGGATGATCCCATATCCATCGGTGTTAGACATCAGAGATGGTGTACGGGTGCTCAGTGGAGACTGGGTACACTGGACGGACTCGCCGAGAACTCCCAGATGGTGATATACCACACGTCAGATGGCAGTTCTCCGGTGACACTGGTACAGGGTAGTCTGTAGACCCGAGATCGTCATAGTGTCTTGTGTGATTCCCACTGTGCTTTGATTTCCACCTTACCACGTCCATGAGGGCGTGCAAAACGGTGGCTTTTGGGTACAGTCCCGAATCACATGGAGGCAATGAGCGATAGGAGGGGATTCGTCTCTCCCGGTATAGGGAGTTGATGTTGTGCTGTGTTCGATTGGCTATAACTGGAAGTCTCTGGCCATGGCTGATATAGAGATTTACTGGTATGTGTTACTAGTAGTTTCTCGACCCGTTATGAGCCATACATCGACACGACTTATCGGTTACTGGGGTCTGACGTATACCACCCCTAGACTCGATATGCGACATATCAGACGAACAGACCGGACTGTACGGGAGTGTTACTGATCGGATTCACAGGAGAAGGCACAGGCTAGCTTGTTGATCTTCTGATCGCTCAATACCTGGGTGGCTGTTACGTTTAGCTGACCGCTTGCAGCTTGTGGGTGTTTGATATGATCATCACTTGCTACCGGCGTATTGACGATTCTTTAGAGTCCTACACAGAGGTTTCTTGGCTCAGGCGAAACAGAGTAGTGGCACATATGTGATATGCGCAGGAGCGAGAATAATGCGATATGGGATACCGTATTAGATTCTCGCGATATATGGATATGAACCGGGTCATCGGATCAAGTGTTGATTCGATGAATCGGTACATGATATATTAGTCGGTTATATTCGATATAGCCGGATCGTCGGATCAAGTGTTGATTCGATGATTTAATATATAATAATATATATGATATATTATTATATTAACTAATATTGGCTTACTTTATTATTTCATTTTCTCAGTGGATGATACATTGATATATATGCGATATATTTAATTGTATTATTTTCTTTTGTTGCAAATATATAATATATATGTGATATATATTATTGTGACATGATATGATTAATTGTTAAACATGTTTAAGGATGATTAATTGAGTTTAGGGTTTGATTGGGTTTAGTTGCTTCAAGTTCTTTCTAGAAGCAATTTTCTTTTGTCTTTTGTAAAGATATTTTGGATGACACATTTTTAACTTAACCAAACCCTAACCCTAGTTGTTTCTGTGCACATTCTCATCCATTCATCCTTGACCATGGTTAATAATTAAATCATATGTTTATATTTCTATTCATCACAAAAGAAAATGGATTATCATTATTCTTTTTCCATGATCATCTTCTTCTTCTCTCTTGAAGAAGCTCTCTTGATTTTCTTAAGTGATGATAAAATATGAGAAAATGATATAGAAAGAAAGCAAAATCACTACTCTCTCATCCTCATCTCATCTAGCCCTTGGGATTAGGGTGTTCTTCTCTTTAGAGTGAGATAGCTTGAGTTCTTCGAAATCTCGACGTAGATCATCGGAGATTTGGATTACGACGAGCTAGAATGGATCGTTCGAGTCGTGGAGCCTCTCATGAGTCCGGGAGATCGTGGATCGCGGCAAAGGGACTTCTACTCGGAGCTTGTGAAGTGAAGGAGCGGACTACAAAGGTTGTAATCCCTCACACTTAGATAAAAGTTATCTTAATGCATGTTTAACCCTAATAATCTAGCAAAGATCCCGGCTTTGGGTTGTTCGGTACGTCTAAATTTTAATCCGGGCATGTTTGATGCCTTAAGAACCTTCACAAGAGTGCCTAGGAACCCTACAGCTGTGATATGTTATATTGGATGGTCGTGTTCTGAATTGCCGGGGGTTTTATGTGAGATGAGGGTTTTTATTTTCATTCATGTAAAATTCAATTGTATGTAATATTCTTTTATTGGGGCACTTCCGGGATGAGGTTGATGTCACCATTGTATATTATTTAGTTTTCCGCATTAGGTAGACCCAAGGAGGGGAGCACAAGTAACCGGGTTCTAGGGTCCAGTGGGAGGCCATCTTGAGGAGTCGAGACAGGGTCTCCTAACCCTAGAATTGGCAGTGTTACTTGCCGCTCTCGTAGGGGTCTAGGGATGTGGGTTTGACTATTCATTGCGACCGTGGAATCCGTGTTTTATACCGGCTCGTATTGAAAACACGGATGTCCTAGTATATCCAATATTTCATATATGTTCTTCTGCTGCAATGTTCTGTGATGAGATCATATTACTGCCTGAGACGAATGCTTATACTATATATATATATATATATATATGCTGATATATAAATATTACTGCTTTCGTTTCTTCTGTGATGATTAGGAAGCATAAGCTGATGTGATTTTTTATTAATGAGATTAATAAAAAGAAAAGAAACCTAAAAGATGTTGTAGAATCAAAACTTTATAAAAAGGGTAGCTTCAGTTTTGCTTTGCATAGCGGTATCTATGATATACCCTGCACCTTATTCGATGAGGAAAGAGCCGAGATCCCTTCACCGGGAGTGACCACTTTAGCGAAACTGGCAGATGCTACAAAACTCGGTTTGTCTTTTGATTGCTTTTAGAGTTTTGCTTTGCACAGCGATATATATGATATGTCCTGCACCTTATTCGATGAGGAAAGATCCGAGATCCCTTCACCGGGAGTGACCTCTTTAGCAAAACTAATGAAAGCCTCAAAAACACTCCATTTCAAAATTTCACTTGATTCTACGACGATATCAAGTTCATTACGCAATAGGTTTTCAGAAAAACCTGTCGTGGCCCTCCGTCATTTCAGATAAAGACTATTTAGTATTCGTGCTGCGTTTGTTGACCTCTGTCAAGGAGTAGTGTGCGGTAGCTGACTAGTAATTATCTGTAAAGCATGTGATGTGATTGGATTAGGGTAGTCGTACGACCTTGTTGACCTCTGTCAAGGGTCGTGCGAGTGGGTTTGATTGAATCAAGAAATGACGTGTTGAACTTGACTAGTGCACTATGGTTTGTTGACCTCTGTCAAGGTCATAGCACACTAGGGGCAAAATATTATCGGGAATTTCAAGTGTTGAAATTTGCAATGAGATTGCATACCTCCTATGAGATAGTTGGATCCTGATACCCACTGCGAGTAAGTGTTACTCCTGGGAGAGTTTTACACAGGACAATTAGCCGATCAAGTAGGTTTCTAGAAAGTGTTAACGGGGTTACGTCTCTGGGAAAACAAGGTTTACTTTAATTAGGTCCGTACGAAAGCACGGGGAACCTCCCTCAAGTACCGACACTGATCTGGCTGAAAGATTGACGAAATTGTAGGGTGTAATTAATCCCGGCTAATCTTACCTTTTAGGGTTTGAAGGAAGATTTGATAAAAACAGTAGGAGATATCCTGATTAGATAAGATAATAACCAATCTAACCTTGCAAGAGCATACGCTAAAGTGTTTTCTTCTCTCTCTCTCCAGGTAGAGACCATGTCAGGCCATAATCAAGATAATAATATGGATGCATTGACTGAACCCGCTTATTCTACTGAGCAGGGGAACGTTGGACCCGTTCTTTCTTATAAGAGTTATAAGACTGAACAGGGAATAGGAGAATATCTGGATTCTCAAGCCGCCCAAAAGAACATGCATGTTGATGCATCTTCTTCAGGTGTGTTAGTTATTGAGAACTGTTTCTCAGTTCACCCTACGTCCTGGGTATTAGATACCGGATCAGGATCCCACATATGTAAATTTTTACATGGGCAACGTAAAGGTAGAGAACTGGGAAAAGGTGATCATTCCGTTCAAGTAGGGAATGGTGCATGTATTGCAGCCGAAGCAGTTGGCGAATATCACCTAGTATTGCCAAGTCATAATACACTGATTCTAAATGAGTGCTATTATATACCGAACATGATGTGCAACATTATATAAGTTTCTTTATTAAGTAAAGAAGGATATAATTTTATAGTAAAGGATAATGTTATGAACATATTCCTAGATCAAAAGTTGATTGTATCAGGCTCGTTACATAATGGCATATTCATTCTAAATCAGAATACAGTCCTCAATATACAAAACACACACAAGAGGAAGAGTTCAGAAATAAACGAATCCTTCTTGTGGCATTGTAGACTTGGTCATATCAATGCGACACGACTGGCTAAGTTTCATAAGGATGGATATTTGAATTCGTTCGAATTATCATCTTATGATACTTGCCATTCATGTCTCAAAGGAAAAATGACCAAAGCTCCGTTTAGTGGACATGAAAGTGTTACCGAACTCTTAGGACTGGTACATTGTGATGTATGCGGTCTCATGTCTACACATGCCAGGAACGGTTCTTCCTACTTCATTACATTCACTGACGATCTCTCTAGATTCGGACATGTGTTCCTGATGAAACACAAGTCTGAAGCTTTTGAGAAATTCAGAGAATATAAGCACGAAGTAGAAAAACAAACGGGCAAAAATATTAAAATCCTTCGATCTGATCGAGGAGGAGAATACTTAAGCAATGAGTTCCTAGATTATCTAAAAGAGAATGGGATTCTCTATCAGCTTACTCCTCCATATATTCTCTATCAGCTTACTCCTCCATACACACCACAGCACAACGGTGTATCTGAACGGAGGAATCGCACCCTATTAGATATGGTGCGCTCGATGATGAGTAATGCTGAGTTACCTATTTCCTTCTGGGGGTATGCACTTGAGACAGCAGCATACCTATTGAATCAAGTTCCAACTAAATCTGTACCTACTACACCATATGAGATATGGAGTGGGAAGAGACCATGTCTTAAACGAGTTAAGATATGGGGTTGTCTGGCCTATGTCAAAAGGCAAAATCCAGACAAACTCGAGGCACGGTCAGTTCTATGTTAAGTTTGTAGGATATCCTAAACATTCAAATGGATGTTTTTTCTACCACAGTGAACAACAAAAGGTGTTTATTGCTCAACATGCCACCTTTTTAGAAAAGGAATTTCTTGCAAAAGAGATTAGTGGCTCTGAGGTAGAACTGGAAGAAGTTCCAGCAACACAAACTGTAACTGAAGATTTAGTGGAACCAGAGGATTCGGTAGTACCCGACGAACCCCAGCCTCTCCGCCGATCTAGTAGGGTTTCTCGTCCACCTGAGAGATACTACGGTTTTCTCATTGATGGTGGAAGCGAGGATTGGATCATGGAAGATGATGACCCGACTAGTTTCGAGCAGGCCATCACGAGTGGTGACTCTGTGAAATGGCTGGATACAATGCGATCTGAGATGGAATCCATGTACACCAATAAAGTATGACTTTAGAAAATGCTCCTGAAGGGGTAAAACCCATTGGGAGCATGTGGATTTTAAAAAGGAAATTTAGTGTAGATGGAAAAGTTGAGACTTTCAAAGATAGACTTGTAGCAAAAGGTTTTCGTCAACGACCAGGTGTGGATTATGACGAAACCTTTTCTTCAGTGGCTATGCTTAAGTCCATCCGGATCTTACTTGCCATTGCTGCATACCATGACTACGAAATCTGGCAAATGGATGATTTAGAAGAGTGCGTGTACATGACTCAGCCAGAGGGCTTCGTAGATAGTGGGAGCAGCAGAAAGGTATGCAAGCTCCTTAAATCCATTTATGGGTTGAAACAAGCATCGCGGAGTTGGAACATCTGTTTTGATGTTGTAGTCAAAGAGTTTGACTTCATCAAAAACATAGATGAACCTTGTATCTATAAGAAGGTAGCAGAGAGTAAGGTTGTCTTCCTCATATTGTACGTGGATGACATACTCTTGATAGGAAATGATATTCCTATGCTGCAATCAGTCAAGCACTTCTTATCACAAAGATTCTCAATGAAAGATCTAGATGATGCCTCCTGCATATTGGGGATTAGGATCTATAGAGATAGATCCAAAAGGATACTGGGATTGTCCCAATCAAGGTACATTGACACCATACTAAAGAGGTTTAGTATGGAAGAATCCAAGCGTGGGAACTAACCCACGATCTCTGGACTCACTCTCTCCAAAGAGATGTCTCCAAAGACTGATTTGGAGAGAGCTCGCATGCAAGGGATACCCTATGCTTCGGCAGTAGGCTCTATCATGTATGCGATGCTATGTACGAGACCCGATGTAGCATACACACTAAGTGTAGTGAGTCGGTATCAAGCAGATCCTGGAGAGAGTCACTGGACAGCTGTTAAGAACATTCTCAAGTACTTGCAAAGAACTAGAGACATGTTCTTGGTGTATGGTAACGGAGAACTCCGGGTGGAGTCCTTTACTGATTCCAGCTTCCAAAGTGATAAGGAAGACTCTAAGTCGCACTCGGGATTTGTATTTACCCTCAATGGAGGGGCGGTATGTTGGAAGAGTTCTAAACAGGATACCGTTGCAGACTCGACGATAGAGGCTGAATACATCGCAGCCAACGATGCTGTCTGGATGAAGAAGTTCATTAGTGAACTTGGTGTGGTTCCATCCATTGAGCATCCAATACCTCTGTATTGCGATAACAATAGAGCTGTGGCTTTGGCCAAGGAACCCAGGTTCCATCAGAAGTCCAGACATATTCTGAGGCGGTATCACCTGATCAGGGAGATAGTTGATCACCGGGAGATTGAGGTCAGGAGAGTAGATACGAAGGACAACACTACGGATCCACTCACGAAGGCCATTCCCCAGATTTAGTTTGAGAGATTATTCGGGAAGCTAGGTATGAGATACTACAGCAGCTGGCCTTAGTGCAAGTGGGAGATTGTTAGTTATGTATATGCCCTAAAGGCCATTATTGTACATATGCTGTATATTATGATGGATGCTTGGATATATACAGAGAGGATTTTCTTGCTCGTCATGATAGCATGCTATTTGGTTTCACTTTATCTAAACATGTTGACTTGTATTGGTTTACTGTCTTTCTCTCACATGTTGATAAAGCCCTTAGGATATGTACTCGACTACTGTGATTATGATGAGATCATACTAGTGGGGCCACGGTAGTCGATGATTACATCCTATAAATGTTCCTTGTCGAGGGTATATCGAGACGGGGCATCGATACACCAGAGTAGACTAGCGTATATGCATCTTGACCCATATGATGGGCGATGGATGATCCCATATCCATCGGTGTTTGACATCAGAGTTGGTGTACGACTGCTCAGTGGAGACTGGGTACACTGGAAGGACTCGCCGAGAACTCCTAGATGGTTATATACCACACGTCAGATGGCAGTTCTCCGGTGACACTGGTACAGGGTAGTCTGTAGACCCGAGATCGTCATAGTGTCTTGTGTGATTCCCACTGTGCTTTGATTTCCACCTTACCACGTCCAAGATGGCATGCAAAACGGTGGCTTTTGGGTACAATCCCGAATCACATGGAGGCAATGAGCGATAGGAGGGGATTCGTCTCTCCCGGTATAGGGAGTTGATGTTGTGCTGTGTTCGATTGGCTATAACTGGAAGCCCCTGGCCAGGGATGATATAGAGATATACTGGTAAGTGTTATCAGTAGTTTCTCGACCTGTTATGAGCCTCACATCGACACAACTTATCAGTTACTGGTGTCTAACGTATACCACCCCTAGACTTGATATGCGACATATCAGACGAACAGACCGGACTGTACGGGAGTGTTACTGATTGGATTCACAGGAGAACGGACAGGCTAGCTTGTTGATCTTCTGATCGCTCAATACCTGGGTGGATGTTACGTTTAGCTTACCGCTTGCAGCTTGTGGGTGTTTGATATGATCATCACCTGCTACCGGCGTATTGACGATTCTTTAGAGTCCTACACAGAGGTTTCTTGGCTCAGGAAAAACGGAGTAGAGGCACATATATGATATGTGCAGGACCGAGGATAATGCGATATGAGATACCGAATTATATTCTCGCGATATTTAGATATGAACCGAGACATTGGATCAAGTGTTGATTCGATGAATCGGTACATGATATATTAGTCGGTTATATTCGATATAGCCGGATCGTCGGATCAAGTGTTGATTCGATGATTTAATGTATAATGATATATATGATATATTGTATTACATTATCTAATATTGGCTCGCTTTATTATTTCATTTTCTCACCGGATTAATACATTGATATATTTGCGATATATGTTAATTGTATTATTTTCTTTTGTTGCAAATATATAATATATATGTGATATATATTATTGTGACATGATATGATTTATTATAAAACATGTTTAGGGATGATAAAAAATGATTAGGGTTTGATTATGGTTAGTTCCTTCTTGCTCTTTCTAGAAGGATTCCATTTTGTCTTGGTTAAGATATTATGGTTGATACTTATCCATGACTCATTCTTGACCTAACCAAACCCTAACTCTAGTTTATTCTCTACAAAGGTTTAGCCTCTCATTCTTGACCATGGTTACAGAATCAATCATATATTCTTTACTACTATTCATCACAAAAGGAATTATCTCATTATTCTTCATCTTCTTCTCTCTTGAGTTTTAGAGTGAGCTCACTTGTGATTTCTTTTGTGATGATTTCTTGTGAGAAAATGATATAAAAAGAAAGCATAAACACTAGTCCATCAACCTCATCTAATCTAGCCTATTAGATTAGGGTGTTCACCTCATTAGAGTGAGAGAGCTTGAGCTATTGCAACTTCGACGTAGATCATCGGAGAAAAGGAATACGACAAGCTTTCATGGATCGTTCGAGTCGTGGAGCCTCTCTTGAGTCCGGGAGATCGTGGATCGCGGCGAAGGGACTTCTACTCGGAGCTTGTGAAGCGAAGGAGCGGACTATAAAGGTTGTAATCCCTCACACAAAGTATTAAAGATGTTATCTTTCATGTTAAACCCTAATAATCTAGCAAAGATCCCGGCTTTGGGTTGTTCGGCACATGTAAAATTTTATTCGGGCATGTTTGATGCTTTATGAACCTTCATAAGAGTGCCTAGGAACCCTACACTATCTTAATATGTGTTTATGTTAGCATATCGCGACTACATATTGTCACGACCCGAAATAGCCCGTGACTTGCCCTTGAATCATATGAGGTCTATAGGACCCCATCTAATCCAAGGAAGCCAAAGCCCAGAAATCTAAAACCATTTTAAATAATAAATGAAGGAAAATAGTTTAAGAAGTGAAGAAAACATTTTTAAAACTGGGTTTTTTGATAAGTAAGCCGAATGTGCATTTTTAAAAGGTATAGTCGTTTCTGAAAATTTCGGCAGAGTTCCCTTTGTAAATACTGGCCCCGAACGGGGTACAACAAGAATAATATATATATGCAATGATACAAGGCATCCCCAAGCGGGAGATAGCTCTTCATCAATCGATGGTCATAACCACGCAAGCAATATAAAATACAATGCCAAAGGGCGAGGATCGGAACTCAGAAAAAGAAACTCAAACAGCCTGAAAACCATAATACTACACGCGCGACTCTAAGGTCGAAATAATACATAACTGATTTTCTAAGTCTGAAACAATATACAAGTTTTGGTTGATGGAATTACTAGATACTACTGAATAATACTTGTACAATGGTGGTTCTGATGCAAAAAAACCCACTTACCCAAGCAAGTCACCCGTAAGAGAAGCAATGTGCCAGAAAAGCCGCAATGAAACCTGTACGGCAAAACCTGCAAGAAACTGTGGCACAACGGGGGTGAGTTGCCAACTCGTGAATAGAAAACATCATAGAGCAGAAATCGTATGTATGACTCATCCTATGTCAATACGATCAGATATATATAAAGCTCAATGTGAATAAGTCTGAAGCATGCTAAAGTGGCAATGTAACCTCTATACATGAGTGTAGTGCCAAGTGCTCGTGCCAGTGCCTCAGGTAATAACATATCATAAATGTGAGGTATGATCAATGTAATCAAATCTGTATGTATGTGGATCCCGTCCACTCGTCACCCAATGACAATAACCATCATGCATGTAAATATCATAAAGCATGTGCATGGAAATATGAGGATATAAACCATCTGTGTCCCTCGCGGCACGTCAAAATCATGGAACCGGAGTGTCCAGCATCGACACTCGAAAACATCATGAAAGCTGTGCCCAGCATTGGCACGTAAATCCTCATATATCGGGTTCCGTCAGTCCGGATCGGACCACGGGCTCCGTCTACGGAATCGGCCCTCGGCCCCGGCAGTACGGATCGTCCCATATCCATCTATCGACTCTGGTCAGTATCCTCCGGATAACCGCCAGGTCCAACCAATCATCGGTAGGTACTCGCCACCCTGCCAGGCTCATCGTCCGCTCCACGAAAAACATTTCTTGTCCCGGGGAACCATACCGGGTCCACCATGTACCCGCAATCGGCCTCATCCGGCTCCTCGAATCGGGTTTCACATGTCGCTCTCAGCACCGAGAAAACACATGGTGGACGCACTGAAATATCATATCAAGGGTAACCGGGTTTTTAAAAAAATTACATATTCTCTTTTGAAATACCCACGGTTCCCAAATCCAGAAATATCATGGAAACAACATATCTCAATGCGTATAATCAGAAAGCATGATGTATGCGACATGTAAAAGAAATGTAAGCATATCAGTATGTTATGCAACACGGAATAGTAATATGCACATATTTAGGGAAGACAGCTTCTTTAAAATGAATCAGCTTAAAAAGGTATCTTGCGGTTCCCAAATCTCTAATCAAGCCAGAATCATCAATGTATGTGCAAATACGTATGCATGCACGTATGGGTGTACAATAGGAACACACAGTATATATGTACACAAGTATTCCATGCAAAGGTCATATCCCGAATGCAACAGTACTACAGTGTAGTGGCATGGCAATCATCGATGATGAAGTGTGTGAGCCGGCGAGCAGTGTACGTGGAACATATGCATCATCGATAATGGTGTTGGTGTCCTAACAGCATGATTGTAATATAGCAATAAACACAAGCATGTTAGTTATATGTATGCCCTAGAGGCCATTACTGTACATACGATGTATATTGTAGTGGATGCTAGGACATATATAGGGAGGACTTTCTTGCTCGACATGATAGTATGCTATCTGGTTGTACTTTATCTTAACATGTACTCTGATTGTCTCTATATTACATGTTGATAAAGCCCTTAGGATATGTACTCGACTACTGGGACTATGATGAGATCATACTAGTGGGGCCATAGTAGTCGACGAGTACATCCTATAACTGTTCCTAGTCGAGGGTGTATCGAGATAGGGCATCGATACACCAGAGTAGACTAGCGTATACGCATCTTGACCCATATGATGGGCGATGGATGATCCCATATCCATCGGTGTTTGACATCAAGGATGGTGTACGGGTGCTCAGTAGAGACTGGGTACACTGGACGGACTCGCCGAGAACTCCCAGATGGTATTATACCTCACGTCAGATGGCAGTTCTCCGGTGACACTGGTACAGAGTAGTCTGTTGACCCGAGATCGTCATAGAGTCTTGTGTGATTCCCACTGTGCTTTGATTTCCATCATACCACGTCCAAGAGGGCGTGCAAAAAGGTGGCTTTTGGGTACAGTCCCGAATCACATGGAGGCAATGAGCGATAGGAGGGGATTCGTCTCTCCCGGTATAGGGAGTTGATGTTGTGCTGTGTTCGATTGGCTATAACCGGAAATCCCTGGCCAGGGTTGCTGAGATTTACTGGTAAGTGTTATCAGTAGTTTCTCGAACTGTTATAGTCCTCATATCGACACGACTTATCGAGCTACTGGGGTCTGACGTTTACCACCCCTAGGCGAGATATGCGACATATCAGACGACGAGACCGGACTGTACGGGAGTGTTACTGTTTGGATTCACAGGAGAAGTTACAGGCTTGCTTGTTGATCTTCTGAGCGCTCAATACCTGGGTAGCTGTTATGTTTAGCTGACCGCTTGCAGCTTGTGGGTGTTTGATATGATCATCACTTACTGCCGGCGTATTGACGATTCTTTAGAGTCCTACACAGAGATTTCTTGGCTCAGGCAAAACGGAGTAGGAGCACATATGTGATATGTGCGGGATCGAGGATAATTCGATATGTGATACCGTATTATGTTCTCGCGATATTTGATATCAGCCGGGTCATCGGATCAAGTGTTGATTCGATGAATCGGTACAGATAAATCTTAGTCGGTTATATGCGATATAGCCGGATTGCCGGATCAAGGGTTGATTCGATAATTTAATGTATAATAATATATATGATATATTAAATTACATTAACTAATATTTGCTCACTAAAAGATTCTTTTTCTCGCTCGGGTAATACATTGATATATATGCGATATATGTTAATTGTATTATTTTATTTTGTTACAATAAATATTATATATATGATATATAATATTGTAACATGATATGGTTATTAATGCAACATGATTAGTGGAGATTAAACATGGTTAGGGTTTGATTAGGGTTAAGCTCTTCTAGAAGTTTCTAGAAGGTTTATGTTTTGTTTTGTGTAAGATATTTTGTGAAGATATTTGCTTAACCAAACCCAAACCCTTGACCATGGTTGTTTCTCTACAAGGGTTAAGGATTCATTCTTAACTATGGTTGCAATTCTAACCTCACAAAGGGGTTATTCATTATTCATCACAAAAGGATTCCATCTTCTTCTTAATTCTCTTTTCATGGAAAAGCTTTCTTGATTTTGATTTTGTGATGATAAATGAGTGAGAAAAAGATAATAAAAGAGAGCAAAAATCCTACTTCATCATCCTCATCTATCCTTGCCATTTAGATGAGGGTGTTCACTTCGTTTAGTGAGTGTAAGCTTGTGTTAACGAAACTTCAAGGTAGATCATCTTAGTATCGAAGATCGGAAGCAAAGGTTGCATCTTTATCTTCGTGGAACCTCTCGAGAGTCCGGAACCTGATGATCGCAGCGAAGGGACCACAACACGGAGCATATGAAGTGAAGGACTGGATCTACAAAGGTTGTAATCCCTCTCACTTAGTGTTAAAGTTGTTAACATGTTAGTTTTCGCCTAATCTCTAGTTTAAAGATCCGGCTTCGGGTTGTTCGGCACGGCTAATTTTTAAATCGGGAATGGTTGATGCCTCGTAGACCCTTGTGCGCGTGCATAGCAACCCTACAGTGGTATCAGAGCCAATCTAGAGCTTTAGGCGAAGTCTAGACGAAGTTTAAAGTCCGATCGAACCCGGAAAACCCGATAAGAACCCTTCTCTGTACATTTTTCAAAAATGTGGTTTTCTCTGAATTAAAAATTCTCATAAAAACAAGCAGGAAAAACTAATAATTACTGTGAAGTACGGTCAACTAACTCGATATTTTGACCGCGGAACCGCGGCGAAACCATGGGTTTTGCGGCGGTTCCGCGGCCAAAATTTCGACTTAGTCCCTGAAATTTCATGTAATTATTTTTAGGCCCTTTCTTGTTTTTTTTTTCTGGGAATATTTTAATTACACTCAAGTGTTGAGTTTTCAAGGGTTGTATTGGCGACTCGATGTTTCGATCGAATATTTTAACTTCGTTTAGTTTTGTCCGGATAATTTTTTAGAAACTGTTAAAAAGTTCGAACGGATATCAATAACTCACTTTTTCCCCTGTCGGAAATTTTTTCAAAAGTTGGATTTTTTCTCATGTTTAAGAACGTTCTAAGTCGTGCAAGTAACGCGGTGGACCCTCTAGAAGACAACAAACCATAACTCGATTATGTGACCGTCTTGAACTGTCTCTGAACCTTAGGGTTTGTGGCAGTACGGCGTGCCACATGTGAGGCGTTGGCTTGACCCTTCTACGGCTGGATCATTGGTACTGTGGCATGTGATGGATGTTTTTAAACTGATTTCAAGTGTTGAGATATATTGGGGAAAACTTAGGTGTTTGATTATTCAATCGGAAAGTTTAACTTTGTCTATTTATCTGGATTGTGATACAATATTTGGAATCCACTAGTTGTTATGAGATAACTATTTTGAATGTTATAAATCGAGCAGTTTAGTCTTCAATTGATCGGTTGCCACGGAATTTTGATGTGATCAAAAGTCCGTCGCAATCATGTAGTGTACGCGGATACTCGCCGGGTAAACTTAATAGACAGCCACGCCCCAAAGCCCCGACCAAGTGACTGTAGGAGAACCCCGTCGCCGAAAGCATCCGTTCGGGTGCTCGCGGCAGCGGTGTTCCGCCTTAGTGCACTTCGTCGACGGCATCCGGGGGTGCGGCCGTCTACTAAAGTTTGCGACGAGCATTCGATCAGGATGTCGGGAATCTTGTTGAATTGCCCGACTTGATATTGAAAAGAGTTTTCGATAATGAGACTAAAATGCGGGGTTTATAATTGTTAGGCATGCGATGTCTAAGGAATTCATTTGGTTAGGCATGCGATGTCTAAGGAGGTTGCGGATTCCAACTGTTGTAGTTTTACACTTTCTTTTCTGTGACCGTAAGCGTAGTATGTGGTGTATCGCCGGCTTCGTTGCTATACATCAACGACAATCGAGATACGCATACTTGCTTACGTTGATGATATGAGATATTATGTGTTGCTGTGATATGTTGTATTGAATCGTCGCGTTTTGAATAGCCGGGGTTTTTATGTGAGATGAGAGTTTTTCTTTTTCTTTCATGTAAAATTCTTTTGTATGTAATATTCTTTTATTGGGGCACTTCCAGGTTGCGGAAGATGTCACCGTTGTATATTATTTACTTTTCCGCATTAGGTAGACCCAAGGCGGGGAGCACAAGTAACCGGGTTCTAGGGTCCAGTGGGAGACCATCTCGAGGAGTCGAGACCGAGTCTCCTAACCCTAGAATTGGCAGCGTGACTTGCCGCTCTCGTAGGGGTCTAGGGATGTGGGTTTGGCTATCCATCGCGACCGTGGAATCCGTGTTTTGTACAGGCTCGTATTGAAAACACGGACGTCCTAGTATATCCAATATTTCATATATGTTCTTCTGCTGCAATGTTCTGTGATGAGATCATATTACTGCCTGTGATGAATGTTTATATTATACATATGAGATATATGTTATATTGAAGATTTTGTTTCAAAAGTGATGCTTGTGAAGCATAATAAAAATGGGACTTCATTAATGAGATTAATGAAATAAAAGAAACCTAAGATGTTGTAGAAACTTGTTTAAAAACTGGTAGCTCTAGTTCTTGCTTTGCATAGCGGTGTTCCTTGTAGAACATCCAGCACCTTATTCGATAAGGAAAGGGCCGAGATCCCTTCACCAGGAGTGACCCCTTTAGCAGTAACTGGCAGATGCTACACCCCTCGGTTTGTTTTTGATTGCTTCTATAGTTTTTGCTTTGCATAGTGATATATATGATATATCCTGCACCTTATTCGATGTGGAAAGGGCCGACGATCCCTTCACCGGGAGTGACCCCTTTAGCTAAACTAGAAAGGCCTCAAAAACATTCCATTTAAAATCACTCGATTCTACAACGATATCAAGTTCATTACGCAAAAGGTTTTCTTAAAAACCTGTCGTAGCCCTCCGTCATTTCAGATAAGTACTTCATAGTATTCGTGCTGCGTTTGTTGGCTTTCGTCAAGGCGTAGTGTGCGGTAGCTATTTATGCTTATCTGCTAGCATATGATGCGATTGAGTTAGGGTAGTTGTGCGACTTTGTTGGCTTTCGTCAAGGGTCGTGCGGGTGGGTTTAATTCAATCGGGAAATGACGGGTTGGACTTGACTAGTAGCCTATGGTTTGTTGGCTTTCGTCAAGGTCATAGGATGCTAGGGGTAAAATATTATTGGGAATTTCAAGTGTTGAAATTTGCAATGAGATTGCATACCTTCTATGAGATAGTTGGATCCCGATACCCGCTGCGAGTAAGAGTTACTCCTGGGAGAGTTTTACACATTACAATTAGCCGATCAAGTAGGTGTCTAGAAAGGTGTCAACGGGGTTACTCCCCTGAGAAAACGAGGTTTACATTAATTAGGTTCGTACGAAAGCACGGGGGGCCTCCCTCAAAGTACCGACACTGGCCTGGCTGAAAGATTGGCGAACTTGTAGCGTGTAATTAATCCCGGCTAGTCATTCCTTTTAGGGTTTGAAGGAAGATTTGATTAAAACAGTGGGAGACATCCTGATTAGATATATTAGATAACCAATCTAATCTTGCAAGAGCATACGCTGAGTGTTTTCTTCTCTCTCTCTCCAGGTAGCGACCATATCATGCCTTAATCAAGATAATAATACGGATATATTGACCGAACCCGCTTGTTATACTGAGCTGGAGAACGTTGGTCCCGCTCCAACTTATAATTGTTATAAGACAGAGCAGGAAATTGGGGATTACCAGAATTCCCGTGCCGCCCAAACGAAGAAAGTGCATGTTGATGCATCATCTTCGGGTGTGTTCATTACACAGAACTGTTTCTCAGTATCCTTTACGTCCTGGGTATGTGATACCAGATCAGGATCCCGCATATGTAATCTGTTACATGGGCTATAGATAGGTAGAGAACTGAGAACGGGTGATAAGTTTCATGAGATAGAAAACGGTGCAAGAGTTGCAGCCAAGTCTGTTGGTCACTATCACCCTGTATTACCTGAATACATTGATTCTGAACAAATGTTATTAGATACCGAACCTGATATACAACATCATATCAGTCTCTTTATTAGTAAAGAAAGGATATAATTTTGTATTGTTGGATAATGTTTTGAACATTTCCTGTATCAAGAGTTGATCGGTTCAGGCACGTTATCTAAAAGCATTGACGTTCTAAATCAAACTACAGTTCTTAGTATACGGAACACACACAAGAGGAAGAGTTCAGAAATGAACGAATCCTTCTTGAGGCATTGTAGACTAGGTCATGTCAATGCGACCCGACTGGCTGAAGTTACATTTAGATGCATATTTAAATCAGTTTGAATTTACATCTTGTAAAACTTGCCGGTCATGTCACAAAGATAAGATGACCACAGCTCTGTTTATTGGAAACAGAGAAAGAGTTAGTGAACTCTTGGGATTGATACATGTTGATGTTTGTAAGGTCCCCTGTCTACACATGCCAAGATCGGTTCTTTCTACTTCATTACATTCTCTGATTATCTGTCAAGATTCAGACATATGTTTCTGTTGAAACACAAGTCCGAACCTTTTGAGATATTCACGGAATATAAGTTAGAAGTAGAGAACCAAAAACGGGTATAAGTATTATGTCCTTTGATGAGATCAAGGAGGAGAATACTTGAGCACGGAATTCCTGGACTATTCTAAAGGAGAATGAGATTCTCTCTCAGCATTACTCCTTCGAATACACCACAGCACGTCGGTGTATCGGGGCGGAGCAATAGCACCCTATGTGATATGGTGTGCTCTATGATGAGTACTACTGAGTTTCCTATTTCCTTTTGGGAGTTATGCACTTGAGAAGCTGCATACCTATTGAATAGGGTTCAAATCAAATCAGTTGCCTACCACTTCATATGTGATATGGAAAGGGAAGAGCCCATATATTAAGTTGGTTAAGATTTGGGGTTGTCCGGCCTATGTCTAAAAGCAAAATCCGGACAAGCTCGAGGCAAGGTCTGTTATGTAGAACTGGAATGGTTCCAGCTATACAGACTGCAGCTGATGATTTGGTAGAACCAAAGGATTCAATAGTTTCCAACGAACCTTAGCCTCTCTGCCGATCTAGCAGGGTTCCTCACCCACCTGAGAGATACTTCGGTTTCTTTATGATAGTGGGAGCGAGGATTGCATCATGAGATGATGACCCAACTAGTTTCGAGCAGGCCATCAGGAGTAGGACTCTGTAAGAATGGCCAGATGCTTAGCGATCTGAGATGGAATCCTTATACACCGACAAAGTATGGACTTTGGTTGCTTTATCTGAAGGGTTAAACCCCCATCAGGAGCAAGTATATCTTGAGAAGATTACTTGGTGTACATGGAAAAGTTGAGACTTTCAAAGCTATGCTTAAGTCCTTCCAGATCCTACTTGCCACTGCTACATTGAATGACTACGATATCTGGTGGTTGGGTGCCATGACTGCTTTTCTAAATGATGTTTTAGAAGAGAGCGTCTATAAGTACACAGCCAGAGGGCTTCGTAGACAGTGGGAGATGCGGAAACGTGTGCAAGACGTTTTATATGATAAAACAGGCATCGAGGAGTTGGAACATCTGTTTTGATGTGGTAGTCAAAGAGTTTGACTTCATCAAAATGGTAGATGAACCTTGTATATACAAAAAGGTAGTAGGGAGTATGGTGGTGATCCTCGTAGAGTACGTGGATGACATACTCTTGATAGGGAAGGAGTTTCCTATGCTACGCTCGGTCAATCTCCGCTTATCACAAGGATTCTCCATATAAGATCAAAGTGATACCTCCTAAATCCTGGGTTTTGGATCTATGAGATAGATCTAATTGGATGTTAGGATACTCACTAGTTGTAGTGAGATGGTATCAATCGATCCTGGGGAGAATCACTGGAAAGGTTCCAGGGTGATAAGAACGACTGAATGTCAGTCGCTGGCATTGTCTTTACCCTCAGTGGAGGGACGGTATGTTGGAAGAGTTCCAAGCTAGATACCGTGACTTACTAGACGATTAAAGGCAAGATACATCGTTACCAAGGATGCTACCAAAGAGGCAGTCTGGATAAATATAAGTTCATGAGATGAACTTCGTTCCTACCATTGTGTGACAATGGAGTTGTGGCTTTAGCCAAGGAACAACCGTCCCATCAGAAATCCAGATATAATTCTTAGGCAGTATCACCTGATCATGGAGATGGTTGATCTCCAGGGAGATCGAGGTTAGGAGAGTAGACACAGTGGACAACAGCGCGGATCCACTCATAAAGGCCTTTTTCCCAGTAGAGACTTTTATGGGATGGTTGAGTATGAGATATTTCAACCGCAGCTAATTGTTGGGTATGCGATACCATAACAGATGGCCCTAGTGCAAGTGGGAGATTGTTAGTTATATGTATGCCCTAGAGGCCATTATTGTACATACGATGTATATTGTAGTGGATGCTAGGACATATATAGGGAGGACTTTCTTGCTCGACATGATAGTATGCTATCTGGTTGTACTTTATCTTAACATGTACTCTGATTGTCTCTATATTACATGTTGATAAAGCCCTTAGGATATGTACTCGACTACTGGGACTATGATGAGATCATACTAGTGGGGCCACGGTAGTCGACGAGTACATCCTATAACTGTTCCTAGTCGAGGGTGTATCGAGACAGGGCATCGATACACCAGAGTAGACTAGCGTATACGCATCTTGACCCATATGATGGGCGATGGATGATCCCATATCCATCGGTGTTTGACATCAAGGATGGTGTACGGGTGCTCAGTAGAGACTGGGTACACTGTACGGACTCGCCGAGAACTCCCAGATGGTATTATACCTCACGTCAGATGGCAGTTCTCCGGTGACACTGGTACAGAGTAGTCTGTTGACCCGAGATCGTCATAGAGTCTTGTGTGATTCCCATTGTGCTTTGATTTCCATCATACCACGTCCAAGAGGGCGTGCAAAAAGGTGGCCTTTGGGTACAGTCCCGAATCACATGGAGGCAATGAGCGATAGGAGGGGATTCGTCTCTCCCGGTATAGGGAGTTGATGTTGTGCTGTGTTCGATTGGCTATAACCGGAAATCCCTGGCCAGGGTTGCTGAGATTTACTGGTAAGTGTTATCAGTAGTTTCTCGAACTGTTATAGACCTCATATCGACACGACTTATCGAGCTACTGGGGTCTGACGTTTACCACCCCTAGGCGAGATATGCGACATATCAGACGACGAGACCGGACTGTATGGGAGTGTTACTGTTTGGATTCACAGGAGAAGTTACAGGCTTGCTTGTTGATCTTCTGAACGCTCAATACCTGGGTAGCTGTTATGTTTAGCTGACCGCTTGCAGCTTGTGGGTGTTTGATATGATCATCACCTACTACCGGCGTATTGACGATTCTTTAGAGTCCTACACAGAGGTTTCTTGGCTCAGGAAAAACGGAGTAGGAGCATATATGTGATATGTGCGGGATCGAGGATAATTCGATATGTGATACCGTATTATGTTCTCGCGATATTTGATATCAGCCGGGTCATCGGATCAAGTGTTTGATTCGATGAATCGGTATGGATAAATCTTAGTCGGTTATATGCGATATAGCCGGATTGCCGGATCAAGGGTTGATTCGATAATTTAATGTATAATAATATATATGATATATTAAATTTCATTAACTAATATTTGCTCACTAAAAGATTCTTTTTCTCGCTCGGGTAATACATTGATATATATGCGATATATGTTAATTGTATTATTTTATTTTGTTACAATAAATATTATATATATGATATATAATATTGTAACATGATATGGTTATTAATGCAACATGATTAGTGGAGATTAAACATGGTTAGGGTTTGATTAGGGTTAAGCTCTTCTAGAAGTTTCTAGAAGGTTTATGTTTTGTTTTGTGTAAGATATTTTGTGAAGATATTTGCTTAACCAAACCCAAACCCTTGACCATGGTTGTTTCTCTACAAGGGTTAAGGATTCATTCTTAACTATGGTTGCAATTCTAACCTCACAAAGGGGTTATTCATTATTCATCACAAAAGGATTCCATCTTCTTCTTCATTCTCTTTTCATGGAAAAGCTTTCTTGATTTTGATTTTGTGATGATAAATGAGTGAGAAAAAGATAATAAAAGAAAGCAAAAATCCTACTTCATCATCCTCATCTATCCTTGCCATTTAGATGAGGGTGTTCACTTCGTTTAGTGAGTGTAAGCTTGTGTTAACGAAACTTCAAGGTAGATCATCTTAGTATCGAAGATCGGAAGCAAAGGTTGCATCTTTCTCTTCGTGGAACCTCTCGAGAGTCCGGAACCTGATGATCGCAGCGAAGGGACCACAACACGGAGCATATGAAGTGAAGGACCGGATCTACAAAGGTTGTAATCCCTCTCACTTAGTGTTAAAGTTGTTAACATGTTAGTTTTCGCCTAATCTCTAGTTTAAAGATCCGGCTTCGGGTTGTTCGGCACGGCTAATTTTTAAATCGGGCATGGTTGATGCCTCGTAGACCCTTGTGCGCGTGCATAGCAACCCTACAAAGCAATACAGTGCAAATAGCATGAATATGCGGAATCGAATAATCAATGCAACATTGAAGAATCTACCTCATTAAATATATCATGCAACTTTACCATTTGAAATAAGACGAATCGGGGTTTTTAGTAAAATAAGGGCTACGGTGTTTTAAGAAAATATGCGTCTTTTGAAAATATCCGTTGAATCCCTTTTTGCCTATCTTTAAAATATCCCCGATTCGTTAGTTTTGAAAATGGTATGACTCGGGTATAGTCTAATGTCTACTAAGCAAACTACAGATCTAACCAACAAGTCAATCGGGAGGGGTATGGAAACCACCTAAATCTGAGTCGGTATATATATAAATATAAATATAAAAGTCGGTGATCCCGCCTTAATAGTATCACATACGCTACAATATACATCATATAATATCCTCGAGTCATGAGTGCGGATCTATCATCAATATATAGCTCGTACGTAAATCCGTCGTACGGCATCCCAAATCTGGGTACGGGTCAATATCACAGTCAGCTCATCACTTATTTGGTATCCTTATCATCATCTCTCATAATCTGGGGTACTGATCTAAGTCTAGTACAATCGATACCATCTAAACAAATATAAGCGCGTGTGTAAAACACACGTCCAAAGGCCCGCTAAATCTCGTATCGTATCCCCAATACGAATCACATCATATCGCCGATCTCACGGCACCATGCCCAAACTCATCGACTCATCATCACATATCATCCACTATCCACATCATCACGGTAAAAGTATAGTAATAAGCATGTGTGTGCGTGTGGGTGTAAACCTATGCTAGGGTTCGCAACTAGGAAAATACACTAGTTCACTTCTAACCCTAAACATCCATAGTACACCTAACACATCTATGATCTCCATGTCACGCAATAAGCTATCATGTATATATAATATATGTACATATATAGTATACCAACTTCGGACTGCGGAGGTGCTATATGCTATCCACCCGACTTCCCCCGTAGATATAATCTACTCACCTGTATCATGCATGTCGGTGTCGATATTGCTACCATCATCTTCATCGCCTCGGATCACCGTGGGGTATCTACATATCACACGTATCGCCTCACATTAAAACCAAATCGAAACTAAAACGACACGCGAAAACCAACACGATACGCTAAAAGGCCTATAGGTTAGAACCTATGGGTACGCTTTCAAAACCATCAATCAATCCTCGATATCGTCGTATAAACGCCAAGTATTCGAGGTAAAACACTGATACACAATTTCAGAATTCAAAATACGGAATACGAAAACACGAATAAAAGCAGCAACTTAAGAAAAGGGTCCCAGAGTTCACCCTAGGTCAAATTGGACAATTTTGCACATGCCATGGGTCTAATCTACTGATAAGGGGGCACCAAAACCAAAACGAGCCAATTCCTCACAGGTCTGGCCGCAATTTGCGGCCAGAATATTTGCGGCCGGGGTTGGGAGTTAGGGGCTAGGGTTCTGGTGGTGGCTTTCTGGGTGCCTGCACATATCCCTATCCAACGAAAATAATTTTCAAAGTCTCGGGGTGATAGCAGATCCAATATAACCTTCACAGATTCCACAAATTTTCCTATATCGGTTTCTAAATCCGTATTCCGGGTTTCAAGTCTCAGGTTTGGGTCTCAATTCAAGTACTAGGGTATTTGTGCAGCCTCTACTGAGCTTAATTTCACATCACACTAACAATTTCCACTAAACCCTAACTAGGTTTTCCTTAAGCCCACCAAATCATACAATATCGATTCTAAACTAGCATAGGGGTATAAGTAATGCATAAACTAAGCTAATGGTCCAGAAAATACCTCATTTGGCAACTCAAGAATTTTCTTGAGTTGCCCCTAGTGGCCAAAATCCTCGCTTTCTTGATCCAATGTGTTGGTCTCGAGCTTGTGCATCTTTTTTATGAAATGAAGATAGGGTTTTGAGGTGATCTTCAAGGTGTTTTGGAGGTTGGAGATGGAGGAGGAGGGGGAGGGAGCAGCAGCAGCAGGGAAAGAGTTGATGGGTGTTAGTGTATATGCCCTAGAGGCCATTACTGTATCATACTAGTTTGTATATTACTTAATGGAAGCTTGGGATATTCACAGTTGTATAGACAATCTTGCTCAAAATAGTAGTATGCTACTTTGTTTGTTTCTACTTTAATGTGTGCATGTGTTTCTTTTAACATATCGCCTATACACATTAGTGGAGCCTTTAGGATCTTTGCTTGATTACCAGCGTTGTGATGGCAGTCACACTCGTGGGGGCTGGGAAATCCACAAGCACATCCTTATGCAGGTCACTAGTCGTAGGACTATCGAGACAGGGCATCGATACTCCGGAGTAGACTAGCGTATGCGCTTCTCATCCCAGCATGGGAGACGGTCTGTCCCACAGCCGTCAGTACGTCATACTTGAGATAGTATGCGGGTGCTCGTTAGGTTACGAGTACACTGGACAGGACTCGTCGGGAACTGTTGGTTGGTACTATACCTATCGTCAGTTATCAGTTCCCAGGTGACATGAGTACATCTTAGTCCGCTGACTTGACACTGTCACTTCGCCTCTAGTGTGTTCCCACTGTACATTGATTACTACCCTACCACGGCTCAAAGGAGTCATGCAAATGTTAGTTATATGTATGCCCTAGAGGCCATTACTGTACATATGATGTATATTGTAATGGATGCATGGACATATATAGGGAGGACTTTCTTGCTCGACATGATAGTATGCTATCTGGTTGTACTTTATCTTAACATGTACTCTGATTGTCTCTATGTTACATGTTGATAAAGCCCTTAGGATATGTACTCGACTACTGGGACTATGATGAGATCATACTAGTGGGGCCGCGGTAGTCGACGAGTACATCCTATAACTGTTCCTAGTCGAGGGTGTATCGAGTTTGGGCATCGATACACCAGAGTAGAATAGCGTATACGCATCTTGACCCATATGATGGGCGATGGATGATCCCATATCCATCGGTGTTTGACATCAAGGATGGTGTACGGGTGCTCAGTGGAGACTGGGTACACTGGACGGACTCGCCGAGAACTCCCAGATGGTATTATACCTCACGTCAGATGGCAGTTCTACGGTGACACTAGTACAGAGTAGTCTGTTGACCCGAGATCGTCATAGAGTCTTGTGTGATTCCCACTGTGCTTTGATTTCCATCATACCACGTCCAAGAGGGCGTGCAAAAAGGTGGCTTTTGGGTACAGTCCCGAATCACACGGAGGCAAAGAGCGATAGGAGGGGATTCGTCTCTCCCGGTATAGGGAGTTGATGTTGTGCTGTGTTCGATTGGCTATAACTGGAAATCCCTGGCCAGGGTTGCAGAGATTTACTGGTAAGTGTTATCAGTAGTTTCTCAAACTGTTATAGACCTCATATCGACACGACTTATCAAGCTACTAGGGTCTGACGTTTACCACCCCTAGGCGAGATATGCGACATATCAGACGACGAGACCGGACTGTACGGGAGTGTTACTGTTTGGATTCACAGAAGAATGTGCAGGCTTGCTTGTTGATATTCTGAGCGCTTAATACCTGGGTGGTTGTTACGTTTACCTGACCGCTTGCAGCTTGTGGGTGTTTGATATGATCATCACCTACTGCCGGCGTATTGACGATTCTTTAGAGTCCTACACAGAGGTTTCTTGGCTCAGGAAAAACGGAGTAGGAGCACATATGTGATATATGCGGGACCGAGGATAATGCGATATGTGATACCGTATTCTATTCTCGCGATATTTGATGTCAGCCGGGTCATCGGATCAAGTGTTGATTCGATGAATCGTTAAATGAGATATAGCTGGATTGTCGGATCAAGTGTTGATTCGATAATTTAATGTATAATAATATATATGATATATTAAATTACATTAAGTAATATTAGTTCACTAAAAGATTCTTTTTCTCACTCGGGTAATACATTGATATATATGCGATATATGTTAATTGTATTATTTTATTTTGTTACAATAAATATTATATATGTTATATATAATATTGTAACATGATATGGTTATTAATGCAACTTGTTTAGTGGAGATTAAACTTGGTTAGGGTTTGATTAGGGTTAATCATTTCTAGAAGTTTCTAGAAGGTTTTCTTTTTTGTTTTGGAAAAGATATTTTGCAAGATATTTCTTTAACTTAACCCTAACCCTTAACCCTAGTAAAATCACTACAATGGTTACTTGAACCATGGTTGCATTTCTAACTTTATCAAGACTATCATTATTCATCACAAAAGGTTTTAATTCATATTATTATTCATTTTCTTCTTCCTTCTTCTTTTTTTCATGAAAAAGGCTTACTAGATTTTTCTAAGTGATGATTATGAGTGAGAATAAGAAAACAAATGAGAGAAAAAATCCTACTTCATCATCCTCATCTATCCTTGCCATTTGGATGAGGGTGTTCACCTCTTTAGTGAGTGAGAGCTTGTGTTAATGAAACTTCAAGGTAGATCATCTTTGTTATCGAAGATCGGAAGAAATGTTGCATCATTCTCTTCATGGAGCCTCTCGAGAGTCCGGATGCATGATGATCGCGGCGTAGGGACCTCAACACGGAGCTTAAGAAGTGAAGGACCGGATCTACAAAGGTTGTAATCCCTCTCACTTAGTGTTAAAGTGTTTAACATGCTTGTTTTCGCATAAACTCTAGTTTAAAGATCCGGCTTTGGGTTGTTCGGCACGGCTAAAATTTTAATCGGGCATGGTTGATGCCTCGTAGACCCTTGTGCGTGTGCTTAGCAACCCTACAGTGGTATCAGAGCCAAGTTAGAGCTTTAGGCAAAGTCTAGACGAAGTTTAAAGTCCGATCGAACTCCGACACACCCGAGCATACCCCTCTCTGGACATTTTCTAAAAATGTGATATTTTCTGTATTAAAAATACAAATAAAAACAAGCAGGAAAAACTAAGAATGACTGTGAAGTACGGCCCACTAATTCGCTCACATGACCGCGGAACCGCGGCCAAACCAAGGGTTTGGCGGCGGTTCCGTGGCCAAAATTTTGAATTTGTCCCTGGAATTTCAAATATTTATTCTTAGGTCCTTTCTTGGCAATTTTTTCTTGGAATGTTTTAATTCTGCTCACGTGTTGAGTTTTCTAGGGTTATATTGGGGACTCGTTGATTCGATCGGATAATTTAACTTTGTTTAGTTTGTCCGGGTAATTTTTAGATCGTGTTAAAAAGTTCAACCAGATATCAATAACTCACTTTTTCCCCTGCCGGAAAATTTCCAAGCGTTGGGTTTTTTCGTAGTTTGAAACTTTCTAAGTCGTGCAAGTAACGCGGTGGACCCTCTAGAAGACAACAAAGCTTAACTCGATTATGTGACCGTCTTGAACTGCCTCCGAACCTTAGGGTTTGTGGCAGTACGGCGTGCCACATATGAGGCGTTGGCTTGACCCTTCTACGGCTGGACCATTGGGACTGTGGCATGTGATGGATGTTTTAAAACAAATTTCAAGTGTTGAGAACTATTTGGGAAAACTTGGGTGTTTGATTATTCGATCGGAAAGTTTAACATTGTCTATTTATCTGGAATGCGATACAATGTGTGGAATTCACGTAATTAGGCATGAAATGTGAAGTATGTGATATTTCGGATTTACGATGTCTAAAGAGATTGTGGATTCCAAATGTTGTACTTTTACACTTTTTTTCTGTGACCGTAACCGTAGTATGTGGTGTATCGCCGGCTTCGTTGCTATACATCAACGACAATCGGGATACGCATGCTTGCTTACGTTGATGATATGAGATATTATTTGTTGCTGTGATATGTTATATTGGATCGTCGCGTTCTGAATAGCCGGGGGTTTTATGTGAGATGAGAATTTTTCTTTTTCATTCATGTAAAATTCAGTTGTATGTAATATTCTTTTATTGGGGCACTTCCGGGATGAGGATGATGTCACCATTGTATATTATTTACTTTTCCGCATTAGGTAGACCTAAGGCGGGGAGCATAAGTCACCGGGTTCTGGGGTCCAGTGGGAGACCATCTCGAGGAGTCGAGACCGGGTCTCCTAACCCTAGAATTGGCAGTGTTGCTTGCCACTCTCGTAGGGGTCTAGGGATGTGGGTTTGGCTATTCATCGCGACCGTGGAATCCGTGTTTTATACAGGCTCGTATTAAAACACGGACGTCCTAGTATATCCAATATTTCATATATGTTCTTCTGCTGCAATGTTCTGTGATGAGATCATATTACTGCCTGAGACGAATGTTTATATTATATAAATGAGATATATGCTATATTGCAGATTTCGTTTCAAATGTGATGCTTGTGAAGCATAATAAAATGGGACTTCATTAATGAGATTAATGAAATAAAAGAAACCTAACGATGTTGTAGAAACTTGTTTAAAAACCGGTATCTCTAGTTCTTGCTTTGCATAGCGGTGTTCCTTGTAGAACATCCAGCACCTTATTCGATAAGGAAAGAGCCGAGATCCCTTAACCGGGAGTGAACTCTTTAGCGAAACTAACAGATGCTACAAACTCGGTTTGTCTTTTGATTGCTTCTATAGTTCTTGCTTTGCATAATGGTATATATGATATACCCTGCACCTTATTCGATGAGGAAAGGGTCGGCGATCCCTTCACCGGGAGTGACCCCTTTTGAAAAACTAGAAAAAGCCTCAAAAACACTCTATTTAAAAATCACTCGATTCTACAACGATATCAAGTTCATTACGCAAAAAGGTTTTCTTAAAAACCTGTCGTAACCCTCCGTCATTTTAGGAAGTAGAGTACTTTGTATTCGTGCTGCGTATGTCGACTTTAGTTGAGGCGTAGTGTACGGTAGCTAAGAGATGTCTTCCTACACAGCATATGATGTGATTAGTTAGGACATTCATGTGATTATGTCGACCATAGTTGAGGGTCATGTAGGGTAGGTCTGATTAATCATGAAATGACGGGTAGAACTTGACTAGTTCTTATGATATGTTGATCTTAGTTAAGGTCATAAGTGCTAGGGGTAAAATATTATTGTGAATTTCAAGTGTTGAAATTTGCAATGAGATTGCATACCTTCTATGAGATAGTTGGATCCCAATACCCGCTGCGAGTAAGAGTTACTCCTGGGAGAGTTTTACACATTACAATTAGCCGATCAAGTAGGTGTCTAGAAAGGTGTCAACGGTGTTACGCCCCTGGGAAAACGAGGTTTACTTTAATTAAGTTCGTGCGAAAGCACGGGGGACCTCCCTCAAAGTACCGGCACTGGCCTGGCTGAAAGATTGGCGAACTTGTAGCGTGTAATTAATCCCGGCTAGTCTTTCCTTTTATGGTTTGAAGGAAGATTTGACTAAAACAGTGGGAGACATCCTGATTAGATATATTAGATAACCAATCTAATCTTGCAAGAGCATACGCTGAGTGTTTTCTTCTCTCTCTCTCCAGGTAGCGACCATATCATGCCTTAATCAAGATAATAAAACGGATATATTGACCGAACCCGCTTGTTATACTGAGCTGGGGAACGTTGGCCCCTCTCCAACTTATAATTGTTATAAGACAGAGCAGGAAATAGGGGATTACCAGAATTCCCGTGCCGCCCAAACGAAGAAAGTGCATGCTGATGCATCTTCTTCGTGTGTGTTCATTACAGAGAACTGTTTCTCAGTATCCTTTACGTCGTAGGTATTTGATACCGGATCAGGATCCCATATATGTAATTTGTTACATGGGCTGCAGATAGGTAGAGAACTGAGAACGTGTGATAAGTTTCATGAGATAGAAACGGTGCAAGTGTTGCAACGAAGTCTGTTGGTCACTATCACCCTGTATTACCAGAATACATTGATTATGAACGAATGTTATTAGATACCGAACATGATATACAACATCATATTAGTCTCTTTATTAGTAAAGAAAGGATATAATTTTGTATTGTTGGATAATGTTTTGAACATTTCCTATATCAAGAGTTGATCGGTTCAGGCACGTTATCTAAAAGCATTGACGTTCTAAATCAAAACTACAGTTCTTAGTATACATAACACACACGAGAGGAAGAGTTCAGAAATGAACGAATCCTTCTTGAGGCATTGTAGACTAGGTCATATCAATGCGACCCGACTAGCTGAAGTTACTTTAAGATGCATATTTAAATTTGTTTGAATTTACATCTTGTGAAACTTGCCGGTCATGTCACAAAGATAAGATGACCATAGCTCTGTTTATTGGAAACAGAGAAAGAGTTGGTGAACTCTTGGGATTGATACATGTTGATGTATGAAAGTCCCATGTCTACATATGCCAGGACCGGTTCTTTGTACTTCATTACATTCTCTGATGATCTCTCTTGATTCAGACATATATTCTTGTTGAAACACAAGTCCGAAGCTTTTGAGATATTCACAGAATATAAATTAGAAGAAGAGAACCAAAAATGGGTATAAGTATTATGTCCTTTGATGAGATCAAGGAGGAGAATACTTGAGCACGGAATTCCTGGACTATTCTAAAAGGGAATGAGATTCTCTCTCAGCATTACTCCTCCGAATACACCACAGCACCTCGGTGTATCGGGGCGGAGCAATTTCACCATATATGATATGGTGTGCTCTATGATGAGTACTACTGAGTTTCCTATTTCCTTTTGAGTGTTATGCGCTTGAGAAGCTGCATACGTATTGAATAGGGTTCAAATCAAATCAGTTGCCTACCACTTCATATGTGATATGGAAAGGGAAGAGCTCATATCTTAAGTTTGTTAAGATTTGGGGTTGTCCGGCCTATGTCTAAAAGCAAAATCCGGACAAGCTCGAGGCAAAGTCAGATATGTGGAAGTTTGTAGGATATCCCAAGCATTGCAAGTGAATATCTTCTACCTAGCCGAGGAACAAAAATGTTTTGTTTCTCAGCATGCCACCTTTGTGAAAGGGAATTTCTTGTGAAGAAATTATTGGTCACGAGGTAGAACTGGAAAAAGTTCCAGCTATACAAACTATAGCAGATGATTTGGTAGAACCAAAGGATTCAATAGTTTCCAACGAACCTCAGCCTCTCCGTCGATCTAGTAGGGTTCCTCATCCACCTGAAAGATACTTCGGTTTCTCTATGACAGTGGAAGCGAGGATTGCATCATGAGATGATGACCCAACTAGTTTCGAGCTGGCCATCAGGAGTGAGACTCTGTAAGAATGGCCGGATGCTTATCGATCTGAGATGGAATCCTTCTACACAAACAAAGTATGGACTTTGGTTGCTCTATCTGAAGGGTTAAATCCCCATCAGGAGCAAGTATATCTTGAGAAGATTACTAGGTGTACATGGAAAGGTTGAGACTTTCAAAACTATGCTTAAATCCATCCAGATCCTACTTGCTATGGATACATACCATGACCACGATATATGGCGGTTGGGTGTCATGACTACTTTTCTAAATGTTGATTTGGAAGAGAGCGTCTATAAGTACACAGCCAGAGGGCTTCGTAGACAGTGGGAGCAGCGGAAACGTTTGCAAGATGTTTTATGTGATAAAGCAGGCATCGCGGAGTTGGAACGTCTGTTTTGATGTGGTAGTGAAAGTGTTTGACTTCATCAAAATGGTAGATGAACCTTGTATATACAAAAAGGTAGTAGAGAGTATGGTGGTGATTCTCGTCGAGTACGTGGATGACATACTCTTGATAGGGAAGGAGTTTCCTATGCTACGCTCGGTCAATCTCTGCTTATCACAAGGATTCTCCATATAGGATCAAAATGATACCTCCTAAATCCTGTGTTTTGGATCTATGAGATAGATCTAATTAGATGTTAGGATACTCACTAGTTGTAGTGAGATGGTATCAATCGATCCTGGGGAGAATCACTGGAAAGGTTCCAGGGTGATAAGGACGACTGAATGTCAGTCGCAGTCTTGTCTATACCCTCAGTGGAGGGACGGTATGTTGGAAAAGTTCCAAGCTAGATACTGTGACTTACTAGACGATTAAAGGAAAGATACATCGTTACCAAAGATGCTACCAAAGAGGCAGTCTGGATACATATAAGTTCATGAGATGAACTTCGTTCCTACCATTGTGTGACAATGGAGTTGTGGCTTATGCCAAGGAACCCCCGTCCCATCAGAAATCCGGATATAATTCTTAGGCACTATCACCTGATCACAGAGATGGTTTATCTCCACGGAGATCGAGGTTAGGAGAGTAGACACAGAGGACAACAGCTCGGATCAACTCACAAAGGCCTTTTTCCCAGTAGAGACTTTTTATGGGACGGTTGAGTATGAGATACTTCAACCACAGCTAATTGTTGGGTATGTGATACCACAACAGATGGCCCTAGTGCAAGTGAGAGATTGTTAGTTATATGTATGCCCTAGAGGCCATTACTGTACATATGATGTATATTGTAATGGATGCTTGGACATATATAGGGAGAACTTTCTTGCTCGACATGATAGTATGCTATCTGGTTGTACTTTATCTTAACATGTACTCTGATTGTCTCTATGTTACATGTTGATAAAGCCCTTAGGATATGTACTCGACTACTGGGACTATGATGAGATCATACTAGTGGGGTCGCGGTAGTCGACGAGTACATCCTATAACTGTTCCTAGTCGAGGGTGTATCGAGATTGGGCATCGATACACCAGAGTAGACTAGCGTATACGCTTCTTGACCCATATGATGGGCGATGGATGATCCCATATCCATCGGTGTTTGACATCAAGGATGGTGTATGGGAGCTCAGTGGAGACTGGGTACACTGGACGGACTCGCCAAGAACTCCCAGATGGTATTATACCTCACGTCAGATGGAGGTTCTCCGGTGACACTAGTATAGAGTAGTCTGTTGACCCGAGATCGTCATAGAGTCTTGTGTGATTCCCACTGTTCTTTGATTTCCATCATACCACGTCTAAGAGGGTGTGTAAAAAGGTGGCTTTTGGGTACAGTCCCGAATCACACGGAGGCAAAGAGCGATAGGAGGGGATTCGTCTCTCCCGGTATAGGGAGTTGATGTTGTGCTGTATTTGATTGGCTATAACTGGAAATCCCTGGTCAGGGTTGCAGAGATTTACTGGTAAGTGTTATCAGTAGTTTCTCGAACTGTTATAGACCTCATATCGACACGACTTATCAAGCTACTAGGGTCTGACGTTTACCACCCCTAGGCGAGATATGCGACATATCAGACGACGAGACCGGACTGTACGGGAGTGTTACTGTTTGGATTCACAAGAGAATGTGCAGGCTTGCTTGTTGATCTTCTGAGCGCTCAATATCTGGGTGTCTAATGTGCGGGACCGAGGATAATGCGATATGTGATACCGTATTCTAATCTCGCGATATTTGATGTCAGCCGGGTCGTCGGATCAAGTGTTGATTCGATGAATCGGTAAATGAGATATAACCGGATTGTCGGATCAAGTGTTGATTCGATAATTTAATGTATAATAATATATATGATATATTAAATTACATTAACTAATATTAGCTAACTAAAAGATTCTTTTTCTCACTCGGGTAATACATTGATATATATGCGATATATGTTAATTGTCTTATTTTTTTTGTTACAATAAATATTATATATATGATATATAATATTGTAACATGATATGGTTATTAATCCAACATGTTTAGTGGAGATTAAACTTGGTTAGGGTTTGATTAGGATTAATCATTTCTAGAAGTTTCTAGAAGGTTTTCTTTTTTGTTTTGGAAAAGATATTTTGCATGATATTTCTTTAACTTAACCCTAACCCTTAACCCTAGTAAAATCTCTATAATGGTTACTTGAACCATGGTTGCATTTCTAACCTTATCAAGACTATCATTATTCATCACAAAAGGTTTTAATTCATATTATTATTCATCTTCTTCTTCCTTCTTCTTTCTTTCATGAAAAAGGCTTACTAGATTTTTCTAAGTGATGATTATGAGTGAGAATAAGAAAACAAATGAGAGCAAAAATCCTACTTCATCATCCTCATCTATCCTTGCCATTTAGATGAGGGTGTTCACCTCTTTAGTGAGTGAGAGCTTGCGTTAATGAAACTTCAAGGTAAATCATCTTTGTTTTCGAAGATCGGAAGCAAGGTTGCATCATTCTCTTCGTGGTGCCTCTCGAGAGTCCGGATGCATGATGTTCGCAGTGAAGGGACTTCAACACGGAGCTTAAGAAGTGAAGGACTGGATCTACAAAGGTTCTAATCCCTCTCACTTAGTGTTTAAGTTTGTAACATGCCTGTTTTCGCATAAACTCTAGTTTAAAGATCCGGCTTTGGGTTGTTCGGCACGGCTAAAATTTTAATCGGGCATGGTTGATGCCTCGTAGACCCTTGTGTGTGCGCCTAGAAACCCTACAGCAAACAGGTAGTAGTTGGGTGCAGTCCCGAAGCACTCGGAGGCAGTGACGGATAGACATGATTCGTCTCTCCCGGTATTGGGGGTTGATATCGCGTTGTGTCTAGGAGAGCCATTATACAAAGTCCCTGGCCTAGGCAAGCGAGATATACTGGTAGGTTTCCAGTGTTATCTCAGGGTGTTCTGGGCTACACTTCGACACGACTTGTACCGCTATTAGGGGACTGACGTTTACAGCCCCCTAGGCCCACCATGCGATATTCTCAGACGAACAGACCGGACTGTACGCAGATTGTCACATTCAGGCTCAGTAGGAGTTCAGATGGGTTTCACGTTGTCCGTCTTCTTATCGGCATCTACCTGGGGGCCGTTACGCACAGCTAGTGGCCGCTTGCGGTCTGTGGTTAAACCCACTGCCAGCGTAGTGTCGAGTCTTTAGAGTCCCACACAGAGAGCTATTCGCCTTTAGGAAAAATAGTAGAGGTCGCATGGTTTTACGACACGGTTCGGTCACATCCGTGCACTTGTGCACGTTTAGTGTCCGGGCAGTTATCACTAGCGGGCTTTGGTTTAAGCCAGATCCTAGTGTACGTTTTGGGATTGGTTTTTATCTCGTTTGTATTCGTGTTCCTCGGAACGCGGATGCGGGTGTGTATGCACGGTTGACAGAGACAGAGGCAGAGGATTCTCATTAGGGTTGTTGACTGTTGACTTTTGCTAAACCCTAATGAGAATAAGAAATATGATTAATGATAATATTAATTAAGTATTATTGTGCCATGATTGAGTTGAAAGGTTGACTTTGTTGACTTGTTGACTTAGTTGACCGGTTGACTAGGTTGGACTTGTTGACCATCATCATTACAGTGGCTATCATTTCATGGCAAAGACTTTTGCTTGCTTGTTATTCTTTGCAAAATGAGTGCATGAAATGATATTGTCATTTGACTTGAACCATCACATAATACTCAATTACTATTATTTGTTACGATTATTTTGGATTATGAGAGCAAGGGTGAGAAAAGTCTTTCTCATTCTATCGTTCTCATTCTCTCTCATCCTCAAGCTCTCCCTCTTCCTCTTGCTCTCTCTCTAGTTCTTGGTTCTATTTGTCTCATGTGTTGAGAAGCAAGAACCATATAGATAAAGCCCAACACACTTCTCTACTCATCCTAGTATACAAGGTTTAGCAAACCAAGTGTTCTAGTTTCCTCAAGATTGAGGGTGAAGCCAACGGTAGAAGCTTTCAGGTGGATCCATCTTCGGCACAAAGAGACGACGAGGAGAGAACCGTCCGACCACCACAAGGAGTCCAAGAGAAGCAGTTTAAGTTAAGGTATAACCCCTAATAGAGTAGGTAAAACTCCTAGTTAGGTTGTTAGAAAGTTGTTTAACAAAGATCCGTATTTTGAGTCCATGTTACCACCAAAAGAAAAATCGTTTTTCATCATTTCCGCAAGCCCGAAAGAACCGGGAGAGGTAACGTGGACTTACAGTGGTATCAGAGCCTAGTTAAACACTATCTAACATGTTAGCAAAGTAACTAGAAGTTCGATCGGAGAAAAAGTCACGAAACATGCCCGAAATATCAACTTTCTGCCGATTTTGTTTTCTGTGCAAAAAATAATAAATCATGTACTAAGAATCGGCTCAGGGTTTTTAAAGAACAAGCAAGAAAAATGGTCCACTAACTCGGTCAAGGCGCTACGGAACCGCGGAAGGAGAATTCTCCCGCCGCGGATCCGCGGCCGAGTTGACTCGGTCGTGGCACAATTTTCCTGCAGTTTTTTTCTTGGGGTGTTTTGGGATTTTTACAATATGTTTTTTTTGCCCAGATTTTACAGAAAGCAAAATTTGTTTTTGGGGTTTAAAAATCCGTATTTTGATCGAACTTCTAAAGACTTAAGCTAATGGGTTATATCTGTGATGTGATATATGTATTGAACATCTGCTAATCGCTATACGTCGATTAGTGGGGGTTATACATATCTGTGATCTGTAATGTTGATGGTATGTGTATATGAATTCATTGGATTGTCGTGGATGAATAGCCGAGGGGTTGTGAGATAAGAGTTTTCTTTTTCTTTCAATTCATGTAATTTGTAATTGATGTAATATTATTTATATGGCCGCACAACCGGGATGGGGTTGTAGCCGTCATTGTATAATTTCTTTTACTGTTTTTGCTCCTAGGATAGACCCAAGGTGGGGTGCACAAACTACCGGGTATCTCGAAGTGCCGAGTGCCCTACTCACGGTGTTGAGGGAGGTTTCTTCGCTTCGGGTACTTGGCGGGTAGTTTGCCGCACCCGTAAGGGTCTAGGGTGGGGTCTTGGCTATTCATCGCGACCGTGTAATCCGCTCTTCGTTACAGGCTCATACGGAATGCGGATTCCTAGTATATCCAATGTGTTCATCTGTGATCTGGAATGGCTACCATTGCATGTGACGAATGTGTATATATATATATATGATATCTATTTAGGCGTTGCTTATGTTTTGCATCCGCGCTAGCCCCCGCTCTGTCGTTAGTTAAGTAACCTAACGGGTAATGACGGGGCCCCGTGGCTAATGCGGATGGCATAAGCGTACGTCATATTTTCGTTGTTTTCTGCAATGGTAGGATTAAATGATGGGACGCATTAAAATTAATGCAAGAAAATAAACCAAGTAAAAGTCGTTGGAACAATTTCAAAAACCACTCGGTTTCTTTTCAAAAACAACTTTTAAACACGGAGCTTAAGCCACTCCTTTTAAAATCTATCAAAGTTCCTTCGATTATATCAAGTTCACTACATTCACGGTTTCGCCAAAACCATTCGTAGCCCTCCGTCGTTTCTTATGAATATTCAACAGTATTCAAGCTGTGTTTGTTAGCCTTAGTCAAGGCACAGTGTTTGGTAGCTGGTGGATATTCATATGTTGCATAGATAGATGCGTTGGTTTAGGACAGTCGTATTACTTTGTTGTCCATAGTCAAGGGTATATACGAGTGGGTTCAAATCAACCTGGACAACGACGGGTAGAACTTGACATGTGATTTATGATTTGTTGGCCTTAGTCAAGGTCATAAGAGCATGGGGAAAAAATCCGCATCGGGAGTTTCAAAAGAAACAGAAACTTGCTAGCGCTTCATACCATTTGGCGTGTGATGATTCTGGTAGGATTCCTTCAGTTTTGTCACGCGATGATATTTGGATCCCGATCCTACTGTGAGTATATTCTACTCCTCGGGAACTTTCTCACTTAACGATCAATGCTATAAACCAAGTAGGTGTCTAGAAAGGTGTTAGCGGGGCTACGCCCCAAGGGAAAAGTGGTTATTTAATTAAGGAACTTCGCGAAAGCATTGGAAAACCTCCCTTGAAGTACCAACACTGGCCTGGCTGAATGATTAAGCAAGTATTGTACGGTGAGATTGATCCCAACTAATTCTTCCTTTTTGGTTTGAGGAGGGATTCGAGAGACAGTGGGAGCCATCCTGTTTAGATAAATTAAAAAACAATCTAAACTTGTAAGAGGATCATGCTGAGTGTTTTCTTCTCTCTCTCTTAATTGCAGCGACCTAGTGACCACATATAGGTTACATCTAGATAATAAAATGACTGAACCTGACTGTTATGATTGGCAAAGGTCTGTCCAGATGTCCATTACCCATGACAAGCTGGGACACCTCTTAACTAATCAAACCCCTGCCGTCTCAGGACCAGTTTCCCCTGTCACGGACATTGACATCCGTATGACATCGGAAAAAGACTGTGCGAAAGCCAAGTGCCTCGTGTTAGCCTCAGTTGATGGTGCAAACCAGAGGCAGCACGAGAAGATGGACTATGTTTCTATCTTCCTCCATAACAAAGATTTATATGGAGAGCAATCTCGTATCGCAAGATATGAGACCTCGAAAGAATTGCTTCAAGCATGGTTGGCTGCCGGGTCATCTGTAGGGGGCAACGTCCTTACAGAAACCAGCTATTTTGAGCTCACGGACCTGAAGACCACGTTGGAGAACGGGTCAAATACTGACTTGATTCTACAGTCCCTGCCCTCTGCTTATACCTTGAAGGAAACCAGGGAAGAAGAAGGAAAGGGAAGGGCAAAAGTTTCGGGACTGGATGTAGTAAAAAAGGGACGTTCCTATTGTTACGGGGGAACATTGGCAGAAGGATTGCATGGTTAGCAAAGCCAGTAGCCAGAATTCGAAGCATGTTGTGGCCTCGGCTTCGGGTGTGCTTGTAATAGAGAACTGTATGTCAGTTAACCCTACTTCCTGGGTATTGGATACCGGATCAGGATCTCACATCTGTAATTCATTACAGGCTCTGAGAAACCATAGGGATATCAGGAAAGGTGATATGACTCTCAGGGTTGCTAACGGAATGAGCATGGATGTTGAATCCGTAGGGGAATATCATCTTGGACTGACAACTGGGCAGATATTGGTTCTGCGTAACTGTTTGTATGTACCAGGTGCGACTTGTAATATCATATCTATATCCTTACTTTCTAAGGAAGGATATGATTTTACTTTTGTAAGCGATGTGGTCCACATCCACCTAAATCAAGTTCTGATTGGGTCAGGTACATTAAATAACGGGATATACGTATTGAATCAAGCTCAGATTTTCAGTGTCCAGAACACACTTAAAAGAAAGTCTCCGGAAACAAATCAGGCTTTCTTATGGCATTGTAGACTGGGTCATATTAATGAGACGCGATTAACTAAGTTACATAAAGAGGGATACTTGAATCCGTTCGAGTATCAGTCTTATGCCACTTGTGAATCTTGTCTTATAGGAAAGATGACAAAGACTCCGTTCACTGGACACGGAGTAAGAGCGAGCGAGCTCTTGGGACTCATACACAGTGATGTGTGTGGTCCAATGTCTACACATGCGTGAAGTGGTTATTCATACTTCATTACTTTCACAGATGATTTCTCTAGGTATGGACATGTCTTCTTAATGAAGCACAAATACGCGGCCTTTGAGAAATTTCGGGAATACAAGAATGAAGTTGAAAAACAAACAGGCAAAAGTATAAAGACACTGAGATCTGATCGATGTGGTGAATACTTGACTGCCGCGTTTCTGGACTACTTAAAAGAGAATGGAATTCTCTCCCAGCGTACTCCTCCATACACACCAAAACACAACGGTGTATCTGAAAGGCGGAATCGAACCCTATTGGATATGGTTCGTTCCATGATGAGTAAGGCTAGGTTGCCGCGATCTTTCTGGGGTTATGCACTAGAAACAGCTGCATATCTCTTGAACCAAATTCCTACTAAGACAGTGCTTACCACACCATATCAAATGTGGAGTGGGAAGAAACCCTGTCTTAAACCCTTTAAGACATAGGGATGTCCAGCTTTTGTCAAAAAGCAGCATGCGGACAAGCTCGTGGCACGCTCAGTACAGTGCATGTTTGTGGGATACCCAAAGAACTCCAAGGGGTATCTTTTCTATTACGCAGAGGAGCAAAAAGTCTTTGTTTCTCGTCCTGCCCACTTCTTGGAAACTGAGTTTTTAGAAAATCAGATAAGTGGGAGCGCAATAGAACTGGAAGAAATTCCAGAACCATAAGCTATTACTGAAACCTTAGTAGAACCAGAAGGTTCAGGGGAACCGGACATTCCTGCGCCGCTCCGCAGGAGTAGTAGGAAGTCTCATCCGCCCGAAAGATACTACGGTTTTCTCATAGACGGGGATAGAGAGGATTGCGTCATTGATTATGATGAGCCTACTAGCTTCCAGCAAGCCATTCAGAGTGGTGACTCAGTAAAATGGCTGGATGCAATGCGGACCGAGATGGAGTCCATGTACACCAACAAAGTTTGGACTTTGGACGTTGCTCCAGAAAGGGTAAAACCCGTAGGCTGCAAATGGATCTTCAGAAAGAAGATTGGTGTAGATGGGCAGGTCGAAACCTATAAAGCTAGGCTTGTTGCAAAGGGTTTTCGTCAAAGACCTGGTTTGGACTATGACGAGACCTTTTCTCCGGTAGCTATGCTCAAATCCATTCGGATCCTTCTTGCCATTGCTGCCTTCCACGATTATGAGATCTGGCAGATGGACGTAAAGACGGCTTTCATAAATGGAAATTTGGAAGAGCGTGTCTATATGGATCAGCCAGAGGGATTCAATCAGAGTGGGAGCAGCGGTAAAGTGTGCAAGTTGCTCAAGTCCATCTATGGACTGAAGCAGGCATCGCAGAGTTGGAACATCTGCTTTGATGATACTGTCAAAGAATTCGACTTTGTCAAAAATCCAGATGAACCATGCATTTACAGTAAGATTGTAGGGATAAATGTGGTATTCCTCATCTTGTACATGGATGACATTCTCCTAATAGGAAATGATATTCCTATGCTACAGTCAGTCAAAGGATTCTTGTCACAGAGGTTCTCCATGAAGGACCTGGGCGATGCCAACTACATTCTGGGGATCCAGATCTATCGTGATAGATCTAAGAGGATGTTGGGACTTTCACAGTCCAGGTACATCGACACCATACTGAAACGATTCAGTATGGAAGATTCCAAGTACGGTAATCTACCGGCTTATCACGGAATCACCCTCTCCAAAGAGATGTCTCCCAAGACTGATTTGGAAAGGGCTCGCATGTCATCAATACCCTACGCATCAGCGGTAGGCTCTATTATGTATGCGATGTTGTGTACCAGACCAGATGTAGCATACACATTGAGCGTTGTAAGCCGGTATCAGTCGGACCCAGGGGAGAAACACTGGATAGCAGTAAAGAACATTCTCAAGTACCTGAGATGGACTAAGGAGATGTTCTTGGTGTATGGAGGAAAAGACCTCCAGATCCAGGCCTTTGCTGACTCCAGCTTCTAGAGTGACAAGGATGACTCCAAGTCCATGTCGGGATATGTCTTTACCCTCAATGGAGGGGCGGTTTGCTTGAAGAGATCCAAGCAGGAAACCGTTGCTGACTCAACTATGGAAGCGGAGTACATAGCTTCTTGCGATGCCGCAAAGGAAGCTGTCTGGATGAAGAAGTTCCTCACGGAGCTTCAGGTGGTTCCTACCAGTGTTGATCCAATACCGCTGTATTGTGACAACAACGGCGCTATAGCTTTAGCGAAGGAACCCAGGTCCCATCAGAAGTCCAGGCACATTTTGAGGCGGTACCACCTGATCAGGGAGATCATAGATCGCCGGGAGATCGAGGTGAAGAGAGTAAATACGGAAGATAACACTACTGATCCACTCACGAAGGCCTTACCCCAGACTCAGTTCGAGCGGCTGATCGAGATGACAGGTCTTCGATACGCCAGTACATGGCCTTAGTGCAAGTGGGAGATTGTTAGTGTATATGCCCTAGAGGCCATTACTGTATCATACTAGTTTGTATATTACTTAATGGAAGCTTGGGATATTCACAGCTGTATAGATAATCTTTCTCAAAATAGTAGTATGCTACTTGGTTTGTTTCTACTTTAATGTGTGCATGTGTTTCTTTTAACATATCGCCTATACACATTAGTGGAGCCCTTAGGATCTTTGCTTAATAACCAGCGTTGTGATGGCAGTCACACTCGTGGGGGCTGGGTAATCCACAAGCACATCCTTATGCAGGTCCCTAGTCATAGGACTATCGAGACAGGGCATCGATGCTCCGGAGTAGACTAGCGTATGCGCTTCTCATCCCAGCATGGGAGACGGTCTGTCCCACAGCCGTCGGTACGTCGTACTTGAGATAGTATGCGGGTGCTCGTTAGGTTATGAGTACACTGGACAGGACTCGTCGGAAACTGTTGGTTGGTACTATACCTATCATCAGTTATCAGTTCGCAGGTAACATGAGTACAGCTTAGTCCGCTGACTTGACGCTGTCACTTCGTCTCGAGTGTGTTCCCACTGTACTTTGATTACTACCCTACCACGGCTCAAAAGAGTCATGCAAACAGGTAGTGGTTGGGTGCAGTCCCGAAGCACTTGGAGGCAGTGACGGTTAGACAGGATTCGTCTCTCCCGGTATTGGAGGTTGATATCGCGCTATGTCTAGGAGAGCCATTACACAAAGTCCCTGGCAAGGGCAAGCGAAATATACTGGTAGGTTTCCAATGTTATCTCAGGGTGTTCTGGGCTACACTCCGACATGACTTGTACCGCTATTAGGGGACTGACCTTTACCGCCCCCTAGGCCGCCATGCGATATTCTCAGACGAACAGACCAGACTGTACGTAAATTGTCACATTCTGGCTCAGTAGGAGTTCAGATGGGTTTCACCTCGTTCGTCTTCTTATCGGCATCTACCTGGGGCCGTTACGCAAAGCTAGTGCTGCTTGCGGTCTGTGGTTAAACCCACTGCCAGCGTAGTGTCGAGTCTTTAGATTCCCACACAGAGAGCTATTCGCCTTTAGGCAAAAGAGTAGAAGTCTCATGGTTTTGCGACAGGGTTCGGTCACATCCGTGCACTTGTGCACGTTTAGTGTCCGGGCAGTTATCACTAGCGGGCATTAGTTTAATCCAGATCCTAGTGTACGTTTTGGGATTGGTTTTTATCTCGTTTGTATTCGTGTTCCTCGGAACGCGGATGCGAGTGTGTATGCACGGTTGACAGAGACAGAGGCAGAGGATTCTCATTAGGGTTGTTGACTGTTGACTTTTGCTAAACCCTAATGAGAATACGAAATATGATTAATGATAATATTAATTAAGTATTATTGTGCCATGGTTGAGTTGAAAGGTTGACTTTGTTGACTTGTTGACTTAGTTGACCGGTTGACTAGGTTGGACTTGTTGACCATCATCATTACAATGGCTATCATTTCATGGCAAAGACTTTTGCTTGCTTGTTATTCTTTGCAAAATGAGTGCATGAAATGATATTTCCATTTGACTTGAACTATCACATAATACTCAATTACTATTATTTGTTATGATTATTTTGGATTATGAGAGCAAGGGTGAGAAAAGTCTTACTTATTCTATCATTCTCATTCTCTCTCATCCTCAAGCTCTCCCTCATCCTCTTGCTCTCTCTCTAGTTCATGGTTCTATTTATCTCATGTGTTGAGAAGCAGGAACCATAGAGATAAAGCCCAACACACTTCTCTACTCATCTTAGTATACAAGGTTTAGCAAACAAAGTGTTCTAGTTTCCTCAAGATTGAAGGTGAAGCCAAAGGTAGAAGCTTTCAGGTTGATCCATCTTCGGCACAAAGAGACGATGAGGAGAGAACCATCCGACCACCACAAGGATTCCAAGAGAAGGAGTTCAAGTTAAGGTTTAACCCCTAACCGAGTAGGTAAAACTCCTAGTTAGGTTGTTAGATAGTTGTTTAACAAAGATCCGTATTTTGAGTCCATGTTACCACCAACAGAAAATTCGTTTTTCATCATTTTCGCAAGCCCGAAATAACCGGGAGAGGTAACGTGGACTTACAATGGGGAGAGGAAATGAGAGGAAATGAGAAGAAATGGCTAAGTCAACACCCTCACCTACTCTTTCTCTCTCTCATTATACATATATATTATATTCCAATATCTTTTCTTTTCCTTTTCCTTTTTTCCAATATCCTTCTCACTCAAATAATAACCCCAAAATAAACATGATAGAAAATGCACAAGTGTAGAAAAAAAAGATATGTGGATGTTTTGCACAAAACACCCCCAAAATCCGATTAGCGATTTTTAATCGTAATTAGCACTAATTAGCATATAATTAATCATAAAAACTTAAAAATAGCATAATTCCATAAAATACCCTATTTTAGGATTTTCCATAATTTTTCCAAATTTTTTTCCATTTATTTGTATATGCCGAATTTTAAAATATTTATTAAAATAATATTAAATTATAAAAATTCCCAAAAATAATATTTTATTTTTTTGAAATGTTACACATATTGATAGAGCCCTTAGGATTTTGCTTGACTACCAGCGTTGTGATGGCAGTCACACTAGTGGGGGCTGGGTAGTCTACAAGCACATCCTTTTTTAGGTCCCTAGTCGTAGGATTATCGAGACAGAGCATTGATACTCCGGAGTAGACTAGTGTGTACGCTTCTCATCCCAGTTGGGGAAATGGTCTGTCCCACAGCCATTAGTACGTTGTATTGGAGATAGTATACAGGTGCTCATTGGGTTACGGGTACACCGGACAGGACTCGCAGGGAACTGTTGGTTGGTTTTATACCCGTCGTCAGTTAACAGTTCCCAGGTGAAATGAGTACAGCATAGTCCGCAGACTTGACACTGCTGCTTCGTCTCGAGTGTGTTCCCACTGTTCTTAGATTGCTACCCTACCACGGCTCAAAGGAGTCGTGCAAACAGGTAGCACTTGGGTGCAGTCCCGAAACACTTGGAGGCAGTGGCGGTAAGATAGGATTCGTCTCTCCCGGTATTGGGAGTTGATATCGCGCTGTGTTTGGAGAGCCATTACGCAAAGTCCCTGGCCAGGGCAAACGAGATTTACTGGTAAGATTTCCAGTAGCTTCTCAAGGTGTAATAGGCTTCACTCCGACACGACTTATACCGCTTTTAGGGAACTGACGCTTGCCGCCCCCTTGGCCCGATATGCGATAGTCCTAGACGAACAGAACGGACTGTAGGAAGATTGTCACATCAGGCTCAGTAGGAGTTCGGATGGGTTTCCTCATCGGCCTTCTTATCGACATCTACCTGGGGACCGTTACGTACAACTAGTACCGCTTGCGGCCTGTGGTAAAACCCACTGCCAGCGTAAGTGTCGAGACTTTAGAGTCCCACACAGAGAGTTTCCCTGCTTCAGGCGAAACGATATAGAGGTCGTATGGTTTTATGACAGGGTTCGGACACATACGTGTTTTTACGCACGTACGATGTTCGGACAGTTTATACTAGCAGGCTTTGGTTTAAGCTAAATTCTAGTATTGGATTATTGGATTTATACATTCTCAGTATTTCCGTGTTTTCACGGATGGGAGGGGCATTCTCGTAATTAGTCGAGAAGCTTCTAGAAGATTGACGAGTTGGAGGCTTAGGTGGAATTTGCATTAAATGGATTAGTGACTCATGGTGTGATTCATCAAATGAGTTAATGAGGCATTTATTGCTTAATGACTCATGAGATGATTCACCCAAATAGAGTTAATGAAGCATGGTTGATATTATTATTTTGTTATTCATTTTAATAATTATCAAGCTTCATATATTCTAAAATGAGACATAATTCATTATCATTCTCACTCTCACCTTCTCTTTCCTCAAGCTCTCTCTCTTCAAGGACTAACCCTAATCCTCTCATGTGTTGAGATCCTAGGGTTAGCAAGACTAATAGATCCATAATCCTCTTCTATATCCTCTAGGTTACATTGATTAGCACTCATAGCAACTTAGTTACCTCAAGTGAGAGGTTAAAGCTTGGAGAAGTAGCTCTCGGGTGGATCTTCTATCACATCGAGGAGGCCGACGAGGAGGTGATCAACGAGAACAAGAAGGACTTGATTCATTAGGTATAATCATCTTTCATAGTAGCTAATCACTTCTATGTTGTTGTTAGTTAGGGTTTGGCAAAGACCCGTAAAGTTAGTCGATGTTTGTTTAAGCAAAATGATTGTTTTACCTATTCTGCATCCCCGCATCATGTGGGGTGTCTAACGTCGACTTACATTAGTTATATGTATGCCCTAGAGGCCATTACTGTACATGTGATGTATATTGTAATGGATGCTTAGATATATATAGGGAGGACTTTCTTGCTCGACATGACAGTATGCTATTTGGTTGCACTTTATCTTAATATGCACACTTATTGTCTCTCTATTACATGTTGATAAAGCCCTTAGGATGAGTACTTGACTACCAGGATTATCATGCAGATCATACTAGTAGGGCAGAGGTAGTCGGTAAGTACATCCTTCAATAGTTCCTAGTCGTGGGAATATCGAGACGGGGCATCGATATTCCAGACTAGACTAGCGTATACGCTTCTCGACCCATATGATGGGAAATGGATGATCCCATATCCATTGGTGTTTGACATCAGATATGGTATACGGGTGCTCAGTAGAGATTGGGAATACTAAACGGACTCGCTGAGAACTCCTAGATGGACCAATCGTCAGATAGTAGTTCTCTGGTGACACTGGTACAGGTTAGTCTGTCGACCCGAGATCGTCATAGAGTCTTGTGTGATTCCTACCGTGCTTTGATTTCCACCTTACCACGTTCAAGAGATCGTGCAAAACGGTGGTTTTTGGGTACAGTCCCGAATCACATGGAGGCAATGAGCGATAGGAGGGGATTCGTCTCTCCCGGTATTGGGGGTTGATGTTGCGCTATGCTCGATTGGCCATAACTGGAAATCTGTCACGACCCGAAATATTAGCTCGTGACCAGCACTTGAATCACGCAACGTCTAAATGCATAACAGAATTCAAGTAAGCTGAAACCCAGAAATCTAAACCTTTTAAGAAAAATAAAGGAGGTGGGGTTTTGAAATAAACGTATAATGAAATCAAGTTTTCTTAATGCATAGAAAAGAAACATGAATGATGCAAGTGAAATTTACCAGTTTGAAAACATGTTTCGTCTTTTTTTGAAAATTTTGGCAGCACCACCTTTGTATTTTTGGTCCAAAACTAGAAATACTTAATAATGATAAACGCATCCCCAAGCGGGAGCTAGCTCTTCGCCAAACGGCGGATCACATCCACGCAATGCAGTATAAATAAGTATACGACGCCCAACAGCGAAGTTCACCACAGAAAGATAAATAAAATGCAAGACAACAAAACCACAAGTAGCGAAAATCCCCTTGCTCTAAGTCTCGCAATCACAATCTCACTAAGTCTCATTACTTATACAATTTACTAATTTTTATTGATGGAATTGACTAGATACAATGTGAAATATAATACAAGAGTGGGTACGATATAAATGTCCCACCTACTAATGCAAAACACCAGAATGCAACTGTGTGCCAGCGAAGCCGCTACTGATCCAAGCGGTCAACTGTTGGAGATAGTGCCCTCAGAGTCAATTATTGGATCACAGGCACGTGATTGCAATGATTGATGGAGGACCTATCCCGCTAGGACAGTCTTACTCATGATGATAGTATGCTATCTGGTTTATCTTTATCATCGTGTACTGCTTTAGGTGACCTGACAGGTCACTATTGCATGTTGATAGAGCCCCTAGGATTCTTGCTTGACCACCAGCAGTATGAGGGCGATCATATACGTGGGAGCTGGTAGTCTATAAGCACATCCTTAAATGGTCCCTAGTCGTGGGAGTTTCGAGATAGGGCATCGATACTCCAGAGTAGACTAGTGTGTACATTCGAGACCCTGACGAGGGGCGGTGGCCGGTCTCACAAGCCACTGGTGTCAGTTCGTTCACCTAAGATGTATACAGGTGCTCATTGGGTTATGAGTACACCGGACAGGACTCGCCGGGAACATGCTAGTTGGTCATATACCAGACGTCAGATGGCAGTTCCCTGGTGACATGTGTACAGGTTAGTTCATCGACCAGGAGATCGTCATTTGTCTCGTGTGAGTTCCCACTGTACTTTGATTACTACCCTACCACGGCTCAAAGGAGTCGTGCAAACAGGTTTTAGTTGGGTACAGTCCCGAGCCACATGGAGGCAGTGAGCGCATCTTCAGGGGTTCGTCTCTCCCGGTATTGGGGGTGAGGTCGCGCTGTGTCTAGGAGAGCCATTACATGAAGCCCTCGGCCGAGGCAAGGAGATTTACTGGTAGGTATTCCAGTAGTATCTCAGGGTGTTCTGGGCTACACTCCGACACGACTTGTACCGCTTTTGGGGGTCTGACTTTTACCAACCCCCTAGGCCCGCCATGCGATGCTCATAGACGAACGGACCGGACTGTACGGATATTGTCACTGACAGGCTCAGTAGGGTTGTCAGGCTGAGTTCGCTCACAGACGTCCCTTTTAGTCAATACCTGGTAGCCTGTTACGTATTGGCTTATACCTCTGACGTGCTAGTGGTTAAATCCACAACCAAGGTATTGACGAGTCTTTAGAGTCCCCCACATTCAGTTACTCAGCTTTCGGGCGAAAAGCTGTAGATGCCGTATGGAGATATGGCAAGGTCCGATCAGATACGTGCGGTATTGCACGGATCAGGATCGGACAGTTTGTACTACTGGCCGTATGGATATATGGCAGAGTTCAATCAGATACGTGCGGTATTGCACGGATCAGGATCGAACGGATATTACTAGCCGGCTTTGGTTTAAGCCGGATCCTAGTATAGTACAGTGTAGACTTTGTCTCATTGCATTTGTATTTCGGTCGGAATACAAATGCGGGTGTGTATGCACAGTATCGGGGTTTTCCTATAATTTATTACGGGACCAGTTTTCTGGAGTTGCCAGTTTGCTTTCCGTTTCGGCAATTTCCTTTGTATCGTTCATTGGCCGAAGATTGGTGGAGGATGGCTTATTTGCATTTGTGCAAATAAGCATTAGTGGAGGGGGTTCTTTGCATTTTGTTGATTCATGATAGCTCTTGTTGACCTTGACTTTCTAGAGTTCATGATTACTTGACTTTGTGAGCAATCATGGTTGTTGATGATGGTTGTATGAGTGTTGGATTTTCTTGGTGATCATTACTTCATATGATAACCATTCCTCTCTCTCTCTTGGATGATATGTGTGTGGCTCCCCTCATTTTTGACTCACTCTCTCATTCTCTCCTCTCCCACCTAAGGAGGCTGGCCACTTTGAGGTAGGGGCTGCCCAATTCATTTTGGTGTGGGGTTTTGTTCATTTGGCTTTGCAAAAATCCCACAAGATCAATCTCCAAAACTCTAAGTATCATTCCTCCACCAAAGGCACCTCCATAAACCCCAAATGAGACACACGCATCTACACTACATTCTACAGCAAACCTTGGGCACGTCGACTAGCCAGCTTCGTGCCCGAGTTGCCTCGACATTGAGGTGGGAGCCCGTAAAAGATGCAGACGATGTGGTGCCCGTCCGGCAAGGAGGCAACGACCGGAGTTTCTGCGGGAGATCGGGATGACGACGAGAAGACCGGAGGACTCAGATCAGTCGGTATATCTCTATTCCCCATCTTGTAGTTAGCTAGGACTAGTTAATGGTTCAATCCGGGTATTAGTGCGCGGTGGTGCCAGTTCTTGAAAAATTTAAGTATATCACCGCTTCCGCATTTTGGCCTCGGGATGGAGGCCGGAGCGCCGCCGTGCACTTACAGTGGTATTAGAGCCTCGCCATTAACATAGTCTAGCTTTGTTTAATGTGTTTACATTTCCGATCGACCAAAATTCCAAAAACCCGCGTTTTCACATACATCAGTTTTCTGTTGAATTTTTCCTTGCTCGAAAATTTTTTCAGGTTGTAGAAAAGTGATGTACTGGAAATTCTAAGAACACTGTAGAAATTCGATACAGTGACTCCACAGTGGGAGCGCGGAACCGTGGCCAAACCCCCCCTTTGGGCCGCGTTTCCGCCGCACTATGTTGAGATCACTGCATCAAATTTCTGCAGTTGCTCTCTGGGTTGAAAATAGGGTTTCTGGAATATTATGTTTGGGCCCAGAATTTCTTGATGTGCTACAGTAGTACTTGGGGGCCCACTTGGTAAATTTGATCGATCGGATATTTTAAACACATTAGTTCACAGTATTTACATTATATCTGCGACCGTGAATGTCACTTGATCGGTAAATCCAGTCTAACTGCTATAGCCCGGTTAGACGGATTTGCGAACGTGACTTTCACGTTGATGTTCTGTGTTATGCTGTGATGTTGCGGATTGGTCGTGGGGGATAGCCTGGATGCAATGCTAATACAGTTGTTGTTGTTGTATTATGTACATTTGATATTGCGGGGCGAGCGTCCGACATGTGGACTGCCGTCACTGCCTGATTGTATTATTATTTTGGGGCACGACCAGGTTGCGGTCGATGTACCCGTTGTATGTATATTTTACTTTCTGTACTAGGATTACCCCAAGGTGGGGTGCACGGATAGCCGGGTTCTAGAGGGCAACAAGCCCGCATCTCATGGCATTGAGACGGAGGAGGCTTCACTCTAGGATTGGCGGGCTATTCGCCGCACTCGTAGGGGGTACAGGTTGACTCAGGAGGGGTGCCCAAGTTACCGGATTCCGTGAAGTGCTGGGTGTTCCATTCACGGTACTGAAAGGGGCTGCCTCGCTTCAGGTTTTGGCGGGTGACTTGCCGCGCCCGTAGGGGTCTAGGATTTCATTGCACAGGCTATCCACACAACCAGGGGAACGTCGGGTTTCAGTAGTGGCTCTGTGAAACCCGGGGATCCCAGATATCTGTATTGTTCTGTGATGCTGTACATTTCTGTGATGTTGCATTTTATCACGCCTTGAGCGAAATGTAATATATTGATATATATATTAGTAGATGTTGTATATGTTTTACATCCGCGCTAGTCCAGTCCCCGCTCTGTCGTTAGTTAGCTAACCTAACGGGTAATGACGGGACCCAGTGGCGAATGCGGATGGCATATACGTACATCAGTATATTTTCGTTCTTTGTGGTGTGATCAATTGATGGGACTGCGTTGATTCGGATCAATGCAAGTTAAAAAGAAACCTAATCTGATGTTGTTGGAACACTTTTCAAAAAGCTATTATTGCAAGGATGTTCACTTTTGTTTTGCATCGTGGTATTCGGTTGGAATATCCTGCTCCTCAGTCGACGAGGCAAGGGCCGAGATCCCTTCACCGGGAGTGACCCCTTGGACAGAATTTTGCGTCAGGGCATTAACTTCACTATAGCCGATTACTTTTGCTTTGCACCGTGGTATTCAGTTGGAATATCCTGCACCTCATTCTACGGGGAAAGAGTCGAGATCCCTTCACCGGGAGTGACCTCTTTAGCAATGGTTTTCGTCACTATATTTTAAAAGCTATCCGTTCCTTCAACGATATCAAGTTCTTTACGTTAAAGTTTTTCGCCAGAAACCATTCGTAGCCCTCCGTCGTTTCATATGGGTAGTCAATAGTATTCAAGCTGTGTTTGTTGGCCAAAGTCAAGGCACAGTGTTTGGTAGCTGTTGGTTATTCATATGCAGCATAGATAGATGCGTTGGTTTGGAACAGTCGTACTGCCTTGTTGGCCAAAGTCAAGGGTGGGTACGGGTGGATTCAAATCAACCTGGAGAATGACGGGTAGAACTTGACATGTGACTTATGATTTGTTGGCCAAAGTCAAGGTCATAAGAGAATGGGGCAGAAATCACATCGGGAGTTTCTAAAGAAACTGAAACTTGCCAGATATGCGCATACCTTCTGGAGTATGACACCGTGAGCGGATTCCGTCACGTTATCATGCGATGATAGTTGGATCCCGATTCCCACTGATGAGTTAGTTTTACTCCTCGGGTGACCCCGACTAATTCTTCTTTCAGGTTTGGAGGAGAATTTGACGGAACAGTGGGAGGCTTCCAGATTAGATAAATTGGTAACCATTCTGATCTAGGTTAGAGTGCACGCTGAGTGTTTCTTTTCTCTCTCTCTTTGGCAGCGACCATTGACCCGACCCTAAGACAATGACTCAGTGACCAAGTTGACCGAACCTTCTTAACACTGGCTTATGGATTGTCAGAGTTGCAAACCTCATTGCCACTCCTACTTTTACCCTTTTCTCCAGGACACCCCGTATTACTACGAACGTCCACTTCCATTGGACAAAACCATCGTATGGTTAGATACGAACTCGAAGGAATTTATTCGAGGATGGTTTCCGGTTCTGGAGAAAACGGATAGGACTATTCAGTTGTCTTTTCCTTTTACCTTCTCTTAGGTTGCGAGTACTCCTTGGTTTAGGAGTAGTATACCTATTACGCAAATTGGATAGTCTTCTTCCAAACCTTAAGCTGGTGTCGACCGGTAGGGAATGAAGAAAACCAATTAGCCTAACGATGGTGTACAGAAGGTATTGAGTTAAGACAAAGCAAGGGATTAGTAAGAGGGCAAAGTAAATTGCGACTGCTATTCACGACCAAACCAAGTATTCCTTCCCCAATCCTAAATCACCTTTGTATTTCTCCAGGACACTCCGTATCACTATGAAGATCCACAGTTTATTGGATACTCCATCGTATGGTTATATACGAACTCGAAAGGAACTTGTTCCAGTTCGGGGATGGATTCTGGTTCAGGAGAAATAGGAATAAGATTTATTCAGGTGTCTTTTATCTTCACCTTCTCTCGCATTGCGAGTGTTCCTAGGATTAGGACAGTACACCCATTATGCTTATTGGATAGTCTTCTTCCAAACCATAGGCTGGTTGTCACGACCCGCAGGTTACGGAACGTGACTGGCACTTAAGTTTACGAAACGTCTCAAGACGTCCGTAAAATAAGTAAGCCAAAGCCTAGAAAACCAAAACCAAAAAGCAAAAGAGTGAAGAAAACCCAATCAATTGAAAGCGAGTTTATCAAATAAGTCATGTAAAACCCTTTTTAAAAACAATACCAATTTTTCCGAAAATTTCGGCAGAGTCTCCTTTGTAAATACTGGCCCCCAAAATGGGTACAACAAGAATATATGTGAATCCAACAAAATAGGGCATCCCCAAGAGGGAGCTAGCTCTTCGCCACAAGGCGGTCACAAATCCCACGCAATATAAAACAACAACATGCAAAATAATCATAAAGAGCATGAGAAAACAGCATGTCGACTCAAGTGAGCTCGACCCTAAAATACAGCATAAAAAGTCCACAAATCTCACAGTCTCATCTCTAGGTCAATATACAATAATACTGGTAGATACAATAGATGGAGTACACTAGATACAAAGAATATACAAGGTGGTACAAAAATAATAATATAACCCACCTAAGAGCAAAACCTCGAGTCCACGCAAAAGAAACAAGAGCGCCCGCCGCTACTGTACTGACGGAGCGGACCTGCAAAAGGCTGTGGCACAACGGGGGTGAGTTGCCAACTCGTGAGTAATAAATAACATCTACACAGGCTATCGTATGCATGCACACAAGTATTCTAGCATCTCTAATACAGGTATGACTGGATGCACTAGCAGGTGTGTATACAACATCAGTGTACTAGCAGGTGTATGTATGCAACATGAATATCTGAGGTCTCAATGGGTATATATAAGAAACATTTTATCTCTTTTTGTTTTTGAAACTCTTTTAGAATGCCAGCATAATACTCAAAGAATCGACAAGAACCTGTGTCCAGCAACGACACCTAAAAGCTGTCTCAAATCTCATAAATCCATGTCATAGTGTCTCTGGCCTCAGCCATCCGGCTGACCCATCTCAATATCAATATCTCATCCTCTCGCGGCCCCGGTCGGTATCCTCTGGATATCCGCCGTGCCCAATGAAGTCACCGGTAGGTAATCCGTCCCCTGCCAGGCTCAACGTCAACACCACATTCATCTTGCCCCGGGGTACCATACCGGGCCCACCATGTACCCGTGATGGTTCCTCCACTCCTCGACACGGATCTCGAAAACCACAGCAAACTCATGGTGGACGACACTTACATCACTAGAAAACCGCAATTTACATATTTTAAAAATATAATAAGTTTAGAAATTTTGCGGCTTTCCCCTGAAATCCAGAAATATCATAAAATCTCAAGAAATCCTCATAAGTGCATATGTCAATGATAATGAATGCACATGGTATCAATAATCAAGTTGCGATGTGTGATTAATAGATTAGGCATGAACAAATAGTATGATGAAGCACATGCACATGAATAGCAATCCTACGATTTCATTTTAAGGAATTAAAGCAATAGTGCGAGTTTAAGTATCAATTATAGTAAAAGGTTTCAATTTAAAGGTTATCTAGTGTGGTGGCATGGCAATTACCAGGGTGTGTGTGTAAGCATGAATAGTGCTCGTGCTGCATATGCAAACCCTGGCAATGGTGCATGTGTCCTATAGAATGGGTTCGTATATGTATGTCAATATAAGGCATGAATGTAGCAAATAACCATACAAGTATTAAACCCCTAATTACTAATATCACTAAGAATCTTTTTAAGCAACTAAACTATCGGGAGACTTGCGCCATCCAACGATAGTCCCCCGTAGATGTAACATCTACTCACAGAAATCCTCAGCTAGCTACGTCCGATCACCGCTTTCCCTTTTCGTGCCGCATCCGAAGCCTCCACGACCGAACCTGGAATTTACATCAATACAAGACATAAGGTTACATATCATGAAACGACGCAAATCCCGCACGAGAATATCTACGTTCACAAGCTAGGCACAACGTGCACAAGGTGCGCGGAACACACGCGAAAATCGCAAAAACTGCAAAAATCGCCGATTTGGTCGCCCGGCAAAACTAAAACCCGAACACCCAAAAATCCGCACTCACACATCCTAAATGTCATAGGATATGCCAACAATATAATCTAGACATCGCAATTAATTCGCCACAATAATATAATAAAAACCTAGTAAGCTAGAAGTTTGCAAATTTGGTGCAAACATCGACAATTTGCGACAAAGTGCACATATTATCACACAAATATCCAAATTAAACCATTAGAAAGCCACTACAATTAAATTAACCCCTTTACCATGCATCAAAACCCACATTCCATACACAAATCTTTTCTTGATTTTGGTAATTAGCAAAGCAAAGAAAATTTCACACAAGTTAACTTAGATTAGCAATACATCAAGTCACTTAAGCAAAGTAACCATATAGGTTGGTTAAGTAAACCACTAGATTAATTAACTAGATTTAATTAACTAAAACATGGTTTCAAGAAACCCTAGTTAACTCAACCATTAACTTTAAACAAAACTAGAATGAAAATAGCACTAATTTAACACTAAAACAATTTAATTAAAGGATTTTAACCATAAGAAATTAAAAGAGTAGAAATTATACCTCAAACCTATGGATCTAGAAAGAAGAAATTTGCCTCAATGATGGCCTCCTAGCACCATGATTCCAAGCAAGAGAGGTGAAGGAAAAAGGGATGAAGAATGGGGTTTAATTTGTGCGTTTTAAATTTGGAATTTTGAAGCAACTTAATGAATTTTTTGAAGAAAATGAAAAGAACAAGGAGATGAAGGGGGGCTGCTGGAATTAGGCCAGAAATGAGGGAGTGGGGATGGTGTGGGGTGTGGGAAAGAGGTCTTGGTCAACTCCTACCAACCACAAAAGACTTTACCCAAAAACAAATTCAAACCTTTCACAAAACAACCATCATTTCCACACAATAAAACAAGTCAAGGAGCATGGAATTTTTCTGGACCTGATGGTGGTGGGGCTGGCCTAGGGCTGAGGGAAGAGAGAGAGGGGTTTTACAAAATAAATTTTATGCAAAAAGACCCCCTACAAGTCAAAAATTGCAAGTTTAAGCTTAAATTCAATAAATTTCGTTCCCTATAATAAAAATTAGTTAAAAATCAAAATAAAATACTAAAAATTTATGTTACAACTAGATTTTAATTAACATAATTTTAAAGATTAAAATTAGCCCAGAAAAATTTGTATTTATCGCTAATTTAATGTATTTTCTTACCGGCTTAAAATAATATTAAAAAAATTGAAAAATTAGGGAAAATTTTTAAACGACCAGAATTTCATAAGTAACTCATTAGCTACTAAAAACAAGCAATTACCTATCCATTTTAGGTATAATTAGTTCTAAACTGCAAAATAACAAAAAGGACGGTTTTCGGAAAAATACCGAATTTTCACCGATTTTCAGGAAAACACTAAAACGACTTTTCAAGACGCTATACTGGTGCCGAACGGTAGTGAAGGAAGAAAACCATTTGGCCTAAAGGGGTGTGCAGAAGGTAATGACTAAAGACATATGAAGGGATTTGGAGAGGTGGCAAAGAATTATACGGTTACAGTCATGAATCTGGAAGAGGCATTACTAGGAATACCGGGATACCCCATCGAAACATTTCAATGTTTCAGTTTCACTGTGTACTGTTAAACGAAAACTAATTTCCCAGTTAGACACTTGCTCCAGGGTATGTATTTACCAAGTATGATTCTCACATCTGTATAGTGTTACAGATGATGAGTGGGAGTAAGTTATTGGGAATTAGGTGATCATCCTCATTATATCGGGATTCGTTGTAATCGGTGATATTTGAGGAAATCACCTGGGCTGTTTGCCGGTCGGCAAATATTTGGTTTTGAATATCCGTTGTTATGCACCAATTTCAAATCGATATATCTGTACGTCTATTTTCATAGAGTGAGATATACCCTTTTGAAATTATGTCTACGACATTTACCTATATCAGTGGATGGTTAGGTAAGGAGCATTGAACAGCGGTGTAATTCTTCATAACCAAAGGTACAGTTTTCAACCTACGACACACAGTGAATGAGTTATCAGACTCAAAGGACTTATACAGAGTATTGTATGTTGTCCAGGGTCCATCAGGACAGAGGGGTTGGTCCTCGTACTATATTCGGTTTACTTATGACTTCTCTAGTTTTGAGACACGTGTTTCTTGGAAACACAGGGTCCGAATTTTGAGAAGTTGTAGGTATTTGAATAAAGTAGAGAACCAAGTATTTCAAGTATCGGGATTCTTCAAAGTGATAGGAGATGTAGATACTTGAGTATGGTATTCAGTTGATAGTAGTGATTAAGAGAACTTGCTTCTCTTTCAGGTTACTCATAATTGGAAGCATTCCTAAGTTGAGTTATGCCGATCGGCCTTCTTCCATTTAGTTGACATGCACTGGAGACAGCTGCATGATTTGAATCTGGTTCAATTAAACCAGTGCCTCTGGTTCTATATTGGATATAGAACAGTTCATATCTTAACGTTGTTAAGGTACGGGGAGTTGTCCGGCTTATGATTAAAACCAGACTCTGGATAACTCAAGGCACGTTTCTGTAATGGCTGTTTGTGGGTTGACCCAGGCTATGACGAGGGTTGAATTTCTACCATCTGGCAGATCAATAGAAATATTGTTCTAGACTCGCCACAGTTTTATTAAAAATGGATTTTTTCAGAAAACAGTAGTGGGAGTATGGTAGAACTGGAAGTGATTCCAGAACCACAAACGATTACTGAAGATTTGATAGGAACCTAAAGATTCAATCTGGCTTGACATTCCATTGGCCACTCCGCAGATAAGGTGGGTAACCTCAGGCACCCGAGAGGTACTCCGGTAGCCTCAAGGACGGTGGCAGGGAGGTTCTTGTTTACCCACACTTGCCATTGCTGCTGTTCCAGGCTGCGAGACCCGGCAGGAGGATGAGTATAGCGTTGTTCTGAACTGGCTTCAGAAGTGTACGTGTATATGACTCTGCCAGAGGGTTGTCGTAGTCAGTGGGAGCAGCGGAAGCATTGGTGGACAGGTAGCTTATGTCTATTTATAGACTAAAGCATATATAGCAGAGATAGATCATCAATTTCTGATGTGACAGTCATAGGTTTGACTTCATCAGAATAGGGGATGGATCTGTTGAGAAGGTAGTAGGGTGTGATGTCATGGTATTTGGATGACATACACAGAGTAGGAAGTGATATTCCTACACTACAATCGGTTATACTTTGGTCGTCACACAGGACTTGGATATTATATCAGACATACTGGTTACTAGATCTATGGTTTTAGATCTAGATTTGGGTGGTTTCCCAATTAAGGGAACTTAGACAGCATTCTAAGAGTATTTAGAATGGACGGATCCTAGCACGGTAGTGTACCTGCAGATGACGGAGTCACCCTCTCTAATGGTGTCTTATAGACTAAAGGGGAGAGGGATGTGCATGGTTGGCAGATCACTTGCTTAGGCAATTGAGTCAATCATGAGATGTCAAGTACCACACCAGATGTTGTTCTTGCACTAGATGCAATAAGTTGATATTGATCCAATCCTGGAGAAACAGTCGGAAGCAGCTTTAAAACATAAGTGGATGTTCTAGGGATATGATAACGACAGCCTCATTCGGGAGACAGTTATCATTCCAGGCTTCCAAGGTGACCCGGCCGACAAGGAGGTTGTCAGAGTTATAGTTTTCCCTCTGACGAGGGGCAGTATTTTGGATAGGTGATCCAAGGCAATACTGAGGGAGGCATGGCGCAGGATACTGATTAAGTTCAGTTGACGATACAGTCTAAGAAGTTTGGATTTGGAGTTCATTTATGAGCTAGGTCCCATCAGATATCCAGACACATTCTAAGACAGGTGTTGCTCATTTCGGGAGATGGGTTTCTCCGCGAACTTGAGATATAGAGAGACATAGAAAGAGACATCAAGGCGGATCTACTCACTAAGGCTATTCCTCGAACGCAATAGTTTTGCAAGCGAGCTTTGTGAGACTGACTAGTAGAGGAGTTGGGTGTTCGGTATCACACGTGCTGTGAGTATGCGACATCGCAATAATTAGCCTTGAGTGCAAATGGGAGATTGTTGGAGATAGTGCCCTCAGAGTCAATTATTGGATCACAGGCACGTGATTGCAATGATTGATGGAGGACCTATCCCGCTAGGACAGTCTTACTCATGATGATAGTATGCTATCTGGTTTATCTTTATCATCGTGTACTGCTTTAGGTGACCTGACAGGTCACTATTGCACGTTGATAGAGCCCCTAGGATTCTTGCTTGACCACCAGCAGTATGAGGGTGATCATATACATGGGAGCTGGTAGTCTATAAGCACATCCTTAAATGGTCCCTAGTCGTGGGAGTTTCGAGATAGGGCATCGATACTCCAGAGTAGACTAGTGTGTATATTCGAGACCCCGACGAGGGGCGGTGGCCGGTCTCACAAGCCACTGGTGTCAGTTCATTCACCTAAGATGTATACAGGTGCTCATTGGGTTATGAGTACACCGGACAGGACTCGCCGGGAACATGCTAGTTGGTCATATACCAGACGTCAGATGGCAGTTCCCTGGTGACATGTGTACAGGTTAGTTCATCAACCTGGAGATCGTCATTTGTCTCGTGTGAGTTCCCACTGTACATTGATTACTACCCTACCATGGCTCAAAGGAGTCGTGCAAACAGGTTTTAGTTGGGTACAGTCCCGAGCCACATGGAGGCAGTGAGCGAATCTTCAGGGGTTCGTCTCTCCCGGTATTGGGGGTGAGGTCGCGCTGTGTCTAGGAGAGCCATTACACGAAGCCCTCGGCCGAGGCAAGGAGATTTACTGGTAGGTATTCCAGTAGTATCTCAGGGTGTTCTGGGCTACACTCCGACACGACTTGTACCGCTTTTGGGGGTCTGACTTTTACCAACCCCCTAGGCCCGCCATGCGATGCTCATAGACGAACGGACCGGACTGTACGGATATTGTCACTGACAGGCTCAGTAGGGTTGTCAGGCTGAGTTCGCTCACAGACGTCCCTTTTAGTCAATACCTGGTAGCCCGTTACGTATTGGCTTATACCTCTGACGTGCTAGTGGTTAAATCCACAACCAAGGTATTGACGAGTCTTTAGAGTCCCCCATATTCAGTTACTCAGCTTTCGGGCGAAAAGCTGTAGATGTCGTATGGAGATATGGCAAGGTCCGATCAGATACGTGCGGAATTGCACGGATCAGGATCGGACAGTTTGTACTACTGGCCGTATGGATATATGGCAGAGTTCGATCAGATACGTGCGGTATTGCACGGATCAGGATCGAACGGATATTACTAGCCGGCTTTGGTTTAAGCCGGATCCTAGTATAGTACAGTGTAGACTTTGTCTCATTGCATTTGTATTTCGGTCGGAATACAAATGCGGGTGTGTATGCACAGTATCGGGGTTTTCCTGTAATTTATTACGTGACCAGTTTTCTGGAGTTGCCAGTTTGCTTTCTGTTTCGGCCATTTTCATTTGTATCGTTCATTGGCCGAAGATTGGTGGAGGAGGGCTTATTTGCATTTGTGCAAATAAGCATTAGTGGAGGGGGTTCTTTGCATTTTGTTGATTCATGATAGCTCTTGTTGACCTTGACTTTCTAGAGTTCATGATTACTTGACTTTGTGAGCAATCATGGTTGTTGATGATGGTTGTATGAGTGTTGGATTTTCTTGGTGATCATTACTTCATATGATAACCATTCTTCTCTATCTCTTGGATGATATGTGTGTGGCTCCCCTCATTTTTGACTCACTCTCTCATTCTCTCCTCTCCCACCTAAGGAGGCCGACCACTTTGAGGGAGGGGCTGCCCAATTCATGTTGGTGTGGGGTTTTGTTCATTTGGCTTTGCAAAAATCCCACAAGATCAATCTCCAAAACTCTAAGTATCATTCCTCCACCAAAGGCACCTCCATAAACCCCAAATGAGATACAAGCCTCTACACTACATTCTACGGCAAACCTTAGGCACGTCGACTAGCAAGCTTCGTGCCCGAGTTGCCTCGGCATTGAGGTGGGAGCCCATAAAAGATGCAGATGATGTGGTGCCCTTCCGGCATGGAGGCGACGACCGGAGTTTCCGCGGGAGATCGGGATGACGACGAGAAGACCGGAGGACTCGGATCAGTCGGTATATCTCTATTTCCCATCTTGTAGTTAGCTAGGACTAGTTAATGGTTCGATCCGGGTATTAGTGTGCGGTGGTGCCAGTTCATGAAAAATTTAAGTATATCACCGCTTCCGCATTTTGGCCTCGGGATGGAGGCCGGGGCGCCGCCGTGCACTTACATCAACCTGCAAGAACTGTGGCACAACGGGGGTGAGTTGCCAACTCGTGAGTAGAAAAACATCAACAGATATAAATCGAATAAACAACGACTCCTATGTCAACTATATCATAAAGGTAATACTATGATATTTAGGTTGACCGGGTCTGTATATGTGCCAACAAGGTAGTCAATACCTATATGCATGTGGATAACATCCGACAGTAATAATCAATGCATGTATGCATGTGGACCTCGTCCAACCAGATAATCAGTGTATGTATGCATGTGGATCTTGTCCAACCATAATGAAGGTATGTATGCACGTCGATCTCGTCCACCCATAATCAAGGTATGTATGCATGTGGATCTCGTCCACCCATAAAATCAATATTTGTACGCACGCATATATCATAACAGAGTGTGCATGAAAGTATGAGGATATATATATATATATATGGTGCCCCCTCACGACACATCAAAATCATGGAACCTGAGTGCCTAGCATCGACACTCAAAAACATCATGAAAACCGTGCCCAGCATCGGCACGTAAATCCTCATATATCGGGCTCCGTCAGTCCGGATCGGCCGACGGGCTCCGTCAGTTCGGATCGGCCCCTGTCATCTCTCGACTCCGGTCGGTAACCTCCCGATATCCGCTAGGCCCAACCAATCACCGGTAGGTAGTAGTCCCTCTACCAGGCTCACCGTCTACTGCATAGCGATCTGTTCTCGCCCCTGGGGTACCATACCGGGTCCACCATGTACCCGCAATCGGCCTCATCCGCCTCCTCGAATCGGGTTTCACATGTCTCTCTCAGAATCGAGAAAACACATGGTGGACGCACTGAAATATCATATCAAGAGAAACCGGATTTTTAAAATAACACATAATTTCTTTAGAATTGTCCACGGTTCTCAAATCCAGAAATCTCATGGAAACAGCATATCTCAATGCGTAAAATAATAGAGCATGATGTATGCGACATCTAAGAGAACGCGAGCATATCCGTGTATCGTGCAACATGGAACAGTAATATGACATATTAAGGGAAAACTGCTCTTTTAAAATGATTCCAGTTTTAAAATATATCCTGCGGTTCCCAATCTCCCAATAAAACAAGTTCTCTATGTAGGTACACTATGTATATGCGCATGTATAGATGTACCAATGTATGTGTGCACTAATATGGATATACAATGTGTATGTGCGCAAATATTGAAGCATCAATGTATATGTGCATCAATATAAATATACAATGTGTATGTGCGCAAAATATGGATGCATCAATGTATATGTGCATCAATATGAATATACAATATGTATGTGCGCAAATATGGATGCATCAATGTATATGGGCATCAATATGGATATACAATGTGTATGTGCGCAAGCAGGTTATGCGAAGAGTCATATCATGATGCAGCAATCCTGCTGTGTAGTGACATGGCAATTATCAATGATGAAGTGTGTGAGCCTACAGTCTGTGTGTGTGTAACATACGCATCATCGATAATGGTGCAGGTGTACTATCACAGGTATAAGCAGTACAATGTGAATAACATGAATGCATCATAAGGTAGATCGTCAACTAGAAACTATAAGGTATATATATCTAACATGATCGAGTTGGTGAATCTATCAATCGGCATCTAGCCTAACAATATCGCGTACGGTATAATCCATCGTACGACAACCTCTAGTCAAGGGTATGGATCAATTATAAAACCAAGCTCATCACGCACGGAAAAGATCATCGTACGACGGCATTAAGCTATCAGGGATCCTATCATCCTATACGACAAATGAGGGTACGGCCTAATATCACGTACGGCCTATCATCCATGATTTACAACATTCTATATATATAAATATCTTATATACCTATGTCCCAGTTAACATCCGCAATAATCTCATATCAGGGAACCGGCAAGGTATAAATCATCTCGATCGACTCGCATCTGTATACCAACATATCATCATGTCGACGTGTTATCATATCCGTCTCATAATCTTTCATCGTATTTATATCTCTCATCATGTCGAGTTTACATAAAGGTTCTATCTCTACTAAGTATAAGTATCTAATCTAACTTACACACTCGAACCATACAATCAGATCTTTAAAGAAGCGAATCGTAGTTTTGAAAATAGGGTTACGGTACTTTTAAGAAAAGATATCATTTGAAAATCCGTAACATCCCTCAAGGTATATATTAAAAAGATACATACGATTCTTCGGTTTAGAAAAAGGTATGGTTCAGATGACACATCTACATCGACTATCTAGTCCTATAGTACCCTAAACGGCAATAACGTCAAACATCATCCTCAAATTCCATCATCACATAATAGTCGTATTATATCATTTCTAACTATCCTTAGTTTCTAATATAGTATCACTAACTATCCTTTAATTATAACCCTAGTTTCCTAATCTAAGTTTCCTTAACCATATTCTATAAATCAGTTTTCCATCAAACTTTGCGGGGGTGCTATACGCCATCCACCCGACTTCCCCCGTGGATATAGATTCGCTCACCTTGCTTCTTGCTTGCCGAAGTCGATGACGCCACGCTCCGTCGCATCGGAATCCATGCGAGGGTACCGACAATAATAAATAATCGCAATACGTATTAAAATCAAGGTGGAAAACCAAAATGGCACGCGCATTGCTTATAGGTTAGAACCTATAACCTACGCGTACAAAATCAACCAAACAACCGTTGTTGTTGATGTACGAACATCCAACAACCAAATACAAATCCAAATGTCAAGAAATCGCATTTCAAAATACGGAAAACATAGCCTAAAACAGACCAAAATGCTCCCAGATTTTACCCTAAGCCAAATTGGTCAATTCAGCATACAAAAGGTATCAAATTTACCGAAGATAAGGCCCTGGAACCAAACTCGAACAATTCTACCCTACTCTGGCCGTAAATTTCGGCCAGATTGAATTTATCTGCTGCCTGGGGTTGTAGGTTTAGGCTCGGGTCTCTGTGGTAGCTTCCTAGGTTCCTGCATGTGTCCTAGTGTTTGCAAAATTACTTTTAGTGGTCTCGGGTTGCTCCAGATTCCAAAATACCCACACAATTCACACATTTATCCGATGTCGGGGTTTCTAAATCCGTGTTTGGGTTTCTAAGCTCTGGTCCTTGTCATTAAAACAGCACCCAAGTCTAGTTAACAGCCACTACGCATCACCCAATTTCAAACAACACTCAAACCCTTTACTAGGGTTTCTCAAGGTTCACTAAACATCACAAATTCACCTCTAAACTTGCATGAAAGGTAAAGTGAAGGAAATACTATGCTAAGGGTGATGAAATTACCTCACTTGGGCAACCGGAGAAAAACCCTAGCTCCTCAAGGTTGTCAAAACCCTACATTTTTAGTCCATTAGGTAGAGGTTGAAGAGGTGATCCTTTTTTGTGAAAGGGGTATAGGATTTTGGTGGATATTTTTAGATGATCTCTAGGGGTGAAGTGGAGGGAATGAGCTTGAGGATGATGAATGAAAAGATGAGAAAATGGTGGAGGGTGATGGTGTTAGGTTTACCTAGTGTAAGTCCATTCTACCTCTCCCAGTACTTACGGGCATGCGGAATTTTATGAAAAACCATTTTCTAGAGGCGGTAACATGGACTCAAAACGGATCTTTGTTAAACTATCTACCTAACAACCTAACTAGGGGTTGTTAACTACTCGGTTAGGGGGCTATACCTTTCTTGAACTCCTTCATCTTCGACTCCTCCCGGTGTACGGATCGGCCTCACCTCGTCGTCTCTTTGCGCCGAAGATGGATCCACCCGAAAGCTTCTACCTTTGGCTTCTTCTTCGAACTTTGAAGAAACTAGATCACTTGGCTTGCTAGGCCTTGTGAACTAGATTGAGTAGAGGAATGTTTTGGTGTCTTTTTATCTCTAAGGCAATGAGTCTCAACACATGAGAATGGTTTGCCTTGAGGTAGAGAGAGCAAGAGGAAGAGGGAGAGCTTGAGAATGAGAAAGCTCAAGAGAGAGAAAGCAAAATGAAAGAATGAGCCTCTCTTTTCTCTTTCACCCTCTCATAATCCAAAAGCATCATGAGCCATAATGTTAATCAAGTATTATGTGATGGTTCATATCATATCAAAGGCAATATCATTTTCATGCACTCATTTTGCAAACCACAACAAGCAAGCAAAAGTCTTTGCATGAAAATGACAACCATTGTAATGATGATGGTCAACTAGTCCAACCTAGTCAACCGGTCAACAAAGTCAACAGGTCAACAAAGTCAACCCCTTTACAACCATGTCACTATAATACTTAATTAATATTATTGCTAATCATAATTCTTATTCTCTTTAGGGTTAAGCAAAAGTCAACGGTCAACAGTCAACTGTCAACAGTCAACAGTCAACAACCCCAATGAGAATACTCTGGCTCGGTCTCTCTATCAACTGTGCATACACACCCGCATCCGCATTCCGAGGAACACGAATACAAACGAGATAAAACCAATCCCAAAACGTACACTAGGATCTGGCTTAAACCAAAGCCCGCTAGTGTTAACTGTCCGGACACTGTACGTGCACAAGTGCACGAATGTGACCGAACCCTGTCGCAAAACTATGCGACCTGTCGCAAAACCATGCACTACCCTGTCGCAAAACTATGCGAACCTCTACTCTTTTGCCTAAAGGCGAATAGCTTTCTGTGTGGGACTTTAAAGACTCGACACTACGCTGGAAGTTGGTTTAACCACAGACCGCAAGCGGCACTAGCTGTGCGTAAAAGTCCCCAGGTAGATGCCAACAAGAAGACTGACGAGGTGAAACCCATCTGAACTCCTACTGAGTCTGACTGTGACAATCTCTGTACAGTCCGGTCTGTTCGTCTGATACATCACATGGCGGGCCTAGGGGGCGGTAAACGGCAGTCCCCTAAAAGCGGTACAAGTCGTGTCGGAGTGAAGCCCAGAACACCCTGAGATAACACTGGAAACCTACTAGTATATCTCGCTTGCCCTGGCCAGGGACTACTCGTGTAATGGCTCTCCTAGACACAGTGCGATGTCAACCCCCAATACCGGGAGAGACGAATCCTGTCTATCCGTCACTGCCTCCAAGTTCTTCGGGACTGCACCCAACTACTACCTGTTTGCACGACTCCTTTGAGCCGTGGTAGGGTAGTAATCAAAGTACAGTGGGAACACACTCGAGGCGAAGTGACAGTGTCAAGTCAGCGGACTAAGCTGTACTCATGTCACCTGGGAACTGATAACTGACGATAGGTATAGTATCAACCAACAGTTCCCGACGAGTCCTGTCCAGTGTACTCGTAACCCAACGAGCACCCGCATACTATCTCCAGAAAAACAACGCCGTACGAATACCTTAATCCAATCGCATCTCATGCTACAGATAAGTAATAATCAGCTACCGTACACTACGCCTTGACGCATGCCAAACAACCGTAGCACGAATACTGAATATTACATATCTGAATTGACGGAAGGCTACGCAGGTTTTTCTGAAAACCATAAGCGTAATGAACTTGATATCGTTGTAGAATCAAATGAAGTTTTAAAATGGAGTGATTTTGAGGCTTTTTCTAGTTTTGCTAAAGGGGTCTCTCCCGGTGAAGGGATCGTCGGCCCTTTCCTCGTCGAATGAGGTGCGGGATATATCATATATATCACTGTGCAAAGCAGAAACTATAGAAGCAATCAAAAGTCAAACCGAGTGTGTAGCATCTGCCAGTTAATGCTAAAGGAGTCACTCTCGGTGAAGGGATCTCGGTCCTTTCCTCATCGAATAAGGTGCAGGGTATATCATATATACCGCTATGCAAAGCAAGAACTGTAGCTACCTGTTTTGTTTAAAATTTGATTCTACAACATCTTAGGTTTCTTTTCTTTCATTAATCACATTAATGAAGTCCCATCATTTAAGTCACCTAAACATCACAGATAAATACGACGTACACTTATGCCATCCGCATTCGCCTGAATGTCCCCTCGTGCACCGTTAGGTTAGGTAACTAACGACAGAGCAGGGCAGGGCTAGTGCGGGTGCAAAACATAAGTAACATCTATATAATATATCATATATACTATATACTGTATCTATCACAGAACATCACATGATCACATCACAGATATCGCAGCAGAAGAAACATATGAAACATTGGATATACTAGGACGTCCGTGTTTTCAATACGAGCCAGTATAAAACACGGATTCCACGGTCGTGATGAATAGCCAATCCCACACCCCTAGACCCCTACGAGAGCGGCAAGCAACCCTGCCAATCCTAGGGTTAGGAGACCCGGACTCGACTCCTCGAGTTGGTCTCCCACTGGACCCCAGAACCCAGTAACTTGTGCTCCCCTCCTTGGGTCTATCCTAATGCGGAAAAGTAAATAATATACAAAGGGTGACATCTTCCGCAACCTGGAAGTGCCCCAAATAAAAGAATATTACATACAAGTTTTTTACATGAATGAAAATGAAAAACACTCATCTCACATAAAAAACCCCGGCTATTCAATCACGACGATCCAATATAACATATCCAGCAACACATAACATCACATGTCATCAACGTAAGTAAATATGCGCATCCCAATTGTCGTTGACATATAGCAACGAAACCGGCGATATCACATATTACACTTACGTTCACAGAAAAGAAAGTGTAAAACTACAACAGTTGGAATCCGCAACCTCTTTAGACATCGCATGCCTAATCAAATGAAATACTTAGACATCACATGCCTAACAGCTATAAATCCCGCATTTTAGTCTCATTATCGAAAACTCTTTTCAATATCATGTGGGACTAAACTGCTAGATTTATAACATTCATTCAGTTATCTCATAACTGTTTGTGAATTCCAATTATTGTATCCCATTCCGGATAAATAGAAAATATTAAAATTTCCGATCGAACATTCAAACACCCAAGTTTTCCCGAAACCGATCAACACATGAAATAAGTTCAAAGACATTCACTTCATGCCTCAGTACCAACGGTCCAGCCGTAGAAGGGTCAAGCCAACGCCTCACATGTGGCACGCCGTACTGCCCCAAACCCGAAGGTTCAAAGGGCAGTTCAAGACGGTCACATAATCGAGTTAAGCTTTGTTGTCTTCTAGAGGGACCATCGCGTTACTTGCACTACTTAGAACGTCATTAAACTACGGAAAAGTCCAACAATTGGAAATTTCCCGGCAGGGGAAAAATTGGGAATTTACATCCGGTCGAAACTTTTAACATATTCCAAATATCCAGAAAACACATAGACGAAATCTGATAATCTGATCGAATCATCGAATCCCCATAACAACACCAGAAAATTCAACTCTTGAATAAATATTAAAAATACCCAGAAAACTCAGCACTGTGAAATAGGAATTACTGTGCAAAGGAGGATGGCTGACGTCATCATCTCGCCGCGGAACCGCCGCAGAAGCCATGCTTTTGCCGCGGTTCCGCCGCACACTATACTATTCATTTGAAAAAATTTGCACCGTAATTCTTAGAATTCCCTGCTGAATTTTTTAAGCATTTTAATATGGAAATATCCCAGATTTTAGATAAAGTCCAGAGAGCACTTTGTTTTAGGGTTTCGATGTTCATTCGGGTTTCAAACGTCGTCCAGACTTCGCCTTAGGCTCTAGCCTGGCTCTGATACCACTGTAAGGTTCCTAGGCACGCTAATGAGGTCTCACAAGGCATCAACCATGCCAATTTATAATTTTATGGGTGCCGAGAAACCCTAATACGGATCGTCGACTAGAATTTTAGGCGATAAACAAAACTAGTTAACATCTTAACTAAAGGAGAGAGGCTACAACCTTTGTAGGTCCGGTTCTCCACTTCCTTTGCTCCACGTAGGCTTCCTCTCGCTGTCCTTCTCGAATCCCGAACTCAATCGTCGGCTTCTTCGGAGAATTGGGCGGACTAGGTCGTCGGCTTCGTGCCAAAGATGATCTACGTTGAGGCATCGCAAGTTCAAGCTCCAACTTCACCGAGTTGTGAAACTTGTGAAGAAAACACCCTATACAACTTGGCAAGAGGTAGAGGGTGAAGAAATAGGAGGTGGGTTCACTTTAGAATTGGATTTCTCTCACTTTTGCTCAAGTTGCCATTGATGGACTTAAGCTTTTCTTGAAGAAGAAGATGATGAAGAAGTAGAAAGAATATGATAAAAGTATTTTCATAAATGAAAAGAAATCAATACTTATCATATCCTAACTAAGGTTAAGTGTAGAGAATAGACCATGGTAAGTGGGAATGGTTAGGGTTAAGCATGAAGACAAAATGGTCTCTTTAGTCAAAGCTTCATGAAGCTTCAACAAGCTTCATGATAAAAAGAAACCATTTTCTTTTCTTTTATCCATTTAAATAAATAAAGAATGGATAAATAAATAGATGAATAACTCAAAACCCTAACCATTATCATAACCATGGTTTAATTCTTTGCACAAACCCAAGTAAATATGTATCATCAAACATGATACAATCAAGTGCACACAAAAGCATATCACATATACAATGTGCACTTCAAGTGAGAAAATCCTTTTAAAATGAACCAATACTAGTTAATGCAAATTAATATATCAAATATATAATTATACATTAAAACATTAAATCAACACTTGATTCAATGATCCGGTCATGTCGCACATAACCGACTAGTATACAATGTATCGATTTATCGAAATAATGATTCGACAACTAGGTTATATCGCATACAACCAATCGAAACATTCATCGCGAGAATGAAATACGGTATCACATAGACGCATTATTCTCGGTCCCGCACATATCTCATATGCGCTCCTATATCGTTTTGCTTGAGCCAGGAAACCTATGTGTAGGACTCTAAAGACTCGTCAATACGCCGGTAGCAGATGATGATCATATCAAGCACCCACAAGCCGCAAGGGGTCTGCTAAACGTAACGGCCATCCGGGTATTGAGCGATCAGAAGATCGACGAGCCAGCCCGCTCACACTCCTGTGAATCCAACCAGTAACACTTACCGTACAGTCCGGTCTGTTCGTCTGATATGTCGCATATCAAGTCTAGGGGTGGTAAACGTCAGACCCCAGTAACCGATAAGTCGTGCCGATGTGAGGCTCATAACGGGTCGAGAAACTACTGGTAACACTTACCAGCAAATCTCTGATCAGCCCTGGCCAGGGACTTCCCTGTTACGGCCAATCGAGCACAGCGCAACATCAACCCCCAATACCGGGAGAGACGAAACCACTCCTATCGCTCATTGCCTCCATGTGATTCGGGACTGTACCCAAAGACCACCGTTTTGCACGCCCTCATGGACGTGGTAAGGTGGAGATCATAGAACAGTGGGAATCACACAAGACTCTATGACGATCTCGGGTCTACAGACTAACCTGCACAAGTGTCACCTGAGAACTGCCATCTGACGTGAGGTATAATACCATCTGGGAGTTCTCGGCGAGTCCGTCCAGTGTACCCAGTCTCCACTGAGCACCCGTATACCATCTCTGATGTCAAACACCAATGGATATGGGATCATTCATCGCCCATCTCATGGGTCGAGAAGCGTATACGCTAGTCTACACTGGTATATCGATGCCCCGTCTCGATACACCTACGACTAGGGACCTTGAAGGATGTACCTATGGACTACCATGTCCCCACTAGTATGATCTGCATCACAGTCCAGGTAGTCAAGTACACATCCTAAGGGCTTTACCAACATGTAACTATAAGACAGTATAAAGAGACTAGTATACATGTTAAGATAATGTGCAACCAGATAGAATACTATCATATCGAGCAAGAAAGTCATCTCTATATATGTCCAAGCATCCAATATAATATACATCATCTGTACAATACTGGCCTCTAGGGCATACATACAACTAACAATCTCCCACCTGCACTAGGGCCAGCTGCTGTAGTATCGCATACCGAGCATCCCGAAGAGTCTCTCAAACTGTATATGGGGAATGGCCTTCGTGAGTGGATCCGCCGTGTTGTTCTTCGTGTCAACCCTCCTGACCTCGATCTCACGGCGATCAACTATCTCCCGGATCAGGTGATACCGCCTCAGAATATGCCTGGATCGCTGATGGGACCTGGGTTCCTTGGCCAAAGCCACCGCTCCATTGTTATCGCAATACAAAGGTATTGGATGCTCAATGGATGGAACCACTCCAAGTTCAGTAATGAACTTCTTGATCCAGACGGCCTCTTTGGCAGCATCGTTGGCAGCGATGTATTCGGCCTCCATCGTCGAGTCTGCCACGGTTTCTTGCTTGGAACTCTTCCAGCTAACCGCCCCTCCGTAAAAGGTAAAGACAAATCCCGACTGCGACTTAGAGTCGTCCTTATCACTCTGGAAGATCGAATCGGTAAAGGACTCCACTTGGAGTTCTCCGTTACCATACACCAAGAGCATCTCTTTAGTCCTTCGCAAGCACTTGAGAATGCTCTTCACAGCTGTCCAGTGACTCTCTCCAGGATCAGCTTGATACCTGCTCACTATACTTAGTGAGTATGCTACATCGGGTCTGGTACATAGCATCGCATACATGATAGAGCCTACAGCCGAAGCATAGGGTATCCCTTGCATGCGAGCTCTCTCTAAATCAGTCTTGGGAGACATCTCTTTGGATAGAGTGACTCCAGAGATCGTGGGCAAGTTCCCACGCTCGGATTCTTCCATACTAAACCTTTTTAGTATGGTGTCAATGTACCTGGATTTGGACAATCCCAAAATACGTTTGGATCTATCTCTATAGATCCTAATTCCCAATATGCAGGAGGCATCACCAAGATCTTTCATTGAGAATCTTTGTGATAAGAAGAGCTTGACCGCTTGCAGCATAGGAATATCATTTCCTATCAAGAGTATGTCGTCCACGTACAATACGAGGAAGACAACCTTACTCTCTGCTACCTTCTTGTAGATACAAGGTTCATCTGGGTTTTTGACGAAATCAAACTCTTTGATAACGACGTCAAAGCAGATGTTCCAACTTCACGATGCTTGCTTTAATCCATAAATGGATTTAAGCAGCTTGCACACCTTCCCGCTGCTCCCACTGTCTACGAAGCCCTCTGGCTGAGTCATGTACACGCACTCTTCTAAATCACCGTTTAGAAAGGCGGTCTTAACATCCATTTGCCAGATTTCGTAGTCATGATATGCAACGATGGCAAGCATGATCCGGATGGATTTAAGCATAGCCCCTGGAGAAAAGGTTTCGTCATAGTCCACACCTGTTCTTTGACGAAAACCCTTTGCAACAAGTCTAGCTTTGAAAGTCTCCACTTTCCCATCTACACCAAGTTTCTTCTTGAAGATCCACTTGCTCCCAATGGGTTTTACCCCTTCAGGAGCAACTTCCAAAGTCCATACTTTGTTGGTGTACATGGATTCCATCTCAGACCGCATAGCAACAAGCCATTTCATTGAGTCCCTACTCGTGATGGCCTGCTCGAAGCTAGTTGGGTCATCATCCTCCATGATGCAATCCTCGCTTCCACCGTCAATGAGAAAACCGTAGTATCTCTCAGGTGGACGAGATACCCTACTAGATCGGCGCAGAGGCTGGGGTTCGTCGATTTCTACTGAATCCTCTGGCTCTACCAAGTCTTCTGTTATAGTTTGTGTCGCTGGAACCTCTTCCAGTTCTACCTCAATGCCACTTATCTGTTTCATAAGAAAACTTTTTTCTAAGAAAGTGGCATATCGAGAAACAAACACCTTTTGTTCCTCGGGATGGTAGAAGAGATACCCCTGTGAATTTTTGAGATATCCTACAAACTTACATAAGACTGATCTTGCCTCGAGTTTGTCCGGATTTTGTCTTTTGACATAGGCTGGACAACCCATATCTTAATGTAATTAAGATGTGGTCTCTTCCCTTTCCATATCTCATATGGAGTGGTAGGCACTGATTTGGTAGGAACTCTATTCAATAGGTCCATGGCTGTCTCAAGTGCATATCCCCAGAAGGAAATAGGTAACTCAGCTGTGCTCATCATAGAGCGCACCATATCTAATAGGATGCGGTTCCTCCGTTCTGATACACCGTTGTGCTGTGGTGTATAGGGAGGAGTCAACTGAGAGAGAATCCCATTCTCTTTTAGGAAGTCCAGGAATTCATTGCTCAAGTATTCACCTCCTCGATAAGATCGAAGGATTTTAATACTTTTTCCGGTTTGGTTTTCGACTTCTTGTTTATATTCTCTAAATTTCTCAAAAGCTTCTGATTTGTGTTTCATCAGGAACACATATCCGAATCTAGAGAGATCGTCAGTGAATGTAATGAAGTACGAAGAACCATCCCTGGCATGTGTAGACATGGGACCGCATACATCACTATGTATCAGTCCCAAGAGTTCGGTAACTCTTTCTCCGTGTCCCGTAAACGGAGTTTTGGTCATCTTGCCTTTGAGACATGACTGGCAAGTGTCATAAGATGAAAATTCAAACGGATTTAAATATCCATCTTTATGCAACTTAGCTGGTCGTGTCGCATTGATGTGACCCAGTCTACAATGCCACAAGAAGGATTCATTCAGTTCAGAACTCTTCCTCTTGTGTGTGTTAGTTATGGTCAGAACTGTTGATTGATTTAGAACATAAATGCCATTGCACAACGTGCCTGATCCAACCAACTTTTGGTTGCGGAAAATGTTCATAACATTGTCCTGTAATACAAAATTATATCCCTCTATACTCAATAAAGAAACCGATATAATGTTGCATATCATGTTCGGCATGTAATAGCATTCGTTCAGAACCAATGTATTACCAGTTGGTAACACAAGGTGATATTCCCCGACAGTCTTAGCTGCAATAATTGCACCATTTCCAACTCTAATGTCTTTATCACCTTCTCCAAGTTCTCTACCTTTTCTAAGCCCATGTAACTGATTACATATATGGGATCCTGACCCGGTATCTAATACCCAGGACGTAGGGCAAATGGAGAAACAGTTCTCTGTAACGAACACACCCGAAGAAAATGCATCAACATGTACTTTCTTCAATCGGGTGGCATGGGAATCCTGGTATTCCCCTATATCCTGTTCAGTCCTATAACCCTTATAGGAAAGAACGGAACAAACGTTCCCCAGCACAGTATAACATGCGGGTTCGGTCAATACATCCATATTATTATCTTGATTAAGGCATGAAATGGTCGCTACCTGGAGAGAGAGAGAAGAAAACACTTTAGCGTATGCTCGTGCAAGATCAGATTGGTTATTATCTTATCTAATCAGGATGGCTCCCACTGGTTTTTATCAAATCTTCCTTCAAACCCTAAAAGGAAAGACTAGCCGGGATTAATTACACCCTACAACTTCGTCGATCTTTCAGCCAGGCCAGTGTCGGTACTTTGAGGGAGGTTCCCCGTGCTTTCGCACGGACCTAATTAAAGTAAACCTCGTTTTCCCAGAGGCGTAACCCCGTTGACACCTTTCTAGACACCTACTTGATCGGCTAATTGTAGTGTACAAAACTCTCCCAGGAGTAACTCTTACTCGCAGTGGGTATCGGGATCCAACTATCTCATAGAAGGTATGCAATCTCATTGCAAATTTCAACACTTGAAATTCCCGATAATGCTTTTGCCCCTAGCGTGCTATGACCTTGACGCATGCAAAACAACCCATAGTCCGCTAGTCAAGTTCAACCCATACAATTCGTGATCGAATTAAACCCACCCGTACGACCCTTGACGCATGCCAAACAACGCCGTACGAATACCTTAATCCAATCGCATCTCATGCTACAGATAAGTAATAATCAGCTACCGTACACTACGCCTTGACGCATGCCAAACAACCGTAGCACGAATACTGAATATTACATATCTGAATTGACGGAGGGCTACGCAGGTTTTTCTGAAAACCATAAGCGTAATGAACTTTATATCGTTGTAGAATCAAATGAAGTTTTAAAATGGAGTGATTTTGAGGCTTTTTCTAGTCTTTCTAAAGGGGTTACTCCCGGTGAAGGGATCGTCGGCCCTTTTCTCGTCGAATGAGGAGCGGGATATATCATATATATCACTGTGCAAAGCAGAAACTATAGAAGCAATCAAAAGTCAAACCGAGTGTGTAGCATCTGCCAGTTATTGCTAAAGGAGTCACTCCCGGTGAAGGGATCTCGGTCCTTTCCTCATCGAATAAGGTGCAGGGTATATCATATATACCGCTATGCAAAGCAAGAACTGTAGCTACCTGTTTTGTTTAAAATTTGATTCTACAACATCTTAGGTTTCTTTTCTTTCGTTAATCACATTAATGAAGTCCCATCATTTAAGTCACCTAAACATCACAGATAAATACGACGTACACTTATGCCATTCGCATTCGCCTGAGTGTCCCCTCGTGCACCGTTAGGTTAGGTAACTAACGACAGAGCAGGGCAGGGCTAGTGCGGGTGCAAAACATAAGTAACGTCTATATAATATATCATATATACTATATACTGTATCTATCACAGAACATCACATGATCACATCACAGATATCGCAGCAGAAGAAACATATGAAACATTGGATATACTAGGACGTCCGTGTTTTCAATACGAGCCAGTATAAAACACGGATTCCACGGTCGTGATGAATAGCCAATCCCATACCCCTAGACCCCTACGAGAGCGGCAAGCAACCCTGCCAATTCTAGGGTTAGGAGACCCGGACTCGACTCCTCGAGTTGGTCTCCCACTGGACCCCAGAACCCGGTAACTTGTGCTCCCCTCCTTGGGTCTATCCTAATGCGGAAAAGTAAATAATATACAAAGGGTGACATCTTCCGCAACCTGGAAGTGCCCCAAATAAAAGAATATTACATACAAGTTTTTTACATGAATGAAAATGAAAAACACTCATCTCACATAAAATCCCCTGGCTATTCAATCACGACGATCCAATATAACATATCCAGCAACACATAACATCACATGTCATCAACGTAAGTAAATATGCGCATCCCAATTGTCGTTGACATATAGCAACGAAACCGGCGATATCACATATTATACTTACGGTCACAGAAAAGAAAGTGTAAAACTACAACAGTTGGAATCCGCAACCTCTTTAGACATCGCATGCCTAATCAAATGAAATACTTAGACATCACATGCCTAACAGCTATAAATCCCGCATTTTAGTCTCATTATCGAAAAATCTTTTCAATATCATGTGGGACTAAACTGCTAGATTTATAACATTCATTCAGTTATCTCATAACTGTTTGTGAATTCCAATTATTGTATCCCATTCCGGATAAATAGAAAATATTAAAATTTCCGATCGAACATTCAAACACCCAAGTTTTCCCGAAACCAATCAACACATGAAATAAGTTCAAAGAAATTCACTTCATGCCTCAGTACCAACGGTCCAGCCGTAGAAGGGTCAAGCCAACGCCTCACATGTGGCACGCCGTACTGCCCCAAACCCGAAGGTTCAAAGGGCAGTTCAAGACGGTCACATAATCGAGTTAAGCTTTGTTGTCTTCTAGAGGGACCATCGCGTTACTTGCACTACTTAGAACGTCATTAAACTACGGAAAAGTCCAACAATTGGAAATTTCCCGGCAGGGGAAAAATTGGGAATTTACATCCGGTCGAAACTTTTAACATATTCCAAATATCCGGAAAACACATAGACGAAATCTGATAATCTGATCGAATCATCGAATCCCCATAACAACACCAGAAAATTCAACTCTTGAATAAATATTAAAAATGCCCAGAAAACTCAGCACTGTGAAATAGGAATTACTGTGCAAAGGAGGATGGCTGACGTCATCATCTCGCCGCGGAACCGCCGCAGAAGCCATGCTTCTGCCGTGGTTCCGCCGCACACTATACTGTTCATTTGAAAAAATTTGCACCGTAATTCTTAGAATTCCCTGCTGAATTTTTTAAGCATTTTAATATGGAAAAATCCCAGATTTTAGAAAAAGTCCAGAGAGCACTTTGTTTTAGGGTTTCGATGTTCATTCGGGTTTCAAACGTTGTCCAGACTTCGCCTTAGGCTCTAGCCTGGCTCTGATACCACTGTAAGGTTCCTAGGCACGCTAATGAGGTCTCACAAGGCATCAACCATGCCAATTTATAATTTTATGGGTGCCGAGAAACCCTAATACGGATCGTCGACTAGAATTTTAGGCGATAAACAAAACTAGTTAACATCTTAACTAAAGGAGAGAGGCTACAACCTTTGTAGGTCCGGTTCTCTACTTCCTTTGCTCCACGTAGGCTTCCTCTCGCTGTCCTTCTCGAATCCCGAACTCAATCGTCGGCTTCTTCGGAGAATTGGGCGGACTAGGTCGTAGCTTCGTGCCGAAGATGATCTACGTCGAGGCATCGCAAGTTCAAGCTCCAACTTCACCAAGTTGTGAAACTTGTGAAGAAAACACCCTATACTACTTGGCAAGAGGTAGAGGGTGAAGAAATAGGAGGTGGGTTCACTTTAGAATTGGATTTCTCTCACTTTTGCTCAAGTTGCCATTGATGGACTTAAGCTTTTCTTGAAGAAGAAGATGATGAAGAAGTAGAAAGAATATGATAAAAGTATTTTCATAAATGAAAAGAAATCAATACTTATCATATCCTAACTAAGGTTAAGTGTAGAGAATAGACCATGGTAAGTGGGAATGGTTAGGGTTAAGCATGAAGACAAAATGGTCTCTTTAGCCAAAGCTTCATGAAGATTCAACAAGCTTCATGATAAAAAGAAACCATTTTCTTTTCTTTTATCCATTTAAATAAATAAAGAATGGATAAATAAATAGATGAATAACTCAAAACCCTAACCATTATCATAACCATGGTTTAATTCTTTGCACAAACCCAAGTAAATATGTATCATCAAACATGATACAATCAAGTGCACACAAAAGCATATCACATATACAATGTGCACTTCAAGTGAGAAAATCCTTTTAAAATGAACCAATACTAGTTAATGCAAACTAATATATCAAATATATAATTATACATTAAATCATTAAATCAACACTTGATTCAATGATCCGGTCATGTCGCACATAACCGACTAGTATACAATGTATCGATTTATCGAATCAATGATTCGACAACTAGGTTATATCACATACAACCAATCGAAACATTCATCGCGAGAATGAAATACGGTATCACATACACGCATTATTCTCGGTCCCGCACATATCTCATATGCGCTCCTATTTCGTTTCGCTTGAGCCAGGAAACCTCTGTGTAGGACTCTAAAGACTCGTCAATACGCCGGTAGCAGATGATGATCATATCAAGCACCCACAAGCCGCAAGCGGTCTGCTAAACGTAACGGCCATCCGGGTATTGAGCGATCAGAAGATCGACGAGCCAGCCCGCTCACACTCCTGTGAATCCAACCAGTAACACTTATCGTACAGTCCGGTTTGTTCGTCTGATATGTCGCATATCAAGTCTAGGGGTGGTAAACGTCAGACCCCAGTAACCGATAAGTCGTGCCGATGTGGGGCTCATAACGGGTCGAGAAACTACTGGTAACACTTACCAGCAAATCTCTGATCAGCCCTGGCCAGGGACTTCCCTGTTACGGCCAATCGAGCACAGTGCAACATCAACCCCCAATACCGGGAGAGACGAAACCCCTCCTATCGCTCATTGCCTCCATGTGATTCGGGACTGTACCCAAAGACCACCGTTTTGCACGCCCTCATGGACGTGGTAAGGTGGAGATCATAGAACAGTGGGAATCACACAAGACTCTGTGACGATCTCGGGTCTACAGACTAACCTGCACAAGTGTCACCTGAGAACTGCCATCTGACGTGAGGTATAATACCATCTGGGAGTTCTCGGCGAGTCCGTCCAGTGTACCCAGTCTCCACTGAGCACCCGTATACCATCTCTGATGTCAAACACCAATGGATATGGGATCATCCATCGCCGATCTCATGGGTCGAGAAGCGTATACGCTAGTCTACACTGGTATATCGATGCCCCGTGTCGATACACCTACGACTAAGGACCTTGAAGGATGTACCTACGGACTACCATGTCCCCACTAGTATGATCTGCATCACAGTCCAGGTAGTCAAGTACACATCCTAAGGGCTTTACCAACATGTAACTATAAGACAGTATAAAGAGACTAGTATACATGTTAAGATAATGTGCAACCAGATAGCATACTATCATATCGAGCAAGAAAGTCATCTCTATATATGTCCAAGCATCCAATATAATATACATCATCTGTACAATACTGGCCTCTAGGGCATACATACAACTAACAATCTCCCACTTGCACTAGGGCCAGCTGCTGTAGTATCGCATACCGAGCATCCCGAAGAGTCTCTCAAACTGTATCTGGGGAATGGCCTTCGTGAGTGGATCTGCCGTGTTGTTCTTCGTGTCAACCCTCCTGATCTCGATCTCCCGGCGATCAACTATCTCCCGGATCAGGTGATACCGCCTCAGAATATGCCTGGATCGCTGATGGGACCTGGGTTCCTTGACCAAAGCCACCGCTCCATTGTTATCGCAATACAAAGGTATTGGATGCTCAATGGATGGAACCACTCCAAGTTCAGTAATGAACTTCTTGATCAAGACAGCCTCTTTGGCAGCATCATTGGCAGCGATGTATTCAGCCTCCATCGTCGAGTCTGCCACGGTTTCCTGCTTGGAACTCTTCCAGCTAACCGCCCCTCCGTAAAGGGTAAAGACAAATCCCGACTGCGACTTAGAGTCGTCCTTATCACTCTGGAAGATCGAATCGGTAAAGGACTCCACTTGGAGTTCTCCGTTACCATACACCAAGAGCATCTCTTTAGTCCTTCGCAAGCACTTGAGAATGCTCTTCACAGCTGTCCAGTGACTCTCTCCAGGATCAGCTTGATACCTGCTCACTATACTTAGTGAGTATGCTACATCGGGTATGGTACATAGCATCGCATACATGATAGAGCCTACAGCCGAAGCATAGGGTATCCCTTGCATGCGAGCTCTCTCCAAATCAGTCTTGGGAGACATCTCTTTGGATAGAGTGACTCCAGAGATCGTGGGCAAGTTCCCACGCTCGGATTCTTCCATATTAAACCTTTTTAGTATGGTGTCAATGTACCTGGATTTGGACAATCCCAAAATACGTTTGGATCTATCTCTATAGATCCTAATTCCCAATATGCAGGAGGCATCACCAAGATCTTTCATTGAGAATCTTTGTGATAAGAAGAGCTTGACCGCTTGCAGCATAGGAATATCATTTCCTATCAAGAGTATGTCGTCCACGTACAATACGAGGAAGACAACCTTACTCTCTGCTACCTTCTTGTAGATACAAGGTTCATCTGGGTTTTTGACGAAATCAAACTCTTTGATAACGACGTCAAAGCAGATGTTCCAACTTCGCGATGCTTGCTTTAATCCATAAATAGATTTAAGCAGCTTGCACACCTTCCCGCTGCTCCCACTGTCTACGAAGCCCTCTGGCTGAGTCATGTACACGCACTCTTCTAAATCACCGTTTAGAAAGGCGGTCTTAACATCCATTTGCCAGATTTCGTAGTCATGATATGCAGCGATTGCAAGCATGATCCGGATGGATTTAAGCATAGCAACTGGAGAAAAGGTTTCGTCATTGTCCACACCTGGTCTTTAACGAAAACCCTTTGTAACAAGTCTAGCTTTGAAAGTCTCCACTTTCCCATCTACACCAAGTTTCTTCTTGAAGATCCACTTGCTCCTAATGGGTTTTACCCCTTCAGGAGCAACTTCCAAAGCCCATACTTTGTTGGTGTACATGGATTCCATCTCAGACCGCATAGCAACCAGCCATTTCATTGAGTCCCTACTCGTGATGGCCTGCTCGAAGCTAGTTGGGTCATCATCCTCCATGATGCAATCCTCGCTTCCACCGTCAATGAGAAAACCGTAGTCTCTCTCAGGTGGACGAGATACCCTACTAGATCGGCGGAGAGGCTGGGGTTCGTCGATTTCTACTGAATCCTCTGGTTCTACAAAGTCTTCTGTTATAGTTTGTGTCGCTGGAACCTCTTCCAGTTCTACCTCAATGCCACTTATCTGTTTCATAAGAAAACTTTTTTCTAAGAAAGCGGCATGTCGAGAAACAAACACCTTTTGTTCCTCGGGATGGTAGAAGATATACCCCTGTGAATTTTTGGGATATCCTACAAACTTACATAAGACTGATCTTGCCTCGAGTTTGTCCGGATTTTGTCTTTTGACATAGGCTGGACAACCCATATCTTAATGTAATTAAGATGTGGTCTCTTCCCTTTCCATATCTCATATGGAGTGGTAGGCACTGATTTGGTAGGAACTCTATTCAATAGGTCCATGGCTGTCTCAAGCGCATATCCCCAGAAGGAAATAGGTAACTCAGCTGTGCTCATCATAGAGCGCACCATATCTAATAGGGTGCGGTTCCTCCGTTCTGATACACCGTTGTGCTGTAGTGTATAGGGAGGAGTCAACTGAGAGAGAATCCCATTCTCTTTTAGGAAGTCCAGGAATTCATTGCTCAAGTATTCACCTCCTCGATAAGATCGAAGGATTTTAATACTTTTTCCGGTTTGGTTTTCGACTTCTTGTTTATATTCTCTAAATTTCTCAAAAGCTTCTGATTTGTGTTTCATCAGGAACACATATCCGAATCTAGAGAGATCGTCAGTGAATGTAATGAAGTACGAAGAACCATCCCTGGCATGTGTAGACATGGGACCGCATACATCACTATGTATCAGTCCCAAGAGTTCGGTAACTCTTTCTCCGTGTCCCGTAAACGGAGTTTTGGTCATCTTGCCTTTGAGACATGACTGGCAAGTGTCATAAGATGAAAATTCAAACGGATTTAAATATCCATCTTTATGCAACTTAGCTGGTCGTGTCGCATTGATGTGACCCAGTCTACAATGCCACAAGAAGGATTCATTCAGTTCAGAACTCTTCCTCTTGTGTGTGTTAGTTATGGTCAGAACTGTTGATTGATTTAGAACATAAATGCCATTGCACAACGTGCCTGATCCAACCAACTTTTGGTTGCGGAAAATGTTCATAACATTGTCCTGTAATACAAAATTATATCCCTCTATACTCAATAAAGAAACCGATATAATGTTGCATATCATGTTCGGCATGTAATAGCATTCGTTCAGAACCAATGTATTACCAGTTGGTAACACAAGGTGATATTCCCCGACAGTCTTAGCTGCAATAAATGCACCATTTCCAACTCTAATGTCTTTATCACCTTCTCCAAGTTCTCTACCTTTTCTAAGCCCATGTAACTGATTACATATATGGGATCCTGACCCGGTATCTAATACCCAGGACGTAGGGCAAATGGAGAAACAGTTCTCTGTAACGAACACACCCGAAGAAAATGCATCAACATGTACTTTCTTCAATCGGGTGGCATGGGAATCCTGGTATTCCCCTATATCCTGTTCAGTCCTATAACCCTTATAGGAAAGAACGGAACAAACGTTCCCCAGCACAGTATAACATGCGGGTTCGGTCAATACATCCATATTATTATCTTGATTAAGGCATGAAATGGTCGCTACCTGGAGAGAGAGAGAAGAAAACACTTTAGCGTATGCTCGTGCAAGATCAGATTGGTTATTATCTTATCTAATCAGGATGGCTCCCACTGGTTTTTATCAAATCTTCCTTCAAACCCTAAAAGGAAAGACTAGCCGGGATTAATTACACCCTACAACTTCCTCGATCTTTCAGCCAGGCCAGTGTCGGTACTTTGAGGGAGGTTCCCCGTGCTTTCGCACGGACCTAATTAAAGTAAACCTCGTTTTCCCAGAGGCGTAACCCCGTTGACACCTTTCTAGACACCTACTTGATCGGCTAATTGTAGTGTGCAAAACTCTCCCAGGAGTAACTCTTACTCGCAGTGGGTATCGGGATCCAACTATCTCATAGAAGGTATGCAATCTCATTGCAAATTTCAACACTTGAAATTCCCGATAATGCTTTTGCCCCTAGCGTGCTATGACCTTGACGCATGCCAAACAACCCATAGTCCGCTAGTCAAGTTCAACCCATACAATTCGTGGTCGAATTAAACCTACCCGTACGACCCTTGACGCATGCCAAACAACGCCGTACGAATACCTTAATCCAATCGCATCTCATGCTACAGATAAGTAATAATCAGCTACCGTATACTACGCCTTGACGCATGCCAAACAACCGTAGCACGAATACTGAATATTACATATCTGAATTGACGGAGGGCTATGTAGGTTTTTCTGAAAACCATAAGCGTAATGAACTTTATATCGTTGTAGAATCAAATGAAGTTTTAAAATGGAGTGATTTTGAGGCTTTTTCTAGTTTTGCTAAAGGGGTCACTCCCGGTGAAGGGATCGCCGGCCCTTTCCTCGTCGAATGAGGTGCGGGATATATCATATATATCACTGTGCAAAGAAGAAACTATAGAAGCAATCAAAAGTCAAACCGAGTGTGTAGAATCTGCCAGTTATTGCTAAAGGAGTCACTCCCGGTGAAGGGATCTCGGTCCTTTCCTCATCGAATAAGGTGCAGGGTATATCATATATACCGCTATGCAAAGCAAGAACTGTAGCTACCTGTTTTGTTTAAAATTTGATTCTACAACATCTTAGGTTTCTTTTCTTTCATTAATCACATTAATGAAGTCCCATAATTTAAGTCACCTAAACATCACAGATAAATACGACGTACACTTTTGCCATCCGCATTCGCCTGATTGTCCCCTCGTGCACCGTTAGGTTAGGTAACTAACGACAGAGCAGGGCAGGGCTAGTGCGGGTGCAAAACATAAGTAACGTCTATATAATATATCATATATACTATATACTGTATCTATCACAGAACATCACATGATCAGATCACAGATATCGCAGCAGAAGAAACATATGAAACATTGGATATACTAGGACGTCCGTGTTTTCAATACGAGCCAGTATAAAACACGGATTCCACGGTCGTGATGAATAGCCAATCCCACACCCCTAGACCCCTACGAGAGCGGCAAGCAACCCTGCCAATTCTAGGGTTAGGAGACCCGGACTCGACTCCTCGAGTTGGTCTCCCACTGGACCCCAGAACCCGGTAACTTGTGCTCCCCTCCTTGGGTCTATCCTAATGCGGAAAAGTAAATAATATACAAAGGGTGACATCTTCCGCAACCTGGAAGTGCCCCAAATAAAAGAATATTACATACAAGTTTTTTACATGAATGAAAATGAAAAACACTCATCTCACATAAAAACCCCCGGTTATTCAATCACGACGATCCAATATAACATATCCAGCAACACATAACATCACATGTCATCAACGTAAGTAAATAACGATCCAGCCGTAGAAGGGTCAAGCCAACGCCTCACATGTGGCACGCCGTACTGCCCCAAACCCGAAGGTTCAAATGGCAGTTCAAGACGGTCACATAATCGAGTTAAGGTTTGTTGTCTTCTAGTGGGACCATCACGTTACTTGCACTACTTAGAACGTCATTAAACTACGGAAAAGTCCAACAATTGGAAATTTCCCGGCAGGGGAAAAATTGGGTATTTACATCCGGTCGAAACTTTTAACATATTCCAAATATCCGGAAAACACATAGACGAAATCTGATAATCCGATCGAATCATCGAATCCCCATAACAACACCAGAAAATTCAACTCTTGAATAAATATTAAAAATACCCAGAAAACTCAGCACTGTGAAATAGGAATTACTGTGCAAAGGAGGAGGGCTGACGTCATCATCTCGCCACGGAACTGCCGCAGAAGCCATGCTTCTGCCGCGGTTCCGCCGCACACTATACTGTTCATTTGAAAAAATTTGCACCGTAATTCTTAGAATTCCCTGCTGAATTTTTTAAGCATTTTAATATGGAAAAATCCCAGATTTTAGAAAAAGTCCAGAGAGCACTTTGTTTTAGGGTTTCGATGTTCATTCGGGTTTCAAACGTCGTCCAGACTTCGCCTAAGGCTCTAGCCTGGCTCTGATACCACTGTAAGGTTCCTAGGCACGCTAATGAGGTCTCACAAGGCATCAACCATTCCAATTTATAATTTTATGGGTGCCGAGAAACCCTAATACGGATCGTCGACTAGAATTTTAGGCGATAAACAAAACTAGTTAACATCTTAACTAAAGGAGAGAGGCTACAACCTTTGTAGGTCCGGTTCTCCACTTCCTTTGCTCCACGTAGGTGTCCTCTCGCTGTCCATCTCAAATCCCGAACTCAATCGTCGGCTTCTTCGGAGAATTGGGCGGACTAGGTCGTCGGCTTCGTGCCGAAGATGATCTACGTCGAGGCATCGCAAGTTTAAGCTCTAACTTTACCAAGTTGTGAAACTTGTGAAGAAAACACCCTATACTACTTGGCAAGAGGTAGAGGGTGATGAAATAGGAGGTGGGTTCACTTTAGAATTGGATTTCTCTAACTTTTGCTCAAATTGCCATTGATGGACTTAAGCTTTTCTTGAAGAAGAAGATGATGATGAAGTAGAAAGAATATGATAAAAGTATTTTCATAAAAGAAAAGAAATCAATACTTATCATATCCTAACTAAGGTTAAGTGTAGAGAATAGACCATGGTAAGTGGGAATGGTTAGGGTTAAGCATGAAGACAAAATGGTCTCTTTAGTCAAAGCTTCATGAAGCTTCAACAAGCTTCATGATAAAAAGAAACCATTTTCTTTTCTTTTATCCATTTAAATAAATAAAGAATGGATAAATAAATAGATGAATAACTCAAAACCCTAACCATTATCATAACCATGGTTTAATTCTTTGCACAAACCCAAGTAAATATGTATCATCAAACATGATACAATCAAGTGCACACAAAAGCATATCACATATACAATGTGCACTTCAAGTGAGAAAATCCTTTTAAAATGAACCAATACTAGTTAATGCAAATTAATATATCAAATATATAATTATACATTAAATCATTAAATCAACACTTGATTCAATGATCCGGTCATGTCGCACATAACCGACTAGTATACAATGTATCGATTTATCGAATCAATGATTCGACAACTAGGTTATATCGCATACAACCAATCGAAACATTCATCGCGAGAATGAAATACGGTATCACATACATGCATTATTCTCGGTCCCGCACATATCTCATATGCGCTCCTATTTCGTTTCGCTTGAGCCAGGAAACCTCTGTGTAGGACTCTAAAGACTTGTCAATACGCCGGTAGCAGATGATGATCATATCAAGCACCCACAAGCCGCAAGCGGTCTGCTAAACGTAACGGCCATCCGGGTATTGAGCGATCAGAAGATCGACGAGCCAGCCCGCTCACACTCCTGTGAATCCAACCGGTAACACTTACCGTACAGTCCGGTCTGTTCGTCTGATATGTCGCATATCAAGTCTAGGGGTGGTAAACGTCAGACCCCAGTAACAGATAAGTCGTGCCGATGTGAGGCTCATAACGGGTCGAGAAACTACTGGTAACACTTACCAGCAAATCTCTGATCAGCCCTGGCCAGGGACTTCCCTGTTACGGCCAATCGAGCACAGCACAACATCAACCCCCAATAACGGGAGAGACGAAACCCTTCCTATCGCTCATTGCCTCCATGTGATTCGGGACTGTACCCAAAGACCACCATTTTGTACGCCCTCATGGACGTGGTAAGGTGGAGATCAAAGCACAGTGGGAATCACACAAGACTCTATGACAATCTCGGGTCTACAGACTAACCTGCACATGTGTCACCTGAGAACTGCCATCTGACGTGAGGTATAATACCATCTGGGAGTTCTCGGCGAGTCCGTCCAGTGTACCCAGTCTCCACTGAGCACCCGTATACAATCTCTGATGTCAAACACCAATGGATATGGGATCATCCATCGCCCATCTCATGGGTCGGGAAGCTTATACGCTAGTCTACACTGGTATATCGATGCCCCGTCTCGATACACCTAAGACTAGGGACCTTGAAGGATGTACCTATGGACTACCATGTCCCCACTAGTATGATCTGCATCACAGTCCAGGTAGTCAAGTACACATCCTAAGGGCTTTACCAACATGTAACTATAAGACAGTATAAAGAGACTAGTATACATGTTAAGATAAAGTGCAACCAGATAGCATACTATCATATCGAGCAAGAAAGTCATCTCTATATATGTCCAAGCATCCAATATAATATACATCAACTGTACAATACTGGCCTCTAGGGCATACAGACAACCAGCAGTTTCTCCCCTGGGTTCGACTGATACCGGCTTACAACGCTCAATGTGTATGCTCCATCTGGTCTGGTACACAACATCGCATACATAATAGAGCCTACCGCAGATGCGTAGGGTATTGATGACATGCGAGCCCTTTCCAAATCTGTCTTGGGAGACATCTCTTTGGAGAGGGTGATTCCGTGACAAGCCGGTAGATTACCGCTTTTGGAATCTTCCATACTGAATCGTTTCAGTATGGTGTCGATGTACCTTGACTGTGAAAGTCCCAACATCCTTTTTGATCTATCACGATAGATCTGGATCCCCAGAATGTAGTTGGCATCGCCCAGGTCCTTCATGGAGAACCTCTGCGACAAGAATCCTTTGACTGACTGTAGCATAGGAATATCATTTCCTATTAGGAGAATGTCATCGACGTACAAGACGAGGAATACCACATTTCTCCCTACAATCTTACTGTAAATGCATGGTTCATCTGGGTTTTTGACAAAGTCGAATTCTTTGACAGTATCATCAAAGCAGATGTTCCAACTCCGCGATGCTTGCTTGAGTCCATAGATGGACTTGAGCAACTTGCACACTTTACCGCTGCTCCCACTCTGAATGAATCCCTCTGGCTGATCTATATAGACGCACTCTTCCAAATTTCCATTTAGAAAAGACGTCTTTACGTCCATCTGCCAGATTTCATAATCGTGGAAGGTAGCAATGGCAAGAAGGATCCGAAAGGATTTGAGCATGGCTACCGGAGAAAAGGTCTCGTCATAGTCCAAACCAGATCTTTGACGAAAACCCTTTGCAACAAGCCTAGCTTTGTAGGTTTCAACCTGCCCATCTACACCAATCTTCTTTCTGAAGATCCATTTGCAGCCTACGCGTTTTACCCCTTCTGGAGCAAAGTCCAAAGTCCAAACTTTGTTGGTGTACATGGACTCCATCTCTGTCCGCATTGCATCCAGCCATTTTACCGAGTCACCGCTCTGAATGGCTTGCTGGAAGCTAGTAGGCTCATCATAATCAACAGTGCAATCCTCTCTATCCCCGTCTATGAGAAAACCGTAGTATCTCTCGGGCGGATGAGACTGCCTACTACTTCTGCGGAGTGGCGCAGGAATGTTCGGTTCTCCTGGAACTTCTGGTTCATCCAAGCTTTCAGTATCAGCTTGTGGTTCTGGAATTTCTTCTAGTTCTATTGCGCTTCCACTTATCTGATTTTCCAAAAATTCAGTTTCCAAGAAGTGGGCATGCGGAGAAACAAAAACTTTTTGTTCTTCTGCGGAATAGAAAAGATACCCCCTGGAGTTCTTTGGGTATCCCACAAACTTACACAGTACTGAGCGTGCCTCGAGCTTGTCCGCATGCTGCTTTTTTACAAAAGCTGGACATCCCCATATCTTAAGATACTTAAGACAGGGTTTCTTCCCACTCCACATCTAATATGGGGTGGTAGGCACGGTCTTGGTTGGAGCCTTGTTCAAGAGATATGCAGCTGCTTCTAGAGCATAACCCCAGAAAGATTGCGGTAACTCAGCCTTACTCATCATGGAACGAACCATATCCAATAGGGTTCGATTCCTCCTTTCTGATACACCGTTGTGTTGTGGTGTGTATGGAGGAGTAAGCTGAGAGAGAATTCCATTCTCTTTTAAGTAGCCCAGAAACTCGGCACTCAAGTATTCACCACCTCGATCAGATCTCAGTGTCTTTATACTTTTGCCTGTTTGTTTTTCAACTTCATTCTTGTATTCCCGAAATTTCCCAAAGGCCTCGGATTTGTGCTTCATTAAGAAGACATGTCCATACCTAGAGAAATCATCTGTGAAAGTAATGAAGTATGAATAACCAGTTCGCGCATGTGTAGACATTGGACCACACACATCACTGTGTATGAGTCCCAAGAGCTCGCTCGCTCTTACTCCGTGTCCAGTGAACGGAGTCTTTGTCATCTTTCCCATGAGGCAAGATTCACAAGTGGCATAAGACTGATACTCGAACGGATTCAAATATCCCTCTTTATGTAACTTAGCTAATCGTGTCTCATTGATGTGACCGAGTCTATAATGCCATAAGAAAGCCTGATTTGTTTCCGTAGACTTTCTTTTAAGTGTGTTTTGGACACTGAAGACCTGAGCTTGATTCAAAACGTATATACCGTTCTTCAATGTACCTGACCCAATCAAAACTTGATTTAGGTGGATGTTTACTACATCGCTTACAAAAGTAAAATCACATCCTTCCTTAGAAAGTAAGGATACAGATATGATATTACAAGTCGCACCTGGTACATAAAAACAGTCACGCAGAATCAATATATGCCCAGTTGTCTGTCCTAGATGATATTCCCCTATGGATTCAGCATACATGCTCATTCCGTTAGCAACCCTGAGAGTCATATCACCTTTCTAGATAACCCTACGGTTTCTCAGAGCCTGTAACGAATTACAGATATGAGATCCCGATCCGGTATCCAATACCCAGGAAGTAGGGTTAACTGACAAACAATTCTCTATTACAAACACACCCGAAGCCGAAGCCACAACATGCTTCGAATTCTGGCTACTGGCTATGCTAGCCCTGCAATCCTTCTGCCAATGTTCATTCCTGTAACAATAAGAACATCCCTCTTTTACTACATCCAGTCCCGAAACTTCTTCCCTTCCCTTTCTTTCTACTTCCCTGGTTTCCTTCAGGGTAGTAGGTAGGGACCGTTGAACTAAGTCAGCATCTGACCCGTTCTTCAATGTGGTCTTCAGGTCCGTGAGCTCAAAAGAGCCGGTCTCTGTAAGGACGTTGCCCCCCTACAGATGACCCGATAGCCAACCTCGCTGGAAGCAATTCGTTCGAGGTCTCACATCTTGCGATACGAGATTGCTCTCCATATAAATCTTTGTTATGGAGGAAGATAGAAACTAAGTCCATCTTCTCGTGCTGCCCGTGGTATGCACCATCAACTGAGGCTAACACAAGGCACTTGGCTTTCACACAGTCCTTTCCCGATGTCCTATGGATATCAACATCCATGACAGGGGAAACTGGACCTGAGACGGCAGGGGTTGGATTAGTTAAGAGGTGTCCCAGCTTGTTATTGGCAATGGACATCTGGACAGACCTTTGCCAGTCATAACAGTTAGATTCAGTCATTTTATTATCTAGATGTAACCTAGGTGCGGTCACTTGGTCGCTGCAATTAAGAGAGAGAGAAGAAAACACTCAGCATGATGCTCTTGCAAGTTTAGAGTGGTTTTTTAATTTGTCTAAACAGGATGGCTCCCACTGTCTCTTGAATCCCTCCTCAAACCAAAAAGAAAGAATTAGTCAGGATCAATCTCACCGTACAATTCTTGCTTAACCGTTCAGCCAGGCTAGTGTCGGTACTTCGAGGGAGGTTTTCCAACGCTTTAGCGAAGTTCCTTAATTAAATAACCTCTTTTTCCTGTGGGCGTAGCCCCGCTAACACCTTTCTAGGCACCTACTTGGTTTATAGCATTGATCGTTAAGTGAGAAAGTTCCGGAGGAGTAGCATATACTCACAGTAGGATCGGGATCCAAATATCATCGTATGATAAACTGAAGGAATCCTACCAGAATCATCACACTCCAAATAGTATGCAACGCTAGCAAGTTTCAGTTCTTTTGAAACTCCCGATGTGGATTTTTGCCCCATGCTCTTATGACCTTGACGAAGGTCAATAAATCATAAGTCACATGTCAAGTTCTACCCGTCATTGTCCAGGTTAATTTGAACCCACCCGTATATACCCTTGACGAAGGTCAACAAGGTAATACGACTGTCCCAAACCAACGCATCTATCTATGCTACATACGAACACCCAACAGCTACCAATCACTATGCCTTGACGAAGGTCAACAAACATAGCTTGAATACTATTGAATATTCATATGAAACGACGGAGGGCTACGAATGGTTTTGGCGAAACCTTGAACGTAGTGAACTTGATATAATCGCTGGAACCTTGATAGCTTTTAAAAGGAGTGGCTTAAGCTCCGCGTTTTAAAAGTTATTTTTGAAAAGAAACCGAGTGGGTTTTTGAAAGTGTTCCAACGACTTTTACATGGTTTATTTTTCTTGCATTAGTTCTTTTAATGCGTATTTTTCTTGCATTAGTTCTTTTAATGCGTCCCATCATTTAATCCTACCAATGCAGAAAACAACCAAAATATGACGTACGCTTATGCCATTCGCATTCGCCACGGGGCCCCGTGATTACCCGTTAGGTTACTTAACTAACGACAGAGCGGGGGCTGGGCTAGCGCGGCTGTAAAACATAAGCAACGCCTAAATAATATCATATATAGATATATATTGCAATGATAGCCATTTCAGATCACAGATGAATACATTGGATATACTTGGAATCCGCAATTCGTACGAGCCTGTAACGAAAAGCAGATTACACGGTCGCGGTGAATAGCCAAAACCCCACCCAAGACCCCTACGGGTGCGGCAAACTACCCGCCAAGTACCTGAAGCGAAGCAACCTCCCTCAACACCGTGAGTAGGCCACTCGACACTTCGGGATACCCGGTAGTTTGTGCACCCCCTCCATGGGTCTATCCTAGGAGCAAAAACAGTAAAAAGAAATTATACAATGACGGCTACAACCCCGACCCGGTTGTGCGGCCAAAAATAATATTACATCAATTTACAAATTTACATGAATTGAAAGAAAAGAAAACTCTCGTCTCACAACCCCCGGCTATTCACCCGCGACAATCCAATGAATTCATATACACATACCAACATCATCACAGATCACAGATTTGTATAACCCCCACTAATCGACATATAGCGATTAGCAGACGTTCAATACAAATATCACATCACAGATATAAACCCGTTAGCCTTAGTCTTTAGAAACTCGATCAAAATACGGTTTTTAAAGCCCCCAAAACAAATTTTTCTTTCTGGAAAATATGGGCTGAAAAAACATATACCAAATATCCCAAAATACCCCATAAAACAAACTGCAGTGAAGACGATCCAGAGAGGAGCTAAATCGGCCGCGGAACCACGGCAATAGCAAGCTATTGCCGCGTTTCCGCGGCGGTTTGATGGGTTCTCTGGACCGTTTTTCTACAGTAGACTATAAAAGCCCTGAGTCGATTTTTAAAGCATAATTTATTATTTTTACTGCACTTTAAAAATTGACAGCAAGTTTGATTTCGGGGTGTATTTCGCGACTTTTTCTCCGATCGAATTTCTAGTTACTATGCTAACATGTTAGGTAGTGTTTAACTAGGCTCTGATACCACTGTAAGTCCATGCTACCTCTCCCGGTACTTACGAGCATGCGGAATTTGATGAAAAACAATTTTCTAGAGGCGGTAACATGGACTCAAAACGGATCTTTGTTAAACTATCTACCTAACAACCTAACTAGGAGTTGTTAACTACTCGGTTAGGGGGCTATACCTTTCTTGAACTCCTTCGTCTTCAACTCCTCCCGGTGTACGGATCGGCCTCACCTCGTCGTCTCAATGCGCCGAAGATGGATCCACCCGAAAGCTTCTACCTTTGGCTTCTTCTTCGAACTTTGAAGAAACTAGATCACTTGGCTTGCTAGGCCTTGTGAACTAGATTGAGTAGAGGAATGTTTTGGTGTCTTTTTATCTCTAAGGCAATGAGTCTCAACACATGAGAATGGTTTGCCTTGAGGTAGAGAGAGAGAGCAAGAGGGAGAGCTTGAGAATGAGAGAGCTCAAGAGAGAGAAAGCAAAATGAAAGAATGAGCCTCTCTTTTCTCTTTCACCCTCTTATAATCCAAAAGCATCATGAGCCATAATGTTAATCAAGTATTATATGATGGTTCATATCATATCAAAGGCAATATCATTTTCATGCACTCATTTTTCAAACCACAACAAGCAAGCAAAAGTCTTTGCATGAAAATGACAACCATTGTAATGATGATGGTCAACTAGTCCAACCTAGTCAACCGGTCAACAAAGTTAACCCCTTTACAACCATGTCACTATAATACTTAATTAATATTATTGCTAATCATAATTCTTATTCTCTTTAGGGTTAAGCAAAAGTCAACGGTCAACAGTCAACGGTCAACGGTCAACAGTCACAATGAGAATACTCTGCCTCTGTCTCTCTGTCAGCTGTGCATACACACCCGCATCCTCGTTCCGAGGAACACGAATACAAACGAGATAAAACCAATCCCAAAACGTACACTAGGATCTGGTTTAAACCAAAGCCCGCTAGTGTTAACTGTCCGGACACTGTACGTGCACAAGTGCATGGATGTGACCGAACCCTGTCGCAAAACCATGCAACCTGTTGCAAAACCCTGCGACCTCTACTCTTTTGCCTAAAGGTGAATAGCTTTCTGTGTGGGAATCTAAAGACTCGACACTACGCTGGAAGTGGGTTTAACCACAGACCGCAAGCGGCACTAGCTGTGCGTAACGGTTCCCAGGTAGATGCCGACAAGAAGACTGACGAGGTGAAACTCATCTGAACTCCTACTGAGTCTGACTGTGATAATCTCCATACAGTCCGGTCTGTTCGTCTGATACATCGCATGGCGGGCCTAGGGGGCGGTAAACGTCAGTCCCCTAATAGCGGTACAAGTCGTGTCGGAGTGAAGCCCAGAACACCCTGAGATAACACTGGAAAATAACAGTATATCTCGCTTGCCCTGGCCAGGGACTACTCGTATAATGGCTCTCCTAGACACAGTGCGATGTCAACCCCCAATACCGGGAGAGAAGAATCCTGTCTAACCGTCACTGCCTCCAAGTGCTTCGGGACTGCACCCAACTACTACCTGTTTGCACGACTCTTTTGAGCCGTGGTAGGGTAGTAATCAAAGTACAGTGGGAACACACTCGAGGCGAAGTGACAGTGTCAAGTCAGCGGACTAAACTGTACTCATGTCACCTGGGAACTGATAACTGACGATAGGTATAGTACCAACCAACAGTTCCCGACGAGTCTTGTCCAGTGTACTCGTAACCCAACGAGCACCCGCATACTATCACCAGTACGACGTACTGATGGTTGTGGGATAGACCATCTCCCCTGCTGGGATGAGAAGCGCATACGCTAGTCTACTCCGGAGTATCGATGCCCTATCTCGATAGTCCTACGACTAGGGACCTGTATAAGGATGTGCTTATAGATTACCCAGCCCCCACGAGTGTGACTGCCATCACAATGCTTGTAATCAAGCAAAGATCCTAAGGGCTCTACTAATATGTATAAGCGATATGCTAAAAGAAACACATGCACATATTGAAGTAGAAACAAACCAAGTAGCATACTACCATTTTGAGCAAGATTGTCTATACAACTGTGAATATCCCAAGCTTCCATTAAGTAATATACAAGCTAGTATGATACAGTAATGGCCTCTAGGGCATATACACTAACTCCTAGCACCCTATGAGAGGTTTGGAAACATCACATGTCACAAAGATTATGTTTTTAGAGTGCTAAGTGAACACACAAAGAATCAATCATAGAAAATTAGGGTTTCATAACTTTAAACCACACCACAAGTAACAAAGGCTAGGGTTTTGAGAGTACAACCTTTGTAGCTCCCTATTCTTGACTCCTTGGCCACTTGAGAGTTGGAAAATGGTTAGCTTGAGGTCTTCTAGCGTCCACGACGATCCACGCGAAGCTCCTTTGTCCAAGCTTGCAGCTTCACTTTATCAAGAGAAAGAAATGAAGCTAACACTCTAAACAAGTGGGCAAGACTTGTGTAGAATGGTGTTGTGGTTCTTTTTCTCACTTCAAAATCCTATCTTGTTGAGTATTTTGCTCACTTAAGAGATCTAGAGAGTAAAAGAGCAAGGTTGAAGAAGATGATGGCTTTTTTAAGAAGAAGAGAAAAGATAATCTCTTATGAAAGAAAATAGAAAATATAAGTATATATATTTTCCACTTTTCATCTTAAACCATGGTTAAATGATAAATATATTATTTAATTTGAGTTAAAACATAAAAGGAAAGTTCAGCCATGGTTAAAATTAGGTGAGCATGGTTATGTCAAAGAAGAGTGTAGAAACAAACCATGAATTATCCTTTCCTTTTTAATTTTGTTTTAACACAAATAGAAATAATTATCCATATAAATAACCAAGGTGTGAGTCTTATATTGCCACCATTTTCTATGTATATACAACCATGAAAGAATGATGTATGTATGCATGTGTGCATGCACATCCATATGTGCATGAACAAGAATGAATGCATGCATGCATGCATACATCAAAAAAGGACAAGAAAGGATTTCTAGTGAAAAGCTAATGGTTAAATGATAAATCAATACTTGATTTATCAACCCGGTCATATCACATACGATCCGACCAAAAGCAAGCCGCCCGATTAATATACGGTATCTCATACGCGCATTTTAACCGGGTTCATGCGCATTTCGCATACGCGCACCACAACGTTTCGCCTGGACTAGGTAACTCCTTTGTGGGACTCTAAGACTCGTCAATACGCTGGCAGTGGGTGATGATCATATCAAGCACCCCCAAGCCGTAAGCGGTCAGCTAAACGTAACGGCCACCCGGGTATTAAGCGATCAGAAAAAAAACAAGCGAACCTGCTACAACTCCCGTCGAGCCAACCGGCAACACTACCGTACAGTCCGGTCTCTTCGCCAGATATGCTGCATATCGAGTCTAGGGAAGGTAACGTCGACCCCAATAACTCAATAAGTCGTGCCGGTGAATGGTCTATAACAGATCGAGAAATTACTGATAACACTTATCAGTAAATCTCAACAGCCCTGGCCAGGGACTTACTGATATAACCAGTCGAGCACAGCACAGCATCAACTCCTAATACCGGGAGAGACGAAACCCCTCCTATCGCTCATCGCCTTCGTGTGTCTCGGGACTGTACCCAACAGCCACCTGTTTCGACGACTCAGTAGAGCCGTGGTAGGGTGGTAATCAAAGTACAGTGGGAGAGCACACAAGACTCTATGACGATCTCGGGTCTACAGACTAACCTGTACCAGTGTCACCTGAGAACTGCTATCCGACGATAGATATAATTCCATATAGGAGTTCTCGGTGAGTCCGTCCAGTGTACCCAGTCACCATTGAGCACCCGTATATGATCTTGATGTCAAACATCGATGAATGTGGGAACATCCATCACCCATCATATAGGTCTAGTATCATATACGCTAGTCTACTCTGGTATATCGATGCCCCGTCTCGATACACCTACGACTAGGGACATTTCAGGATATGCTTATAAACTACAGATGTCCTGCTAGTATGATCTCTATCATAATCACTGTAGTCAAGCCAATATCCTCAGGGCTTTATCAACATGTATGAATGAGTAAAAGCATGATCAAATCAACATGTCAGATAAAGAAGAACCAGATAGTATACTATCATGTCGAGCAAGAATGTACACTGAATATATATATATATATATATATATATATATATATATATACACACACACATGTATAAATACATCCACTATCACATAATGGCCTCTAGGGCATACATATATCCAACAATCTCCCACTTGCACTAAGGCCAGTTATTGGCGTATCTCATACCCAACATCTCAAAAAGTCGCTCATGCTGCGGCTGAGGGAGGGCCTTGGTGAGTGGATCCGCGGCGTTATTCTTTGTGTCTACTCTTTTAATCTCGATCTCGCGGCGATCTACAATCTCCCGGATCAAATGAAAGCGCCTAAGGATGTGTCTGGATCGTTGATGGGACCTGGGCTCCTTAGCTAACACCATAGCCCCATTATTATCACAATACAATGGTATTGGATCAATAATGGTTGGAACTACTCCTAGCTCCGAGACGAACTTCCTCATCCAGACGGCTTCCTTGGCGGCATCATTTGCAGCATTGTACTCAGCCTCCATCGTAGAGTCTGCAACGGTATCCTGTTTGGAACTCTTCCAACTTACCGCCCCTCCATTGAGGGTAAATACAAACCCTGAGATAGATTTGCTGTCGTCCTTATCGCTCTGGAAGCTCGAATCGGTAAAGGCCTCCATTTGGAGATCTCCATTACCATACACCAAGAACAATTCTTTAGTCCTTCGCAAGTACTTAAGAATGTTCTTCACAGCTATCCAGTGATTCTCCCCTGGGTTGGATCTGTAGGGTTCCTAGGCACACTAATGAAGTCTCACAAGGCATCAAACATGGCTAATTCAAATTTTACGGGTGCCTACAAACCCTAATACGGATCGTTAACAAGAAAACAAGGCGATGCAAGCAAGTAAACGGAAATATAGCTAAAGGAAAGGGGCTACAACCTTTGTAGATCCGATCCACCACTTCCTAAGCTCCACGATGATGTCCCTCCGCTGTCCAAATTGTATCTTGGACTCTTGCATCGGCTTCATCGAAGAAATGGGCGGGCTTGATCGTCGGTTCGATGCCGAAGATGATCTACGTCGAGGCATCACAAGAACAAGCTCCAACTTCACCAAGCCTTGAAAACTTGTGAAGGAAACACCCTATACAACTTGGCAAGAGGTAGAGGATGAAGAAATAGGAAGTGGGTAGACTTTAGATTTGTATTTCTCACACTTTTTCATCAATCACCATTGATGGTCAAGCTTTTTCTTTCTTGCTCAAGATGAAGAAGAAGAAGAAAAGATATGATAAGTTATTATTTAAAATAAAAAACAATATGATACTTATCATGTCAACAACCATGGTTTAGTGTAGAGAATCAAATAAGGTTAGTAGAATGGTTAGGTTTAGGAGATGAAGACAAAATGGTCATTAGGTCAAAGATGCTTGAAGCATCCAAAAGAAACCATTTTGTTTTCTTTACCTTTTAAAAATAAATAGATAAATAAATAAGAGAAAAGAAACCCTAACCATTCACTAAACATGGTTTAATTCTTTACACAAACCCAAGTGAGCTTGTATCATCAAACATGATACAAACTAGTGCACAAAACTATATCATATATACAATGTGCACTTCAAGTGAGAAAATCCATTTAAAGTGAACCAATACTAGTTAATGCAAAGTAATATATCAAATATATAATTATACATTAAATCATTAAATCAACACTTGATTCAATGATCCGGTCATGTCGCATATAACCGGCTAGTATCCAATGTATCGGCTTATCGAATCAATCCTTGATTCGATAACTAGGTTATATCGCATATAACCAATCGATACATTCATTGTGAGAATGGAATACGGTATCACATACACGAATTATTCTCGGTCCCGCACATATCTCATATGCGCTCCTATTTCGTTTCGCTTGAGCCAGGAAACCTCTGTGTAGGACTCTAAAGACTCGTCAATACGCCGGCAGCAGATGATGATCATATCAAACACCCACAAGCCGCAAGCGGTCTGCTAAACGTAACGGCCACCCGGGTATTGAGCGATCAGAAGATCGACGAGCAAGCCCGCTCACACTCCTGTGAATCCAACCAGTAACACTTACAGTACAGTCCGGTCTGTTCGTCTGATATGCCGCATATCTCGCCTAGGGGTGGTAAACGTCAGACCCCAATAGCTCGATAAGTCATGCCGACGTAAGGCCCATAACATTCGTGAAACTACTGATAACTCTTACCAGTATATCACTGCAACCCTGGCAAGGGATTTCCTGTTATGGCCAGTCGAGCATAGCACAACATCAACCCCCAATACCGGGAGAGACGATTCCCCTCCTATCTCTCATTGCCTCCATGTGAATCGGGACTGTACCCAAAAACCACCTGTTTGCACAACTCAGTAGAGCCGTGGTAGGGTGAAAATCAAAGCACAGTGGGAGACACACAAGACTCTATGACGATCGCGGGTCAACAGACTAAGCTGTACCAGTGTCACCAGAGAACTGCCATCTGACGTGAGGTATAATACCATCTGGGAGTTCTCGGCGAGTCCGTTCAGTGTACCCAATCTACACTGAGCACCCGCATACCATCTCTGATGTCAAACACCAATGGATATGGGATCATCCATCGCCCATCGCATGGGTCGAGAAGATATATGCTAGTCTACTCTGGAATATCGACGCCTCGTCTCGATATTCCCACGACTATGAACAATGAAGGATGTACTCATTGACTACCCAGGCCCTACTAGTATGATCTTTATCATAGTCCTGGAAGTCGAGTACACATCCTAAGGTCTTTATCAACATGTAATCAGAGAGACAGAAAGTATACATGTTAAGATAAAGAGCAACCAGATAGCGTACTATCATGTCGAGCAAGAAAGTCCTACCTATATATGTCCCAGCATCCGCTACAATATACATCTGATGTACAGTAATGGCCTCTAGGGCATACATATAATTAACAGGATTGATACCTGCTTACAACACTAAGTGCATAAGCTACATCTGGGCGTGTACATAACATCACATACATTATAGATCCTACTGCCAAAGCATAGGGTATAATGCTCATGCGAGCTCTCTCATCATCGGTCTTTGGACAAGAATCCTTGAAGAGAGTTACTCCATGGCAAGCGGGTAAGGCACCCCGCTTGGAGTCTTCCATACTAAACCTTTTTAGGATGGTGTTGATGTACCTGGTTTGGGACAATCCCAATAACTTTTTGGATCTATCCCTATAGATCCTTATGCCCAGGATGTATGTGGCATCACCCATGTCCTTCATGGAGAACCTTAGTGATAAGAAAGATTTGACCGACTGTAGCATAGGAATATCATTTCCTATTAGAAGAATGTCATCCACGTACAATACGAGGAATGCGACAGCTCTTCCTACAGCCTTCTTATAAACACAAGGTTCATCTGGATTTTTGATGAAATCAAACTCTTTGATAACATCATCGAAACAGATGTTCCAACTCCGTGATGCCTTCTTTAACCCATATATGGATTTAAGCAATCTACATGCTTTCCCGCTGCTCCCACTGTCAATGAAGCCCTCCGGCTGATCCATATAAACGCATTCTTCTAAATCTCCATTTAGAAATGCCATTTTAACGTCCATCTGCCAGATTTCATAGTCATAGTGAGAAGAAATAGCAAGTAGGATCCGAATTGATTTAAGCATGGCTACGGGCGAAAAAGTCTCGTCATAGTCCAAACCTGGTCTTTGACAAAAACCCTTCGCCACAAGTCTTGCCTTGCAGGTCTCTACCTGCCCATCTACACCAATCTTTCTTTTAAAGATCCATTTGCATCCCACAGGTTTTACCCCAGGGGGTACAACGTCCAAAGTCCAAACTTTGTTGGTGTACATAGACTCCATTTCGGATCTCATGGCATCCAGCCACTTCACAGAGTCACCACTCGTGATAGCTTGCTGAAAACTGGTAGGATCATCATCCTCCATGATGCAGTCTTCTCTGTCACCATCAATGAGGAAACCGTAGTACCTCTCCGGTGGGCGAGAAATCCTACCAGACCTAAGGAGTGGCCGAGATTCCTCAGTTTCTATTGCAACAGCCGGTTCAACCAAGTCGTCATTTGTAGTTTGTGTCTCTAGAACCTCTTCTACATCCACCACATTGCCATAATCTTTATCCGTGAAAAACTCTTTTTCCAAGAATGTGGCATGCTGAGAAACAAACACCATTTGTTCCTCCTTGTGGTAGAATAGATATCCATATGAGTTCTTTGGATATCCCACAAAGTTACACATGACCGACCTTGTCTCGAGTTTGTCCGGATTCTGCCTTTTTACATAGGCCGGGCAACCCCAAATCTTAATTCTCTTAAGAGATGGTCTCTTCCCATGCCATATCTCATATGGCGTGGCAGACACGGTTTTGGTTGGAACCCTGTTCAAAAGAAACGCTGCAGTTTCCAGTGCATGCCCCCAAAATGAGACAGGTAACTCAGCATCACTCATCATGGAACGGACCAAATCTAATAGGGTCATATTCCGTCGTTCAGACACACCATTGTGCTGTGGTGTTTAAGGAGGAGTGAGTTGAGAGAGAATCCCATTCTATTTTAGGAAGTTTGCAAATTCTGTACTGAGGTACTCCCCACCTCGATCTGATCGAAGCATCTTGATACTCAAGCCGGTTTGTTTTTCTACTTCTTGTTTATATTCAATGAATTTCTTGAAAGCTTCGGACTTGTTCTTTAATAAAAATACATGACCGAATTTTGAGAAATCGTCACTGAACGTAATGAAGTATGAAAAACCGCCTCTAGCCTGTGTAGACATTGGCCCGCATAAATCACTATGTATGAGGCCTAGGAGCTCAGTAGCTCTTTCTCCGTGTCCGGTAAACGGAGTTTTGGTCATTTTACCCTTGATACAAGACTGGCAAGTCGCATAAGATTTATATTCAAAAGGGTTTTAATATCCATCTTTGTGTAACTTGTTTAGTCTTGTTTCGTTAATATTACCAAGTCTACAGTGCCAAAGAAAAGCTTCATTAATTTCTGAAAGTTTTCTTTTATTAGTGTGTTGTATACTGAAAACTGTGTGTTGATTTAAGACGTATATCCCGTTATTAAGTGTACCATACCCAACCAACATTTGATTTAGGTGAATGTTCATAACATTGTTCTGCAATACAAAATTATATCCTTCATTGTCTAACAAAGAAACAGATATTATATTACATAGCATACTTGGTACAAAATAACATGGGTTCAAAACAAATATACACCCAGATGGCAACCCCAAGTGATACTCTCCCACTGCGACTGTATGTACATTGGAACCATTTCCAACGCGGAGAGTATGGTCACCTGTCTTCAAAATTTTGCTATTTCTCAGCCCCTGCATAGAATTGCAAATGTGAGAACCTGAACCGGTATCTAATACCCAGGAAGCAGAGTTTATTGAAAAACAGTTTTCTGTCACAAACACACCTGAAGCGGAAGCATCCCCATGCTTCTTCTTGAGGTTCAAGTACTCCATACAGTTGCGCTTCCAATGTCCTGTCTTGTGGCAATGAAAACATTCACCTTTCCCCGAGTCTCCAGCTTTGGACTTTTCCTTTCCCTTCACCTTTTTAACTCCAACCTTAAGATTGGTGGGCTTCTTCTTTTTCTTTCCTTTGGCCTTAGCCTTTGGACGAGAAGAAGAAGATTGCCCAAAAGTCATAACGGGAGTTTTCATTGATTTCATAGTACTCTCTGCACTCCTTAACATATTAAGGAGTTCAGGTAGTTCCTTCTCCATGCCGTGCATGTTGAAGTTAACTATGAATTGAGCAAAGGTGGAGGGGAAGGACTGCAGAATAATATCCGTATATTGTTCATTGTCCAATGTCCATCCAAGGACCTCAAGCTCTTCTATAAGAGCTATCATCTTCAGAACATGGTCTCCTACCGGTGTGCCAGGGGCCATTCGCATCTGAAACATTTTCTTTGATGCTTCGTATCGTAATACACGGGATTGCTCTCCATACAACTCCTTTGTATGGAGGAATATGGTTTGAATGTCCATATTCTCGTGCTGCTTTTGATGTGTATTGTCCATCGATGCAAGCGCGAGACATTTGGCCATGGCACAGTCAGCGTCCCATGTCTTGCGGACTTCAATGTCCGCAACTGAGGATTTTGGACCTGGGGTGGGCGGGGCTGAAGCCGTGAGGACATATGATACTTTATCATAAGTCAAGGCTATTTTCATATTCCTCAGCCAGTCTTTATAATTGGTCCCATTCAGTTTGTTTTTATCTAGTAAAAGCTTGAGTCCAGTCATTGGTATCTGCCATTAAGAGAGAGAAAAGAATACACTCAGCGAAAGCTCTTGCATAGATCAGATTGGTTATTATCTTGTCTAATCGATGTCTCCCACTATTTTAATCAAGTTTTTCTTTCAAACCTTAAAAAGAAAACAAGCCAGGAATAATTACAGTCTACAACTTCGCTAACCGTTCAGCCAGGCCAGTGTCGGTACTTGAGGGAGGTTCCCCGTGCTTTCGCACGGACCTAATTAAATTAAACCTCGTTTTCCCAGAGGCGTAGCCCCGTTAACACCTTTCTAGACACCTAATGAGTTAGCTAATTGTAAACTGCAAAACTCTCCTGGGAGCAACTATTGCCCACAGTGGGATCGGGATCCAACCATCATATGGAAGGTATGCAATCTCATTGCGAATCTCAACACTTGAAATTCCCAATATGATTTTTACCCCTAGTACCTATGACCTTGGCTATGGTCAACAAATCACAAGTAATAGTCATGTTCAGCCCGTCATTTCTTGATTAATCAGACCCGTTTACATGACCCTTGGCTAAGCTCAACAAAGTCATATACCCGTCCTAATTAATCTGTATCATATGCATTATAGGAAGACATCACTTAGCTACCGTACACTACGCCTTGGCTAAGGTCAACAAACGTAGCACGAATACTAAGTACTCTACTTCCTAAAATGACGGAGGGTTGCGGATGATTTTTAAGAAAATCTTTAACGCTTTGAACTTGATATCGTCGTATAATCAAATGGTTTTCAAAAGGAGTGGCTTGTGCTCCGCAGTTTTGAAATATAGCTTTTTCATAAATAGCCGAGTGGTTTTCAAATCCAATTCTACAACATCTTTTTTTAGGTTTATTTTCTTTACATTAATCGTATTAATGCAATCCCATCATTTAAGTCCTTAAGCCAATCTTAGAGAAGAAATGAAAATACAACATACGCTTATGCCATCTGCATTCGCCACAATGTTCCGTTATGCACCGTTAGGTTACTTAACTAACGGCATACCGGGACGGGACTAGCGCGGGTGTAAAACATAAGCAACGTCTACTATATATCTCATATATAATATATCATTCGTCTCAGATATCACAGAACACAGGCACCAGAAACATATATATAATGTGGGATATACTAGGACGTCCGTATTTAGTATTTAGCCAACAATAGAAAATACGGATTCCACAGTCGCGATGAATAGCCAAGCCCACACCCCTAGACCCCTACGAGAGCGGCAAGTGACCCTACCAATCCTGGAGTTTAGGAGACCCGGTCTCGACTCCTCGAGATGGCTTCCCACTGAACCCCAGAACCCGGTCACTTGTGCTCCCCTCCTTGGGTCTATCCTAATGCGGAAAAGTAAATAATATACAACACTGGTGGCATCAACCTCAACCCGGAAGTGCCCCAATTAAAAGAATATTACATTACATTTGAATTTACATGAATGAAAATATAAAACTCTCATCTCACATAAAACCCCCGGCTATTCAATCGCGACAATCCTGCACATCATATCTCAGCAACACATAATATCTCATATCATCAACGTAAGTAAGTATGCGTATCCCGATTGTCGTTGATGTATAGCAACGAAACCGGCGATACCGAACATACTATACTTACGGTCACAGAAAAGAAAGTGTAAAACTACAATATTTGGAATCCACATTCTCTTTAGACATCATAAATGCGAAATATCACATACTTCGTATTTCATGCCTAACTATCTGAATTCCACATATTGTATCACATTCCAGATAAATAGACAGTATTAAAGTTTTCGAACGAATGATCAAATACCCAAAATTCCCTAAAGCTCAACACTTGAGCGGAGTTCAAAAACCCGGAGTGTGACACAGTAGTAGCGGTCCAGCCGTAGAAGGGTCAAGCCAATGCCTCACATGTGGCACGCCGTACTGCTCTAAACCCTAAGGTTCAAAGGGCAGTTCAAGACGGTCACATAATCGAGTTAAGGTTTGTTGTCTTCTAGAGGTTCCACCACAAAACTTGCACATATTCCCGAAAGATTTAAACCCCGTGAAAAGTGATAATAATGGGGCTATGGCGTTAGCCAAGGAGCCCAGGTCCCATCAGCGATCCAGACACATCTTGAGGCGCTTTCATTTGATCCGGGAGATTGTAGATCGCCGCGAGATCGAGATTAAGAGAGTAAACACAAAGAATAACGCCGCGGATCCACTCACCAAGGCCCTCCCTCAGCCGCAGCATGAGCGACTTTTTGAGATGTTGCGTATGAGATACTCCAATAACCGGCCTTAGTGCAAGTGGGAGATTGTTGGATATATGTATGCCCTAGAGACCATTATGTGATAGTGGATGTATTTATACATGTATATATATATATATATATATATATATATTCAGTGTACATTCTTGCTCGACATGATAGTAAGCTATCTGGTTCTTCTTTATCTGACATGTTGATTTGATCATGCTTTTACTCATTCATACATGTTGATAAAGCCCTGAGGATATTGGCTTGACTACAGTGATTATGATAGAGATCACTAGTGGGACATCTGTAGTTTATAAGCATATCCTGAAATGTCCCTAGTCGTAGGTGTATCGAGATGGGGCATCGATATACCAGTGTAGACTAGCGTATATGATACTAGACCCATATGATGGGCGATGGATGTTCCCACATTCATCGATGTTTGACATCAAGATCATATACGGGTGCTCAGTGGTGACTGGGTACACTGGACGGACTCACCGAGAACTCCTATATGGAATTATATCTATCGTCGGATAGCAGTTCTCAGGTGACACTGGTACAGGTTAGTCTGTAGACCCGAGATCGTCATAGAGTCTTATGTGCTATCCCACTGTACTTTGATTACCACCCTACCATGGCTCTACTGAGTCGTGCAAACAGGTGGACGTTGGGTACAATCCCGAGACACACGAAGGCGTTGAGCGATAGGAGGGGTTTCGTCTCTCCCAGTATTGGGAGTTGATGATGTGCTGTGCTCGACTGGTTTTATCAGTAAGTCCCTGGCCAAGGCTGCTGGGATTTACTGATAAGTGTTATCAGTAGTTTCTCGATCTGTTATAGACCATTCACCGGCACGACTTATTGAGCTATTGGGGTCGACGTTACCATCCCTAGACTCGATATGCAGCATATCTGACGAAGAGACCGGACTGTACGGTAGTGTTGCCGGTTGGCTCGACGGGAGTTGTAGCAGGTTCGCTTGTTTTCTTCAGATCGCTCAATACCCGGGTGGCCATTACGTTTAGCTGACCGCTTGCGGCTTGGGGGTGATTGATATGATCATCACCCACTGCCGGCGTATTGACGAGTCTTAGAGTCCCACAAAGGAGTTACCTAGTCCAGGCGAAAAGTTGTGGTGCGCGTATGCGATATGCGCATGGACCCGGTTAAAATGCGCGTATGAGATACCGTATATTAATCGGGCGGCTTGCTTTTGGGCGGGTCTTATGTGATATGACCGGGTTGATAAATCAAGTGTTGATTTATCATTTAACCATTAGCTTCTCACTAGAAATCCTTTCTTGTCCTTTTTGGATGTATGCATGCATGTATGCATTTATTCTTGTTCATGCACATATGGATGTGCATGCACACATGCACACATACATCATTCTTTCATGGTTGTATATACATAGAAAATGGTGGCAATATAAGACTCACACCTTGGTTATTTATATGGATAATTATTTCTATTTGTGATAAAACAAAATTAAAAAGGAAAGGATAATTCATGGTTTGTTTCTACACTCTTCTTTGACCAAACCATGCTCACCTACTTTTAACCATGGATTAACTTTCCTTTTATGTTTTAACTCAAATTAAATAATATCTTTATCATTTAACCATGGTTTGAGATGAGAAGTGGAAAATATATAGACTTATATTTTCTATTTTCTTTCATAAGAGATTATCTTTTCTCTTTTTCTTAAAAGAGCCATCATCTTCTTCAACCTTGCTCTTTTGCTCTCTAGATCTCTCAAGTGAGCAAAATACTCAACAAGATAGGATTTTGAAGTGAGAAAAAGAACCACAACACCATTCTACACAAGTCTTGCCCACTTGTTTAGAGTGTTAGCTTCATTTCTTTCTCTTGATAAAGTGAAGTTGCAAGCTTGGACAAAGGAGCTTCGGGTGGATCGTCGTGGACGCTAGAAGACCTCAAGCTAACCGTTTTCCAACTCTCAAGTGGCCAAGGAGTCAAGAATAGGGAGCTACAAAGGTTGTACTCTCAAAACCCTGGCCTTTGTTACTTGTGGTGTAGTTTAAAGTTATGAAACCCTAATTTTCTAGGATTGATTCTTTGTGTGTTCACTTAGCACTCTAAAAATTTTATCTTTGTGACATGTGATGTTTCCAAACCTTTCATAGGGTGATAGGTAACCTAACATTGGTATCAGAGCTACTAGGCATTGGATGTCGACCTATGGGGGGTTCTCACTGTCTGACAGTGTGGCGAAGCATAGGCTCTTACCCCCAGGGTGTCCCGAGAACGGAAGGTGTTCTGGCGGGTTGTAGTCCTTGCGAGGGGGCATGCGTAAAAAGTAGCGGCTGAGGGACCCGTTGGTGCCACGGCGACCCCATTGGATGGGGTGGCTGCCTGACTAACTAATGGAATGAGGCAGCCCCTCTCTCTCTCCTCTCTTATTCTCACCCTCTCACTCTCAATATTACCCCTTTACCCTTTCTCTTTTTAACCCTTTCCTTATTATTTAAAACCCAAGTCACAAAATGCCCAAAATAACACAAGAATACCACATGTAATCAAAATATGAAATGATATGGTGCACTAGCCACGAAAAACTGTAAAAACGCGGATTTGGCTTAATTGCGATTAGCAGTGCACTAATCGGGTTTTTATCAAAACCGCATATAATAAATTTTAAAAATGCCAAATCCTTTAGATATATTATTAAATGAATAAATCATTTTATTTTTCAATTATTTCATAATTATTGGTATATATTTATATCCTTTTTCGAAAACCCTCCTTTCGTCGAGCCTTTCCTTTAGTGGTTTGGGGTTCGCAAATCGGGCAGTTTTCGGAAAATATATTATTTTAATATTAAATTCCAAAAATAATATTTTATATTTTCTGAAATGTTACAATCTTCCCCCCTTAAATAATTCGGTCCCCGAATTTAAATTTAAACCCCCAAAATCTAAAACATTTCAATAATTAGCTCAAATTAACAGGGCTCCGAAATCACGGAAGATGCCGAAGTAACACAGCGCGTCCAGTGCGCAAAAAAAACGAGTACAAAACTCAAAATCAAACTCCGTCAAGAGTCACTCAAATCATAGGATTTGCATGCATATCCTCGGAGTTACAATAGAGATGCAGATCTCGAAATCCACTACTGAAATCCAATATACACTAGTCAAATACTATAATACGTGTGTAGTACGCATCTTTGAAAACTCCAAAATCTGAATAAAATACATGCAAAATCTTTTCTAAATCGCCGCGGGAATGCGTAACTCACGGCATAACTAACGGACGCTCATTTTAAAATTATAATATATGTCCATATATGTTTTCTTAAATACGCGTTCCGTCGTTTTCAAAATATCCCAAAAGGTTTTTCCTTTATAAACGTTCGTATCGATCACGGACACGTAGGAAATAGCGAGACTATAGCTCCTTTTGAAAACCCTTTTTGGTAATCTTTTAATGCATGCAAGTACTCAGGTACTGTCCTCAGATCAGTCATGTTTGGCTACTATATAATATATAGTACCTATCATGAAACAAAGGTGCTCAAAAGCAAAATCAGCCTCAAAAGGCGTATCCAATAAGCACGTGCGTCTGGTGCACAGGGAAATAAAATCCAAATACCGGTTCTACGATATGCACAAAAGCCAAAACTAAGTGCAACGGGTGAACACGAAAGCATTTTTCCAGTGCAACGGGTTTGCACGACAACAATATCAATGCATCTAAAGTGCACTAAAATCTCAATCCAGTGCATCCAGTGTGCACAGAATCACATCTCATATCATGAGCCCAACATGCGCGAGTAAAATCTCACTCAAGCGCATCCGATGCGAACAAAATCCAAAATCAAGTGCCTAATACGTGCAAAAATCCAACCAAAACGCGTCGGGTCCGTAAAAGCATATAGTGCAGTAGCATGCACGAAAACGAACGGCAAGTGCTAATGTGCATGAAAATAAAAATCTGGTAAAACGAATGCTCAAGGACATAAAGCGGGTGCAACCAAGGTACGGAGTATAAATCCAGTGCGACAAACACATATATACCCGTCCGGTGCAACAAATGCAAGAAATGCAAATCTAGTGCGACTAATGTACGAAATACGAATCTGGTGCAGCAAATGCACTAAATATAAATCTGGTGCGACAATCGCACGAAATGAAAATCTAGTGCCACAAATGCACAAAGCGCAAATCTGGTGCATCCAGTGCACGAAATACGAATTCAGTGCATGAAATACAAATACAGTGCATCTAGTGCACGAAATACAAATACATAACTCAAATGCGCATAAAAGCAACACCGAGTGTACCAGGGTGTATCAAATCGTAAACGCGTGCAACTGTGTGCACAAAACGTGTATCAATGCACTGCAAGCACATGTAAGCTATACCGAGTGCAAAAATCACCTCATCCGCATGAAATCCATGAAATCATAAACATGTGCGGCCAAGGCACAAAACGGAATCTCAAGTGTAATAGTTATGCACAAATCGCAAACTAACACAACGGTGTATAAAATATATATAAGGTGCAATAACTATGCGCAAAAATGTAAATACTCAGTAGGCGCAGCCATGGTGCACGAAATCAATATCAGGAAACTCGTCATCAAAACTCAAATCCAAGCGATATAAGCGTGATACTCGGATCACAAACGCAAATCGCAATAAATGACATCGAGGTACATTTCCTACGATGTCGAAAAAAGTCGGTGCGCCCAAAACCGGCAGAAAAAGAACATCCGCTTGCCTCCTGCTCATAGTCTGGCGTCCTCAGTCCCTGGGTACTCATCTTCTCCTCGGATTACCAATCTCGCAATCCATCGGATCATCGGCCCAGTCAGGTGTGCTAACGGGGACGATTCCGTTCTGGCACTTCTCTAGTCGTCTCTCGGTCAATCATCACGACCGCTCATAAAGCAGCACATTACTGGCGTCGGCCTCTGGTCCTCTGAATAAATGTGACACATCTGATCCTGGGTGCCAATCTCATTTCAGCAGTGTCCCGGAAGGAATCCTGCTCAAGGTCACTTCCGGTCTCGCCTATGCCGAACTGTTCGGAGGCTGGTGCTCTCACACATTCTCTTCTCGTTTTCTGGACATCTGCGTGTCCCGCACATATTTCCTCGGAAATTGGTCGTATCCGAACGCCTCTGTAATCATATCAGGTCTCTGATCTCGACGGGGAGTAACAGCTCGTCAGCGTCTCGCACGAACTTTTGGTTACATTCGTCTTTATCATCTCCCACTATGACGTCACGCCCTGCTATCTGCGCACTGCAACTGTTCTCGGCCACGGTCAATCCGAAGTCTCTCGCACGGACTCAAAATCGCATACTCTGTATCTTCATCACTCTGTAGGAGATATCTGGCCGAACGCGTCCTCGGGAACTCGTCCCAACCATCGGAGGAATACTCAATACTCATCCATTCTCGATCAACTCCCAACGCAACTGGGTGAGGTCCTCTATCCGAAGCTGGTCAGCTTACTGATCTCTTATCACATGATATCCGGACGACGTCAACTTTTTCGATCGAGCCATCATGGTCCCAAAATTTCCCGAAAGCTCATACCTGAGCACAGTCTAAAAATATCTGGTACATACCACAGTACCTCTGGACCAGCCGTAGAAGGAAAAACCCAAGCCTCACTGATGGCACCACTAAACTGCTACAAACATTAAGGTTCAAAGCGGTTCCATGGTCATCATGTCGAGTTAGGGTTTCATTCTTCTAGAGGGTCCACAGAATTACCTACATGTTCCTCCGAACACTTTAAACTTGGGAAAATAGGTTTCTGACACTCGCTCGAACTTTTTAGCTTCGCCTATACAACATGTGAATAATCTTCGCCCGCATGCTAAACAATGCCTCAATCCTCCAGGAAAGGCGATATATCGGCGGTCATCTCTGGATCGGTCTGCTCTAGATCTGAGTAAGACTTTCCACGCTGGAAATCTTCAACTCAACTGGACCTGCATCGGCGCGTCAATCTGCCGAATCACCTTCGTCTCTCAAATCAGGGTAGACTAGCTATCATCAGTCGCATTTCTGCCTGGAAGTTCCGGCGATCTCAGCACATAAGCTATGGAAACGACATTCCACCAATCTCAGCAACAGCTGGGTCATCTGTCTGCACGGTGTTGGGTTTACCTAGCACCTCATCAAGGGTTTAGAAGCATCACATATGCCAAAATCAAATTTTGAAGGTGCTAAGTGAACTTGACAAGAATCATAACTATAAATTTAGGGTTTCTTTCAACTAAGCATCAAATGCAAATGAAAAACTATCACTAAGTGTAGAGATTACAACCTTTATAGACCTCCCTTGGTGACTCCTTGGCACTATGAGAGTTTGGTACGGATCGTTCGAAGCCTTCTTAGTCCACGAAGATCCACCCGAAGTTCCTTTGCCCAAAGCTCCTTGCTTTACTTGATTTGTGAATGAAGTAGAGCAAACACCCTACACAAAGGGGCTAGATGTGTGTTGTATGATGATGTGGTTTGTATTCAATAATCAAAACACTTTCTTTTTATCAACTTCACTCAAAGAAAATTTCAAGAGAGGAAGAAGAAGATGGTGGCTAAGCTTGAGCTCAAAAGATAATGATATGAATGAATAATTGAGATGAGAAAGAATGATCAATAATATATCCTTCTCACTTCAACCATGGTTAGTAATTATCTAGATCTTTATCAATGAGTTAATAAAGCAAAAGGATAATTAACTCAAGGTTAAAAAGTAGTTGAAGTATGGTCAAAGATGATAAACATTAACCATGAGTGAATTATCCTTTCTTTTAATTCAAAATGATAAATAAATAAATAATTACTACAATATGAGTCTTGCATTGCCACAAAATATGTATCAACAACCATGATACAATGTATGTATGTATGTGTCCATGCACATCATCATGTGCATACATGCATGCATACAAAAATAGAAAAAAGGGTTTAATTAAAGAATTAATCTAAAAGTCATTTGTTAAATCAACACTTGATTTTGCAAACCGGTCATATCACATATGACCCGACCAATAGAAAATGCCCGATTAATATACGGTATCACATATTCTTATTTAATCGGGTCCCCGCGCATATCTCATATGCACACCACAACTTTTTGCCTGAGCCAGGAAACTTCATTGTGGGACTTTAATACTCGTCAATACGCCGACAGTAGGTGATGATCATATCAAATACCTACAAGCGGTCAGCTAAACGTAACGGCCACCCGGGTATTGAGCGATCAGAAGAAAACCAGCGAAGCTGTCAAAACTCCCGTCGAGCCAACTGGCAACACTTACCGTACAGTCCAGTCTCCTCGTCACATATGTTGCATATCGAGTCTAGGGATGGAATCGTCGACCCCAATAACTCAATAAGTCATGCTGGTGTATGGCTCATAACAGATCGAGAAACTACTGATAACGCTTATCAATAAATCTCAGTAGCCCTGGCCAGGGACTTCCTGTTATAGCCAATCGAGCATAGCACAACATCAACTCTCAATACCGGGAGAGACGAAACCCCTCCTATCGCTCATCGCCTCCATGTGCCTCGGGACTGTACCCAAAGTCCACCTGTTTGCACGACTCAGTAGAACCGTGGTAGGGTGGATATCAAAGTACAGTGGGAGGACACACAAGACTCTATGACGATCTTGGGTATACGGACTAACCTGTACTAGTGTCACCTGAGAACTGCTATCTGACGATAGATATAATACCACATAGGAGATCTCTGTGAGTCCGTTCAGTGTACCCAGTCTCCACTGAGCACCCGCATACAATCTTTGGTGTCACCTCACTAGATGGATATGGGATCATCCATCGCCCATCATATGGAACAAGAATAGTATATGCTAGTCTACTCTGGAATATCGATGCCCCGTCTCGATACACCCACGACTAGGAATAGTTCAAGGATATGCTTATAAACTACTCATGCCCCACTAGTATGATCCGCATCATAGTCACAGTAGTCAAGAAAATATCTTATGGGCTATATCAACATGTGCAAATGAATAAAAGCATGATCAAATCAACATGTCAAGATAAAGTATGTTGGGTTTACCTAGCACCTCATCAAGGGTTTATAAGCATCACATATGCCAAAATCAAATTTTGAAGGTCCTAAGTGAACTTGACAAGAATCATAACTAGAAATTTAGGGTTCCATTTGACTAAGCATCACATGCAAAAGAAGAATTATCACTAAGGGTAGAGATTACAACCTTTGTAGACCTCCCTTGGTGACTCCTTGGCACTTTGAGAGTTTGGAACGGATCGATGGAAGCCTTCCATGTCCACGAAGATCCACCCGAAGTCCCTTTGCCCAAAGCTCCTTGCTTTACTTGATATGTGAATGAAGTAGAGCAAACACCCTACACAAAATAGGCTAGATGTGTGTAGTATGATGATGTGGTTTGTATTCTATAATCAAAACCCTTTCTTTTTATCAACTTCACTCAAAGAAAATTTCAAGAGAGGAAGAAGAAGATGGTGGCTAAGCTTGAGCTCAAAAGATAAAGATATGAATGAATAATTGGGATGAGAAAGAATAATCAATATTAATCCTTCTCACTTCAACCATGGTTAGTAATTATTTAGATATTTACTTATTTAGTTAACTTCCAAAGGAGAATTAACTCATGGTTAAAAGTTGGGTAAGGTTTAGTCAATGATGATAAACATTAACCATGAGTGAATTATCCTTTCAATTAACTCAAAATGATAAATATATATATAATTACTCCAATATGAGTCTTGCATTGCCACCAAATATGTATCAACAACCATGATACAATGTATGTATGTATGTGTCCTTGCACATCATCATATGCATACATGCATGCATACAAAAATAGAAAAAGGGTTTAATTAAAGAATTAATCCAAAAGTCATTTGTTAAATCAACACTTGATTTTACAAACCGGTCATATCATATACGACCCGACCAATAGAAAATGCCCGATTAATATACGGTATCACATATCCGTATTTAATCGGGTCCCCGCGCATATCTCATATGCACACCACATCTTTTCTCCTGAGCCAGGAAACTTCATTGTGGGACTCTAAGACTCGTCAATACGCCGGCAGTAGGTGATGATCATATCAAATACCTACAAGCCGCAAGCGGTCAGCTAAATGTAACGGCCACCCGGGTATTGAGCGATCAGAAGAAAGCCAGCGAAGCTGTCAAAACTCCCGTCGAGCCAACTGGCAACACTTACCGTACAGTCCGGACTCCTCGTTAGATATGTTGCATATCGAGTCTAGGGATGGAATCGTTGACCCCAATAACTCAATAAGTCATGCTGGTGTATGGCTCATAACAGATCGAGAAACAACTGATAACGCTTATCAGTAAATTCAGTAGCTCTGGCCAGGGACTTCCTGTTATAGCCAATCGAGCATAGCACAACATCAACTCCCAATACCGCGAGAGACGAAACCCCTCCTATCGCTCATCGCCTCCATGTGCCTCGGGACTGTACCCAAAGTCCACCTGTTTGCACGACTCAGTAGAGACATTGTAGGGTGAATATCAAAGTATAGTGGGAGGACACACAAGACTCTATGACGATCTTGGGTCTATAGACTAACCTGTACCAGTGTCACCTGAGAACTGCTATCCGACGATAGATATAATACCACATAGGAGTTTTCTGTAAGTTCGTTCAGTGTACCCAGTCTCCACTGAGCACCCGCATACAATCTTTGGTGTCACCTCACCAGATTGATATGGGATCATCCACCGCCCATCATATGGGACAAGAATAGTATACGCTAGTCTACTCTGAAATATTGATGCCCCGTCTCGATACACCCACGACTCGGAACAGTTCAAGGATATGCTTATAAACGACACATGCCCCTTATATGATCCGCATCATAGTCACAGTAGTTAAGCAAATATCCTGAGGGCTTTATCAACATGTGCAAATGAATAAAAGCATGATCAAATCAACATGTCAAGATAAAGTAAAACAGATAGCATACTATCATGTTGAGCGAAAAAGTCATCTAAATCCATATATACATGTCCAAGCATCCACTATACATATAATGGCCTCTAGGGCATACATATATCTAACAATCTCCCACTTGTACTAAGGCCAGTTATTGGCGTATCTCATACCAAACATCTCAAAAAGTCGCTCATTTTGCGGCAGTGGAAGGGCCTTGGTGAGTGGATCCATTGTGTTATCCTTTGTATCTACACTCCGAATCTCGATCTCCTAGCGATCTAATATCTCCCGGATCAAATGATATCGCCTTAGGATGTGTATGGATTTCTGATGGGACCTTGGTTCTTTGGCTATCGCCATAGCTCCATTATTATCACAATACAATGGTATTGGATCAACAATGGTTAGAACTGCTCCTAGTTCCGCGATGAACTTCCTCATCCAGACGGCTTCCTTGGCAGCATCATTTGCAGCAATATACTCAGCTTCCATCGTAGAGTCTGCAACGGTATCCTATTTGGAACTCTTCCAACTAACCGCCCCTCCATTCAGGGTAAATACAAACCCTGAGATAGATTTGCTGTCATCCTTATCACTTTGGAACCTGGAATCGGTAACGGCCTCCATCTGGAGATCCCCATTACCATATACCAAGAACAATTCTTTAGTCCTTCGCAAGTATTTAAGAATGTTCTTCACTGCTATCCAATGTTTCTCCCCTGGGTTAGATTGATACATGCTTACTACAGCTAGTGCATAAGCTACATCAGGGCGAGTACATAACATCACATACATTATAGATCCTACGGCTGAAGCGTAGGGTATAACGCTCATGCGAGCTCTCTCTTCATCAGTCTTCGGACAGAAGTCCTTGGAGAGAGTGATTCCATGACAAGCAGGCAAGGTACTACGCTTGGAATCTTCCAAACTAAACCTTTTTAGGATGGTGTCTATATACTTTGATTGGGACAATCCTAATAACCTCTTGGATCTATCTCTATAGATCCTTATGCCTAAAATGCACGAGGCATCACCCAGGTCCTTCATGGAGAACCTTTGTGATAAGAATAGTTTGACCGATTGTAGCATAGGAATATCATTTCCTATCAGGAGAATGTCATCTACGTACAATACGATAAATGTGACAGTACTCCCTACAATCTTCTTATAAATGCATGGTTCATCTATATTTTTGATAAAATCAAACTCTTTGATTGTATCATCAAAGCAGATGTTCCAGCTCCGTGAGGCCTGCTTTAATCCATAAATGGATTTAAGCAATCTACATGCTTTCCCGCTACTCCCACTGTCAATGAAGCCCTCTGGCTGATCCATAAAAATGCATTCTTCTAAATCACCATTTAGAAATGCAGTTTTAACGTCCATCTGCCAGATTTCATAATCATAGTGAGCAGCAATAGCAAGTAGGATCCTAATGGATTTAAGCATTGCTACTAGAGAGAAAGTTTCATCATAGTCCAATCCTGGTCTTTAACGAAAACCTTTCGCTACTAGCCTTGCTTTAAAGGTCTCTACCAGTCCATCTATACCAATCTTTTTTTTAAAGATCCATTTGCACCCAACAGGTTTTATCCTAGGAGGCGCAACGTCCAAAGTCCATAATTTGTTGGTATACATGGACTCCATTTCGTATCTCATGGCTTCCAGCCACTTCACTGAATCACCACTCGTGATAGCTTGCTGAAAACTAGTAGGGTCATCATCATCCATGATGCAATCTTCTCTATCACCATCAATGAGATACCCATAGTATCTCTCTGGTGGGCGAGAAGTTCTACTAGATCTATGGAGCGGCTGAGGTTCTTGAAGTTCTACTGCAACATCAGTTTCAACCAATTCGTCCTGAGTAATTTGTGTCTCTAGAACCTCTTCTAGTTCTACCGCATTGCCATCAGTACTTTCTGTAAAGATTTCATTTTCTAAAAATTTGGCATGCTGAGCAACAAACACCTTTTGTTCCTCCTTGTGGTAGAATAGATATCCATACGAATGTTTTGGATATCCCACAAATTTACACATGACCGATCGTATCTCGAGTTTGTCTGGATTCTGCTTTTTAACAAAAGCCGGACAACCCCAAATCCTAACTCTTTTAAGAGATGGTCTCTTTCCACTCCATATCTCATATGGAGTGGTAGACACGGTCTTGGTTGGAACCCTGTTTAACATATACATCGTTGTCTTTAATGCATGCCCCCAAAAGGAAAGCGGTAACTCAGCATCACACATCATGGATCGTACCATATCTAATAGGGTACGATTCCTCCGTTTTGACACACCATTGTGCTGTGGTGTGTAAGGAGGAGTGAGCTGAGAGAGAATACCATTCTCTTTTAAGAAGTCTAAAAACTTTGAACTTAAATATTCTCCACCTCGATCTGATCGAAGTTTCTTGATGCTCAAGCCTGTTTGTTTTTCTACTTCAAGTTTGTAATCCTTGAATTTCTCGAAAGCTTCGGATTTTTGCTTTATCAGAAACACGTGTCCGAATCTTGAGAAATCATCAGTAAAAGTAATGAAGTATGAAAAACCATCTCTAGCATGTGTAGACATTGGTCCTCATACATCACTATGTATGAGGCTTAAGAGTTCCACAACTCTTTCTCCGTGTCCAGTAAACGGAGTTTTGGTCATTTTACCTTTGATACAAGACTGGCAAGTCGCATAAGATTTTTATTCAAAAGGATTTAAATATCCATCTTTATGTAGTTTGTTTAGTCTTGTTTCATTAATATGACCAAGTCTACAATGCCAAAGAAAAGCTTCATTTATATCTGAAAACTTTCTTTTATTAGTATGTTGTATATTGAAAACTGTGTGTTGGTTCATGACGTAAGTACCGTTATTTAGTGTACCATACCCAATCAACTCTTGATTCAAGTTAATGTTCATAACATTATTTTGCAATACAAAATGATATCCTGCATTGTCCAACAAAGAAACGGATATTATATTACATAGCATACTAGGTACAAAATAACACGGGTTCAAAACCAAAATACAACCTGAAGGCAACCCAAGATGATACTCTCTTACGAATACAACATGTACATTGGAACCATTTCCAACCCGCAGAGTATGGTCACCTGTCTTCAAAACTCTACTGTTTCTCAATCCCTGAATACAATTGCATATGTGAGAACCAGAACCGATATCTAATACCCAAGATGCAGAGTTTAAAGAAAAATATTTTTCAGTTACAAACACACCTGAAGTGGAAGCATCAGCATGCTTCTTCTTCTTGAGATCAGCAAGATACACAACACAGTTGCGTTTCCAATGTCCCGACTTATGGCAGTAAAAACATTCTCCTTTCCCGCTTCCCGCAGCCCCGGATTTGTCTTTCCCCTTTGCCTTTTAAACTCCACTTTTCTGTTTGATGGACTTCTTCTTTTTCTTTCCCTTGGCCTTGGCTTTTGGGACTGAAGAGGAAGATGGCCTAGCAAGCAGAGCGGGAGTCCTCGTTGTTTTCAACGTGCTCTCTGCACTTCTCAACAAATTGAGAAGTTCAGGCAATGATTTCTCCAAATCGTTCATATTGAAATTCACTATGACGGAGCAAAGGCAGGGGGGAGAGACTGTAGAACAATATCCGTATATTGCTCATTATCCATGGTCCATCCCAGTTCCTCAAGTTCTTCTATAAGACCAATCATTTTCAAAACATGGTCTCCTACTGATGTACCAAGGGCCATTCGTATCTGAAACAGCTTTCGAGATGCCTCGTATCTCAAAGTACGAGATTGCTCTTCATACAAGTCCTTTGTGTGAAGAAAGATGGATTGTACATCCATATTCTCATGTTGCTTCTGATGGATATTGTCCATAGAAGCAAGCGCGAGGCACTTGGCCGTGTTACAATCAATATCCCAAGTTTTTCGGATCTCCCTATCCGAGACAGATGATTCAGGTCCTGGGACGGGTGGGGCTTAGGTTGTGAGGACATATGATACTTTATCATATGTAAGTGCAATGTTCAAGTTCCTCAACCATTCTTTATAGTTCGGTCCTGTCAGATAATTTTTCTCTTGTAGAAGTTTAAGTCCCGTCATCGGTATCTGCTATTAGGAGAGAGAAAAGAATACACACAGCGAAATGCTCTTGCAAAGAATTAGATTAGTTATTATCTTATCTAATCGATGTCTCCCACTGCTTTTATCAAATTTTCTTTCAAAACCTGAAAAGAAAACTAGCCAGGATTAATTACAATCTACAGTTTCGCTAACCGGTCAGCCAGGCCAGTGTCGGTACTTTGAGGGAGGTTCCCCATGCTTTCGCACGGACCTAATTAAAATAAACCTCGTTTTCCCAAAGGTCAAACCCCGTTAACACCTTTCTAGACACCTACTAGATTAGCTAATTGTAAAGTAAAATTCTCCTGGAAGTAACACTTAGTCACAGTGGGATCGGGATCCAACTATCATATAGATGGTATGCAATCTCATTGCAAATTTCAACTCTTGAAACTCCCGATATTGTTTTTACCCCTCGTTACTTATGACCTTGGCTATGGTCAAAATATCATAAGTACTAGTCAAGTTCTACCCGTCATTTCGAGATTAACTAGACCCACCCATATGACCCTTGACTATGATCAACATAATCACATGAATGTCCTAAATGATCGCATCATATGCTTTGTAAGAAGACATCACTTAGCTACCGTACACTACGCCTTGACTATGATCAAAATACGCAGCACGAATACTAAGTACTCTGCTTCCTAAAATGACGGAGGGTTGCAGATGGTTTTTATGAAAACCTTTAATGCTTTGAACTTGATCTCGTTGTAGAATCAAAACAGTTTAGAAAAGGAGTGGCTTAAGCTCCACATCTTTTGAAACTTGCATTTTTCATAAAAAGGCCGAGTGGGTTTCAAATCTGATTCTACAAAATCTTTTAGGTTTCTTTTACTTTACATTAATCTCATTAATGTAATCCCATCATTTAAGTTCCTAAGCCATCACAGAAAAGAAACGAAAATAGAACGTACACTTATGCCATCCGCATTCGCCACAGTGTCCCGTTATGCACAGTTAGGTTACTTAACTAACGACATAGCGGGGCGGGACTAGTGCGGGTGTAAAACATAAGCAACGTTTATTATATATCATATATATAATAATAATCCATTCATATCAGATACTAAGTAATCACATTACAGAATATCAACAGCAGAAGCACATATGAAAATAAAAGGATATCTAGGATGTCCGTACTTTGTATTTAGCCAACAATAGAAAATACGGATTCCACGATCGCGATGAATAGCCAAGCCCACACCCATAGACCCCTACGAGAGCGGCATGTGATCCTGCCAATTCTAGAGTTTAGGAGACCCGGTCTCGACTCCTCGAGATGGCCTCCCACTGAACCGTAGAACCCGGTCACTTGTGCTCCCCTCCTTGGGTCTATCCTAATGCGGAAAAATAAATAATATACAATGATGGAAACATCTTCCTCATCCAGAAAGTGCCCCAAATAAAAAAATATTACATACAATTGATTTATAAATTAATGAAAATAAAACTCTCATCTCACATAAAACCCCCGGCTATTCAATCGCGACAATCCTGCACATCATATCTCAGCAACACATAATATCTCATATTATCAACGCAAGAAAGTATGCGTATCCCGATTGTCGTTGATGTATAGCAACGAAGTCGGCAATACCCCACATACTACGCTTACGGTCACAGAAAAGAAAGTGAAAACTACAATATTTGGAATCCACAATAACTTTAGACATCGTAAAACTGAAATATCACATACTTCACATTTCATGCCTAACTATATGAATTCCACATATTGTATCACATTACAGATAAATAGACAATATTAAACTTTCCGATCGAATAATCAAATACCCAAGATTTCCTAAATAGCTCAACACTTAAGCGGAGTTAAAAAATCCCAAAATATGTCACAGTAGCAATGGTCCAGCCGTAGAAGGGTCAAGCCAACGCCTCACATGTGGCACGCCGTACTGCCACAAACCCTAAGGTTAAGAGGCGGTTCAGACAGTCACATAATCGAGTTAAGATTTGTGTTCTTCTGGAGGGTCTACCGCGTTACTTGCACGTTTTTCCGAAAGATTTAAACTCAAGAAAAATTCAACACTTGAAAGTTTTTCGTGCCGGGAAAAAGTGAGTTAATGATATCCGTTCGAATATTTTAACAGTTTCTAAATTATCCGGAAAACAGAACGAAATTAAATTTTCCGATCGAATCAACGAATTCAAAATAATCCCCAGAACACTCAACACATGAGTCAGATTAAAAATACCCAGAAGCAGATATAAATACCTACGGATGTACTGTGGCAAAAAGCTAACCCTAATACTACTGTGCTGCCGCGGAATCGCCGCAGAAGGCATGGTACGGCCGCGGTTCCGCGGCGCTTTAGTGGTATTTTGGTGTCGTTTTGCACAGTAACTCTTAGAATTCCCTGCTGATTTTTTTGAGTATTTTTAATGCAGAAAAAATTACATTTTTATAGAATTTCCAAAGAAGGGTCTAAATTGGTGTTTCATGTTTCGATCGGAGTTTTAACTTCGCCTACGCATCGCCTAAAGCTCTAGCTTGGCTCTGATACCATTGTTGTATTTACCTAGCACCTCATCAAAGGTTTAGAAGCATCACATATGCCAAAATCAAATTTTGAAGGTGCTAAGTGAACTTGACAAGAATCATAACTAGAAATTTAGGGTTTCTTTCAACTAAGCATCACATGCAAATGAAAAACTATCACTAAGGGTAGAGATTACAACCTTTGTAGACCTCCCTTGGTGACTCCTTGGCACTATGAGAGTTTGGTAAGGATCGTTGGAAGCCTTCTTAGTCCACGAAGATCCACCCGAAGTCCCATTGCCCAAAGCTCCTTGCTTTACTTGATTTGTGAATGAAGTAGAGCAAACCCCCTACACAAATGGGCTAGATGTGTGTAGTATGATGATGTGGTTTGTATTCTATAATCAAAACCCTTTCTTTTTATCAACTTCACTCAAAGAAAATTTCAAGAGAGGAAGAAGAAGATGGTGGCTAAGCTTGAGCTCAAAAGATAATGATATGAATGAATAATTGAGTTGAGAAAGAATAATCAATGATATATCCTTCTCACTTCAACCATGGTTAGTAATTATCTAGATCTTTATCAATGAGTTAATAAATCAAAAGGATAATTAACTCAAGGTTAAAAAGTAGTTGAAGTATGGTCATAGATGATAAACATTAACCATGAGTGAATTATCCTTTCTTTTAATTCAAAATGATAAATAAATAAATAATTACTACAATATGAGTCTTGCATTGCCACCAAATATGTATCAACAACCATGATACAATGTATGTATGTATGTGTCCATGTACATCATCTTGTGCATACATGCATGCATACAAAAATAGAAAAAAGGGTTTAATTAAAGAATTAATTTAAAAGTCATTTGTTAAATCAGCACTTGATTTTGCAAACCGGTCATATCACATACGATCCGACCAATAGAAAATGACCGATTAATATACGGTATCACATATCCGTATTTAATCGGGTCCCCGCGCATATCTCATATGCACACTACATCTTTTTGCCTGAGCCAGGAAACTTCATTGTGGGACTCTAAGACTCGTAAATACGCCGGCAGTAGGTGATGATCATATCAAATACCTACAAGCTGCAAGCGGTCAGCTAAACGTAACGGCCACCCGGGTATTGAGCGATCAGAAGAAAACCAGCGAAGCTGTCAAAACTCCCGTCGAGACAACTGGCAACACTTACCGTACAGTCCGGTCTCCTCGTCAGATATGTTGCATATCGAGTCTAGGGATGGAATCGTCGACCCCAATAACTCAATAAGTCATGCTGGTGTATAGCTCATAACAGATCGAGAAACTACTGATAACGCTTATCAGTTAATCTCAGTAACCCTGGCCAGGAAATTCCTGTTATAGCCAATCGAGCATAGCACAACATCAACTCCCAATACCGGGAGAGGCGAAACCCCTCCTATCGCTCATCGCCTCCTTGTGCCTTGGGACTGTACCCAAAGCCCACCTATTTGCACGACTCAGTAGAGCCGTGGTAGGGTGGATATCAAAGTATAGTGGGAGGACACACAAGACTCTATGACGATCTTGGGTCTACAGACTAACATGTACCAGTGTCACCTGAGAACTGCTATTCGACGATAGATATAATACCACATAGGAGTTCTCTGTGAGTCCGTTCAATGTACCCAGTCTCCACTGAGCACCCGCATACAATCTTTGGTGTCACCTGTTCAGACCATAATAATGCATTTTTCATTCCCCTATTCTTATCCATTTTATAAGTAAACAGGTACTCTTGACACACGTTTGTTGCATGTTACAGGATACAGGGCTTGGATGCAGATACAGTGAAAAAGACGAAAGCTGATACAGAAAAGTGACTTTTGACAAACAAGTAGACGGATCCTAGTCAAGCCTAGACGAAGAACAGTGCAAGGTCCAAAATGTCAAAGTGAACGGTCAAAAGATACGAACAAGTTTTCACTGAAGATCTGGAGAAGACCCAGAATCCAAACAGAGAAAAGTTATGAAGAACTAAGAAGCCCTAACAACCAAGATGCAGCACAGGAATTATGGTGAGCCAAGCCCACCAAAGGGCCGCGGATCCGCGGCCCAAGCCAACATTTGCCGCGGATCCGCGGCCGTTTATTGCACGTGTCGGCACCGACTTCTTGTGTCGGTGCGACGGTTCGGGTGTTGGGATTTTTAGAGGTCAAATCAGTAATTGCGCATGTTCGAGACTCTGAAACCCTAATTCTCCTGTTTACTTATAAATTGTAATCTCAAATCTGTAAAACCCTATGCCTCTTTTCAATCAATAAATTTCAGAATTTCTGAGAGATAAATTCAGATCTGTTCTTCTTGTTTGGAGGGAGCCGTCAACTTAGGAAGGTATTTTATTTCTATTTCTTTTAATTAAAATGTTTTCTCATCCCCTAATGAGCGAGTAATCTCCTCGCTTGTTAGGGTTAGCCTTAGGGAAAGGGTTTAGAGATGAGATCTCTCGCCCCTTTCAATGCCACCTTCACCTAATGAATTAGAACTTCACGCATACGAGCACAACCGCTCCCTGCGGCATCCTACCCTTCGACGTAACGATGAACCGTAGTATAAAGGGCCGGTTGCGCGCGTTTTCCGTGAGGGTTAGGATAATTATCAACAAAGGAAGGATACAAATCTAGAGGAAGAAACATCTTCCCAAAAGATTTGGATCCACTTTATTAATAATTACCTTAACATCTAATAGATCTAAAAAAAGAAGGTATTGAAAGGGTGAGGAAAAATATTAATCTCCAAAACTTCCCCTAAGCCTAACCCTAGCAAGACTCTTAATTAGATTAATTAGATCCAGTTTTTATAGATTTTTATAAACCAACCAAAACAACATTTTGAATCAACTCGTTAAAACACATAAAAGAAATTTACCCGTCTCTGTGGATCGACCCGTACTCACCGGCTAGGTGCGAAGCGACGCCGTTTCTGATTGCGGTAAACATATATTTTTGATCTATCTTTTAGAAAGCGCAAGCACGCTAAAACTCACTAAATCAAGTGGCGCCGTTGCCGGGGATGGCGTAATTTTTCTTTTTGTGAATTTTCGGGTTGATATAAATTTTAAAAATTATAAAAATCGGAAAATATAAAAGATCACAAAAATTAAACTTTGATCTGTTTGAAGGATGTCTCTTTTGAATCTTGCAGGAATAGCGAAGAATTGAGGATCTGAAAATTTTACAGAAGGCTGATCAGAAAAGTTCATATCAGAACAGAGGAGAAATATCACAACAGAGGGATAGAAATTTTCTGGAGCGACGATCCCACCAGACGACCGCGTTTCCGCCGCATTAGGGGCCCCACGCCGCGGTTCCGCCGCTCCTTGGCCACGTCAGCGCATCATTTTTTATATGGTTTGCTCTCTTTTCCTCCCCTCTGCAACCTCCATATCTCCCCTGTAAAAATTTTTCTGCAGGAATTCTTTGCGTAAAGAGTCTTTCTCCCCCTTCTAAATAACAGATTTTCTGCAGGTTTCTTTGCGCCGTGCTAAAATTGAATGCAAGTGAATTTTTGTTTTGCATAATTTAATTGGACTTAAGGGGCTAATTGACCAAACTCAGATTGGGTGGGGATTTCATCACCCTTCCCAGGACCCCAGAAAACACCTAAAGCATTTTGCATCGACCGAAATTAATTAAAAAAGATTAGACTCAGACCTAAGGACATCGAGCTCAATAGGAAAAGGACTAGTATAGGCATCGGCCGTTTATCCTAACCGACTTTGCGGTGTCTAGGCTAGTGGTTATTAATTAGGCCCACTGTAGTGGTGGTTCCTTCCCACTCACCTGGCCGTATTTGTCCGTGAAGAGGCGGTTTGAGGTCCTATTTCTAGCCCTAGTTAGGAGCTGTCTAGCAGACCTAGGCAACCCTAGATCTAGGCCTGAATGTGCATGTGTGGTTGATACATTTGTGTCACGAGTCCCATTTTCTAAAACCTTCACGCAAAACTCTCCAATAAAAAAAATATAAAGAAAAATCTTTTCAAAACTTGCAACTTGCCGCTAAGAAAACTTGCAACACACTTCCACTCACATCTTCTCATTGACGTTATCTTACCCCCACATTCTGTTTTTCTAATTTTTTTTTCTGACTGCACTACCCTTTAGTGTATGTCATTTTGGACTAGGGATACTAACGCCCGATTAGTCCGTGTTTCGTTGGTACCGACCAACGAACCCTTCGACGAACCCTTCGTCGACGTTCCCTCCATTTCCTTACCTCCACCTTCAAATTCTTTCACCGAAGGTATGTCGGGATTCAACCCCAACGATACCTTACCGACGGGAATGATTCCACCTCCGCCAGGTGCGAATAACCCGAAACTTCCGCCTGTTGTAGCGCCCGCACGAGTCGCGCTCCAGGATCTCTTCTACCCCGTCCGCACTTCTTTACCTACATGTCTTTCACCCCCACCGGCAAATGGGGACAACTTTGAAATAAAACCACATTTCATCAATATGCTGCCTAAGTTTCATGATTTGGAATCCGAAGATGCATATATTTTCATTAATAAATTCCAAAACGTTTGCGCCATGATGAAGACAACCCAATTAAGTGATGACGCAATAAGGCTAAGGGTTGTTGCGCCACGGCAGCGCCCCGGCCGTCTATCCGAGGCCATAATGCGGAATCAAAATTTTCCTTACCTGGAAACTGGCGCTACCGCGGACAATAAAACCCGGATCGTTAACCATTAACCTATACTAGCAAACAAGAGATGGGAAGAGAAGTATACCAAGTGATCCGAGTCCTCCGGTCTTCTCTTCATCGTCCCGATCTCCCGCGGAAAGTCCTGTCTCCATGTCGTCGCCTCCTCGCCGGAAGGGCACCACGTCGCCTGCATCTTTTACGGGCTCCCACCTCAATACCGAGGCAACTCGGGCACGAAGCTAGCAAGCCGACGTGCCCAAGATTTGTTGTAGAATGTGTAGTGCTTTGTCTCTTTGGGGTTATGTTGCCTTGATGGAGGAATGAGGTTGAGAAATGAACTTGGGAATTTTGGTAGCAATGGAAAAATGATATGAATGATAATTTTCCCACACCCACACCAAAAGAAAACTCTCTCTTCTCCCCTCTCAAAAGTGGCCGGCCATATACATGTGAGAATGGTGGAGGGAATTATATAAGGGAGGTGAGTGTAGGAGAAAGAGAATGGTGACCATATCAAAAGCAAACCTCACATCAACTCCAAATCAATCTTAATCCTTTCTCATCAACAAAAAGCAAAGGATAAGAAAGAAAAAGGATCTCATCATGAAAAACTATCATGATGCCACCAATATGCAAGATACCCCCTCCACAAATGTTATTTGCAAACTTGCAAATAACCCCCTCCATCGGAAAAGTCCGGCCGGGAAAGAACAAAGGAAAACCGGCCGGAACGGAATGCATACTCCCAACTCCAGAAAACTGGTCCCGTAATAAATTACAGGAAAACCCCGATACTGTGCATACACACCCGCATCTGTATTCCGACCGGATACAAATGCAATGAGACAAAATCTACACTGTACTATACTAGGATCCGACTTAAACCAAAGCTGGCTAGTAATATCCGTCCGATCCTGATCCGTGTAATACCGCACGTATCTGATCGAACCCTGCCATATAACCATATGGCCTCTAGTACTAATCATCCGATCCTGATCCGTGCAATACCGCACGTATCTGATCGGACCCTGCCATATCTCCATACGGCCTCTACAGCGTTTCGCCCGAAACTTGAGTAACTGAATGTGTGGTGGACTCTAAAGACTCGTCAATACTATGGCTGTGGATTTAACCACTAGCACGTCAGAGGTATAAGCCAATACGTGACGGGCCACCAGCTATTGACCAAAAGAGACGTCGATGAGCGAACTCATCCTGACACCCTACTGAGCCTGTTAGTGACAATATCCGTACAGTCCGGTCCGTTCGTCTATGAGTATCGCATGTCGGGCCTAGGGGGTTGGTAAAAATCAGACCCCCAAAAGCGGTACAAGTTGTGTCGGAGCGTAGCCCAGAACACCCTGAGATACTACTGGAATACCTACCAGTAAATCTCCTGCCTCGGCCGAGGGCTTTGTGTAATGGCTCTCCTACACACAGCGCGACCTCACCCCCAATACCGGGAGAGACGAACCCCTGCAGATCCTCTCACTGCCTCCATGTGGCTCGGGACTGTACCCAACTAAAACCTGTTTGTACGACTCCTTTGAGCCGTGGTAGGGTAGTAATCAAAGCACAGTGGGAACTCACACGAGACAAATGACGATCTCAGGTCGATGAACTAACTTGTACACATGTCACCAGGGAACTGCTATCTGACATCTGGTATAAGACCAACTAGCATGTTCCCGGCGAGTCCTGTCCGGTGTACTCATAACCCAATGAGCACCTGTATACATCTTAGGTGAACCAACTGACACCAGTGGCTTGTGAGACCAGACACCGCCCCTCGTCGGAGTCTCGACTGTATACACTAGTCTACTAATGGAGTATCGATGCCATGTCTCGAAACTCCTACGACTAGGGACCTTTTAAGGATGTGCTTATAGACCGCCAGCTCTCACGTATATGATCGCCATCATACTGCTGGTAGTCAAGCAAGAATCCTAGGGGCTCTATCAACGTGTAATAGAGACATGTCAGGTCACCTAAAGCAGTACACGATGATAAAGATAAACCAGATAGCATACTATCATCTCGAGTAAGACTGTCTTACCGGGATAGGTCCTCCCTTAATCATTGCAATCACGTGCCTGTGATCCAATAATTGACTCTGAGGGCACTATCTCCAACAATCTCCCACTTGCACTCAAGGCTAATTATTGCGATGTCGCATACTCTCAGCCCGTGTGATACCGAACACCCAACTCCTCTACTGGTCAGTCTCACAAAGCTCGTTTGCGAAACTATTGCGTTCGAGGAATAGCCTCAGTGAGTGGATCCGCTGTGATGTTTCTTTCAATGTCTCTCTATATCTCAAGTTCGCAGAGAAAGCCATCTCCCGAAATGAGCAATACCTGTCTTAGAGTATGTCTGGATATCTGATGGGACCTAGCTCATAAATGAACTCCAAATCCAAACTTCTTAGACTGTATCGATAACTGAACTTAATCAGTACCCAGTGCCATGCCTCCCTCAGTATTGCCTTGGACCACCTGTCCAAAATACTGCCCCTCGTCAGAAGGAGAAACTATAACTCTGACAGCCACTCTGCCATCCAGGTCACCTTGGAAGCCTGGAATGATAACCGTCTCCTAAAGGAGGCTGTCGTTATCACATCCCTAGAACATCAACTTATGTTCTAAAACTGCTTCCGACTGTTTCTCCAGGATTGGATTAATATCAACTTATTGCACCTACTGCAAGAACAACATCCGGTGTGGTACTTGACATCTCATGATTGACTCAATTGCCTAAGCAAGTGATCTGCCAATCATGAGTATCCCTCTCCCCTTTAGTCTGTAAGACACCTTTAGAGAGGGTGACACCATCAACTGCAGGTACACTACCGTGCCAGGAGTCGTCCATTCTAAATACTCATAGAATGCTGTCAAGGTACCCAGATTGGGAAACTACCCAAATCTAGATCTAAAACCATAGATCTAGTAACCAGAATGTCTGATAAAATATCCAAGTCCCATGTGGAGAAACCACTGTGTGACAACCAAAGTATAACCGATCGTAGTATAGGAGTTTCCTTTCCTACTCTGTGTATGTCATCCAAAACCAGGACATCACACCCTACTACCTTCTCAACTGATCCATCCCCTATTCTGATGACGTCAAACCTATGACTGTCACATCAGAAATAGATGGTCTATCTCCGCTTTAACTGCTCTAGTCTATAGATAGACATAAGCCTGATGACCACCAATGCTTCCGCTGCTCCCACTGACTACGACAACCCTCTGCCAGAGTCATATAGACGTGCACTTCTAAAGCTAGTTTAGAACGACGCTATACTCATCCTCCAGCCGGGTCTCACAGTCTGGAACAACAACAATGGTAAGTCCGGGTAAACAAGAACCTCCCTGCCACCGTCCTTGAGCATACCGAAGTACCTCTCGGGTGCCTGAGGTTACCCACTTTATCTGCGGAGTGGCCAATGGAATGTCAAAACAGATTGAATCTTTAGGTTCCTGTGAAATCTTCAGTAATCGTTTGTGGTTCTGGAATCACTTCCAGTTCTACCATACTCCCACTACTGTTTTTCTGAAAAATCCATTTCTTTTAAAAATGTGGCGAGTTAAGAACAATATCACTGTTGATCTTCCAGATGGTAGAAAATCAACCCTCGTCATAGCCTGGGTCAACCCACAAACAGCCATTACATAAACGTGCCTTGAGTTATCCAGAGTCTGGTTTTAAGCATAAGCCGGACAACTCCCCGTATCTTAACAATGTCAAGATATGAACTGTTCTATATCCAATATAGAAACAGAGGCACTGATTTAATCGGAACCAGATTCAAATCATGCAGCTGTCTCCAGTGCATGTCAACAAAATGGAAGGAGGCCGATCAGCGTTACTCAACTTAGGAATGCTTCCAATTATGAGTAACCTGAAAAGAGAAGCAAGTTCTCTTAACCACACTAGTAAAATAGGGGGTTGCCCGTACGGATGGAAATATTCGTAGGGGCATATTTAACTTGGACCTACGGATTAATCCGTAGGGCTAAAAGGTTGCCCCTGCGGGCAATGACGTTCAAGAATAAAAATATTAATTCTTAATTTGGTGTTTGCCCCTACGGAGCCGCAAACAAAGGACCTACGGGTATATCCGTAGGGGCAAGTAAATATCGTTTTAAAATAAAGCCAGATCGAAAAGCCTACGCTCATTTTCTCTCTCTCCCTCAAACGCGCGCGAAATACCCCAAATCGCCACCGTCACGTCGCCACCGTCGTTGGGCAGAGTCGCCACCGTCGTCGCCACCGCCGGTTTCGTCGCCACCGTCGTCGCCACCGCCGGTTTCGTCGCCACCGTCGTCGCCACCGTCGGTTTCTTCGCCAATTCGCCACCGTCGTCGCTCCAGCCCACCAGCGCACCCGTTCAGGTATAAATCTCGAGGTAAATTAAAGCATTTTTGGATTATTCATGGCTGGGTCTGGGTTGCGCACGCGAGAGTTGGGTTTGGGCAGGGGCGCGGTGGCGGTCGGGGTCGGGGTAGGGTTAGGGTTGGGGTTCGGCTGCTGCTGGGGTGGGGCTGGGGTTAGGGTTACGGTGGGGCTGGGGTTAGGGTTACTGTGGGGCTGGGGTAGGGTTATGGTGGGCTGGGGTTAGGGTTGGGGCTGGGGTTAGGGTTACTGTGGGGCTGGGGTTAGGGTTATGAGAGGCATGTCAGCATATTTATGTGTAATAATTGAGAGGATCAAGCTAAGTTCTATGCAAGCAGTCCCTCAGAATACATAGATAGCTAGCCTTACATTTTAAATTAACATATTCCATAGCTGTCTTAATGGTAAGGCAGATACCCATATTGTGTAAGAGCTGACATTAATACAACCATAGGGAGCTGACAGATTATACATCTCATGTGGCATTAAAATCTATAAATGGACATACGAGATAATGCAAAGAAAGAGCAATAGATCAAGACTCAATCAACTTTCCTATGCTTTATGATTTCAGCGGATAGCTCAAGTTTAGTTTCAACTTTATATTCTTATTTTTCTCTCTTTTTTCTTTAGTGCTTCTTCCTCCATTTCTTTGAAGAGTCTCTCACAGCGAAATACACTCCAATTGCTGTTGAAGATTTTAGAATGTATCCAGAATTTAAGAAAAAAATGTTGTGCCCCTTATGCTTCTGTTATTCAACTCCTTCCATACACTCTGGACTTCTCAAATTTAAAAACTATTAGAAGTGTACTTGTTTATCATACATTGAACACACCATGCATGCTATTTCTTTCACTCTCTTGTGGCATGATATTGATAGTTTATGTGAGAGTAAGACCATAACAAACATAGAAAATATTTCAACTAAGATATGAGAGACCGCTCCTAAAGAAAAACTAAAAGAGGTTAACAATGTAAAGATCAATTCCTATTCATTCTTTCCAATGTATAAAAAAAAATCACATTTTTTTAACATTACAAATCTTTGCACAAGCATGCAGCCGCACACAAATAGCCGTGTCCCTAACTAATATGTAACCATGACACATGGCAGATGAGGTGTCTCATAACTCAATATTAGCGATTTCCATGATCACGACACGTGGCAGATGAGGTGTCTCATAACGCTTTATGATATCAGTATCCTATATTTATAGTTTTAATTGTTGATTGTTATAGATGTATACCATTGCAATAATAGTTTTTGGTTGATGAATGCTATTGCAATGTAGGATGATCAGTTCTATCAATCTTGATCTCAATGGTTTAAAATCATGTTACACATACAACACGAATGCACAACAAACGCATAATTAGAGAGCGACTCGAGATATTCGGGTTAAAACCAATATATGATACTCGATGATGATATGAAACCTTCATATTCCCATCGATACCCGTATATGAAACTAAAAGCGCCACTTAGTCCCCGTCTATCGGTTAACATACGTGCGATGCTCGTCGTGACCTAGAACTATACGAAGGTTGTTCAATATCGGACAGTATAGCTCGATACTAACAACCGTCGTATAGTCTACGCGACGAGAAAATTCAATCGTATGGTAACCCATAGATTTGTCCCGTGTGGACAAGTTAAGAATGTATAAAGCAAACGCCTTCATTCACTTGTGTTTTCATCCGTTTCGAGATATTTCGTCGGTACCTTTCCGCTGGTTCTCCGTGTATAAAGATAGATTAGATGTTCATTTCAACGTTGTTTCATAGCTTTGAAATGATTATCTATTCTATTACAGTGTACTCGGAGAACAGCGGGGAGGTGCTGCCGAAATTTACTCGAAACGGTTGAAAGCACAAGTGATGGGCGTTCGCTCTATACATTCTTAATGGGATAGAAGCCTACCCCCGACAGCCGGAACACATACATACAAACGCATAATTAGAGAGCGATTCGAGATGTTCGGGTTAAAACCAATATATGATACTCGATGATAATATGAAACCTTCATATTCCCATCGATACCCATATATGAAACTAAAAGCGCCACTTAGTCCCCGTCTATCGGTTAACATACGTGCGATGCTCGTCGTGACCTAGAACTATACGAAGGTTGTTAAATATCGGACAGTATAGCTCGATACTAACAACCGTCGTATAGTCTACGCGACGAGAAAATCCAATCGTATGGTAACCCATAGATTTGTCCCGTGTGGAAAAGTTAAGAATGTATAAAGCAAACGCCTTCATTCACTTGTGTTTTCATCCGTTTCGAGATATTTTGTCGGTATCTTTCCGTTGGTTCTCCGTGTACAAAGATAGATTAGATGTTCATTTCAACGTTGTTTCACAGCTTTGAAATGATTATCTATTCTATTACAGTGTACTCGGAGAACAGCGGGGAGGTGCTGCCGAAATTTACTCGAAACGGTGAAAGAACAAGTGATGGGCGTTCGCTCTATACATTCTTAATGGGATAGAAGCCTACCCCCGATAGCCGGAACACATACATACAAACGCATAATCAGAGAGCGATTCGAGATGTTCGGGTTAAAACCAATATATGATAATATGAAACCTTCATATTCCCATCGATACCCATATATGAAACTAAAAGCGCCACTTAGTCCCCGTCTATCGGTCAACATAACGTGCGATAATTTATTCTTTTCAACGACAAACGCACACACAAAGCATATACATGGATTTTCTCCTTTGTCAGTAACTATCCCGTTCTTATATTTCTCAATATAGTCAGCATAACCTACAATTTATATGTTATTCAGTCTAACATGGCCCATGAGTACGTCAGAGTTAAGGACTGGATGTATGTGGATTGGAAACAACGTATGCAACCTAAGTTTGTCGCAGGAGTTGCTGCTTTCCTTGAATTTGCACGAGCACAAAATAAGACCATAATAGAGAAGATTCTCTGTCCGTGCGATAGATGTGGCAATAAGTACTGGCAGAAGGTAGAATTGGCAGAGCTTCATATTGTAAAACATGGGTTTACTAGACTTTATTCAACTTGGAAATATCACGGGGAAGGAGAAGAATGCAGTACTGCGGTAGAAGAAGGAGAACACGATAATGCGGCAGGAGAAGAAGAAGAATTCGGTAATACGGCAGGATACGAAAATTTATTTCCATCAGAAGAAATGGAGGATATGGTAGAGGCTGCCCTAGGTGAATCTATTCGTACCGAAGATGACATTCCTTCCGGTCAAGGACCGCGTGCGGATAAATATGAAAATTTCATGAATGATGCTAGGAAACCAATTTATGAGAATGCGAAGTATTCCACCCTCTCATGGTTCGTCCAACTTTTCCAAATTAAGTGCCTAAATGGATGGAGCAACAAGTCATTCACAATGCTTCTTTCGTTCTTGAAAGATTCTATGCCTCCGAGAAATAATGTGCCCGAAAGCTGGTACGATGCCCAGAAAATGATGTCTGATTTGGGTCTAAAGTGCGAGAAGATTCAAGCATGTCCTAAAAATTGCGTGTTGTACCGGAAAGAGAATTCAGATTTGAAAGAGTGTCCAACATGCGGAGAGGCCAGGTATAAGCCGAAATATTCTGATAAGAAGCCTGATATACCTGTGAAGATAGCACGATATTTTCCCATAACACAGAAGCTACAGAGGCTATTCAGGTGCAAGAAAACAGCCGAGGCAATGATTTGGCATCACCGTGCTCCTCCAAGCGAAAATGGAAAAATGAGCCATCCAAGAGATTCACCGGCATGGAAGGATTTCGATAGGAGGCACGCAATATTCAGTAGCGATCCTCGCAATGTCCGGCTCGGACTGGCTGCCGATGGCTTCTGCCCATTCAACTATATGGCTGGAAGTCACAGTACATGGCCCGTTGTAATGATAATTTATAATCTGTCGCCTTGGTTGGCTATGGACCAATCATACTTTATGATGCCTCTTCTTATCGACGGACCAAACTCACCGGGGAACAATATCGACGTCTATCTCCGACCTCTGATTGAGGAGCTGAAAACTTTGTTCATTGATGGTATAGAGACATATGATTCAAACACAAATACAACCTTCAAACTGCGTGCGGCTTTAATGTGGATAATTAATGACTTTCCTGCGTATGGAATGCTTTCAGGTTGGTCCGTACATGGTCACAAAGCATGTCCTCATTGCCATGAACACACAACATCAAAAATTTTGAATTTTAGCAGGAAGGTTTGTTATTGCGGCCATCGACGTTTTCTGCCTCCAGACCACCCCTATAGGTTAGACACGGTTCACTTTGATGGTCATCAGGAGCTTCTTGGGCCTCCATCCCCATTGTCCGGAGAGGACGTGACTGCTAAATGGGATGGTTACAATAACGTGACCTTCGGGATGGATCCGACGAGACAGGTCAAACCACAATATTGGAACAAGTTAAGCATTTTCTTCGAGCTTCCGTACTGGTCTACAAATTCAGTGCGTCATTGTCTGGACGTCATGCATATAGAGAAGGGAGTATCAGAGCACATACTTAACTTGCTTCTGTGTAAAGACGGGAAATCGAAAGACAACATGAATGCCCGGATGGATCTACAAGAGTGGGGAATAAGAAGTGAACTGCACCCTAAACCGGTAGCGGGTAAACCGGGCAAGTTTGTACTTCCCAATGCCGCTTATCATATGTCACAACCGGAGAAGAAAAGATTCCTGCAGGTGTTGCATGATTTGAAAGTCCCCACAGGTTTCTCAGGATCATTCAGCAAGAAAATAAAAATTGTGAAGGGCAAGATCGATGGGCTGAAAAGTCATGACCACCATGTTATCGTGGAGCACCTTCTTCCATTAGCCCTCAGTACTTCTCTCCCCGACTCGGTTGGTCTAGTAATCAACGACCTATGTTGTTTTTTCAGGGAGTTGTGTGCTAAAACGCTGGAGGTTGCGACGCTGGATAAACTAGAAAATTCTATTGCGTTGATACTTTGCAAGTTTGAGCGTATTTTCCCACCGTCATTCTTCGATATCATAATACACTTGACGGTTCATCTTGCAACTGAGGCGAAGTTAGCCGGACCGGTACAATATCGATGGATGTATCCCGTCGAGAGGTACGTGTAATTTTTCGTTTCGCGCGATTTATAAATTTATTTTTGTCTTGTATGCCCGTGTTTATTTATTCAACATATTCTCATTAGGTACCTTTACACTCTTAAGAAGTTTATACGCAATAAAAATCGACCAGAGGGTTCTATCATGCAAGGTTATCTTCTTGATGATGCAACCACATTTTGTTCCCGCTATCTGGACGAGAACATTGAGACAAGGCTTAACCGACCACGAAGAATTCAAGACGGGCCATATGGTAAAGCCGAGTATAAGAGGGTAGACACTATGTTTATCAACAAGATATACCGGTTTATCTTGCTTAATTGCGTATGTCTTGAACAAATTAGAGAGTAGGTTCTTTTGGATTAATTGTTATATCTGTGTTTGTGTGTGTATGAAATGACATAATATTAATGTCACAATTATTTGTCGAAAACAGAACTCATTTTAACGAGGTACGTGAGGGGCATCCTGATTGGAACGAAGAGCGTTTGGAAAAATACCATCAGGATAATTTTTGTGATTGGGTCACAGAGCATGTAAGTTATTCGAATTACATTTTATTGCTATCAGTTTTAATCTAAACTTGTATCGTTATGTATTTATCGTAAAATTTGTTTTGTTAGATCCACGATCCGAACTTGTCTGCATCATTTGAGAGTGATTCAAGATGTTTAGCTCAATTTCCTAGTATGGAGGTTGCACATTACAAAGGATTTGGTGTCCTTGGATACAAATTCGAAGTTAAGGACATAGAAACATCTAGAATCACTCAGAATAGTGGGATTGCGACAGTAGGATCGGACGGTGTGATTTACTATGGGTACTTAAATTGTATACTCGGCATCCACTATCCCGGACGATCAGAACCCTTTTATATATTCCACTGTACTTGGTACGATCCGCGAACCGATACAGACAGGTGGAGAAGCAGTCTTGGGACTTGGAAAGATGAATATGGATTGACCAGTGTGAACACACTTCGATTTTACGGTCAGGACGATCCGTTTATCTTTCCGAACCAAGCGTTCCAAGTATACTACTCACTGTGTTTGAAGCATCCGGGGTGGAGTGTTGTATGCCGATGGAAACCTAGAGATGTCTACGATGTCCCAGAATACGAGGACAGCGATGAGGACGAAGAAGAGAGAAGGCTTAAAGTGCTCCGACCGTCTGTTTCGAAGGACGGGTTGTCTTCGACCGATCATGAAGTTACGTGGGTTAGAAATGACATCGATGATGAAATCCAAGTAGATATGTATGACGCGCCTACGAAACGAAAAAGGTTATCTGTAATGTTATATTATTACTTCACATTTTACGCTCTAGATCATATATAGTCAATACTTTTAATGATTGTCTAATGCGTCCACGAACCGTTTATCTAGATTTGATGACGATGTCGGGAGCAGCGAGGGGCGGCAGGAGCTCCAGCCGCGGCAGAGGCAGAGCGGTTCTGCCGCCCGGAGAGCTCCGTAGGGAGCTTCAGAGGGCCGGTCTTGGACCCAGATCGGAGACCCCTTCGGATGCCTCCTTCCGTGTGGATTTTGCCACACATCCAGGTATACTGCACGCATATCCATTTTCAATGTAATATTACAGATATTCATGCATGTTTATGTCAAAATTACTTATATTGTCAATGTTTGATTGTCTAGTTGTTGGTCCTGCGTCCACATCTGGGACAGAGGCCACCCCCGCTCCTCCAGGTATGTTTATATATCATATAGTGTATGTATATTGATTTAGAATGCTATATCATAAATATACACATTCCTTTTGCTCTTACTTAGCAATTTTTATTATTGTCTAGCTGTAGGTGGTGACACCACCGCACCTGCGGGTATGTTTATATGTCCTATAGTGCATGCATATTGATTTAGAACGTTATATTATTGATCTACACATTCTTTTTGCAATTACTTATAAAATCTATTTTTAATTGTCTAGTTGTTGGTCCTGCGTCCACATCTGGGACAGAGGCCACCCCCGCTCCTCCAGGTATGTTTATATATCATATAGTGTATGTATATTGATTTAGAATGCTATATCATAAATATACACATTCCTTTTTCTCTTACTTAGCAATTTTTATTATTGTCTAGCTGTAGGTGGTGACACCACCGCACCTGCGGGTATGTTTATATGTCCTATAGTTCATGCATATTGATTTAGAACGTTATATTATTGATCTACACATTCTTTTTGCAATTACTTATAAAATCTATTTTTAATTGTCTAATTATAGGTGGTGCGTCCACACCTTCCACAGGGGCCACTCCTGCCGCTTCCATACCCTCCGCATCGTCTGCAGGTTAGTATGAATAAATTTAAAATATTTATTTATTTTACATATGCTATATAGAATAAATATGAACTTCATGGATATTTAGCGTCGATGTTTATTTTATAGTTGGAGGGGATGCGTCCGGGTCCGGGACCCCGGTTGTTCCTCACCGGAGGAACTATCGTCCCGCTCGTGCTGCTGCTCGGGCCCAGGCTCGTGCGCTAATCACCGGAGGTATATATCACACTTGAATTTTTGTTTAACCTTGATTTCTTAATACAACTTTGTCTTATTATTGATTGTCTTGATATTTCGTGCAGACGCAGGGCCTCTCCATCCCCAGAGGGGGACTCGAGGCCCGAATCAGTCCCATAGGCTGAGGCCTGATAGAGCTAGGGGGGAGGCAGCATTCATTTTTTACCCTTGACTATCGCTATACCGGTCCTCATGCCGAGAAGTTCGGCCGGTATTTGGGGGACGAGAGCCGGATCGTGAAGAACTATCCACTTCACGTTGAGTGGGGCGAGCAGCACCAGCGCTCATTCGCCCTCTTCTTTGATCAGGCTCGGGTATGTATTAATATATATTTTCATTTGATCTATCCAATATATTTATTATTAACACTTGCAATCTAATAACAATGTTTTTTTTTGTATTTTCAGTTGGATTACGATTTTCAGCCTGTAGCCGACCCTGATCACTCGGGGAGGGTGCTCGACCTTCATGCTCTGTACAATGGCCTGATGAAGAACATGCAGGCCAAGGTCCGATACAACAGGAATGAGCTGAAGGCCGACTGCTACTCCCTGTGGATAGCGACCCCCGAGGCAGAGAGAGCGGCCCTCCTATCTACTCCGGCGTTTGCGAGAGTCGACGTAGAGACATGGCCTCTATTGTGCGCTTATTTCGACTCCGAACGCAAACAAGTATGTATTTTAAATTTAATTCATTATTTATGATATAATTTATTTCTTTGTGTTTCTTAATTAGAAAACTAATTAGGTTTGCCCCTACGGATTTATCGGTAGGGGAAACCCACTGCCCCTACGGATATATACGTAGGGGCGAAAAAAGACCCCGTAGGTGCAAAGGCCGCAGGTGCAAGTTGAGGTCCTGAACTTGCCCCTACGGATAAATTTATGCCCCTACGGATAACTCGGTAGGTGCTATAGCCCCTACGGAGTACCCCGTAGGGGTAATAAAATCATATATTTAATTTTTTTTTTGAATATATTGTATATACCTACGGATACAGCCGTAGGGGATATAAAGTAGCCCCTACGGATTGATCCGTAGGGGCTACTCCCAACACACTGCACTGAGATCGGGGGGAAAATATCAGGAAACCTGATATTTTGCCCCTACGGATAAATACGTAGGGGATAAACAGTGGCCCCTACGGACATATCCGTAGGGGCACCCCCAACACCCTGCACTGATATCAGGTGGGAAAATATCAGGTTTCCTGATAGTTTGCCCCTACGGAGAACGCCGTAGGGGCAACATATATACCTACGGATTAATCCGTAGGTACATATTGTCTGTATTTTTTTTTAAAAAGGGCTGCTAGATTTTTTCCCGCCCTGTGCACAATACTATATACATCAATCAAATCATATATTGCAGTATTCATAATCACATCCCACGCATATATATAATATACAAAAGAAACCCAAAAACTGAATATGATATAAATACAAACCAATATCAATATCGTTTCAAAATGTAGTACAATGTGATATAAATAAATACATGTTTCAAAATATAAGAACCAAAAAGCTACCCTAGTTCGGTCCAGCTCCACCTCCGAATAACGTTAAAATAACGCGCGCCTGCTCCTCGGTAAATACACTCTCCAATGCTACAAATAAGGGAGTCTGAGCGGCATGTGGAGCTGGCATTGTGGTCTGCGCAGCCGCTGTCGAGGTAGTCGCTTGCGGAGCCGCGGCTGCGGGAGTCTGAGTGGGCGGTGGAGCTACAGGAGCTGTCTGCGGAACCGCAACCGATGTAGTGGCTTGCGGAGCCGCAGCCGAAGGAGATGCATGTGGAGGCTCGGCCGATCTACCCTGTCGCGTCTGGACATAACGTGTGTAAGAAGCGTGTAAGAACTGTGTATTATTCGAATTCGTTTCATTATTAAGTTATTTCGAAACCCTGTTTGGATATCTAGTTTGGAAAAGCGTTGTTTATTTTAATTACATATGTATGTATGATTAATCAAACTTAATTCTAAAACCAAATAAGCTCAAGCTACGTACTAATTATGGATATGTTGATATGTATATAATATGAAATGATATTTTACTATAAAGTAGTATACATACCAGCATCTCCTTCAACTCCTGAACGGTGGCCCTCAAGCTATCCAGTTCCTGATGGACATGCCGGCCACTGGAGACGGAGGAAGTAACCGCCGGGGTGGAGTCCAACCTCATATGGGCCCTGCTAGGGCCCAATCCCCGGCCTCTCTCCCAACCTCCGTGGTGCCCTCCGTGTGCGGCGTCCAGAACTGGGGTCAGCAGCCTCGGATCGTTCTGTCCGGTAAAATCGATCCCCGAGGCCTGGGCCTGCTCAACCACCCGCTCCTACACCCACATTAAGCAGTAAAGTATAAGTATAAAATTTAAACTTGAACCTTCCAAAACTAAAATTTCAAATTTGGGTAGAAAAAATATTAACACTTACGCAGTACTCCTGGGTAGCGACGTCGGGACATCGAAGCTCGCCCGTGGCGGGATCTGTCGAGGTGCCGTGGACGGCAAGATATGCGGACAGCACGCTCGGTGTACCACCTGACGCCACGGTCCGAGATGTCTGCAATATTAGAAAGTAACTCTTAATATTAGAAATATTAGAGAATAACTCTTAATATTGCATAATATTAGAGAATAACTCTTAATTTACCGATAACTCCATGGCTCGAGTAATGTTCCTCGAGCCACCTGTGTAAGTGGGGCGACCCCTCTTCGCCGACTTCCTGTTCTCCGTATTCTGAGCGGCCTATTTCTGCACAACGCATTAACATTTAGTTTTCTAATTAAGAAACACAAAGAAATAAATTATATCATAAATAATGAATTAAATTTGAAATACATACTCGTTTGCGTTCGGAGTCGAAATAAGCGCACAATATAGGCCATGTCTCTACGTCGACTCTCGCAAACGCCGGAGTAGATAGGAGGGCCGCTCTCTCTGCCTCGGGGGTCGCTATCCACAGGGAGTAGCAGTCGGCCTTCAGCTCATTCCTGTTGTATCGGACCTTGGCCTGCATGTTCTTCATCAGGCCATTGTACAGAGCATGAAGGTCGAGCACCCTCCCCGGGTGATCAGGGTCGGCTACAGGCTGAAAATCGTAATCCAACTGAAAATACAAAAAAAACATTGTTATTAGATTGCAAGTGTTAATAATAAATATATTGGATAGATCAAATGAAAATATATATTAATACATACCTGAGCCTGTTCAAAGAAGAGGGCGAATGAGCGCTGGTGCTGCTCGCCCCACTCAACGTGAAGTGGATAGTTCTTCACGATCCGGCTCTCGTCCCCCAAATACCGGCCGAACCTCTCGGCATGAGGACCGGTATAGCGATAGTCAAGGGTAAAAAATAGGGGGAATGCTGCCTCCCCCCTAGCTCTATCAGGCCTCAGCCTATGGGACTGATTCGGGCCTCGAGTCCCCCTCTTGGGGTGGAGAGGCCCTGCGTCTGCACGAAATATCAAGACAATCAATAATAAGACAAAGTTGTATTAAGAATTCAAGTGTGATATATACCTCCGGTGAATAGCGCACGAGCCTGGGCCCGAGCAGCAGCACGAGCGGGACGATAGTTCCTCCGGTGAGGAACAACCGGGGTCCCGGACGCATCCCCTCCAACTGTAAAATAAACATCGACGCTAAATCTCCATGAAGTTCATATTTATTCTATAGAGCATATGTAAAATAAATAAATATTTTAAATTTATTCATACTAACCTGCAGACGATGCGGAGGGTATGGAAGCGGCAGGAGTGGCCCCTGTGGAAGATGTGGACGCACCACCTATAATTAGACAATTAAAAATAGATTTTATAAGTAATTGCAAAAAGAATGTGTAGATCAATAATATAACGTTCTAAATCAATATGCATGCACTATAGGACATATAAACATACCCGCAGGTGCGGTGGTGTCACCACCTACAGCTAGACAATAATAAAAATTGCTAAGTAAGAGCAAAAGGAATGTGTATATTTATGATATAGCATTCTAAATCAATATACATACACTATATGATATATAAACATACCTGGAGGAGCGGGGGTGGCCTCTGTCCCAGATGTGGACGCATCACCAACAACTAGACAATCAAACATTGACAATATAAGTAATTTTGACATAAACATGCATGAATATCTGTAATATTACATTCAAAATGGATATGCGTGCAGTATACCTGGAGGTGTGGCCAAATCAACACGGAAGGAGGCATCCGAAGGGGTCTCCGATCTGGGTGCAAGACCGGCCCTCTGAAGCTCCCTACGGAGCTCTCCGGGCGGCAGAACCGCTCTACCTCTGCCTCTGCCTCTGCCGCGGCTGGAGCTCCTGCCGCCCCTCGCTGCTCCCGACATCGTCATCAAATCTAGATAAACGGTTCGTGGACGCATTAGACAATCATTAAAAGTATTGACTATATATGATCTAGAGCGTAAAATGTGAAGTAATAATATAACATTACTGATAACCTTTTTCGTTTCGTGGGCGCATCATACATATCTACTTGGATTTCATCGTCGATGTCATTTCTAACCCACGTAACTTCATGATCGGTCGAAGACAACCCGTCCTTCAAAACAGACGGTCGGAGCACTTTAAGCCTTCTCTCTTCTTCGTCCTCATCGCTGTCCTCGTATTCTGGGACATCGTAGACATCTCTAGGTTTCCATCGGCATACAACACTCCACCCCGGATGCTTCAAACACTGTGAGTAGTATACTTGGAACGCTTGGTTCGGAAAGATAAACGGATCGTCCTGACCGTAAAATCGAAGTTTGTTCACACTGGTCAATCCATATTCATCTTTCCAGGTCCCAAGACTGCTTCTCCACCTGTCTGTATCGGTTCGCGGATCGTACCAAGTACAGTGGAATATATAAAAGGGTTCTGATCGTCCGGGATAGTGGATGCCGAGTATACAATTTAAGTACCCATAGTAAATCACACCGTCCGATCCTACCGTCGCAATCCCACTATTCTGAGTGATTCTAGATGTTTCTATGTCCTTAACTTCGAATTTGTATCCAAGGACACCAAATCCTTTGTAATGTGCAACCTCCATACTAGGAAATTGAGCTAAACATCTTGAATCACTCTCAAATGATGCAGACAAGTTCGGATCGTGGATCTAACAAAACAAATTTTACGATAAATACATAACGATACAAGTTTAGATTAAAACCGATAGCAATAAAATGTAATTCGAATAACTTACATGCTCTGTGACCCAATCACAAAAATTATCCTGATGGTATTTTTCCAAACGCTCTTCGTTCCAATCAGGATGCCCCTCACGTACCTCGTTAAAATGAGTTCTGTTTTCGACAAATAATTGTGACATTAATATTATGTCATTTCATACACACAAACACAGATATAACAATTAATCCAAAAGAACTTACTCTCTAATTTGTTCAAGACATACGCAATTAAGCAAGATAAACCGGTATATCTTGTTGATAAACATAGTGTCTACCCTCTTATACTCGGCTTTACCATATGGCCCGTCTTGAATTCTTCGTGGTCGGTTAAGCCTTGTCTCAATGTTCTCGTCCAGATAGCGGGAACAAAATGTGGTTGCTTCATCAAGAAGATAACCTTGCATGATAGAACCCTCTGGTCGATTTTTATTGCGTATATACTTCTTAAGAGTGTAAAGGTACCTAATGAGAATATGTTGAATAAATAAACACGGGCATACATGACAAAAATAAATTTATAAATTGCGTGAAACGAAAAATTTAACGTACCTCTCGACGGGATACATCCATCGATATTGTTCCGGTCCGGCTAATTTCGCCTCAGTTGCAAGATGAACCGTCAAGTGTATTATGATATCGAAGAATGACGGTGGGAAAATACGCTCAAACTTGCAAAGTATCAACGCAATAGAATTTTCTAGTTTATCCAGCGTCGCAACCTCCAGCGTTTTAGCACACAACTCCCTGAAAAAACAACATAGGTCGTTGATTACCAGACCAACCGAGTCGGGGAGAGAAGTCCTGAGGGCTAATGGAAGAAGGTGCTCCACGATAACATGGTGGTCATGACTTTTCAGCCCATCGATCTTGCCCTTCACAATTTTTATTTTCTTGCTGAATGATCCTGAGAAACCTGTGGGGACTTTCAAATCATGCAACACCTGCAGGAATCTTTTCTTCTCCGGTTGTGACATATGATAAGCGGCATTGGGAAGTACAAACTTGCCCGGTTTACCCGCTACCGGTTTAGGGTGCAGTTCACTTCTTATTCCCTACTCTTGTAGATCCATCCGGGCATTCATGTTGTCTTTCGATTTCCCGTCTTTACACAGAAGCAAGTTAAGTATGTGCTCTGATACTCCCTTCTCTATATGCATGACGTCCAGACAATGACGCACTGAATTTGTAGACCAGTACGGAAGCTCGAAGAAAATGCTTAACTTGTTCCAATATTGTGGTTTGACCTGTCTCGTCGGATCCATCCCGAAGGTCACGTTATTGTAACCATCCCATTTAGCAGTCACGTCCTCTCCGGACAATGGGGATGGAGGCCCAAGAAGCTCCTGATGACCATCAAAGTGAACCGTGTCTAACCTATAGGGGTGGTCTGGAGGCAGAAAACGTCGATGGCCGCAATAACAAACCTTCCTGCTAAAATTCAAAAATTTTGATGTTGTGTGTTCATGGCAATGAGGACATGCTTTGTGACCATGTACGGACCAACCTGAAAGCATTCCATACGCAGGAAAGTCATTAATTGTCCACATTAAAGCCGCACGCAGTATGAAGGTTGTATTTGTGTTTGAATCATATGTCTCTACACCATCAATGAACAAAGTTTTCAGCTCCTCAATCAGAGGTCGGAGATAGACGTCGATATTGTTCCCCGGTGAGTTTGGTCCGTCGATAAGAAGAGGCATCATAAAGTATGATTGGTCCATAGCCAACCAAGGCGACAGATTATAAATTATCATTACAACGGGCCATGTACTGTGACTTCCAGCCATATAGTTGAATGGGCAGAAGCCATCGGCAGCCAGTCCGAGCCGGACATTGCGAGGATCGCTACTGAATATTGCGTGCCTCCTATCGAAATCCTTCCATGCCGGTGAATCTCTTGGATGGCTCATTTTTCCATTTTCGCTTGGAGGAGCACGGTGATGCCAAATCATTGCCTCGGCTGTTTTCTTGCACCTAAATAGCCTCTGTAGCCTCTGTGTTATGGGAAAATATCGTGCTATCTTCACAGGTATATCAGGCTTCTTATCAGAATATTTCGGCTTATACCTGGCCTCTCCGCATGTTGGACACTCTTTAAAATCTGAATTCTCTTTCCGGTACAACACGCAATTTTTAGGACATGCTTGAATCTTCTCGCACTTTAGACCCAAATCAGACATCATTTTCTGGGCTTCGTACCAGCTTTCGGGCACATTATTTCCCGGAGGCATAGAATCTTTCAAGAACGAAAGAAGCATTGTGAATGACTTGTTGCTCCATCCATTTAGGCACTTAATTTGGAAAAGTTGGACGAACAATGAGAGGGTGGAATACTTCGCATTCTCATAAATTGGTTTCCTAGCATCATTCATGAAATTTTCATATTTATCCGCACGCGGTCCTTGACCGGAAGGAATGTCATCTTCGGTACGAATAGATTCACCTAGGGCAGCCTCTACCATATCCTCCATTTCTTCTGATGGAAATAAATTTCCGTATCCTGCCGTATTACCGAATTCTTCTTCTTCTCCTGCCGCATTATCGTGTTCTCCTTCTTCTACCGCAGTACTGCATTCTTCTCCTTCCCCGTGATATTTCCAAATTGAATAAAGTCTAGTAAACCCATATTTTACAATATGAAGCTCTGCCAATTCTACCTTCCGCCAGTACTTATTGCCACATCTATCACACGGACAGAGAATCTTCTCTATTATGATCTTATTATGTGCTCGTGCAAATTCAAGGAAAGCAGCAACTCCTGCGACAAACTTAGGTTGCATACGTTGTTTCCAATCCACATACATCCAGTCCTTAACTCTGACGTACTCATGGGCCATGTTAGACTGAATAACATATAAATTGTAGGTTATACTGACTATATTGAGAAATATAAGAACGGGATAGTTACTGACAAAGAAGAAAATTCATGTATATGCTTTGTGTGTGCGTTTGTCGTTGAAAAGAATAAATTATCGCACGTTATGTTGACCGATAGACGGGGACTAAGTGGCGCTTTTAGTTTCATATATGGGTATCGATGGGAATATGAAGGTTTCATATTATCATATATTGGTTTTAACCCGAACATCTCGAGTCGCTCTCTGATTATGCGTTTGTATGTATGTGTTCCGGCTGTCGGGGGTAGGCTTCTATCCCATTAAGAATGTATAGAGCGAACGCCCATCACTTGTGCTTTCAACCGTTTCGAGTAAATTTCGGCAGCACCTCCCCGCTGTTCTCCGAGTACACTGTAATAGAATAGATAATCATTTCAAAGCTGTGAAACAACGTTGAAATGAACATCTAATCTATCTTTGTACACGGAGAACCAGCGGAAAGGTACCGACGAAATATCTCGAAGCGGATGAAAACACAAGTGAATGAAGGCGTTTGCTTTATACATTCTTAACTTGTCCACACGGGACAAATCTATGGGTTACCATACGATTGAATTTTCTCGTCGCGTAGACTATACGACGGTTGTTAGTATCGAGCTATACTGTCCGATATTTAACAACCTTCGTATAGTTCTAGGTCACGACGAGCATCGCACGTATGTTAACCGATAGACGGGGACTAAGTGACGCTTTTAGTTTCATATACGGGTATCGATGGGAATATGAAGGTTTCATATCATCATCGAGTATCATATATTGGTTTTAACCCGAACATCTCGAGTCGCTCTCTGATTATGCGTTTGTATGTATGTGTTCCGGCTGTCGGGGGTAGGCTTCTATCCCATTAAGAATGTATAGAGCGAACGCCCATCACTTGTGCTTTCAACCGTTTCGAGTAAATTTCGGCAGCACCTCCCCGCTGTTCTCCGAGTACACTGTAATAGAATAGATAATCATTTCAAAGCTGTGAAACAACGTTGAAATGAACATCTAATCTATCTTTGTACACGGAGAACCAGCGGAAAGGTACCGACGAAATATCTCGAAACGGATGAAAACACAAGTGAATGAAGGCGTTTGCTTTATACATTCTTAACTTGTCCACACGGGACAAATCTATGGGTTACCATACGATTGAATTTTCTCGTCGCGTAGACTATACGACGGTTGTTAGTATCGAGCTATACTGTCCGATATTTAACAACCTTCGTATAGTTCTAGGTCACGACGAGCATCGCACGTATGTTAACCGATAGACGGGGCTAAGTGGCGCTTTTAGTTTCATATACGGGTATCGATGGGAATATGAAGGTTTCATATCATCATCGAGTATCATATATTGGTTTTAACTTGAACATTTAACGTGAATAAGTTTTACGTTTACGTTTCGTTATTAAGAGTTCGAAATTTCATGTTTAGGGTAAATTTTTCTTGCGTTTGTGGTAAAGTTGTACGTTTATGTTGTCATCGAGTATCCTATTGTAATGAACTAGTGTATCCTACTAAATAAATTAGTGCACCATAAACCTAAATAACCCAAATTAACCTAATTAACCACAATTAACCATAATTGTTACCCTAACACAAATTATCACTAATTAACCCAATTTACCCAAATTAACCTAATTAACCCTAATCAACCCAAACTTAACCAAATTTACCCAAATTAACCAAATTAAGCCTAATCAACACCCTAACCTTTTCAAATTATCACTAATTAACCCAAATTAACCCTACACTGCAATTAACCCAAATTAACCATAGCCTCTAACCCTAAACATGACCCTAACCCTAACACTAACCCTAACCCTAAATACCATAACCCTAACCCTAACTGATTAACCCTAACCACAACCCGGCCAACACCAATCCTAACCCCAACCGAACCCTAATCCCAACCCCAACCCCAACCGGCCCCAACCAAACCCTTACCCTAACCCCAACCCCAACCCCAATCGAACCCTAACCCTAACTGACCCGATGCCACCCCTACCCGAACCCTGATCCCTGAACCCTACCCCTAACATCATCAAAAGAGGGAAAAAAAAGTATTAAATTAGAAGTAAAAATTGGAAATTTACTAACCGCGGTGGAGGAGACGACGGAGGAGGCCAGTAGTCGACGATGCGATCGGCGACGAGTCAAGCACGGTTGCGACGTAGAAGTCGACGAGTCAAGCACGGTTGCGGTGGCGAGGTCAGGATGAGGACGTCGATGGCCGACGAGATCGGGATCGAGACGCGGGAACGGTCGTCGCGAGGCGCGGAAGAATAAGAGAGAAGAAAATTTTGGGAACGGTGAGGGATTTTCTGTGCCTTTTTTTTATTATTAACCCGTATACATGCCCCTACGGACTTACCCGTAGGTTCTTTGTTTGCACCTCCGTAGGGCCAAACAACAAATTATGATTAAATATTTTTAAATTAAAATATAGAAAACCGTAGGGACAACAGTGGGCACCTACGGATTAATCCGTAGGGGCAATAAAAAGTTGCCCCTACGGATTCCTTTATCCGTAGGGGCAACCCCTATTTGTAGTAGTGTAAATGTTAATGCGTTGTGCAGAAACAGGCCGCTCAGAATACGGAGAACAGGAAGTCGGCGAAGAGGGGTCGCCCCACTTACGCAGGTGGCTCGAGGAACATTACTCGAGCCATGGAGTTATCGGTAAATTAAGAGTTATTCTCTAATATTCTGCAATATTAAGAGTTATTCTCTAATATTTCTAATATTAAGAGTTACTTTCTAATATTGCAGACATCTCGGACCGTGGCGTCAGGTGGTACACCGAGCGTGCTGTCCGCATATCTTGCCGTCCACGGCACCTCGACAGATCCCGCCACGGGCGAGCTTCGATGTCCCGACGTCGCTACCCAGGAGTACTGCGTAAGTGTTAATATTTTTTCTACCCAAATTTGAAATTTTAGTTTTGGAAGGTTCAAGTTTAAATTTTATACTTATACTTTACTGCTTAATGTGGGTGTAGGAGCGGGTGGTTGAGCAGGCCCAGGCCTCGGGGATCGATTTTACCGGACAGAACGATCCGAGGCTGCTGACCCCAGTTCTGGACGCCGCACACGGAGGGCACCACGGAGGTTGGGAGAGAGGCCGGGGATTGGGCCCTAGCAGGGCCCATATGAGGTTGGACTCCACCCCGGCGGTTACTTCCTCCGTCTCCAGTGACCGGCATGTCCATCAGGAACTGGATAGCTTGAGGGCCACCGTTCAGGAGTTGAAGGAGATGTTGGTATGTATACTACTTTATAGTAAAATATCATTTCATATTATATACATATCAACATATCCATAATTAGTACGTAGCTTGAGCTTATTTGGTTTTAGACTTAAGTTTGATTAATCATACATACATATGTAATTAAAATAAACAACGCTTTTCCAAACTAGATATCTAAACAGGGTTTCGAAATAACTTAATAATGAAACGAATTCGAATAATACACAGTTCTTACATGCTTCTTACACACGTTATGTCCAGACGCGACAGGGTAGATCGGCTGAGCCTCCACATGCATCTCCTTCGGCTGCGGCTCCGCAAGCTACTACATCGGCTGCGGTTCCGCAGACAGCTCCTGTAGCTCCACCGCCCACTCAGACTCCCGCAGCCGCGGCTCCGCAAGCGACTACCTCGACGGCGGCTGCGCAGACCACATCGCCAGCTCCACATGCCGCTCAGACTCCCTTATATGTAGCATTGCAGAGTGTATTGACCGAGGAGCAGGCGCGCGTTATTCTAACGTTATTCGGAGGTGGAGCTGGACCGAACTAGGGTAGCTTTTTGGTTCTTATTTTTTGAAACATGTATTTATATCACATTGTACTACATTTTGAAACGATATTGATATTGGTTTGTATTTATATCATATTCAGTTTTTGGGTTTCTTTTGTATATTATATATATGCGTGAGATGTGATTATGAATACTGCAATATATGATTTGATTGATGTATATAGTATTGTGCACAGGGCGGGAAAAAATCTAGCAGCCCATTTTTTAAAAAAAAATACAGACAATATGTACCTACGGATTAAGCCGTAGGTATATATGTTGCCCCTACGGGCATATCCGTAGGGGCAAACTATCAGGAAACCTGATATTTTCCCACCTGATATCAGTGCAGGGTGTTGGGAGTGCCCCTACGGATATGTCTGTAGGGGCAACTGTTTATCCCCTACGAATTTATCCGTAGGGGCAAAATATCAGGTTTCCTGATATTTTCCCCCCGATCTCAGTGCAGGGTGTTGGGAAGGCCCCTACGGACCTATCCATAGGGGCTACTTTATATCCCCTACGGAGTTATCCGTAGGGGTAGAAAAAGGACCTACGGATATATCCGTAGGTATATACAATATATTCAAAAAAAAAAATTAAATATATGATTTTATTACCCTTACGGGGTACTCCGTAGGGGCTATAACACCTACCGAGATATCCGTAGGGGCATAAATTTGTCCGTAGGGGTAAGTTCAGGGCCTCAACTTGCACCTGCGGCCTTTGCACCTACGGGGTCTTTTTTCGCCCCTACGTATATATCCGTAGGGGCAGTGGGTTTCCCCTACCGATAAGTCCGTAGGGGCAACCCTTATTTGTAGTAGTGCCATTACTATCAACTGAATACCATACACAAGTATCTACATCTTCGATCACTTTGAACAATCCCGATACTTGCAATACCTGGTTCTCTACTTTATTCAAATACCTATAACTTCTCAAAATTCAGACCCTGTGTTTCAACGAAACACCTGTCTAAAAACTAGAGAAGTCATAAGTAAACTGAATATAGTATGAGGACCAACCCCTCTGTCCTGATGGACGCTGGACAACATACAATACTCTGTATAAGTCCCTTGAGTCTAGTGACTCATTTACTGTGTGTCGTAGGTTGAAAACTGTACTTATGGTTAAGAAGAATTACACCGTTGTTCAATGCTCCTTACCTAACCATCCACTGATATAGGTAAATGTCAAAGACATAATTTTAAAAAGTATATCTCACTCTATAAAAATAGACGTACAGATATATCAATTTGAAATTGGTGCATAACAACGGATATTCAAAACCAAATAATTGCCGTCCGGCAAACAACCCAGGTTACTTCCTCAAATATCACCGATTACAACGAATCCCGACATAATGAGGATGATCACCCAATTCCCAATAACTTACTCCCACTCATCATCTGTAAAACCATACAGATGTGAGAATCATACCTGGTAAATACATACCCTGGAGCAAGTGTCTAATTGGGAAATCAGTTTTCTATTAACAGTACACAGTGAAACTGAAACATTGAAATGTTTCGTTGGGGTATCCTGGTATTCCTAGTAATGCCTCTTCCATTATCCAGATTCACAATTGTAACCGTATAATTCTTTGCCACCTCTCCAAATCCCTTTATATGTCTTTAGTCATTACTTTCTGCACACCCCTTTAGGCCAATTGGTTTTCTTCCTTCCCTACCGTTCGGCACCAGCCTATGGTTTGGAAGAAGACTATCCAATAAGCATAATGGGTGTACTGTCCTAATCCTAGGAGCACTCGCAATGCGAGAGAAGGTGAAGAGAAAAGACAACCGAATAAACCTTATTCCTATTTCTCCTGAACCAGAATCCATCCCCGAACTGGAACAAGTTCCTTTCGAGTTCGTATATAACCATACGATGGAGTATCCAATAAACTGTGGATCTTCGTAGTGATATGGAGTGTCCTGGAGAAATACAAAGCTGATTTAGGATTGGCGAAGAAATACTTGGTTTGGTCGTGAATATCAGTCGCAATTTAGTTTGCCCTCCTACTAATCCCTTGCTTTGTCTTAACTTAATACCTTCTGCACACCATCGTTATGCTAATTGGTTTTCTTCATTCCCCACCGTTCGACACCAGCCTAAGGTTTGGAAGAAGACTATCCAATTTGTGTAATAGGTATACTACTCCTAAACCAAGGAGTACTCGCAACCTGAGAGAAGGTAAAAGGAAAAGACAACTGAATAGTCTTATTCGTTTTCTCCAGAACCGGAAACCATCCTCGAATTCCTTCGAGTTCGTATCTAACTATACGATGGTTTTGTCCAATGGAAGTGGACGTTCGTAGTAATACAGGGTGTCCCGGAGAAAAGGGTAAAAGTAGGAGTGGCAAAGAGGTCTGCAACTCTGACAATCCAAAAGCCAGTGTTAAGAAGGTTCGGTCAACTTGGTCACTGAGTCATAGTCAAGGGTCGGGTCAAAGGTCGCTGCCATAGAGAGAGAGAAAAGAAATACTGAGCGTGCACTATATCCTAGATCAGAATGGTTACCAATTTATCTAATCTGGAAACCTCCCACTGTCACCTCAAATTCTCCTCCAAACCTGAAAGAAGAATTAGTCGGGGTCACCCGAGGAGTAAACTAACTCATCAGTGGGAATCAGGATCCAACTATCATCGCATGATAACGTGACGGAATCCTCTCACGCTATCACACTCCAGAAGGTGTGCGCATGTATGGCAAGTTTCAGTTCTTTTGAAACCCCCGATGTGATTTTACCCCAAGCGGTTTATGACCTTGACTAGGTCAACAAACCATAAACCGCCAGTCAAGTTCAACCCGTCATTATTCTGGATTGCATTAAACCCACCCGTACGTGCCCTTGACTAGGTCAACAAGGCCGCACGACTGTCTTAACCAATCCCACTTATGCAACAAACAAGTACCACTCAGCTACCGAACACTACGTCTTGACTAGGTCAACAAACGCAGCACGAATACTAAATAATACCTGTAGGAAATGACGGAGGGCTACGGCTGGTTTTTGGAGAAAAACCTTTAACGTAATGAACTTGATATCGTTGAAGGAACTGCATAGCCTTTTATAAAAATATAGTGACGAAAACCTTCGCTAAAGAGGTCACTCCTGGTGAAGGGATCTCGGCTCTTTCCCCGTAGAATGAGGTGCAGGATATTCCAACTGAATACCACGATGCAAAGCAAAAGTAATCGGCTATAGTGAAGTTAATGCCCTGACGCAAACTTCTATCCAAGGGGTCACTCCCGATGAAGGGATCTCGGCCCTTGCCTCGTCGACTGAGGAGCAGGATATTCCAAATGAATACCACGATGCAAAACAAAAGTGAACGTCCTTGCAATAACAGCTTTTTGAAAAGTGCTCCAACAACATCAGAATAGGTTTGTTTAGCTTGCATTGATCCGAATCAATGCAGTCCCATCAATTGATCACACCACAAAGAACGAAAATATACTGATGTACGTATATGCCATCCGCATTAGCCACTGGGTCCCGTCATTACCCGTTAGGTTAGCTAACTAACGACAGAGCGGGGACTGGACTAGCGCGGATGTAAAACATATACAACATCTACTAATATATATACCAATATATTATATTCGCTAATATATTATATTCGCTCAAGGCGTGATAAAATGCAACATCACAGAAATGTACAGCATCACAGAACAAAACATATATCTGGGATCCCCGGGTTTCACAGAGCTGCTGCTGAAACCCGACGTTCCTCTGGTCGTGTGGATAGCCTGTGCAATGAAATCCTAGACCCCTACGGGCGCGGCAAGTCACCCGTCAAAACCTGAAGCGAGGCAGCCCCCTTCAGCACCGTGAATGGACCACCCAGCACTTCATGGAATCCGGTAACTTGGGCACCCCTCCTGGGTCAACCTGTACCCCCTACGAGTGCGGCGAATAGCCCGCCAATCCTAGAGTGAAGCCCCCTCCGTCTCAATGCCATGAGATGCGGGCCCGTTGCCCTCTAGAACCCGGCTATCCGTGCACCCCTCCGCGGGGTAATCCTAGTACAGAAAGTAAAATATACATACAACGGGTACATCGACCGCAACCAGGCCGTGCCCCAAAAGAATAATACAAACAGGCAGTGACGGCAGTCCACATGTCGGACGCTCGCCCCGCAATATCAAATGTACATAATACAAGTAAACTGTACTAGCATTGCATCCAGGCTATCCCCTACGACCGATCCGCAACATCACAGCATAAACACAGAACATCAACGTGAAAGTCACGTTCGCAAATCCGTCTAACCGGGCTATAGCAGTTAAACGGGATTTACCGATCAAGTGACATTCACGGTCGCAGATATAATGTAAATACTGTGAACTAACATGTTTAAAATTTTCGATCGACTGAATTTTCCGAAGTGGGCCCCAAGCACAACTGTAGCACTCAAAAACATCTGGGCCCAAAAAGAATATACCAGAAACCCTATTTTCATGTCAGTAAACCACTGTAGAAATTTGGTACGGTTTGGCCACAAAACGGCGGCGGTTCCGCGGCCAAAACGTGGTTTTGGCCGCTAAACAGCCGCGCTACAGTAACATCAGCGTACCAAATTTTCACAGAATTCATAAAAAACCCTGCACGTAATTTTCCAATGTACCAAATAATTTTTAGAGCAAGGAAAAAATCGACAGAAAGTGCGACATGGAAATGTGGTTTTTGGAAAATCCGATCGATCGAACTTGTAAACACGTTAGAGCAAGCTAGTCAAGGTTAATGGCGTGGCTCTGATACCATGTTGCGCCCCGGCAGCGCCCCGGCCGTCTATCCGAGGCCATAATGCGGAATCAAAATTTTCCTTACTTGGAAACTGGCGCTACCGCGGACAATAAAACCCGAATCGTTAACCATTAACCTATACTAGCAAACAAGAGATGGGAAAAGAAGTATACCAAGTGATCCGAGTCCTCCGGTCTTCTCTTCATCGTCCCGATCTCCCGCGGAAAGTCTTGTCTCCATGTCGTCGCCTCCTCGCCGGAAGGGCACCACGTCGCCTGCATCTTTTACGGGCTCCCACCTCAATACCGAGGCAACTCGGGCACGAAGCTGGCAAGTCGACGTGCCCAAGATTTGCTGTAGAATGTGTAGTGCTTTGTCTCTTTGGGGTTATGTTGCCTTGATGGAGGAATGAGGTTGAGAAATGAACTTGGGAATTTTGGTAGCAATGGAAAAATGATATGAATGATAATTTTCCCACACCCACACCAAAAGAAAACTCTCTCTTCTCCCCTCTCAAAAGTGGCCGGCCATATACATGTGAGAATGGTGGAGGGAATTATACAAGGGAGGTGAGTGTAGGAGAAAGAGAATAGTGACCATATCAAAAGCAAACCTCACATCAACTCCAAATCAATCTTAATCCTTTCTCATCAACAAAAAGCAAAGGCTAAGAAAGAAAAAGGATCTCATCATGAAAAACTATCTTGATGCCACCAATATGCAAGATACCCCCTCCACAAATGTTATTTGCAAACTTGCAAATAACCCCCTCCATTGGAAAAGTCCGGACGGGAAAGAACAAAGGAAAACCGGCCGGAACGGAATGCATACTGGCAACTCCAGAAAACTGGTCCCGTAATAAATTACAGGAAAAACCCGATACTGTGCATACACACCCGCATCTGTATTCCGACCGGATACAAATGCAATGAGACAAAATCTACACTGTACTATACTAGGATCCGACTTAAACCAAAGCCGGCTAGTAATATCCGTCCGATCCTGATCCGTGCAATACCGCACGTATCTGATCGAACCCTGCCATATAACCATATGGCCTCTAGTACTAATCATCCGATCCTGATCCGTGCAATACCGCACGTATCTGATCGGACCCTGCCATATCTCCATACGGCCTCTACAGCGTTTCGCCCGAAACTTGAGTAACTGAATGTGTGGTGGACTCTAAAGACTCGTCAATACTATGGCTGTGGATTTAACCACTAGCACGTCAGAGGTATAAGCCAATACGTGACGGGCCACCAGCTATTGACCAAAAGGGACGTCGATGAGCGAACTCATCCTGACACCCTACTGAGCCTGTCAGTGACAATATCCGTACAGCCCGGTCCGTTCGTCTATGAGTATCGCATGTCGGGCCTAGGGGATTGGTAAAAATCAGACCCCCAAAAGCGGTACAAGTCGTGTCGGAGCGTAGCCCAGAACACCCTGAGATACTATTGGAATACCTACCAGTAAATCTCCTGCCTCGGCCGAGGGCTTTGTTTAATGGCTCTCCTAGACACAGCGCGACCTCACCCCCAATACAGGGAGAGACGAACCCCTGCAGATCCGCTCACTGCCTCCATGTGGCTCGGGACTGTACCCAACTAAAACCTGTTTGTACGACTCCTTTGAGCCGTGGTAGGGTAGTAATCAAAGCACAGTGGGAACTCACACGAGACAAATGACGATCTCAGGTCGATGAACTAACCTGTACACATGTCACCAGGGAACTGCTATCTGACATCTGGTATAAGACCAACTAGCATGTTCCCGGCGAGTCCTGTCCGGTGTACTCATAACCCAATGAGCACCTGTATACATCTTAGGTGAACCAACTGACACCAGTGGCTTGTGAGACCGGCCACCGCCCCTCGTCGGGGTCTCGACTGTATACACTAGTCTACTAATGGAGTATCGATGCCCTGTCTCGAAACTCCTACGACTAGGGACCTTTTAAGGTTGTGCTTATAGACCGCCAGCTCTCACGTATATGATCGCCATCATACTGCTGGTAGTCAAGCAAGAATCCTAGGGGCTCTATCAACGTGTAATAGCGACATGTCAGGTCACCTAAAGCAGTACACGATGATAAAGATAAACCAGATAGCATACTATCATCTCGAGTAAGACTGTCCTACCGGGATAGGTCCTCCCTTAATCATTGCAATCACGTGCCTGTGATCCAATAATTGACTCTGAGGGCACTATCTCCAACAAGGGTCATTCCTTTTACCTTATGTGACCTAGCCGAGAAGTGGCTATACAGCACCGCATCACATTCCATTTGGAATTGGGACGAGTTTGTGAGGGCTTTTCTGAAAAAGTTCTATCATCATCACAAAACTGCTAGAATCCGAAACGAGATTATACAATTTTCACAGCTTCCTTTCGAACCATTCTGGAAGTGCTTCGAGAGATTTAAAGACCTACTTGTTCAATGCCCTCATCATGGGATAGAAAGTTGGCAACTTTGCCAAACATTATACGAGGGATTGAACGCAGCAACAAAGCAGTTGCTAGAAACAATATGTCAAGGTCATTTTCTCTCCAAGTCTAGCGACGAAGCTTGGCAGTTTCTTGAGGACCTAAGTGAGCAAACAATTCAGTAGGAGAGTACCAAGACCACATCATCTTCTTCAGTTGGTCAATCTAGGGCAGGCATACATCAAATAGATATGTCGATTGCTATGAAGGCCGAGATGGCCTCACTTATGAAAAAGCTAGAAGCCATTGAGACCAAAATCTCATCGTCTTCTCCTGTCCCTACTCTACCCACACGAACTGTTTGTGCTTGTTGTTCTAATCCATCACATCTAACCGAAGAGTGTCCTTATAATGCACCTATTCAAGGACAGGATCAAGTCAATGCTGCATTTCAGCAACGACAAAGAAACGATCCGCACTCTTCGGCATACAATCAGGGATGGAGGAGTCACCCAAATCAACAGTTCCAAGGGAATAACAATTTTCAAAGACCTCCTCCACAACAACAACAAGCACCTTTACAAACTCAAAACCAGCAACCTTTCCAACAACAACTTTATACAAATCAAACGAACAATTTGGTTCAACCAAATGATGATAAGGTTATCTCGCTCGAAAAAAGTCTAGATGCATTTCTTAAGTAAACTACTGAATCCGCAGCAAGATTTGAAAGTTATGTTCAATCTTTAATGAATAACAATGCCTCACACGATCAAAGTATCAAATCTATTGAGGCACAAATTGCACAATTAACTGCTGCGTTGAGCGAGAGAGAAAAGGGAAAGCTTCCATCTCAACCATTGCCCAATCCCGGTCACACACAAAACGCATATCACAATCACAATGTAAATGCGGTGACCACGTTGAGATCCGGAAGAGAGTTGCAAAATAATGTGGGAACTAGTGATGACATCCCCGCCGGTGGTTCTTCTTCTCCTTCTTCATTTTCTTCACTTCCTTCTTCACCTTTTTCTTTAGAGCCTATTCTCCACCCTTCACCCGGCTCTACTTCTTCTGACTCGAACGGACCCATTTCTCACAACACGAACACATCCACACTGGGATTCGTTCCTACTCCACATTCTACTCCACAAACTTGTGACTCAACGAATTTTCAGAATGCTCCATTCCCAAACAGGTTGAGTCCTAATAAACCAAATGCACAAGTGGAAAAGATTGTGGAGATATTTAAGCAGGTTAGCATAAATATACCTCTCTTGGATGCTATCCAACAAGTCCCTTCATACGCGAAAATCTTAAAGGGCTTATGCACCTCGAAGAGAAAGGCATCTCAAGTACCCAAGAAAGTGCTAGTGGCTAGTGCAGTGAGCAATGCTATTAACCACCATCAAACCTTACCCCAAAAACGAAAGGACCCCGGCTGTCCTACTATTTCAATCACAATTGGGGATAAGAAAACTAATCGAGCACTTTTTGATCTTGGGTCTAGTGTTAACCTGATTCCCTACTCTGTGTACGAACAATTAGGGGTTGGAGAGTTGAAACCCACTCGTTGCACTCTCCAAATGGCTGATCGATCAATCATCCATCCAAGGGGTCAACTAGAGGATGTGTTGATCAAAGTCGGGGAGTTCATATTCCCCGTTGATTTTATCGTTATGGATACACAACCTGTTGCTAACCCAAGAAACCAAATTCCGGTGATTCTTGGTCGACCATTTTTGGCCACTTCCAATGCCGTAATAAATTGTCGCAATGGCTCTATGACTCTATCCTTCGGAAAGAGGTCTAGTGAGTTCAATATTTATAAGATGGGAAGTCTGCCCCCCGTACCTAAAACTAGTACACGAGAAGTTTTCTCTATTCACGAAATCACGCAGGAGGACTGCGAGCTTGAAAGATTTCTATTTGATGAAAACGGTTTTGACGCCACTAGTGCGTCCCTCCTTGAGCCTACCACCGTTCACACAACCGATATTGATTATGAATGTTTCACTTTTTCGGATGACGACGACTCACAGCACGAATATGAGTCTTTTGAATTTTTGGATGAGTTAGTCGAACCATCCGAATCGGTTGTTTGCAGTGATTTCGAACCTGTGTTAGAGTCCTTTGAGTTCGTGGTAGATTCTGCAATGATTCTTTCGCCTCAGAAATTCGAACTCACGCCCTTGCCGTCTCACCTTAGATATGCTTACATAGGTGAAAATGAGACCCTTCCCATTATCATATCGGCCTCTCTAGCCCTCGAGCAAGAGAACGCCCTCTTAATGGTCTTTCAAGATAGGCGACAAGTTTTCGGTTGGACTATGGCGGACATCGAGGAGATCAGTTCCCTCATAATTGAATATCATACACAATTGATGGATGATGCCAGGTCACTAGAGGACCCACAGGAACATCTTGGGGGTATTGTGGTGAGTCAACCTCCTCCTTTAAAAGTTGAAATACCCCCATTTCTTTTAATAAGCTACGAGAATGCCAACACTCCACTGATTGCTGATCATTTACATTCTCGTTTCGATGCATCACCATCACCTGTATATTTACCTCCACACCTCCCATACCACTACTTCTATCTTCCCCAATTCTTTGCGGACCACCACAACTTATTCTTCCACCAACCAATATTCTTTACTGATAAATTTTTCAACTGGTTGGTGTTGATTTTTGGTCGATGCAAAGTTTGGCAGTAATGTCTAACATAGTTTAAATGAAGTTTGGGGGAGGGCCTTTTTGTATATATTTTTGTTTTTCTTAACAATAAAAAAACTATAAATAAATAAACAGGGGAGTGCCGGTAGTTTGACCCTCTTGGTTTAGCATGACAGTGAGGACACTGTCAAGTTCAAGTTTGGGGGTATGCTCGGTACGTCTTCTTCCTTCGCATTCATTTGTACATATCTTTGCATTTGCATACTTATTTGAAAACCCATAAAAATTTGAAAAATTATAAAATTATTGTATTCAATTTTGGCTTATTTGACTTGAGTTTGACAAATAGGTTAACTGGTTAGGAACAACTAGATCTTAGACCTAGTAAATTAAAAACCCTAAAAATAACCTTCCTTAAAGTTTAACAGTAGAAAGTATATGCCTTGTAGTTTATTTAGAAATAGGCAAATTTTGGGTTCACTTCTTGGGCTAAGTCAAAACAATGGAAGAGTATTGATGTTCTTATTAAAGTATAAGTTTGAAAAATAGTTCCTAGCTTAAGTCTAGATTCTGAAAATGTATACCCTACAAAATTGCACAATCACACACCTTGAAACTTGGAATAGTAGAAGAGACCTTGAAATGCTCTTGTCTAAAGTCCTTAGTACGAAGAAAATAAAAGAAAAAGTGTGAATAAAGAATAAAAAAAAATGGACACTGGTTTTTGTGATTACTTAAGGCCGCAAAAATAGAAAAATATTTAGCGAGGGTACTTCATCACCTAGTGCCTTAGACCAACTGGTTTGGGAGTTTCTGCTAAAGCCTTGGGTGTTGCAAAGACTAGGAAGTACGCTTTAAAGTGCAAACGCATTTTGTAATCGGTCGTTGGTACCTCAAGAAGTATTAACGGTCGCATGAAGGATGTGTAAGAAAATTTCATTTAAATTCACCAACTAATTAGTACTTTGGACAACGGACAAGGGGTTGATTGCTTAATTTGAATTTCCAAGTGTAGGGGTGACTTATACACACACGTAGGGGTATGTGATTGGAATTTAGATGAGAGAGAGGAATGAAGAATAGAACTTGTATCTTTAGTAGAGTTGATAGAAATTTCTAAGTGGAGATGGAACCCTAGAAGGAAAACTTAGGAAATGCCGAAAGCTAAGTAAGTCTATAAGATATATATAATTTTAAGTTAAATGATGAGGAAGTGTGAAGAATGTGGGTGGATAGTCTACAAGTATAAGATAATAGAATTCCTTGTTAGAAAACCTAATTGGAGAACAAAAGTCAATGGGCCGAATTGATAAGATTTTGTGGGTGTAATCCGCTGAAAACCCTCAGGAGACAACACTCCTCCTACTAGGGACACCTAGAGGTTTAACGGCTTGTTGCACGTGCTCAGTGCAATCGCGTTTCACTGCGAAAGTGTGGTTAGGATTTTAGTGAATAAATAATAAGTTTGCTCGAGGACGAGCAAAAGGTAAGTTTGGGGGTATTTGTTCAGACCATAATAATGCATTTTTCATTCCCCTATTCTTATCCATTTTATAAGTAAACAGGTACTCTTGACGCACGTTTGTTGCATGTTACAGGATACAGGGCTTGGATGCAGATACAGTGAAAAAGACTAAAGCTGATACAGAAAAGTGACTTTTGACAAACAAGTAGACGGATCCTAGTCAAGCCTAGACGAAGAACAGTGCAAGGTCCAAAATGTCAAAGTGAACGGTCAAAAGATACGAACAAGTTTTCACTGAAGATCTGGAGAAGACCCAGAATCCAAACAGAGAAAAGTTATGAAGAACTAAGAAGCCCTAACAACCAAGATGCAGCACAGGAATTTTGGTGAGCCAAGCCCACCAAAGGGCCGCGGATCCGCGGCCCAAGCTAACATTTGCCGCGGATCCGCGGCCGTTTATTGCACGTGTCGGCACCGACTTCTTGTGTCGGTGCGACAGTTCGGGTGTTGGGATTTTTAGAGGTCAAATCAGTAATTGCGCATGTTCGAGACTCTGAAACCCTAATTCTCCTGTTTACTTATAAATTGTAATCTCAAATCTGTAAAACCCTATGCCTCTTTTCAATAAATAAATTTCAGAATTTCTGAGAGATAAATTCAGATCTGTTCTTCTTGTTTGGAGGGAGCCGTCAACTTAGGAAGGTATTTTATTTCTATTTCTTTTAATTAAAATGTTTTCTCATCCCCTAATGAGCGAGTAATCTCCTCGCTTGTTAGGGTTAGCCTTAAGGAAAGGGTTGAGAGATGAGATCTCTCGCCCCTTTCAATGCCACCTTCACCTAATGAATTAGAACTTCACGCATACGAGCACAACCGCTCCCTGCGGCATCCTACCCTTCGAGGTAACAATGAACCGTAGTATAAAGGGCCGGTTGCACGCGTTTTCCGTGAGGGTTAGGATAATTATCAACAAAGGAAGGATACAAATCTAGAGGAAGAAACATCTTCCCAAAAGATTTGGATCCACTTTATTAATAATTACCTTAACATCTAATATATCTAAAAAAAGAAGGTATTGAAAGCGGTGAGGAAAAACATTAATCTCCAAAACTTCCCCTAAGCCTAACCCTAGCAAGACTCTTAATTAGATTAATTAGATCCAGTTTTTATAGATTTTTATAAACCAACCAAAACAACATTTTGAATCAACTCGTTAAAACACATAAAAGAAATTTACCCGTCTCTGTGGATCGACCCGTACTCACCGGCTAGCTGCGAAGCGACGCCGTTTCTGATTGCGGTAAACATATATTTTTGATCTATCTTTTAGAAAGCGCAAGCACGCTAAAAATCACTAAATCATCACCTCACCAGATGGATATGGGATCATCCATCGCCCACCATATGGGACAAGAATAGTATACGCTAGTCTACTCTGGAATATCGATGCCCCATCTCGATACACCCACGACTAGGAACAGTTCAAGGATATGCTTATAAACTACTCATGCCCCACTAGTATGATCCACATCATAGTCACAGTGGTCAAGCAAATATCCTATGGGCTTTATCAACATGTGCAAATGAATAAAAGCATGATCAAATCAACATGTCAAGATAAAGTAAACCAGATAGCATACTATCATGTTGAGCGAGAAAGTCATCTATATTCATATATACATGTCCAAGCATCCACTATACATATAATGACCTCTAGGACATACATATATCTAACACACGGTAGGCGACATCAAAATCTCTGAGGTATGCTGTACATCAATAGTCCTCTCGCAACTGGCGGCTCTATCGATGGCCCGATCATCCGGTGCAAAACCAAACACTCGCCTCAACAGGAGGCCACAACACAACACTACATCGAGACGTTCCCATGTCACCAGAAAACACAATGGTCGGCTCTCGTACCAGACGAGCTCGCTCTGACCGTAACACTAGCAGAAGCTCAAACTACGCTCAAACTATGGTGGCAGGAACCTCAATAGAGTATCGAAGAGAGCAGATCAACGGCAAGAAGGAAACGACGGACCCCGAATGGATACATGATCATAAGAAGGAACAACATCAATGACAGTATGATCACGAAACTAATAGAATCGAGGATCTCAAATGGATGTATAATCATAGATACGAAGAGAATCACTGGTCTCAAAATATGTACATCCTAAGGTTTCTGAAGTGGAGTATCGTATCGTAAATATGCCGCGGAACATACGTACGGTACGTCACCCTACTCAAGCTACCTACTCTATCAATCAGGTCCAGCCTATGAAACGAAAGTTCGGGTCTAATAACCCCCCCATTCAAGTCTAAGTTCCGTAAGGTCAAGCCTAGGTTCCGAAATACATACCCGCCCTAGACTCCGCACAGTCAAACATACACTCGAACAAAGGTTAAACCTAGCGCTCTGATACCAACTTTGTCACGACCCGAAATATTAGCTCGTGACCAGCACATGAATCACGCAATGTCTAAAGGCGTAACAGAATTCAAGAAAGCTGAAACCCAGAAATCTAAACCATTTAAGAAAACTAAAGGAGGTGAGGTTTTGAAATAAAGGTATAATGAAATCAAGTTTTCTTAATGCATAGAAAAGAAACATGAATGATGCAAGTGAAACTTACTAGTTTGAAAACATGTTTCGTCTTTTTTTGAAAATTTTGGCAGCACCTCCTTTGTATATTTTGTTCCAAAACCATAAATACATAATAATGATAAAGTCATCCCCAAGCGGGAGCTAGCTCTTCGCCAAACGGCGGATCACATCCACGTAATGCAGTATAAATAAGTGTACGGCGCCCAACAACGAAGTTCACCACAGAAAGATAAATAAAAAGCAAGACAACAAAACCACAAGTAGCGAAAAACCCCTCGCTCTAAGTCTCGCAATTACAATCTCATTAAGTCTTGTTACTTATACAATTCACTAATTTTGATTGATGGAGTTGACTAGATACAATGTGAAATATAATACAAGAGTGGGTATGATACAAATGTCCCACCTACCAATGCAAAACACCCGAATGCAACTGTGTGCCAGCGAAGCCGCTACTGATCCTGTTAGTTATATGTATGCCCTAGAAGCCATTACTATACATAGGATGTATATTGTAGCGGATGCTTGGACATATATAGGGAGGACTTTCTCGCTCGACATGATAGTATGTTATCTGGTTGCTCTTTACCTTAACGTGTACACTGATTGTCTCTCTGTTACATGTTGGTAAAGCCCTTAGGATGTGTACTTGACTACCTGGACTATGATGCGGATCATACTAGTGGGGACATGGTAGTCCATAAGTACATCCTTCAAGGTCCCTTGTCGTGGGTGTATCGAGACGGGGCATCGATATACCAGAGTAGACTAGCGTATAACTTCTCGACCCATACAGATGGGCGATGGATGATCCTATATCCATTGGTGTTTGACATCAGAGATGATATACGGGTGCTCAGTGGAGACTGGGTACACTGGACGGACTCGCCGAGAACTCCCAGATGGTATTATACCTTACGTCAGATGGCAGTTCTCTGGTGACACTGGTACAGGTTAGTCTGTAGACCCGAGATCGTCATAGAGTCTTGTGTGATTCCCAATGTGCTTTGATTTCTACCTTACCACGTCCAAGAGGGCGTGCAAAACGGTGGTTTTTGGGTACATTCCCGAATCACATGGAGGCAATGAGCGATAGGTGGGGATTCGTCTCTCCCGGTATAGGGAGTTGATGTTGCGCTGTGTTCGATTGGCTATAACCGGAAATCCCTGGCCAGGGTTGCTGAGATTTACTGGTAAGTGTTACCAGTAGTTTCTCAAACTGTTAAAGACCTCATATCTACACAACTTATCGAGCTACTGGGTCTGACGTTTACCACCCCTAGGCGAGATATGCGACATATCAGACGACGAGACCGGACTGTACGGGAGTGTTACTGATTGGATTCGCAGGAGTGTGAGCGGGCTTGCTCGTTGATCTTCTAATCGCTCAATACCCGGGTGGCCGTTACGTTTAGCAGACCGCTTGCGGCTTGTAGGTGTTTTATATGATCATCACCTGCTGCCGGCGTATTGACGAGTCTTTAGAGTCCTACACAGAGGTTTCCAGGCTCAAGCGAAACAAAATAGGAGCGCATATGAGATATGTGCGGGACCGAGAATAATACCAGTATGTGATACTGAATTCTATTCTCGCGATTTGTATCATCGGACGGTTATATAAGATATAGCCGGGTTACCGAATCAAGTGTTGATTCGATATATTGATACACTTGATATTAGTCTGTTATATACAGTATGACCGGATCATTAAATCAAGTGTTGATTTAATGATTTAATGTATAATTATATATTTGATATATTACTTTACATTAACTAGTATTTGTTCACTTAAGATTGATTTTCTCACTTGAAGTGCACAAGTTGTATATGTGATATATTTTTGTGCACTAGTTTGTATCATTTTTGATGATACATGCAAACTTGGGTATGTGTATGATTTACACCATGTTTAGTTAATTGTTAGGGTTTAGGGTTTTATTTTCTTTATTCATTTTGTAAAAACAAAATGGTGCTTTTCTTTATTTTTGGCTTAAAGCTTCATGAAGCTTCATGGCATCTTTGAAAAGTCTAACCATTTTTGTTTTGTTCTTAAACCTAACCATTACCAAAGCCCTAGTTTACTCTCTACATGAGTTTATCTCACCCATGGTTGCAATATGATAGACATCACTTGAATTTTCTTTATGAGATAATTCTTTTTCTTTCTTCTTCTTCTTCTTCATGAAGAAAAGAAAAGCTTGCTAGAAAATTCTAAGTGATGAAATCAAGTAAGAAATCCAAATCCAAAGTGAACCCACTTCTTATTTCTTCATCCTCTACCACTTGCCATGTTGTATATGGTGTTTTCTTCACAAGTTTCATGACCTAGTGAAGATGGAGCTTGAGTTTGAGTCGCCTCGACGTAGATCATCTTCGGCATCGAAGTCAACGACCTAGCCCGATTATTTCTCCGACGAAACCATCACTAGAGTCCGGGATTCCGATGATCGCAGCGGAGGGACGTCAACACGGAGCTAAAGAAGTGGAGGACCGGATCTACAAAGGTTGTAATCCCTTTCACTTATTAGTAAAGTTGTTTGCTAGCTAGTAGTTTCGCCTATCCTCTAGTTAACGGTCTATATTAGGGTTTCTCGGCACCTAAATTTTTTAATTTGGCATGGTTGATGCCTTGTGGAACCTCTTGAGTGTGCCTAGGAACCCTACAGTGGTATCAGAGCCTAGCTAGAGCCTTAGGCGATGTGTAGATAAAATTAGAAACCCGATCGAACCCCGAAACCCTAATCGCAACCCCTCTCTGTACATTTTTACAAACTGTGGATTTTTCCAAATTAAAAATATCCAAAAAATACAGCAGGTAATTATAGGAGTTACTGTAGAGCACGTGCTCCTAAGTCGGATAATGAGCCGTGGAACCGCGGCGCCACCCTGGCTTTCGCGGGGGTTCCACGGCCATAAATGTCACTCTTGTCACATGCTCTGCACAGTAATGTCCAACTGAATTTCCTGTGTTTTCTGGGAATTTTTGAATTACACTCAAGAGTTGAGTTATCTGGGGTGTATTGGGGACTCGATGATTCGATCGGATTGTTTAATTTTGTCTATGTGTTTTTCCGGGTAATTCTAGAATATGTTAAAAAGTTCGACCGGATATAAATACCCATTTTTTCCCCTGCCGGGAAATTTCCAAGTGTTGGATTTTTCCGTGGTTTAAGAACATTCTAAGTAGTGCAAGTAACGCGATGGACCCTCTAGAAGACAACAAACCTTAACTCGATTATGTGACCATCTTGAACTGCCCTTTGAAACTTAGGGTTTGGGGCAGTACGGCGTGCCACATGTGAGGCGTTGGCTTGACCCTTCTACGGCTGGACCGTTGGTACTGTGGCATGAAGTGGATGTTTTTAAACCTATTTCATGTGTTGAGCTGTTTCGGAAAAACTTTGGTGTTTGATTGTTCGATCGGAAAGTTTAACATTTTCTTTTTATCTGGAATGTGATACAATATTTGGAATCCACAAATAGTTATGAGATAACTGATTTGAATGTTATAAATCTAGCACTTTAGTCTCGTTTGATTGGTTGCCACGGAATTTTGATGTGATCAAAAGTCCGCCGCAATCACGTTGTGTGCGCGGATACTCGCCGGTAAACTTAAAAGACAACTACACCCCATAGCCCTGACCAAGTGACTGTAAGAGAACCCCGTCGCCAAAAAGCATCTGTTTGGGTGCTCACGGCAGCGGTGTTCCGCTTTAGTGCACTTCGTCGACGGTATCGGGGGTGCGACCGTCTACTAAAGTTTGCGACGAGCATTCGATCAGGATGTCGGGAATCTTGTTGAATTGCCCGACTTGATATTGAAAAGTGTTTTCGATAAAGAAACTAAAATGCGGGGTTTATAATTGTTAGGCATGTGATGTCTAAGGAATTCATTTGGTAAGGCATGCGATGTCTAAGCAGGTTGCGGATTCCAACTATTGTAGTTTTACACTTTCTTTTCTATGACCGTAAGTGTAATATGTGATATCGCCGGTTTCGTTGCTATATGTCAACGACAATTGGGATACGCATGTTTACTCACGTAGATGACATGTGATGTTATGTGTTGCTAGATATGTTATATTGGATCGTCGCGTTTGAATAGCCGGGTTTTTTTTATGTGAGATGAGTGTTTTTCTTTTTCAATCATGTAAAAACTTGTATGTAATATTCTTTTATTGGGGTACTTCCGGGTTGAGGTTGATGTCACCATTTGTATACTATTTACTTTTCCGCACTAGGATAGACCCAAGGGGGAGGGCACAAGTAACCGGGTTCTGGAGTCCAGTGGGAGATCAACTCGAGGAGTCGAGTCCGGGTCTCCTAACTCTAGAATTGGTAGGGTTGCTTGCCGCTCTCGTAGGGGTCTAGGGGTGTGTCTTTGGCTATTCATCGCGACCGTGGAATCCGTGTTTTATACTGGCTCGTATTAAAAACACGGACGTCCTAGTATATCCAATATTTCATAAATGTTTCTTCTTCTGCGATATCTATGATGTGATCATTTGATATGTTGTGATAGATACTGTATATAGTATATATGATATATTATATAGACGTTACTTATGTTTTACACCCGTGCTAGCCCTGCCCCGCTCTGCCGTTAGTTACCTAACCTAACGGTGCACGAGGGGACATCGAGGCGAATGCGGATGGCATAAGTGTACGTCGTATTTATCTGTGATGTTTAGGTGACTTAAATGATGGGACTTCATTAATATGATTAATGAAAGAAAAAGAAACCTAAAAGATGTTGTGGAATCGAATTTTTAAAAACAGGTAGCTACGGTTCTTGCTATGCATCGCGGTGTTCCTTGTAGAACATCCTGCACCTTATTCGATAAGGAAAGGGCCGAGATCCCTTCACCGGGAGTGACCCCTTTAGCAATAAATGGCAGATGCTACACCCCTCGGTTTGTCTTTTGATTGGTTTTGGAGTTTTTCTTTGCATAGTGATATATATGATATGTCCTGCACCTTATTCGATGAGGAAAGGGCTGACGATCCCTTCACCGGGAGTGACCCCTTTAACAAAACTAGAAAAGCCTAAAAAACACTCCATTTCAAAATTCATTCGATTCTACAACGATATCAAGTTCATTACGCAATGAGTTTTCAGAAAAACCTGTCGTAGCCTTCCGTCATTTCAGATAAGTTGTATATAGTATTCGTGCTACATTTATTGGCTTTCGTCAATGTGTAATGTGCGGTAGCTATATCCTGCTTATCTGCTGCATATGATGCGATTGGATTAGGGAAGTCGTGCGGCTTTGTTGGCTTTCGTTAAGGGTCGTGTGGGTGGGTTTAATTCAATCAAGAAATGACGGGTTGAACTTGACTAGCGGGCTATGGTTTGTTGGCTTTCGTCAAGGTCATAGCATGTTAAGGGCAAAATTATCGGGAATTTCAAGTGTTGAAATTTGCAATGAGATTGCATACCTTCTATGAGATAGTTGGATCCCGATACCCTCTGCGAGTAATTGTTACTCCTGGGAGAGTTTTACACATTACAATTAGCCGATCAAGTAGGTGTCTAGAAAGGTGTCAACGGGGTTACGCCTCTGGAAAAACAAGGTTTACTTTAATTAGGTCCATGCGAAAGCACGGGGAACCTCCCTCAAAGTACCGACACTGGCCTGGCTGAAACATTGGCGAACTTGTAGCGTGTAATTAATCCCGGCCAGTCTTTCCTTTTAGGGTTTGAAGGAAGATTTGATAAAAAAACAGTGGGATCCATCCTGATTAGATAAAATAATAACCAATCTGATCTTGCAAGAGCGCACGCAGAGTGTTTTCTTCTGTCTCTCTCCAGGTAGCGACCATATCACGCCTTAATCAAGATAATAATATGGATGTATTGACCGAACCCGCTTGTTATACTGAGATTGGGAACGTTGGTCCCGCTCCAACTTATAAATGTTATAAGACAGAGCAGGAAATAGGGGATTACCAGAATTCCCGTGCCACCCAAACGAAGAAAGTGCATGATGATGCATCATCTTCGGGTGTGTTCATTACAGAGAATTGTTTCTCAATATCCTTTACGTCCTGGGTATTTGATACCGGATCAGGATCCCACATATGTAATATATTACATGGGCTACAGATAGGTAAAGAATTGAGAACGGGTGATAAGTTTCATGAGGCAGAAAATGGTGCAAGTGTTGCAGCTAAGTCTGTTGGTCACTGTCACCCTGTATTACCAGAATACATTGATTCTGAACAAATGTTATTAGATACCGAACCTGATATACAAAATCATATCAGTCTCTTTATTTTGATAAAGAAGGATATAATTTTGTATTGTTGGATAATGTTTTGAACATTTCCTATATCAAAAGTTGATCGGTTCAGGCACGTTATCTAAAAGCATTGACGTTCTAAATCAAACAACAGTTCTTAGTATACAGAACACACACAAGAGGAAGAGTTCAGAAATGAACGGATCCTTCTTGAGATATTGTAGACTAGGTCATATCAATGCGACACGACTAGCTAAGTTACATTTAGATGCATATTTAAATCTGTTTGAATTTACATATTGTAAAACTTGCCGATCATGTCACAAAGATAAAATGACAATAGCTCTGTTTATTGGAAACAGAGAAAGAGTTAGTGAACTTTTGGGATTGATACATGCTGATGTATGAAAGTCTCCTGTCTACACATGCCAAGACCGGTTCTTTGTACTTCATTACATTCTCTGATGATCTCTCAAGATTCAGACATATGTTCCTGTTGAAACACATGTCCGAAGCTTTTGAGATATTCACAGAATATAATTTAGAAGTAGAGAACCAAAACGGGTATAAGTATTATGTCCTTTGATGTAATCAAGGAGGAGAATACCTGAGCACGGAATTCCTGGACTATTCTAAAGGAGAATGAGATTCTCTCTCAGCATTACTCCTTCGTATACACCATAGCACAACGGTGTATCGGGGCGGAGCAATCGCACCATATTAGATATGGTGTGCTCTATGATGAGTACTACTGAGTTACCTATTTCCTTTTGGGGGTTATGCACTTGAGGAGCTGCATACCTATTGAATTAGGTTCGAATCAAATCACTGCCTACCACTCCATATGAGATATGGTATGGGAAGAGCCTATCTCTTAAGTAAGTTAAGATTTAGGATTGTCCGGCCTATCTCAAAAGCAAAATCCGGACAAGATCGAGGCAAGGTCTGTTCTGTAGTATTGGAAATGTTCCATCTATACAAACTGCAGCTGATGATTTGACAGAACCAAAGGATTCAATAGTAACCAACGAACCTCAGCCTCTCCGCCGATCTAGCAGGGTTCCTCACCCACCTGGGAGATACTTCAGTTTCTCTATGACAGTGGGAGCGAGGATTGCATCATGAGATGGTGACCCAACTAGTTTCGAGCTGGCCATCAGGAGTGGGACTTTGTAAGAATGGCTGGATGCTTAGCAATCTGAGATGGAATCCCTATACACCAACAAAGTATGGACTTTGGTTGCTTTATCTGAAGGGTTAAATCCCCATCAGGAGCAAGTATATCGTGAGAAGATTACTTGGTGTACATGGAAAAGTTGAGACTTTCAAAGCTAGACTTGTTAAAGGTTTGCATCATTGACCGGGTATGGATTATGATGAAACATTTTCTAAATAGCTATGCTTAAGTCCATCCAGATCCTACTTGCCACGGCTACATACCATGAATACGATATCTGGCGGTTGGGTGTCATGACTGTTTTTCTAAATGATGTTTTAGAAGAGTGTGTATATAAGTACACAGCCAGAGGGCTTCGTAGACAGAGGGAGCAGCGGAAACGTGTACAAGATGTTTTATGTGATGAAGCAGGCATCGCGGAGTTGGAACGTCTGTTTGATGTGTTAGTCAAAGAGTTTGACTTCATCAAAATAGTAGATGAACCTTGTATATAAAAAAAGGCAGTAGGGAGTATGGTGGTCATCCTCGTAGAGTACGTGGATGACATACTCTTGATAGGGAAGGAGTTTCCTATGCTACGCTCGGTCAATCTCCACTTATCACAAGGATTCTCCAAACAGGATCAAAGCGATACCTCCTAAATCCTAGGTTTTGGATCTATGAGATAGATCTAAATGGATGTTAGGATTCTCACTAGGTGTAGTAAGATGGTATCAATGGATTCTGGGGAGAATCACTGGAAAGGTTCCAGGGTGATAAGGATGACTGAATGTCAGTCGCAGACATTGTCTTTACCCTTAGTGGAGGGACGGTATGTTGGAAGAGTTCCAAGCTTGATAACGTGGCTTACTAGACGATAAAGGCTGGATACATCGCTACTTAAGATGCTACCAAAGAGGAAGTCTGGGTGTATATTAGTTCATGAGATGAACTTAGTTCCTCCCATTGTGTGACAATGGAGTTGTGGCTTATGCCAAGGAACGTCCGTCCCATCAGTGATCCAGACATATTCTAAGGCAGTATCACCTGATCATGGAGATGGTTGATCTCAAAGGAGATCGAGATTAGGAGAGCAGACTCAGAGGACAACACGGCGGATCCACTCACAAAGGCCTTTTTCCAGAGAGAGACTTTTATGGGATGGTTGAGTATGAGATACTACAACCACTGCTATCAGATGGCCCTAGTGCAAGTGGGAGATTGTTAGTTATATGTATGCCCTAGATGCCATTACTATACATAGGATGTATATTGTAGTGGATGCTTGGACATATATAGGGAGGACTTTCTCGCCCGACATGATAGTATGCTATCTGGTTGCTCTTTACCTTAACGTGTACACTGATTGTCTCTCTGTTACATGTTGGTAAAGCCCTTAGGATGTGTACTTGACTACCTGGACTATGATGCGGATCATACTAGTAGGGACATGGTAGTCCATAAGTACATCCTTCAAGGTCCCTAGTCGTGGGTGTATCGGGACGGGGCATCGATATACCAGAGTAGACTAGCGTATACCTTCTCGACCCATACAGATGGGCGATGGATGATCCATATCCATTGGTGTTTGACATCAGAGATGATATACGGGTGCTCAGTGGAGACTGGGTACACTGGACGAACTCGCCGAGAACTCCCAGATGGTATTATACCTCACGTCAGATGGCAGTTCTGTGGTGACACTGGTACAGGTTAGTCTGTAGACCCAAGATCGTCATAGAGTCTTGTGTGATTCACACTGTGCTTTGATTTCTACCTTACCACGTCCAAGAGGGCGTGCAAAACGGTGGTTTTTCGGTACAGCCCCGAATCACATGGAGGCAATGAGCGATAGGAGGGGATTCTTCTCTCCCGGTATAGGGAGTTGATGTTGCGCTGTGTTCCATTGGCTATAACCGGAAATCCCTGGCCAGGGTTGCTGAGATTTACTGGTAAGTCTTACCAGTAGTTTCTTGAACTGTTATAGACCTCATATCGACACGAATTATCGAGCTACTGGGGTCTGACGTTTACCACCCCTAGGCGAGATATGCGACATATCATACGACGAGACCGGAATGTACGGGAGTGTTACTGATTGGATTCACAGGAGTGTGAGCGGGCTTGCTCGTTGATCTTCTGATTGCTCAATACCCGGGTGGCCGTTACGTTTAGCAGACCGCTTACGGCTTGTGGGTGTTGTTAGTTATATGTATGCCCTAGAGGCCATTACTGTACATAGGATGTATGTTGTAGTGGATGCTGGGACATATATAGGGAGGACTTTCTTGCTCGACATGATAGTATGCTATCTGGTTGCTCTTTACCTTAACGTGTACACTGATTGTCTCTCTGTTACATGTTGGTAAAGCCCTTAGGATGTGTACTTGACTACCTGGACTATGATGCGGATCATACTAGTGGGGACATGGTAGTCCATAAGTACATCCTTCAAAGTCCCTAGTCGTGGGTATATCGAGACGGGGCATCGATATACCAGAGTAGACTAGCGTATACCTTCTCGACCCATACAGATGGGCGATGGATGATCCCATATTCATTGGTGTTTGACATCGGAGATGATATACGGGTGCTCAGTAGAGACTGGGTACACTGGACGGACTCGCCGAGAACTCCCAGATGGTATTATACCTCACGTCAGATGGCAGTTCTCTGGTGACACTGGTACAGAGTAGTCTGTTGACCCGAGATCGTCATAGAGTCTTGTGTGGTTCCCACTGTGCTTTGATTTCCATCTTACCACGTCCAAGAGGGCGTGCAAAACGGTGGTTTTTGGGTACAGTCCCGAGTCACATGGAGGCAATGAGCGATAGGAGGGGATTCGTCTCTCCCGGTATAGGGGGTTGATGTTGCGCTGTGTTCGATTGGCTATAACAGGAAATCCCTGGCCAGGGTTGCTGAGATTTACTGGTAAGTGTTACCAGTAGTTTCTCGAAATGTTATAGACCTCGTATCGACACGACTTATCGAGCTATTGGGGTCTGACGTTTACCACCCCTAGGCGAGATATGCGACATATCAGACGATCAGACCGGACTGTACGGTAGTGTTACTGGTTGGATTCACAGGAGTGTGAGCGGGCTTGCTCGTCGATCTTCTGATCGCTCAATACCCGGGTGGCCGTTACGTTTAGCAGACCGCTTGCGGCTTGTGGATGTTTGATATGATCATCATCTGCTACCGGCGTATTGACGAGTCTTTAGAGTCCTACACAGAGGTTTCCTGGCTCAAGCGAAACGAAATAGGTGCGCATATGAGATATGTGCGGGACCGAGAATAATGCGTGTATGTGATACCGTATTTCATTCTCGCGATCAATGTGTCGAATGGTTGTATGCGATATAACCTAGTTATCGATTCAAGCGTTGATTCGATAAGCCGATACATAGGTTACTAGTCGGTTATATGCGATATGACCGGATCGTTAAATCAAGTGTTGATTTAATGATTTAATGCATAATTATATATTTGATATATTACTTTGCATTAACTAGTATCGGTTCACTTTAAATGGATTTTCTCGCTCGGTTATGCGCATTGCATATGCGATATGATTTTGTGCACTTGATTGTATCATGTTTGATGATACATGCTTTATGGTTAAGTGTAAAGAATTAAACCAAGGTTAAATTGTTGATTAGGGTTTTACTTATTTATTCATCTTATTTATTTATTCATTTTGAATAAATTGAAAGATAAATGAATGGTGGCTTCTTTTGTTTTTAGTTAAAGCTTCATGAAGCTTTGACTTGATGACTTTTTTTGTTCTCATCCTTAACCCTAACCATCAACCCAACCTTAGTCAATTCTCTACACTTAACTAAGGTAAAGATTATGATAAGTATTGTTTTATTTTCTATTTATCAAATAACTTATCATATTCTTCATCTTCTTCTTCTTCTTCACTTCAAGAAAAAGCTTCACAAGCTTTAATGGCAAAGTGAGAATTAGAGTGAGAAATCCAATTCTAAAGTCTACCCACTTCCTATTTCTTCATCCTCTACCTCTTGCCAAGTAGTAGAGTGTGTTTCCTTCACAAGTTTTCAAGACTTGGTGAAGGTGGAGCTCGATCTAGTGATGCTTCGACGTAGATCATCTTCGGCACGTCGTCGACGACCTAGCCCGTCCAGTCTCCGATGAAGCCGGCGCTAGAGCCCGGATTCGATTTGGACAGCGGAGAGGACCTCATCTCGGAGCCGTGGAGGTGGACAAACGGATCTACAAAGGTTGTATTTCCGTATCTATTAGTTAAGTGTTAACTAGTTCTTGTTTTCGCCTAAACATCTAGTCTAAGATCCGTAGTCGGGTCTCTCGGCACCCATAATTTTTGAATTTGGCATGATCGATGCCTTGTGAGACCTCACTTGAGTGCCTAGGAACCCTACAGTGGTATCAGAGCCTAGCTAGAGCCTTAGGCGAAGTCCCGACGGAGTTTGAAATCCGAACGAACCCGAAACCCGTATTCAAAAATGTCTCTGTCCAGATTTTAAAATTGCGGATTTTTCAAGATTAAAAATATCCAGAAAATCAAGCATGGTTTTCTAAGAATTACTGTAAATTTCGAGGACCTAATTCCACTTTTCCACCGCGCTTCCGCGGCATGAGCAGGGCTCACGCGGCGGATCCGCGGCCGTACGGCCCCAATATTTAAATTTTTTAGCACAGTAATTCTTAGTTTCCAGTGCTGAGTTTTCTAGGAATTTTTAATATGCAGTAAACAGTTGAGCATTTTTGGGTTGTTTTGGGATTTCATGGATTCGATCGGATTATCAAATCTTGTCTGTGTGGCTTTCCGGATAAATTTTAGACTATGTTAAAAAGTTCGACCGGATATAAATACCCAATTTTTCCCCTGTCAGGAAATTTCCAAGTGTTGGATTTTTCCGTTGTTTAACGACGTTCTAAGTAGTGCAAGTAACGCGATGGACCCTCTAGAAGACAACAAACCTTAACTCGATTATGTGACCGTCTTGAACTGCCCTTTGAACCTTCGGGTTTGGGGCAGTACGGCGTGCCACATGTGAGGCGTTGGCTTGACCCTTCTACGGCTGGACCGTTGGTACTGAGGCACGAACTGAATCTTGTTAGACTTATTTCATGTGTTGATCTGTATTGGGAAAACTTGGGTGTTTGACTGTTCGATCGAAAAGTTTAACATTTTCTGTTTATCTGGAATGGGATACAACAATTGGAATTCCCAAAAGTTATGTGATAACTGGATGAATATTATAAACATAGCAATTTAGTCTCACTTGATCGGTTGCCACGGAATTTTGATGTGATCAAAAGTCCGTCGCAATCACGTAGCGTACGCGGATACTCGCCGATAAACTTAATAGACAGCCTCACTCCATAGCCCCGACCAAGTGACTGTAGGAGAACCCCGTCACCGAAAGCATCCGTTCGGGTGCTCCCGGTAGCGGTGTTCCGCCTTGGTGCACTTCGTCGACGGTGTCGGGGGTGCAGCCGCCTACTAAAGTTTGCGACGAGCATTCGATCAGGATGTCGGGAATCTTGTTGAATTACCCGACTTGATATTGAAAAGTTTTTTCGATAATGAGACTAAAATGCGGGGTTTATAATTGTTAGGCATGTGATGTCTAAGGAATTCATTTGGTCAGGCATGTGATGTCTGAGATGGTTGCGGATTCCAACTGTTGTAGTTTTACACTTTCTTTTCTGTGACCGTAAGTGTAATATGTGATATCGCCGGTTTCGTTGTTATATGTCAACGACAATTGGGATGCGCATATTTACTTACGTTGATGACATGTGATGTTATGTGTTGCTGGATATGTTATATTGGATCGTCGTGTTTGAATAGCCGGGGGTTTATATGTGAGATGAGTGTTTTTCATTTTCATTCATGTAAAAACTTGTATGTAATATTCTTTTATTGGGGCACTTCCAGGTTGCGGAAGTTGTCACCCTTTGTATATTATTTACTTTTCCGCACTAGGATAGACCCAAGGAGGAGGGCACAAGTAACCGGGTTCTGGAGTCCAGTGGGAGACCAAGTCGAGGAGTCGAGTCCGGGTCTGCTAACTCCTGAATTGGTAGGGTTGCTTGCCGCTCTTGTAGGGGTCTAGGGGTGTGGGTTTGGCTATTCATCACGACCGTGGAATCCGTGTTTTATACTGGCTCGTATTGAAAACACGGACGTCCTAGTATATCCAATATTTCATATGATTCTTCTGCTGCGATATCTGTGATGTGATCATGTGATGTTCTGTGATAGATACAGTATATAGTATATATGATATATTATATTGCCGTTACTTATGTTTTACACCCGCGCTAGCCCTGCCCCGCTCTGTCGTTAGTTACCTAACCTAACGGTGCACGAGGGGACATCGAGGCGAATGCGGATGGCATAAGTGTACGTCGTATTTATCTGTGATGTTTAGGTATTTAAATGATGGGACTTCATTAATGTGATTAATGAAATAAAAGAAACCTAAGATGTTGTAGAATCGAATTTCAAAATAAAACAGGTAGCTACAGTTCTTGCTTTGCACAGCGGTATATATGATATATCCTGCACCTTATTCGATAGGGAAAGGACCGAGATCCCTTCACCGGGAGTGACTCCTTTAGCAATAACTGGCAGATGCTACACACTCGGTTTGTCTTTTGATTGCTTTTAAGAGTTTCTGCTTTGCACAGTGATATATATGATATATCCCGCACCTCATTCGACGAGGAAAGGACCGACGATCCCTTCACCGGGAGTGACTCCTTTAGCAAAACTAGAAAAGCCTAAAAAACATTCCATTTTAAAATCATTTGATTCTACTACGATATCAAGTTCATTACGCAATAGGTTTTCAGAAAAACCTGTCGTAGCCCTCCGTCATTTCAGATATGTACTGGTTAGTATTCGTGCTACGTTTGTTGACCTCTGTCAAGGCGTAGTGTGCGGTAGCTGATTAGCGCTTATCTGCATAAGCATATGATGTGATTGATTTAGGGTAGTCGTGCGACCTTGTTGACCTCTGTCAAGGGTCGTGCGGGTGGGTTTACTTCAATCAAGAAATGACGGGTTGAACTTGACTAGCACCCTATGGTTTGTTGACCTCTGTCAAGGTCATAGGACGCTAGGGGCAAAATATTATCGGGAATTTCAAGTGTTGAAATTTGCAATGAGATTGCATACCTTCTATGAGATAGTTGGATCCCGATACCCGCTGCGAGTAAGAGTTACTCCTGGAAGAGTTTTATACATTACAATTAGCCGATCAAGTAGGTGTCTCGAAAGGTGTTTACGAGGTTACGCCTCTGGGAAAACGAGGTTTACATTAATTAGGTTCGTGCGAAAGCACGGGGGACCTCCCTCAAAGTACCGACACTGGCCTGGCTGAAAGATTGGCGAACTTGTAGTGTGTAATTAATCCCGGCTAGTCTTTCCTTTTAGGGTTTGAAGGAAGATTTGATAAAAAGCAGTGGGAGCCATCCTGATTAGATAAAATAATAACCAATCTATTCTTGCAAGAGCGCACGCTGAGTGTTTTCTTCTCTCTCTCTCCTGATAGCGACCATATCACGCCTTAATCAAGATAATAAAACGAATATTTGACCGAACCCACTTGTTATACTGAGCTGGGGAACGTTGGTCCCGCTCCAACTTATAATTGTTATAAAACAGAGCAGGAAATTGGGGAATACCAGATTTCCCGTGCCGCCCAAACGAAGAGAGTGCATGTTGATGCATCATCTTCGGGTGTGTTCATTACAAAGAACTGTTTCTCAGTATCCTCTGCATCCTGGTATATGATACTGGATCAGGATCCCAGATATGTAATCTGTTACATAGGGCTACAAAAGGGTAGAAAAACTGAGAACGGGTGATAAGTTTCATGAGGCAGAAAACGGGGCAAGTGTTGCAGCCAAGTCTGTTGGTCACTGTCACCCTATATTGTAATACATTGATTCTGAACGAATGTTATTAGATACCGAACCTGATATACAAAATCATATCAGTTTCTTTATTAGTATAGAAAGGATATTATTTTGTATTGTTGGATAATGTTTTGAACATTTCCTATATCAAAAGTTGATCGGTTCAGGCACGTTATCAAAAAGCATTAATGTTCTAAATCAAACTACAGTTCTTAGTATACATGAACACACACAAGAGGAAGAGTTCAGAAATGGACAAATCCTTCTTGAGGTATTGTAGACTAGGTCAGATCAATATGACCCGACTAGCTAGAGTTACATTTAGATGCATATTTAAATCAGTTTGAATTTACATCTTGTGAAACTCGCCAGTCATGTCACAAAGATATAATGACCATAGCTCTGTTTATAGGAAACAGAGAAAGAGTTAGTGAACTCTTGGGATGATACATGTTGATGTATGTAAGGTCCCCTGTCTACACATACCAAGACTGGTTCTTAATACTTCATTATATTCTCTGATAATCTCTCAAGATTCAGTCATATGTTCCTGTTGAAACATGAGTCCGAACCTTTTAAGATATTCACAGAATATAAGTTAGAAGTAGAGAGCCAAAATATGGGTATAAGTATTATGTCCTTTGATGAGATCAAGGAGGAGAATACTTGAGCATAGAATTCCTGGACTATTCTAAAGGAGAATGAGATTCTCTCTCAGCATTACTCCTCCGTATACACCATTGCACGATGGTATGTCGGGGCGGAGCAATTGCACCCTATTCGATATGGTGTGCTCTATGATGAGTACTACTGAGTTACCTATTTCCTTTTGGGAGTTATGCACTTGAGAAGCTGCATGCCTATTGAATAGGGTTCCAATCAAATCAGTTGCCTACCACTTCATATATGATATGGAAAGGGATGAGCCCATATCTTAAGATAGTTAAGATTTGGGGTTGACCGGCCTGTGTCTAAAAGCAAAATCCGGACAAGCTCGAGGCAAAGTCTGTTATGTAGAACTGGAAAGGTTCCAGCTATACAAAATACAGCTGATGATTTGATAGAGCCAAAGGATTCAGTAGATTCCAACGAACCTCAGCCTCTCCGCCGATTTAGTAGGGTTCCTCACCTACCTGAGAGATACTTCTGTTTCTCTATGACAGTGGGAGCGAGGATTGCATCATGAGATGATGACCCAACTAGCTTCGAGCTGGCCATCAGGAGTAAGACTCTGTAAGAATGGATGGATGCTTAGTGATCTGAGATGGAATCCTTATACACCAACAAAGTATGGACTTTGGTTGCTATATCTGAAGGGTTAAATCCCCATCAGGAGCAAGTATATCTTGAGAAGATTACTTGGTGTACATGGAAAGGTTGAGACCTTCAAAGCTAGACTTGTTAAAGGTTTTCGTCATTGACCAGGCGTGGATAATGATGAAACCTTTTCCAGTACCTATGCTTAAGTCCATCCAGATCCTACTTGCCACGGCTACATACCATGACTACGATATCTGGTGGTTGGATGCCATGACTGCTTTTCTAAATGATGTTTTAGAAGAGTGCGTCTATAAGTACACAGCCAGAGGGCTTCGTAAACAGTGGGAGCAGCGTTAACGTGTGCAAGATGCTTTATAGGATAAAGCAGGCATCGCAGAGTTGGAACATCTGTTTTGATGGATTAGTCAAAGAAGTTGACATCATCAAAATGGTAGATGAACCTTGTATAAACAAAAAGGTAGTAGGGAGTATGGTGGTGATCCTCGTAGAGTACGTGGATGACATACTCTTGATAAGAAAGGAGTTTCTTATGCTACGCTCGATCAATCTCCGTTTATCACAAAGATTCTCCGTATAGGATCAAAATGATACCTCCTAAATCCTGAGTTTTGGATCTATGAGATAGATCTAATTGGATGTTAGGACTCTCACTAGTTGTAGTGAGATGGTATCAGTCGATCCTGGGGAGAATCACTGGAAGTGTTCCAGAGTGATAAGGACGACTGAATGTCAGTCGCAGGCATTGTCTTTACCCTAAGTAAAGGGACGGTATGTTGGAAGAGTTCCAAGCTAGATACCGTGGCATACTAGACGATAAAGGCACGATACATCGCTACTTAAGATGCTACCTAAGAGGCTGTTTGGATGTATATTAGTTCATGAGATGAACTTAGTTCCTACCATTGTGTGACAATGGAGTTGTGGCTTATGCCAGGAACCCTCGTCCCATCAGTGATCCGGACATATTCTAAGGCAGTGTCACCTGATCATGGAGATAGTTGATCTCCAGGGTGATCGAGGTTAGGAGAGCAGACTAAGAGGACAACACGGCGGATCTACTCACGAAGGCCAATTCCCAGAGAGAGACTTTTATGGGATGGTTGTGTATGAGATACTACAACCACTGCTACAGATGGCCCTAGTGCAAGTGGGAGATTGTTAGTTATATGTATGCCCTAGAGTCCATTACTGTACATAGGATGTATATTGTAGTGGATGCTGGGACATATATAGGGAGGACTTTCTTGCTCGACATGATAGTATGCTATCTGGTTGCTCTTTACCTTAACGTGTACACTGATTGTCTCTCTGTTACATGTTGGTAAAGCCCTTAGGATGTGTACTTGACTACCAGGACTATGATGCGGATCATACTAGTGGGGACATGGTAGTCCATAAGTACATCCTTCAAAGTCCCTAGTCGTGGGTATATCGAGACGGGGCATCGATATACCAGAGTAGACTAGCGTATACCTTCTCGACCCATACAGATGGGCGATGGATGATCCCATATCCATTGGTGTTTGACATCGGAGATGATATACGGGTGCTCAGTAGAGACTGGGTACACTGGATGGACTCGCCGAGAACTCCTAGATGGTATTATACCTCACGTCAGATGGCAGTTCTCTGGTGACACTGGTACAGAGTAGTCTGTTGACCCGAGATCGTCATAGAGTCTTGTGTGGTTCCCACTGTGCTTCGATTTCCATCTTACCACGTCCAAGAGGGCGTGCAAAACGGTGGTTTTTGGGTACAGTCCCGAGTCATATGGAGGCAATGAGCGATAGGAGGGGATTCGTCTCTCCCGGTATAGGGGGTTGATGTTGCGCTGTGTTCGATTGGCTATAACAGGAAATCCCTGGCCAGGGTTGCTGAGATTTACTGGTAAGTGTTACCAGTAGTTTCTCGAAATGTTATAGACCTCGTATCGACACGACTTATCGAGCTATTGGGGTCTGACGTTTACCACCCCTAGGCGAGATATGCGACATATCAGACGATCAGACCGGACTGTACGGTAGTGTTACTGGTTGGATTCACAGGAGTGTGAGCGGGCTTGCTCATCGATCTTCTGATCGCTCAATACCCGAGTGGCCGTTACGTTTAGCAGACCGCTTGCGGCTTGTGGATGTTTGATATGATCATCATCTGCTACCGGCGTATTGACGAGTCTTTAGAGTCCTACACAGATGTTTCCTGGCTCAAGCGAAACGAAATAGGAGCGCATATGAGATATGTGCGGGACCGAGAATAATGCGTGTATGTGATACCGTATTTCATTCTCGCGATCAATGTGTCGAATGGTTGTATGCGATATAACCTAGTTATCGATTCAAGCGTTGATTCGATAAGCCGATACATAGGTTACTAGTCGGTTATATACGATATGACCGGATCGTTAAATCAAGTGTTGATTTAATGATTTAATGCATAATTATATATTTGATATATTACTTTGCATTAACTAGTATCGGTTCACTTTAAATGGATTTTCTCGCTCGGTTGTGCGCATTGCATATGCGATATGATTTTGTGCGCTTGATTGTATCATGTTTGATGATACATGCTTTATGGTTAAGTGCAAAGAATTAAACCAAGGTTAAATCGTTGATTAGGGTTTTACTTATTCATTCATCTTATTTATTTATTCATTTTGAATAAATTGAAAGATAAATGAATGGTGGCTTCTTTTGTTTTTAGTTAAAGCTTCATGAAGCTTTGACTTGATGACTTTTTTTGTTCTCATCCTTAACCCTAACCATCAACCCAACCTTAGTCAATTCTCTACACTTAACTAAGGTAAAGATTATGATAAGTATTGTTTTATTTTCTATTTATCAAATAACTTATCATATTCTTCATCTTCTTCTTCTTCTTCACTTCAAGAAAAAGCTTCACAAGCTTTAATGGCAAAGTGAGAATTAGAGTGAGAAATCCAATTCTAAAGTCTACCCACTTCCTATTTCTTCATCCTCTACCTCTTGCCAAGTAGTAGAGTGTGTTTCCTTCACAAGTTTTCAAGACTTGGTGAAGGTGGAGCTCGATCTAGTGATGCTTCGACGTAGATCATCTTCGGCACGTCGTCGACGACCTAGCCCGTCCAGTCTCCGATGAAGCCGACGCTAGAGCCCGGATTCGATTTGGACAGCGGAGAGGACCTCATCTCGGAGCCGTGGAGGTGGACAAACGGATCTACAAAGGTTGTATTTCCGTATCTATTAGTTAAGTGTTAACTAGTTCTTGTTTTCGCCTAAACATCTAGTCTAAGATCCGTAGTCGGGTCTCTCGGCACCCATAATTTTTGAATTTGGCATGATCGATGCCTTGTGAGACCTCACTTGAGTGCCTAGGAACCCTACAGGTGTTTGATATGATCATCACCTGCTGCCGGTGTATTGACGAGTCTTCAGAGTCCTACACAGAGGTTTCCTAGCTCAAGCGAAACGAAATAGGAGCGCATATGAGATATGTGCGGGACCGAGAATAATACCAGTATGTGATACTGAATTCTATTCTCGCGATTTGTATCATCGGACGGTTATATAAGATATAGCCGGGTTACCGAATCAAGTGTTGATTCGATATATTGATACACTTGATATTAGTCGGTTATATGCAGTATGACCGGATCATTAAATCAAGCGTTGATTTAATGATTTAATGTATAATTATATATTTGATATATTACTTTACATTAAATAGTATTTGTTCACTTAAGATTGATTTTCTCACTTGAAGTGCACAAGTTGTATATGTGATATATTTTTGTGCACTAGTTTGTATCATGTTTGATGATACATGCAAACTTGGGTATGTGTATGATTTACACCATGTTTAGTTAATGGTTATGGTTTAGGGTTTTATTTTCTTTATTCATTTTGTAAAAACAAAATGGTGCTTTTCTTTATTTTTGGCTTAAAGCTTCATGAAGCTTCATGGCATCTTTGAAAAGTCTAACCGTTTTTGTTTTGTTCTTAAACCTAACCATTACCTAAACCCTAGTTTACTCTCTACATGAGTTTATCTCACCTATGGTTGCAATATGATAGACATCACTTGAATTTTCTTTATGAGATAATTCTTTTTCTTTCTTCTTCTTCTTCTTCATGAAGAAAAGGAAAGCTTGCTTGAAAATTCTCAGTGATGAAATCAAGTAAGAAATCCAAATCCAAAGTGAACCCACTTCCTATATCTTCATCCTCTACCACTTGCCATGTTGTATAGGGTGTTTTCTTCACAAGTTTCATGACCTAGTGAAGATGGAGCTTGAGTTTGAGTCGCCTCGATGTCATCTTCGGCATCGAAGTCAACAACCTAGCCCGATTATTTCTCCGACGAAACCATCACTAGAGTCCGGGATTCCGATGATCGCAGCGGAGGGACGTCAACATGGAGCTAAAGAATTGGAGGACCGGATCTACAAAGGTTGTAATCCCTTTCACTTATTAGTAAAGTTGTTTGCTAGCTAGTAGTTTCGCCTATCCTCTAGTTAACGATCTATATTAGGGTTTCTCGGCACCTAAATTTTTGAATTTGGCATGGTTGATGCCTTGTGGAACCTCTTGAGTGTGCCTAGGAACCCTACAGATCCAAGCGGTCAACCTGCAAGAACTGTGGCACAACGGGGGTGAGTTGCCAACTCGTGAGTAGAAAAATATCAACAGATAGAAATCGAATAAACAACGAATCCTGGGTCAACTATATCATAAAGGTAATACTATGATATCTAGGATGACCGGGTTTGTATATGTGCCAACAAGGTAGTCAATACCTATATGCATGTGGATAACATCCGACAGTAACAATCAATGCATGTATGCATGTGGACCTTGTCCAATCAGATAATCAGTGTATGTATGCATGTGGTTCTCGTCCAACCATAATCAAGGTATGTATGCACGTGGATCTCGTCCACCCATAATCAAGGTATGTATGCACGTGGATCTCGTCTACCCATAAAATCAATATCTGTATGCACGCAGATATCATAACAGAGTGTGCATGAAAGTATGAGGATATATATATTTATGGCGCCCCTCACGACACATCAAAATCATGGAACCTGAGTGCCTAGCATCGACACTCAAAAACATCATGAAAACCGTGCACAGCATCGTCACGTAAATCCTCACATATCGGGCTCCGTCAGTCCAGATCGTCCTACGGGCTCCTTCAGTCCGGATCGGCCCCTGTCATCTCTCGACTGCGGTCGGTATCCTCCGGATATCCGCCAGGCCCAACCAATCACCGGTAGGTAGTAGTCCCTCTGCCAGGCTCACCGTCTACTGTACATCGATCCGTTCTCGCCCCGGTGTACCATACCGGGTCCACCATGTACCCGCAATCGACCTCATCCGCCTCCTCGAATCGGGTTTCACATGTCGCTCTCAGAACCGATAAAACACATGGTGGACGCACTGAAATATCATATCAAGAGAAACCGGGTTTTTAAAATAACACATAATCTCTTTTGAATTGTCCACGGTTCTCAATTCTAGAAATCTCATGGAAACAACATATCTCAATGCGTAAAATAATAGAGCATGATGTATACGACATATAAGAGAATGCGAGCATATCCGTGTATCATGCAACATAGAACAGTGATATGACATATTAAGGGAAAACCGCTCTTTTAAAATGATTCCAGTTTTAAAATATATCCTGTGGTTCCTAATCTCCTAATAAAACCCGTTCTCTATGTAGATACAATATGTATATGCGCATGTATAGATGTACCAATGTATGTGTGCACTAATATGGATATACAATGTGTATGTGCGTAAATATGGATGCATCAATGTATATTTGCATCAATATGAATATACAATGTGTATGTGCGCAAAATATGGATGCATCAATGTATATGTGCATCAATATGAATATACAATGTGTATGTGGGCAAATATGGATGCATCAATGTATATGTGCATCAATATGAATATGCAATGTGTATGTGCGCAAGCAGGTTATGCGAAGAGTCATATCATGATGCAGCAATCATACTGTGTAGTGACATGGCAATTTTCGATGATGAAGTGTGTGCGTGTAACATACGCATCATCGATAATGGTGCAGGTGTACTATCACAGGTATAAGCAGTACAATGTGAATAACATGAATGCATCATAAGGTAGATCGTCAACTAGAAACTATAAGGTATATATATATCTAACATGATCGAGTCGGTGAATCTATCAATCGGCATCCAGCCTAACAATATTGTGTACGGTATAATCCATCGTACGACAACCTCTAGTCAAGTGTATGAATCAATCATAAAACCAAGCTCATCACGCATGGAAAAGATCATCGTACGGCGGCATTAAGCTATCAGGGATCCTATCATCCTATATGACAAATGAGGGAACGGCCTATCGTCCATGATTTACAACATTCTATAAATATAAATATCTCTATATACCTATGTCCTAGGTCACATCCGCAATAATCTCATATCAGGGGACCGGCAAGGTATAAATCATCTCGATCGACTCGCATCCGTATACCAACATATCATCATATCGACGTGTTATCATATCCGTCTCATAATCTTTCATCGCATTTATATCTCTCATCAAGTCGAGTTTACATAAAGGTTCTATCTCTACTAAGTATAAGTATCTAATCTAACTTACACACCCGAACCATACAATCAGATCTTTAAAGAAGCGAATCGTAGTTTTGAAAATAGGAGTTACGGTGCTTTTAAGAAAAGATATCATTTGAAAATCCGTAACATCCTTCAAGATATATATTAAAAAGATACATACGATTCTTCGGTTTAGAAAAAGGTATGGTTCGGATGACACATCTACATCGACTATCTAGTCCTATAGTACCCTAAACGACAATAACGTCAAACATCATCCTCAAATCCCATCATCACATAATAGCCGTATTATATCATTTCTAACTATACTTAGTTTCTAATATAGTATCACTAACTATCCTTTAATTATAACCCTAGCTTCCTAATCTAGGTTTCCTTAACAATATTATATAAATCAGTTTTCCATCAAACTTTGCGGGGGTGCTATACGCCATCCACCCGACTTCCCCCGTGGATATAGATCCACTCACCTTGCTTCTTGCTTGCCGAAGTCGATGACGCAACGCTCCGTCGCCTCGGAATCCATGCGAGGGTACCTATAATAATAAACAATCGCAATACGTATTAAAATCAAAGCGAAAAACCAAAACGGCACGCGCATTGCTCATAAGTTAGAACCTATAGCCTACGCGTACAAAATCAACCAAACAACCCTTGTTGTTGATGTACGAACATCCAAAAACCAAATACAAATCCAAATGTCAAGAAATCACATTTCAAAATACGGAAAACATAGCCTAAAACACACCAAAATGCTCCCAGATTTTACCCTGAGCCAAATTGGTCAATTCTGCTTACAAGAGGGGTCAAATTTTCTGAAGATAAGGCCCTGGAACCAAACTGGAACAATTCTACCCTACTCTGGCCGCAAATTGCGGCCAGATTGAATTTATCTGCTGCCTGAGGTTGTAGGTTTGGGCTCGAGTTTCTGTGGTAGCTTCCTAGGTGCCTGCATGTGTCCCTGTGTTTGCAAAATTATTTTTAGTGGTCTCGGGTTGCTCCAGATTCCAAAATACCCACACAATTCACACATTTATCCGATGTCTGGATTTCTAAATCCGTGTTTGGGTTTCTAAGCTCTGGTCCAGGTCATTAAAACAACACCCAAGTCTAGTTAACAGCCACTAGTCATCACCCAATTTCAAACAACACTCAAACCCTTTACTAAGGTTTCCCAAGGTTCACTAAACATCACAAATTCACCTCTAAACTTGCATGAAAGGTAAAGTGAAGGAAATACTATGTTAAGGGTGATGAAATTAGCTCACTTGGGCAACCCAAGAAAAACCCTAGCTCCTCAAGGTTGTCAAAACCCCACATTTCTTGGTCCATTGGGTAGAGGTTGAAGAGGTGATCCTTTTTTGTGAAAGGGGTAGAGGATTTTGGTGGATATTTTTAGATGATCTCTAGGGGTGAAGTGGAGGGAATGAGATTGAGGAAGATGAAGGAAAAGATGAGAAAATGGTGGAGGGTGATGGAATGAGGCAGCCCCTATCTCTCTCCTCTCTTATTCTCACCCCCTCTCTCAATACTACCTTTTTACCCTTTCTCTTTTTAACCCTTTCCTTATTATTTAAAACCCAAGTCACAAAATACCCAAAATAACACAAGAATACAACATGTAATCAAAATATGACATGACATGGTGCACTAGCAACGAAAAACTATAAAAACGCGGATTTGGCTTAATCGCGATTAGCAGTGCACTAATCGGGTTTTTATCAAAACCGCATATAATAAATTTTAAAAATGCCAAATCCTTTAGATATATTATTAAATGAATAGATCATTTTATTTTTCAAATATTTCATAATTATTGGTATATATTTATACCCTTTTTCGAAAACCCCAATTTCGCAAATCGGGCAATTTTCGGGAAATATATTATTTTAATATTAAATTCCAAAAATAATATTTTATATTTTCTGAAATGTTAAAAAATCCCTGGCCAAGGTTGCTGAGATTTACTGGTAAGTGTTATCAGAAGTTTCTCGAACCGTTATAGACCTTGCATCGGCATGACTTATGAGGCAATTGGGGTCTGACGTTATACCACCCGCATGCCGCGATATGCGACATATCAGACGAAGAGACCGGACTATACGGTAGTGTTACTTGATTGGATTCGCAGGAGTATGAGCAGGCTTTCTTGTTGATCTTTTGATCGCTCAATACCCGGCTGGCCGTTACGTTTAGCAGACCGCTTGCGGCTTGTGGGTGATTGATATGATCACCACCTACTGCCGGCGTATTGACGAGTCTTTAGAGTCCTACACAGAGGTTTCCTGGTTCAAGAGAAACGAAGTAAGAGCACGTATGTGATATGTGTGGGAACGAGATTAATACGAGTATGTGATACCGTATTCTATTCTCGCGATATGTGATATCGGTCGGTCATATGTGATATAGCCGGGCTGCCGAATCAAGTGTTGATTCGACAAGTTGATACATTTGATATTAGTTGGTTGTTTTTGATATAGCCGGATTATTAAATCAAGTGTTGATTTAATAATTTAATGTATAATTATATATTTGATATATTATCTTACATTAACTAATATTAAGCTCTCTTAAGTTTTCTTTTTCTCACTAGTGTACACTTAGTATATATGTGATATATATTAATGTACATCTTTTGTGCCATGCTAGATGCCACATGCTACATGGGTGTATGAGACTCACACCATGCTTATAAAAATGTGAGGTTTTATTTATTTAAAGTAATTCAATATTAGTTGGAAATTGTCATGCTTGGAAGCTTGGAGAAGCTTGAAGCATCTTTGACTTTGTCCACATGTTTTGTTTTACTTGTAGATATTTATTAACCTAACCATTATTGTTAGGCATGGTTTATTCTCTACATGAGTTAGTGTATGACACTAACTCACCCATGGTTGCTATTCTCACTTCATGATGAGTTTCATTCTCTTCTCTTTTCAACTTCTTCTTCATCAAGAGCTTAGTGTTGGCGTCAAAATTTACACCCCGGTTGAGGAAGTCAAAATCAAAGTCAACCCCAAACCAAGTGGTCCCAAGCTCAGGTTAAGTGGGCCAATGCCCGGGTCGAGCCCGAACATGAAGCGGCCGGCCTCCCCCCATGTCAAAATAAAAATTTTGTAATAAGTAATTTTGGTGTATTTCCTTTTTTTATGAATAAATATAAGAAAAATGGGCATAAAGACAAATTTTTGTAAAGCTCATGGCTTATGTGCAAAAAGAAATAGCACATGAGGCATGGGATGGGCAAAATGCCATTTTTGTAAAGCCCAAGGGGCTATATGTAAAGTGTATAGCCTATAAAGGCAAAGATAATGAAAATATCTCAACAACTTTTTTTCTCTCTAAAAAAATCAAGATCTGTGCTCTTTCTCCTTCCTAAAGGTTCTAAAACTTTCTTCTTTCTTTTGAATTAAATCATGAGTTTTACTCTTCCTTTTCCAAAACTAAATAGTTTTTCACCACAAAACCCACAAAGGGGAGCTTAGATCTTCCATCAGATCTTAAAAAGGAGAGATTTTTAAAATCTCACCCCACTTGTTATCCAAGAGCCGGCCAACAGAGGAGGAAGAAGGAGACCCATCTCCAAAGACCCCACTTTGGGGAAGATCCAGGGATCAAGGGGAGAAGCCTCTTCATCAGCTCCAAAAATATCTTAAGAGTTTAACTCCTCAAAATATATATATATATATATATATATATATATATATATACACAAACACAAAATAATAAGTATTTCTTTCTTGCAGTACAACTCCCAGTGTAGCGACCAAGTCCCTTTTGCCGCCCAGTACCCGAGCGCCCACGTGCTTGGAACGTGAGGCGCTAGCGCCTACGTGCTTGGAACGTGAGGCACTAGAGCCCGTGCGCCCACGTGCTTGGCACGTGTGGCGCTAGCGCCCGAGCGCCCACGTGCCTGGCGCCCGAGCGCCCACGTGCTTGGCACGTGAGGTGCCTAGCGCTCGAGCGCCTACATGCCTGGCACGCGAGGCGCTAGCGCCCAAAGCGCTAGTGCCCTGGCGCCTAAAGTGCTAGCGTCCAAGGCGATAGCGCCAACGCCCGAGCGTCCAAGTGCCCGCGTGCCGCGCACATGAGGCGCTGGCGCTTTCTCCCATGCATCCTTTGGATGCCCTTTCCCTTAGACACACACACACACACTCGACAACACTGTCCCCTGTTAGAAAAAATTTCTAACGGGGCGCTGCCCCGCACCCCGCAAGGGGGCTGCTGGCCCTATTGACCTCCAGCCCGCTATCCGGGTAGCGGGACCCCCTTAAAAACTCTGCGGGGCCCCCAATATATCTAAAACCCCTTTCAAAAACACAACACACGTACACTGCACATTGAGTTCGCATGACCTGTTTGACCCGTTAATCGAAGGTTCTCTCACTCCAAAGGCGAGGGGTAATTAACGGCAGCTTAGTCCGCGGCTGCCGGAGATTCGGATCCCCACAATCAATAAACCCCAGCCTTCCCTAGGCAGGGGGAATCTGTAATGCGCCTGACAAGCGTGCTCGTATTCCCATCTTAATTGGGTGATGAAAAACACCCTACAGATTCTGGCACGCCCGGTGGGACATTTCTCTCCTCCCATATCTCGGGTCAAGTGTTCATGCGAACTCATTTAACATATATGCCAATGTTTGTACAGAAATAATGTTTTTTCCATGCAGCAATCAACTTTCAACGACAATGTCTCCTATGATGGATCCAGCTTCTGATGCGAGCCCGATTCCGTACGTGGTCAAGATCAATGCTCGTGTGGTTCTCCCCGAAAGCCTCGATCGACAGTGGGAGGAACTGCACCGCCAGTTTGGTTTCTTCATCATCTACCCTGCCAGAAGTGCTCATCTGGCAGAAATCCCGGCAAAACAGGTGGCCAAGCCGGTCTCAAGGGGCAAGAGGCTGAATGTTGTGATCGCTAAGGCACCACAACCGAAACTTAAGACGGTGTCTGAACGACTCTCTGGTGCTCGAGCTGGGGGCAAGACATCCGGTACAAAGGTCAACATCAAACTTCGAACCTCTGAAGTGGGTTACGAGAAATGCCATGACCGCCAGAATCAAGAAGACAGCGGTCCGAACGTTGCTACAAAGAGACGTGTCCCGGCTCCAACAGAAAATGTATGACACTGTCTCTTCAAGAGTCTACCTAGCGCTCAGTGCCGTGCGAAAACAATGGGGTAAAACTTTAAAGGAAGCGTCAGCACTATTCAAGAATCCGGTCAGGCCAGCCGCCTTCAGTCGACTGCCCGCTACCGAAACAGGAGGGTCAAGACAGCGATCCGTGAAATTAACCGCCGATAATAAAAAGACGGCTGGATATGTTATCCATACGGTCTATATGGCGGGTGGGCGCCCCAGCGACAACCTTCGCAGCAAAAGCAAGGATGGGGCCACCACATCCCAAGCCCAATATGGCTTGAATGTGGTTGCCACTTCCCAAGAACAGCCGCCTCCGCTGGATGATGAAAACCCTTTCGATGAGGATGATAGGAAAAAAGACCCCTTAGTCCATGTAGAGTCAAGCTCGGACAGTGAGGAAGAGACGACTTTCTGCCCCAGGACCGCAGAGCAAGAGCTGCTCCAAGAGCTTCGAAAACAGCTCAGGAGCAAAGATAAAGAGATGGCCAAGCTCTATTCGAAAATTGATGACCTAACGAACGTTGTGATGCAGCTTATGACTCAAATTGCTCGAGCGCCTCCCAATCAAGCACAAGTCTCTACTCATCGAGCACATGTCTCTACTCATGATCCGGGTGATGACAATCTGAAGCAGCCGATGCCTGTCCCTTTGGGTCCAAGATTGGCCGAGCCGCACGAAAGCCAGCCACATTCTACTTCTGGGGACGCCTTGGCCCCAGATAGCACTATCCCGCTAACACAAGATCGAATAATGGATTTGGTCACCAGCAAGGTTAAAACATTGGTGGCCGAAGCTGAAGCTCAGAAAGAAATTGGCAGTAGTGGACGGCCATATCCCGTACAGTACGATCTGATCGAGTTCCCGAGCGACTACGTCATTCCTAAGTTCGGAAGATTTGACGGGACAGGAAATGCAAATCAGCATGTCGCCTACTTTAAGGCATCGTGGGGAAATACATGGGGCAATGATGCGCTCCTTCTTCGTCAGTTTGTCAACAGCCTGACCGGTGTTACTTTCGACTGGTACGCGAGTATACCAGATGGGTCCGTCGTTACCTTTGCCCAAATGGAATCTCTGTTTTGGAAAAGGTTCATGAGTGTCAGTGATAAAATCTCCATTGCTGACCTTGTGAGGACCAAGCCGGGGAAGAATGAAAGCAACACTGCTGGTCATGTGCGAACCACCGCTGGAGCAGGACCAGTCCGTTAGCCTTCTCATTGGGAACCTCAGCAATTGGATGGTCCCATTCTTGTGTACATCAGGCTTCAAGACGTTTCAGGAGCTAACCAAGAAAGTCCCAATGCTGGAACGCTCGAAGCAAGAGTCCACCTCGGACTCTCAGAAAAACAAGACTTGGAAAAGCAAGAGGGACGACAACCGTAGAAGCGGGAATTCCAGCAATGCCAATGTCCTCAATGCGTCTGACAATGAAGAAAAGCGAAGGGCAGGCGAATCCAAAACCAACCGGTCTCGAAAGCCAGTGCTGGGAGGAGAAGGGCCTTCCCTAGAGGAGAAAAAGAACAAGGTTTACTCTTTCAGGAGGGACAAGGTCCGTAAGATATTCAAAGATGCCCTGAACAACAGTCTACAATTGCCGAAGTCGAAAAGACCTCATGAAGCAAAAATGACCGACAATCCTCTATGTTGCCCGTACCACCGAGTAATGAGCCATGCGATCGAGGATTGCTATATCTTCAAAGACTGGGTCGAGAAACAGTACAAGGCTGGAGAGATCGAGCTGTCTAAAAGTGTGTTGGTGAACAATCAAGTTGCAACCACCAACTTTATACAGACAGAAGATGAAGCCTTCTGGGAGAAGACAGCCGAACCCGCTGCCCTTAGAAATGAAACGGACTCACAACAGCCTCCGTGGAGTACGCACATATCTAATAAGACAAAGAAGATGATAAAGCTACTTCGGAAAGAGCCCAGGACGGAATGGGAAGGGCAGAAGAAGCCTACCATTCCAGCTGCAAATGCGGCTCCGTCAGGCTCAAAATCCAAAAAGCTCAAGAAGAAGAAAAGTGAAGCTCGGCACGAAAAAGAGTCTGCATGGAGATTGACAATTCAAAAATATATTGACTCCCTCGAAGACTATGAACAGAAGGAGAGAACTCTAATTCAATTGAAAGAGTTCTTCCCTGTAGAAGCAGCTGAGATTTTGGAGGAGCTAGAAGAAGACTCCAATGAAGATATCCCTATAATGACCTGCTATGCCATCCATCTTAGCAGCGACTCTGAGGAGGAGCTATGTTTTCCCGAAGAGGACAAGGAGCTCGCCACAAAGGCCAACCAAATCCAGCTCAGGAGCGGTAGGGCTCTGCCGCCAAATCAGGGCAATGCCCTAAAAGGAAAGGAAAAACATGTGGCTAATGAGGAATATGGCAGAGAACCGGCTAATGAAAACTCAAGTCCTTTCTCGGTGGACTATAATGTCTTGGCTCATCTCCAAAAGATTTCGTCTCTCCTGAGCATCTATGATGCCTTGGTCCTATCTAAAGAGCATAGAGATGTTCTCATTCACGCTCTATAAAACCCTGAGCAGTATCAGGCTCGCTTTGCAGAAATTAATATGAAAGAAGCCCAGTACGCTCTGCATGCCTCCGCAGTCACGTTTAAGGACGAAGACCTGCTACTAGGAACGACTGAGCATAACCGGCCACTTTACGTGACCGGGTACAGCGATGGAGATCGGATTAATCGCATAGTGACTGATCCGGGTTCCTCAGTGAACTTCATGAACTTTCGGACTCTGAAGAGTTTGTCGATGGACGTCCGACACCTGTCAAGGGAAAGGATTGTCATCCAAGGCTTCAATCAAAATTGCCATCAAGTTCTGGGATCCATTGCTTTGCCAATCAAATTTGGGGATCTACATACTGAAGCTAAAATATACGTGATCGACGCTGACACGTCTTATAAAATTCTCTTGGGACGGTCGTGGCTCCACGATTACAGCATCGTTCCGTCAACTCTCCATCAATGCATGAAGTATACTAAAAATGGGGAAGAAAGACGCATTGATGGAGACATCTAGCCGTTCGGTGTGCATAAAGTCCGATATGAAGATTCTCGGTACTTTATGAACCTCCAAAGTGCCGAGCCACAACTGGCCAAAGACATAACAGCCCCGAAACTCAAAAGCAAGTCTGAGTCAGCTGTCACTTTCAAAGGCAGAAACCCCCAAGTGCGCCCTCGTTTCCGTAGTGACACTGATGAGTCCGACACTGGAAGTCCGTCCTTCCGTAAAACTCGCCCTCGTTTCGGTAGCGACACGGACGAATCTGATGCTGAAGGCCCATCTAGCCGCAAAGACCGCCCTCATCTTGGCAGCGACACTGAAGAGTCGGAGGAAGAGGACCTGCCTTGCAACAGCTATGCAGATTGGACCCCCATGCAACAAGCGAAACTATGAGAGACTTTCGAAATTACAGAAGGGTCCCTAGTTGTCACAAGGATGCCGGAGCAGATGTGCAAAGATCTCGATGCATTGTCAGTCTCTACCGTGGACCAACTGAAAACTTTTTGCGTTCCCGGAAAGAAAAGTGGACAGAAGGGCATCCTGTTTTATGGGTCAAATCCTGTTGTGCACCCGGACGATTTGTCTGTCGCTTGCCTTCCTTATGAAAGAGGCATAAGAGCCATCCTCAATCCCAGATACTATGTGCCCAAGATGCTGGAATATTTCAAAAGGTGCGGATGTCGGTTATATCAAACGGAGTCCGAAGAAAAGTTTTATGAAGTTCTATAGCATCTGCCTCAGGTCCGAGCACTCATCGATGGACGAATTCCAGATAGACGGGGCATAGGTTTCATCCAGCCTGATTCCAAGGCATGCTACATGATCCTTGTTGGTGAAGCCAGCGAAAGATCAAATGATAATGACGATCTAGCCGTGCCAGAAGAAGCTCCTCAAGAGCTCGAAGATAGCGGACAAGCAACCTTTGAAGAGCTAACCGAGATTGACTTAGGAACGCCCGATAATCCAAGGCCGACCTACATCAGCTCACTCTTGTCAGAGGAAATGAAAGAGCAGATAATTGCCCTGCTGCATGAGTTCGTCGACTGCTTCGCGTGGACATACAAAGAAATGCCTGGCCTTTCCACTGAAGTGGCCGTGCATAAGCTGGCTACATCTCCTGATGCTAAGCCAGTCAAACAAGCTCCTCGAAGAATGAGAAGGGAACTGGAAGAAAACGTAATCGAGAAAACTAAGAAACTCATCGATGTCGGCTTCATCAGGGAAGAGAAATATGCGGACTGGATCGCATGCATAGTCCCAGTGAAGCAGAAAAATGGGCAGATCCGAGTTTGTGTCGATTTCAGGGACCTCAATAAGGCATGTCCTAAAGACGACTTCCCGCTACTGGTCATGGAAATGATGGTCGATGACACCTCAAATTACGAGCTGTTCACCTTTATGGATGGCTCGTCTGGGTATAATCAGATCAAGGTGTCGCCCGAGGATGAGAAGCACACAGCATTCCCCGATCAGAATATACAGCTACAAAGTGATGCCGTTCGGACTGAAGAACGTATGTGCTACATATCAAAGGGCAATGACCCATATCTTTGATGACCTAATCCATAAAGTCGTCGAATGCTATGTTGATGATCTGTCCGTCAAGACTAAAGCCAAGGCCGACCACTTCCAATATCTTAGGACCGTTCTCACAAGACTGAGGGTATACGATCTGATGATGAATCCTCTAAAGTGCGCTTTTGGCGTGTCATCGGGAAAATTCCTGGGCTTCATAGTCCGGCATCGAGGGATCGAAATTGACCCATCAAAGATAAAGGCCATCATGGAGATGCCCCCTCCAAAGAGTCTGACACGGCTAAGATCTTTTCAAGGCAAGCTTGCTTATATACGAAAGTTTATCTCAAACTTATCGGGGAGATGTAGGCCCTTCTCAAAGCTCGTGATGAAAGGAGCTCCTTTTGTCTGGGTTGCCGAACGTCAAAAAGCGTTCGAAAGCATCAAATAATACTTGTTGCACCCTCCAGGGCTGGCCGCTCCCATTCCAAATAAACAGCTAATTCTATACACTGCCGCGCTAGATGAATCACTCAGTGCACTCCTCGCCCAGAACAATAAGGAAGGAAAAGAAAATGCCCTCTACTACCTCAGTCGAACTTTAATTGGGGCGGAACACGACTATTTCCCGATCGAAAACCAATGCCTGGCTCTAATGTTCGCTGTGAAGAAGCTGAGGCACTATCTGCTTGCTCATCGGTTTATGCTGATCTCTAGGGTCGACCCACTCAAACACTTAATGACCAAAGCAAGCCTAGCTGGTAGAATGTCAAGATGGGCTATCATGGTGCTTGAGTTTGACATAGTTTATACTCCTCAGAAAGAAGTAAAAGGGAAAGCTCTCGTAGAATTCCTTGCTGCTCATCCCGTATCAGAGGGGTCACCGCTTAATTGCGAGCTACCCGACGAACAAGTGTTGCACCTCAAGGAAGATGAGCCATCTTGGGAGCTCTACTTCGATGGAGCCTCATCAATGAGGACCTCCAGCAAATCAAGCGTCCCGGAGATAAAAGCAGGGATAGGATTGGTGTTCATCACACCATCGATGGGAACCCTACGGCATTCTTTTGCTCTCACCAAGCTTCGCACAAACAGCGAGGCTCTGTTAGCTGGTTTGGATCTCGCCATAGAAATGGAAATCCTTCGGCTATGAGTCTACGGTGATTCCCAGCTTGTCGTCAACCAAGTAAGCGGCGACTATAAGATATACAAACCCGAGTTAGCTCGATATAGAAGCCGATCGGTGGAACTCATGAAACGGTTCACTCACATTGAACTAATGAGAGTCCCTAGAGCGTTGAACGGAAAAGCCAACACACTCGCTCGCCTAGCTAAAGAGCTAGCCGATCCTGACATGGACGAATTTCTAATCATAGTCAGGAGCCGACAAATTCTGCTTCCAGCCTCTTTGCATGAAGAAGAAAGTGTAGAATAAGAGAACAATCCTGCCGAAGAAGCTTCGATCATCCAAGACGAGCCCGATTGAAGAGAACCCTTCATAGAGTACTTCCGATACGACAAGCTTCCCGAAGGAAAATCTGTGAGGATTCAGCTGAAGAAGAGAGCTCTCCGATACGTGTTTGTAAATGACACGCTATACCGCAGGTCATATGACCAACTCTGGCTCAGGTGTCTGTCATTGGCCGAAGCCCAAAAGGTCATGAAAGAAGTTCACTCGGGCATCTGCGGTGCTCACTAATCTGGCCCCAAGATGCAACTTTAAATTAAACGGCTTGGGTATTACTGGCCCACCATGATACGGGATTGCGGAGAGCATGCAAAGAAATGTCATATCTACCAAATTCACGGTGATTTCATTCACAAGCATCCCAATCCGTTGCATCCTACGGTAGCGTCGTGGCCCTTCGAAGTCTGGGGAACCGACATAGTTGGCCCAATTGATCCTCCGTCATCCAGAGGCCACCGGTTCATATTGGCCGCAACTGACTATTTCTCCAGATGGGCTTAAGCTGTCCCGCTAAAAGAAGTCAAGACAGAAAATATTCTGACGTTCTTCCAGCATGATATTCTTTACCGTTTTGGTACACCAAGAAGAATCATTTCTGACAACGGTCCTTCTTTCAAGAGCTTCAAAGTCTCAAGGTTCGCTACTCAGCACAAGATAGACTGGAGATATTCCTCCATCTATAATCCAAGAGCCAATGGGCTAGCCGAAGACTTCAATAAGACTCTATGCAATCTCCTGAGGAAAAATGCTTCAGCCAACAAGAGAGACTGGAATCTCAAACTTCACGAGGCGTTGTGGGCATATCGTACCACGCACCGTACTCCAACTCAGTCCACTCCATACTCATTGCTCTTCGGAGTGGAGGCGGTCCTCCCCCTCGAAGTCGAAGTTTCAAGCTTAAGAATGGCCGTTCAACACGAGTTGACGGAGGAGGAAAATGTGCTCCTTCAGCTTGAAGAGCTCAACGCCCTCGAAGAAAAAAGGCTCGCGGTGCAGCAAAATCTGGAGCTATACCGAGCCCAAATGTTACGGGCCTATGACAAGATAACCCGTCTCCGCGCTTTCAATAAAGGTGAATTGGTGTTGGTCCTCAAAAGACCGATCATCCCCAATCGACATGCCAAGGGAAAATTCGAGCCAAACTGGGAAGGACCATACGTCATCGAGAATGTGTTTGATGGAGGATCCTACCAGCTGATAAGTGCTGAGGGAGAAAGGCCCATGCCACCCATCAATGGCCGATATCTCAAGAAATACTACGCGTGAATGCTCCAAGTCGCAGGCGAATTGAGCACACCGGCCCTACGGTCTGGATCATACATCTTGCAAAACCGTATACAATCTATGGGCGTAAACAACACCTATCTCTCCTTAGTCCTGCCGGTGAGACTACTTTTAATGTCCCACTAGCGACAAAAAAAATGCTATGTCCACAAGAAAAACGGGCACGGATGAAAACCGGAAAGGGCTCCGTGACTAAAAAACGCAGGACTGCCGGCGAGTTTGTGAAAACCTGAAAGGGCGCAAACTCGTGAAAAGAGATAAAATACACTCGCAAAGTCCTGTCGACCTTGTGGGGAGAAAATCCGTGCGTGAGATCCTTACGACTCACAAGGGAGAAACACACTTGGGAATCCTCACGATTCCTAAGGAGAACATACACCTACGAGATCCCCTCGACTCGTAGGGAGAAAATGCTTTTATGAGACCCTCACGGCTCATAAAATTGAAAAGCCTTAGGTGATGTGGATCTAAACCTGTCTCCTGACCCATCGCTCCCCAAAGGGCAAAGGGCAAATGATGAGTTGCGCCTGGCATTATTCCAGTGCAACAATGCTGATGCCAAACAAGAACCAAATTCCAAGTCCCCAAACGGCGAATGATGAGTCGCTCCTTATATCACATTTCAGTGCAGCGATGCAGACGCCAACCAAAATCCAATCTCCGAAAATTCTCCCAGCCCTACGGTTGGTCCCCAAGTTGATTGCCGTATACAATCGACGGGCTCAAATAATTCTCACCATACCCATGCCCCACCGCAATCACCAGTTACGCGGCTAGTCTCCGCCCATGGAATTATGCTCCATTTAGGGAAGACCCACACATGTGTCCTCACGATACATGAGGAGAACAAACTTACGGGATCCCCACGACACGTAAGAAAACACCTTCATGGGATCCTTACGACTCACAAAGGAAAAACACACTTGGGAGTCCCCACGACTCCTAAGGAGAAAGTTCACCTATGAGATCCTTTTGACTCGTAGGAAGAAAAAGCTTTTATGGGACCCTTACGACTCTTAAAATTGAAAAGTCTTAGGTTATAGGGACCTAAACATGTCTCCTAAGCCATCGCTCCCCAACAGGAAAAGGCAAATGATGAATTGTTCCAGGCACATGTATTTCAGTGTTTGCAACGCTGATGCCTACCCTAACCCAAAATTCCAAAATCCAATCCAATAGACCCCCTGAGTCTTTAAACTGGGAATATATGACCTCTAAGTCGTTAAACTGGGAACAAATGACCCCTAAGTCGTTAAACTGGAAACGTGGGAGATCCCCTCACGATGAATGATGAGTCTCTCCTGGTACCATATTCCAGTGCAGCGATGCAGACGCCAACCAAAATCCAAATTCTCAAACGGCGAATGATGAGTCGCTCCTGGTACCATATTCCAGTGCAGCGATGCAGACGCTAACAAAGTCCCAAAATTCTTCCGGCCCTACGGTCTGGATCATACATCCTGCAAAACCGTATACAATCCACGGCCGTAAAACGATCCCAATCTCCCCCAAGTCCTACCGGCGAGACCATATTTAAAGTCTCACCAGCGATGAAGATTCCAAAAAAAAGGGTATGTCCACAAGAAAAATGGGCACGGGTGAAAACCCGAAGGGGCTCCGTGAGTAAAAACAGCAGGACTGCCGGCGAGTTTGTGAAACCCCGAAAGGGTGCAAACTCATGAAAAAGAGATGAAAAGCACTCGCAAAGTCCTCTCGACTTTGTGAGGAGAAAATTCCCGCGTAAGATCCTTACGACTCATAAAGGAGCAACACACTTAGGAGTCCCCACGATTCCTAAGGAGAAAATACACCTACGAGATCCTTTCGACTCGTAGGAAGAAATGCTTTTATGGGACCCTTACGGCTCATAAAATTGAAAAGTCTTAGGTGATAGGGATCTAAACCTGTCTCCTGAGCCATCGCTCCTCAAAGGGCAAGGCAAATGATGAGTTGCTCCTGGCATTATTCCAGTGCAGCAATGCAGATGCCGGCTAAAACCAAAATCCCCAAATCCTCTCATAGCAAATGATGATTCGCTTCTGGTACCATATTCCAGTGTAGCGATGCTGATGTCAACCCAAATCACAATCAACAAGTCAACTTCAACCCCGACACCGCAGAAAGGAGCAAGTCAGAATCCAATCTCGACACCGCAAGAAGCGGAGCAAGTCAAGTTCATCCCTGACACTGCAAGAAGCAGAGCAAGTCAAATCAAGCATCGACCGTCCAAATTTCAAAAAGGGCAGAACCGACTTTCCAAGTCTCTAAAAGGGAAGAACCGACCATCCAAGTCGCAAAAAGGGCAGAACCGACCGTTTAAACCGCAAAAAGGGCAGCACCGAACGTCCACGTCGCAAGACCGTCCAAGTCGCAAAAAGGGCAGCACCGACCGTCCACGTCGCAAAAAGGGCAGAACCGACCGTCCAAGTGGCAAAAAGGGCAGCACCGACCGTCCACGTCTCAAAAATGGCAGCATCGACCTCTACGTCGTTAAAACTGGAACCAGATCAAGCCGACCGTCCACGTCGCTAAAATGGCAGAATCGATCGTCCAAGTCGCAAAAAGGGCAGCATCGACCGTCCATGTCGCAAAAAGGGCAGCACCGACCGTCCACGTCGCAAAAATGGCAGCATCGACCTCCACGTCGTTAAAATGGGAACCAGATCAAGCCGATTGTCCACGTCGCTAAAATGGAAGAATCGACCGTCCAAGTCGCAAAAAGGGCAGCATCGACCGTCCACGTCTGAAAAAGGGCAGCACCGACCGTCCATGTCGCAAAAATGGCAGCATCGACCTCCACGTCGTTAAAACGGGAACCATATCAAGACGACCGTCCACGTCACTAAAATGGCAGAATCGACCGTCCAAGTCGCAAAAAGGGCAGCACCGACCGTCCAAGTCGCAAAAAGGGCAGCACCGACCGTCCATGTTGCAAAAATGGCAGCATCGACCTCCACGTCGTTAAAACGGGAACCTGATCAAGTCGACCGTCCACGTCGCAAAAATGGCAGCATCGACCTCCACGTCGTTAAAACGGGAACCAGATCAAGCCGACCGTCCACGTCGCTAAAATGGCAGAATCGACCGTCCAAGTCACAAAAAGGGCAGCATCGACCGTCCAAGTCGCAAAAAGGGCAGCACCGACCGTCCACGTCGCAAAAATGGCAGCATCGACCTCCACGTTGTTAAAACGGGAACCAGATCAAGTTGACTTCCACATGAAAGAAGATCCATCAATTTCGTGCACACAACCCAGATATGGGGTGTGCACTTATTGATGAGGGGCAATTTGATGGGGTCAAAATTTACACCCCGGTTGAGCAAGTCAAAATCCAAGTCAACCCCAAGCCAAGTGGGCCCAAGCCCAGGTCAAGTGGGCCAATGCCCGGGTCGAGCCCGAACATGAAGCGGCCGGCCTCCCCCCATGCCAAAATAAAAATTTTGTAATAAGTAATTTTGGTATATTTCCCTTTTTTTATTAATAAATGTAAGAAAAATGGGCATAAAGCCAAATTTTTGTAAAGCTCATGGATTATGTGCAAAAAGAAATAGCACATGAGGCATGGGATGGGCAAAATGCCATTTTTGTAAATCCCAAGGGGCTATATGTAAAGTGTATAGCCTATAAAGGCAAAGATAATGAAAATATCTCAACAACATTATTTCTCTCTAAAAAAAAATCAAGATTTGTGCTCTTTCTCCTTTCTCAAGGTTCTAAAACCTTCATCTTTCTTTTGAATCAAATTAAGAGTTTTACTCTTCCTTTTCCAAAACTAAATAGTTTTTCACCACAAAACCCACAAAGGGGAGCTTGGATCTTCCATCAGATCTTAAAAAGGAGAGAATTTTAAAATCTCACCCCTCTTGTTATCCCGGTAGCGGGACCCCCATAAAAACTCTGCGCGGCCCCTGATATATCAAAAACCCCTTTCAAAGCACAACACACGTACACTGCACATTGAGTTCGCATGACCTGTTTGACCCGTTAATCGGAGGTTCTCTCGCTCCAAAGGCGAGAGGTAATTAACGGCAGCTTAGTCCGCGGCTGCCAGAGATTCGATCCACACAATCAATAAACCCCAGCCTACCCTAGGCAGGGGGAATCTGTAATGTGTCTGACAAGCGCGCGCGTATTCCCATCTCAATCGGGTGACGAAAAACACCCTACACTTAGCTCTCTACGTTTATGAGAGATGAAGAAATAGTGAAAAAATTATTTCTAAAGTGAGTAAAATTCCTACTTCATCAACCTCTTCTCTACTAACCATTTAGATTGGGTTGTTTCTACACCAAGTTCATCACTTAGTGAAGATGTAGCTTGAGTTAGTGTCTCCTCGACGTAGATCATCTTCGGCCTAGAAGGCTTCAAGTAAGCTTGTTCATTTCACCTTGTGGAGCCTTATTAGAGCCCGGAAGATCACTACTTGGAGCGAAGGGACTACTACACGGAGCTATTGAAGTGAAGGACCGGTCTACAAAGATTGTATTCCTTGTTCACTTAGATGTAAAGTTGTTTACATGCTTGTTCGTCTAATTCTCTAGTTTAGATTCTAGCGTTAAGGTTCTTTAGCGAGCCAATTTTTTTGAAAAACGGCATGGTCGGTGCCTCCCGAAACCCAGCGGCCTCCTAGGGAACCCAACAGTGGTATCAGAGCCATGCTAGAGAATTAGACGAAGTTTTATTATTACGAAACCGAAACACTCGAAATATAAACACAGTTTCTGTCAAAAATTTCAGAGAGTCTAAATTTTTTTTAAGCAGTTGCAGAATGTTATATGAGATGTAACATGAACACAGTAGAAAATTGAACCCACCTCGCCGGAAAATGGATAGCCACATAGCTTAAAAATCCAGCCTGGCCGGTTTTCGAAGTTGGTTCAGGGTTTAATTTTTTAGGGTGTTCCAGTCTCTAGGTTTTGGTGTTTCAGGTGTTGCTTGTTTTTGCTAAAATTGCATGTGATGTTATCTTTGTGCAAAGGCAATTCAGAGTGTTTCGTGGTCGTAATTCTAACATCATTTCGGGTTATTTAGACGTCGTTAAAAAGTTCGAACGGATATCAATAACCCAATTTTTCGCTCTCTGGAAATTTTCCAAGAGTTGGATTTTTTCCAAGTTTAAAATCTTCAGAAATTCATGAAGGTGTTTTCTGTGGACCCTCTAGAAGAACGAAATCCTAACTCGATTCTTTGACCGTCGGAACCGCCACCAAACCCTAGGGTTTGTGGTAGTTCCGCGGCGCCATAGGTGAGGCAAGGGTTGACCCTTCTACGGTTGATCCATAGGTGTTGTGGCATGTTCTGGGTACTTTTTTAAACTCCGCTCAAGTGTTGAGCTCTTTGGGAAATTTTGGGGGTTTCTTGATTCGATCGAAAAGTTTAACATCGTCTAGTTATATGTGATTATGATACAATATTTGGAATCCACAATAATTAGTTATTTGATAACTAATTTGAATTTTATAAATCTAGCAAGTTAATCACATTTGATCGGTGGCCACGGGATTTTGATGTGGATCAAAAGTTCGTCGCAGTTACGTAGTGTACGCGGATACTCGCCGGGTAACCTTACCAGATAGCCACACCCCGTAGCCCTAACCAAGTGACTATAGGAGAACCCCGTCGTTAAAAGCTTCCGTTCGGGTGCTCGCGGCCGCAGTGTTCCACCTAAGTGCACTTCGTCGACGGCATCGGGGGTGCGGCCGTCTACTAAAGTTTCCGATGAGCATTCGATCAGGATATCGGGAATCTTGTTGAATTACTCGATTAGTTATTGAAAAGTGTTTTCAAAATCGAGACTAAAATGCGGGGTTTATAATTGTTAGGCATGCGATGTCTACGTAATTCATTTGGTTAGGCATGAAATCCAAAGTATGTGATACATTGGGTTTATGATGTCTAAGATGGTTGCAGATTCCAATTGTTGTAGTTTGTCACTTTCTTTTCTGTGACCGTAAGTGTAATATGTGGTGTATCGCCGGTTTCGTTGCTATATGTCAACAACAATGTGATACGGATATTTACTTACGTTGATGACATGTGATGTTATGTGTTGCAGTGATATGTTATATTGGATCGTCGTGTTTGAATGGCCGGGTTTTTTTATGTGAGATGCGAGTTTTTCATTTTCATTCATGTAAAAACATGTATGTAATATTCTTTTATTGGGGCACTTCCGGGTTGAAGATGATGTCACCATTAATGTATATTATTTACTTTTCCGCATTAAGATAGACCCAAGGTGGGGAGCACAAGTAACCGGGTTCTAGGATCCAGTAGGAGACCATTTCAAGGAGTTGAGACCGGATCTCCCAACTCTAGAATTGGTGGGGTTGCTTTCCGCTCTCGTAGGGGTCTAGGGATGTGGGTTTGGCTATTCATCACGACCGTGGAATCCGCGTTTTTTACTTGCTTAATTTAAACCACGGAATTCCTAGTATATCCAATATTTCATATGTGTTCTTCTGTTGCTGATATTCTGTGATGTGATCACTTGATATTCTGATACGAATGCTTATATTATATATATGATATATAATAAATATTGTTCTTTTCGTTTCTTCTGTGATGCTTAGGAAACATAATTGATGGGACTTCATTAATGAGATTAATGAAATAAAAGAAACCTAAAGATGTTGTAGAAACTTGTTTTAAAAACTGGCATCTCTAGTTCTTGCTTTGCATAGCTGTATTCCTTGTAGAATATCCAGCACCTTATTCGATAAGAAAAGAGCCAAGATACCTTCACCTAGAGTGATCTCTTTAGCGAAACGAGCAGATGCTACAATCCACTTGGTTTTGTTTTTGATTGCTTTTTTAGTTCATGCTTTGCATAGTGGTATTTATGAAATATCCAGCACCTCATTCGATGAGGAAAGAGCCGAGATCTCTTCACCGGGAGTGACCTCTTTAGCGAAACTAGCAAAAGCCACAAAAACACTCCTTTTCAAATCACTCGATTCTACAACGATATCAAGTTCATTACGCAAAAGGTTTTATTAAAAACCTGTCGTAGCCTTCCGTCATTTCAGATAAGGACAATTTAGTATTCGTGCTACGTTTGTTGACAATATTAAGGCGTAGTGTGTGGTAGCTGATTAGTGCTTATTTGCTTAAGCATATGATGCGATTGGATTAGGGTAGTCATACGACTTTGTTGACCATGTTAAGGGTCGTACGGGTGGGTTTAATTCAATCAGGAAATGACGGGTTGAACTTGCTAGCGCCTATAATTTGTTGACAATGATAAGGTCATAAGTTGTTAGGGGCAAAATATTATCGGGAATTTCATGTGTTGAAATTTGCAATGAGATTGCATACCTTATATGAGATGTTGGATCCCGATACCCATTACGAGTAAGAGTTACTCCTGGGAGAGTTTTGCACATTACAATTAGCCGATCAAGTAGGTGTCTAGAAAGGTGTTAACGGGGTTACACCCCTGGGAAAACGGGGTTTATTTTAATTAGGTCCGTGCGAAAGCACGGGGAACCTCCCTCAAAGTACCGACACTGGCCTGGCCGAAAGATTGGCGAATTTGTAGAGTGTAATTAATCCCGGCTTGTCTTACCTTTTAAGGTTTGAAGGAAGATTTGATAGAAACTGTCGGAGCCATCCTGATTAGATAAAATAATAACCAATCTAATCTTGCAAGAGCGTGTAGGGGTTCCTAAGCACTCTTGTGAAGGTTCATAAGGCATCAAACATGCCCGAATAAAATTTTAGATGTGCTGAGCAACCCAAAGCCGGGATCTTTGCTAGATTATTAGGGTTTAACATGCAAGTAAACATCTTTCTACTAAGTGTGAGGGATTACAACCTTTGTAATCCGCTCCTTCACTTCACGATCTCCGAGTAGAAGTCTCTTCACCGCAATCCACGATCTCCCGGACTCAAGAGAGGCTCCACGACTCGAACGATCCATGATAGCTTGTCGTATTCCTTTTCTCCGATGATCTACGTTGAAGTTGCAATAACTCAAGCTCTCTCACTCTAATGAGGTGAACACCCTAATCTAATGGGCTAGATTAGATGAGGATGATGGAGTAGTATTTATGCTTTCTTTTTATATCATTTTCTCACAAGAAATCATCATAAAAGAAATAACTAGTAAGCTTTCTCAAAGCTAAAGAGAGAAGAAGATGAATGAAAAATAGTTAATCCTTTTGTGATGAATAGTAAAAGTGAATATATGATTGATTATGGAACCATGGTCAAGGATGAGAAGCTTAACCTTTGTAGAGAATAAAATAGAGCTAGGGTTTGGTTAGATTAAAAATGAGTCATGGATAAGTATCAACCATAATATCTTAACCAAGACAAAAGGAAAGCTTCCAGATGGTGCAAGAAGAAGCTAACCCTAATCAAACCCTAAACTCTTTTTATCATCACTAAACATGTTTCATAATAAATCATGTCATGTTACTATAATATATATCACATATATATTATATTTGTAACAAAAGAAAATAATACAATTAATATATATCGCATATATATCAATGTGTTATCCGGTGAGAAAATGAAATAATAAAGCGAGCCAATATTAGATAATGTAATACAATATATCATATATATTATTATACATTAAATCGTGGAATCAACACTTGATCCGACAATCCGGCTATATCGAATATAACCGACTAATATATCATGTACCGATTCATCGAATCAACACTTGATCCGATGACCCGGTTCATATCTAAATATCGCGAGAATATAGTACGGTATCACATATCGCATTATCCTCGGTCCTGCATATATCGCATATGTGCCTCTACTCCGTTTTGCCTGAGCCAAGAAACCTCTGTGTAGGACTTTAAAGAATCGTCAATACGCCGGTAGCAGGTGATGATCATATCAAACACCCACAAGCTGCAAGCGGTCAGCTAAACGTAACAGCCACCCTGGTATTGAGCGATCAGAAGATCAACAAGCTAGCCTGTCCGTTCTCCTGTGAATCCAAACAGTAACACTCCCGTACAATCCGGTTTGTTCGTCTGATATGTCGCATATCTAGTCTAGTGGTGGTATACGTCAGACCCCAGTAACCGATAAGTCGTGTCGATGTGAGGCTCATAACAGGTCGAGAAACTACTGATAACACTTACCAGTAAATCTCTATATCAGCCCTGGCCAGGGACTTCCAGTTATAGCCAATCGAACACAGCACAACAACAACTCTCTATACCGAGAGAGATGAATCCCCTCCTATCGCTCATTGCCTCCATGTGATTCGGGACTGTACCCAAAAGCCACCGTTTTGCACACCTTCTTAGACGTGGTAAGGTGGAAATCAAAGCACAGTGGGAATCACACAAGACTCTATGACGATCTCGGGTCTACAGACTACCCTGTACCAGTGTCACCGGAGAACTGCCATCTGACGTGTGGTATATCACCATCTGGGAGTTCTCGGTGAGTCCGTCCAGTGTACCCAGTCTCCACTGAGCACCCGTACACCATCTCTGATGTCAAACACCGATGGATATGGGATCATCCATCGCCCATCATATGGGTTAAGATGTGTATACGCTAGTCTACTCTTGTGTATCGATGCCCTGTCTCGATATACCCTCGACCAGGAACAGTTATAGGATGTACTCATCGACTACCGTGGCCCCACTAGTATGATCTCATCATAGTCCCAGTCGTCGAGTACAGATCCTAAGGGCTTTATAAACATGTGAGAGAAAAACAGTAAACCAGTACAAGTCAACATGTTAAGATAAAGTGAAACCAAATAGCATACTATCATGACGAGCAAGAAAGTCCTCTCTATATATATCCAAGCATCCATCATAATATACATCATATGTACAACAATGGCCTCTAGGGCATATACATAACTAACAATCTTCCACTTGCACTAAGACCAGCTGCTGTAGTATCTCATACCTAGCATCCCGAATAATCTCTCAAACTGTATCTGGGGAATGGCCTTCTTGAGTGGATCCGCAGTGTTGTCCTTCGTATCTACTCTCCTGACCTCGATCTCCCGGCGATTAACTATCTCCCTGATCAGGTGATACCGCCTCAGAATACGTCTGGACTTCTGATGGGACCTGGGTTCCATGGCCAAAGCCACAGCTCCATTGTTATCACAATACAGAGGTATTGGATGCTCAATGGATGGAACCACACCAAGTTCACTAATGAACTTCTTAATCCAGACAGCCTCTTTGGCAGCATCGTTGGCAGCGATGTATTCGGCCTCCATCGTCGAGTCTGCAACGGTATCCTGTTTGGAACTCTTCCAACATACCGCCCCTCCATTGAGGGTAAAGACAAATCCCGAGTGCGACTTAGAGTCGTCCTTATCACTTTGGAAGCTGGAATCGGTAAAGGACTCCACCCGGAGTTCTCCGTTACCATACACCAAGAACATGTCTCTGTCCTTCGCAAGTACTTGAGAATGCTCTTCACAGCTGTCCAGTGACTCTCTCCAGGATCTGGTTGATACCGACTCACTACACTTAGTGAGTATGCTACATCGGGTCTGGTACATAGCATCACATACATGATAGAGCCTACTGCCAAAGCATAGGGTATCCCTTGCATACGAGCTTTCTCCAAATCAGTCTTGGGAGACATCTCTTTGGAGAGAGTGAGTCCAGAGATCGTGGGTTGGTTCCCACGCTTGGATTCTTCCATACTAAACCTCTTTAGTATGGTGTCAATGTACCTGGATTGGAACAATCCCAGTATCCTTTAGATCTATCTCTATAGATCATGATTCCCAATATGCAGGAGGCATCACCTAGATCTTTCATTGAGAATCTTTGTGATAAGAAGAGCTTGACTGATTGCAGCATAGGAATATCATTTCCTATCAAGAGTATGTCATCCACATACAATACGAGGAAGACAACCTTACTCTCTGCTACCTTTTTTTATAGATACAAGGTTCATCTATATTTTTGATGAAGTCAAACTCTTTGACTACAACATCAAAACAGATGTTCCAACTCCGCGATGCTTGCTTTAACCCATAAATGGATTTAAGCAGTTTGCACACCTTTCCGCTGCTCCCACTATCTACGAAGCCCTCTGGCTGAGTCATGTACACGCACTCTTCTAAATCACCGTTTAGAAAGGTGGTCTTAACATCCATTTGCCAGATTTCGTAGTCATGGTATGCAGCAATGGCAAGTAAGATCCGGATGGACTTAAGCATAGCCACTGGAGAAAAGGTTTCGTCATAATCCACACCTGGTCGTTGACGAAAACCCTTTGCTACAAGTCTAGCTTTGAAAGTCTCAACTTTTCCATCTACACCAAATTTCTTTTTGAAGATCCACTTGCTCCCAATAGGTTTTACCCCTTCAGGAGCATTTTCCAAAATCCATACTTTGTTGGTGTACATGGATTCCATCTCAGATCGCATTGCATCCAGCCATTTCACGGAGTCACCACTCGTGATGGCCTCCTCAAAACTAGTCGGGTCATCATGTTCCATGTGCAATCCTCGCTTCCACCGTCAATGAGAAAACCGTAGTATCTCTCAGGCGGATGAGAAACCCTGCTAGATCGGCGAAGAGGCTGGGGTTCGTCGGGTACTACTGAATCCTCTGGTTCTAACAAGTCTTCTGTTATAGTTTGTGTCCCTGGAACCACTTCCAGTTCTGCCTCAATGCCATTAATCTGTTTCATAAGAAAACCTTTTTCTAAGAAAGTGGCATGTCGAGAAACAAACGACTTTTGTTCCTCGGGTTGGTAGAAGATATACCCTTGTGAATTTTTGGGATATCCTACAAACTTACATAAGACAGATCTTGCCTCGAGTTTGTCCGGATTTTGTCTTTTGAAATAGGCTAGACAACCCCATATCTTAACATACTTAAGAGATGGTCTCTTCCCTTTCCATATCTCATATGGAGTGGTAGGCACTGATTTGGTAGGAACCATATTCAATAGGTGTATGGCTGTCTCAAGCGCATACCCCCAGAAGGAAATAGGTAACTCAGCTGTACTCATCATCGAGCGTACCATATCTAATAGGGTGCGATTCCTCCGTTCCGATACACCGTTGTGCTGTGGTGTGTAAGGAGGAGTAAGCTGAGAGAGAATCCCATTCTCTTTTAGATAATCTAGGAACTCATTGCTTAAGTATTCTCCTCCTCGATCAGATCGAAGAATTATAATACTTTTGCCCGTTTGGTTCTCTACTTCGTGCTTATATTCACTGAATTTCTCAAAAGCTTCAGACTTGTATTTCAACAGGAACACATGCCCGTATCTAGAGAGACCGTTAGTGAATGTAATGAAGTAGGAAGAACCATTCCTGGCATGTATAGACATGGGACCGTATACATCACTATGTACCAGTCCTAAGAGTTCCGTAACTCTTTCTCCGTGTCCACTAAACGGAGCTTTGGTCATTTTTCCTTTGAGACATGAATGGCAAGTATCATAAGATGATAATTCGAACGGATTCAAATATCCATCTTTATGTAACTTAGCCAGTCGTGTCGTATTGATATGACCAAGTCTATAATGCCACAAGAAGGATTCGTTCATTTCTGAACTCTTCCTATTGTGTGTGTTTTGTATATTGAGGACTGTATTTTGATTTAGAATGAATATGCCATTATGTAATGAGCCTGATGCAATCAACTTTTGATCTAGGAATATGTTCATAACATTATCCTGTACTACAAAATTATATCCTTCTTTACTTAATAAAGAAACTGATATAATATTGCACATCATGTTCGGTATATAATAGCACTCATTCAGAATTAGTGTATCACCACTTGGTAATACTAGGTGATAATCGCCAACTGCTTTGGCTGCAACATTTGCCCCATTTCCTACTTGAACGGAATGATCACCTTTTCCCAGTTCTCTACCTTTCCTCAGCCCATGTAAAAATTTACATATGTGGGATCCTGATCTGGTATCTAATATCCAGGACGTAGGGTGAACTGAGAAACATTTCTCAATAACTAACACACCTGAAGAAGATGCATCAACATGCATGTTCTTTTGGGCGGCTTGAAAATCCAGATATTCTCCTATTCCCTGTTCAGTCTTATAAATCTTATAAGAAAGAACGGGTCCAACGTTCACCTGCTCAGTATAATAAGCGGGTTCAGTCAATACATCCATATTATTATCTGGATTATGGCCTGACATGGTCGCTACCTGGAGAGAGAGAGAAGAAAGCACTTTAGCGTATGCTCTTGCAAGATTAGATTGGTTATTATCTTATCTAATCAGGATGTCTCCCACTGTTTTTATCAAATCTTCCTTCAAACCCTAAAAGGTAAGATTAGCCGGGATTAATTACACCCTACAATTTCGTCAATCTTTCAGCCAGATCAGTGTCGGTACTTGAGGGAGGTTCCCCATGCTTTCGCACGGACCTAATTAAAGTAAACCTCGTTTTCCCTGAGGCGTAACCCCGTTAACACTTTTCTAGACACCTACTTGATCGGCTAATTGTCCTGTGTAAAACTCTCCCAGGAGTAACTCTTACTCACAGTGGGTATCGGGATCCAACTATCTCATAGGAGGTATGCAATCTCATTGCAAATTTCAACACTTGAAATTCCCGATAATGCTTTTGCCCCTAACGTGCTATGACCTTGATGAATGCCAAACAACTCATAGTCCGCTAGTCAAGTTCAACCCGTACATTTCTTGATTGAATTAAACCCACCCGCACGACCCTTGACGAATGCCAAACAACGCCGTACGAATACCCTAATCCAATCGCATCATATGCTACAGATAAATAGTAAATAGCTACCGTACACTTCGCCTTGACGAATGCCAAACAACCGTAGCACGAATACTAAGTAATATCTATCTTAAATGTCGGAGGGCTACGACAGGTTTTTTTCCTGAAAACCTATTGCGTAATGAACTTGATATCGTTGTAGAATCAAGTGAAATTTTGAAATGGAGTGATTTTGAGGCTTTCATCAGTTTTGCTAAAGAGTTCACTCCCGGTGAAGGGATCTCGGCTCTTTCCCCATCGAATAAGGTGCAGGATATATCATATATATCCCTATGCAAAGAAAAACTCTAAAAGCAATCAAAAGACAAATCGAGAGTTGTAGCATCTGCCAGTTTTGCTAAAGAGGTCACCCGGTGAAGGGATCTCGGCTCTTTCCTCATCGAATAAGGTGCAGGGTATATCACATATACCGCTATGCAAAGCAAAACTATAGCTACCCTTTTTATAATGTTTTGATTCTACAACATCTTTTAGGTTTCTTTTCTTTTTCTTAATCTCATTAATAAAATCCCATCAACTTATGCTTCCTAAGCATCACAGAAGAAACGAAAGCAGTAATATTTATATATCAACATATATATATATATATATATATATAGTATAAGCATTCGTCTAAGACAGTAATATGATCTCATCACAGAACATTACAGCAGAAGAACATATATGAAATATTGGATATATTAGGACGTCCGTGTTTTCAATACGAGCCTGTATAAAACACGGATTCCACGGTCGCGATGAATAGCCAAACCCACATCCCTAGACCCCTACGAGAGCGGCAAGTAACACTGCCAATTCTAGGGTCAGGAGACCCGGTCTCGACTCCTCGAGATGGCCTCCCACTGGACCCTAGAACCCGATTACTTGTGCTCCCCTCCTTGGGTCTACCTAATGCGGAAAAGTAAATAATATACACTGGTGACATCAACCTCATCCCGGAAGTGCCCAAATAAAAGAATATTACATACAAATGAATTTTACATGAATGAAAATAAAAACCCCTGGCTATTCAGAACACGACGATCCAATATAACATATCACAGCAACACATAATATCACATATCATCAACGTAAGTAAGTATGCATACACCGATCGTCGTAGATATATTGCAACGAAGACCGGCAATACAACTACATACTACACTTACGGTCACAGAAAAGAAATTGTAAAACTACAATATTTGGAATCCACAATCAATTTAGACATTGTAAATCCGAAATATCACATACTTCGCATTTCATGCCTAACTATATGAATTCCACATATTGTATCACATTCCAAATAAATAGACAGTGTTAAACTTTCCGAATAGATAATCAAATACCCAAAATTTTCTAAATAGCTCAACACTTGAGCGGAGTTCAAATAATCCCAGAATATGTCACAGTACCGGTGATCCAGCCGTAGAAGGGTCAAGCCAACGCCTCACATGTGGCACGCCGTACTGCCCCAAACCCTAAGGTTTAGAGGCAGTTCAAGACGGTCACATAATCGAGTTAAGGTTTGTGTTCTTCTAGTGGGTCCACCGTGATACTTGCACATTATTCCGAAAGATTTAAACCCGATAAAAATTCAACACTTGAAAGTTTTTCGTGCCGGGAAAAAGAGAGTTAATGATATCCGCTCGAACATTTTAACAGTTTCTAAATATCTGGAAAACACTAAACAAAGTTAAATTATCCGATCGAATCAACGAGTCCACAATACAACCAAAGAAAACTCAACACTTGAGTGGAATTAAAAAATTCCCAGAAAAAAATAACAAGAAAGGACCTAAGAATAAATATATGAAATACTAGGGACCAAATCATAATTTTGGCCGCGGAACCGCCGCCAAACCCTTGGTTTGTCCGCGGTTCCACGGTCATTTGAGTGCTTTAATGGTCCGTACATCACAGTAATTCTTAGTTTTTCCTGCTTAATTTTCTGAGCATTTTTAATTCAGAAAAAATCAACTTTTTGAAAAATATCCAGAGAGGGGTCCGTGTGGGGTTTCGGGGTTCGATCGGACTTTAAATATCGTCTAGATATCGCCTAAAGCTCTAGCAAGGCTCTGATACCACTGTAGGGTTTCTAGGCACTCTTGTGAAGGTTCATAAGGCATCAAACATGCCCGAATAAAATTTTAGATGTGCCGAACAACCCAAAGCCGGGATCTTTGCTAGATTATTATGGTTTAACATGCAAGTAAACATCTTTACTACTAAGTGTGAGGGATTACAACCTTTGTAGTCCGCTCCTTCGCTTCACGAGCTCCGAGTAGAAGTCCCTTCTCCGCAATCCACGATCTTCAAGACTCAAGAGAGGCTCCACGACTCGAACGATCCATGATAGCTTGTCGTATTCCTTTTCTCCGATGATCTACGTCGAAGTTGCAATAACTCAAGCTCTCTCACTCTAATGAGGTGAACACCCTAATCTAATGGGCTAGATTAGATGAGGATGATGGAGTGGTATTTATGCTTTCTTTTTATATCATTTTCTCATAAGAAATCATCACAAAAGAAATAACTAGTAAGCTTTCTCAAAGCTAAAGAGAGAAGAAGATGAATGAAAAATAGTTAATCCTTTTATGATGAATAATAGAAGTGAATATATGATTGATTATGGAACCATGGTCAAGGATGAGAAGCTTAACCTTTGTAGAGAAAAAACTAGAGCTAGGGTTTGGTTAGGTTAAAAATGAGTCATGGATAAGTATCAACCATAATATCTTAACCAAGACAAAAGGAAAGCTTCTAGATGGTGCAAGATGAAGCTAACCCTAATCAAACCCTAAACTCCTTTTATCATCACTAAACATGTTTCATAATAAATCATATCATGTTACTATAATATATATCACATATATATTATATTTGTAACAAAAGAAAATAATACAATTAATATATATCGCATATATATAAATGTATTATCCGGTGAGAAAATGAAATAATAAAGCGAGGCAATATTAGATAATGTAATACAATATATCATATATATTATTATACATTAAATCATCGAATCAACACTTGATCCGACAATCCGGCTATATCGAATATAACCGACTAATATATCATGTACCGATTCATCGAATCAACACTTGATCCGATGACCCGGTTCATATCTAAATATCGCGAGAATATAGTACGGTATAACATATCGCATTATCCTCGGTCCTGCACATATCGCATATGTGCCTCTACTCCGTTTTTCCTGAGCCAAAAAATCTCTGTGTAGGACTCTAAAGAATCGTCAATACGCCGGTAGCAGGTGATGATCATATCAAACACCCACAAGCTGCAAGCGGTCAGCTAAACGTAACAGCCACCCAGGTATTGAGCGATCAGAAGATCAACAAGCTAGCCTGTCCGTTCTCCTGTGAATCCAAACAGTAACACTCCCGTACAGTCCGGTCTGTTCGTCTGATATGTCGCATATCTAGTCTAGGGGTGGTATACGTCAGACCCCAGTAACCGAAAAGTCGTGTGGTTGTGAGGCTCATAACAGGTCGAGAAACTACTGATAACACTTACCAGTAAATCTCTATATTAGCCCTGGTCAGGGACTTCCAGTTATAGCCAATCGAACACAGCACAACATCAACTTCCTATACCGGGAGAGACGAATCCCCTCCTATCACTCATTTCCTCCATGTGATTCGGGACTGTACCCAAAAGCCACCGTTTTCCATGCCCTTTTGGACGTGGTAAGGTGGAAATCAAAGCACAGTGGGAATCACACAAGACTCTATGACGATCTCGGGTCTACAGACTACCCTGTACCAGTGTCACCGGAGAACTGCCATCTGACGTGTTGTATATCACCATCTGGGAATTCTCAGCGAGTCCGTCCAGTGTACCCAGTCTCCACCGAGCACCCGTACACCATCTCTGATGTCAAACACCGATGGATATGGGATCATCCATCGCCCATCATATAGGTCAAGATGCGTATCTGCTACTCTACTCTGGTGTATCGATGCCCTGTCTCGATATACCCTCGACTAGGAACAGTTATAGGATGTACTCATCGACTACCATGGCCCCACTAGTATGATCTCATCATAGTCCTAGTAGTCGAGTACAGATCCTAAGGGCTTTATCAACATGTGAGAGAAAAATAGTAAACCAGTACAAGTCAACGTGTTAAGATAAAGTGAAACCAAATAGCATACTATCATGACGAGCAAGAAAGTCCTCTCGATATATATCCAAGCATCCGTCATAATATACATCATATGTACAACAATGGCCTCTAGGGCATATACATAACTAACAGAGCGCACGCAGAGTGTTTTCTTCTCTCTCTCTCTAGGTAGCGACCATATCATGCCTTAATCAAGATAATAATATGGATGTTTTGACCGAACCTTCTTATGATAATGCGCTGGGGTACGTTGGTTCCGTTCTTTCTTATAATTGTTATAAGACTTATCAAGAAATTGGGGAATACCAGGATTCCCATGCCACCCAAACGAAGAAAGTGCATGATGATGCATCGTTTTTGGGTGTGTTCATTACTGAGAACTGTTTCTCAGTATCCTCTACGTCCTGGGTATGTGATACCGGATCAGGATCCCGCATATGTAATATGTTACATGGCTATAGAAAGGTAGAGAACTGGGATTAGGTGATATGTCTCTAAAAGTTATAGAATGGTGCAATTGTTATAAGACTTATCAAGAAATTGGGGAATACCAGGATTCCCATGCCACCCAAACGAAGAAAGTGCATGGGTACGCTGGGGTACGTATTATTATTCCTTGAATTTCTCAAAAGCTTCAGACTTGTGTTTTAACAGGAACACATGTCTGAATCTTGAGAGATCATCGATGAATGTAATGAAGTACAAAGAACCAACCCTGGTATTGTGTAGACATCAAACCGTATACATAATCATGTATCCGTCCAAAGAGTTCAGCAACTCTTTCTCTGTTTCCTGTAAACGGAGTATTGGTCATTTTACCTTTGAAACAAGACTGGCAAGTATCATAAGATGAAAATTCGAACACATTCTAAAATTCATCCTTATGTAACTTAGCTAGTTGTGTTGCATTGATATGACCTAGTCTACTATACCACAAGAAGGATTCGTTCATTTCTGAACTACTCCTCTTGTGTGTGTTATATATAATTTGAACTGTGGTTTGATTTGGAACGTATATGCCATTTCATAACGTGCCTGATCCAATCAACTCATGATTAAGGAAAATGTTCATAACATTATCCATCAATAAAAAATTATATCCTTCTTTAACTATTTAAAGAAACCGATGTAATGTTGTATATCAGGTTCGGTATGTAATAACATTCGTTCATAATCAAGGTTTTAATACAAGGTGATATTTGCCAACTGATTTGGCCGCAACATAATGGTCATGTCTTGATAATGTACCGATTATCTTTCTAATTATCAATTTACATAATTTACCCATATATGAGAGAATGGTTCATTTTCTCTCCTCATTCTATCATATACTTTCTCTCTCTTGCTCTTCCTCTTCCTCAAGCTCTCCCCTCTCATGTGTTGAGAAACACTTGAGCTTGAGAAAAACCACTCCATAGTAATCTCTATTCTCATCTAGGGTTCTACGATTAGCACTTCTAGCACCTTAGTTACTTCTAGCTTGAAGTTGAAGCCAAAGGTTGAGGCTCTCGGGTGGATCCTTCTTCGACTTGAGAAGGCGACAAGGTGATCCTTTTCTACCACTTCAAGGAGAAAGGAGAGAAGGACATAAAGCCCAAGGTATAACCTTTCTACCCTATAGCTAATTTCTAGTTAGCTTTAGCTAGTTTTGTTTAGTAAAGATCCCGACTTTGTCTAGTCCATGTTGCCTAGAGTAGAAAAAATTCGATTCTTATACCGTTTCCGCCTCCCCGCAAGCACCGGGGTGGGCAACGTGGACTTACAGTGGTATCAGAGCCTAACTAAACATAAACTAGCTAGGTAGTAAAAGTGTATGGAAGTTTGATCGGAAAAATCGCAAAACCAAAACGTACAAAACCCTAACTTTTTGTTGTTTTTTTTCTGCTCAAAATAAAAAAATCATACTTCAAAAATCATCTCTGGGTTTTGTTAAGACACTCACCCAAAACGATCCAGAAAACCGTTCAAAGCGCCGCGGTTCCGCGGTATTAGCATGTTATTGCCGCTGAATCGCGGCCGAGTTGACTCGGTTCTGGACCGAGTTTGGTGCAGTGTTATTCTGACTTGGTTTTAGGATTTTTAAGACATTTTATTTGTGCCCAGATTTTCCAGAATAGAAATTTGTATTTGGGGGTCTATAAATCCGTATTTTTTGATCGAACTTCACTACACTTTGACTAATGGGTTATATCTGTGATGTTTATATGTATTGAACGTCGGCTAATCGCTATACGTCGATTAGTGGGGGTTATACATATCTGTGATCTGTGTTTGATGATGGTATGTGTATATGAATGCGTTGGATTGTCGCGGGTGAATAGCCGGGGGTTTTGTGAGACGAGAGTTTTCTTTTCTTTCAATTCATGTAATATGTAAATTGATGTATTATTATTTATTTGGCCGCACAACCGGGTCGGGGTTGTAGCCGTCATTGTATAATTCTTTTTACTGTTTTTGCTCCTAGGATAGACCTATGGAGGGGGTGCACAAACTACCGGGTATCGCGAAGTGCCGAGTGGCCTACTCACGGTGTTGAGGGAGGTTGCTTCGCTTTGTGTGGTTGGCGGGTAGTTTGCCGCACCCGTAGGGGTCTTGGGTGGGGTATTGGCTATTCACCGCGACCGTGTAATCCTCTTATCGTTGTAGGCACGAACGGATTGCGGATTCCTAGTATATCCAATGTATTCATCTGTGATCTGTAATGTCTATCATTGCTATATATCTATATACTATAACTATTTAGGCGTTGCTTATGTTTTACAGCCGCGCTAGCCCAGCCCCCACTCTGTCGTTAGTTAAGTAACCTAACGGGTGATGACGGGGCCCCGTGGCGAATGCGAATGGCATAAGCGTACGTCATATTTTGGTTGTTTTTTGCAATGGTAGGATTAAATGATGGGACACATTAAAAGAACTAATGCAAGAAAATAAACCAAGTAAAAGTCGAATGGAACACTTTGAAAACCGCTCGGTTCTTTTCAAAACTAAACTTTTAAACGCGGAGCTTGAACCACTCCTTTTAAAAGCTATCTCGTTCCATCGATTATATCAAGTTCACTACGTTCACGGTTTCGCCAAAACCATTCGTAGCCCTCCATCATTTCAGTTAAATGTTCGGTAGTATTCAAGCTATGTATTTTGACCTCACGCCAAGGCGTAGTGATTGGTAGCTGCCGGATATTTATCTGTTGCATAGATAGAATGCGTTGGTTTGAGACAGTCGTACTGCCATTTTGGCCTACGTCAAGGGTAGGTATGGGTGGGTTCAAATTAACCGGGATAATGATGGGAAGAACTTGACATGTGACTTATGACATTTTGACCTCACGCCAAAGTCATAAGAGCATGGGGCAAAAATCCACATCGGGAGTTTCATAAGCACTGAAACTTGCTAGCGCTGCATACCATTTAGAGTGTGATAATTCTGGTAGGATTCCTTCGGTTTTATCACGCAATGATATTTGGATCCCGATCCTACTGTGAGTATATGCTACTCCTCGGGAAAACTCTCACTTAACGATCAATGCTATAAACTTAGTAGGTGTCTAGAAAGGTGTTAGCGGGGCTACGCCCACAGGGAAAAGAGGTTACTTAATTAAGGAACTTCGCGAAAGCGTTGGAAAACCTCCCTCGATGTACCGACACTAGCCTGGCTGAACGGTTAAGCAAGTATTGTACGGTGAGATTGATCCTGAGTAATTCTTTCTTTACGGTTTGAGAAGGGATTCGAGAGACAGTGGGAGCCATCCAGTTTAGACAAATTAAAAACCACTCTAAACTTGCAAGAGCATCATGCTAAAGTGTTTCTTTTCTCTTTTCTAATTGCAGCGACCATTCAACATGACCGGACTTAAGTTATTACTAGATAAAAACATATTGACAGGGCCAAACTACAAAGATTGGCTCAGGAATGTCAAGATGGCAATCACTTACGACAAGTTGGGGTATGTCCTTACCACCAAAGCTCCCCCTGTCCCAGGTCCCACCTCCAGCGTCGCGGATAAAGAAATCCGTAAGACATGGGAGATCGATTGCATGAAGGCAAAATGCCTCGTTCTTGCCACGATGGACAACGAACATCAGAGGAGGCATGAGAATATGGACCTAGAGTCCATATTTCTCCATACAAAAGAACTGTATGGAGAGCAGTCTCGTATCGCAAGATACGAAGTGTCGAAGAAGCTATTTTCGGCAAGATTGGCCGTCGGATCATCGGTAGCGGAACACGTGCTTAAGATTATTGGCTACATAGAGGAGCTCGCGGACCTTGGGACCACGTTGGAGAATGAACTCTATACTGATTTGATTCTCCAGTCCCTTCCTTCCACTTACGCCCAGTTTATCCTTAACTTCAACATGCAAGGAAAGGAGGTTGAACTTTCCGAAATTCTGAACATGTTGAGGAGTGCTGAGGGCACCCTACAGAAAGGTAGGGAGACATCCACTTTGTTTGTAGGAGGATCTTCCTCTTCTAGGTCCAGGGCGAAAGCCAAGGGTATGAAGAAGAAAGCCCCCGCCAAACCAAGAGGCGGTGTCAGTAAAGTGGATACGAAGTGAAAAGGAAAGGCAACAAAGGTAGCGGGAAAGCTGGTGGGGAAGAAAGAATGCTTCTACTGTCACAAAAGTGGACATTGGAAACAGGATTGCAAGGCTTGGAAGGCCAGAACCCAGGATCTGAAGCGAGTTGTGGCTTCAGCTTCAGGTGTGTATGTTATTGAAAACTGTCTATCAATAAACTCTACATCCTGGGTATTGGATACCGAATCAGGATCTCATATCTGTAATTCTTTGCAGGCGTTGAGAAAGCGTAGAGTTTTGAAGGCAGGTGACATGACCCTCAGAGTTGCAAACGGTGCTAGCATGGATGCTGAGGCCGTGGGGGACTATCACCTGGGATTGTCGGATGGACACTTTTTGGTTTTACGTAGTTGTTATTTTGTACCAAATGCAACCTGTAATATCATTTCTGTATCTTTATTATTTAAAGAAGGTTATGAATTTGCATTTGTAAGTAATGTAGTGAACATTCACCTTAATCAAGTTTTGATTGGGTCAGGTACATTGTACAACGGTATATACGTATTAAACCAACCACAGATTTTCAATGTCCAGAATACACACAAAAGAAAGTCTCCAGAAATCAATAAAACTTTCTTATGGCATTGTAGACTGGGTCACATCAATGAGAGAAGGTTGACTAAGTTACATGCAGAAGGATATTTGGATCCGTTCGAATATCAATCGTATGCAACTTGTCAATCCTGTCTCAAAGGAAAGATGACAAAGACTCCGTTCACTGGACACGGAGTAAGAGCGAGCGAGCTCTTGGGACTCGTACACAGCGACGTATGCGGTCCAATGTCTACATATGCACGAAGCGGTTATTCTTACTTCATTGCTTTTACGGATGATTTTTCAAGGTTCGGACATGTCTTCTTAATGAAGCATAAATCCGAAGCTTTTGAGAAATTCCAGGAATACATGAATGAAGTAGAAAAACAAACAGGCAAAAGTATCAAGACACTAAGATCTGATAGAGGTGGAGAATACTTGAGTGCCGAGTTCCTGGGTTACTTAAAAGAGAATGGAATTCTCTCTTAGCTTACTCCTCCATACACTCCGCAACATAACGGTGTATCGGAGAGACGGAACTGAACCCTATTGGATTTGGTACGGTCCATGATAAGTAATGCTGAGTTACCGCGATCGTTCTGGGGATATGCGCTAGAATCAGCTGCATACCTTCTGAACCGAGTTCCCACTAAGACTGTGCCTACCACACCATATGAGTTATGGAATGGGAAGAAACCCTATCTTCAATACCTGAAGATTTGGGGATGTCCAGCTTATGTAAAAAAGCAGCATACGGACAAACTAGAGGCACGCTCAGTACTGTCAAGTTTGTGGGATACCCAAAGAACTCCAGGGGGTATCTTTTCTATTACGCAGAGGAACAAAAAGTCCTTGTTTCTCGTAATGCCCATTTTCTGGAACATCAGTTCTTAGAAAAAGAAATAAGTGGGAGCGCAATAGAACTTGAAGAAATTCCAGAACCACAAGCTATTACTGAAAGCTTAGTAGAACCAGAGGGTTCGAAAGATCAGGACATTCCCACGCCACTCCGCAGGAGTAGTAGGCAGTCTCATCCGCCCAAGAGATACTACGGTTTTCTCATTGACGGGGATAGAGAGGATTGCATCATAGATTGTGATGAGCCTACTAGCTTCCAGCAAGCCATTCAGAGCGTCGACTCGGTAAAATGGCTGGATGCAATGCGAACCGAAATGGAGTCCATGTACACCAACAAAGTATGGACGTTGGACATTGCTCCAGATGGGGTAAAACCCGTAGGATGCAAGTGGATCTTCAAAAGGAAGATTGGTGTAGATGGACAGGTTGAGACCTATAAAGCTAGACTGGTTGCAAAGGGTTTTCGTCAGCGACCTGGTTTGGACTTTGATGAAACCTTTTCTCCAGTAGCTATGCTGAAATCCATTCGCATCCTTCTTGCCATTGCTGCCTTCCACGATTATGAAATTTGGCAGATGGATGTAAAGACCGCTTTTCTAAATGGACATTTAGAGGAGTGTGTCTATATGGACCAGCCAGAGGGTTTCATTCAGAGTAGGAGCAGCGGAAAGGTGTGCAGGTTGCTTAAGTCCATTTATGGACTAAACCAAGCATCGCGGAGTTGGAACATCTGTTTTGATGAGACGGTTAAGGAATTTGGCTTTATCAAAAATCCAAATGAACCATGCATCTATTAAGATTTGTAGCGAGAACTGTGGTATTCCTCGTTTTATACGTGGATGACATTCTCTTAATAGGAAATGACATTCCTATGTTACAATCTGTCAAGGGGTTCTTGTCACACAGGTTCTCCATGAAAGACCTGGGTGATGCCTCATACATTCTGGGGATCCGGATCTACCGTGACAGATCCAAGAGGCTATTAGGACTTTCACAGTCCAGGTACATCGACACCATACTGAAGAGATTCAGTATGGAAGATTCCAAGCGCGGTAATCTACCGGCTTGTCACGGGATCACCCTCTCCAAAGAGATGTCTCCCAAGACTGATTTGGAGAGGGATCGCATGTCTATTATACCCTACGCTTCTGCGGTAGGCTCTATAATGTATGCGATATTGTGTACCAGACCAGATGTGGCTTATGCACTGAGTGTGGTAAGCAGCTATCAGTCAAACCCTGGGGAGAAACACTGGATAGCGGTAAAGAACATTCTCAAGTACCTGAGAAGGACTAAGGAGATGTTCTTGGTGTATGGCGGAAAAGACCTCCAGATTGAGGCCTTTGCTGACTCCAGCTTCCAGAGTGACAAGGATGATTCCAAGTCCATGTCGGGTTTTGTCTTTACCCTCAATGGAGGGGCGGTGTGTTGGAAGAGCTCCAAACAGGAAACCGTTGCTGACTCGACTGTGGAAGCGGAATACATCGCTGCATCTGATGCCACAAAAGAAGCTGTTTGGATGAGGAAGTTCTTGAAAGAACTTCAGGTGGTTCCGTCAATTGTTGACCCAATACCTCTGTATTGCGACAACAACAGGGCTATAGCTTTAGCGAAGGAACCCAGGTCCCATCAGAAATCCAGACACATCTTATGGCGGTATCACCTGATCAGGGAGATCATGGATCGCCAGGAGATCGAGGTTCAGAGGGTTGCTTCAGAAGATAACACTGCAGATCCATTCACCAAGGCCTTGCCCCAGACTCAGTTCGAGCGGCTGATCGAGATGATAGGTCTTCGATACGCCAGTACATGGCCTTAGAGCAAGTGGGAGATTGTTAGTGTATATGCCCTAGAGGCTATTACTGCATCATACTAGTTTGTATATTACTTGATGGAAGCTTGGGATATTCACAGTTGTATATACAATCTTGCTCGAAATGGTAGTATGCTACTTGGTTTGTCTCTACTTCAATATGTGCATGTGTTTCTTTTAGCATATCGCTTATATACATATTAGTAGAGCCCTTAGGATTATTGCTTGATTACCAGCGTTGTGATGGCGCTCACACTCGTGGGGGCTGGGTAATCCATAAGCACATCCTTATACTGGTCCCTAGTCATTGGACTATCGAGACATGGCATCGATACTCCAGAGTATACTAGCGTATGCGCTTCTCATCCCAGCGTGGGAGACGGTCTGTTCCATAGCCGTCAGTACGTCGTACTTGAGATTGTATGCGGGTGCTCGTTAGGTTACGAGTACACTGGACAGGACTCGTCGGGAACTGTTGGTTGGTATTATACCTATCGTCAGTTATCAGTTCCCAGGTGACATGAGTACAGCTTAGTCCGCTGACTTGACACTGTCACTTCGCCTCGAGTGTGTTCCCACTGCACTTTGATTGCTACCCTACCACGGCTCAAAGGAGTCGTGCAAACAGGTAGTTTTTGGGTGTAGTCCCGAAGCACTTGGAGGCAGTGACGGTTAGACAGGATTCGTCTCTCCCGGTATTGGGGGTTGACATCGCGCTGTATCCAGGAGAGCCATTACACAAGTAGTCCCTGGCCAGGGCAAGCGAGATATACTGGTAGGTTTCCAGTGTTATCTCAGGGTGTTCTGGGCTACACTCCGACACGACTTGTACCGCTATTAGGGGACTGACATTCACCGCCCCCCTAGGCCTGCCATGCGATGTATCAGACGAACAGACCGGACTGTATGGAGACTGTCACATACAGGCTCAGTAGGAGTTCAGATGGGGTCACCTAGTCAGTCTTCTTATCGGCATCTACCTGGGGACCGTTACGTACAGCTAGTGCCGCTTGCGGTCTGTGGTTAAACCCACTGCCAGCGTAGTGTCGAGTCTTTAGAGTCCCACACAGAGAGCTATTCGCCTTTAGGCAAAATGAGTAGAGGTCGCATGGTTTTGTGACAGGGTTCGTTCACATACGCGCACTTGTGCACGTTTGCTGTCCGGACAGCTTATACTAGCGGGCTTTGGTTTAAGCCGGATCCTAGTATATGATTTGGGATTGGTTTTATCTCATTGTGTTCGTGTTCCTCGGATCACGAATACGGGTGCGTATGCACAGTTGATTGAGACAGAGGGAGAGGACTTTGATTAGGGTTAATGACCATTGTCATTTTATTAACCCTAATGCTTATGTGTGTATTATGGTTAATTGATATTAGTTTAATATAATTGTGCATGGTTAGGGTTGTTGACCATTTGACATTCTTGACTTAGGTTGACACTTTGACCATTATCATTTCATTTAAAAGATGCTCTTTGATCCTTGCAATTTGCATTAAAAATGAAATGATAATGGTCATGTCTTGATTAAGCCATGATAATTATCTTGCTAATTATCAATTTACATAATTCACCCATATATGAGAGAATGGTTCATTCTCTCTCCTCATTCTATCATATACTTTCTCTCTCTTGCTCTTCCTCTTCCTCAAGCTCTCCCCTCTCATGTGTTGAGAAACACTTGAGCTTGAGAAAAACCACTCCATAGTAATCTCTACTCTCATCTATGGTTCTAGGATTAGCACTTCAAGCACCTTAGTTACTTCTAGCTTGAAGTTGAAGCCAAAGGTTGAGGCTCTCGGGTGGATCCTTCTTCGACTTGAGAAGGCGACAAGGTGATCCCTTTCTACCACTTCAAGGAGCAAGGAGAGAAGGACATAAAGCCCAAGGTATAACCTTTCTACCCTATAGCTAATTTCTAGTTAGCTTTAGCTAGTTTTGTTTAGTAAAGATCCCGACTTTGTCTAGTCCATGTTGCCTAGAGTATAAAAAATTCGATTTTTATACCGTTTCCGCCTCCCCGCAAGTACCGGGGTGGGAAACGTGTACTTACATTTTGGTGTAAGCAAAATAGTATGAGATGAACTAATTTTTCCCCACACAAAAATGAACCTCACTCCCTCAAGAAGTGGCCGGCCATATGATAAGAATGAGAGAGATCAAAAACCATGAAGGGAGGTGAGTGTAGTAAAAGGAAATGGTAACCATAATTCAAAAAGCAAGCCTTACATCAATATCAAAATCAACTCTCATCTCATACTTTCTCATTAATGCAAGGAAATGATCACAGGAGAATCAAAGATGCTACTATCATCATAATCCCTCATTTACTAATAAACCCTCCACAATTGCTAATTTGCATATTTGCAAATTAGCCCCCTTCCATCAATTATCAGCCAACGAAAGGAAGAAAGGAAAACTGGCTGAAACGGAATGCAAACTGGCAACTCCAAAAAAACTGATCCCGTAAAAAATTACAGGAAAACCCCGCGACTGTATATACATACCCGCATTTGTATTCTGACCGAATACAAATGCAATGAGACAAAATCTACACTGTACAATACTAGGATCTGGCTTAAACCAAAGCCCGCTAGTAATATCTTTCCGATCATGATCCGTGCAATACCGCACGGATAAGATCGAACCCTGCCATATCTCCATACGGCCTCTACAGCGTTTCGCCCGAAACATGAGAAACTGTCTGTGGGGTACTCTAAAGACTCGTCAATACTTTGGTTGTGGATTAACCACTAGCACGTCAGAGGTATTAGCCACACGTAACGGGCTACCAGGTATTGACCAAAAGGGACGTCGATGAGCGAACTCATCCTGACACCCTACTGAGCCTGTCAGTGACCATATCCATACAGTTTGGTCCGTTCGTCTATGAGCATGGCATGGCGGGCCTAGGGGGTTGGTAAAAGACAGACCCCAAAAGCGGTACAAGTCGTGTCGGAGTGTAGCGCAGAACACCCTGAGATACTACTGGAATACCTACCAGTAAATCTCCTGCCTTGGCCAAGGACTTCGTCTAATGGCTCTCCTAGACACAGTGCGGCCTCACCCCCAATACTGGGAGAGATGAACCCCTGCAGATCCGCTCACTGCCTCCATGTGGCTCGGGACTGAACCCAACTAAAACCTGTTTGCACGACTCCTTTGAGCCGTGGTAGGGTAGTAATCAAAGTACAGTGGGAACTCACACGAGACAAGTGACGATCTCAGGTCGATGATCTAACCTGTACACATGTCACCAGGGAACTGCTATCTGACGTCAGGTATAAAACCAACTAGCATGTTCCCGGCGAGTCCTATCCGGTGTACTCATAACCCAATGAGCACTTGTATACATCTTAGGTGAACCAACTGACACCAGTGGCTTGTGAGACCGGCCACCGCCCCTCGTCGGGGTCTCGACTGTATACACTAGTCTACTCTGGAGTATCGATGCCCTATCTCGAAAACTCCCACGACTAGGAACCTTTTAAGGATGTGCTTATAGACCCCAGCTCCCACGTATATGATCGCCATCATACTGCTGGCCGTCAAGAAAGAATCCTAAGGGCTCTATCAACGTGCAATAGTGACCTGAAACAGTACACGATGATAAAGATAAACCAGATAGCATACTATCATCTTGAGTAAGACTGTTCTAACGGTATAGGTCCTCCCTCAATCATTGCAATCACGGGCATGTGATCCAGTAATTGACTCTGAGGGCACTCTCCCCATCAATCTCCCACTTGCACTTAAGGCAAATTATTGCGATGTCGCATACTCACAGCCCGTGTGATACCGAACACCCAATTCCTCTACTAATCAGTCTCACAAAAACTGTTTGCGAAACTAATGCGTTCGAGGAATAGCCTCAGTGAGTGGATCCGCTCAAATGTTTCTTTCTATATCTCTCTGTATCTCAAGTTCGTGGAAAAAGCCATCTTCCGAAATGAGCAATACCTGTCTTAGAATGTGTCTGGATATCTGATGGGACCTAGTTCATAAATGAACTCCAAATCCAAACTTCTTAGACTGTATCGTCAACTGAACTTAATCAGTATCCTGCGCCATGTCTCCTTCAGTATCCCCTTGGACCATCTGTCCAAAATACTGCCCCTCGTCAGAGGGAAAACTATAACTCTGACAGTCACTCTGTCATCCAGGTCACCTTGGAAGCCTGGAATGATAACCGTCCCCCGAATGAGGCTGTCGTTATCATATCCCTAGAACATCCACTTATGTTCTAAAACCGCTTCTGAATGTTTCGCCAGGATTGGATTAATATCTTATTGCATCTACTGCTAAAACAACATCTGGTGTGGTACTTGACATCTCATGATTGACTCAATTCCTAAGCAAGTGATCTTCCAATCATGTACATCCCTCTCCCCTTTTGTCTGTAAGACACCTTTAGAGAGGGTGACTCCATCACTTGCAGGTACACTACCATGCCTGGAGTCGTCCATTCTAAATACTTTTAGAATGCTGTCTAAATACCCAAATTGGGAAACTACCCAAGTCTAGATCTAAAACCATAGATCTAGTAACCAAAATAGCTGATATAATATCCATGTCCTATGTGGAGAAACCACTGTGTGACAACCAAAGTATAACCGATCGTAGTATAGGGATTTCACTTCCTACTCTGTGTATGTCATCCAAATACCAGGACATCACACCCTACTACCTTCTTAACAGATCCATCCCCTGTTCTGATGAAGTAAAACCTATGATTGTCACATTAGAAATAGATGATCTATCTCCGCTATATCTGCTTTAGTCCATAAATAGACATAGGCTACTTGTCCATTATGCTTCCGTTGCTCCCACTGACTACGACAACCCTCTGGCAGAGTCATATACATGTGCACTTCTAAAGCTAGTTTAGAACGACACTATACTCATCCTCCTGCCGGGTCTCACAGTCTGGAATAACAGCAATGGAAAGTCTGGGTAAACAAGAACCTCCCTGCCACCGTCCTTGAGCATACCGAAGTACCTCTCGAGCGCATGAGGTTACCCACCTTATCTGCGGAGTGGCAAATGGAATGTCAAATCAGATTGAATCTTTAGGTTCTTATCAAATTTTCAGTAATCGTTTGCGGTTCTAGAATCGCTTCCAGTTCTACCATACTCCCACTACTATTTTCTGGAAAAATCCATTTTTATTAAAATGTGGCGAGTCAAGAACAATATCACTATTGATCTTCCGGATGGTCGAAAGTCAAACCTCGTCATAGCCCGGGTCAACCCGCAAACAGCCATTACAGAAACGTGCCTCGAGTTATCCAGAGTCTGGTTTTAAGCATAAGCCGAACAACTCCCCGTACCTTAACATCGTTAAGATATGAGCTGTTCTATATCCAATACAGAAACAGAGGCACTGATTTAATTTAACCAGATTCAAATCATGCAGCTGTCTCCAGTGCATGTCAACTAAATGGAAGGAGTCCTATCAGCGTTACTCAACTTAGGAATGCATCCAGATATGAGTAACCTGAAAGAGAAGCAAGTTCTCTTAATCATTACTATCAACTGAATACCATACACAAGTATCTATATATTCGATCACCTTGAAGAATCCCGGTACTTGCAACACCTGGTTCTCTACTTTATTCTTATACCTATAACTTCTCAAAACTTAGACCTTGTGTTTCTACGAAACATATGTCTGAGAACTAGAGAAGTCACAAGTAAACAGAATATAGTACGAGTACCAACCCCTCTGTCCTAATGGACACTGGACAATATACAATACTCTGTATAAGTCTCCTGAGTTTAGTTACTCAATCCCTGTGTGTCGTAGGTTGAAAACTGTACTTATGGTTAGGAAGAATTACACCGCTGTTTAATGCTCCTTACCTAACCATCCACTGATATAGGTAAATGTCACAGACATAATTTCAAAAAGGTATATCTCACTCTATAAGAATACACGTACAGATATATCAATTTGAAATTGGTGCACAACAACGGATATTCAAAACCAAATATTTACCGTCCGGCAAACTACCCAGGTGATTTCCTCAAATATCACCAATTACAATGAATTCTGATATAATGAGGATGATCACCTAATTCCCAATAACTTACTCCCACTCATCATCTGTAAAACCATACAGATGTGAGAATCATATCTGGTAAATACATACCCTGGAGCAAGTGTCTAACTAGGAAATCAGTTTTCTTTTAACAATACACAGTGAAACCGAAACATTAAAATGTTTCGAAGGGGTATCCGGGTATTCCTAGTAATGCCTCTTCCATTATCCAGATTCACAACTGTAACCGTATATTTCTTTGCCATCTCTCCAAATCCCTTCATATGTCTTTAGTCATTACCTTCTGTACACCCCTTTAGGACAAATGGTTTTCTTCCTTCCCTACCGCTCGGCACCAGCCTATGGTTTGGAAGAAGACTATCCAATAAGCATAATGGGTGTACTGTCCTAATCCTAGGAGCACTCGCAATGCGAGAGAAGGTGAAGACAAAAGACAACCGAATAAACTATTCCTATTTCTCCCGAACCAGAATCCATCCCCGAACTGGAACAAGTTCCTTTCGAGTTCGTATATAACCATACGATGGAGTATCCAAATAACTGTGGATCTTCATAGTGATACGGAGTGTTCTGGAGAAATACAAAGGTGAAATGAGAGTGGTAATGAAATACTTGGTTTGGTTGTGAATAGCAGTCGCAATTTACTTGCCCTCTTACTAATCCATTTATTTGTCTTTACTTAATACCTTCTGTACACCATCGTTAGGCTAATTGGTTTTCTTCATTCCCTACCGGTCGGCACCTGCCTATGGTTTGTAAGAAGACTATCCAATTAGCGTAATGGGTGTACCGTCCTAATACAAGGAGCACTCACAACCTAAGAGAAGGTAAAAGGAAAAGACAACTGAATAGTCCTATTCGTTTTCTCCAGAACCAGAAACCATCCTTGAATAAGTTCTTTCGAGTTCGTATATAACCATACGATGGTTTTATCCAATGGAAGTGGACGTTCGTAGTAATACGGGGTGTTCTGGAGAAAAGGGTAAAAGAAGAAGTGCCAATGAGGTATGCAACTCTGACAATCCAAAAACCAGTGTTTAAGAAGGTTCGGTTAATCTTGGTCACTGAGTCATAGTCAAGGGTCCGGCCATGGTCGCTGCCAAAGTGAGAGAGAAAAGAAACACTCAGCGTGCACTCTAACCTAGATCAGAATGGTTATCACTTTATCTAATCAGGAAACCTTCCACTGTAACGTCAAATTCTCCTCCAAACCTGAAAGAAGAATTAGTCAGGATCATCCGAGGAGTAAACCAGCTCATCAGTGGGAATCGGGATCCAACTATCTTCGCATGATAACGTGATGGAATCCACTCACGTTATCACACTCCAAAAGGTATGCGCATATCTGGCAAATTTCAGTTTCTTTAGAAACTCTCGATGTGATTTTTTCCCCATGCTCTTATGACCTTGACGAAGGTCAACAAATCATAAGTCACATGTCAAGTTCTACCCGTCATTGTCCAGGTTAATTTGAAGCCACCCGCACAAGCCCTTGACGAAGGTCAACAAGGCTATACGACTGTCCCAAACCAATGCATCTATCTATGCTGCAGAAAGGTAACAAGCAGCTACCATTCACTATGCCTTGACGAAGGTCAACAAACATAGCATGAATACTACGTGCTACCCGTCTGAAACGACGGAGGGCTACGAATGGTTTTTGGCGAAAAACCTTTAACGTAATGAACTTGATATCGTTGAAGGAACCGGATAGCTTTTTATAAAAATATAGTGACGAAAACCTTTGCTAAAGAGGTCACTGCCGGTGAAGGGATCTCGGCACTTTCCCCGTAGAATGAGGTGCAAGATATTCCAACTGAATACCACGATGCAAAGCAAAAGGCAATCGGCTATAGTGAAGTTATTACCCTGACGCAAACTTCTGTCCAAGGGGTCACTCCCGGTGAAGGGATCTCGGCCCTTGCCTCGTCGACTGAGGTGCAGGATATTCCAACTGAATACCACTATGCAAAACAAAAGAGAACGTCCTTGTAATAACAGCTTTTTTGAAAAATGTTCTAACAACATCAGAATAGGTTTTTTTTGCTTACATTGATCCGAATGAATGCAGTCCCATCAATTGATCACACCGATAAAGAACGAAAATACGATGTACGTATATGCCATCCGCATTCGTCACTGGGTCCCTTCATCACCCGTTAGGTTACTTAACTAACGACAGAGCGGGGACTGGACTAGCGCGGATGCAAAACATATACAACTTCTACTAGTATATATATCAATATATAATATTCGTTCAAGGCGTTATAAAATGCAACATCACAGAAATGTAATAAGCATCACAGAACAATACAGATATCTGGGATCCCCGGGTTTCATAGAGCCGCTACTGAAACCCGACGTTCCCCTGGTCGTGTGGATAGCCTGTGCAATGAAATCCTAGACCCCTACGGGCGCGGCAAGTTACCCGCCAAAAGCTAAAGCGAGGCAGCCCCCTTCAGTAACGTGAATGGACCACCCAGCACTTCATGGAATCCGGTAACTTAGGCACCCCTCCCTGGGTCAACCTGTACCCCCTACGCCCGCCAATTCTAGAGTGAATCCCCCTCCGTCTCAACGCCATGAGATGCGGGACCGTTGCCCTTTAGAACCCGGCTACCCGTGCACCCCTCCGTGGGGTAATCCTAGTACAGAAAGTAAAATATTCAACGGGTACATCGACCTCTGCCCGGTCGTGCCCCAAAAGAATAATATACAAATAGGCAGTGACGGCATTCCACATGTCGGACGCTCGCCCCGCAATATCAAATGTACATATACAACCAAACTGTACTAACATTGCATCCAGGCTATCCACCACGACAAATCCGCAACATCACAGCACAACACAGAACATCAACGTGAATGTCACGTTCGCAAATCCGTCAAAAAGGGCTATAGCAGTTAGACAGGATTTACCGATCAAATGACATTCACTGTCGCAGATATAATGTAAATACCGTGAACTAACTTGTTTAAAATTTTCGATCGACTAAATTTCCCGAAGTAGGCCCTAAGCACTACTGTAGCACTCAAAATAAATCTGGGCCCAAAAAGAATATACCAGAAACCCTATTTCCATGTCAGAAACCCACTGTAGAATTTGGTGCAGTTTGGCCACAATACGGCGGTGGATCCGTGGCCAAAACGTGGTTTTGGCCGTTGATCCGCCTCGCTACAGTAATTTCAGCAGACCAAATTTTGACAGAATTCTTATAAAACCCTGCAGGTATTTTTGCAATATACCAAATAATTTTTTTAGCACAGAAAAAATTCGACAGAAACCTAGACTTGAAAATGGGGTTTTTGGATAATCCGTTAGATCGTACTTGTAAACACGTTAGAGAAAGCTAGACTAGGTTAATGGCGTGGCTCTGATACCAGTGTAAGTGCACGGCAGCGCCCCGGCCGTCAATCCGACGCCGGAATGCAGAAACGAAACTTTTACAAAACTTGTAAACTGACACTACCGCGCCCTAAAACCCTGATCGGGCCATTAACCTAATTCTAGCTAAATAGAGAATGGGTAGAAAGCTATACCGAGCGATCCGTGTCCTTCGGTCTTCGGCCTCCACCCCGATCTCCTCGCGGAATCTCCGGTCTTCATCTCCTCGTCGGAAAGGGCACCACACCGCCGGGTACTTTTACGGATTCCTACCTCTGGACCGAGGCAACTCGGGCACGAAGTTGGCGAGCCGACGTGTCCAAGAAATGTTCTAGGCTAAGTGTAATATCACTTGTCTCAAGCGGGTATGAAGTTGCCATGTATGATGGAGGAGAAGAAAGAACAATGGAGATGAACTTGGGAATTTTGGTGTAAGCAAAATAGTATGAGATGAACTAATTTTTCCCCACACAAAAATGAACCTCACTCCCTCAAGAAGTGGCCGGCCATATGATAAGAATGAGAGAGATCAAAAACCATGAAGGGAGATGAGTGTAGTTAAAGGAAATGGTGACCATAATTCAAAAAGCAAGCCTCACATCAATATCAAAATCAACTCTCATCTCATCCTTTCTCATTAACGCAAGGAAATGATCACAAGAGAATCAAAGATGCTACTATCATCATTATCCCTCATTTACAAATAAACCCTCCACAATTGCTAATTTGCATATTTACAAATTAGCCCCCCTCCATCAATTATCAGCCAACGAAAGGAAGAATGGAAAACTGGCTGAAACGGAATGCAAACTGGCAACTCCAAAAAAACTGATCCCGTAATAAATTACAGGAAAACCCCGCTTTGTATATACATACCCGCATTTGTATTCCGACCGAATACAAATGCAATGAGACAAAATCTACACTGTACAATACTAGGATCTGGCTTAAACCAAAGCCCGCTAGTATTATATGTCCGATCATGATCCGTGCAATACCGCACGGATAAGATTGAACCCTGCCATATCTCCATACGGCCTCTAAGCGTTTCACCCGAAACTTGAGAAACTGTCTGTGGGGGACTCTAAAGACTTGTCAATACTTTGGTTGTGGATTTAACCACTAGCACGTCAGAGGTATTAGCGATACGTAACGGGCTACCAGGTATTGACCAAAAGGGACGTCGATGAGCGAACTCATCCTGACACCCTACTGAGCCTGTCAGTGACAATATTCGTACAGTCCGGTCCGTACCTCTATGAGCATCGCATGGCGGGCCTAGGGGGTTGGTAAAAGTCAGACCCCCAAAAGCGGTACAAGTCGTGTCAGAGTGTAGCCTAGAACACCCTGAGATACTACTGAAATAGCTACCAGTAAATCTCCTGCCTTGGCTAAGGACTTCGTGTAATTGCTCTCCTAGACACAGCGCGGCCTCACCCCCAATACCGGGAGAGACGAACCCCTGCAGATCCGCTCACTGCCTCCATGTGGCTCGGGACTGAACCCAACTAAAACCTGTTTGCACGACTCCTTTGAGCCGTGGTAGGGTAGTAATCAAAGTACAGTGGGAACTCATACGAGACAAATGACGATCTCAGGTCGATGAACTAACATGTACACATGTCACCAGGGAATTGCTATCTTGTAAGTCGATGTACAACACCCCACGACTTGCGGAGAGGCGGAAATATGAAAAACGATCTTGTTCTTTGCTTAAACATCGACTAACCGCATGAATCGAAGCTAAACGATAACTAACATCAAACATAGAAGTTCTAAACTACTATGTAAAGGGATTATACCTAAAGAACCGTGTCCTTCGTCTTTACGAACTCCACCTCCTCCTCGGCCTTCTCCAAGTAGTAGATGATCCACCACGAGAGCTAAACTCCAAGCTTTGCCTCAAAACTTGAGGCAACTAGGTATCTTTAAGTGCTAATCAATGTACCTAGATGAAATAGAGTATGGTTATGGATTAAGTAGTCTAACTAATCCTTGTACTCAACACATGAGAGGGGAGGATTAGGGTTTGAAGAGAGAGAGCTTGAGGAGAGAGAAAATGAACATAATAATGAGAAGAGAAAATGAGTTATCATAATATATATCAAGCATTTTTATTTATCAAGAAAAGAAAAGAAAATGATTTACAACCAAGCTTGATAAATATCTTGTGGTGATTCATCTCCATGAGTCATTAAGCAATTATGAAGCATTAATGACATTGATGAATCATCCATATGACTCACTAATCTCATTCAATGTATATGCCACCTAAACCTCCTTAGTCACCATCTTCTAGAAGCTTCTCGCGCAATTACGAGAACGCCCCTCCTATCCGTGAAAACACGGGAAAACTTAAGACTGTATAAATCCAATAACCGGATACTAGTAACTGGCTTAAACCAAAGCCGACTACTAAAAACTTCCCGAAAGTCGTACGTGCGTAAACACACGTATGCGTCCGAACCCTTGTCGTAAAACCATACAACCTCTATATCGTTTCGCTTGGAGTAGGGAAACTCTCTGCGTGGGACTCTAGAGACTCGACTACTACGCTGGCAGTGGGTTTAACCACAGACCGCAAGCAGCACTAGCTGTACGTAACGGTCCCCAGGTAGATGTCGATAAGAAGGCCGATGAGGAAACCCATCCGAACTCCTACTGAGTCTGATGTGACAATCTCCGTACAGTCCGGTCTGTTCGTCTATGACTATCTCATATCGGGCCTAGGGGGCGGCAAGCGTCAGTCCCCTAATAGCGGTATAAGTCGTGTCGGAGCGAAGCCCATTACATCCTGAGAAACTACTGGAACCTATCAGCAAATCTCGCTTGCCCTGGCCAGGGACTTTGCGTAATGGCTCTCTGACACAGCGTGATATCAACCCCCAATACCGGAAGAGACGAATCCTGTCTAACCGCCACTGCCTCCAAGTGCTCGGGACTGCACCCAACTGCTACCTGTTTGCACGACTCCTTTGAGCCGTGGTAGGGTAGCAATCTAAGAATAGTGGGACACACTCTAGGCGAAGTAACAGTGTAAAGTCTGCAGACTATGCTGTACTCATGTCACCTGGGAACTGTTCACTGACGACTGGTATAAAACCAACCAACAGTTCCCTATGAGTCCTGTCCGGTGTACCCGTAACCTAACGAGCACCTGCATACTATCTCCAGTACGTCGTACTGACGGCTGTGGTACAGACCATCTCCCTAACTGGGATGAGAAGCGTACACACTAGTCTACTCCGGAGTATCGATGCCCTGTCTCGATAATCCAACGACTAGGGACCTGAATAAGGATGTGCTTGTTGACTACCCAGCCCCCACTAGTGTGACTGCCATCACAACGCTGGTAGTCAAGCAAGATCCTAAGAGCTCTATCAATACGTATACTCACATATTAAGATAGAAAAACCAAGTAGCATACTACCATGTTTAGCAAGACTGTTATATATACATGTGAATATCCCAAGCTTCCATCTAGTAATATACAAACTAGTATGATACAATAATGGCCCCTAGGGCATGTACACTAACATATCTGACGTCAGGTATAAGACCAACTAGCATGTTCCCGGCGAGTCCTTTCCGGTGTACTCATAACCTAATGAGCACCTGTATACATCTTAGGTGAACCAACTAACACCAGTAGCTTGTGAGACCGGCCACCGCCCCTCGTCCGGGTCTCGACTGTATATGTAGGGTTGCTAGGCACGCTCACAAGGTTCCACAAGGCATCAACCATGCCCGATTAAAATTTTAGCCATGCCGAACAACCCAAAGACGGATCTTTAAACTAGAGATTAGGCGAAAACGTACATGTTAGACACTATAACACTAAGTGAGAGGGATTACAACCTTTGTAGATCCGGTCCTTCACTTCTTAATCTCCGTGTTGAGTTCCCTTCACTGCGATCATCGTGTTCCGGACTCTCGAGAGGCTTCACGAAGAGAAAGATGCAGTCTTGCTTCCGATCTTCGATACAAAGATGATATACCTTGAGGTTTCATTAACACAAGCTAACACTCACTAAATGAAGTGAACACCCATCTAAATGGCAAGGATAGATGAGGATGATGAAGTAAGATTTTTTCTCTCTTTTATAATCTTATTCTCACTCATTTTCATCACTTGGAAAAAAGCTAGAAAGCTTTTTCCATGATAGAAAGAAGAAGGAAGAAGAAGTAGAATATCATTAGAATCCTTTTGTGATGAATAATGAAAAGATAAATATGATGAATAATGCAACCATGGTCAACCAAACCCATGTAGATAATTAACTAGGGCTAGGGTTTGGGTTGGGTTAAAAGTGAGTCACTTGAAAATATCAAGCATAATATCTTTTTCAAGACAAAAGAAAAGCTTCTGGAATCTAATAGAAGTCATAACCCTAATCCAAACCCTAATCATATTTAAACTCCAGTAAACATGTTGCATTAGTTATCATATCATGTTATAATATTACATATCACATATATAATATTTATCGTAACAAAATAAAATAATACATTTAACATATATCGCATATATATCAATGTATTACCCGAGTGAGAAAAAGAATCTTTTAGTGAGCTAATATTAGTTAATGTAATTTAATATATCATATATATTATTATACATTAAATTATCGAATCAACACTTGATCCGACAATCCGGCTATATTACATATAACCGACTAATACGATGACCCGGCTATCTCACATATACCCGGCCGATATCTCATATCGCGAGAATCCAATACGGTATCACATACCGCATTATTCTCGGTCCCGCACATACCACATATGTGCGCCTACTCCGTTTTTCCTGAGTCAAGAAACCTCTGTGTAGGACTCTAAAGAATCGTCAATACGCCGGCAGTAGGTGATGATCATATCAAACACCCACAAGCTGCAAGCGGTCAGCTAAACGTAACAGCTACCCAGGTATTGAGCACTCAGAAGATCAACAAGCAAGCCTGTACATTCTCCTGTGAATCCAATCAGTAACACTCCCGTACTGTCCGGTCTCGTCGTCTGATATGTTGCATATCTCGCCGAGGGGTGGTAAACGTCAGACCCCAGTAGCTCAATAAGTCGTGTCGATATGAGGTCTATAACAGATCGAGAAACTACTGATAACAGTTACCAGTAAATCTCAGCAATCCTGGCCACGGATTTCCGTTTATAGCCAATCGAACACAGCACAACATCAACTCCCTATACCGGGAGAGACGAATCCCCTCCTATCGCTCATTGCCTCCATGTGATTCGGGATTGTACCCAAAAGCCACCTTTTTGCACGCCCTCTTGGATGTGGTATGATGGAAATCAAAGCACAGTGGGAATCACACAAGACTCTATGACGATCTCGGGTCAACAGACTACTCAGTACCAGTGTCACCGGAGAACTGCCATCTGACTTGAGGTATAATACCATCTGGGAGTTCTCGGCGAGTCCTTCCAGTATACCCAGTCTCTACTGAGCACTCGTACACCATCTTTGATGTCAAACACCGATGGATATGGGATCATCCATCGCCCATCTTATGGGTCAAGATGCGTATACGCTAGTCTACTCTGGTGCATCGATGCCCCGTCTCGATACACCCTCGACTAGGAACAATTATAGGATGTACTCGCCGACTACCGTGGCCCCACTAGTATGATCTCATCATAGTCCCAGTAGTCGAGTACATATCCAAAGGGCTTTATCAACATGTAACATAGAGACAATCAGAGTATAAGTTAAGATAAAGTACAACCAGATAGCATACTATCATGTCGAGCAAGAAAGTCCTCAATATATATGTCCAAGCATCCATTACAATATACATCGTATGTACAGTAATGTCTTCTAGGGCATACATATAACTAACAATCTCCCACTTGCACTAGGGCCATCTGTTGTGGTATCACATACCCAACAATTAGCTGTGGTTGAAGTATATCATACTCAACCATCCCATAAAAGTCTCTACTGGGAAAAAGGCCTTTGTGAGTGGATCCGCGTTGTCGTCCTCTGTGTCTACACTCCTAAACTCCGATCTCCCTGGAGATCAACCATCTCCATGATCAGGTGATACTGCCTAAGAATTATATCTGGATTTCTAATGGGACGGTAGTTCCTTGGCATAAGCCACAACTCCATTATCACACAATGATAGGAACGAGTTCACCTCATGAACTTATATATCCAGACTGCCTCTTTGGTAGCATCCTTGGTAACGATGTATCTTGCCTTTAATCGTCTAGTAAGTCACGGTATCTAGCTTGGAACTCTTCCAACATACCGTCCCTCCACTGAGGGTAAAGACAAAGCCTGCGACTGACATTCAGTCGTTCTTATCACCCTGGAACCTTTCCAGTGATTCTCCCCAGGATCGATTGATACCATCTCACTACTACTAGTGAGTATCCTAACATCCAATTAGATCTATCTCATAGATCCAAAACCCAGGATTCAGGAGGTATCATTTTGATCCTATATGGAGAATCCTTGTGATAAGCGGAGATTGACCGATCATAGCATAGGAAATTCCTTCCCTATCAAAAGTATGTCATCCACGTACTCTACGAAGATCACCACCATACTCTCTACTACCTTTTTGTTATACAAGGTTCATCTACCATATTGATGAAGTCAAACTCTTTGACTACCACATCAAAACAGACGTTCCAACTCCGCGATGCCTGCTTTATCACATAAAACATCTTGCACACGTTTCCGCTGCTCCCACTGTCTACGAAGCCCTCTGGATGTGTACTTATAGACGCTTTCTTCTAAAACATCATTTAGAAAAGCATTAATGACACCCAACCACTAGATATCGTAGTCATGGTATGTAGCCGTGGCAAGTAGGATCTGGATGGACTTAAGCATAGCTTTGAAAGTCTCAACTTTTCCATGTACACCAAGTAATCTTCTCAAGATATACTTGCTCCTGATGGGGATTTAACCCTTGAGATAAAGCAACCAAAGTCCATACTTTGTTGGTGTATAAGGATTCCATCTCAGATCACTAAGCATCCGGCAATTCTTACAGAGTCCCACTCCTGATGGCTAGCTCGAAACTAGTTGGGTTATCATCTCATGATGCAATCCTTGCTCCCACTGTCATAGAGAAACTGAAGTATCTCTCAGGTGGGTGAGGAACCCTACTAGATCGGCGGAGAGGCTGAGGTTCGTTGGAAACTATTGAATCCTTTGGTTCTACCAAATCATCTGTTGTAGTTTGTATAGCTGGAACTCCTTCCAGTTCTACCTCATGACCACTAATTTCTTCACAATCACAAAGGTGGCATGTTGAGAAACAAAACATCTTTTGTTCCTCGACTAGGTAGAAGATATTCCCTTGCGTATGCTTGGGATATCCAACAAACTTCCACAGATCTCACTTTGCCTCGAGCTTGTCCGGATTTTGCTTTTAGACATAGGCCGGACAACCCCAAATCTTAACAAACTTAAGATATGGGCTTTTCCCTTTCCATATCACATATGAAGCGGTAGGCAACTGATTTGATTTGAACCCTATTCAATAGGTATGCAGCTTCTTAAGTGCATAACTCCCAAAAGGAAATAAGAAACTCAGTAGTACTCATCATAGAGCACACCATATCATATAGGGTGCTATTGCTCCACCCCGATATACCATCGTGCTATGGTGTATACGGAGGAGTAATGCTGAGAGAGAATCTCATTCTCCTTTAGAATAGTCCAGGAATTCCGTGCTCAAGTATTCTCCTCCCTGATCTCATCAAAGGACATAATACTTTTCTCGTTTTTGGTTCTCTACTTTTAACTTATATTCATTGAATTTCTCAAAAGGTTCAGACTTGTGTTTCAACAGGAATACATGTGCGAATCTTGAGAGAGTATCAGCGAATATAATAAAGTACAAAGAACCGGTCATGGCATGTGTAGACAGGGGACCTTCATACATCAGTATGTATCAATCCCAAGAGTTCACTAACTCTTTCTCTGTTTCCAACAAACAGAGCTATGGTCATCGTATCTTTGTGACATGACCGGCAAGCTTCACAAGATGTAAATTCAAACTAATTTAAATATGCATCTATATGTAAATTCAGCCAGTCGGGTCGCATTGATATGACCTAGTCTACAATGCCTCAAGAAGGATTCATTCATTTCTGAACTCTTCCTCCTGTGTGTTCTGTACGTTAAGAACTGTGGTTTGATTTAGAACGTCTATGCTTTTAGATAACGTGCCTAAACCGATCAACTCTTGATATAGGAAATGTTCAAAACATTATCCAACAATACAAAATTATATCCTTTCTTTACTAATAAAGAGACTGATATGATGTTGTATTCCAGGTTCGGTATCTAATAACATTCGTTCGGAATTAATGTATTCTGGTAATACAGGGTGATAGTGACCAACAGACTTGGCTGCAACACTTGCACCGTTTCTATCTCATGAAACTTATCACCCGTTCTCAGTTCTCTACCTATATGTAGCCCATGTACCAGATTATATATGCGAGATCCTGATCCGGTATCTCATACCCAGGACGTAAAGGATACTGAGAAACAGTTCTCTGTAATGAACATACCCGAAGATGATGCATCAATATGCACTTTCTTCGTTTGGGCGGCACGGGAAATCTGGTATTCCCCAATTTCCTGCTCTGTCTTATAACAATTATAAGTAGGAGCGGGACCAACGTTCCCCAGCTCAGTATAACAAGCTGGTTTGGTCAATACATCCGTATTATTATCTTGATTAAGGCATGATATGGTCTCTACCAGGAGAGAGAGAAGAAAACACTCAGCGTATGCTCTTGCAAGATTAGATTGGTTATCTAATATATCAAATCAGGATGTCTCCCACTGTTTTAGTCAAATCTTCCTTCAAACCCTAAAAGTAAAGACTAGCCGGGATTATTACACGCTACAAGTTCGCTAATCTTTCAGCCAGGCCAGTGTCGGTACTTTGAGGGAGGTCCCCCGTGCTTTCGCACAAACCTAATTAAAGTAAACCTCGTTTTCCCAGGGGCGTAACCCCGTTGACACCTTTCTAGACACCTACTTGATCAGCTAATTGTAATGTGTAAAACTCTCCCAGGAGTAACTCTTACTTGCAGCGGGTATCCGGATCCAACTATCTCATAGAAGGTATGCAATCTCATTGCAAATTTCAACACTTGAAATTCCCAATAATATTTTGCCCCAAGCGATCTATGACCTTGACAAGGTCAACAAACCGTAGACCGCAAGTCAAGTTCAACCCGTCATTTCTTGATTGAATTAAACCCACCCACACAACCCTTGACAAGGTCAACAAAGTCGCACGACTACCCTAATCCAATCGCATCATATGCTTATGCAGATAAGCAGTAATCAGCTACCGTACACTACGCCTTGACAAGGTCAACAAACGCAGCACGAATACTAACTATTACTTATCTGAAATGACGGAAGGCTACGACAGGTTTTTAAGAAAACCCTTTGCGTAATGAACTTGATATCGTTGTAGAATCGAGTGATTTTAAATGGAGTGTTTTTTAGGCTTTTCTAGTTTTGCTAAAGGAGTCACTCCCGGTGAAGGGATCGTCGACCCTTTCCTCATCGAATAAGGTGCAGGATATTTCACAAATATCGCTGTGCAAAGCAAGAACTATAGAAGCAATCAAAAGACAAACCGAGTTTGTAGCATCTGCTAGTTTCACTAAAGAGGTCACTTCCGGTGAAGGGATCTCGGCTCTTTCCTTATCGAATAAGGTGCTGGATGTTTTACAAGGAACACCGCTATGCAAAGCAAGAACTAGAGCTACCAGTTTTTAAACAAGTTTCTACAACATCTTAGGTTTCTTTTATTTCATTAATCTCATTAATGAAGTCCCATTTTAATATGCTTCACAAGCATCAAATTTGAAATGAAATCTGCAATACAACATATATCTCATATATATAATATAAACATTCGTCTCAGGCAGTAATATGACCTCATCACAGAACATTGCAGCAGAAGAACATATATGAAATATTGGATATACTAGGATGTCTGTGTTTTCAATACGAGCCTGTATAAAACACGGATTCCACGGTCGCGATGAATAGCCAAACCCACATCCCTAGACCCCTACGAGAGAGGCAAGCAACACGGCCAATTCTACGGTTAAGAGACCCGGTCCCGACTCCTCGAGATGGTCTCCCACTGGACCCTAAAACCCGGTTACTTGTGCTCCCCTCCTTGGGTCTACCTAATGCGGAAAAGTAAATAATATACAATGGTGACATCATCCTCCGCCCGGAAGTGCCCCAATAAAAGAATATTACATACAAATGAATTTAAATGAATGGAAAAGAAAAACTCTCATCGCACATAAAAAAGACCCGGCTATTCAGAACGCGGCGATCCAATATAACATATCACAGCAACACATAATATCTCATATCATCAACGTAAGCAAGTATGAGTATCCCGATTGTCGTTGATGTATAGCAACGAAGCCGGCGATACACCACATACTACGCTTACGGTCACAGAAAAGAAAGTGTAAAACTACAACAGTTGAAATCCGCAACCTCTTTAGACATCGCATGCTTAACCAAATGAATTCCTTAGACATTGCATGCCTAACAATTATAAACCCTGCATTTTAGTCTCATTTTCGAAAACTCTTTTCAATATCAAGTCGGGCAATTCAACAAGATTCCCGACATCCTGATCGAATGCTCTTCGTAAACTTTAGTAGACGGCCGCACCCCCGTCGACGAAGTGCACTAAGGCGGAACACCGCTGCCGCGAGCACCCGAACGGATGCTTTTGGCGACGGGGTTCTCCTGCAGTCACTTGGTTTGGGCTATAGGGCGTGGCTGTCTATTAAGTTTACCCGGCGAGTATCCGCGTATGCTACGTGATTGCGATGGACTTTTGATCGCATCAAAATTCCGTGGCAACCGATCATCTGAGACTGAAGTGCTAGATTTATAACATTCAAATTAGTTATCTCATAACTACCTGTGGATTCCAAATATTGTATCACATTCCAGATAAATAGACAATGTTAAACTTTCCGATCGAATAATCAAACACCCAAGATTTTCCCAATATATCTCAACACATGAAATCAGTTTAAAAACATCCATCACATGCCACAGTACCAATGGTCCAGTCGTAGAAGGGTCAAGCCAACGCCTCACATGTGGCACGCCGTACTTCCACAAACCCTAAGGTTCAAAGGCAGTTCAAGACGGTCACATAATTGAGTTAAGGTTTGTTGTCTTCTATAGGATCCACCGCGTTACTTGCACGACTTAGAACGTTCTTAAACTACGGAAAAAAATCCAACGCTTGGAAATTTTCCGGCAGGGGAAAAAGTGAGTTATTGATATCCGTTCGAACTTTTTAACACGTTCTAAAAGTTACCCGGACAAAATAAACAAAGTTATATTATCCGATCGAATCAACGAGTCCCCAATGCAACCCAGATAACTCAACACTTGAGTATAATTAAAAGTACCCAGAAACATCAGGAAACACATACGGATGAAACTGTACAAAAATGAAACCCTAACTCTACTGTTGCACCGCGGAACCGCCGCTAATGGCATGTCATTGCCGCGGTTCCACGGCCATTTAAGTGAGTTAGTGGCTCATTTTTCACGTATGTCCATATAATTCCCTGCTAATTTTTTTGAGTATTTTTAATGTGGAAAAAATCACATTTTCAGAAAATGTTCAGAGAAGAGTTCAAATTAGGGTTTCGGGGTTTGATCGGACTTTAAACTCCGTCTAGACTTCGCCTAAAGCTCTAGCTTGGCTCTGATACCACTGTAGGGTTGCTAGGCACGCTCACAAGGTTCTACGAGGAATCAACCAGGCCCGATTAAAATTTTAGCCGTGCCGAACAACCCAAAGCCGGATCTTTAAACTAGAGATTAGGCGAAAACATACATGTTAAACACTTTAACACTAAGTGAGAGGGATTACAACCTTTGTAGATCTGGTCCTTCACTTCTTAAGCTTCGTGTTGAGGTCCCTTCGCTGCGATCATCGTGTTCCGGACTCTCGAGAGGCTTCACGAAGAGAAAGATGCAGGCTCGGTTCCGATCTTCGATACAAAGATGATCTACCTTGAAGTTTCATTAACACAAGCTAACACTCACTAAATGAAGTGAACACCCTCATCTAAATGGCAAGGATAGATGAGGATGATGAAGTAGTATTTTTGCTCTCTTTTATAATCTTATTCTCACCCATTTTCATCACTTGGAAAAAGCTAGAAAGCTTTTTCCATGAAAGAAAGAAGAAGGAAGAAGAAGAAGAATATCATTAGAATCCTTTTGTGATGAATAATGAAAAGATAAATATGATGAATAATGCAACCATGGTCAACCAAACCCATGTAGAGAATTAACTAGGGCTAGGGTTTGGGTTGGGTTAAAAGTGAGTCACTTGAAAATATCAAGCATAATATCTTTTTCAAGACAAAAGAAAAGCTTCTAGAATCTACTAGAACTCTTAACCCTAATCCAAACCCTAATCATGTTTAAACTCTACTAAACATGTTGCATTAGTTATCATATCATGTTACAATATTATATATCACATATATAATATTTATCGTTACAAAATAAAATAATACATTTAACATATATCGCATATATATCAATGTATTACCCGAGTGAGAAAAAGAATCTTTTAGTGAGCTAATATTAGTTAATGTAATTTAATATATCATATATATTATTATACATTAAATTATCGAATCAACACTTGATCCGACAATCCGGCTAAATAGCATATAACCGACTAATACGATGACCCGACTATCTCACACATACCCGGCCGATATCTCATATCGCGAGAATCCAATATGGTATCACATACTGCATTATCCTCGGTCCCGCACATATCACATATGTGCTCCTACTCCATTTTTCCTGAGTCAAGAAACCTCTGTGTAGGACTCTAAAGAATCGTCAATACGCCGGCAGTAGGTGATGATCATATCAAACACCCACAAGCTGCAAGCGGTCAGCTAAACGTAACAGCTACCCAGGTATTGAGCGCTCAGAAGATCAACAAGCAAGCCTGTACATTCTCTTGTGAATCCAATCAGTAACACTCCCGTACAGTCCGGTCTCATCGTCTGATATGTTGCATATCTCGCCTAGGGGTGGTAAACGTCAGACCCTAGTAGCTCGAAAAGTCATGTCGATATGAGGTCTATAACAGTTCGAGAAACTACTAATAACACTTACCAGTAAATCTCAGCAACCCTGGCCAGGGATTTCCGGTTATAGCCAATCGAACACAGCATAACATCAACTCCCTATACCGGGAGAGACGAATCCCCTCCTATCGCTCATTGCCTCCATGTGATTCGGGACTGTACCCAAAAGCCACCTTTTTGCACGCCCGCTTGGACGTGGTATGATGGAAATCAAAGCACAGTGGGAATCACACAAGACTCTATGACGATCTCGGGTCAACAGACTACTCTGTACCAGTGTCACCGGAAAACTGCCATCTGACGTGAGTTATAATACCATCTGGGAGTTCTCGGCGAGTCCGTCCAGTGTACCCAGTCTCTACTGAGCACCCGTACACCATCCTTGATGTCAAACACCGATGGATATGGGATCATCCATCGCCCATCATATGGGTCAAGATGCGTATACGCTAGTGTACTCTGGTGCATCGATGCCCCGTCTCGATACACCCTCGACTAGGAACAGTTATAGGATGTACTCGCCGACTACCGTGGCCCCACTAGTATGATCTCATCATAGTCCCAGTAGTCGAGTACATATCCTATGGGCTTTATCAAAATGTAACATAGAGACAATCAGAGTGCATGTTAAGATAAAGTATAACCAGATGGCATACTATCATGTCGAGCAAGAAAGTCCTCCCTTTATATGTCCAAGCATCCTTTACAATATACATCGTATGTACAGTAATGTCCTCTAGGGCATACATATAACTAATAGTATACACTAGTCTACTCTGGAGTATCGATGCCCTGTCTCGAAAACTCCCACGACTCGGGACCATTTAAGGATGTGCTTATAGACCCCAGCTCCTACATATATGATCACCATCATACTGCTGGCCGTCAAGCAAGAATCCTAAGGGCTCTATCAACATGCAATAGTTACCTGAAACAGTACACGATGATAAAGATAAACCAGATAGCATACTATCATCTTGAGTAAGACTGTTCTAACGGTATAGGTCATCCCTCAATCATTGCAATCACGGGCGTGTGATCCAATAATTGACTCTGAGGGCACTATCCCCAACAAGATGAATATGGTTCCTACCATTGAGCGTCCAATAACTGTTATTATGACAACAATGGAGTTGTGACTTTGGCCTAGGAATGGCTTTGGGGACGAAAAAATAAGTTGGCCCAATAATTTAAGAGGGAGTTTTCACTGACTTGAGCATGCTCTCCGCATTTCTCAACATATTGAGAAGTTCAGGAAGTGACTTCTCCATGTTGTGCGTATTGAAGTTCACTATAAATTGAGCATAGGCAGGGGGGAGAGACTGCAGAAATATATCAACATATTGTTCATTCTCCATAGTCCATCCCAGGTCCTTAAGTTCTTCAATAAGCCCTATCATTTTTAAGACATGATCTCCTACTGATGAACTAGCAGTCATCCTCATCTGAAACAACTTTCTAGAGGCCACATAACGAAGAGCACAAGATTTCTCCCCATACAACTCCTTTGTATGGATAAAGATAGATTGTACATCCATCTTCTCATGTTGCTTTTGATGTTCATTGTCTATCAAAGCTAACGTGAGGCATTTGGTTATGGCACAATCAATATCCCATGTCTTGTGGATCTCCTTATCCACAATTGAGGAATCAGGGCCTGGGAGGGGAGGGGCTGGAGTAGTGAAGACGTATGCAACCTTATCATATGTAAGGGCAATGTTCACGTTCCTCGGCCAGTCTTCATAATTGGGTCCTGTCAGTTTATTTTTCTCTAATAAAAGCTTAAGTCCTGACATTGGTATCTGCCATTAGGTGAGAGAAAAGAAAACACTTAGCGAAAGCTCTTGCAAGATTAGACTGGTTATTTATCTTATCTAATCGATGTATCCCACTGCTTGTATCAAATTTCCCTTCAAACCATAAAAAGAAAATTATCCAGGATTAATTATAGTCTACAAGTTTCCTAACCGGTCAGCCAGGCCAGTGTCGGTACTCTGAGGGAGGTTCCACATGCTATCGCACGGACCTAATTAAAATAAACCTCATTTCCTTAGAGGCATAACCCCGTTGACACCTTTCAAGACACCTACTTGATTAGATAATTGTAAAGTGTAAAATTCTCCCGGGAGTAACTTTTACTCATAGTGGGATCGGGATCCAACTATCAATATAGAAGGTATGAAATCTCATTGCAAATTTCAACTCTGGAAATTCCCGATACGGTTTTTCCGCTAACGTCTTACAACCTAAACTATGGTCAACAAATCACAAGCACTAGTCAAGTTCTACCCGTCATTTCGTGATTAATTAGACCCATTCATATGACGTTTAACTATGGTCAACAAAGTCATATGAATGTCCTAATTAATATCATCATATGCAGTATAGGAAGACATCAGTTAGCTACCGTACACAACGCCTTCACTATAGTCAACAAACTTAGCCCGAATACTAAGTACTCTACTTCCTAAAATGACCCAGGGTTACGAATGATTTTGATGAAAACCTTTAACGTTTTGAACTTGATATCGTTGTAGAATCGAATGATTTTAAAAGGAGTAGCTTAGGCTCCGCATTTTGAAATTTGCTTTTTCGTAAAAAGGCCGAGTAGGTTTCAAATTTGATTCTACAACATCTTTAGGCTTATTTTCTTTAAATTAATCTTATTAATGTAGTCCCATCATTTAAGTTGCCTAAACATCACAGAAGAAACGAAAATAGAATGTACGCTTATGCTATCTGCATTCGCCACGAGGTCCCGTCATGAACCGTTAGGTTACATAACTAACGGCAGAGCGGGGGTAGGACTAGCGCAGGTGTAAAACATAAGCAACGTTTATTATATATCATATATATAAATAGCATTCGTCTCACACAGTTTATATGATCACATCACAGAGTAACATCAGTAGAAGCAAACATATGAAATATTAGATATACTAGGTGTTAGTTTTATGTATGTCCTAGAGGCCATTACTATACATGTGATGTATATTGTAGTGTATACATGGACATATATAGGGAGGACTTTCTTGCTCGACATGATAGTAGGCTATCTGGTTGCACTTTATCGTAACATGCACACTTATTGTCTCTCTATTACATATTGATAAAGCCTTTAGGATGAGTACTTGACAACCAGAATTATGATGCATATCATACTAGTGGGCCAGAGGTAGTCGGTAAGTACATCCTTCAATAGTTCCTAGTCGTGGGAATATCGAGATGGGGCATCGATATTCCAGAGTAGACTAGCGTATACGCTTCTCGACCCATATGATGAGCGATGGATGATCCCATATCCATTGGTGTTTGACATCAGAGATGGTATATGGGTGCTCAGTAGAGACTGGGTATACCGAACGGACTCGCCGAGAACTCCTAGATGGTATTATACCTATCGTCAGATAGCAGTTCTCTGGTGACACTGGTACAGGTTAGTCTGTCGACCCGAGATCGTCATAGAGTCTTATGTGATTCCCACCGTGCTTTGTTTTCCACCTTACCACGTTCAAGAGATCGTGCAAAACGGTGGTTTTTGGGTACAATCCCGAGTCACATGGAGGTAATGAGCGATAGGAGGGGATTCGTCTCTCCCGGTATTGGGGGTTGATGTTGCACTATGCTCGATTGGCCATAACAGGAAATCCATGGTCAGGGTTGCTGAGATTTACTGGTAAGTGTTATCAGTAGTTTCTCGAACCATTATAGACCTTGCATCGGCATGACTTTGTTAGTTATATGTATTCCCTAGATTCCATTATTGTACATGTGATGTATATTGTAGTGGATGCTTGGACATATATAGGGAGGACTTTCTTGCTCGATATGATAGTATGCTATCTGATTGCTCTTTATCTTAACATGTACACTTATTGTCTCTCTATTACATGTTGATAAAGCCCTTAGAATGAGTACTTGACTACCAGGACGATGATGCAGATCATACTAGTGGGGACAGTGTAGTCGATAAGTACATCCTTCAAATGTTCATAGTCGTGGGAGTATCGAGACAGGGCATCGATACTCCAGAGTAGACTAGCGTATACACTTCTCAACCCATATGATGGGCGATGGATGATCCCACATCCATTGGTGTTTGACATCAGAAAAAGTATACGGATGCTCAGTGGAGACTGGGTACACTGGACGGACTCGCCGAGAACTCCTAGATGGTATTATACCTATCGTCAGATAGCAGTTCTCTGGTGACACTGGTACAGGTTAGTCTGTAAACCCGAGATCGTCATAGAGTTTTGTGTGATTTCCACTGTGCTTTGATTTCCACCATACCACAGTCAAGAGATCATGCAAAAAGGTGGTTTTTGGGTACAGTCCCGAGTCACATGGAGGCAATGAGCGATAAGAGGGGTTTCGTCTCTCCCGGTATTGGGAGTTGATGCTGTGCTATGCTCGATTGGCCATAACAGGAAATCCCTGTCCAGGGTTGCTGAGATTTACTGGTAAGTGTTATCAGTAGTTTCTCGAACCATTATGGACCTTGCATCGGCATGACTTAACTAGCTATTGGGGTCTAACGTTATAACACCAACAGGCTGTGATATGCGACATATCTGACAAAGAGACCAGACTGTACGGTAGTGTTACTGATTGGATTCGCAGGAGTATGAGCAGGCTTGCTTGTTGATCTTCTGATCGCTCAATACCCGGGTGGCCTTTACGTTTCGTAGACCGCTTGCGGTTTGTGGGTGTTTGATATGATCATCACCTGCTGCCGGCGTATTGATGAGTCTTTAGAGTCCTACACAGAGGTTTCCTGGTTCATGCGAAATGGAGTAGGAGCACATATGTGATATGTGCGGGACCGAGATTGATACGAGTATGTGATACCGTATTGTATTCTCGCGATATGTGATATCAGACGGGTATATGAGATATTGCCGGGTTATCGAATTAAGTGTTGATTCGGTAAGTTGATATTGTTGATATTAGTCGGTTATATGTGATATAACCGGATCATTGAATCAAGTGTTGATTTAATGATTTAATGTATAATTATATATTTGATATATGAATTTACATTGACTAATACTGCTCACTTGACCATTTATTTTTCTCATTTTGTATACATGATATATATATGATATATATTAATGTATCATGCAAGGTTATAAGTGCAACTTGTGTGTGTAGGACTTACACCATAACCATGATATAATTAGGTTTTAATTATCTTTAGTAATTCAAAATTGAGTGGGATTATGTCATGCTTAGAAGCTTGGATAAGTTTTTCTTGCCATTGACTTAGTCGACCCAATTTGTTTTATTAAGAGATATTTATAAACCTAACCATTATCCTTGCCATGGTAAAAACTCTACAAGGGTTAGTGTATGACATTAACTCACCTAAGGTTGCAATTCTAACCTCATTCTATTCTTTTGTTCATCTTCTTCCTCATCTCTTCAAGCTCTAGGGTTTTGGGAGATGAAGAATCCAAATTAGAAAATAAAATCCATAGTGAGCAAAATTCCTACTTCATCATCCTCTACTACTAGCCATTTAGTTTAGGGTGTTCTCTTCCCTAATCTACCATTGGAGAAGATGTAGCTTGTGCTTGAGTTTTCTCGATGTAGATCATCTTCGGCCTCGAAGTCTTCAAGCATGCTTGCTCACTACGCTTTGTGGAGTCCATTTGAGTCTGGGAGATCGATGCTTGGAGCGAAGGGACGACTACACGGAGCTATTGAAGTAAAGGACCGGGCTGTAAAGGTTGTATCTCTTATTCACTTCTATTGTAATGTTTGATTACAAAGTTTTGTTACCCTATTTTCTAGTATGATTCCGAGGATGTTTGCTTAGCACCCCCTAAATTTTTGTTGTGGCATGTTTGATGCTTGCAATGTTTGATATATGTATGCCCTAGAGGCCATTATATGTATAGTGTATGCTTGGACATGTATATATGTATATATATATATATGACTTTCTTTCTCGACATGATAGTATGCTATCTGGTTTACTTTATCTTGAAATGTTTGTTTGATCAAGCATTTTATTCATTTGTTACATGTTGATAAAGCCCTTAGGATATTTGCTTGACTACTCGGACTATGATGCGGATCATACTAGTGGGATAGGTGTAGTTTATAAGCATATCCTTGAACTTTTCCTAGTCATGGGTGTATCGAGTGTAGGGTTGCTAGGCACTCTTGTGAAGGTTCATAAAGCATCAAACATGCCCGAATAAAATTTTAGATGTGCCGAACAACCCAAAGCCGGGATCTTTGCTAGATTATTAGGGTTTAACATGCAAGATAACATCTTTAATACCAAGTGTGAGGGATTACAACCTTTGTAGTCCTCTCCTTCGCTTCACAAGCTCCGAGTAGAAGTCCCTTCGCCGCGATCCACGATCTCCCGGACTCAAGTGAGGCTCCACGACTCGAACGATCCATGCTAGCTTGAAGTGTTCCGCTTCTCCGATGATCTACGTCGAAGTTGCTATAACCCAAGCTGTCTCACTCTAATGAGGTGAACACCCTAATCTAATAGGCTAGATTAGATGAGGATGATGGAGTAGTATTTATGCTTTCTTTTTATATCATTTTCTCACAAGAACTCATCACAAAAGATATCACAAGTGAGCTCTCTCTCAAACTCAAGAGAGAAGAAGATGGAGAATAATGAGATTAATCCTTTTGTGATGAATAGTAGATAAGAGTATATCATTGATTATGGAACCATGGTCAAGGATGAGAGGCTAAACCTTTGTAGAGAATAAACTAGAGCTAGGGTTTGGTTAGGTTAAGTATGTGTCAAGGATAAGTATCAACCATAATATCTTAACCAAGACAAAAGAGAATCCTTCTAGAATGAACAAGAAGGAGCTAACCCTAATCAAACCCTAATCCCTTTTTATCATCCTTAAATATGTTTCATAATAAATCATATCATGTCACAATAATATATATAACATATATATTATATATTTGCAACAAAAGAAAATAATACAATTAACATATATCGCATATATATCAATGCCTTAATCCGGTGAGAAAATGAAATAATAAAGCGAGCCAATATTAGATAATGTAATACAATATATCATATATATCATTATACATTAAATCATCGAATCAACACTTGATCCGACGATCCGGCTATATCGAATATAACCGACTAATATATCATGTACCGATTCATCGAATCAACACTTGATCCGATGACCCGGTTCATATCTAAATATCGCGAGAATATAATACGGTATCTCATATCGCATTATCCTCGGTCCTGCACATATCACATATGTGCCTCTACTCCATTTTGCCTGAGCCAAGAAACCTCTGTGTAGGACTCTAAAGAATCGTCAATACGCCGGTAGCAGGTGATGATCATATCAAACACCCACAAGTTGCAAGCGGTCAGCTAAACGTAACAGCCACCCAGGTATTGAGCGATCAGAAGATCAACAAGCTAGCCTGTCCGTTCTCCTGTGAATCCAATCAGTAACACTCCCGTACAGTCCGGTCTGTTCGTCTGATATGTCGCATATCAAGTCTAGGGGTGGTATACGTCAGACCCCAGTAACCGATATGTCGTGTCGATGTGAGGCTCATAACAGGTCGAGAAACTACTGGTAACACTTACTAGTATATCTCTATATCAGCCGGGGCCAGGGCTTCCAGTTATAACCAATCGAACAAAGCACAACATCAACTCCTTATACCGGGAGAGACGAATCCCCTCCTATCGCTCATTGCCTCCATGTGATTCGGGACTGTACCCAAAAGCCACCGTTTTGCACGCCCTCTTGGACGTGGTAAGGTGGAAATCAAACCACAGTGGGAATCACACAAGACTCTATGACGATCTCGGGTCTACAGACTACCCTGTACCAGTGTCACCGGAGAACTGCCATATGACGTGTGGTATATCACCAACTGGGAGTTCTCGGCGAGTCTGTCCAGTGTACCCAGTCTCCACTGAGCACCCGTACACCATCCTTGATGTCAAACACCGATGGATATGGGATCATCCATCGCCCATCATATGGGTCAAGATGCATATACGCTAGTCTACTCTGGTGTATCGATGCCCTGTCTCGATATACCCTCGACTAGGAACAGTTATAGGATGTACTCATCGACTACTATGGCCCCACTAGTATGATCTCATCATAGTCCCAGTAGTCGAGTACAGATCCTAAGGGCTTTATCAACATGTGAGAGTAAGACAGTAAACCAATACAAGTCAACATGTTAAGATAAAGTGAAACCAAATAGCATACTATCATGACGAGCAAGAAAGTCCTCTCTGTATATATCCAAGCATCCATCATAATATACATCATATGTACAACAATGGCCTCTAGGGCATATACATAACTAACAATCTCCTACTTTCACTAAGGCCAGCTGCTGTAGTATCTCATACCTAGCATCCCGAATAATCTCTCAAACTGTATCTGGGGAAAAGCCTTCGTGAGTGGATCCGCAGTATTGTCCTTCGTATCTACTCTCCTGACCTCGATCTCCCGGCGATCAACTATCTCCCTGATCAGGTGATACCGCTTCAGAATATGTCTAGACTTCTGATGGGACCTTGGTTCCTTGGCCAAAGCCACAGCTCCATTGTTATCACAAAACAGAGGTATTGGATACTCAATGGATGGAACCACACCAAGTTCACTAATGAACTTCTTCATCCAGACAGCCTCTTTGGCAGCATCGTTGGCAGCGATGTATTCAGCCTCCATCGTCGAGTCTGCAACGGTATCCTGTTTCGAACTCTTCCAACATACCACCCCTCAATTGAGGGTAAAGACAAATCCCGGGTGCGACTTAGAGTTGTCCTTATCACTTTGGAAGCTGGAATCGGTAAAGGACTCCACCCGGAGTTCTCCGTTACCATACACCAAGAACATGTCTCTAGTCCTTCGTAAGTACTTGAGGATGTTCTTCACAGCTGTCCAGTGACTCTCTCCAGGATCTGCTTTATACCGACTCACTACACTTAGTGAGTATGCTACATCGGGTCTGGTACATAGCATCGCATACATGATAGAGCCTACTGCCGAAGCATAGGGTATCCCTTGCATGCGAGCTCTCTCCAAATCAGTCTTGGGAGACAAAACTTTGGAGAGAGTGAGTCCAGAGATCATGGGTTGGTTCCCACGCTTGGATTCTTCCATACTAAACCTCTTTAGTATGGTGTCAATGTACCTGGATTGGGACAATCCCAGTATCCTTTTGGATCTATCTCTATAGATCCTAATCCCCAATATGCAGGAGGCATCACCTAGATCTTTCATTGAGAATCTTTGTGATAAGAAGAGCTTGACTGATTGCAGTATAGGAATATCATTTCCTATCAAGAGTATGTCATCCACGTACAATACGAGGAAGACAACCTTACTCTCTGCTATCTTTTTATAGATACAAGGTTCATCTATATTTTTGATGAAGTCAAACTCTTTGACTACAAAATCAAAACAGATGTTCCAACTCCGCGATGCTTGCTTTAACCCATAAATGGATTTAAGCAGTTTGCACACCTTTCCGCTGCTCCCACTATCTACGAAGCCCTCTGGCTGAGTCATGTACACGCACTCTTCTAAATCACCATTTAGAAAGGCGGTCTTAACATCCATTTGCCAGATTTCGCAGTCTTGGTATGCAGCAATGGCAAGTATGATCCGGATGGACTTAAGCATGGCCACTGGAGAAAAGGTTTCGTCATACTCTACACCTGGTCGTTGACGAAAACACTTTGCTACAAGTCTAGCTTTGAAAGTCTCAACTTTTCCATCTACACCAAATTTCTTTTTAAAAATTCACTTGCTCCCAATGGGTTTTACCCCTTCAGGAGCATTTTCTAAAGTCCATACTTTATTGGTGTACATGGATTCCATCTCAGATCGCATTGCATCCAGCCATTTCACAGAGTCACCACTCGTGATGGCCTGCTCGAAACTAGTCGGGTCATAATCTTCCATGATGCAATCCTCGCTTCTACCATCAATGAGAAAACCGTAGTATCTCTCAGGCGGATGAGACACCCTGCTAGATCGGCGGAGAGGCTGGGGTTCGTCGGGTACTACTGAATCCTCTGGTTCCACTAAATCTTCAGTTGTAGTTTGTGTTGCTGGAACCTCTTCCAGCTCTACCACATCGCCACTAATTTCTTTTGTAAGAAATTCCTTTTCTAAAAAGGTGGCATGTTGAGCAACAAACACCTTTTGTTGTTCACTGTGGTAGAATAGATATCCATACGAATTGCTTGGATATCCTACAAACATACAAAGTACTGATCGTGCCTCGAGTTCGTCCGGATTTTGCTTTTTAACATAAGCCGGACAACCCCATATCTTAACTCTTTTAAGAGATGGTCTCTTCCCATTCCATATCTCATATGGAGTGGTAGGCACAGATTTAGTTGGAACTCTATTCAATAGGTATATGGCTGTCTCCAGCGCATACCCCAGAGGGAAATAGGTAACTCAGCTGTACTCAGCATAGAGCGCACCATATCTAATAGGGTGCGATTCCTATGCTGCGATACACCGTTGTGCTGTGGTGTATATGGAGGAGTAAGCTGAGAGAGAATCCCATTCTCTTTTAGATAATCTAGGAACTCATTGCTTAAGTATTCTCCTCCTCGATCAGATCGAAGAATCTTAATACTTTTGCCCGTTTGATTCTCTACTTCGTGCTTATATTCTCTGAATTTCTCAAAAGCTTCAGACTTGTGTTTCATCAGGAATACATATCCGAATCTTGAGAGATCGTCAGGGAATGTAATGAAGTAGGAAGAACCGTTCCTGGCATGCGTAGACATGGGACCGCATACATCACTATGTACCAGTCCTAAGAGTTCGGTAACTCTTTCTCCGTGTCCACTAAACGGAGCTTTGGTCATTTTTCCTTTGAGACATGAATGGCAAGTATCATAAGATGATAATTCGAACGGATTCAAATAACCATCCTTATATAACTTAGCCAGTCGTGTCGCATTGATATGACCAAGTCTACAATGCCATAAGAAGGATTCGTTCATTTCTGAACTTTTCCTCTTATGTGTGTTTTGTATATTGAGGACTGTATTCTGATTTAGAATGAATATGCCATTATGTAACGAGCCTGATGCAATCAACTTTTGATCTAGGAATATGTTCATAACATTATCCTTTACTACAAAATTATATCCTTCTTTACTTAATAAAGAAACTGATATAATGTTGCACATCATGTTCGGTATATAATAGCACTCATTTAGAATCAGTGTATTACGACTTGGCAATACTAGGTGATATTCGCCAACTGCTTTGGCTGCAATACTTGCACCGTTCCCTACTTGAATGGAATGATCACCTTTTCCCAGTTCTCTACCTTTACGTAGCCCATGTAACAATTTACATATGTGGGATCCTGATCCGGTATCTAATACCCAGGACGTAGGGTGAACTGAGAAACAGTTCTCAATAACTAACACACCTGAAGAAGATGCATCAACATGCATGTTCTTTTGGGCGGCTTGAGAATCCAGATATTCTCCTATTCCATGTTCAGTCTTATAACTCTTATAAGAAAGAATGGGTCCAACGTTCCCCTGCTCAGTATAATAAGCGGGTTCAGTCAATACATCCATATTATTATCTTGATTATGGCCTGACATGGTCGCTACCTAGAGAGAGAGAGAAGAAAACACTTTAGCGTATGCTCTTGCAAGATTATATTGGCTATTATCTTATCTAATCAGGATGTCTCCCACTGTTTTTATCAAATCTACCTTCAAACCCTAAAAGGTAAGATTAGCCGGGATTAATTACACCCTGCAATTTCGTCAATCTTTCAGCCAGATCAATGTCGGTACTTGAGGGAGGTTCCCCGTGCTTTCGCACGGACCTAATTAAAGTAAACCTCGTTTTCCCAGAGGCGTAACCCCGTTAACACTTTTCTAGACACCTACTTGATTGGCTAATTGTCCTGTGTAAAACTCTCCCAGGTTTAACTCTTACTCGCAGTGGGTATCGGGATCCAACTATCTTATAGGAGGTATGCAATCTCATTGCAAATTTCAACACTTAAAATTCCCGATAATGCTTTTACCCCTAGCAACTTATAACCTTGGCTAAGGTCAACAAAACATAAGTGCTAGTCAAGTTCAACCCGCCATTTCCTGATTGAATTAAACCCACCCGTACGACCCTTGGCTAAAGTCAACAAAGTCGCATGACTACCCTAACTCAATCACATCTCATGTTTTAGCAGATAAATACTAATTAGCTACCGTACACCACGCCTTGGCTAAGGTCAACAAACGCAGCACGATTACTAACTAGTCTCTATCTGAAATGACGGAGGGCTACGCATGTTTTTCAGAAAACCGTGAGCGTAATGAACCTGATATCGTCGTAGAATCATGTGAAATTTTGAAATGGAGTGTTTTTTAGGCTTTCATCAGTTTTGCTAAAGAGGTCACTCCCGGTGAAGGGATCTCGGCTCTTTCCTCATCGAATAAGGTGCAGGATATATCATATATATCACTGTTCAAAGCAAAACTCTAAAAGCAATCAAAAGACAAACAGAGTTTTGTAGCATCTGCCAGTTTCGCTAAAGTGGTCAGTCCCGGTGAAGGGATCTCAGCTCTTTCATCATCGAATAAGGTGCAGGGTATATCATATATACCGCTATGCAAAGCAAAACTGTAGCTACCCTTTTTATAAAGTTTTGATTCTACAACATCTTTTAGGTTTCTTTTCTTTTTATTAATCTCATTAATAAAAAATCCCATCAGCTTATGCTTCCTAAGCATCAAAGAAGAAACGAAAGCAGTAATATTTATATATCAGCATATATATATATATATATATATATATATATATATATATATAGTATAAGCATTCGTCTCAGGCAGTAATATGATCTCATCTCAGAACATTGCAGCAGAAGAACATATATGAAATATTGGATATACTAGGATGTCCGTGTTTTCAATACGAGCCTGTATAAAACACGGATTCGACGGTCGCGATGAATAGCCAAACCCACATCCCTAGACCCCTACGAGAGCGGCAAGTAAAACTGCCAATTCTAGGGTTAGGAGACCCGGTCTCGACCCCTCGAGATGGCCTCCTACTGGACCCTAGAACCCGGTTACTTGTGCTCCCTTTCTTGGGTCTACCGAATGCGGAAAAGTAAATAATATACAAAGGTGACATCAACCTCATCCCGGAAGTGCCCCAATAAAAGAATATTACATACAAATGAATTTTACATGAATGAAAATAAAAACCCTCATCTCACATAAAACCCCCGGCTATTCAAACGCGACGATCCAATATAACATATCCAGCAACACATAACATCACATGTCATTAACGTAAGTAAACATGCGTATCCCAATTGTCGTTGACATATAGCAACGAAACCGGCGATATCACATATTACGCTTACGGTCACAGAAAAGAAAGTGTAAAACTACAACAGTTGGAATCCGCAACCTTCTTAGACATCATATGCCTAACCAAATGAATTCCTTAGACATCGCATGCCTAACATTTATAAACCCTGCATTTTAGTCTCATTATCGAAAACTCTTTTCAATATCAAGTCGGGCAATTCAACAAGATTCCCAACAACCTGATCGAATGCTCGTCGCAAACTTTAGTAGACGGCCGCACCCTCGGATGCCGTCGACGAAGTGCACTAAGGCGGAACACCGTTGCCGCGAGCACCCAAACGGATGCTTTTGGCGACGGGGTTCTCCTGCAGTCACTTAGTCGGGGCTATGGGGCATGGTTGTCTATTAAATTTACCCGGCGAGTATCCGCGTACGCTACGTGTTTGCGACGGACTTTTGATCACATCAAAATCCCGTGGCAACCGATCAATTGAGACTAAACTGCTATGTTTATAACATTCAAATTAGTTATCTCATAACTTCTTGTGGATTCCAAATATTGTATCACAATCAAGATAAATAGACAATGTTAAACTTTCCGATCGAATAATCAAACACCCAAGGTTTCCCCAATATATCTCAACACTTGAAATCAGTTTAAAAACATCCATCACATGCCACAGTACCAATGGTCCAGCCGTAGAAGGGCAAGCCTGTTAGTTATATGTATGCCCTAGAGGCCATTATTGTACATAGGATGTATATTGTAGTGGATGCTGGGACATATATAGGGAGGACTTTCTTGCTCGACATGGTAGTATGTTATCTGGTTACTCTTTACCTTAACGTGTATACTGATTGTCTCTCTGTTACATGTTGGTAAAGCCCTTAGGATGTGTACTTGACTACCTGGACTATGATGCAGATCATACTAGTGGGGACATGGTAGTCCATAAGTACATCCTTCAAGGTCCCTAGTCGTGGGTGTATCGAGACGGGGCATCGATATACCAGAGTAGACTAGCGTATACCTTCTCGACCCATACAGATGGGCGATGGAAGATCCCATATCCATTGGTGTTTGACATCAGAGATGATATACGGGTGCTCAGTGGAGACTGGGTACACTGGACGGACTCGCCGAGAACTCCCAGATGGTATTATACCTTACGTCAGATGGCAGTTCTCTGGTGACACTGGTACATGTTAGTCTGTAGACCCGAAATCGTCATAGAGTCTTGTATGATTCCCACTGTGCTTTGATTTCCACCTTACCACGTCCAAGAGGGCGTGAAAAACGGTGGTTTTTGGGTACAGTCCCGAATCACATGGAGGCAATGAGCGATAGGAGGGGATTCGTCTCTCCCGGTATAGGGAGTTGATGTTGTGCTGTGTTCGATTGGCTATAACCGGAAATCCCTGGCCAGGGTTGCTGAGATTTACTGGTAAGTGTTACCAGTAGTTTCTCAAACTGTTATAGACCTCATATCGACACGACTTATCGAGCTACTGGGGTCTGACGTTTACCACCCCTAGGCGAGATATGCGACATATCAGACGAACAGCCCGGATTGTATGGTAAGTGTTACTGGATAGATTCACAGGAGTGTGAGCGGGCTTGCTCGTCGATCTACTGATTGCTCAATACCCGGGTGGCCGTTACGTTTAGCAGACCGCTTGCGGCTTGTGGGTGTTTGATATGATCATCACCTGCTGCCGGCGTATTGACGAGTCTTTAGAGTCCTACACAGAGGTTTCCTGGCTCAAGCGAAACGAAATAGGAGCGCATATGAGATATGTGCGGGACCGAGAATAATGCGTGTATGTGATACCGTATTCTATTCTCGCGATGAATGTATCAATTGGTTGTATGCGATATAACCTGGTTATCGAATCGAGGATTGATTCGATAAGTCGATACATTGGATATTAGTCGGTCATATGCGATGTGACCGGATCGTTAAATCAAGTGTTGATTTAATGATTTAATGTATAATTATATATTTGATATATTACTTTACATTAACTAATATTGGTTCACTTAAGATTACTTTCTAACTTGAATGTGCACATTGTATATATGATATAGTTTTGTGCACTAGTTTGTATCATGTTTGATGATACATGCAAACTTGGGTGCGTATGATTAAACCATGATTAAGTTAATAGTTAGGGTTTGATTTACTTATTTATTTATTTCTTTTCATTTATATTTGGACAAGAAATGAAATGGTTGCTACATTTGTTTTTTGTTGAAGCTTCATGAAGCTTTGAAAGCTTGACCATTTTGTTTCTTTCCTTAACCCTAACCATTCACCTAACCCTAGTTTATTCTCTACACTTAACCATGGTTGCATTATGATAACCATCACTTGTTTTTCTATTATTGATAATTCTTTTTCTTTCTTCTTCTTCATCTTCTTCATGAAGAGAAGAAACCATGGCTAGAAAATTCTAAGTGATGATTCCAAGTGAGAAATCCAAATCCAAAGTGAACCCACTTCCTATTTCTTCATCCTATACCATTTGCCATGTAGTATAGGGTGTTTTCTTCACAAGTTTCATGACTTGGTGAAGTTGGAGCTCGAGTTAGAGTCGCCTCGACGTAGATCATCTTCGGCATCGAAGTCATCGACCTAGCCCGATCATTTCTTCGATGAAACCACCATGAGAGTCCGGGATTCCGATGATCGCAGCGGAGGGACGTCAACACGGATCTAGAGAAGTGGTGGACCGGATCTACAAAGGTTGCAGTCTCTTTCACTTTGTATTAAAGTTGTTTACTAGCTTGTTGTTTCGCCTTTACCTCTAGTCAACGATCGCATTAGGGTTTCTCGGCACCGAAAATTTTTGAATTTGGCATGGTTGATGCCTTGTGGAACTTCTTGGGTGTGCCTAGGAACCCTACAGTGGTATCAGAGCCTAGCTAAAGCTTTAGGCGAAGCGTAGACGAAGTTAGAAGTCCGATCGAACCGGTAAACCCCGACAAAACCCTTCTCTGTACATTTTTCGAAACAGTGGATTTTTATGAATTAAAAATTCTCAGAAAACCAATCAGGAATAACTAAGAATTACTGTGAAGTACGGTCAACTAAGTCAATAATTTGACCGCGGAACCGCGGCGAAACCATGGGTTTTGCGGCGGTTCCACGGCCAAAATTTGGACTTAGTCCCTGAAATTTCATATATTTATTCTTATGTCCTTTCTTGGCAATTTTTTATGGGAAGTTTTTTAATTCCACTCGAGTGTTGAGTTTTCTAGGGTTTTTTCGGGGTCTCGTTAATTCGATCAGATTATTTAACTTCGTTTATGTTTTTCCGGATAATTTAGATTATGTTAAAAAGTTTGACTGGATATAAATACCCAATTTTTCCCCTGCCGGAAAATTTCCAAGTGTTGGATTTTTCCGTGGTTTAAGAACGTTCTAAGTAGTGCAAGTAACGCGATGGATCCTCTAGAAGACAACAAACCTTAACTCGATTATGTGACCGTCTTGAACTGCCCTTTGAACCTTAGCGTTTGGGGTAGTACGGCGTGCCACATGTGAGGCGTTGGCTTGACCCTTCTATGGCTGGACCGTTGGTACTGAGGCATGAAGTGAATGTTTTTAAACTTATATCATGTGTTGATCTGTTTCGGGAAAACTTGGGTGTTTGATTGTTCGATCGGAAAGTTTAACATTTTCTATTTATCTGGGATGTGATACAATACTTTGAATCCACAAGTAGTTATGAGATAACTGATATGAATGTTATAAACATAGCACTTTAGTCTCACTTGATCGGTTGCCACGGAATTTTGATGCGATCAAAAGTCTGTCGCAATCACGTAGCGTACGCAGATACTCGCCGGATAAACTTAATAGTCTGCTACACCCCAAAGCCCCGACCAAGTGACTGTAGGAGAACCCCGTAAAAGTATCCGTTCGGGTGCTCGCGGCAGCGGTGTTCCTCCTTGGTGCACTTCGTCGATGGCATCGGGGGTGCGGCCGTCTACTGAAGTTTGTGACGAGCATTCGATCAGGATGTCGGGAATCTTGTTGAATTGCCCGACTTGATATTGAAAAGAGTTTTCGATAATGAGACTAAAATGCGGGGTTTATAATTGTTAGGCATGCGATGTTTAAGGAATTCATTTGATTGGGCATGCGATGTCTAAAGAAGTTGCGGATTCCAACTGTTGTAGTTTTACACTTACTTTTCTGCGACCGTAAGTGTAATATGTGATATCGCCGGTTTCGTTGCTATATGCCAACGACAATTGGGATACGCATGTTTACTTACGTTGATGACATGTAATGTTATGTGTTGCTGGATATGTTATATTGGATCGTCGTGTTTGAATAGCCGGGGGTTTTTATGTGAGATGAGTGTTTTTCATTTTCATTCATGTAAAAACTTGTATGTAATATTCTTTTATTGGGGCACTTCCAGGTTGCGGAAGATTTCACTGTTTGTATATTATTTACTTTTCCGCACTCGGATAGACCCAAGGAGGAGAGCACAAGTAACCGGGTTCTGGAGTCCAGTGGGAGACCAACTCGAGGAGTCGAATTCGGGTCTCCTAACTCTAGAATTGGTAGGGTTGCTTGCCGCTCTTGTAGGGGTCTAGGGGTGTGGGTTTGGCTATTCATCGCGACCGTGGAATCTGTGTTTTATACTGGCTCGTATTGAAAACACGGACGTCCTAGTATATCCAATGTTTCATATGTTTTTTCTGCTGCGATATCTGTGAAGTGATCATTTGATATGTTCTGTGATAAATATTGTATATAGTATATATGATATATTATATAGACGTTGCATATGTTTTACACCCGCGCTAGCCCTGCCCCGCTCTGCCGTTAGTTACCTAACATAACGGTGCAGACGGGACATCGAGGCGAATGCGGATGGCATAAGCATACGTTGTATTTATTTGTGATGTTTAGGCGACTTAAATGATGGGACTTCATTAATATGATTAATGAAATGAAAAAGAAACCTAAAGATGTTGTGGAATCGAATTTACAAAACCAGGTAGCTACAGTTCTTGCTTTGCATCGCGGTGTTCCTTGTAGAACATCCTGCACCTTATTCGATAAGGAAAGGACCGAGATCCCTTCACCGGGAGTGACTCCTTTAGCAATAACTGGCAGATGCTACAACTCTCAGTTTGTCTTTTGATTGCTACTATAGTTTCGGCTTTGCACAATGATATATATGATATATCCCGCACCTTATTCGATGAGGAAAGGGCCGACGATCCCTTCACCAGGAGTGACCCCTTTAGCAAAACTAGAAAAGCCTCAAAAACACTCCATTTCAAAAATCATTTGATTCTACAACGATATCAAGTTCATTACGCAATAGGTTTTCAGAAAAACCTGTCGTAGCCCTCCGTCATTTCAGATAAGTACTAGTTAGTATTCGTGCTACGTTTGTTGATTATGTTAAGGCGTAGTGTGCGGTAGCTAATTAGTGCTTATCTGTATAAGCATATGATGCGATTGGATTAGGGTAGTCATGCGACTTTGTTGACTATGTTAAGGGTCGTGTGCGTGGGTTTAATTCAATCAGGAAATGACGGGTTGAACTTGACTAGCACTTATGATTTGTTGACTATGTTAAGGTCATATAGCTGCTAGGGGCAAAATATTATCGGGAATTTCAAGTGTTGAAATTTGCAATGAGATTGCATACCTTCTATGAGATAGTTGGATCCCGATACCCGCTGCGAGTAAGAGTTACTCCAGGGAGAGTTTTACACATTACAATTAGCCGATCAAGTAGGTGTCTAGAAAGGTGTCAACGAGGTTACGCCTCTGGGAAAACGAGGTTTACATTAATTAGGTTCGTGCGAAAGCACGGGGGACCTCCCTCAAAGTACCGCCACTGGCCTGGCTGAAAGATTGGCGAACTTGTAGTGTGTAATTAATCCCGGCTTGTCTTTCCTTTTAGGGTTTGAAGGAAGATTTGATAAAAACAGTGGGAGCCATCCTGATTAGATAAAATATATAACCAATCTAATCTTGCAAGAGCACACGCAGAGTGTTTTCTTCTCTCTCTCTCCTAATAGTGACCATGTCACGCCTTAATCAAGATAATAATACGGATGTATTGACCGAACCCGCAAGTTATACTGTGCTGGGGAACGTTGGTTCCGTTCTTTCTTATAAGAGTTATAGGACTGAACAGGACATAGGGGAATACAAGGATTCCCATGCCACCCGAATGAAGAAAGTACATGTTGATGCATTTTCTTCGGGTGTGTTCGTTACAAAGAACTGTTTCTCTATTTGCCCTACGTCCTGGGTATTAGATACCGGGTCAGGATCCCATATATGTAATCAGTTACATGGGCTTAGAAAAGGTAGAGAACTTGGAGAAGGTGATAAAGACATAAGAGTTGGAAATGGTGCAATTGTTGCAGCTAAGACTGTCGGGGAATATCACCTTGCATTACCAACTGGTAATACATTGATTCTGAACGAATGCTATTACATGCCGAACCTGATATGCAACATTATATCGGTTTCTTTGCTGAGTAAAGAAGGATATAATTTTGTATTACAGGATAATGTTATGAAAATTTTCCGTAACCAAAAGTTGGTTGGATCAGGCATGTTGTGCAATGGCATTTATGTTCTAAATCAATCAACAGTTCTGAGTATAACAAACACACACAAGAGGAAGAGTTCAGATCAGAACGAATCCTTCTTGTGGCATTGTAGACTAGGTCACATCAATGCAACACGACTTGATAAGTTGCATAAAGATGGATATTTGAAACCATTCGAATTTTCATCTTATGACACTTGCCAGTCATGTCTCAAAGGCAAGATAACCAAAACTCCGTTTACGGGACACGGAGAAAGAGTTAGTGAACTCTTGGGATTGATACATGTTGATGTATGTAAGGTCCCCTGTCTACATATGCCAGGACCGGTTCTTTGTACTTCGTTACATTCTCTGATAATCTCTCAAGATTCAGACATATGTTCCTGTTGAAACACAAGTCCAAACCTTTTGAGATATTCACAGAATATAAGCTAGAAGTAGAGAACCAATACGGGAAAAAGTATTAAAATCCTGCGATCTAATCGAGGAGGTGAATACTTGAGCAATGAATTCCTGGACTTCCTAAAAGAGAATGGGATTCTCTCTCAGCTAACTCATCCATATACACCACAGCACAACGGTGTATCGGAACGGAGGAACCACACCCTATTAGATATGGTGCGCTCTATGATGAGCACAGATGAGTTACCTATTTCCTTTTGGGAGTTATGCACTTGAGAAGTTGCATACCTATTGAATAGGGTTCCGATCAAATCAGCTGCCTACCACTTCATATGTGATATGGAAAGGGAAGAGCCCATATCTTAAGTTTGTTAAGATTTGGGGTTGTCCGGCCTATGTCTAAAAGAAAAATCCGGACAAGATCGAGGCAAGGTCAGTTCTATAGAACTGGAAAGGTTCCAACTATACAAAACTGCAGCTGATGATTTGACAGAACCAAAGGATTCAATAGTCCCCGACGAACCTCGGCCTCTCCGCCGATCTGGTAGGCTTCCTCATCCGCCTGAGAGATACTTCGGTTTCTCGAAGACAGTGGGAGCGAGGATTGCATCATGAGATGATGACCCAACTAGTTTCGAGCTGGCCATCAGGAGTGGGACTCTGTAAGAATGGCTGGATGCTTACCGATCTGAGATGGAATCCTTATACACCAACAATGTATGGACTTTGGTTGCTTTATCTGAAGGGTTAAATCCCTGTCAGGAGCAAGTATATCTTGAGAAGATTACTTGGTGTACATGGAAGAGTTGAGACTTTCAAAGCTAGACTTGTTAAAGGTTTGCATCATTGACCAGGTAAGGATCATGATGAAACATTTTCTAAGTAGTTATGCTTAAGTCCATTCAGATCCTACTTGCCACGGCTACATACCATGACTACGATATCTGGCGGTTGGGTGCCATGACTGCTTTTCTAAGTGATGTTTTAGAAGAGTGAGTCTGTAAGTACACAGTCAGAGGGCTTCGTAAACAGTGGGAGCAGCGGAAACGTGTACAAGATGCTTTATAGGATAAAGCAGGCATCGCGGAGTCGGAACGTCTATTTTGATGTGTTAGTCAAAGAGTTTGACATCATCAAAATGGTAGATGAACCTTGTATAAACAAAAAGGTAGTAGGGAGTATGGTAGTGATCCTCGTAGAGTACGTGGATGACATACTCTTGATAGGGAAGGAGTTTCCTATGCTACGCTCGGTCAATCTTCGCTTGTCACAATGATTCTCCATATAGGATCAAAGTGATACCTCCTAAATCCTGGGTTTTGGATCTATGAGATAGATCTAATTGGATGTTAGGATTCTCACTAGTTGTAGTTAGATGGTATCAATCGAACCTGGGAAGAATCACTGGAAAGGTTCCAAGGTGATAAGGACGACTGAAAGTCAGTCACAGGCATTGTATTTACCCTCAGTAAGCGGACGGTATGTTGGAAGAGTTCCAAGCTAGATACCGTGGCAAACTAGACGATAAAGGCTGGATACATCGCTACTTAAGATGCTACCAAAGAGAGTCTGGATGTATATTAGTTCATGAGATGAACTTCGTTCCTCCCATTGTGTGACAATGGAGTTGTGGCTTATGCTAAGGAACGCCCGTCCCATCAGTGATCCAGATATAATTCTTAGGCAGTGTCAACTGATCATGGAGATGGTTGATCTCTAGGGTGATCGAGGTTAGGAGAGTAGACTCAGAGGACAACACGGCGGATCCAATCACAAAGGCTTTTTCCCAAAGAGAGACATATATGGGATGGTTGAATATGAGATACTACAACCACTGCTACAGATGGCCCTAGTGCAAGTGGGAGATTGTTAGTTATATGTATGCCCTAGAGGCCATTACTGTACATAGGATGTATATTGTAGTGGATGCTGGGACATATATAGGGAGGACTTTCTTGCTCGACATGATAGTGTGCTCTCTGGTTACTCTTTACCTTAACGTGTATACTGATTGTCTCTCTGTTACATGTTAGTAAAGCCCGTAGGATGTGTACTTGACTGCCTGGACTATGATGCAGATCATACTAGTGGGGACATGGTAGTCCATAAGTACATCCTTCAAGGTCCCTAGTCGTGGGTGTATCGAGACGGGGCATCGATATACCAGAGTAGACTAGTGTATACCTTCTCGACCCATACAGATGGGCGATGGAAGATCCCATATCCATTGGTGTTTGACATCAGAGATGATATACGGGTGCTCAGTGGAGACTGGGTACACTGGACGGACTAGCCGAGAACTCCCAGATGGTATTATACCTTACGTCAGATGGCGGTTCTCTGGTGACACTGGTACAGGTTAGTCTGTAAACCCGAGATCGTCATAGAGTCTTGTGTGATTCCCACTGTGCTTTGATTTCCACTTTACCACGTCCAAGAGGGCGTGCAAAACGGTGGTTTTTGGGTACAGTCCCGAATCACATGGAGGCAATGAGCGATAGAAGGGGATTCGTCTCTCCCGGTATGGGAGTTGATGTTGTGCTGTGTTCGATTGGCTATAACCGGAAATCCCTGGCCAGGGTTGCTGAATTTACTGGTAAGTGTTACCAGTAGTTTCTCGAACTGTTATAGACCTCATATCGACACGACTTATCGAGCTACTGTGGTCTGACGTTTACCACCCCTAGGCGAGATATGCGACATATCAGACGAACAGAACGGACTGTACGGTAAGTGTTACTGGATGGTTTCACAGGAGTGTGAGCGGGCTTGCTCGTCGATCTTCTGATCGCTCAATACCCGGATGGCCGTTACGTTTAGCAGACCGCTTGCGGCTTGTGGATGTTTGATATGATTATCACCTGCTGCCGGCGTATTGATGAGTCTTTAGAGTCCTACACAGAGGTTTCCTGGCTCAAGCGAAGTGAAATAGGAGCGCGTATTAGATATGTGCGGGGCCGAGAATAATGTGTGTATGTGATACCGTATTCTATTCTCGCGATGAATTTATCGATTGGTTGTATGCGATATAACCTGGTTATCGAATCGAGGATTGATTCGATAAGTCGATACGTTGGATATTAGTCGGTCATGTAAGTCGATGTAGTACACCCCAGTACTTATGGGGAGGCGGAATTTACAAAAAACTTATCAAGTTTAAACAACATACATCGACTAACCGCATGAATCGAAGCTAAACCCTAAAAACCGTATTCTAGAGTTTCATCTCACTAAAGAGATTAGGGATTATACCTAATGAACCGGTCCTTCTTCTTTACGTCCTCCTTGGTTCTCCTCGGCCTTCTCTAGGTAGTAGACGATCCACCCGAGAGCGAAACTCCAAGCTAAACCTCTAACTTGAGGTAACTAATCAACTTTGATTGCTAATCAAAGATGAGAGGATGATATAGAGTGAGGGTTATGGATTGTTTAGTCTAACTAATCCTTTGATCTCAACACATGAGGATTAAGGATTAGGGTTTGAAGATGAGAGCTTGAGGAGAGAGAATGTGTGATATGATAATGAGAGAAGAGAGAGAGTGTATCATAATATTATGAAGCATTCTTTTTATCAAATAATGAATAAAGGAAATGAATAAGCATGCTTCACAAAATATCTTGTGATGATTCATTAACATGAGTCATTAAGCAATAAATGTGCATTAATGAAGTGAATGAATCACCACTATGACTCACTCTCTTTCCAAAACAAACCTCCTTAGTCACATCTTCTAGAAGCTTCTCGAGGAATTACGAGAACGCCCCTCCGATCCGTAAAAATACGGAAAAACTTTAGACTGTTAAAATCCAATAACCGGATACCAGTAACTGGCTTAAACCAAAGCCGACTGGTAAAAACTGTCCGAAAGTCGTACGCGCGTAAACGCACGTATTCGTCCGAACCCTTTGTCGCAAAACCATGCAACCTCTATATCGTTTCGCCTGGAGTAGGAAACTCTCTGTGTGGGACTCTAGAGACTCGACTACTACGCTGGCAGTGGGTTTAACCACAGACCGCAAGCGGCACTAGCTGTACGTAACGGTCCCCAGGTAGTTGTCGATAAGAAGGCCGATGAGTAAACCCATCCGAACTCCTACTGAGTCTGATGTGACAATCTCCATACAGTCCGGTCCGTTCGTCCATGACTATCGCATATCGGGCCTAGGGGGGCGGCAAGCGTCAGTCCCCTAATAGCGGTATAAGTCGTGTCGGAGTGAAGCCCATTACACCCTGAGAAACTGCTGGAACCTACCAGCAAATCTCGCTTGCCCTGGCCAGGGACTTTGCGTAATGGCTCTCTGACACAGCACGATATCTACTCCCAATACCGGGAGGGACGAATCCTGTCTAACCGCCACTGCCTCCAAGTGCTCGGGACTGCACCCAACTGCTACCTGTTTGCACGACTCCTTTGAGCCGTGGTAGGGTAGCAATCTAAGAACAGTGGGACACACTCGAGGCGAAGTAGCAGTGTCAAGTCTGCGGACTACGCTGTACTCATGTCACCTGGGAACTGTTCACTGACGACTGGTATCAAACCAACCAACAGTTCCCTGTGAGTCCTGTCCGGTGTACCCGTAACCTAACGAGCACCTGTATACTATCTCCAGTACGACGTACTGATGGCTGTGGGACAGACCATCTCCCCAACTGGGATGAGAAGCGTACACACTAGTCTACTCCGGAGTATCGATGCTCTGTCTCGATAATCCAACGACCAGGGACCTGAATAAGGATGTGCTTGTAGACTACCCAGCCCCCACTAGTGTGACTGCCATCACAACGCTGGTAGACAAGCAAGATCCTAAGAGCTCTATCAATACGTATACTCACATATTAAGATAGAAAAACCAAGTAGCATACTACCATGTTTAGCAAGACTGTTATATACATGTGAATATCCCAAGCTTCCATTAAGTAATATACAAGCTAGTATGATACAGTAATGGCCTTCTAGGGCATAAACACTAACAGGTCATATGTGATGTGACCGGATCGTTAAATCAAGTGTTGATTTAATTATTTAATGTATAATTATATATTTGATATATTACTTTATATTAACTAATATTGGTTCACTTAAGATTACTTTCTCACTTGAATGTCCACATTGTATATATGATATAGTTTTGTGCACTAGTTTGTATCATGTATGATGATACATGCAAACTTGGGTGTGTATGATTAAACCATGATTAAGTTAATGGTTAGGGTTTGATTTACTTATTTATTTATTTCTTTTCATTTATATTTGGACAAGAAATGAAATGGTTGCTACATTTGTTTTTTGTTGAAGCTTTGAAAGCTTGACCATTTTGTTTCTTTCCTTAACCCTAACCATTCACCTAACCCTAGTTTATTCTCTACACTTAACCATGGTTGCATTATGATAACCATCACTTGTTTTTCTATTATTGATAATTCTTTTTCTTTCTTCTTCTTCATCTTCTTCATGAAGAGAAGAAACCATGGTTAGAAAATTCTAAGTGATGATTCCAAGTGAGAAATCCAAATCCAAAGTGAACCAACTTCCTATTTCTTCATCCTCTACCACTTGCCATGTAGTATAGGGTGTTTTCTTCACAAGTTTCATGACTTGGTGAAGTTGGAGCTCGAGTTAGAGTCGCCTCGACGTAGATCATCTTCGGCATCGAAGTCATCGACCTAGCCCGATCATTTCTTCGATGAAACCACCATGAGTGTCCGGGATTCGGATGATCGCAGCGGAGGGACGTCAACACAGAGCTAGAGAAGTGGTGGACCAGATCTACAAAGGTTGTAGTCTCTTTCACTTTGTAGTAAAGTTGTTTACTAGCTTGTTGTTTCGCCTTTACCTCTAGTCAACGATCGCATTAGGGTTTCTCGGCACCGGAAATTTTTGAATTTGGTATGGTTGATGCCTTGTGGAACTTCTTGGGTGTGCCTAGGAACCCTACAAAGCCAACGCCTCACATGTGGCACGCCGTACTGCCCCAAACCCAAAGGTTCAAAAGGCAATTCAAGACGGTCACATAATCGAGTTAAGGTTTTTTGTCTTCTAGAGGGTCCACCGCGTTACTTGCACGACTTAGAACGTTCTTAAACTTGAGAAAAAAATCCAACTTTTGAAAAATTTTCTGACAGGGGAAAAATATCTGGAACAAACTAAACAAAGTTAAATTATCCGATCGAATCAACGAGTCTCCAATACAACCCTAGAAAACTCAACACTTGAGTGGAATTAAAAAATTCCCATAAAAAATTGCAAAGAACGGACCTAAGAATAAATATATGAAATTCCAGGGACTAAGTCCAACTTTTGTCCGCGGAACCGCCGCCAAACCCTTGGTTTGGCCGCGGTTCCGCGGTCATTTCAGGGACTTAGTGGACCGTACTTCACAGTAATTCTTAGTTTTTCCTGCTTGTTTTTCTGAGCATTTTTAATTCATAAAAAATAACATTTTCAAAAAATGTACAGAGAAGGGTTTACATCGGGGTTTTCGGGTTCGATCGGACTTTAAACTTCGTCTAGACATCGCCTAAAGCTCTAGCTTGGCTCTGATACCACTATAGGGTTGCTAGGCACTCTTGTGAAGGTTCATAAAGTATCAAACATGCCAGAATAAAATTTTAGATCTGCCGAACAACCCAGAGCCGGGATCTTTGCTAGATTATTAGGGTTTAACATGCAAGATAACATCTTTAATACTAAGTGTGAGGGATTACAACCTTTGTAGTCCTCTCCTTCGCTTCACAATCTCCGAGTAGAAGTCCCTTCACCACGATCCACGATCTCCCGGACTCAAGAGAGGCTCGACGACTCGAACGATCCATGCTAGCTTGAAGTGTTCCGCTTCTCCGATGATCTACGTCGAAGTTGCTATAACCCAAGCTCTCTCACTCTAATGAGGTGAACACCCGAATCTAATGGGCTAGATTAGATGAGGATGATGGAGTAGTATTTATGCTTTCTTTTTATATCATTTTCTCACAAGAACTCATCACAAAAGAAATCACAAGTGAGCTCTCTCTCAAACTCAAGAGAGAAGAAGATGGAGAATAATGAGATTAATCCTTTTGTGATGAATAGTAGATAAGAGTATATCATTGATTATGGAACCATGGTCAAGGATGAGAAGCTAAACCTTTGTAGAGAATAAACTAGAGCTAGGGTTTGGTTAGGTTAAGTATGAGTCAAGGATAAGTATCAATCATAATATCTTAACCAAGACAAAAGAGAATCCTTCTAGAATGAACAAGAAAGAGCTAACCCTAATCAAACCCTAATCCCTTTTTATCATCCTTAAAAATGTTTCATAATAAATCATGTCATGTCACAATAATATATATTACAAATATATTATATATTTGCAACAAAAGAAAATAACACAATTAACTTATATCGCATATATATCAATGTATTAATCCGGTGAGAAAATGAAATAATTAAGCGAGCCAATATTAGATAATGTAATACAATATATTATATATATCATTATTCATTAAATCATCGAATCAACACTTGATCCGACGATCCGGCTATATCGAATATAACCGACTAATATATCATGTACCGATTCATCGAATCAACACTTGATCCGATGACCCGGTTCATATCTAAATATCGCGAGAATATAATACGGTATCTCATATCGCATTATCCTCGGTCCTGCACATATCACATATGTGCCTCTACTCCATTTTGCCTGAGCCAAGAAACCTCTGTGTAGGACTCTAAAGAATCGTCAATACGCTGGTAGCAGGTGATGATCATATCCAACACCCACAAGCTGCAAGCGGTCAGATAAACATAACAGCCACCCAGGTATTGAGCGATCAGAAGATCAACAAGCTAGCCTGTCCGTTCTCCTGTGAATCCAATCAGTAACACTCCCGTACAGTCCGGTCTGTTCGTCTGATATGTCGCATATCAAGTCTAGGGGTGGTATACGTCAGACCCCAGTAACTGATAAGTCGCGTCGATGTGAGGCTCATAACAGGTCGAGAAACTACTGGTAATACTTACCAGTATATCTCTATATCATCCCTGGGCAGGGACTTCCAGTTATAGCCAATCGAACACAGCACAACATCAACTCCCTATACCGGGAGAGACGAATCCCCTCCTATCGCTCATGGCCTCCATGTGAATCGGGACTGTACCAAAAATCCACCGTTTTGCACGCCCTCTTGGACGTGGTAAGGTGGAAATCAAAGCACAGTAGGAATCACACAAGACTCTATGACGATCTCGGGTCTACAGACTACCCTGTACCAGTGTCACCGGAGAACTGCCATATAACGTGTGGTATATCACAAACTGGGAGTTCTCGGCGAGTCCGTCTAGTGTACCCAGTCTCCACTGAGCACCCGTACACCATCCTTGATGTCAAACACCGATGGATATGGGATCATCCATCGCCCATCATATGGGTCAAGATGCATATACGCTAGTCTACTCTGGTGTATCGATGCCCTGTCTCGATATACCCTCGACTAGGAACAGTTATAGGATGTACTCATCGACTACTATGGCCCCACTAGTATGATCTTATCATAGTCCCAGTAGTCGAGTACAAATCCTAAGGGCTTTATCAACATGTGAGAGTAAGACAGTAAACCAATACAAGTCAACATGTTAAGATAAAGTGAAACCAAATAGCATACTATCATGACGAGCAAGAAAGTCCTCTCTGTATATATCCAAGCATCCATCATAATATACATCATATGTACAACAATGGCCTCTAGGGCATATACATAACTAACATCGAGACGGGGCATCGATATTCCAGAGTAGACTAGCGTATACCATTCTTGTCCCATATGATGGGCGATGGATGATCCCATATCCATCTGGTGTGGTGACACCAAAGATTGTATGCGGGTGCTCAGTGGAGACTGGGTACACTGAACGGTCTCGCAGAGAACTCCTATGTGGTATTATATCTATCGTCGGATAGCAGTTCTCAGGTGACACTGTACAGGTTAGTCTGTAGACCAAGATCGTCATAGAGGCTTGTGTGTCCTCCCACTGCACTTTGATCTCCACCCTACCACGGCTCTACTGAGTCGTGCAAACAGGTGGATTTTGGTTACAGTCCTGAGGCACATGAATGCAATGAGCGATAGGAGTCGTTTCGTCTCTCTCGGTATTGGGGGTTGATGTTGTGCTATGCTCGATTGGATATAACAGGAAGTCCCTGGCCAAGGTTGCTGGGATTTACAGATAAGTGTTATCAGTAGTTTCTCGATCTATTATGAGCCATACACCAGCAAGACTTATTGAGTTATTGCGGTCGACGATACCATCCCTAAACTCAATATGCAACATATCTGACAAAGAGTCCGGACTGTACGGTAAGTTTTGCCAGTTAGCTCGACGTGAGTTTTGACAGCTTTGCTGGTTTTCTTCTGATCGCTCAATACCCGGGTGGCCGTTATGTTTAGCAGACCGCTTGCGACTTGTAGGTGTTTGATATGACCACCACCTACTGCCGGTGTATTGACGAGTCTCAGAGTCCCACACAGGAGTTTCCTAGCTCAGGCGAAAAGATGTGGTGTGCATATGAGATATGCACGGGGACCCAATTAAATGTGAGTATGAGATACCGTATGTTAATTGGGTGTTTTTCTATTGGTCGGGTCGTATGTGATATGAATGGTTTGTTAAATCAAGTATTGATTTAACATTTGACTTTTAGTTTAATTTCTTTATTAAACCCTTTTCTTTATATTTGATGTATGCATGCATGTATGCACATGTTGATGTGCATGGACACATACATGCATACATAGTATCATAATTGTTGATACACTCATGATGGCAATGCAAGACTCACATGGAACTTATATATATATATATATATATATATATATATATATATATATATATATATATATATATATATTTGTATTTGAGTTAAAGAAAAGAAAAAGAAAAATTGATCCATGGTTATTTCTTTCTATACACTTCCAAACTAAACCACACTTGACCTAATTTTTAACCTTGGATTAGTTTTCCTTTTGGATTTTAACTCATTTGCAAAAATATCTAGATATTTAAGTTACCATGGTTTGAGATGAGAGAAGGAAAATATATATTATTTTTTATTCTCTATCTTCATTATCTTTTCATATTATTCTCTTGAGCTCTTGAGTTGCCATTATCTTCTTCCTCATTCTCTTGCTCTCTTGTGTCTTCAAAAGGAGTGAGTTAGTTAAAAAGATTGGGTTTTGAATAGAGAAAACAAACCACTTCATCATTCTACTCTAATCTAGCCAATTAATTTAGAGTGTTAGCTTCATCTTCTTCTTTGATCAAGTGGAGCTAGGAGCTTGGACAAAGTGGACTTCGGGTGGATCATCATGGACAAGGAAGCTTACTATCAAGCCTTTTCATACTCTCAACGATCCTAGGAGTCAACACAAGAGGACTGCAAAGGTTGTATTCTTTTCACTTAGTGATAATATGTTCATAGTATGTGATACTTGAGTTGTTACCCTAAACTTCTAGTTAATGATTCATGTCTTGTTTGCTTAGCACCTCTTTAAATTTTAAAGTGGCATGTGTGATAATTCTATACTCTACAGTAGGTGCTAGGGAAACCCAACAATGGTATCAGAGCCAAGCTAGAATTTTAGACACGGTGTTAGAACAATTACGAAAACGAAATCGACTCCAAAAAATACGATATGTGAAACTCTAATTTTGCTCTATGGAAATTTTTTTAAAAGTCGTTTTAAAATTTTTAAACAGCTGCAGAATGTTGTATGGGACAAATTATGAACACAGGTGAAATACGGGGACCAGTGCTCGGATTTTGGCTGAGCACTTTCATCCCAAAACCGGCCTTCTCGGCCCCCCTACCCCCTATTGCCCTCGTATTTCTCCATTGCTCTGTTGTCTAGAATTTGGGGTTTCAGGTATTGTTTTCTTAGCCTAAATTTTCATGTGATGATTATTTTGATTAGGGGCTAATTCTTAGTGTTTTGTAGTCGTATATTCTAACACTGTATTGGTAACCTTGACAATATTTAGCAGTTCGAACGAACTTCAAAACCACACATCTTCACCCCGCTGAAATTTCCAAGTGTTGTAATTTTCCTAAGTTAACTTCATATTCAATAGTCGTGCAACTGTTCCCATGGACCCTCTAGGATAACATAATAACCTTAACTCGATTCCATGCCCACGGAACCGCGATCGAACCTTAAGGTTTACCGTAGTTCCGTGGTGTCATAGGTGAGGCGTTGGTTAACCCCTTCTACGGCTGGTCCATAGACACTATAGCACGTTTTTGAGTATTTGTGACTTTACTCAAGTGTGGAGCTCTAGAGGTAAATTGTGGGTGTATGTTGATTCGATCGAAACGTTAAACATCGTCTTAATATATGTGATTGTGATAATTGCAATTGTTGTTTTTCACTTTCTTTTCTGTGACCGTAAGTGTAGTATGTGGTGTATCGCCGGTTTCGTTGCTATACATCAACGACAATCGGGATACGCATACTTGCTTACGTTGATGATATGAGATATTATGTGTTGCTGAGATATGATGTGCAGGATTGTCGCGATCGAATAGCCGGGGTTTTATGTGAGATGAGAGTCTTTATTTTCATTCATGTAAATATCAATTGTATGTAATATTCTTTTATTTGGGGCACTTCCGGGTTGAGGATGATGTCACCGTTATTGTATATTATTTACTTTTCGGCATTAGGATAGACCCAAGGTGGGGAGCACAAATGACCGGGTTCTAGGGTTCAGTGGGAGGCCATCTCGAGGAGTCGAGACCGGGTCTCCTAAACTCTAGAATTGGCAGGATCACTTTCCGCTCTCGTAGGGGTCTAGGGGTGTGGGCTTGGCTATTCATCGCGACCGTGGAATCCGTATTTTCTATTGTTGGTTGAATACAAAATACGGACCTCCTAGATATCCTTTTATTTTCATATGTGCTTCTGCTGTTGATATTCTGTAATGTGATTACTTAGTATCTAAGACGAATGGATTATTATTATATATATGTTATATAATAAACGTTGCTTATATTTTACACCCGTGGTAGTCCCGCCCGCTATGCCGTTAGTTAAGTAACCTGACGATGCATAACGGGACACTGTGGCGAATGCAGATGGTATAAGTATACGTTCTATTTTTTGTTTCTTTTCTGTGATGGCTTAGGAACTTAAATGATGGGACTACATTAATAAGATTAATGTAAAGAAAAAGAAACCTGAAGATGTTGTAGAATCGGATTTGAAGCGCACTCGGCCTTTTTGTGAAAAATGCAAGTTTCAAAAGATGCGGAGCTTAAACCACTCATTTTCTAAACCGTTTTGATTCTACAACGAGATCAAGTTCAAAGAGTTAAAGGTTTTCATAAAAACCATCCACAAACCTCCGTCATTTTAGGAAGCAGATTACTTAGTATTCGTGCTACGTATGTTGATTTTAGTCAAGGCATAGTATACGGTAGCTAAGTGATGTCTTCCTACAAAGCATATGATGCGATCAGTTAGGACATTCATGTGATTATGTTGATCATAGTCAAGAGTCATATGGGTGGGTCTAGTTAATCTCGAAATGATGGGTAGAACTTGACTAGTGCTTGATATGTTGATCATAGCCAAGGTCATAAGCAGCTAGGGGTAAAAACCATATCGGGAGTTTCAAGAGTTGAAATTTGCAATGAGATTGCATACCAACTATATGATAGTTGGATCCCGATCCCACTGTGAGTAAGAGTTACTCCCAGGAGAATTTAACACTTTACAATTAGCTAATCCAGTAGGTGTCTAGAAAGGTGTCAACGTGGTATGACCTCTGGGAAAACGAGGTTTATTTTAATTAGGTCCGTACGAAAGCATGGGGAACCTCCCTCAAAGTACCGACACTGGCCTGGCTGACCGGTTAGCGAAACTGTAGAATGTAATTAATCATGGCTGGTTTTCTTTTCAGGTTTTGAAAGAAAATTTGATAAAAGCAGTGGGAGACATCGATTAGATAAGATAATAACCAATCTAATTCTTTGCAAGAGCATTTCGCTGAGTGTATTCTTTTCTCTCTCCTAATGGCAGATACCGATGACGGGACTTAAGCTTCTTTTAGAGAAAAAAAAACTGACAGGACCGAATTATAAAGAATGGTTGAGGAACTTGAACATTGCACTCACATATGATAAAGTATCATATGTCCTTACTACCAAAGCCCCACCCGTCCCAGGACCTGAATCATCTGTTTCGGATAGGGAGATCCAAAAAACATGGGATATTGATTGCAACACGGCTAAGTGCCTCGCGCTTGCTTCTATGGACAGTATCCATCAGAAACAGCACGAGAAGATGGATGTGCAATCCATCTTTCTTCATACAAAGGAGTTGTATGAAGAGCAATCTCGTACTTTACGATACGAGGCATCTCGAAAGTTGTTTCAGATGCGGATGGCCCCTGGCGCATCAGTAGGAGAACATGTTCTGAAGATGATTGGTCTTATAGATGAACTTGAGGAACTGGGATGGACTATGGATAATGAGCAATATATAGATATTGTTCTGCAGTCTCTCTCCCCCACCTTTGCTCCGTTCATAGTGAATTTCATTATGAACGATTTGGAGAAATCATTGCCTGAACTTCTCAATATGTTGAGAAGTGCAGAGAGCATGCTTAAGACAGTGAAGACTCTCGCTCTTCTTGCTGGGCCATCTTCCTCTTCCGTCCTAAAAGCCAAGGCCAAGGGAAAGAAGATGAATAAACCTATCAAACCGAAAGATGGAGTTAAAAAGGCGAAGGCGAAAGACATATCTGGGGCCGCGGGAAGTGGAAAAGGAGAATGTTTTTACCACCACAAGTCGGGACATTGGAAACGCAACTGTGCTGTGTATCTTGCTGATCTCAAGAAGAAGAAGCATGCTGATGCTTCCGCTTCAGGTGTGTTTGTAACTGAGAACTGTTTTTCAATTAACTCTGCATCTTGGGTATTAGATAACGGTTCTGGTTCTCACATCTGCAATTGTATGCAGGGATTGAGAAACAGTAGAGTTTTGAAGATTGGAGACCATACTCTGCGGGTTGGAAATGGTTCCAAAGTACATGCTGTATCAGTAGGAGAGTATCATCTGGGGTTGCCTTCGGTTTGCATTTTGGTTTTGAACCCTTGTTATTTTGTACCTAATATGCTATGTAATATAATACCCGTTTCTTTGTTGGACAATGAAGGATATCATTTTGTGTTGCAAAATAATGTTATGAACATTAACTTGAATCAAGAGTTGATTGGGTATGGTTCATTAAATAACAGTATTTACGTCCTGAACCAACACACAATTTTCAATATACCACATACTAATAAAAGAAAATTTTCAGATATAAATGAAGCTTTTCTTTGGCATTGTAGACTTGGTCATATTAATGAAACTAGACTAAGCAAGATACATAAAGATGGATATTTAAATCCTTTTCAATATAAATCTTATGCAACTTGTCAGTCCTGTATCAAAGATAAAATGACCAAAACTCCGTTTACGGGACACGGAGAAAGAGCTGTGGAAATCTTAAGCCTCATACATAGTGATGTATGCGGACAAATGTCTATATATGCTAGAGGCGGCTTTTCATACTTCATTACTTTTACTGATGATTTCTCAAGATTCAGACACGTGTTTTTGTTGAAGTATAAGTCTGAAGCTTTCGAGAAATTCAAGGAGTACAAACTTGAAGTAGAAAAACGAAAAGGCTTGAGTATCAAGAAACTTCGATCAGATCGAGGTGGAGAGTATTTAAGTATAGAGTTTTCAGACTTCTTAAAAGAGAATGAGATTCTCTCTCAGCTCACTCCTCCTTACACACCATAGCACAACGGTGTGTCAGAACGGAGGAATCGTACCCTATTAGATATGGTACGGTCCATGATGTGTGATGCTGAGTTACCGCTTTCCTTTTGGGGGAATGCATTGGAGACAGCAATGTATCTGTTAAACAGGGTTCCAACCAAGACTGTGTCTACCACTCCATATGAGATATGGAGTGGAAAAAGACCATCTCTTAAAGGAGTTAGGATATGGGGTTGTCCGGCTTTTGTTGAAAAGAAGAATCCAGACAAACTCGAGACACGATCGGTCATGTGTAAATTTGTTGGATATCCAAAACATTCGTATGGATATCTATTCTACCACAAGGAGGAACAAAAGGTGTTTGTTTCTCAACATGCCACATTTTTGGAAAATGAAATCTTCACAAATAGTACTGATGGAAATGTGGTAGAACTAGAAGAGGTTCTAGAGACACAAATTACTCAGGACGAATTGGTTGAAACTGATGTTGCAGTAGAACTTCAAGAACCTCAGCCGCTTCGGAGATCTAGTAGAACTTCTCGCCCACCGGAGAGATACTATGGGTTTCTCATTGATGGTGATAGAGAAGATTGCATCATGGATGATGATGACCCTACTAGTTTTCAGCAAGCTATCACGAGTGGTGACTCAGTGAAGTGGCTGGAAGCCATGAGATCCGAAATGGAGTCCATGTACACCAGCAAAGTATGGACTTTGGACGTTGCACCTCCTGGGATAAAACCCGTTGGGTGCAAATGGATCTTTAAGAGAAAGATTGGTGTAGATGGATAGGTAGAGACCTTTAAAGCAAGGCTTGTAGCGAAAGGTTTTCGTCAAAGACTAGAATTGGATTATGATGAAACTTTCTCTCCAGTAGCAATGCTTAAATCCATTCGTATCCTACTTTTTATAACTGCTCACTATGATTATGAAATCTGGCAGATGGATGTTAAAACTGCATTTTTAAAAAGTGATTTAGAAGAATGCGTTTATATGGATCAGCCAGAGGGCTTCATTGACAGTGGGAGCAGCGGGAAAGCATGTAGATTGCTTAAATCCATTTATGGATTAAAGCAGGCCTCACGGAGCTGGAACATCTGCTTTGATGATACAATCAAAGAGTTTGATTTTGTCAAAAATATAGATGAACCATGCATTTATAAGAAGATTGTAGGGAATACTGTCACATTCCTCGTAGTGTACGTGGATGACATTCTCTTGATAGGAAATGATATTCCTATGCTACTATCGGTCAAACTATTTTTATCGCAAAGGTTCTCCATGAAGGACCTGGGTGATGCCTCGTGCATTTTGGGCATAATGATCTATATAGATAGATCCAAGAAGTTATTGGGATTGTCCCAATCAAAGTACATTGACACCATCCTAAAAAGGTTTAGTATGGATGATTCCAAGCGGGATGCCTTGCCCGCTTGCCATGTAATCACTCTCTCCATGGACTTCTGTCCGAAGACTGATGAAGAAAGAGCTCATATGAGCATTATACACTACGCTTCAGCCGTAGGATCTATAATGTATGCGATGTTATGTACTCGCCCTGATGTAGCTTATGCACTAGCTGTAGTAAGCAGGTATCAATCCAACCCAGGGGAGAAACTGTCACGACCCGAAAGTACGGAACATGACCGGCACTTAGACTACGAACGTCTCGAGGCGTACATACTCTAAGTAAGCCGAAAACCCAGAAATCCAAACCAAGGAAAGTAGTAGAGTGAAGGAAAACCATTTTTAAATCAAGTAGTTTTAATAGCTTAAGCCGAATTATGCATTTTTAAAAACATCAAATATTTCCTGAAAATTTCGGCATAGTCTCATTTATAAATACTGGCCCCCAATCGGGATACAACATGAATAGTATACGAAATCAATAAAAGGCATTCCCAAGCGGGAGCTAGCTCTTCGTCAATCGACGGTCACAACCACATAACCAATATAATATACAACGCCAAGGGCGAGGATCAAAACTCAAAAGGAAACTCAAAACAACGAGAAATCCACATAAATATAACGCGCGACTCTAAGGTCGAAAGAATAACATCACTGGTCTCTATTTCAAAAATAAATACAGGTTTGGTTGATGGAATTTACTAGATACAACTGAATAATAATATACAAAGTAATATGATGGGTACGATACCAATAAACCCACCTACTAGCAAGTCACCCGAAAGAAGCAGTGCCAGCAAAGCCGTAATGAAACTTGTACGGCAAAACTTGCAAGAACTGTGGCACAACGGGGGTGAGTTGCCAACTCGTGAGTAGAGAAACATTTACGAACAGAAATCGCATGAACAACGCAATCCTAGGTCAACAATCATAATATATCCTCAAATATATAACCAGCAGCCTATAACAATGGCTAGGGTAAAATTCTAACCCAAGTGTAATCCCATGCCTGTGTCAGTGCCTCAGGTAGCAATATATCATATGGATTATGTATGAATGCATGAAACAGAATGCATGTCCTGAAGAAAACTGCTTTCAAAATTTAGTAAGATTTCTGTATCTTTTTTAAAACGAGGTATCATAATGAAATCAGCATAAACAGTGCCTAGCATCGACACAAAACAAATATCCAAATATCTCGATATCTCTGTATCGCAATCTCTGTACCTCAATATCTCAAATATCTCTGTATGTCTCAATCTCACTATCTAGGGCACCGTCAATCCAGACCGGACCCTACCATCAATCTCAAGACCATGACGGTTTTCTCCGGATATCCAACGAGTCGGGTAATATCACCGGTTGGTAGTGCTCCCATGCCAGGCTCAACGCCATCATCTGGGATCCTCTTGCCCCGGGGTACCGCACCGGGTCCACCATGTACCCGAAACGGTTCCTCCACTGCTCGAACTCGGTGTAAGTGCACGGCGGCGCCCCGGCCGTCAATCCGACGCCGGAATGCGGAAGCGGTGATAAACTTTAATTTTGCGAACTTAGCAAACCGGCACCACCGCGCACTAAACACCCGGATCGAACCATTAACTAGTCCTAGCTAACTACAAGATGGGGAAGAGAGATATACCGACTGATCCGAGTCCTCCGGTCTTCTCGTCGTCGTCCCGATCTCCCGCGGAAACTCCGGTCGTCGCCTCCTTGCCGGAAGGGCACCACATCGCCTACATCTTTTACGGGCTCCCACCTCAATGCCGAGGCAACTCGGGCGCGAAGTTGGCTGGCTGACGCGTCCAAGATTTGCTGTAGAATGTGTAGTGAAGAACCATGTCTCATTTGGGGTTCATGGAGGTGCCATTTTGGTGGAGGGATGATACAAGAATTATGTGGAGGAACTTGGGGATATTTGGGAGCATGAAATGAACCAAATACCCACTCCAAAAATTTGGACAGCCCATGAGGGAAGTGGCCGGCCATGCAAGTGAGGGGAGAGTGAGAAAATGAAAGTGTCATCCAATAAACCAAGGGAGAGAGAGAGAAGGCTATCATGCAAAGAATCATCATCACAACAATTCCAATACTCAACCAACAATCATGATAGCTAAACCAACCTCACACTCCAACACCACCATCATCACCTCACAAAGTCAAGCAATCATGAACTCAAGAAAGGTCAAGGGATGGGGCTCCATCAAGCAACCATCATGATACAAATATATGCAATGAACACCCTCAACAATGCAAATAAGCCCTCCTCCACCAATCTACGGCCAATGAACGATACAAAGAAATATGGCAGATACAGAAAGCAAACTGGCAACTCCAGAAAACTGGTCCCGTAATAAATTACAGGAAAACCCCGATACTGTGCATACACACCCGCATCTGTATTCCGACCGAAATACAAATGCAATGAGACAAAATCTACACTGTACTATACTAGGATCCGGCTTAAACCAAAGCCGGCTAGTAGTATCCGTTCGATCCTGATCCGTGCAATACCGCACGTATCTGATCGAACCATGCCATATATCCATACGGCCAGTAGTACAAACTGTCCGATCCTGATCCGTGCAATACCACACGTATCTGATCGGACCCTGCCATATCTCCATACGGCCTCTACAGCTTTTCGCCCGAAAGCTGAGTAACTGAATGTGGGGGACTCTAAAGACTCGTCAACACCTTGGTTGTGGATTTAACCACTAGCACGTCAGAGGTATAAGCCAATACGTAACGGGCTACCAGGTATTGACTAAAAGGGACGTCTGTGAGCGAACTCAGCCTGACAACCCTACTGAGCCTGTCAGTGACAATATCCGTACAGTCCGGTCCGTTCTTCTATGAGCATCGCATGGCGGGCCTAGGGGGTTGGTAAAAGTCAGACCCCCAAAAGCGGTACAAGTCGTGTCGGAGTGTAGCCCAGAACACCCTGAGATACTACTGGAATACCTACCAGTAAATCTCCTTGCCTCGGCCGAGGGCTTCGTGTAATGGCTCTCCTAGACATAGCGCGACCTCACCCCCAATACCGGGAGAGACGAACCCCTGAAGATGCGCTCACTGTCTCCATGTGGCTCGGGACTGTACCCAACTAAAACCTGTTTGCACGACTCCTTTGAGCCGTGGTAGGGTAGTAATCAAAGTACAGTGGGAACTCACACGAGACAAATGACGATCCCCAGGTCAATGAACTAACCTGTACACATGTCACCAGGGAACTGCCATCTGACGTCTGGTATATGACCAACTAGCATGTTCCCGGCGAGTCCTGTCCGGTGTACTCATAACCCGATGAGCACCTGTATACATCTTAGGTGAACGAACTGACACCAGTGGCTTGTGAGACCGGCCACCGCCCCTCGTCGGGGTCTCGAATGTACACACTAGTCTACTCTGGAGTATCGATGCCCTATCTCGAAACTCCCACGACTAGGGACCATTTAAGGATGTGCTTATAGACTACCAGCTCCCACGTATATGATCGCCCTCATACTGCTGGTGGTCTAGCAAGAATCCTAGGGGCTCTATCAACGTGCAATAGTGACCTGTCAGGTTACCAAAAGCAGTACACGATGATAAAGATAAACCAGATAGCATACTATCATCATGAGTAAGACTGTCCTAGTGGGATAGGTCCTCCATCAATCATTGTAATCACGTGCCTGTGATCCAATAAATGACTCTGAGGGCACTGTCTCCAACAATCTCCCACTTGCACTCAAGGCTAATTATTGCGATGCAGCATACTCACAGCACGTGTGATACCGAACACCCAACTCCTCTACTAGTCAGTCTCATAAAGCTCGCTTGCGAAACTATTGCGTTCGAGGAATAGCCTTAGTGAGTGGATCCGTCTTGATGTCTCTTTCTATGTCTCTCTATATCTCAAGTTCGTGGAGAAAACCATCTCCCGAAATGAGCAATACCTGTCTTAGAATGTGTCTGGATGTCTGATGGGACCTAGCTCATAAATGAACTCCAAATCCAAACTTCTTAGACTGTATCTTCAACTGAACTTAATCAGTATCCTGTGCCATGACACCCTCAGTATTGCCTTGGACCACCTGTCCAAAATACTGCCCCTCATCAGAAGGAAAAACTATAACTCTGACAAACTCCTTGTCGTCCATGTCACCTTGGAAGCCTGGAATGATAACTGTCTCCTGAATGAGGCTGTCGTTATCATATCCCTAGAACATCCACTTATGTTCTAAAACTGCTTCCGACTGTTTCTCCAGGATTGGATCAATGTCAACTTATTGCATCTAGTGCAAGAACAACATCTGGTGTGGTACTTGACATCTCATGATTGACTTAATTGCCTAAGCAAGTGATCCGTCAATCATGCACATCCCTCTCTACTTTAGTCTGTAAGACACCTTTAGAGAGGGTGACTCCATCACCTACAGGTACACTACCGTGCCAGGAGTCGTCCATTCTAAATACTCTTAGAATGCTGTCTAAGTACCCTTAATTGGGAAACCACCCAAATCTAGATCTAAAATCATAGATCTAGTAACCAGTATGTCTGATATAATATCCAAGTCCTGTGTGGAGAAACCACTGTGTGACGACCATAGTATAACTGATTGTAGTGTAGGAATATCACTTCCTACTCTGTGTATGTCATCCAAATACCATGACATCACACCCTACTACCTTCTCAACAGATCCATCCCCTATTCTGATGAAGTCAAACCTATGACTGTCACATCAGAAATTGATGATCTATCTCCGCTATATCTGCTTTAGTCTATAAATAGACATAAGCTGCCTGTCCACCAATGCTTCCGCTGCTCCCACTGACTACGACAACCCTCTGGCAGAGTCATATACACGTACACTTCTGAAGCCAGTTCAGAACGACGCTATACTCATCCTCCTGCCGGGTCTCGCAGCCTGGAACAGCAGCAATGGCAAGTGTGGGTAAACAAGAACCTCCCTGTCACCGTCCTTGAGGCTACCGGAGTACCTCTCGGGTGCCTGAGGTTACCCACCTTATCCGCGGAGTGGCCAATGGAATGTCAAGCCAGATTGAATCTTTAGGTTCCTATCAAATCTTCAGTAATCGTTTGTGGTTCTGGAATCACTTCCAGTTCTACCATACTCCCACTACTGTTTTCTGAAAAAATCCATTTTTAATAAAACTGTGGCGAGTCTAGAACAATATTTCTATTGATCTGCCAGATGGTAGAAAGTCAACCCTCGTCATAGCCTGGGTCAACCCACAAACAGCCATTACAGAAACGTGCCTTGAGTTATCCAGAGTCTGGTTTTAATCATAAGCCGGACAATTCCCCGTACCTTAACAACGTTAAGATATGAACTGTTCTATATCCAATATAGAACCAGAGGCACTGATTTAATTGAACCAGATTCAAATCATGCAGCTGTCTCCAGTGCATGTCAACTAAATGGAAAGAGGCCGATCAGCGTTGCTCAACTTAGGAATGCTTCCAATTATGAGTAACCTGAAAGAGAAGTAAGTTCTCTTAGTCATTACTATCAACTGAATACCATACACAAGTATCTACATCTTCGATCACTTTGAAGAATCCCGATACTTGCAATACCTGGTTCTCTACTTTATTCAAATACCTGTAACTTCTCAAAATTCAGACCCTGTGTTTCCACGAAACACCTGTCTAAAAACTAGAGAAGTCATAAGTAAACTGAATATAGTACGAAGACCAACCCCTCTGCCCTCATGGACCCTGGACAACATACAATACTCTGTATAAGTCCCTTGAGTCTGATAACTCATTCACTGTGTGTCGTAGGTTGAAAACTGTACCTTTGGTTATGAAGAATTACACCGATGCTTAATGCTCCTTACCTAACCATCCACTGATATAGGTAAATGTCGTAGACATAATTTCAAAAAGGTATATCTCACTCTATGAAAATTGACGTACAGATATATCGATTTGAAATTGGTGCATAACAGCGGATATTCAAAACCAAATATTTGCCGACCGGCAAACAGCCCAGGTGATTTCCTCAAATATCACCGATTACAACGAATCCCGATATAATGAGGATGATCACCCAATTCCCAATAACTTACTCCCACTCATCATCTGTAAAACTATACAGAAGTGAGAATCATACTTGGTAAATACATACCCTGGAGCAAGTGTCTAACTGGGAAATCAGTTTTCCTTTAACAGTACACAGTGAAACTGAAACATTGAAATGTTTCGATGGGGTACCTGGTATTCCTAGTAATGCCTCTTCCATTATCCATATTCACAACTGTAACCGTGTAATTCTTTGCCACCTCTCCAAATCCCTTTATATGTCTTTAGTCATTACCTTCTGCACACCCCTTAGGCCAAATGGTTTTCTTCCTTCCCTACCGTTCGGCACCAGCCTATGGTTTGGAAGAAGACTATCCAATGAACATAATGGGTGTGCTGTCCTGATCCTAGGAGCACTCGCAATGCGAGAGAAGGTGAAGATAAAAGACAACCGAATAAACCTTATTCCTATTCCTCCTGAACCAGAATCCATCCCCGAACTGGAACAAGTTCCTTTCGAGTTCGTATATAACCATACGATGGAATATCCAATAAACTGTGGATCTTCGTAGTGATACGGAGTGTCCTGCAGAAATACAAAGGTGATTTAGGATTGGCGAAGAAATATTTGGTATGGTCGTGAATAGCAGTTGCAGTTTACTTTGCCCTCTTACTAATCCCTTGCTTTGTCTTAACTTAATACCTTCTGTACACCATCGTTATGCTAATTGGTTTTCTTCATTCCCCACCGTTCGGCACCAGCCTAAGGTTTGGAAGAAGACTATCCAATTTGCGTAATAGGTGTACTATCTCTTAAACCAAGGAGTACTCGCAACCTGAGAGATGGTAAAAGGAAAAGACAACTGAATAGTCCTATCCGTTTTCTCCAGAACCGGAAACCATCCTCGAATAAATCCCTTCAGATTCGTATCTAACCATACGATGGTTTTGTCCAATGGAAGTGGACGTTCGTAGTAGTACGGGGTGTCCTGGAGAAAAGGGTAAAAGTAGGAGTGGCAATGAGGTTTGCAACTCTGACAATCCAAAAGCCAGTGTTAAGAAGGTTCGGTCAACTTGGTCACTAAGTCATTGTCTTAGGGTCGGGTCAATGGTCGCTGCCAAAGAGAGAGAGAAAAGAAACACTCAGCGTGCACTCTAACCTAGATCAGAATGGTTACCAATTTATCTAATCTGGAAACCTCCCACTATACCGTCAAATTCTCCTCCAAACCTGTAAGAAGAATTAGTCGGGATACCCCGAGGAGTAAACTAACTCATCAGTGGGAATCGGGATCCAACTATCATCGCATGATAACATGACGGAATCCGCTCACGTCATCACACTCCAGAAGGTATGCGCATATCTGGCAAGTTTTAGTTCTTTTGAAACTCCCGATGTGGATTTTTGCCCCATGCTCTTATGACTTTGACTTTGGCCAACATATCATAAGTCACATGTCAAGTTCTACCCGTCATTCTCCAGGTTAATTTGAATCCACCCGTACATACCCTTGACTTTGGCCAAAATGGCAGTACGACTGTCCCAAACCAACGCATCTATCTATGCTGCATATGAATACCCCAATAGCTACCAATCATTGTGCCTTGACTTTGGCCAACATACACAGCTTGAATACTATTGACCACCCATATGAAACGACGGAGGGCTACGAATGGTTTCTGGCGAAAACCTTTAACGTAAAGAACTTGATATCGTAGAAGGAACGGATAGCTTTTTAAAATATAGTGACGAAAACCGTTGCTAAAGAGGTCACTCCCGGTGAAGGGATCTCAGCTCTTTCCCCGTAGAATGGGGTGCAGGATATCCCAAATGAATACCACGATGCAAAGCAAAAAGTAATCGGCTATAGTGAAGTTAATGCCTTGACGCAAACTTCTGTCCAAGGGGTCACTCCCGGTGAAGGGATCTCGGCCCTTGCCTCGTCGACTGAGGAGCAGGATATTCCAAATGAATACCACGATGCAAAACAAAAGAGAACGTCCTCGCAATAACAGCTTTTTGAAAAGTGTTCCAACAACATCAGAATAGGTTTGTTTTAACTTGCATTGATCCGAATCAACGCAGTCCCATCAATGGATCACACCATAAAGAACGAAAATATACTGATGTACGTATATGCCATCCGCATTCGCCACTGGGTCCCGTCATTACCCGTTAGGTTAGCTAACTAACGACAGAGCGGGGACTGGACTAGCGCGGATGTAAAACATATACAACATCTACTAATATATATACCAATATATTATATTTCTCTCAAGGCGTGATAAGAAATGCAACATCACAGAAATGTACAGCATCACAGAACAATACAGATATCTGGGATCCCCGGGTTTCATAGAGCCACTAGTGAAACCCGACGTTCCCCTGGTCGTGTGGATAGCCTGTGCAATGAAACCCTAGACCCCTACGGGCGCGGTAAGTCACCCGCCAAAACCTGAAGCGAGGCAGCCCCCTTCAGTACCGTGAATGGACCACCCAACACTTCACGGAATCCGGCAACTTGGGCACCCCTCCTGGGTCAACCTGTACCCCCTACGAGTGCGGCGAATAGCCCGCCAATCCTAGAGTGAAGCCCCCTCCGTCGCAATGCCATGAGATGCGGGCCCGTTGCCCTCTAGAACCCGGTTATCTGTGCACTCCTTCGCGGGGTAATTCTAGTACAGAAAGTAAAATATACATACAACGGGTGCATCGACCGCAACCTGGCCGTGCCCCAAAATAATAATACAATCAGGCAGTGACGGCAGTCCACATGTCGGACGCTCGCCCCGCAATATCAAATGTACATAATACAACAACAACTGTACTAGCATTGCATCCAGGCTATCCCCCACGACCAATCCGCAACATCACAGCATAACACAGAACATCAACGTGAAAGTCACGTTCGCAAATCCGTCTAACCGGGCTATAGCAGTTAGACTGGATTTACCGATCAAGTAACATTCACGGTCGCAGATATAATGTAAATACTGTGAACTAATGTGTTTAAAATATTCGATTGATTAAATTTTATCAAGTGGGCCCCCAAGTACTACTGTAGCACATCAAGAAATTCTGGGCCCAAATATAATATTCCAAAACCCCTATTTTTAACCCAGAAAGCGACTGCAAAAATTTGATACAGCGAGGACACCAATGTGCGGCGGAACCGCGGCCCTAAGGGGGGTTTGGCCGCGGTTCCGCGCTTCAGTGGTCGACTCACTGTGTCGAATTTCTACAGAGTGCTTATAATTTCCAGTACATCACTTTTCTACAACCTGAAAAAATTTCCGACTCCAAAAAATTTCAACAGAAAACTGATGTGAACAAAAACGCGGATTTTGGAATTTTGGTCGATCGGAAATGTAAACACATTAAACAAAGCTAGACTAAGTTAATGGCGAGGCTTTGATACCACTGTAAGTGCACGGCGGCGCCCCGGCCGTCAATCCGACGCCGGAATGCGGAAGCGGTGATAAACTTTAATTTTGCGAACTTAGCAAACCGACACCACCGCGCACTAAACACCCGGATCGAACCATTAACTAGTCCTAGCTAACTACAAGATGGGGAAGAGAGATATACCGACTGATCCGAGTCCTCCGGTCTTCTCGTCGTCGTCCCGATCTCCCGCGGAAACTCCGGTCGTCGCCTCCTTGCCGGAAGGGCACCACATCGCCTACATCTTTTACGAGCTCCCACCTCAATGCCGAGGCAACTCGGGCGTGAAGTTGGCTGGCCGACGTTTCCAAGATTTGCTGTAGAATGTGTAGTGAAGAACCATGTCTCATTTGGGGTTCATGGAGGTGCCATTTTGGTGGAGGGATGATACAAGAATTATGTGGAGGAACTTGGGGATATTTAGGAGCATGAAATGAACCAAATACCCACTCCAAAAATTTGGACAGCCCATGAGGGAAGTGGCCGGCCATGCAAGTGAGGGGAGAGTGAGAAAATGAAAGTGTCATCCAATAAACCAAGGGAGAGAGAGAGAAGGCTATCATGCAAAGAATCATCATCACAACAATTCCAATACTCAACCAACAATCATGATAGCTAAACCAACCTCACACTCCAACACCACCATCATCACTCACAAAGTCAAGCAATCATGAACTCAAGAAAGGTCAAGGGATGGGGCTCCATCATGCAACCATCATGATACAAATATATGCAAAGAACACCCTCCACAAATGCCTATTTGCAACAATGCAAATAAGCCCTCCTCCACCAATCTACGGCCAATGAACGATACAAAGAAATATGGCCGAAACAGAAAGCAAACTGGCAACTCCAGAAAACTGGTCCCGTAATAAATTATAGGAAAACCCCGATACTGTGCATACACACCCGCATCTGTATTCCGACCGAAATACAAATGCAATGAGACAAAATCTACACTGTACTATACTAGGATCCGGCTTAAACCAAAGCCGGCTAGTAGTATCCGTTCGATCCTGATCCGTGCAATACCGCACGTATCTGATCGAACCCTGCTATATATCCATACGGCCTGTAGTACAAACTGTCCGATCTTGATCCGAGCAATACCACACGAATCTGATCGGACCCTGCCATATCTCCATACGGCCTCTACAGCTTTTCGCCCGAAAGCTGAGTAACTGAATGTGGGGGACTCTAAAGACTCGTCAACACCTTGGTTGTGGATTTAACCACTAGCACGTCAGAGGTATAAGCCAATACGTAACGGGCTACCAGGTATTGACTAAAAGGGACGTCTGTGAGCGAACTCAGCCTGACAACCCTACTGAGCCTGTCAGTGACAATATCCGTACAGTCTGGTCCGTTCGTCTATGAGCATCGCATGGCGGGCCTAGGGGGTTGGTAAAAGTCAGACCCCCAAAAGCGGTACAAGTCGTGTCGGAGTGTAGCCCAGAACACCCTGAGGTACTACTGGAATACCTACCAGTAAATCTCCTTGCCTCGGCCGAGGGCTTCGTGTAATGGCTCTCCTAGACACAGCGCGACCTCACCCCCAATACCGGGAGAGACGAACCCCTGATGATGCGCTCACTGCCTCCATGTGGCTCGGGACTGTACCCAACTAAAACCTGTTTGCACGACCCCTTTGAGCCGTGGTAGGGTAGTAATCAAAGTACAGTGGGAACTCACACGAGACAAATGACGATCCCCAGGTCGATGAACTAACCTGTACACATGTCACCAGGGAACTGCCATCTGACGTCTGGTATATAACCAACTAGCATGTTCCCGGCGAGTCCTGTCCGGTGTACTCATAACCCAATGAGCACCTGTATACATCTTAGGTGAACGAACTGACACCAGTGGCTTGTGAGACCGGCCACCGCCCCTCGTCGGGGTCTTGAATGTACACACTAGTCTACTCTGGAGTATCGATGCCCTATCTCGAAACTCCCACGACTAGGGACCATTTAAGGATGTGCTTATAGACTACCAGCTCCTACGTATATGATCGCCCTCATACTGCTGGTGGTCAAGCAAGAATCCTAGGGGCTCTATCAACGTGCAATAGTGACCTGTCAGGTCACCTAAAGCAGTACACGATGATAAAGATAAACCAGATAGCATACTATCATCATGAGTAAGACTGTCCTAGCGGGATAGGTCCTCCATCAATCATTGTAATCACGTTCCTGTGATCCAATAAATGACTCTGAGGGCACTGTCTCCAACACTCGGGTCTCGAAATCGATCAGCAAACTCATGGTGGACGACTCATACATCATGGGAAAACCACACTTTTTATAGAAAAATAGAGAGAAGAAGTTTGTATAAGTTTTGAGGTTTTCCCCCAAATCCAAAAAATCTCATGGAAATCCGATTCCAAATCCTCAATAGCATGTAAACAGTGAATATAGGCATAAAATCCATGAATGCGGCATAACAATGAATAATAACATGCATGAAGTAACAAGTAATAGCTACAATGTCTCATCTAGCATATAAGGCAAGTACACTAATATCATGTCTAAATTATTAGCTAACAACCTATGTCAATGCAACAATATTTCTAAAGTGTATGTGGCATGGCAATTACCGATGATGATGTGTGTGAGCCGGCAAGTAAGTGTACGTGGTACATACGCATCATCGGTAATGGTGTTGGTGTCCTAGCAGCATGATATCAATAATGAAATATGAATTACAATAAGTATGCGATGCGGAGCAACAATAATAATGTGCGGGAGCAGAGTACTAGACCCAACGATAACTATAAGTCAAACAATGGTGCCTTTTTAAAAATAACACGAATCGCGGTGTTTTGAAAATAAGGGCTACGGTGTTTTTAAGAAAAGATACGTCTTTTGAAATATCCGTAGAATACCTTGACCTGTCCTTTAAAATACCCGCGATTCATTAGCTTTTAAAATAGGTAGGAGTCGAATCTAGTCTACCAACTACACTAAATTATAGGGCTAAGCTAACTGGCTAACTGAAGGTAATGAAACCGCCTAACATCTCAGTCGATATATATATATATATATATAAGTCGGTAATCACGCCTCGATAATATCACATCCGATATGATTAGTCGAAAATATTGCATATTTTAGTCGGCAATTTCCTCATCATTTGCATTCATATAGAAGTGTTCGGCATTCATATTTTACATATTAGCAAAACTGTCGCAAAATATCAGATTACATGTATTAGACTCTAAAACCGACACTATAAAGGAAATTGATTACATTTCATGGCATCGCATCATCCCTACATTTGCGCAACACTTGTTTTAAGATTTGTGCAGGAAAATCCAGCAGAAAGGCCAAAATTTACAGGGTACAGCTAAAGCGTTACGCCAACTCAATGATTTCAGTTCTGACATCAATCCAAAAGGACAAAAAAAAATCAACATATCAGAAGAAGCCCCAAATAGCAGCCCAAGACCTCTGCAAAAAGACCAAAGCCCAAAGCTTCAACATGGCCGCGGAACCGCGGCCGGAGCCTGCTTGCGCCGCGGTTCCGCGGCCGTCTTGCCATGTCAGCCATAAATTTTTGCTGCATAATGTTTCTCTAAAGGCCTACAGTTCAGAAATGTACCTCAAATTCCAGAAGACTCCAGATACTTCTGCCAGATCATCAAGCTTTGGGATCAACACTAAACTAGCCTATCATTCTAGAAACTTCTCCCTAAACCCTAGCTTAAACCCTAAGCTAAGCCTAACAAACTCTTTCTAGAAGTCTTTCAACAAACTTTTGGAGGGAACTCAAGAATGCTTAGGGTTTGGGTGCTCTATAAATAAGACCCTATGCTCACTTGTAAATCAACTAGATAATTCATGAGCTTGGAAAAATCAATCCATTAGTTCATTTGAGAGCCATTCTATCTCTTTCTTCATCTTCTTCTTCCACAAGTCTAGTGAGAGGACTTGTGTGAAACCCTAACCCTAATTCCAATCAAAAGCCAAGATCCCGAGTACCCATTCAAGCAAGAAGCCTTGCAACCTTTTAGGAGCCGAGCCGGTCTTCAACAGAGCAAGTGGTCCAAGCCGATCCGCGGCTCACGGAGCCGAACGAAGCCAAGTCGACAATTTAATTCTTCCTCTTGTAGTTCTTGAGCGACTGTAATCAAATTGTTGATATAAATAAAAGGTGATATTCTTTTATCTTGTTTTCTTTAAATTCTTGCATTATGATTCAATCTAAATTTCTAGTAGTAATTCTTGTTGTGATGTTTGAGTAATACTCCGCTCGTCGAGGAGTCGAGACGATCAATAGAATGATGATGTAATATATCCTAAATCGATTCTTGAATCCTACGAGTTTTGTAAACCCTAGCTAGATCAAGAATCTACAACCCAATTCGTTGCGATGCTTTCTTGATTTATATCGCCCGAGATTGGGGAGTTACGATCGTTTCTTGAAATTGCTAGAGGCTAGAATGTGAATGATAATCAAGAAAGCCCTAACTCTCGTCGACCATCATCAATCTAGTATCAATCCTTCGAAGGACAAGAACACGAAATCTTGATATTACATCACGTCTATAGATCCGATCGATTCCTACGAGCCTCATTTAGATTCTTGACATTTTGGTTGGAAATATTATCGAAACCCAATTCTTGATTGTTTATCAGTTTCTTGATTCTTGATTAAACTCGTGACACCTGAATCAATAGATAAATTCTTGAATCATGTTTTCTTTTCTTTTCGATTAACTTTTCAATTCAAACAAAGCAAATATAAAAACGAATCGCACAATCCCTGTGGACGATCCGCACTCGCTTACGATCTACAACTGACACCGTAGTTGATTGCGGTCAAATATAATTTTTTGATTGTGAACCTTATTCAATTTTCTAATTACCTACACAAAGAGACTCTTATCGATTTGATTTACTTACTCAGTCTCGCATTTTACGATCAATCAAATAGCACCGAAATCGGGGACTATTTGAATCGATACTTTTACTTTTTACATTTACACCAATCAGAAAATGTTTCAATCAAAATGGCGCCGTTGCCGGGGATCGCGCGCTAATTCGTTTTATATCAAAGTTTGAATTGAAAGATTTATTTCATTGTGATTTTTGAGATCAAAATTCACGCAAACCCTAAACAATTTGTTGTGTTTCATTGCAAGGAGATCTGGAGCTTGCTGGAAATTTGGAAAAAATTTTGGAAAATACCAGAGAGCAGAGGGAGTCTACAGAAGCTCCCTGAAAAAATTTTGTTCAGTGATCACACCATCCAACCGCGGAAGCGCGGCATAAGGCAGGATCTGCGGCGGAACCGCGGCCTCTTGGGAGGATCTCTGAAATTTTTTTGCTTCAGGTACTTTCTTGACTTCTCCTCTCTCCTCTTTTTAGCTCCAACTGACAATTTTCTGCAGGATTCTTTGCAAAGAATAGCAGCTCGCAAATTGCAAAAATTAAATTTGTGTGTGATTTTGTTTCTTGGTTGTTTGCATTCTAAATACGGATATTAAGGGGCACGACCAAATCCAAATTAGGTGGGGATTTCATTACCCTTCCTAGGCCCCGAAAACCACAAAACTTGCATCCGCATTGACCCACATTAACTAAAAGAAATCTAGAGATGACTCTAAGAACTGTCGCGCTCAATTAGGACAGAAGAAGGCCGTGGGTAATTCATTGCTTATCCGCGTTTTCTTGTGGTGCCTAGGAAAGTGTGTCGAAGGCTAGTGGTTATTAATTAGGCCCACTACTTACGTAGTGGAGTACCTTCCCACTTACCTGGCACTTACCTGGCCACAGGGGAACAAAGAGGCGGTGGAGGATTCTATCCTGCGACTTGTCTTTTGGCAGTTAGAAGCGGTCTAGAGCCGGACCTTGGTGACCATTAGATTCTAGAGTTTGTGTGCTGCATTTGTTGTGTCGCATCATTTTTTCAAAAAAAAATCCGTCCCTTTTTCAAAAGCAAACACCACATTCATTCATTACCCCTAATTATAAGCCAACGCTGCCACTTGTACTAACCCTTTTTAGTACAAGATAGGCTGGACACGGGATTCTAGTTCCCGTTTAGTCCGCGTACCCTTTATCGACTCCGAAGTCGATATTTCTCCATTTACCTTTCTTTTACCCACTACCACACCCACACCGATGGATCCAACTCCATCAAACTTCTTTAACCCTAATCTGCCGCCGTCCGTTGGTGCGCAGAATCCACCCCGCATCTCTCTCCAGGAGAGGTGCTACCCTATTCGAGGTCCTCTTTCGACCTGCTTATCCACACCACCAGCCAATGGGGATAACTTTGAGATTAAGCCCAGTATATCAATCTTTTACCCAAATTCCACGGACTGGAGACTGTGGACGCTTACGTTTTCATTCCCAAATTTGAAAACGTATGCGCAATGATGGGTACGTCTCAACTTTCAGTGGATACAATGCGTCTACGACTTCTTCCATTTACATTGTGCGATATAGCCGAGAAGTGGCTATATAACACTACCGCACACTCTATTACGAATTGGGAAGAATTCGTCGCTGCATTCCTTAAGAAATTTTACCCAATCCAAAAGACAACTCGAATCCATAGCGAACTGAATCAATTTGCCCAGCTCCCTACTGAACCATTCTCTAAATGCTTTGAACGTTTCAAGGATCTATTGGTTCAGTGTCCTCATCACGGCATCCCGAGATGGAAGCTTTGCCGAATCATTTATGAGGGCATTAACCCAAGCACTAAACAGAGCCTTGAAAACATGCGCCAAGGTACTTTTATGACCAAGGATGATGGGGAAGCTTGGAAGTACTTAGAAGAGTTCGCTGAAAAATCACTACAGTGGGAGAGTGGAACCCAACCATTGAATAGGGGTGGCGTACACCAAATAGATGTGTCCATAGGTGTTCGAGCTGAGATGGCAGCAATGCAAAAGAAGCTCGACGCTATGGAACACAAATTTTCTGCAGCCTCCCTAAACCCAATGTCGCTCCCCAAAACTGTTTGTGGGCGCTTTTCTGATCCGTCTCATTTAACAGAAGAATGTCCATTAAACTCTGCGTTTCAAGGTCACGAGCATTCTAATGCCGCATTTCAAAGACCTAGAAACGATCCATATTCTTCCACGTACAATCAGGGTTGGAGGAATCACCCGAATTTCGCTTGGAACCAAAACCAATCTCAAAAGACGGTTCCAAACACGAATCAGTTTCAAAGGGCTCTTCCTCCACCACAACAGCAACCCCTTCAACTCACTCAGCACCCCTATCAGTCACAAAATTTCCAAAATCAGGGCAAAAATCCTGCACAGTCTAATCCTATGCAGTCCTGTTCTGACGAGTTCTCTCAATTCACTCAAACCATGAAATCACTTTTATCAAATTTCATAAAGGTTTCGACTGAGGTTAGATCTTCCGTCAGTGAGATAAAGAAAAACTCAGCGTCTCAAGCTGAGAGTATCAGATCGATGGAAGCTGAAATCGCACGCCTAAAATCCGAAATGAGTGCGAGAGAAAAAGGGAAACTTCCCCCTCAACCCTTAAAGAATCCTGGGCATTACAATGTAAATTCCATCACAACGTTGAGATCGGGAAGAGTGCTGAACAATCATGTCGGGGAAGGTATTGATGATACTGAAAATCATATCAATACCCCGGCTGAGACCTTTCCACACACACACACTTCTCCTTCTGATCCTTCTTCTTCTACCACACCACCTTTTCACGAGCCTATTCTCCATTTCCCATTAGGCTCGACACCTTCTCCCAACCCTTATAGTTCTCCACAGACGGTCCCCACACCTCTTTTGGGACCTCGTCTACCCCCTCTTCCTTCTCCTATGATGGACCCTGCGCTTATTGCGAAAGCTCCTTACCCAAATCGGTTAAGGGGTAATAGAACGAGTCCTCATATGGAGAAAATTTTAGAAATGTTCAAACAGGTTAACATCAATATCCCTCTCCTAAATGCAATTCAACAAGTCCCTGCATATGCGAAAATTCTTAAGGACTTGTGCACTAGGAAGAGGAAGACCCAAGTGCCGAAGAAGGTCTTTATGGCTAATAATATCAGCACTGCTTTTATTCCCCAGCTACCAAAGAAACGAAAGGACCCAGGATGTCCTACAATATCGATTTCTATTGGGGGTAAAAGCATAAATCGTGCTCTTTTAGACCTTGGCGCAAGTGTTAACCTACTCCCTTATTCTGTCTATGAGCAATTAGGGATTGGAGAGCTGAAACCTGCTCACTGCACTCTCCAGATGGCAGACCGATCTATCACCAAACCAAGGGGTGAATTAGAGGATGTATTGATAAAGGTCGGGGAATTTGTTTTCCCTGTAGACTTCATTGTGCTCGACACACATCTTGTAGCAAACCCCCGGGGCCAAATTCCGGTGATTCTAGGTCGTCCTTTCCTTGCCACTTCCAACGCTGTTATAAACTGTAGAAACGGTTCAATGAACTTATCATTTGGAAATATGACCATTGAACTAAATATCTACAAAGTTGGAAGTCAGCCATCAGAACCCTCTGCTCATATTTTAGATGTGTGCTCTGTCCATGAGATCGCTCCCGATAGCTGTGGAGCTGAGGAACTTTGCTTTACTGATCTCGATGACATTACTACATCTCTGTTTGACTTTACACAAGATCTTAGTGAGGACACTTTACCTACACTTGAGTCCTGCACTTCTGACTTTTCTCCACCCGAGTCTGTATCTTTCACAGGCTCTGAGCTTCTTTGTAAATCCAAAAATCACTCAAAAATCCCGCCTTCTATCATTTCTCCGCCCAAATTAGATCTCAAAATTTTACCCTCTCATCTGAAATATGCTTATTTAGGTGAGAAGGAGTCTTTACCGGTTATAATTTCTGCTTCTCTAGCATTAGAGCAAGAGAATGCACTTTTATCGGTATTGAGATCTAACAAAGAGGCGTTTGGTTGGAGTATGGCGGACATCAAAGGGATTAGTCCCTTGATAGTTGAACATCATATACATGTGATGGATGATGCCAGACCAACCCGAGAACCACAGAGACGGTTGAATCCCGTCATGAAGGAAGCGGTCATGAAAGAGATAGTCAAATGCTTAGATAATGGTATTATATACCCCATCTCCGATAGCCAATGGGTGAGTCCTATACATGTCGTTCCTAAGAAATCCGGCATCACTGTTATAACCAATGAGGCAAATGAGTTGATTCAGACACGCGCCCAAACTGGGCGGCGTGTATGTATCGATTATAGAAAACTCAACGCTGCCACGAGGAAAGACCACTTTCCTTTACCATTCATTGATCAGATGCTGGAACGCTTAGCGGGACGAGAGTATTATAGTTTTATGGACGGATACTCAGGCTACAATCAGGTCCCCATCGCCAAAAAGGATCAAGATAAAACCACTTTTACTTGTCCTTTTGGTACTTTTGCTTACAGTCGCATGCCCTTTGGGTTATGCAATGCGCCCGCTACCTTTCAGCGGTGTATGATGGGGATATTCTCTATATGGTAGAGAATTTTCTGGAGATCTTTATGGACGACTTCTCGATTTTTGGATACTCTTTTTCCGATTGCCTTGCGAATCTTGACGCTGTTCTTACTCGTTGCAAAGAGAAGAACTTGACTTTGAACTGGGAAAAATGCCATTTTATGGTCCAAGAAGGAATTGTTCTTGGACATGTCATTTCACAGAAAGGCATTGAGGTTGACAGAGCTAAGATAGATGTCATTCAAAACCTCCCTCATCCCAAAAGCGTCAAAGATATTCGCTCTTTCCTTGGCCATGCGGGCTTTTATAGGAGATTCATTAAGGACTTTAGCAAAATTGCTAGACCTTTAACTCTTCTCCTGGCCAAGGATTCGACCTTCCATTTTGACTCGGACTGCGAGACAGCTTTCGACTCACTTAAACACTCACTCACTTCAGCCCCCGTTTTATCGTCACCAAACTGGGACTACCCCTTTGAGCTGATGTGTGACGCATCTGATTTTGCAGTAGGTGCAGTCCTAGGACAGCCCATCGAAAAGATGCCACACGTGATTTACTATGCAAGTAAGACCCTGAATGATGCGCAAATCAATTATAAAACCACAGAAAAAGAACTCTTAGCGGTTGTATTTGCATTAGAATAATTCAGGCCTTACTTAATCGGCTCACCTATAGTTGTGTATACTGACCATTCCGCTTTAAAACATCTTCTGGCGAAGAAAGATGCAAAAGGTCGACTAATACGTTGGATCCTACTGTTACAAGAATTTGATCTTGTTATCAAAGATAAGAAAGGATGTGAAAACATAGTAGCCGACCATCTTTCACGCATCTCTTCTTCCCCTGTGACCCTGCAGATCAATGACTTGTTTCCTGACGAGCAACTCTTGAGCGTATCCAATGAACCATGGTTCAGGGATATTGTGAACTATCATGCCACAAGACTGATACCCAGCGATTGGTCGAAACAGGACAAATATCGTTTTCTATCCCAAGTAAAACACTTTTACTGGGATGAGCCATATCTGTTTAAATATTGTCCTGATTAGATCATTCTCCGATTTGTCCCGAATGAAGAGTTCGAGAGTGTTCTTTCTTTTTGTCATGATCAGGCCTGTGGGGGTCACTTTGGTCCTAGAAAGACAGCGGAGAAGGTTTTGCAATGTGGATTTTATTGGCCGACCTTATTCAAGGACGCATTTGAGCATTGCAAAACCTGTACACAATGTCAGTATACGGGTAGAATCTCCCAGAGGAATGAAATGCCTCAGCAACCCATTCTGGTTGTTGAAATATTCGATGTTTGGGGCATAGATTTTATGGGTCCTTTTCCCAACTTCTTTGGGAATTTGTACATACTGCTGGCGGTTGATTATGTCTCAAAGTGGGTAGAAGCCATTCCATGTCGCACTAATGACAAGAAAGTTGTCATTAAGTTCTTGAAAGAGAATATCTTTGTTGCGCCACGGCAGCGCCCCGGCCGTCTTACCGAGGCCAAAATGCGGAATCAAAATTTTTCCTTACTTGGAAACTGGCGCTACCGCGGACAAAGAAAACCCGGATCGTTAACCATTAACCTATACTAGCAAACAAGAGATGGGAAGAGAAGTATACCGAGTGATCCGAGTCCTCCGGTCTTCTCGTCATCGTCCCGATCTCCCGTGGAAAGTCTAGTCTCCATGTCGTCGCCTCCTCGCCGGAAAGGCACCACATCGCCTGCATCTTTTACGGGCTCCCACCTCAATACCAAGGCAACTCGGGCGCAAAGTTGGCTGGCCGACGCGTCCAAGATTTGCTGTAGAATGTGTAGGGTTGAAGCTATGTCTCATTTGGGGTTTGTTGCCTTTGAAGATGATGGAGGAATCAAGATAAGAAAAATGGTGCTTGCATTTTTCTAACATGAAAATGAGATAAAGAATGCTACACTCTCAAACATGAAGCTCTCATCTTTTTTTCTCTCAAAATGTGTTCAACCATCTCCCCATGAGAATGGTGGAGGAATGAATACCAAATGCAAGAGGGAGGTGAGTGTAGTAAAAGGTGGAGGGTGACCACAACCTAAACATCATCATAACAAATCTACATCAAACTCTAATCACCTCAAATCAACAAAAAGCAAGTGATGATGATGGATGAGAATGGTATCAAAAGATGCTTTCATAATTAATATGTTTGCAAGAAAATCCTCAACAATGTGTTATTTGCAAACTTGCAAATAACCCCCTCCATCGGAAAAGTCCGGCCGGGAAAGAACAAAGGAAAACCGGCAGGAACGGAATGCAAACAGGAAACTCCAGAAAACTGGTCCCGTAATAAATTACAGGAAAACCCCGATACTGTGCATACACACCCGCATCTGTATTCCGACCGGATACAAATGCAATGAGACAAATCTACACTGTACTATACTAGGATCCGGCTTAAACCAAAGCCGGCTAGTAATATCCGTCCGATCCTGATCCGTGCAATACCGCACGTATCAGATCGAACCCTTCCATATATCCATACGGCCACTAGTACAAACCGTCCGATCCTTATCCGTGCAATACCGCACGTATCTGATCGGACCCTGCCATATCTCCATACGGCCTTTACAGCGTTTCGCCCGAAAAGCTTGAGTAACTGTAAGTGTGGTGAACTCTAAAGACTCGTCAATACTATGGCTGTGGATTTAACCACTAGCACGTCAGAGGTATTAGCCAATACGTGACGGGCTACCAGCTATTGACTAAAAGGGACGTCGATGAGCGAACTCATCCTGACACCCTACTGAGCCTGTCAGTGACAATATCCGTACAGTCCGGTCCGTTCGTCTATGAGCATCGCATGTCAGGCCTAGGGGGTTGGTAAAAGTCAGACCCCCAAAAGCGGTACAAGTCGTGTCGGAGTGTAGCCCAGAACACCCTGAGATACTACTGGAATACCTACCAGTAAATCTCCTGCCTCGGCCGAGGGCTTTGTGTAATGGCTCTCCTAGACACAGCGCGGCCTCACCCCCAATACCGGGAGAGACGAACCCCTGCAGATCCGCTCACTGCCTCCATGTGGCTCGGGACTGTACCCAACTAAAACCTGTTTGCACGACTCCTTTGAGCCGTGGTAGGTTAGTAATCAAAGTACAGTGGGAACTCACACGAGACAAATGATGATCTCAGGTCGATGAACTAACCTGTACACATGTCACCAGGGAACTGCTATCTGACGTCAGGTATAAGACCAACGAGCATGTTCCCGGCGAGTCCTGTCCGGTGTACTCATAACCCAATGAGCACCTGTATACATCTTAGGTGAACCAACTGACACCAGTGGCTTATGAGACCGGCCACCGCCCCTCGTCGGGGTCTCGACTGTATACACTAGTCTACTCTGGAGAATCGATGCCCTGTCTCGAAACTCCCACGACTAGGGACCTTTAAAGGATGTGCTTATGGACCACCAGCTCTCACATATATGATCGCCATCATACTGCCGGCAGTCAAGCAAGAATCCTAGGGGCTCTATCAGCGTGTAATAGCGACCTGTAAGGTCACCTGAAGCAGTACACGATGATAAAGGTAAACCAGATAGCATACTATCATCTCGAGTAAGACTGTCCTACCGGGATAGGTCCTCCCTCAATCATTGCAATCACGTGCCTGTGATCCAATAATTGACTCTGAGGGCACTATCTCCAACAATCTCCCACTTGCACTCAAGGCTAATTATTGCGATGCCGCATACTCACAGCCCGTGTGATACCGAACACCCAACTCCTCTACTAGTCAGTCTCACAAAGCTCGTTTGCGAAACTATTGCGTTCGAGGAATAGCCTCAGTGAGTGGATCCGCTGTGATGTTGCTTTCTATGTCTCTCTATATCTCAAGTTCGCGGAGAAAACCATCTCCCGGAATGAGCAATACCTGTCTTAGAGTATGTCTGGATATTTGATGGGACCTAGCTCATAAATGAACTCCAAATCCAAACTTCTTAGACTGTATCGATAACTGAACTTAATCAGTACCCAGCGCTATGCCTCCCTCAGTATTGCCTTGGACCACCTGTCCAAAATACTGCCCCTCGTCAGAAGGAGAAACTATAACTCTGACAGCCACTCTGCCATCCTTGTCACCTTGGAAGCCTGGAGTGACAACCGTCTCCTAAAAGAGGCTGTCGTTATCACATCCCTAGAACACGCACTTATGTCCTAAAACTGCTTCCGATTGTTTCTCCAGGATTGGATTAATATCAACTTATTGCATCTACTGCAAGAACAACATCTGGTGTGGTACTTGACATCTCATGATTGACTCAATTGCCTAAGCAAGTGATCTGTCAGTCATGCACATCCCTCTCCCCTTTAGTCTGTAAGACACCTTTAGAGAGGGTGACTCCATCAACTGCAGGTACACTACCGTGCCAGGAGTCGTCCATTCTAAATACTCATAGAATGCTGTCAAGGTACCCAGATTGGGAAACTACCCAAATCTAGATCTAAAACCATAGATCTAGTAACCAGAATGTCTGATATAATATCCAAGTCCTGTGTGGAGAAACTACTGTGTGACAACCAAAGTATAACCGATCGTAGTATAGGAATATCACTTCCTACTCTGTGCATGTCATCCAAATACCATGACATCACACCCTACTACCTTCTCAACAGATCCATCCCCTATTCTGATGAAGTCAAACCTATGACTGTCACATCAGAAATAGATGATCTATCCCCGCTATATCTTCTTTAGTCTATAAATAGACATAAGCCTGATTTCCACCAATGCTTCCGCTGCTCCCACTGACTACGACAACCCTCTGGCAGAGTCATATAGACGTGCACTTCTAAAGCTAGTTTAGAACGACGCTATACTCATCCTCCTGCCGGGTCTCGCAGCCTGGAACAACAGCAAAGGCAAGTGTGGGTAAACAAGAACTTCCCTGTCACCGTCCTTGAGGCTACCAGAGCACCTCTCGGGTGTCTGAAGTTGCCTACCTTATCTGCGGAGTGGCCAATGGAATGTCAAACCAGATTGAATCTTTAGGTTCCTATCAAATCTTCAGTAATCGTTTGTGGTTCTGGAATCACTTCCAGTTCTACCATACTCCCACTTCTGTTTTCAGAAAAAATCCATTTTTAATAAAACTGTGGCGAGTCTAGAACAATATCGCTATTGATCTTCCAAATGGTAGAAAATCAACCCTCGTCATAGCCTGGGTCAACCCACAAACAGCCATTACAGAAACGTGCCTTGAGTTGTCCAGTGTCTGGTTTTAATCATAAGCCGGACAACTCCCCGTACCTTAACATCGTTAAGATATGAACTGTTCTATATCCAATATAGAACAAGAGGCACTTATTTAATTGAACCAGATTCAAATCATGCGGCTATCTCCAGTGCATGTAAACTAAATGGAAGGAGGCCGATCAGCGTTACTCAACTTAGAAATGCTTCCAATTATGAGTAATCTGAAAGAGAAGCAATTTCTCTTTATCATTACTATCAACTGAATACCATACACAAGTATCTACATCTTCGATCACTTTGAAGAATCCTGATACTTGCTACACCTGGTTCTCTACTCTATTCAAATACCTATAACTCCTCAAAACTTAGACCCTGTGTTTCTACGAAACACATATCTAAGAACTAGAGAAGTTAAAAGTAAACAGAATATAGTATGAGGACCAACCCCTCTGTCCTGATGGACGCTGGACAACATACAATACTCTGTATAAGTCCACTGAGTCAAACAACTCTTTCACTGTGTGTCGTAGGTTGAAAACTGTATTTATGGTTAAGAAGAATTACACCGCTGTTTAATGCTCCTTACCTAACCATCCACTGATATAGGTAAATGTCATCGACATAATATCAAAAAGGTATATCTCACTCCATGAAAATAGACGTACAGATATATCAATTTGAAATTGGTGCACATCAGCGGATATTCAAAACCAAATATTTGCCGACCGGCAAACAGCCCAGATGATCTCCTCAAATATCACCGATTACAACGAATCCCGATATAATGAGGATGATTACCCTATTCCCAATAACTTACTCCCACTCATCATCTGTAAAACCATACAGATGTGAGAATCAAACCTGGTAAATACATTCCCTGGAGCAAGTGTCCAATCGGGAAATCAGTTTTCTTTTAACAGTACACAGCTGAACTGAAACATTGAAATGTTTCGGTGGGGTATTCTGGTATTCCTAGTAATGCCTCTTCCATTATCCAGATTCACAACTGTAACCGTATAATTCTTTGCCACCTCTCCAAATCCCTTTATATGTCTTTAGTTATTACCTTCTGCACACCCCTTAGGCCAAATGGTTTTCTTCCTTCCCTATCGTTCGGCACCAGCCTATGGTTTGGAAGAAGACTATCCAATAAGCATAATGGGTGTACTGTCCTAGTCCTTGGAGCACCCGCAATGCGAGAGAAGGTGAAGATAAAAGACAACCGAATAAACCTTATTCTTATTTCTCCTGGACCAGAATCCATCCCCGAACTGGAACAAGTTCCTTTCGAGTTCGTATATAACCATACGATGGAGTATCCAATAAACTGTGTATCTTCCCAGTGATACGGAGTGTCCTGGAGAAATACAAAGGTGATTTAGGATTGGCGAAGAAATATTTGGTTTGGTCGCGAATATCAGTCGCATTTTACTTTGCTCTCTTACTAATCCCTTGCTTTGTCTTAATCTTAATACCTTCTGTACACCGTTTAGGCTAATTGGTATTCTTCATTCCCCACCGTTCGGCACCAGCCTAAGGTTTGGAAGAAGACTATCCAATTTGCGTAATAGGTGTACTATCTCCTAAACCAAGGAGTACTCGCAATGAGAGAAGGTGAAAAGAAAAGACAACTGAATAATCCTATTCGTTTTCTCCAGAACCAGAAACCATCCTCGAAGTCCTTCGAGTTCATATATAACCATACGATGGTTTTGTCCAATGGAAGTGGACGTTCGTAGTAATACGGGGTGTCCTGGAGAAAATGGTAAAAGTAGGAGTGGCAATGAGGTTTGCAACTCTGACAATCCAAAAGCCTGTGTTAAGAAGGTTCGGTCAACTTGGTCACTGAGTCATAGTCTTAGGGTCGGGTCAATGGTCGCTGCCAAAGAGAGAGAGAAAAGAAATACTCAGCGTGCACTCTAACCTAAATCAGAATGGTTATCACTTTGTCTAATCTGGAAACCTCCCACTGTACCTCAAATTCTCCTCCAAACCTGAAAGAAGAATTAGTCGGGATCACACGAGGAGTAAACTAACTCATCAGTGGGAATCGGGATCCAACTATCATCGCATGATAACGTGATGGAATCCACTCACGTCACCACACTCCAGAAGGTATGCGCATGTCTGGCAAGTTTCAGTTCTTTTGAAACTCCCGATGTGATTTTTACCCCTAGGACTCAAGTGACCTTGACGGAGTCAACAAATCAAAGAGTCCTAGTCAAGTTCAACCCGTCATTATCTGGATTGCATTAAACCCACCCGTACGTGCCCTTGGCGGAGTCAACAAGGTCGCACGACTGTCCTAACCAATCCCATTTATGCAACAAACAAGCACCACTTAGCTACCGTACACTACGCCTTGACGGAGTCAACAAACGCAGCACGAATACTAAATAATACTCATAAGAAATGACGGAGGGCTACGAATGGGTTTTGGCGAAAAACCTTTAACGTAATGAACTTGATATCGTTGAAGGAACTGCATAGCATTTTATAAAAATATAGTGACGAAAAACCTTTGCTAAAGAGGTCACTCCCGGTGAAGGGATCTCGGCTCTTTCCCCGTAGAATGAGGTGCAGGATATTCCAACTGAATACCACGATGCAAAACAAAAGTGAACGTCCTTGCAATAACAGCTTTTTGAAAAATTGTTCCAACAACATCAGAATAGGTTTGTTTATAACTTGCGTTGATCCGAATCAACGCAGTCCCATCAATTGATCACACCAAAAAGAACGAAAATAATGATGTACGTATATACCATCCGCATTCGCCACTGGGTCCCGTCATCACCCGTTAGGTTACTTAACTAACGACAGAGCGGGGACTGGACTAGCGCGGATGCAAAACATATACAACATCTACTAATATATATACCAATATATTATATTTCGCTCAAGGCGTGATAAAATGCAACAACACAGAAATGTACAGCATCACAGAACAATACAGATATCTGGGATCCCCGGGTTTCACAGAGCCGCTGCTGAAACCCGACGTTCCCCTGGTCGTGTGGATAGCCTGTGCAATGAAATCCTAGACCCCTACGGGCGCGGCAAGTCACCCGCCAAAACCTGAAGCGAGGCAGCCCCCTTCAGCACCGTGAATGGACCACCCAGCACTTCATGGAATCTGGTAACTTGGGCACCCCTCCTGGGTCAACCTGTACCCCCTACGAGTGCGGCGAATAGCCCGCCAATCCTAGAGTGAAGCCCCCTCCGTCTCAATGCCATGAGATGCGGGCCCGTTGCCCTCTAGAACCCGGCAATCTGTGCACCCCTCCGCGGGGTAATCCTAGTACAGAAAGTAAAATATACATACAATGGGTACATCAACCGCAACCAGGTCGTGCCCCAAAAGAATAATACAAACAGGCAGTGACGGCAGTCCACATGTCGGACGCTCGCCCCGCAATATCAAATGTACATATAAAACAAAACTGTACTAACATTGCATCCAGGCTATCCCCCACGACCGATCCACAACAACACAGCATAAACATAGAACATCAACGTGAAAGTCACGTTCGCAAATCCGTCTAACCGGGCTATAGCAGTTAGACGGGATTTACCGATCAAGTGACATTCACGGTCGCAGATATAATGTAAATACTGTGAACTAGCAAGTTTAAAATATCCGATCGAACAAAATATACCAAGTGGGCCCCAAAGCATTACTGTAGCACTTGCAGAAAAACTGGGCCCAAACAAAATATACCAAAATCCTTATTTCAAGCCCACAAGCCCACTGCAAAAATATGGCGAAGTGATCCCAACTTCCTGCGGCGGAACCGCGGCCAAAGAGGGGTTAAGGCCACGGTTCCGCGGTCGTACGGAAGAATTGGGTCACCGAATTTTTTCAGTGTTCTTAGGATTCTCTGTACATCATTTTGCAATAACCTGAAAAATTTTTAGAGCTCGGAAAAAATCGACAAAAAACTGATGTACACGAAATGTGGTTTTTGGGATTTTGTTCGATCGGAAATGTAAAACACACTAGAACAAGCTAGGCAAGGTTAATGGCGTGGCTCTGATACCATGTTGCGCCACGGCAGCGCCCCGGCCGTCTTACCGAGGCCAAAATGCGGAATCAAAATTTTTCCTTACTTGGAAACTGGCGCTACCGCGGACAAAGAAAACCCGGATCGTTAACCATTAACCTATACTAGCAAACAAGAGATGGGAAGAGAAGTATACCGAGTGATCCGAGTCCTCCGGTCTTCTCGTCATCGTCCCGATCTCCCGTGAAAAGTCTAGTCTCCATGTCGTCGCCTCCTCGCCGGAAGGGCACCACATCGCCTGCATCTTTTACGGGCTCCCACCTTAATACCGAGGCAACTCGGGCGCGAAGTTGGCTGGCCGACGCGTCCAAGATTTGCTGTAGAATGTGTAGGGTTGAAGCTATGCCTCATTTGGGGTTTGTTGCCTTTGAAGATGATGGAGGAATCAAGATAAGAAAAATGGTGCTTGCATTTTTCTAACATGAAAATGAGATCAAGAATGCTACACTCTCAAACATGAAGCTCTCATCTTTTTTTCTCTCAAAATGTGTTCAACCATCTCCCCATGAGAATGGTGGAGGAATGAATACCAAATGCAAGAGGGAGGTGAGTGTAGTAAAAGGTGGAGGGTGACCACAACCTAAACATCATCATAACAAATCTACATCAAACTCTAATCACCTCAAATCAACAAAAAGCAAGTGATGATGATGGATGAGAATGGTATCAAAAGATGCTTTCATAATTAATATGTTTGCAAGAAAATCCTCCACAATGTGTTATTTGCAAACTTGCAAATAACCCCCTCCATCGGAAAAGTCCGGCCGGGAAAGAACAAAGGAAAACCGGCCGGAACGGAATGCAGACAGGCAACTCCAGAAAACTGGTCCCGTAATAAATTACAGGAAAACCCCGATACTGTGCATACACACCCGCATCTGTATTCCGACCGGATACAAATGCAATGAGACAAATCTACACTGTACTATACTAGGATCCGGCTTAAACCAAAGCCGGCTAGTAATATCCGTCCGATCCTGATCCGTGCAATACCGCACGTATCAGATCGAACCCTTCCATATATCCATACGGCCACTAGTACAAACCGTCCGATCCTGATCCGTGCAATACCGCACGTATCTGATCGGACCCTGCCATATCTCCATACGGCCTCTACAGCGTTTCGCCCGAAAGCTTGAGTAACTATAAGTGTGGTGGACTCTAAAGACTCGTCAATACTATGGCTGTGGATTTAACCACTAGCACGTCAGAGGTATTAGCCAATACGTGACGGGCCACCAGCTATTGACTAAAAGGGACGTCGATGAGCGAACTCATCCTGACACCCTACTGAGCCTGTCAGTGACAATATCCGTACAGTCCGGTCCGTTCGTCTATGAGCATCGCATGTCGAGCCTAGGGGGTTGGTAAAAGTCAGACCCCCAAAAGCGGTACAAGTCGTGTCGGAGTGTAGCCCAGAACACCCTGAGATCTACTGGAATACCTACCAGTAAATCTCCTGCCTCGGCCGAGGGCTTTGTGTAATAGCTCTCCTAGACACAGCGCGACCTCACCCCTAATACCGGGAGAGACGAACCCCTGCAGATCCGCTCACTGCCTCCATGTGGCTCTAGACTGTACCCAACGAAAACCTGTTTGCACGACTCCTTTGAGCCGTGGTAGGGTAGTATTCAAAGTACAGTGGGAACTCACACGAGACAAATGACGATCTCAGGTCGATGAACTAACCTGTACACATGTCACCAGGGAACTGCTATCTGACGTCAGGTATAAGACTAACTAGCATGTTCCCGGCGAGTCCTGTCCGGTGTACTCATAACCCAATGAGCACCTGTATACATCTTAGGTGAACCAACTGACACCAGTGGCTTATGAGACCGGCCACCGCCCCTCGTCGGGGTCTCGACTGTATACACTAGTCTACTCTGTAGAATCGATGCCCTGTCTCGAAACTCCCACGACTAGGGACCTTTTAAGGATGTGCTTTTGGACCACCAGCTCTCACGTATATGATCGCCATCATACTGCCGGCAGTCAAGCAAGAATCCTAGGGGCTCTATCAGCGTGTAATAGCGACCTGTAAGGTCACTTGAAGCAGTATACGATGATAAAGGTAAACCAGATAGCATACTATCATCTCGAGTAAGACTGTCCTACCGGGATAGGTCCTCCCTCAATCATTGCAATCACGTGCCTGTGATCCAATAATTGACTCTGAGGGCACTATCTCCAACAATCTTCTCGCGATTTGGACACCCACGCGCTATTATTAGCGATAATGGGACACATTTTTGCAACAGGTCTTTCGAGACTTTGATGCTGAAATACTCAATCAACCACCGACTTTCTACACCCTATTATCCCCAAACAAGCGGGCAGGCTGAAATCTCAAACAGACAAATCAAATTTATCCTGGAGAAAACTGTTGCTAAAAATAGAAAAGACTGGTCGACCAAACTGACGGATGCTCTTTGGGCATTCCGAACTGCATATAAGACCGACCTAGGGATGTCTCCATATAGGATAGTGTTTGGAAAAGCATGTCACTTACCCATCGAGATAGAACATAAAGCATTGTGGGCTATTAAAGAAATAAATTTTGATTTAAACCTTGCTTGCAACCTTCGGAAGCTGCAACTAAATGAGCTAAGAGAACTCCGCGATGAAGCTTATGATAATGTTGTAATCACAAAGAATAGGACTAAGGTTTTTCACGATAAAAACATTTTGAGGAAAACATTTTCACCTGGTCAACAAATCCTTCTTTATGATTCACGATTACACCTTCACGCGGGTAAGCTCAGATCTCGATGGATGGGACCTTTTGTTGTGCGGTCTGTATACCCGCACGGGACAGTAGAGATAGAAAATGTTACAAACGACACCTTTTTCAAAGTAAATGGACATAGACTAAAGCCGTATTTTTCCACTGACCCCACGGAGGAGCTCTTGTTCTTACAAGATCCAGTTTATTTGGATTAAAATTCCTCCGTCTCACCTTCATGTCCTGTATATCACTGCATCACTTTTGAATGAAGGTGAGTGAAAAGAATAAGTTTGGGGGAAGTTCTTCACTTATATATTTTGCCCCCACTAATAATTCCTCCCAGACTTACAGGTTTTGTAGATATAGCGGTTGGCAACAGTGAGGACACTGTTGAAAACAAGTTTGTGGGAGGTTTGTGCTTATTTTCACATCATTTGCATATCATCTGCATAAGCACAAAACATTTCTTTTAAAAAAAAAATCTATAAAATTTGAAAAATTTTCAAAACCCATAAAAATTTGAAAAATTTTCAAGCATGAAAATAATTTTAATATTTACACTTTTTTGTATATAAATAAGATAATGAATGTTTAGATAGTGAAAAATTACATCCATGAGATTAGAAAAATTTAAGAAAACTAAGAAAATTAGAAGTTTTCTTATACGAACTAGTAATAAGTAGTTATGAGCCGTTGTCCCAAGGGTTAGTAAGATGAAGGACGTCACAAATCTGAGGATAAAAATAAGTCTGAAAAATAGATTCTATTCTGGAAGCCAAACATTTTGAACGTTGCTACCCTGCTATTCGCACTTACACACGTCTTGAAGCCTGGGATAGTAGAGGATACCTTGAAATGCTCTTGTCTTAAAGCCAAAAGTATGAAGGAAATAAAAAAAAAAGTGAATGAATATATATATAAAGTGGTGAGAAAAATGGACACTGGTTTTGTTATCACGAAGGGCAATAAAAAATGTATAGCGAGGGTGCTTCTTCACCTAGTGCCCTAAGGCCAACTGGTCTGGGAGTCACTGCTATGCCTGAGGTGGTGCAAGACGAGGAAAATACACCAAGTAAGCAAGCACAGGAGTAATCGGTCGGTTAGTACCTCAAGAAGTATTAACGGTCGCATGAAAGTGTATGAGCAATCTCATCTAAATATTCATTAATTAAAAAGTACTAAGGCTGATAGGCAAGAGTATGATAGCTTGAATTGAATTCTCCGGGTGTAGGGATGTCTTTACACACACGCAGGGTTATATGATCGATGTTTGGAAGAAAGATAGGAATGAAGAATAAGACGATGTTTTATTGAGGGAGAACGTGATTTCTGACATCTTTTCATGACCATTAAGATAGGGCTCATGACAACCGAAAAGCTAGCATAGTTGGAAAACCTAATTTTCAAGGCCTTTATTTTACAATTCTTTTCTTTAAATGTAATATTCATGAATTATTATTGGATTTTGTGGGTGCAATCCGCTGAAAACCCTCAGGAGACAACACTCCTCCTACTAGGGACACCTAGAGGTTTAAAGGCTTGTTGCACGTGCTCAGTGCAATCGTGTTGCCTACGAAAGTGTGCTAGTTAGTTTTTCTCTTTCTTTATTTTCTCCTTCTCTTTTTAATAAAACAAGTTCGCTCCAGACGATCGAAATTAAGTTTGGGGGAATTTGATTAGTCGAAAATATTGCATATTTTAGTCGGCAATTTCCTCATCATTTGCATTCATATAGAAGTGTTCGGCATTCATATTTTACATATTAGCAAAACTGTCGCAAAATATCAGATTACATGTATTAGACTCTAAAACCGACACTATAAAGGAAATTGATTACATTTCATGGCATCGCATCATCCCTACATTTGCGCAACACTTGTTTTGAGATCTGTGCAGGAAAATCCAACAGAAAGGCCAAAATTTACAGGGTACAGCTAAAGCGTTACGCCAACTCAATGATTTCAGTTCTGGCATCAATCCAAAAGGACAAACAAAAATCAACATATCAGAAGAAGCCCCAAATAGCAGCCCAAGACCTCTGCAAAAAGACCAAAGCCCAAAGCTTCAACATGGCCGCGGAACCGCGGCCGGAGCCTGCTTGCGCCGCGGTTCCGTGGCCGTCTTGCCACGTCAGCCATAAATTTTTGCTGCATAATGTTTCTCTAAAGGCCTACAGTTCAGAAATGTACCTCAAATTCCAGAAGACTCCAGATACTTCTGCCAGATCATCAAGCTTTGGGATCAACACTAAACTAGCCTATCATTCTAGAAACTTCTCCCTAAACCCTAGCTTAAACCCTAAGCTAAGCCTAACAAACTCTTTCTAGAAGTCTTTCAACAAATTTTTGGAGGGAACTCAAGAAGGCTTAGGGTTTGGGTGCTCTATAAATAAGACCCTAGGCTCACTTGTAAATCATCTAGATAATTCATGAGCTTGGAAAAATCAATCCGTTAGTTCATTTGAGAGCCATTCTATCTCTTTCTTCATCTTCTTCTTCCACAAGTCTAGTGAGAGGACTTGTGTGAAACCCTAACCCTAATTCCAATCAAAAGCCAAGATCCCGAGTACCCATTCAAGCAAGAAGCCTTGCAACCTTTTAGGAGCCGAGCCGGTCTTCAACAGAGCAAGTGGTCCAAGCCGATCCGCGACTCACGGAGCCGAGCGAAGCCAAGTCGACAATTTAATTCTTCCTTTTGTAGTTCTTGAGCGACTGTAATCAAATTGTTGATATAAATAAAAGGTGATATTCTTTTATCTTGTTTTCTTTAAATTCTTGCATCATGATTCAATCTAAATTTCTAGTAGTAATTCTTGTTGTGATGTTTGAGTAATACTCCGCTCGTCGAGGAGTCGAGACGAACAATAGAATGATGATGTAATATATCCTAAATCGATTCTTGAATCCTACGAGTTTTGTAAACCCTAGCAAGATCAAGAATCGACGACCCAATTCGTTGCGATGCTTTCTTGATTGATATCGCCCGAGATTGGGGAGTTACGATCTTTTCTTGAAATTGCTAGAGGCTAGAATGTGAATGATAATCAAGAAAGCCCTAACTCTCGTCGACCATCATCAATCTAGTATCAATCCTTCGAAGGACAAGAACACGAAATCTTGATATTACATCACGTCTATAGATCCGATCGATTTCTACGAGCCTCATTTAGATTCTTGACATTTTGGTTGGAAATATTATCGAAACCCAATTCTTGATTGTTTATCAGTTTCTTGATTCTTGATTAAACTCGTGACACCTGAATCAATTGATAAATTCTTGAATCATGTTTTCTTTTCTTTTCGATTAACTTTTCAATTCAAACAAAGCAAATATAAAAACGAATCGCACAATCCCTGTGGGCGATCCGCACTCGCTTACGATCTACAACTGACACCGTAGTTGATTGCGGTCAAATATAATTTTTTGATTGTGAACCTTATTCAATTTTCTAATTACCTGCACAAAGAGACTCTTATCGATTTGATTTACTTACTCAGTCTCGCATTTTACGATCAATCAAATAGCGCCGAAATCAGGGACTATTTGAATCGATACTTTTACTTTTTACATTTACACCAATCAGAAAATGTTTCAATCACGATACCATATATATAATCAGTTATTCCCAAGTCAAGAGTGCGGATCCAATATCAATATAGCTCGTACGTAAATTCGCCGTACGACATCCCAAATCTGGGTAAGGGTCAATATCACATTCATCACTTTATTCATCTGATATCCTCTTTATCAAAGATCACAATCCAGGGTACTGACCTACGTCTAGTACATTACTAATATCATCAATAAGATCATGACCTAACTGCTGATCTACAGCCTCAAACAAACCGATATCATCGTCATATATCACAAAGAGGTATACATCACCCAAAGCGACCCATTATAAATATCTTATCATATCATATCCTATCTCGTATCAGGATCACATGTCAACCATTTTATATATATCACTATATACATGGCATCGTCAGCCAACGATCCGCTATAACATCAGGACGTATCACAAGTACGAATCCTGCCATATCACCGATCTTACGGTCTCAAATCACATCTCATCGACTCACCTCAAATCCCAAATACTATCCTCAAATCCAGTATGTGAACACATAGTACCATACCCATGTGAACACATAAATATATATATTCCCATTTAAACGCATATGAAAGAAGAATGTATGCAAGTATGGGTGTGTGTGCGCATGTGTTGTGCGACCACTACTCTAGGGTTTCACGACACTAAATCAATCTAAGCACACCAATTATCCATATTTATCATCAATAAGCTCCAAACGACATATAATAAATGTATGTGTGTATACGTATTCGTATACATCACCACAACTGCGGGGGTGCTATACGCCATCCACCTGACTTCTCCCCGTAGATATAAATCTACTCACCTGGTCCTCGCTCGGCGGTGCCGACATTGCCACGCGCTTGCTTGTCGTCTCGAAGTATACATGGGGTACCTACATGTCATAACACACCGTATCGTATTAAAACCAAATTCGAAATCGAAACGGCATACGAAAATCATATCGGCACCCGTATCACGCATAGGTCAAAACCTATCGCCTACGCATGCAAGAATAGCCAAACCAACCCTCGATGTCGATGTACAAATGTCAAACCATCGAGAAAAACCCAAACACATTCATTTGCGCAATCACGAACACTAATTATAATAAAAAAAAGGTTAAAATTCACAAAAACCCCAAACTCACTTTAAAAGCCATTTTTCCGAAAATCTAGCAAGCAAATATTACCCGTTTTAGTACAAAACTCGACGTTTAAACAAAGCTAGCGGCCATAATACTTATTAAACATCTTAAATAAGTCATACAACCCATTCCAAAAATTTAATCTCACCAAAATATAAATATTTTAAACTCCTAGTTTGCAATTTATATAATTATCACAATTTAAATCAACAAAAATGCAAACTAACAACTTAATATGATTTAGCATAACATTGATATGTCAAATACATCCCACAACCATAGTCTCACAACACAAAACCCTAACTAGATTTTTACAAACCCTAATCTAAACCTTCTCTTGAAAACCCTCATCTTTCAATTAAACCATAATTAAGCACCTAATAAGCTACATTAAGGAATTTAAACCAACAATTGAACAATGGGTCAAAAGTTATACCTCACAAACCATGATCAAACTTGAAATCTAGACCTCCATTTTGAAATCCTTGCACCAAGATCCATGCTAAAGGAGATGAGGGAAAATGGGTAGGGCTTTGTTTTGAATTTTAGTTTAGATTTTGATGGGAATTGGTGAATTTTTTTGAGGGAAAAATGAGAGAAGAAGAGGGGAGAGGGGGTTATTGTTGGGCCTGCAGATTTCGGCCAGGAAATGTTGGGGGGGTGAGGGAGGAGAGAGAGTGAGGTGGAGAAAGTGAGAAAAAAAGTCAAAGTCCACCTTTTACTTCTATCATTCTCTTTTCTTTTCTTTTGCAAAACAAGTGGGGACAATTGAGGGGGGGGCTGCTGAATTCAGCCAAGGGGAAGGAAAAATGGGGGTGTGTGAGTGTGGGTATGGGTGTGGGGTGATGGAAAATGATAAATACTATACCCCAAACATCCATTTACACTAAATTCACTAAAAAAACATTTTTTCTTCAATAATTTCTAAACCATTTTGGAAAACCATTTCATTTCAAAATCGACATGTTAAAATTTTGTTTAATGTGTTATGATTCACAAAATTTGTTTCAACTCATTCCAGTTTGTAATTTTCCCAAATTAAATGTATTAGTGACGGCTTAAAATAATATTAAAATAATTAATTTCGGAAAAATTTTCAGAAAATTTGAAATTTCACCAGTGGCTCAATAAACAACAAATACTAGCAATTACATAGCTAGAAAATGTATATTTAATTTTATAATAAAAATATTTGCATTTTGACTTTTTACAGAAAACCCCCTTATTTTACCGATTTTCCGAAATTTCACCGAAACGATTTTAAAAAGGTTACAGAAACATTGGATAGCAGTGAAGAGCATTATTAAGTACTTGCGAAGGACTAAAGAATTGTTCTTTGTGTATGGTAATGGGGCTCTCCAAATGGAGGCCTTTACCAATTCCAGCTTCCAAAGTGATAAGGATGATAACAAATCTATCTCAGGGTTTGTATTTACCCTCAATGGAGGGGCGGTTAGTTGGAAGTGTTTCAAACATGATACCGTTGCAAACTCCACGATGGAAGCTGAGTATATTGCTGCAAATGATGCTGCCAAGGAAGCCGTCTGGATGAAGAAGTTCGTCGCGGAACTAGGAGTAGTTACAACCATTGTTGATCCAATACCATTGTATTATGATAATAATGGGGCTATGGCGTTAGACAAAGAACCAAGGACCCATCAGAAGTCCAGACACATCCTAAGGCGATATCATTTGATCCGGGAGATAGTATATCGCCACGAGATCGAGATTCAGAGAGTAGATACAAAGAATAACACCGCGGATCCACTCACCAAGGCCCTTCCACAGCCGCAGCATGAACGACTTTTTGAGATGTTGGAAATGAGATACGCCAATAACTGGCCTTAGTGCAAGTGGTAGATTGTTGGATATATGTATGACCTAGAGGCCATTATATGTATAGTGGATGCTTGGACATGTATATATATATATATATATATATATATATATATATATATATGACTTTCTTGCTTGACATGATAGTATGCTATCTGGTTTACTTTATCTTGACATGTTCGTTTGATCATGCATTTTATTCATTTGTTACATGTTGATAAAGCCCTTTGGATATTTTCTTGACTACTCGGACTATGATGCGGATCATACTAGTGGGACGCGTGTAGTTTATAAGCATATCCTTGAACTGTTCCTAGTCGTAGGTGTATCAAGACGGGGAATCGATATTCCAGAGTAGACTAGCGTATACCATTCTTGTCCCATATGATGGGCGATGGATGATCCCATATCCATCTGGTGTGGTGACACCAAAGATTGTATGCGGGTGCTCAGTGGAGACTCGGTATACTGAACGGACTCGTCGAGAACTCCTATGTGGTATTATATCTATCGCCGGATAGCAGTTCTCCGGTAACACTGGTACGGGTTAGTCTGTAGACCCAAGATCATCATAGAGTCTTGTGTGTCCTCCCACTGCACTTTGATCTCCACCCTACCACGGGTCTACTGAGTCGTGCAAACAGGTGGATTTTGGGTACTGTCCCGAGGCACATGGAGGCATTGAGCGATAGGATGGGTTTCGTCTCTCCCGATATTGGGGGTTGATGTTGTGCTATTCTCGATTGGCTATAACTGGAAGTCCCTGGCCAGGGCTGCTGAGATTTACTGATAAGTGTTATCAGTAGTTTCTCGATCTGTTATGAGCCATACACCAGCATGACTTATTGAGTTATTGGGGTCGACGATACCATCCCTAGACTCAATATGCAACATATCTGACGAAGAGACCGGACTGTACGGTAAGTGTTTCCAGTTGGCACGACGGGAGTTTTAACAGCTTCGCTGGTTTTCTTCTGATCGCTTAATACCCGGATGGCCGTTACGTTTAGCTGACCGCTTGCGGCTTGTAGGTGTTTGATATGATCATCACCTACTGCCGGCGTACTGACGAGTCTTAGAGTCCCACACAGGAGTTTCCTAGCTCAGGCGAAAAGATGTGGTGTGCATATGAGATATGCATGGGGACCCGATTGAATGTGAGTATGAGATACCGTATGTTAATCGGGCGTTTTTCTATTGTTCGGGTAGTATGTGATATGACCGGTTTGTTAAATCAAGTATTGATTTAACATTTGAAATATAGTTTAATTACTTTATTAAACCCTTTTCTTTATATTTGATGTATGCATGCATGTATGCACAAGTTGATGTGCATGGACACATACATGCATACATAGTATCATGGTTGTTGGTACACTCATGATGGTAATGCAAGAATCACATGGAACTTATATATATATATATATATATATATATATATATATATATATATTTGAGTTAAGGAAAAGAAAAAGAAAAATTGATCCATGGTTATTTCTTTCTACACACTTCCAAACTACACCACACTTGACCTAATTTTTAACCTTGGATTAGTTTTCCTTTTGGCTTTTAACTCATTTGCAAAAATATCTAGATATTTAAGTTTCCATGGTTTGAGATGAGAGAAGGAAAATATATATTTTTTTCTATTCTCTTTCTTCATTATCTTTTCATATTATTCTCTTGAGCTCATGAGTTGCCATTATCTTCTTCCTCATTCTCTTGCTCTCTTAAGTCTTCAAAAGGAGTGAGTTAGTTAAAAAGATTGGGTTTTGAACAGAGAAAACAAACCACCTCATTATTCTACTCTAATATAGCCAATTATTTTAGAGTTTTAGCTTCATCTTCTTCTTTGATCAAGTGGAGCTAGGAGCTTGGACAAAGTGGACTTCAGGTGGATCATCGTGGACAAGGAAGCTTACTAGCAAGCCTTTTCAAACTCTCAATGATCCTAGGAGTCAACACAAGAGGACTACAAAGATTGTATTCTTTTCACTTAATGATAATATGTTCATAGTATGTGATACTTGAGTTGTTACCCTAAACTTCTAGTTAATGATTCATCTCTTGTTTGCTTACCACCTCTTTAAATTTTAAAGTGGCATGTGTGATGCTTCCGTACTCTACAGTAGGTGCTAGGAAAACCTAACATGCAAACCCTAGGCATGGTGCTAAGGAAACTCTACAGTGGTATCGGAGCCAAACTAGAAACTTAGACGATATTAGAAACAATATGAAAACGAAACAAATCCGAAGATACGATTTCTAAAACCCTGCAATTTTTGCTCTCTGCCGAATTTACATGGGTCTGCAAAAATTATTCCAACAACTGCAGAAGGATGTATGTGATATATGTAGAGCACAGAAGAAATTTGGGACCCATTGCTCGGATTTCACCCGAGCACATCCTTATCAAAACCGAGGAGGCCGGCCCCTGAGGCTCCTTTTCATCTCGAATTTCTTCTGTGCTTTGTACTGTAGGAGTTGGGGTTTCAGGTATTGTTTGTTTAGTCCAAAATTTCATGTGATGTAAATTTTGATATAGGACTAATACGGAGTGTTTCGTAGTCGTTTTTTTTAACATTGTAATGGTAACCTAGATGATGTTTAACACTTCGAACGAGCTTCGAACACTGCCTCATGATCCCCTCTGAAGTTTTCCAAGAGTTGGAATTTTCTAAGTTGAGTATATTCAATGGTCGTGCAAGTAAGTCTATGGACCCTCTAGAAGAACAAGAACCTTAACTCAATTCTATGCCCACGGAACCGTGACCGAACCCTAGGGTTTGTCGTAGTTCCGCGATGCCATAGGTGAGGATTTGTTGACCCTTCTACGGTTGGTCCATAGGTACTGCGGCACGTTTTAGGTATTTCAACTTTGCTCAAGTGTTGAGTTCTTGGGAGATGTAGGTGTTTGTTGATTTGATCGAGATGTTTAATATCGTCTAGTTGATTATGATACAATATTTGGAATCCACATAATTGGTTATGAGATAACTAGTTTGAATTTTATAAATCTAGCAGTTTAGTCTCATTTGATCAGTTGCCACAGAATTTTGATGTGGATCAAAAGTCCGTCGCAATTACGCAATGTACGCGGATACTCGCCGGGTAACCTTAATTGATAGCCACGCCCCATTGTCCCGACCAAGTGACTGTAGGAGAACCCTGTTGCCAAAATCATCCGTTCGAGTGCTCGCGGCTGCGGTGTTCCGCCTTAGTGCACTTCGTCGACGGCATCGGGGGGGGTGCGGCTGTCTACTAAAGTTTCCGACGAGCATTCGATCAGGTTATCGGGAATCTTGTTTAATTACCCGACAGGTTATTGAAAAGTGTTTTCAATATCGAGACTAAAATGCAGGGTTTATAATTGTTAGGCATGTGTTGTCTAAGGAATTCATTTGGTTAGGCATGAAATCCAAAGTATGAGATGCATTGGGTTTATGATGTTGAAGGTGGTTGCGGATTCCAATTGTTGTAGTTTTCACTTTCTTTTATGCGACCGTAAGTGTAATATGTGGTGTATCGCCGGTTTCGGTGCTATATGTCAACGGCAATTGGGATACGCATATTTACTTACGTTGATGACATGTGATGTTATATGTTGCTGTGATATGTTATATTGGATCGTCGTGTTTTGGATAGCCGGGGGTGTTTATGAGAGATGAGAGTTTTTCATTTTCATTCATGTAAAAGCTTGTATGTAATATTCTTTTATTCGGGCACTTCCGGGTTGAGGATGATGTCACCATTGATATATATTATTTACTTTTCCGCATTAGGATAAACCCAAGGCGGGGAGCACAAGTAACCGGGTTCTAGGGTCCAGTGGAAGACCATCTCGAGGACTCGAGACCGGGTCTCCCAACTCTAGAATTGGGAGGGTTTCTTGCCGCTCTCGTAGGGGTCTAGAGATGTGGGTTTGGCTATTCATCGTGACCGTGGAATCCGTGTTTTATACTGGCTTAATTTAAAACACGGAATTCCTAGTATATCCAATATTTCATATGTGATTCTTCTGCTGCTGATATTCTGTGATGCGATCACTTGATATGTTCTGAGACGAATGCCAATATTATATATATGAGATATAATAAATAATGATGCTTTCGTTTCTTATGTGATGCTTAGGAAGCATAATTTGATGGGAATTCATTAATGAGATTAATGAAATAAAAGAAACCTAAAAGATGTTGTAGAAATTTGTTTAAAAATTGGTAGCTCTAGTTCTTGCTCTGCATAGTGGTATTTGTGAAATATCCTGCACCTTATTCGATAAGGAAAGAGCCGAGATCCCTTCACCGGGAGTGACCTCTTTAGAAAAACTAGTAAAAGCCTAAAAAAACACTTCTTTTCAAATTCCCTCGATTCTACAACGATGTCAAGTTCATTACGCAAAAGGTTTTCTTAAAAACCTGTCGTAGCCCTCTGTCATTTCAGATAAGTAATTCTTGGTATTCGTGTTGCGTTTGTTGACCATAGCTAAGGCGTAGTGTGCGGTAGCTAATTAGTGCTTATCTGCAGCATATGATGCGTTTGAGTTAGGGTAGTCTTGCGACTTTGTTGACCTTAGCCAAGGGTCGTGCGGGTGGGTTTAATTCAATCAAGAAATAACGGGTTGAACTTGGCTAGCGCTTATGATTTGTTGACCTTAGCCAAGGTCATAAGTTTCTAGGGGCAAAATATTATCGGGAATTTCATGTATTGAAATTTGCAATGAGATTACATACCTTCTATGAGAAAGTTGGATCCCGATACCCACTGCAAGTAAAAGTTACTCCTGGGAGAGTTTTACACATTACAATTAGCCGATCAAGTAGGTGTCTAGAAAGGTGTTAACGGGGTTACGCCGCTGGGAAAACGAGGTTTATTTTAATTATGTCCATGCGAAAGCACGGGGAACCTCCCTCAAATTACCGACACTGGCCTGGCCGAAAGATTGGCGAACTTGTAGGGTGTAATTAATCCCGGCTAGTCTTACCTTTTAGGGTTTGAAGGTAGATTTGACTAAAACAGTGGGAGCCATCCTGATTAGATAAACTAATAACCAATCTAATCCTGCAAGAGTGCACGCAGAGTGATTTCTTCTCTCTCTCTCTCCTGGTAGCGACTATGTCACTCCTTAATCAAGATAATAAAATGGATGCATTGACCGAACCTGCTTATTATACAGAGCTAGGGAACGTTGGTTCCGCTCTATCTTATAATTATTATAAGTCCGAGCAGGAAATAGGAGAATATACGGATTCCCATGCCACCCAATCGACGAAAATGCATGTTGATGCATCTTCTTCAGACGTGTTCATTACCAAGAACTGTTTCTCAGTATCCTCAACGTCCTGGGCATGTGATACCGGATCAGGATCCCGCATATGTAAAATGTTACATGGGCTAAAAAAAGGTAGAGAACTGGGAATAGGTGATATGTCTCTAAGAGTTAAAGAATGGTGCAAGTGTTGCAGCCAAATGAGTTGGCAGATACCACCTTGTATTAACAAATGGTAAATACATTGATTCTGAACATATGTCAGTAGATACCAAACCTGATATACAATATTACATCAGTTTCTTTAATGAGTTAAAGAAGGATATAATTCTGTATTAGAGGATAATGTTGTGAACATTTTCCTGAATCAAGAGTTGATTGGATCAGGCACGTTATGTAATGGCATATAAGTTCTAAATCAAACCACAGTTCAAAGTATATAGAACACACACAAGAGGAGTAGTTCAGAAATGAACGAATCCTTCATGAGGTATTGTAGACTAGGCCATATCAATGTGACACGACCAGCTAAGTTACAGAAGGATGAATATGAGAATCTGTTCAAATTTTCATCTTATTATACTTGCCAGTCTTGTCTCAAAAGTAAAATGACCGATACTCTGTTTACTGGAAACAGAGAAAGAGTTAGTGAACTCTTGGGACGCATACATGATGATGTATACGGTCCTATGTCTACAAATGCCAAGGTTGGTTCTTAGTACTTGATTACATTCATCGACTATCTCTCAAGACTCGGACATGTGTTCCTGTTGAAACATGAGTCTGAAACTTTTGAGAAATTCAAAGAATATAAGCTTGAAGTTAAAGAACCAGACGGGTAGAAGTATTAAGTCCTTCGATGAGATCGAGGAGGAGAATACTTGGGCATGGTGTTCTTGGATTTTCTAAAAGGAGAATGTGATTCTCTCTCAGCTTGCTCCTTCGAGTACACCACAGCACAACGGTGTATCGGGGCGGAGGTATCGCACCCTATGAGATATAGTGCGCTCTATGATGAGTACTGCTGAGTTACCTGTTTTCTTTTGGGTATTATGCACTTAAGAAACTGCATACCTATTGAATGGGGTTCCATCCAAATCAGGGCCTACCACTATATATGACATATGGTGTGGGAAGAGACGATGTCTTAAACGAGTTAAGATATGGGGTTGTCCGGCCTATGTTGAAAAGCAAAATCCGGACAAGCTCGAGGCAAGGTCAGTTCTGTACAAGTTAGATAGGATATCCCGAACATTCGCAAGGGAATATCTTCTACCACTCTGAGGAGCAAAAGGTATTTTGTTTCTCAGCAAACCTCCTTTTTAGAAAAGGAATTTCTTGTGAAGAAATTTGTGGTCATGAGGTAGAACTGGAAGGAATTCTAGCTAGATAAACTAACAGCCGATGATTTGGTAAAACCAAAGTATTCAATAGTCTCCAACGAACCTCAGCCTTTCCGCGAATCTGGTAGGGTTCCTCGTCCACTTGAGAGATACTTCGGTCTTCTCGGTGACAGTGGGAGTGAGGATTGCATCATAGTAGATGATGGCCCAACTAGGTTCGGGCAGGCCATCACAAGTGGTTAAATGGCTGGATGCTATGCGATCAAAGATGGAATCCATGTACACCAACAAAGTATGACTTTGAATGTTGCACCTGAAGGGATAAAACCCATTGGGAGCAAATGGATCTTGAGAAGATTCTTGGTGTAAATGGAAAAGTTGAGACTTTCAAAGCTATACTTAAGTCCATCAGGATCAATGCAAGCATCGTGGAGTTGGAACATCTGTTTTGATGTGACAGTCAAAGAGGTTGGCTTCATCAAAATGGTATATGAACCTTGTATATACAAGAAGGTTGTAGAGAGTATGGTTTTCTTCCATGTATTGTACGTAGATGACATACTCTTGATAGGAAATGGTTTCCTATGCTACATTCGGTCAAGCTCCTCTTATCACAAGGATTCTCAATAGAAGATCTGGATGATACCTACTACATCTTATAGATTAAGATCTATGGTGATAGATCTGAGTGGTTGTTGGGAGTGTCCCAAATCCAGGTATATTAACACCATACCAACGGGGTTTAGTATGGATGATTCTAAGCATGGTGGTTTGCCCACTTACTCAGGAATCACTCTCTCCAAAAAGATGTCTTCCAAGACTGATTTGGAGAGAGCTTGCGTACAAGGGATACCCTATGCTTCGGCAGTAGGCTCTATCAAGTATGCGATGTTATGTACCAGACCAGATGAAGATGACTCACTAGGTGTAGTGATCAAGACTCAATCGGATCTTGAGAGAATCACTGGACGGCTGTGGAGGACATTCTTAAGTACTTGAGAAGCACTAAAAGAAATTTCTTGGTTCGATCTTCCAGAGTGATAAGGTCGACTGAGAGTAAGTCACAGGCATTGTCTTTACCCTCAGTGCAGGGATGGTATGTTGGAAGAGTTCTAAGCAAGATACCGTGACATACTAGACGATAACGGCTGAATACATTGCTACCAATGATGCTGCCAAAGTGGCTGTCTCGGCATTTCTTGTTCATGAGATGAACAAGGTTCCTACCATTTAACGTCCAATAACTGTTATGGTGACAATAATGGAGTTGTGGCGTTGTCCTATGTCACGACCCATCCCCAAACACAGATGGTATTGTCCGCTCTGGCCGAAGCCGCACGGTTTTGTCCCTCTGAATAAACCCGGGGCTATTTTCCAGTAGGTCACCCATCCCAGAATTTCTATGGCTCAAGCACACTTAACTACGGAGTTTTTCAAACTTTGGAGTTCCGATTCAAGAAAAAGGCGCATCTGTGTTATAAGAGTGGTATCATTCCATTTATAGTTCAGATCGTGCCCTTTTTCGGAATGGAATTCGATACTCCCCATTGTTCTGGTGGGTCCCCGTGTGCATCCGTATCGGTTACATCCCCACCTCGATACCGGATAACATCTCACTTCTCACGGGGTAGGTGGTATTCAGCCCTAACTCCACCTTAGGTTACATCCCCCCCATTTAGAACAATGGTTCGTCCTCGAACCACATACCTACTTTTGAGGGACCGGCTTTAATACCATATTTGTCATGACCCACCCCCAAACACAGATGGTATTTTCCGCTGTGGCCGAAGCCGCACGGTTTTTCCCCTTTGAATGAACCCAGGGATACTTCCCAGTAGGTCACCCATCCCAGAATTTCTCTGGCTCAAGCACACATAACTACGGAGTTTTTCAAACTCCGGAGTTCCGATTCATCCAAAAGGCGCCTCTGTGTTATAAGAGTGGTATCATTCCATTTATAGTTCAGATCGTGCCCTCTTTCGAAATGGAATTCGATACTCCCCATTGTTCTGGCGGGTCCCCGTATGCATCCGTATCGGTTAAATCCCCACCTCGATACCGGATAACATCTCACTTCTCATGGGGTAGGTGGTATTCAGCTCCAACTCCACCTAGGGTATTACAGCCTAGGAACGCAGGTCCCATCACGTGTTCCAGACATATTCTGAGGCAAGTATCACCTGATCAGGGAGATGGTTGATCTCTAAGGGATCGAGGTCAGCAGAGTAGACACGAAGGATAACACGGCGGATCCACTCACAAAGGCCTTACCCCTAGAGAGACTTCTATGGGATGGTTGGGTATGGGATACTACAACTACTGCTATATTGTTGGGTATGGGATACTACAACAGATGGCCTTGGTGCAAGTGGGAGATTGTTAGTTATACGTATGCCCTAGAGGCCATTACTATACATGTGATGTATATTGTAGTGGAAGCTTGGACATATATAGGGAAGACTTTCTTGCTCGACATGATAGTATGCTATCTGGTTGCTCTTTATCTTAACGTGTACACTTATTGTCTCTCTATTACATGCTGATAATGCCCTTAGGATGAGTACTTGACTTCCAGGACTATGATGCAGATCATACTAGTGGGGACAGTTTAGTCGGTAAGTACATCCTTCAAATGTTCCTAGTTGTGGGAGTATCGAGACAGGGCATCGACACTCCAGAGTAGACTAGTGTATACGCTTCTCGACCCATGTGATGGGCGATGGATGATCCCACATCCATTGGTGTTTGACATCAGAGAAGGTATACGGGTGCTCAGTGGAGACTGGGATCACTGTACGGACTCACCGAGAACTCCCAGATGGTATTATACCTATCGCCGGATAACAGTTCTCTGGTGACACCGGTACAGGTTAGTCTGTAGACCCGAGATCGTCATAGAGTCTTGTGAGATTCCCACGGTGCTTTGATTTCCACCATACCATGGTCAAGGGATCGTGCAAAAAGGTGGTCTTTGGGTACAGTCCCGAGTCATATGGAGGCAATGAGCGATAGGAGGGGTTTCGTCTCTCCCGGTATTTGTAGTTGATGTTGCGCTATGCTCGATTGGCCATAACAGGAAATCCTTGGCCAGGGTTGCTGAGATTTACTGGTAAGTGTTATCAGTAGTTTCTCGAACCGTTATGGACCTTGCATCGGCATGACTTATCAGGCTATTGGGGTCTGACGTTATACCACCCCCAGGCTGTGATATGCGACATATCCGACGAAGAGACCAAACTGTACGGTAGTGTTACTGATTGGATTCGCAGGAGTATGAGCAGGCTTGCTTGTTAATCTTTTGATTGCTCAATACCCAGGTGGCTGATACGTTTAGCAGACCGCTTGCGGATTGTGGGTGTTTGATATGATCATCAGCTACTGCCGGCGTATTGACGAGTCTTTAGAGTCCTACATAGTTGTTTCCTGGTTCATGCGAAACGGAGTAGGAGCACATATATGATATGTGCGGGACCGAGATTGATACGATTATGTGATACCGTATTGTATTCTCGCGATATGTGATATCAGACGGGTATATGAGATATAGCCGGGTTGTCGAATCAAGTGTTGATTCGGTAAGTTGATATTATTGATATTAGTCGGTTACATGTGATATAGCCGGATCATTGAATCAAGTGTTGATTTAATGATTTAATGTATAATTATATATTTGATATATGAATTTACGTTGACTAATACTGCTCACTTGACCATTTCTTTTTCTCATTTTGTATACATGATATATATTAATGTATCATGCAAGGTTATAAGTGCAACTTGTGTGTGTATGACTTACACCATAACCATGATATAATTAGGTTTTAATTATCTTTAGTAATTCAAAATTGAGTGGGATTATGTCATGCTTGGAAGCTTGGAGAAGTTTTGCTTGCGATTGACTTAGTCCACCCAATTTGTTTTATTAAGAGATATTTATAAACCTAAACATTATCCTTGCCATGGTTAAATCCCTACAAGGGTTAGTGTATGACACTAACATACCTAAGGTTGCTATTCTAACCTCATTCTATTCCCTTGTTCATCTTCTTCCTCATCTCTTCAAGCTCTAGAGTTTTGGGAAATGAAGAATCCAAAAGAGAAAATAAAATCCAAAGTGAGCAAAATTCCTACTTCATCATCCTCTACTAATATCCATTTAGTTTAGGGTGTTCTCTTCCCTAATCTACCGTTAGAGAAGAGGTAGCTTGTGCTTGAGTTTCCTCGACGTAGATCATCTTCGGCCTCGAAGTCTTCAAGCATGCTTGCTCACTACGCTTTGTGGTGTCCATCTTGAGTCCGGGAGATCGATGCTTGGAGCGAAGGGAAGACTAAACGGAGCTATTGAAGTGAAGGACCGGGCTACAAAGGTTGTATCTCTTATTCACTTCTATTGCAATGTTTGATTACAAAGTTTTGTTACCCTATTTTTCTAGTATGATTCCTCGGATGTTTGCTTAGCACCCCCTAAATTTTTTTTGTGACATGTTTGATGCTTGAAAACCCTAGGCATGGTGCTAAGGAAACCATACAGACTTATCAGGCTATTGGGGTCTTACATTATACCACCCCCAGCCCGCGAAATGCGACATATCAGACGAAGAGACCGGACTGTACGGTAGTGTTACTTGATTGGATTCGCAGGAGTATGAGCAGGATTGCTTGTTGATCTTCTGATCGCTCAATACACGGGTGGCCGTTACGTTTAGCAGACCGCTTGCGGCTTGTGGATGACTGATACGATCACCACATACTGCCGGCGTATTGACGAGTCTTTAGAGTCCTACACAGAGGTTTCCTGGTTCAAGCGAAACGAAGTAGGACCACGTATGCGATATGTGCGGGACCGAGATTAATACAAGTATGTGATACCGTATTCTATTCTCGCGATATGTGATATTGGTCGGTTATATGTGATATAGCCAGGTTGTCGAATCAAGTGTTGATTCGACAAGTTGATACATTTGATATTAGTCGGTTTTATGTGAAATAGCCGGATTATTAAATCAAGTTTTGATTTAATAATTTAAAGTATAATTATATATTTGATATATTATCTTACATTAACTAATATTAGCTCACTTAAGATTTCTTTTTCTCACTAGTGTACACTTAGTATATATGTGATATATATTAGTGTACATCTTTTGTGTCATGCTAGATGCCACATGCTACATGTGTCTATGAGACTCACACCATGCTTATAATAATGTGAGGTTTTATTTAATTAAAGTAATTAAATATTAGTTGGAAATTGTCATGCTTGGAAGCTTGGAGAAGCTTGAAGCATCTTTGACTTAGTCCACTAGTTTTGTTTTACTTGTACATATTTATTAACCTAACCATTATTGTTAGCCATGGTTTATTCTCTACATGAGTTAGTGTATGACACTAACTCACCCATGGTTGCTATTCTCACCTCATGATGAGTTTCATTCTCTTCGCTCTTCATCAAGAGCTTAGCTCTCTAGGTTTATGGGAGATGAAGAAAAATAGTGAGAAAATTATTTCTAAAGTGAGAAAAACTCCTACTTCATCAACCTCTTCTCCACTAGCCATTTAGATTGGGTTGTTTCTTCACCAAGTTCATCACTTAGTGAAGAGATAGCTTGAGTTAGTGTCTCCTCGACATAGATGATCTTCGGCCTCCAAGACTTCAAGCAAGCTTGTTCATTTCACCTTGTGGAGCCTCACTAGAGTCTGGGAGATCACTACTTGGAGCGAAGGGACTACTAGACGGAGCTATTGAAGTGAAGGACCGTTCTACAAAGGTTGTATTCCTTATTCACTTAGATGTAAAGTTGTTTACATGCTTGTTCGTCTAATTTTTTAGTTTAGATTCTAGAGTTAGGGTTCTTTAGCGCGCCATTTTTTTTGAAAAACGGCATGGTCGATTCCTCCTGAAACCCAGTGGCCGCCTAGGGAACCCAGCAGTGGTATCAGAGCCATGCTAGAGAATTAGACGATGTTGTAGTATCACAAAACCGAAACAACTCCGAAACACTCGAAATATAAACCCAGTTTCTGTCGAAATTTTCAGTGAATCTAAAATTTTTTTAAGCAGTTGCAGAATGTTATATGAGATGTAACATGAACACAGTAGAAATTTGAACCCACCTCGCCGGAAAAAGGCCGGCCACGGCTTGAAAATCCGGCCTGGCCAATTTTTGAAGTTGGTTCAGGGTTCAATTTTTTAGGGTGTTCCAGTCTCTGGTTTTTGGTGTTTCAGGTGTTGCTTGTTTTTGCTAAAATTGCATGTGATATTATCTTTGTGCAAAGGAAATTCAGAGTGTTTCGTAGTCGTAATTCTAACATCATTTCGGGTTATTTAAACGACGTTAAAAAGTTCAAACGGATATCAATAACCCATTTTTCCCCTCGTTGGAAATTTTCCAAGAGTTGGATTTTTTCCAAGTTTAAAATCTTCTGAAAATCATGCAGGTGTTTTCTGTGGACCCTCTAGAAGAACGAAATCCTAACTCGATTCTGTGACCGTCGAAATAGCCACCAAACCCTACGGTTTATGGTTGTTCCGTGGCGCCATAGGTGAGGCAAGGGTTGACCCTTCTACGGTTGGTCCATAGGTGATGTTGCATGTTCTGGGTACTTTTTTAAACTCCGCTCAAGTGTTGAGCTCTTTGGGAAATTTTGGGTGTTTGTTGATTCGATCGAAAAGTGTAACATCGTATAGTTATATGTGATTGTGATACAATATTTGGAATCAACAATAATTAGTTATGTGATAACTAATTTGAATTTTATAAATCTAACAAGTTAGTCTCATTTATTCGGTTGCCACGGGATTTTGATGTGGATCAAAAGTCCGTCGCAATTACGTAGTGTACGCGGATACTCGTCGGGTAACCTTACCAGATAGCCATTCCCCATAGCCCCGACCAAGTGACTGTAGGAGAACCCCATCGCCAAAAGCATCCGTTCGGGTGCTCACAGCCGTGGTGATCCACCTAAGTGCACTTCGTCGAAGGCATCGGGGGTGCGGCCTTCTACTAATGTTTCGGACGAGCATTCGATCAGGATGTCGGGAATCTTATTGAATTACCCGACTGGTTATTGAAAAGTGTTTTCAATATCGAGACTAAAATGCGGGGTTTATAATTGTTAGGAATGCGATGTCTAAGGAATTCATTTGGTTATGCATAAAATCCAAAGTATGTGACATATTGGGTTTATAATGTCTAAGATGGTTGCGGATTCCAATTGTTGTAGTTTTTCACATTCTTTTCTGCGACCATAAGTGTAATATGTGGTGTATCACCGGTTTCGTTGCTATATGTCAACGACAATTGGGATACGCATATTTACTTACGTTGATGACATATGATGTTATGTGTTGCTGTGATATGTTATATTGGATCGTCGTGTTTGAATGGCCGGGGTTTTTTTATGTGAGATGAGAGTTTTTCATTTTCATTCATGTAAAAACTTGTATGTAATATTCTTTTATTAGGACATTTCCGGGTTGAGGATGATGTCACCATTGATGTATATTATTTACTTTTCCGCGTTAGGATAGACCCAAGGTGAGGAGCACAAGTAACCGGGTTCTAGGGTCCAGTAGGAGACCATCTCAAGGAGGTGAGACCAGGTCTCCTAACTCTAGAATTGGTGGGGTTGCTTGCCGCTCTCGTAGGGGTCTAGGGATGTGGGTTTGGCTATTGATCACGACCATGGAATCCACGTTTATTACTGGCTTAATTTAAAACACGAAATTCCCAGTATATCCATATTTCATATGTGTTCTTCTGCTGCTGATATTCTGTTATGTGATCACTTGATATTTTGAGACGAATGTTTATATTATATATATGATATATAATAAATATTGTTGCTTTCGTTTCTTCTGTGATGCTTAGGAAGCATAATTGTTAGGACTTCATTAATGAGATTAATGAAATAAAAAAAACTTAAAGATGTTGTAGAAACTTGTTTTAAAAACTGGTAGCTCCAGTTCTTGCTTTGCAAATCTGTATTCCTTGTAGAATATCCATCACCTTATTCGATAAGGAATGAGCCGAGATCCCTTCACCGGGAGTGAGCTCTTTAGCAAAACCAGCAGATGCTACAACCCACTCGGTTTTGTTTTTGATTGCTTTTTTATTTAATGCTTTGCATATTGGTATTTATGAAATATCCAGCACCTCATTCGATTAGGAAAGAGCCGAGATCCCTTCACCGGGAGTGACCTCTTTAGCGAAACTAGCAAAAGCCTCAAAAACACTCCTTTTCAAATCACTCAATTCTACAACGATATCAAGTTCATTACGCAAAAGGTTATATAAAAAACCTGTCGTAGCCCTCCGTCATTTCAGATAAGGACTATTTAGTATTCGTGCTACGTTTGTTGACCATGTTAAGGCGTAGTGTGCGGTAGCTGATTAGTGCTTATTTGCTTAAGCATATGATGCGATTGGATTAGGGTAGTCGTACGACTTTGTTGACCATGTTAAGTGTCGTACGGGTGGGTTTAATTCAATCAGGAAATGACGGGTTGAACTTGGCTAGCGCTTATGATTTGTTGACCATGTTAAGGTCATAAGTTGCTAGGGGAAAAATATTATCGGGAATTTCAAGTGTTGAAATTTGCAATGAGATTGCATACCTTCTATGTGATAATTGGATCCCGATACCCACTGCGAGTAAGAGTTACTCCTGTGAGAGTTTTGCACATTACAATTAGCCGATCAAGTAGGTGTCTAGAAAGGTGTTAACGGGGTTACGTCCCTGGGAAAACGAGGTTTATTTTAATTAGGTCTGTGCGAAAGCACGGGGAACCTCCCTCAAAGTACCGACACTGGCCTGGCCGAAAGATTGGCGAACTTGTAGAGTGTAATTAATCACGGCTAGTCTTACCTTTTAGGGTTTGAAGGAAGATTTGATAGAAACAGTGGGAGCAATCCTGATTAGATAAAATAATAACCAATCTAATCTCGCAAGAGCGCACGCAGAGTGTTTTCTTCTCTCTCTCTCTCTCTCTTGGTAGCGACCATATCATGCCTTAATCAAGATAATAATATGGATGTTTTGACCGAACCTGCGTATTATACTGCACTGGGGAAGGTTGGTTCCGTTCTTTCTTATAATTGTTATAAGACTGATCAGGAAATAGGGGAATACCAGGATTCCCATGCCACCCAAACGAAGAAAGTGCGTGATGATGCATCTTCTTCTGGTGTGTTCATTACTGAGAACTGTTTCTCAGCATCCTCTACGTCTTGGGTATGTGATACCGGATTAGGATCCCGCATTTGTAATATGTTACAACGGCTACAGAAAGGTAGAGAACTGGGATTGGGTGATATGTCTCTAAGTGTTAGAGAATGGTGCAATTGTTGCAGCCAAATCGGTTGGCAAATATCACCTTGTATTAATACATTGATTCTGAAAGAATATTATTACATACCGAACCTGATATACAACATTACATCGGTTTCTTTAAATAGTTAAAGAAGGATATAATTTTGTATTGATGGATAATGTTGTGAACATTTTCCTTAATCAAGAGTTGATTGGATCAGGCACGTTATGAAATGGCATATACGTTCCAAATCAAACCACAGTTCAAAGTATATAGAACACACACAAGAGGAGTAGTTCAGAAATGAACGAATCCTTCTTGTGGCATTGTAGACTAGGTCATATCAATGCGACACAACTAGCTAAGTTACATAAGGATGAATTTTAGAATCTGTTCGAATTTTCATCTTATGATACTTTACAGTCTTGTCTAAAAGGTAAAATGACCAATACTCCGTTTACTGGAAACAGAGAAAGAGTTGCTGAACTCTTGGGACGGATACATGATGATGTATACGGTCTGATGTCTACACAATTCCAGGGTTGGTTCTTTGTACTTCATTACATTCATCGATGAACTCTCAAGATTCGGACATGTGTTCCTGTTAAAACACAAGTATGAAGTTTTTGAGAAATTCAAGGAATATAAGTACGAAGTAAAGAACCAAACGGGTAGAAGTATTAAAATCCTTCGATGTGATGGAGGAGGAAAATACTTGGGCATGGTTGTCACGACCCGAAATTTGGCCCGTGACCGGCACTTAACCACGTAACGTCTACAGGCGTAACGCGACTAAGTGAACCAAAAACCCAGAAATCAAACCAGTGAAAGTATAGAGTGATAGAAGTTTTTAAAGAAAGCACTAACTAAAACATGATAAGAAATATAAGTAAACAATCTCCAAGAAAACAATATACGACGCCGTAGCGAAGATCAAGATCCACAAGTGGGAACAGCACAGATAGGATAAACTGCAAGTACAGTCGGCTCACAACGAGCTCGACACCAGAAAACAAATATAATACAACATCGTCCTCACACTGTCTCTAAGTCAAATACATACATGGTAGATGGAGAATACTAGATACAACAATGTACATACTGAAAGATAAACAGATACCGAACAAAACCCACCTATCAGCAAAAGAGCTAGTACACCAACTATGGGGGTATCTGTGTCAAAAGATGCAAAGCAGCCTGCCGCGACTACTCCGAAGGGCAACCTGCAAACACTGTGGCACAACGGGGGTGAGTTGCCAACTCGAGAATAGAGATAACATATAAAGGTAATCGCGAGCATGCACGTACTTCGCTACTCTATCATATGCCAACAGATGATATCAATATGTGATAAGCAGTATGTGCAATAATCATGCAAGTGCTCTATAGGGTACTGTACTACCGGATGAGGTACAAATGCTCTATCAGGTAATGCATCAACAGGATGAGGTACAAAAGTAATGCTGAGCAGGGGCAATATAATATCTACACGGAATGTCAACGTGGAATATATAATCGGTTTCTCAATGCACCTAGATCTCCCAAAAATAGCTCATGCGCCGGCACTCTCCTCCGCCCTCAAATCCTGTACCTCTCTGAGAATCCCGATTGCCCAACATCGGCACCCAAATATCATAAATACTCGTGTCTAGCATCGACACGCAAAACATCCTGTATCGGGAATCCGCCAATCCGGGTCAGCCCTCTCTCAAAGTATATATCGGGAATCCGTCAGTCCGGGTCATCCCTCTCTAAATATATCGGGCATCCGTCAGTCCGGGTCAGCCATCTCGCAATACATCGGGCATCCGTCAGTCCGGGTCAGCCCTCTCTCAAGACATCGGGCATCCGTCAGTCCGGGTCAGCCCTCTCTCAATACATTGGGCATCCGTCAGTCCGGGTCAGCCCTCTCTCAATACATCGGGCATCCGTCAGTCCGGGTCAGCCCTCTCTCAATACATCGCCTCTAGCACCGAGAAAACACGGGGTAACGCCCCAAAATATCATACCAAGGGAACCGGGTTTTTAAATGATTACTTATTTGAAAAGGCCACGGTTCCCAAATCCAGAAATCACATGAAATCTCAACCAATAATACAAGTAATTGTGATGTGATATGTGCACCAAGTATGTATATCAAGTCATGTCACATAAAAATGAGCTGCAATGCAATGATCCAATGTGATATAGGTATCAAGTATGAATATCAAGTCATGTCACATAAAATGAGCTACAATGCAATGATCCAATGTGATATAGGTGCCAAGTATGAATATCAAGTCATGTCACATATAGATAAGCTACAATGCAATGATCCAATGTGATATAGGTGTCAAGTATGAATATCAAGTCATGTCACATAAAATGAGCTACAATGCAATGATCCAATGTGATATAGGTATCAAGTATGAATATCAAGTCATGTCACATAAAATGAGCTACAATGCAATGATCCAATGTGATATAGGTGTCAAGTATGAATATCAAGTCATGTCACATATAGATGAGCTACAATGCAATGATCCAATGTGATATAGGTGTCAAGTATGAATATCAAGTCATGTCACATATAGATGAGCTACAATGCAATGATCCAATGTGAGGTGTGTAGTAGGTATGCAATGCACTAGCTAGTAACCATGAACATGCAATATATATATAAGGAACACTATAAGGTCCTATCAGCCCTGACGTAGAACGCCATGCGGGCGATATCCCCGTAGATGTGAAATCTACTCACCGTAGCCTCCCGCTAGGTATAGCCAACAACCTGTTTTCCCTTCTTCGCGGCGTCCGCCGTACTCGCCTGCGAACCTAGAATTACACAATATATCATATGTAAGCTTGAAGTCACACAAACGCGACATTAAAGCCGAACTAGTAACTCGTGTCGTGAACCAAACGCGCGTGTGCGCGATACGCTAAAACGTGTGGTTACGCGCCTGAAACCACTCCGACGCGTCGCGATACGCAGAAACCCAAAACCCACACACACGTATCACGCGTGTCGCGAAAGGATGAAAATACGGGAAAATAGGTATTCTACCCCAGATTTTGATACAGGAAAGATAATGCAAAAATACATATACCATAACAACCCAAATAGCAGCAGACACCCACACCCCAAACCCTAACCCTTGGCTCCCCCATCTGGCCGCAAATTGCGGCCAGAATGCAAAATTCGGCGGCCCCAAATGGGAATTGGGCTCCCAGGTTGGGTGTGTGCACTCTATACCCCTCATACATGCTGCAGTGATGTCTAGTTTTGTTCTGAAAAGTCTCGGGTAGTAGCAGATTCTACAGAGCCTTATTTCTAGCTAAAATCCACACTTTTGCACTAAAATCAAACATTAGGGTATTTTTGTGCAACCTGAAGTATAACCTAGTTAAAATAGCTCTAACAACACTTAAAGGAGCTAACTAAACTATGAGAACACCAATCTAATATATACATCAAAAATATCCTATAATTTCACTAAAAATGCACAAAAAGGGATTTTTGCTAAACAAAACTACAAGTTATGGAAAAAGAGGTTAAGACCTGAGTTTATACCTTCTAGAGATCTTGCAAAACACCAAAGTCTCAGCTTTTCCCCTCGTGTATGCAGATTTGCCTTAAACACCCTAAAAAGCTCACTTTTCCTAAGGTTTTGTGATGAAAAGGTGTGGTTTTTGTGTAGGATTTGTTTGGGAATTGAAGGGAATGAAAAGAAGAAGAAGAGGTGAAGAAAATGAAAGGGTTTTTCTCTGCTGGAGCTCCAGAATTTCTGAAGTGGGGAGAGGAGAGAGAGAGAAGGGAAGAAAATGGTCTCAAGGTCAACTTTCACCTAACCACCATGCCTCATTGTTTAATAGGATTTGAATTTGTGAAAAGGGGTTAAGATATGAATAAATGGTGGGGAAAACTAAAATGAACCATGCACAAAAGAATGGTTAACAAGTCACCAAAACCCTAAGTGTCAAAAGGCTAAGTGTGCAAGTGTGCATCAACACAAGGAAATTCCCAATATGCAAACACTACTAATAAAACTATTAATCCTATAAACACACAAATATAAAAACATGCATGACTACTAATTATCACCAAAACAATCAAACGAAAATTTCAAAGTGTTACAATCTACCCCCTTAAAGAAATTCGGTCCCCGAATTTTAAAAATCTAACTATACGCACCTTCAAAAAGGTGGGGATACCCCTTCCTCATCTCGCTCTCGGTCTCCCAAGTGACTTCCTCGCCGCTCTGGCCACGCCAAAGTATCTTGACGGACGGTATCTCTTTCGACCTTAATTCCTTCACTTGTCGATCTAAGATCATCACCGGCTGCTCCGCGTAGGAAAGGTCGCGCTCAAGCTGGATCGTCGGGTGCTGAATCGCATGCGAAGGATCATGAAGATATCTGCGGAGCATCGAAACGTGAAATACGGGATGCACGTCTGGAAAACTGGGCGGAAGGGCTAATCGATACGCAACTGCACCAATACGCTCAAGGATCTCCAATGGGGCCCACATATCTGGGACTAAGCTTCCCCTTCTTTCCAAACCTCATTACGCCCTTCATTAGGGAGACCCTCAAGAAAACGTGGTCACCAACAGAAAACTCAAGTCTGCGCCGACGACGGTCCGCATAAGATCTCTGCCTACTCTGGGCTGCTCTCATCCTATCGCGAATCAACTGGATCCTTGCTGTCGTCTCCCCCACGATCTGTGGCCCTAAAATACTGCTCTCACTGAGCTCCGTCCAACAGGTGGGTGATCTGCATCTCCTCCCATAAAGAGCCTCAAACGGTGCCATCTGAATGGTCTCCTGGTAGCTGTTATTGTAGGAGAACTCTACTAAGGCAAATGATGATCCCAGCTACCTTCGAAGTCTAAAACGCATGCTCTGAGCATGTCCTCGAGAGTCTGAATAGTCCGCTCTGACTGCCCGTCGGTCTGCGGATGGAATGCTGTGCTGAAACTCAAGCGAGTGCCCAAAGCCTCCTGAAGCCTCTGCCATAGCCGCTGGTAAACAGGGTGCCTCTATCGGACACGATGCATGTCGGAACTCCGTGCAGTCGTACAATCTCATCAATGTAAATCTGGGCATACTGAGCAAATCCGAAAGTCGTCCTCACCGGTAGGAAGTGAGCCGCTTCCGTCGAATGATCCACGATCACCCAGATGGAGTCATACCCTCGACTAGTCCTAGGTAGACCCACAACGAAATCCATCGAAATCTGCTCCCACTTCCACTCCGAAATGGGTAACGGTTGTAGCTCTCCCGCGGGCCTCTGGTGCTCAGCCTTGACTTGCTGACAAGTCAGGCATCTCGACACAAAATCTGCAATGTCTCTCCTCATACCGTCCCACCAGTAAACAGCTCTCAAGTCGTGGTACATCTTGGTGGAACCGGGATGAACACTATATACCGATCGATGTGCATCCTCGAGAATCTCGCGCCGCAATCCCTTAGCATCTAGTACGCACAGTCTAGCCCCAAATCGTAGTATCCCCTGATCATCGATCACGAACTCGGAAAATCTGCCATGTCCCATCTGTGTCCTGATCCCTTAACAGCGGTCATCACTGTGTTGTGCCTCTTGTATACGGTCAAGCAACAGTGGACGTGCACGAACATGTGCAATCTGTCCCCCGATCGGCGTAAACTCGAACTGTACCCGGCTATCGCATAAGATCTGCCAATCCGCCGACGACTGCCTCTGAACTGCGCTCAAACAGGATAGACTACCCCCGGGCCTCCTGCTCAAAGCATCTGCCACTACAATCGCCCTGCCCGGGTGATACACGATCTCACAATCGAAATCCTTCACTAACTCCATCCATCGGCGCTGTCTAAGGTTCAGGTCTCGCTGCTGAAATATGTACTTTAAGCTCTTGTGGTCGGTGAATATCTGGCACGACTCTCCATACAGATAATGTCGCCAGATCTTGAGTGCAAGGACCACTGCAGCCATCTCCAGATCATGAGTGGGGTAATTCTGTTCATATTTCTTTAATTGCCGCGAAGCATACGCAATCCCTCTATCATGCTGCATCAAGACGCACCCTAACCCTACTCGTGAAGCATCGCAGTAGACCACAAATCCGCCTGATCCTGAAGGCAATGATAGCACTGGTGTCGTAGTCAGTAGAGCCCGTAGCTGCTGGAAACTGTGCTCACACTCCTCTATCCAATCGAAGCAAACTCCCTTCCGGGTCAACCCGGTCAAAGGTGTAGCAATGCGAGAGAAGTCCTGCACGAATCGTCGGTAATAGCCTGCCAGCTCTAGAAAGCTGCGAATCTCCGTCACTGACGTAGGTCTATGCCAACTCCGAACTGCCTCGATCTTCCTCGGGTCGTCACATATACCATCTCGTGTAATCACGTGCCCCAAGAAGTCTACGCTGTCTTGCCAGAAGGCACACTTGGAGAATTTGGCGAAAAGCTGATGCTCCCTCAAGGTCTGCAGCGTAATCCGCAGGTGCTGCTCGTGCTCCTCTCTACTCCGAGAATACGCCAAGATATCGTCAATAAACACTATGAGGAACAGATCAAGATACGGCCGGAAAATACGGTTCATCGAATCCATAAATGCTGCTGGCGCGTTGGTGAGTCCGAACGACATCACCAAAAACTCATAATGGCCGCAACGTGTGCGGAAGGCTGTCCTAGGAATATCCTCCCGTCGAACCCGTAGCTGATGGTAGCCCGATCACGAATCGATCCTCGAAAAGTATCTTGCCCCCTGAAGCTGGTCGAACAAATCGTCGATGCGTGGCAAAGGATATCTGTTCCGCACTGTCTCCCTGTTCAGCTGGCGGTAGTCAACAAAAGCATAGCACGTGGCTAACCAATCCATGCCCAAAAGAACGTCGAAGTCCAACATCTCAAGAAGGATCAAATTGACCGGCAACTCTCTATCGCCTATACGGACGGTACAGGATCGGAACACGTGCCTAGCAACAAACGACTCTCCCGCAGGAGTAGTCACAACTAGCGGCTGACCAAGCAAACCGGACTCTCTACCCAAACTCGGCACAAGGTGTGTGGATACATACGAGTACGTGAAAACATATGAGCACAAGGATCCGGATCAAACAATACGTGTGCAACAAAGGACAAACTGAAAGAGTACCTGAAACCACAGCATTGGATACCCGCGCGTTCCGATGAGTCGAAGCGGAAACTTGTGCCTGTCCTTCATTTGCGACTGACCGAACTCCTCCTCTACTAGCCTGACCCCTCTGTGCAAACCCTCCGCGTCCACGACATCTCAGAGCACGACCCTGACGTGCTGTGAAGAAACACTGCCTGATGAGGTGTTGAAGGCTTCCACATCCTACGCACTGAATGATGTCCTGCCTGGGGATGGAAGCCAAATGACTGTCCTCGTCCTAAGCCTCTGCTCTGGGCTGGTACACCAGCATGATTCCATAACTGTTCCGGAATTCTCACGGTCTCTGGAAGACGTGTCTCGTACACGGGGGCTGCCTCCACCGGTGCCATGTAGGGGACGGAATACTGCATGATGATCGCAAGGAACAACTGGGTAACAGGGGTGACGACCACCTGTCGCTGTGCTCGGACGACCTCTACCAACGAGCTCATCGCCTGGCGTAGGCCCTGCATCTCTACCACTAGTCTAGCGATCTGAGCTGTCGTAAGGGAAACAATCTGTCCTGGTACAACAGGAGTACTACTCGGATTAGTCCTCGTTTCAAATGAATCAACTCGAACATCGGCTCTCGCGGCCGCTCTCTGCGCCCTCGTAGTCCTTGGCGGCATATTGGGTTTCAGAAACAACAGGATTCGATAAGGATACGGAAATCGAATCGCAAGAATGTATATACTCAAGGAGGAATTTAAATCAACAAGTCCTAAGGTCGTGTAGGCGGAGTACCGTGTCGTGAGTATGCCGCGGAACATACACACGCTACGCCACCCTGCCGCAGCTACCTACTCCATCATACCAGGGTCATCCTACACTCCGAAAGGTAAAACCTACGCTCTGATACCAACTTTGTCACGACCCGAAGTTTGGCCCATAACCGGCACTTAACCACGTAACATCTACAGGCGTAACGCGACTAAGTGAACCGAAAACCCAGAAATCAAACCAGTGAAAGTATAGAGTGATAGAAGTTTTTAAAGAAAGCACTAACTAAAACATGATAAGAAATCTAAGTAAACAATCTCCAAGAAAACAATATACGACGCCGTAGCGAAGATCAAGATCCACAAGTGGGAACATCACAGATAGGAAAAACTGCAAGTACAGTCGGCTCACAACGAGCTCGACACCAGAAAACAAATATAATACAACATTGTCCTCACACTGTCTCTAAGTCAAATACATACATGATAGATGGAGAATACTAGATACAACAATGTACATACTAAAAGATAAACAGATACCGCACAAAACCCACCTATCAGCAAAAGAGCTAGTACACCAACTATGGGGGTATCTTTGTCAAAAGATGCAAAGCAGCCTGCCGTGACTACTCCGAAGGGCAACCTGCAAACACTGTGGCACAACGGGGGTGAGTTGCCAACTCGTGAATAGAGATAACATATAAAGGTAATCACGAGCATGCACGTACTTCGCTACTCTATCATATGCCAACAGATGATATCAATATGTGATAAGCAGTATGTACAATAATCATGCAAGTGCTCTATAGGGTACTGTACTACCGGATGAGGTACAAATGCTCTATCAGGTAATGCATCTACAGGATGAGGTACAAAAGTAATGCTGAGCAGGGGCAATATAATATCTACACGGAATGTCAACGTGGAATATATAATCGGTTTCTCAATGCACCTAGATCTCCAAAAAATAGCTCATGCGCCGGCACTCTCCTCCGCCCTCAAATCCTGTACCTCTCTGAGAATCCGGAGTGCCCAACATCGGCACCCAAATATCATAAATACTCGTGTCTAGCATCGACACGCAAAACATCCTCTATCGGGCATCCGTCAATCCGGGTCAGCCCTCTCTCAAAGTATATATCGGGAATCCGTCAGTCCGGGTCATCCCTCTCTCAATATATCGGGCATCCGTCAGTCCGGGTCAGCCATCTCGCAATACATCGGGCATCCGTCAGTCCGGGTCAGCCCTCTCTCAAGACATCGGGTATCCGTCAGTCCGGGTCAGCCCTCTCTCAATACATCGGGCATCCGTCAGTCCGGGTCAGCCCTCTCTCAATACATCGCCTCTAGCACCGAGAAAACACGGGGTAACGCCCCAAAATATCATACCAAGGGAACCGGGTTTTTAAATGATTACTTATTTGAAAAGGCCACGGTTCCCAAATCCAGAAATCACATGAAATCTCAACCAATAATACAAGTAATTGTGATGTGATATGTGCACCAAGTATGTATATCAAGTCATGTCACATAAAAATGAGCTGCAATGCAATGATCCAATGTGATATAGGTATCAAGTATGAATATCAAGTCATGTCACATAAAATGAGCTACAATGCAATGATCCAATGTGATATAGGTGTCAAGTATGAATATCAAGTCATGTCACATATAGATAAGCTACAATGCAATGATCCAATGTGATATAGGTGTCAAGTATGAATATCAAGTCATGTCACATAAAATGAGCTACAATGCAATGATCCAATGTGATATAGGTATCAAGTATGAATATCAAGTCATGTCACATAAAATGAGCTACAATGCAATGATCCAATGTGATATAGGTGTCAAGTATGAATATCAAGTCATGTCACATATAGATGAGCTACAATGCAATGATCCAATGTGATATAGGTGTCAAGTATGAATATCAAGTCATGTCACATATAGATGAGCTACAATGCAATGATCCAATGTGAGGTGTGTAGTAGGTATGCAATGCACTAGCTAGTAACCATGAACATGCAATATATATATAAGGAACACTATAAGGTCCTATCAGCCCTGACGTAGAACGCCATGCGGGCGATATCCCCGTAGATATGAAATCTACTCACCGTAGCCTCCCGTTAAGTATTGCCAACAACCTGTTTCCCCTTCTTCGCGGCGTCCGCCGTACTCGCCTGCGAACCTACAATTACACAATATATCATATGTAAACTTGAAGTCACACAAACGCGACATTAAAGCCGAACTAGTAATTCGTGTCGTGAACCAAACGCGCGTGTGCGCGATACGCTAAAACGTGTGGTTACGCGCCTGAAACCACTCCGACGCGTCGCGATACGCAGAAACCCAAAACCCACACAAACGTATCACGCGTGTCGCGAAAGGATGAAAATACGGGAAAATAGGTATTCTACCCCAGATTTTGATACAGGAAAGATAATGCAAAAGTATATATACCATAACAACCCAAATAGCAGCAGACACCCACACCCCAAACCCCAACCCTTGGCTCCCCCATGTGGCCGCAAATTGCGGCCAGAATGCAAAATTCGGCGGCCCCAAATGGGAATTGGGCTCCCAGGTTGGGTGTGTGCACTCTATACCCCTCATACATGCTGCAGTGATGTCTAGTTTTGTTCTGAAAAGTCTCGGGTAGTAGCAGATTCTACAGAGCCTTATTTCTAGCTAAAATCCACACTTTTGCACTAAAATCAAACTTTAGGGTATTTTTTTGCAACCTGAAGTATAACCTAGTTAAAATAGCTCTAACAACACTTAAAGGAGCTAACTAAACTATGAGAACACCAATCTAATATATACATCACAAATATCCTATAATTTCACTAAAAATGCACAAAAAAGGGATTTTTGCTAAACAAAACTACAAGTTATGGAAAAAGAAGTTAAGACCTGAGTTTATACCTTTTAGAGACCTTGCAAAACACCAAAGTCTCAGCTTTTCCCCTCGTGTATGCAGATTTGCCTTAAACACCCTAAAAAGCTCACTTTTCCTAAGGTTTTGTGATGAAAAGGTGTGGTTTTTGTGTAGGATTTGTTTGGGAATTGAAAGGAATGAAAAGAAGAAGAAGAGGTGAAGAAAATGAAAGGGTTTTTCTCTGCTGGAGCTCCAGAATTTCTGAAGTGGGGAGAGGAGAGAGAGAGAAGGGAAGAAAATGGTCTCAAGGTCAACTTTCACCTAACCACCATGCCTCATTGTTTAATTGGATTTGAATTTGTGAAAAGGGGTTAAGATATGAATAAATGGTGGGGAAAACTAAAATGAACCATGCACAAAAGAATGGTTAACAAGTCACCAAAACCCTAAGTCTCAAAAGGCTAAGTGTGCAAGTGTGCATCAACACAAGGAAATTCCCAATATGCAAACACTACTAATAAAACTATTAATCCTATGAACACACAAATATAAAAACATGCATGACTACTAATTATCACCAAAACAATCAAACGAAAATTTCAAAGTGTTACAATGGTGTTCCTGGAGTTTCTAAAAGAAGAATGTGATTCCCTCTCGCTTACTCTTTCAAGTACACTACAACACAAATGGTGTATCGGGGAGTAGGTATTGTACCCTATGAGATATGGTGCGCTCTATGATGAGTACTGCTGAATTTCCTGTTTCCTTTTGGAGTTATGCACTTAAGAAGCTGCATACCTATTAAATGGGGTTCCATCCAAATCAGTGCCTACCTCTCCATATGAGATATGGAATGGAAAGAGACCATGTCTTAAACGAGTTAAGATATGGGGTTGTCCGGCCTATGTTAAAAAGCAAAATCCGGACAAGCTCGAGGCAAGGTCAATTCTGTAAGTTTGTTGGATATCCCAAACTTTTGTGAGGGTATATCATCTACCAAACTGAGGAGAAAAAGGTGTTTTGTTCCACAGTATACCATCTTTTTAGAAAAGGAATTCCTTATGAAGAAATTTGTGGTCATGAGGTAGAACTGGAAGGAGTTCCATCTAAACAAACTAACAGCTGATGATTTGGTGAAACCAAAGGATTCGATAGTCTCCAACGAACCTCAGCCTCTCCGTGAATCTGGTAGGGTTCCTCATCCACTTGAGAGATACTACGGTCTTCTCGGTGACAGTGGGATCGAGGTTTGCATCAGTGTAGATGACCCAACTAGGTTCAGGCAGGCCATCACGAGTAGGGACTCTGTGAAATGGCTGGATGCTATGCGATCAAAGATGGAATCCATGTGCACCAACAAAGTATGACTTTGATTGTTGTACCTGAAATGGTAAAACCTATTTGGAGAAAATGGATCTTGAGAAGATTCTTGGTGTAGATGGAAAAGTTGAGACTTTCAAAGCTATGCTTAAGTCTATCAGGATTAAACCAGGCATCGCGGAGATGGAACATCTGCTTTGATGTGGCAGTCATAGTGTTTGACTTCATCAAAAAGGTAGATGAATCTTGTATATACAAGAAGCTTGTAGAGAGTAAGGTTGTCTTCCATGTATTGTACATAGATAACATACTCTTGAAAAGAAAGGGTTTCCTATGCTACACTCGGTCAAGCTCCTCTTATCACGAGGATTCTCCATAGAAGATCTGGATGATACCTACTACATCTTGTGGATTATGATCTATGGTGATAGATCTAAGTGGATGTTGGGAGTGTCCCAAATACAGGTACATTAACACCATACTAAAGGGGTTTAGTATGGAGGATTCTAAGCGTGGTGGTTCGCCCACTTACTCATGAATCACTCTCTCCAAAAAGATGTCTCCCAAGACTGATTTGGAGAGAGCTCGCGTGCAAGAGATACCCTATGCGATGTTATGTACCAGACCAGATGTAGCTGATTCACTAGGAGTAGTGATCAGGAATCAATCGGATCTTAGGAGAATCACTGGAAACTGTGGAGGACATTCTTAAGTACTTGAGAAGTACTAAAAGAATGTTCTTGGTTCGAGCTACCAGAGTGATAAGGTTGACTGAAAGTCAGTCAAGGGCTTTGTGTTTACCTTTAGTGGAGGGACGGTATGTTGGATGTGTTCCAAGCTAGATACCGTGGAAAACTAGACGATATAGGCTGAATACATCGCTACTAACGATGCTACTAAAGTTGATGTCTGGATAATTCTTGTTCATGAGATGAATATTGTTCCTACCATTGAGCGTCCAATAACAGTTATTGTGACAACAATGGAGTTGTGGCTTTGGCCTAGGAACGTCGTTCCCATCAGTGATCCAGACATATTCTGAGGCAAGTATCACTTGATTAGGGAGATAGTTGATCTCCAAGGGATCGAGGTCAGGAGAGTTGACAGGAAGGATAACACAGCGGATCCACTCATAAAGGCCTTTCCCTAGAGAGACTTCTATAGGACGTTGAGTATAAGATACTGCAACAAATGACCTTAGTGCAAGTGGGAGATAGTTAGTTATATGTATGCCCTAGAGGCCATTACTATACATGTGATGTAAGTCCATGTCACGCACCCTACGAACTAGCGGGGAGGCGGAGTATATGAAAAACGGTTATCAAAGCTTCGTAACACGGACTTGAGCGCATGAATCGTGTCTAAACCGTTACTAGCAAACTACGAGTGGTTTAACTACTCGGATTCGAAGTTATACCTCACGTTACTTGTCCTTCGGGTCTTCATCGCTGTCGTCCACTCCTCATGGGCTCCTTGGAACATCGGTACCTCAACGGCCTCCTCGAGTCAAAGACGATCCACCCGAGAGCTTCTACGCCAAGCTTGATCTCTAACTTGAGATAACTAGGTTGCTCAAAGTGCTAATCTAAGCTACCTAGGGGATATAGAGTGAGGTTATGGATGTATTAGTCTAGCTAACCCTTGATCTCAACACATGAGGGGTTAGGGTTAGGGTTTCAAGAATGAGAGAGCTTGAGAAGAGAGAAAAGAGAGAAGGCGATGATAAGAATCCTTTTTGATGAATGAATTCATTTGTGTATATATGAAACATATGATAATATTAAGTAAATAATAAATAATGAATTATCACCATGTTTCATTAATACACTAACTGATTCATCACATGAGTCATATAAAACATTAAATGAATCATTAACTCAATGTATGAATCACTACATGACTCATTAATCCAATTAATGCATATGCCACCTTAACCCCCAAGTCACCATGCTTCTAGAAGCTTCTCGGAAAATTACGAGAACGCCCTTCCAATCCGTGAAAACACGGAAAATTTTTAGACTGTATAAATTCAATAACCTGATACTAGAATCTGGCTTAAACCAAAGCCGGCTAGTAAAAACTGTCTGAACGTCGCACGTGCGTTTAAACACGTATGCGTCCGAACTCTTGTCGTAAAACCATAAGGCCTCTAAATCGTTTCTCCTGGAGCAAGGAAACTCTCTGTGTGGGACTCTAAAGACTCGACACTATGCTGGAAGTGGGTTTAACCACAGACCGCAAGCGGCACTAGCTGTACGTAACGGTCCCCAGGTAGATGTCGATAAGAAGGCTGATGAGGAAACCCATCCGAACTCCTACTGAGCCTGATGTGACAATCTCCGTACAGTCCGGTCTGTTCGTCTTAGACTATCGCATATCTAGCCTAGGGGCTGCAAGCGTCAGTCCCCTAATAGTGGTATAAGTCGTGTCGGAGCGTGGCCCATTACACCCTGAGAAACTACTGGAACCTACCAGTAAATCTTGCTTGCCCTGGCTAGGGACTTTGCGTAATGGCTCTCTGACACAGCGCGATATCAACTCCCAATATCGGGAGAGACGAATCCTTTCTAACCGCCACTGCCTCCAAGTGCTCGGGACTGCACCCAACTGCTACCTGTTTGCACGACTCCTTTGAGCCGTGGTAGGGTAGCAATCTAAGAATAGTGGGACACACTCGAGGCGAAGTAGCTGTGTCAAGTCTGCGGACTATGCTGTAGTCATGTCACCTGGGAACTGTTAACTGACGACGGGTATAATACCATCCAACAGTTCCCCTGCGAGTCATGTCCGGTGTACCCATAACCTAACGAGCACTTGTATACTATCTCCAGTACGACGTACTGATGGCTGTGGGACAGACCATCTCGCCAACCGGGATGAGAAGCGTACACGCTAGTCTACTCTGGAGTATCGATGCCCAGTCTTGATAATCCTACGACTAGGGACTAGTATAGGACGTTGCTTATAGACTACCCAGCCCCCACTAGTGTGACTGCCATCACAACGCTGGTAATCAAGCAATGATCCTATGGGCTCTACTAATATGTATAAGTGATACGTTACAAGAAACATATGCACATATTAAAGTAGACACACACCAAGTAGCATACTACTATTTTTAGCAAGACTGTATATACAACTGTGAATATCCCAAGCTTCCATTAAGTAATATACATACAAGTATGATACAATAATGGCCCCTAGGGCATATACACTAACAATCTCCCACTTGCACTAGGGCCATGAGCTGGCATATCGTAGACCTATCATCTCGAATAGCCTCTCGAACTACGTCTGAGAAATGGCCTTTGTGAATGGATCAGCAATGTTATTCTCCGTCTCTACTCTTTTCACCTCGATCTCCCGGCGATCTATGATCTCCCTGATCAGGTGATACCGCCTTAAGATGTGTCTGGACTTCTGATGGGACCTGGGTTCCTTCGCTAAAGCTATAGCGCCGTTGTTGTCACAATACAGAGGTATTGGATCAACACTGGTAGGAACCACCTGAAGTTCTGTGAGGAACTTCTTCATCCAGACAGCTTCTTTTGTGGCATCGCAAGCAGCTATGTACTCCGCTTCCATCGTTGAGTCAGCAACGGTCTCTTGTTTGGAACTCTTCCAACAGACCGCCCCTCCATTGAGGGTAAAGACATAACCTGACATGGACTTGGAGTCATCCTTGTCACTCTGGAAGCCGGAGTTGGCAAAGGCCTCCATCTGGAGGTCTTTTCCGCCATACACCAAGAACATCTCCTTAGTCCTCCTCAGGTACTTGAGAATGTTCTTTACTGCTATCCAGTGATTCTCCCCTGGGTTTTCCTGATACCGGCTTACAACGCTCAATGCGTATGCTACATTTGGTCTGGTACATAACATCTCATACATTATAGAGCCTACCGCTGAAGCGTAGGGTATAATTGACATGCGATCTCATTCCAAATCAGTCTTGGGAGACATCTCTTTGGAGAGGGTGATTCCGTGACAAGCCGGTAGGTTACCGCGCTTAGAATCTTCCATACTGAATCTTTTCAATATGGTGTCTATGTACCTGGACTGTGAAAGTCCCAACATCTTCTTTGATCTATCATGATAGATCTGGATTCCCAGAATGTAGGTGGCATCACCCAGGTCTTTCATGGAGAATTTCTGTGACAAGAATCTTTTGACTGACTGTAACATCGGAATATCATTTCCTATTAGGAGAATGTCATCCACGTACAAGACGAGGAATACTACAGCTCTCCCTACAATCTTTCTGTATATGCATGGTTCATCTGGATTTCTGATAAAATCAAATTCTTTGACAGTATCATCAAAACAGATGTTCCAACTCCGAGATGCTTGCTTTAGTCCATAAATGGACTTAATCAACTTGCATACTTTACCGCTGCTCCCACTCTGAATGAATCCCTCTAGCTGATCCATATAGACGCTCTCTTCCAAATTTCCATTTAGAAAGGCCGTCTTTACGTCCATCTGCCAGATCTCATAATCGTGGAAGGCAGCAATAGCAAGAAGGACCCGAATGGATTTGAGTATAGCCACTGGAGAAAAGGTTTCGTCATAGTCCAAACCAGGTCTTTGACGGAAACCCTTTGCAACAAGTCTAGCCTTATAGGTTTCAACCTGTCTATCTACACCAATCTTCTTTTTGAAGATCCATTTGCATCCTACGGGGTTTACCCCATTTGGAGCAATGTCCAAAGTCCATACTTTGTTAGTGTACATGGACTCCATTTCGGTCCGCATTGCATCTAGGCATTTTACCGAGTCGCCGCTCTGAATGACTTTCTGGAAGCTAGTAGGCTCATCATAGTCAATAGTGCAATCCTCTCTATCCTCGTCTATGAGAAAACCATAGTATCTCTCGGGCAGATGAGACTGCCTACTACTCCTGCGGAGTGGCGCTGGGATTTCCGGTTCTCCTGAACCTTCTTGTTCTACCAAGGTTTCAGTAATAGCTTGTGGTTCTGGAATTTCTTCCAGTTCTATTGCGCTCCCACTCTTCTGATTTTCCAAAAATTCAGTTTCCAAGAAGAGGGCATGTCGAGAAACAAAAGCCTTTTGTTCCTCTGCATAATAGAAACAATATCCCATGGAGTTCTTTAGATATCCCACAAACTTACACTGTACTGAGCGTGCCTCGAGTTTGTCCGTATGCTGCTTCTTTACAAAAGCTGGACATCCCCATGTCTTAAGATACTTAAGACAGGGTTTCTTCCCACTCCATATCTGATATGGTGTGGTAGGCACAGTCTTGGTTTGTCACGACCCGAGAATTCGACTCGTGACCGGCACTTAACCACGCAACGTCTACAGGCGCAACGCGGCTAAGTAAGCCGAACCCAGAAATCAAAACCAATAAATATAGAGTGATTTAAAACATTTTGTAAAAGCAATAGTAAATGTCTGAAAAACTTCCATTTTATTTAGTAGAAATCCCTTTTAAGTTCAAAAGTTATGAGTTTTATAATTTTGGTAACATTTCCTTTTTAAAACATTAGCCCCGAAAGTCGGGTAAAAGTAAGGTGTAGCGGAAATAACAAGTGATATGGATAAGGGATCACAATATGATATACGACGCCGTAGCGAAGAATACTCAGTAAAACAAGGACAATATCATAAAAGATGAGACTGCATAAAGTAAAGTCGGCTCACATGCGAGCTCGACACCAGAATATAAAACCATACATATCGTCCTCACAACTGTCTCTAAGTCAATACAGAAGGTAGATGGAGAGTACTAGATACATCAATATACAACTGAAAGATAACAGATACCGTACAAAACCCACCTATCAGCAAAGGCTAACTCTGCTCAAAAGGGTATCTGTGCCAAAAGATGCGATAACAGCCAGCCGTGACTACTCCCAAGGGCAACCTGCAAACACTGTGGCACAACGGGGGTGAGTTGCCAACTCGTGAATAGAGATAACATATAAAGGTGATCGCAAGCATGCACATATAGCGTGGCTCTACTAATGCCAGCAGATGATATCAATGCATGTCAACAGTGGATACAGTAGTAATGCATGTACTCTAACAGGTAAATGCCACAGGATGAGATGTATAGTAATCAATACTGAGTATGGGATAAATAATATCTACATGGACTATGTCAACATGGAAAGCAATGATCGGTGCCTCAAACTGCACCCAAATCCCACATATACTCAGGCGCCGGCACACCCATCGGCCCTCAAATCCTGTATATCTCGGAGGAATCATGAGTGCCCAACATCGGCACCCAAAACATCATAAAATACCCGTGTCCAGCATCGACACGTAAATCCTCGAACATCGGGCGCCGTCAGTCCGGACCGGCCCCACGGGGTCCGTCTGCGGTATCGGCCCTCGGCCCCGGCAGCACGGTCATCCCGCATCCATCACTCGACTCTAGTCAGTATCCTCCGGACAACTGCCAGGTCCAACCAATCACCGGTAGGTACTCGCCCGCCTCCAGGCTCAATCGGCAAATCCCATCGATCATCTCGCCGAGGGGAACCATACCGGGCCCACCACGAACCCGCAAACGGAACATCCACTCCTCGAATCGGGTTTCAAGCACACGTCTCAGCACCGAGAAAACGCGTGGTGGACACACCAAAATATCATATCACGAGGTACCGGGTTTTTCAAAATAGCATATCTTTCCTTAAATAATTCCACGGTCCTCAAAACAGAAATCACATGAAAATCCAATACCAATAGTAAAATCCAATGCGAGGTACAATATACATCAATCCATGGTATGGGTATGAGGGGAAAACCGCTTTTTAAAGTAGTTTCATTTCTGGTTTTAAAAGATGTCATGCGGCTCCCAATATACATGAAGGTCATATCAAATCACATATGAGGCGAACTATAGCAATATAATCATGGCAGCTCTATAGTGAGTGTGGCATGGCAGTTACTAACGGTGTGTGTGTAGCATGTAATAGTGCCCGTGCAACATAAACGGTTAGTAATAGTGCGGTGTTCTATCAGTTCTAAGCAATATATATATCAACACAGCAGAGAATGCAATATGCGATGATAGTCTATGGGGTGCATGCAACATATAGTAAATAAGTCCTATCAGCCCTGACGCATAACGCCATGCGGGCGATATCCCCGTAGATGTGAAATCTACTCACCGTGTCTCGCGCTAAGTGTATCCAACCACTTGCTTGCCCTTCTTCGCAGCGTCCGTCTCACTGGCCTGCGAACCTAGAATCACATACACATATCACACATAAGCTTAAGTCACAAAACGCGACATTATAATCCAACAAGAAACCTGTGTCGCAAACCAATCGCGCGTGTGCGCGATACGCTAAAACGTGTACTCACGCGCCACGAAACTACCCCGACGCGCCGCGATACGCAGAACCCAAACCTACTCACGTATCACGCGTGTCGCGAAGGTTTAGAAAAACGGCAAAACAGGTAACTGGTCCCAGATTTTGCCACAGAACTAATCTTAAAAATATATATATACCAAAAGACCCTACACACCAGCAGACACCTACAGAACCCAAAAAAACCCAAAACACTTCCTGTCTGGCCGCAATTTGCGGCCAGAATGGCGGTTTTGGCGGCCGTAGTGGGGAGTTAGGGGGTCGGGTTTCACCTGGTGTATCATCTCCACTCCACTACAATACATGTTGGAAATAGTGCCCTCATAGTCAATTATTGGATAGCAGGTACGTGATTGCAATGATTGCGGAGGACCTATCCCGGTAGGACAGTCTTACTCGAAATGATAGTATGCTATCTGGTTTGCCTTTATCAGTCGTGTACATGTTCAGGTGACTGATTGCATGTTACACTTTGATAGAGCCCTTAGGATCTTGCTTTACTACCAACAGTATGATGGCGATCATATACGTGAGAGTTGGGTAGTTTATATGCATATCCTTAATTGTGGTCCCTAGTCGTGGGAGTTTCGAGACAGGGCATCGATACTCCGGAGTAGACTAGTGTGTACAGTCGAGACCCCGACGAGGGGCGGTGGCCGGTCTCACAAGCTACTGGTGTCAGTTGGATCACCTAAGATGTATACAGGTGCTCATTGGGTTATGAGTAAACCGGACAGGACTCGCCGGGAATCTGCTAGTTAGTACTATACCTATCGTCAGATAGCAGTTCCCTGGTGACATGTGTACAGGTTAGTTCATCGACCTGAGGTCGTCATTTGTCTCGTGTGAGTTCCCACTGTGCTTTGATTTCTACCCTACCACGGCTCAAAGGAGTCGTGCAAACAGGTAGTTTTTGGGTACAGTCCCGAGCCATATGGAGGCACGTGAGCGGATCGGCAGGGGATTCGTCTCTCCCGGTATTGGGGGTGAGGTCGTGCAGTGTCTAGGAGAGCCATTACACAAAGTCCATGGCCATGGCAGGAGATTTACTGGTAGGTACTCCAGTAGTATCTCAGGGTGTGATTGGGCTTCACTCCGACACGACTTATACTGCTATTGGGGGTCTGGCGTTACTAGCCCCCTAGGCAGATATGCGATACTCATTGACGAACGGACCGGACTGTATATACATTGTCACTGTTAGGCTCAGTAGGGTTTTCCGGATGAGTGCGCTCATCGGCATCCCTTGAGGTCAGTCCATGGGCAGCCGTTACGCATTGCTAGTGCCGTTGACGGTTTGTGGTTAAACCCACTGCCAGGGTGCTGACGAGTCATTAGAGTCCCCCACAGACAGTTTTCCAAGTTCGGGCGAAACGTTGTAGAGGCCGTATGGTTTTATGGCAGGGTTCGGAAAATGCACGTGCGTTTACGCACGTGTCGATTTTCGGACAGATGATACTGGTCGGCTTTGGTTTAAGCCGGATCCGAGTATTATATTGAGTAGGTATAATATCTTTGTCTCAGTTGCATTTGTATTCGGTCGTAATACAAATGCGGGTATATTTATACAGTTTCGGGGTTATCCTGAAAGTTGTTTCAGGATCACTTTTGGAAGTTGCCAGTTTCCAGTTTTCTATCAGCCGTCTTTTAACATTCGGTTAAAGACGGATTTATCTTTTCTTCAGATATGAGTGAGTCATCATTCTAGAAGCTTCTAGAAGTGATGAAGTGGCTAATGAGTCATCTTGGCTTTAATGGTGCATTTATTAAGTGATGACTATGTTAATATGAGTCATGCTTATCATTAAAGCTTTTTGTTTACTTAAGGATATTTTCTTCTTGATCTTTTGAAGAGAGAAGCTTGCTTAAGGTCACCCCCCTCTCCTACGGTCACCTCCCTCTTGCTATATATGGCTTGCCCTCTCTCTCTCCTCACTCTCTCTCTCACTTGTTGGTTTCATTTTAGAGAGAAAAGATTATGATAGGTTTTATCGGTGTATGGAATTTCACAGTCCATTTCATTCCATCACCTGATTTCCACGGCAACTTCATTAAACGATCGTCCACGGATTTGGACGAAGTGAGACAAAGTCATCTACTCATTCTCTACATCAATCTTGGTCGTCTCTTTTAGCAAACTTGACGATCGAGTTGCCTCGAGTCAGAGGCGGGAGCCCGTTTAAAGAACCGATCATGTGGTGCCACCTCGAAGAGGAGATCGGAGATCGACGAGATCGGAGCAGCCGCAACGGAGCGTGGGATGATGGTTGAAGAACGAAGGACTCGGATTGTTCGGTATAACATTCCTACACTCTTTACAGTTTGTTAGTTTAGCAATAATGGCAGATCCGGGTTAAAGTATACGATAGCGCCAGTTTAAAAGTTTTGTTCCGCATTTTGGCGTCTGTAGACTGCCGGGGCGCTAACGTAGACTTACAGTGGTATCAGAGCCTCACCATTTTGCTATACTAACTTGTGCTAACGCGTTTAAAACATCGATCCGACCGAAAATCGAAAAACACAAAATCCATGCCCGACAGTTCTGTTAATTTTAAACGGTCTCAAAATTTATTTCTGGATGTCTTAAAAATCTGAGTGCAGGGAATTCTAAGATCCACGACAAAATTTGGGGTCGTGATCCCTCCAAGTTGCCGCGGAAGGGCGGCCAAACCCATGGTTTGGCCGCGCATCCGCGGCCACGTGGGGAGCACGTGCTCCCAAATTTTCTCAGTGGGTTCTGTGTTGGGTTTTGTGATTTTTGGTATATATATTTTTGGCCCAGGTTTTGTTACTGTTCACCAGTAAGCAGTGGGGCCCACTTTTTGAAATTTGGTCTTTGGTCGATCGAAATTTAAACACGTTAGTTTACAGTGCTTACATTATATCTCCGACCGGGAATGTCATTTGATCGGTAAACCGCGTTTAATTGCTATAGTTCTTTTAGACGGGTTTGCGAACGTGACATTCGCGTTGATGTTCTGTGTTGTGCTGTGATGTTGCGGATTTGTCGTGGTGGATAGCAGTGTGCAATGATAGTACAGTTTGTGTTTATTTGTACATTTGATATTGCGGGGCGAGCGTCCAACTTGTGGACTGCCGTCACTGCCTGTTGTATAATATTCTTTTGGGGCACGACCAGGTTGCGGTCGATGTACCTATTGTACTATTTTTCATTACTGTACTAGGTTTTGCCCCGAGACGGAGTGCACGGATAGCCGGGTTCGGGAAAGCAACGGGTCCGCATCTCATGGCTTTGAGAGGCAGAGGGTCCCCACTTCAGAATTGGCAGACTATTCGCCGCACTCGTAGGGGGTACAGGTTGACCCAAAGTGGGGTGCTCAATTTACCGGATTCCGTGAAGTGCCGGGTGTTCCATTCACTATGTTGTGGGGGACTGCCTCGCTTCAGGTTTTGGCGGGTAACTTGCCGCACCCGTAGGGGTCTAGGTTTCATTGCACAGGCTATCCACACGACAGGGGAACGTCGAGTTTCAGCAGCGGCTCTGTGAAACTCGGGGATCCCAGATTATCTGTATTGTTCTGTGATGCTTATTACTTTTCTGTAATGTTGCATATTATCACGCCTGGAGCGATTATGTATATTGGTTTATATACTATTAGATGTTGTATATGTTTTACACCCGCGCTAGTCCAGTCCCCGCTCTGTCGTTAGTTAAGTAACCTAACGGGTTATGACGGGACCCAGTGACGAATGCGGATGGCATATACGTACATTTTATTTTCGTTCTTTTCTGGTGTGATTGATTGATGGGACTGCATTGATTCTGATCAATGCAAAGTAAAACAAACCTATTTGAGTTGTTGGAACAATTTAAAAAGTGTTATTGCAAAGTCGTTTTCTTTTGTTATGCATAGCGGTATTCAGTGGAATATCCTGCACCTCATTCGACGGGGCAAGGGCCGATATCCCTTCACCGGGACTAACCCCTTGGGCAGAAGTTTGCGTCAGAGTAATAACTTCACTATAGTCGATTACAAGTTGCTTTGCATAGCGGTATTCAGTGGAATATCCTGCACCTCATTCCACGAGGAAAGAGCCGAGATCCCTTTACCGGGAATGACCTCTTTAGCAAAAGGTTTTCGCCACTATATTTCAAAAAAGCTATCAGGTTCCTTCAGCGATATCAAGTTCACTACGCTAAAGGTTTTTCGCCAAAAACCAGTCGTAGCCCTCCGTCACTTCTTTTGGGTATTCAGTAGTATTCAAGCTACGTATTTTGACCAACGCCAAGGCATAGTGTTTGGTAGTTGCTGGGTATTCAATTGTTGCATAGATAGATGAGTTAGTTTGGGACAGTCGTTCTGCCATTTTGGCCAACGTCAAGGGCATGTGCGGGTGGGTTCAAATTGACAAGATAGTGACGGGTAGAACTTGGCATGTGACTTATGACATTTTGACCAACGCCAAGGTTATAAGAGCATGGGGCAAAATTGATATCAGGAGTTTCTAAAGAAACTGAAACTTGCCGAGTATGCGCATACCTTCTGGAGTATGAGTAACGTGGATGCATTCCATCACGTTATCATGCGATGAGAGTTGGATCCTGATTCCCACTGATGAGTTGGTTTACTCTTCGGGTAATCCCGATTGATTCTTCTTTAGGTTTGGAGGAGAATTTGACAGGACAGTGGGAGGTTTCCGGATTAGATAAAATGATGACCATTCTGATCTAGGTTAGAGTGCACGCAGAGTGTTTCTTTTCTCTCTCTCTCTTTGGCAGCGACCTTTGACCGACCTTAGACTATGACTCAGTGACCAGGTTGACCGAACCTTCTTAAAATACTGGCTTTTGGATTGTCTAAGTTGCATAAGTCATTGCCACTCCTTCTTTTACCCTTTGCATTTCTCAGAACACCCATATTACTACGGATATCCACTTCCATTGGATAGATCCATCGTATGGTTATATATGAACTCGAAGGGACTTCTTCGGGGATGGATCCAGGTTAAGGAGAAATAGAATTAGTTTATTCAGTTGTCTTTTATTATCACCTTCTCTCAGGTTGCGAGAGCTCCTTGGTTTAGGAGAGTACACCTATTACGCCTATTGGATAGTCTTATTCCAAACCATAGGCTGGTGCCGAAAGGTAGGGAATGAAGAAAACCAATTAGCCTAAGTAGGGTGTGCAGAAGGTAATATGTAAAGACAAAATAAAGGGATTAGAAAGAGGGCAAAGTAAATTGCGACTGATATCATTCACGACCAAAACCGCGTACTTCATCGCCACTCCTATTTCACCTTTAAAAGAATAAGGTATTATTCAGTTGTCTTTTATCATCACCTTCTCTCGAGATGCGAGTACTCCTTGGTTTAGGAGGGTACACCTATTATGCTTATTGGATAGTCTTCTTCCAAACCATAGGCTGGTGCCGAACGGTAGGGAAGGAAGAAAACCAGTTAGCCTAACGATGGTGTACAGAAGGTAACGACTAAAGACAAATAAAGGGATTTGGAGAGATGGCAATAAAATATACGGTTGAAGTCATGAATTGGATTATGGAAGAGGCATTGCTATGAATACCAGGATACCACTACGAAACATTTTCATGTTTCAGTGCATTGTTAAAGGAAAAACTGTTTTCCCGATTAGACTTACTCCAAGGGTATGTATTTACCAGGTTTCATTCTCATATCTGTATGGTTTTACAGATGATGAGTGGGAGTAAGATATTGGGAATTAGGTGATCATCCTCATTATATCGGAATTCGTTGTAATTGGTGATATTTGAGGAAATCGCCAGGGTACAGTTTTCCACCTACAACGCACAGGTTTTGAGTTGTTTAACTCAGCGGACTTATACAGAGTATTTTATGTTGTCCAGTGTCCATCAGGACAAAGGGGTAGGTCCTCGTACTATGTTCTGTTTACTTATAACTTCTCTAGTATTTAGACGAGTGTTTCGTAGAAATACATGGTCTAAGTTTTGAGAAGTTGTGGGTATAAGAATAAAGTAAAGAACCAGGTAACACAAGTATCGGGATTCTTCAAAGAGATCGAAGATGTAGATTCTTGTGATTGGTATTCAGATGATAGTAATGGTTTTGAGAAACGTGTTTCTCTTTTAGGTTACTCATAATTGGATGGATTCCTAAGTTGAGTAATGCTGATAAGCCTCTTTCCATTAAGTTGATATGCACTGGAGACAGCTGCATGGATTGAATCTTGGTTCCAATTAAATAAGTGCCAAAGTTTCTATATTGGATATAGAATAGTTGTACCTTAAAAGAAACTAAGGTACGGGGAGTTGTCCAGCTTATGATTAAAACCAGACACTGGATAACTCAGGGCACGTTTCTGTAATGGCTGTTTGTGGGTTGACCTTGGCTATGACGAGGGTTGATATTCTACCATTTGGAAGATCAATAGTGATATTGTTCTTGACTCGCCACAGTTTTAGTAAAACAGATCTTTTTCAGAAAACAGTAGTGGGAGTATGGTAGAACTGGAAGTGATTCCAGAACCACGAACGATTACGGAAAATTTAATAGGACCTATACATTCAATCAGGTTTGACATTCCAATAGCCACTCCGCAGGTATGGTAGGTAACCTCAGACACCCGAGAGGTACTTCGGTAGGCTCAAGGACGGTGACAGGGAGGTTCTTATCTACCCAGACTTGACACTACTGTTGTTCCAGGATATGAGACCCGGTAGGAGGGTTGTCGTAGTCAGTGGGAGCAGCGGAAGCATGGTGGGCAAGTAGCTTATGTCTATTTATAGACTAGAGCAGTTATAGCGGAGATAGATCATCTAATTTTGATATGACAGTCATGGGTTTGACTTCAATCAGAATAGGGGATGGATCAGTTAAGAAGGCAGTAGGGTGTGATGTCATGGTATCTGGATGACATACACAGAGTAGGAAGTAAAATTCCTATACTACGATCGGTTGTACTGTGGTCGTCACACAGTTGTTTCTCCAGACAGGATATGGATATAATATTTGACATTCTGGTTTCTAGATCTATGGTTTTAGATCTGGATTTGGGTAGTTTCCCAATGTGGGTACTTTGACAGTATTCTAATGGTTTTTAGAATAGATGACTCCTAGCATGGTGGTGTACCTGCAGGTGATGGAGTCACCCTCTCTAAAGGTGTCGTATAGACTAAAGGGGAGAGGGATGTGCATGATTGACAGATCACTTGCTTAGGCAATTGAGTCAATCATGAGATGTCAAGTACCACACCAGATGTTGTTTTTGCACTAGATGCAATAAGTTTGTATTAATCCAATCCTGGAGAAACATAGGGAAGCAGTTTTAGAACATTGGTACATGTTCTACGGATTTGATAACGGCAGCCTCTTTCGGGAGACGGTTATCATTCCAGGCTTCAAAGGTGACATGGATGACAGAGTGATTGTCAGAGTTTTAGTTTTCCCTCTGACGAGGGACAGTATTATGGACAGGTGTCTCCATAGGATACTGTGGGTGGCATGGTGCCCGATACTGATTAGGTTCAGTGATCGATTCAGTCTAAGAAGTTTGGATATGGAGTTCATTTACGAACTAAGGTCCCATCAGATATCCAGACATATTCTAAGACAGGTACTACTCAATTCGGGAGATGGCCTTCTCCGCGAATTTGAGATTAAGAGAGATACAGAAAGAAACTTCTAGGCGGATCCACTCACCGAGGCTATTTCTCGAACACAATAGTTTTACAAACGGGCTTTGTGAATCTGATTAGTAGAGGAGTTGGGTGTCGGTTTCACACGGGCTGTGAGTAGTCGACATCGCAATATTAGCCTTGAGTGCAAGTGGGAGATTGTTGGAGATAGTGCCCTCATAGTCAATTATTGGATCGCAGGTACGTGATTGCAATGATTGCGGAGGACCTATCCCGGTAGGACAGTCTTACTCGAAATGATAGTATGCTATCTGGTTTGCCTTTATCAGTCGTGTACATGTTCAGGTGACTGATTGCATGTTACACTTTGATAGAGCCCTTAGGATCTTGCTTTACTACCAACAGTATGATGGCAATCATATACGTGAGAGTTGGGTAGTTTATATGCATATCCTTAATTGTGGTCCCTAGTCGTGGGAGTTTCGAGACAGGGCATCGATACTCCGGAGTAGACTAGTGTGTACAGTCGAGACCCCGACGAGGGGCGGTGGCCGGTCTCACAAGCTACTGGTGTCAGTTGGATCACCTAAGATGTATACAGGTGCTCATTGGGTTATGAGTACACCGGACAGGACTCGCCGGGAATCTGCTAGTTAGTACTATACCTATCGTCAGATAGCAGTTCCCTGGTGACATGTGTACAGGTTAGTTCATCGACCTGAGGTCGTCATTTGTCTCGTGTGAGTTCCCACTGTGCTTTGATTTCTACCCTACCACGGCTCAAAGGAGTCGTGCAAACAGGTAGTTTTTGGGTACAGTCCCGAGCCATATGGAGGCACGTGAGCGGATCGGCAGGGGATTCGTCTCTCCCGGTATTGGGGGTGAGGTCGTGCAGTGTCTAGGAGAGCCATTACACAAAGTCCATGGCCATGGCAGGAGATTTACTGGTAGGTACTCCAGTAGTATCTCAGGGTGTGATTGGGCTTCACTCCGACACGACTTATACTGCTATTGGGGGTCTGGCGTTACTAGCCCCCTAGGCAGATATGCGATACTCATTGACGAACGGACCGGACTGTATATACATTGTCACTGTTAGGCTCAGTAGGGTTTTCCGGATGAGTGCGCTCATCGGCATCCCTTGAGGTCAGTCCATGGGCAGCCGTTACGCATTGCTAGTGCCGTTGACGGTTTGTGGTTAAACCCACTGCCAGGGTGCTGACGAGTCATTAGAGTCCCCCACAGACAGTTTCCCAAGTTCGGGCGAAACGTTGTAGAGGCCGTATGGTTTTATGGCAGGGTTCGGAAAATGCACGTGCGTTTACGCACGTGTCGATTTTCGGACAGATGATACTGGTCGGCTTTGGTTTAAGCCGGATCCGAGTATTATATTGAGTAGGTATAATATCTTTGTCTCAGTTGCATTTGTATTCGGTCGTAATACAAATGCGGGTATATTTATACAGTTTCGGGGTTATCCTGAAAGTTGTTTCAGGATCACTTTTGGAAGTTGCCAGTTTCCAGTTTTCTATCAGCCGTCTTTTAACATTCGGTTAAAGACGGATTTATCTTTTCTTCAGATATGAGTGAGTCATCATTCTAGAAGCTTCTAGAAGTGATGAAGTGGCTAATGAGTCATCTTGGCTTTAATGGTGCATTTATTAAGTGATGACTATGTTAATATGAGTCATGCTTATCATTAAAGCTTTTTGTTTACTTAAGGATATTTTCTTCTTGATCTTTTGAAGAGAGAAGCTTGCTTAAGGTCACCCCCCTCTCCTACGGTCACCTCCCTCTTGCTATATATGGCTTGCCCTCTCTCTCTCCTCACTCTCTCTCTCACTTGTTGGTTTCATTTTAGAGAGAAAAGATTATGATAGGTTTTATCGGTGTATGGAATTTCACAGTTCATTTCATTCCATCACCTGATTTCCACGGCAACTTCATTAAACGATCGTCCACGGATTTGGACGAAGTGAGACAAAGTCATCTACTCATTCTCTACATCAATCTTGGTCGTCTCTTTTAGCAAACTTGACGATCGAGTTGCCTCGAGTCAGAGGCGGGAGCCCGTTTAAAGAACCGATCATGTGGTGCCACCTCGAAGAGGAGATCGGAGATCGACGAGATCGGAGCAGCCGCAACGGAGCGTGGGATGATGGTTGAAGAACGAAGGACTCGGATCGTTCGGTATAACATTCCTACACTCTTTAAAGTTTGTTAGTTTAGCAATAATGGCAGATCCGGGTTAAAGTATACGATAGCGCCAGTTTAAAAGTTTTGTTCCGCATTTTGGCGTCTGTAGACTGCCGGGGCGCTAACGTAGACTTACACTACAGTCTTCCCAAAATCATTCTGCACTCACCGGGTCAATAGCAGTTCCAGAAAACTCACATTTTTCCCAAATACGACATTTGCATCAAATATGAAATCTGGTGGGATTTTAGTGTAATAGGGGTTGAACTAGGTTTACATGGTCACAACAAACCTCCAGCATCCTACTGGAACTAATCTACACCTCATTAGCACAAAGTTTCTATTAAACATCCCATATCGCACTAAAACGCACCAATATCCATTAACCGATGCAAATCTACACTAACCAAGCTAACTAGGGACTAAGTTAGGAAATATACCTCATACTTAACCCTAGGAAGCTGGAGGAAGGTGGAGAAGTGGAGGGAAGAGGCTGCACTAGGAACTGGAGCTGCTACTGCTCACTGCTGCTGCTGCCAATGCTTGCTGCTGTTGCTGCTGAGTGCTTGCTGCTGCTGCTGAGTGCTTGCTGCTGCTGCTGCTTCAGTTGCTTCTGCTGCTGATTCAAGAGGTAAGTGTGTGTGTGTGAGTGTGTGTGAGGTTTGAGAGAACAAAGAAAAGAAATGAGAGGAATAATTAGCTTCCAATTGTCAACCCTCTCTCTCTCTCATCATTAATGGCAAGCATGGGCTAAGCCATGATGCCCTCTCTCTCTCCTTCTCACAAGTCAACACCCTCACCATTCAAATTAAAGAAATCTTTTAATTTAACTAATTAATTAAACTTGCTTATGACCCAAAAGAATTAATCCTACAATTAACCCACCATGGTTAATAATTATTGTATTTACTTGATTTAAAAACCCTAGTTTACATGCACATATGTGTGCAAGCCTAGGAAAATTTTGGAAAAATATTTATTAGATTAGGAAAAATATTTAAAACACAATTTGGTAAACTTTTTATTAAAAATCACTATTTAATTATAATTATTCACTAACCCTTATCCTAAGGTGTTACATGGTTGGAACTTGGTTCAAAAGATATGCAGCTGATTCTAGTGCATATCCCCAGAATGATCGCGGTAACTCAGCGTTACTCATCATGGAACGTACCATATCCAATAAGGTTCGGTTCCGTCTCTGCGATACACCGTTATGTTGTGGTGTGTATGGAGGAGTAAGCTGAGAGAGAATTCCATTCTCTTTTAAGTAACCAAGGAACTCGGCACTTAAGTATTCACTACCTCGATCAGATCTCAGTGTCTTGATACTTTTGCCTGTTTGGTTTTCTACTTCATTCTTGTATTCCTGGAATTTTTCAAAGGCTTCAGATTTATGTTTCATTAAGAAGACATATCCGTACCTTGAAAAGTCATCCGTAAAAGTAATGAAGTATGAATAACCGCTTCGCGCATGTGTAGACATTAGACCACACACATCACTGTGTACGATCCCTAAGAGCTCGCTCTCTCTTACTCCGTGTCCAGTAAACATAGTTTTTGTCATCTTTCCTATGAGACAAGATTCACAAGTAGCATAAGATTGATATTCGAATGGATTCAAATATCCTTCTCTATGTAACTTAGTCAACCTTCTCTCATTGATGTGACCCAATCTACAATGCCATAAGAAAGCTTGATTTAATTCCGGAGACTTTCTTTTAAGTGTGTTCTGGACATTGAAAACCTGAGCTTGACTCAATACGTATATGCCGTTATCTAATGTACCGGACCCAATCAAAACTTGATTTAGGTGGATGTGAACTACATCGCCTACGAATGTAAAATCATATCCCTCTCTCGAAAGTGAGGATACTGATATGATGTTACAAGTCATACTTGGTACATACAGACAGTTACGTAGAATCAATATCTGCCCACTTGTCAAACCTAGGCGATATTCTTCCACGGATTCAGCGTCCACGCTCATTCCGTTTTCAACTCTGAGAGACCAATCACCTACCTTTATAACTCTACGGTTTCTCAAAGCATGTAATGAATTACAGATATGAGATCCTGCTCCGGTATCTAGTACCCAAGAAGTAGAGTTAATTGACAAACAGTTCTCAATTACAAACACATTTGAAACCGAAGCCACAACATGCTTCGAATCCTGGCTACTGGCTTTGCTAGCCTTGCAATCCTTCTGCCAATGTTCATTCATGTAACAATAGGAATGTCCCACTTTTACTATATCCAGTCCCGAAACTTTTGCCTTTCTCTTTCCTTCTATATCCCTGGTTTCCTTTAGGGTAGAAGGCAGAGACTGAAGAACCAAGTCAGTATCTGACCTGTTACCCAACGTAGTATGCAGGTCCTTTAGATCATTAATATAGCTAGTCATTGTAAGGACTTTGTCCCCTACAGATGACCGGACGGCCAACCTCACTTGAATTAATTCGGTCGAGGTCTCATATCTTGCGATATGAGATTGCTCTCCATATAAATCTTTGTTATAGAGAAAGATGGAAACTGGGTCCATCTTCTCGTGCTGCTTCTGGTATAAACCATCAACTGAAGCTAACACGAGGCACTTGTCTTTCGCTATATCTTTTTCCCTTGTCTGGCGGATATCCATATCTGTGACGGTGGAAACTGGAGCTGGGACGGCGGGATCTTGAGTAGTAATAGGGTGGTCCAGCTTGTCATAGGCAAGGGACATCTGGACAGACCTTTGCCAGTCATATAAGCCAGATTCAGTCAATTTGTTATCTAGATGTAACATAGTCGTGGTTACAAGGTCGCTTCAATTATGAGAGAGAGAAGAAAACACTTTACCATGATGCTCTTGCATGTTTAGAGTGGTTTTAATTTATCTAAATAGGATGGCTCCCACTGTTTCTCGAATCCTTCCTCAAACCATAAAAGAAGAATTAGCCAGGACTATTCTCATCGTACAATACTTGCTTAACCGTTCAGCCAGGCTATTGTCGATACTTCGAGGGAGGTTTTCCAACGCTTTCGCGAAGTTCCTTAATTAAAGAACCTCTTTTCTCTGGGGGTTTAACCCCGCTGACAGCTTTCTTGGCACCTACTTGGTTTATAGTATTGATCGTTAAGTGACGAATCTCCTGATAAGTAATATATACTCACATTAGGATCGGGATCCAAATATCATCGTATGATAATGTTGAAGGAATCCTACCAACATTCATCAAACTCCAAATGGTATGCAACTTCCTGCAAATTTCAGTTTTTTTAGAAATTCCCGATATGGATTTTTGCCCCACGCTCTTATGACCTTGACTTTAGTCAACAAATCATAAGTCACATGTCAAGTTCTACCCGTCATTATCCAGGTTAATTTGAACCCACCCATACATACCCTTGACTTTAGTCAATAAGGTAATACGACTGTCCCAAAACAACGCATCTATCTATGCTGCATATGAATATCCAACAACTACCAAACACTGTGCCTTAACTTTAGTCAACAAACACAGCTTGAATACTATTGACTATCTATATGAAATGACGGAGGGCTACGAATGGTTTTGGCAAAACCGTCAACGTAGTGAACTTGATATAATCGAAGGAACCTGATACTTTTTAAAAGGAGTGGTTAAAGCCCCGCAATTAAAAATTCTGATCTTTTAAAATAACCCAGTGTTTCTTTTAAATTTGTTCCAACGATTGAATTTTGGTTTATTTTCTTTGCATTATAATAATGTGTCCCATCATTTATCCTATCATTGTAGTAAACAACGAAAATACCACGTCCTCTTATGCCATCCGCATTCGCCACGGGGTCCCGTCATCACCCGTTAGGTTACTTAACTAACGACAGAGCAGGGGCTGGGCTAGCGCGGGTGTAAAACATAAGTGACGTCTAATAGCTATCATATATAGATATTGTACATTCGTCAGACGCAATAATAAGCATTCAAGATCACAGATGAACTTTATTGGATATACTAGCAATCCGCATTTGGTTTGAGCCTGCAATAAAAGACGGATTACACAGTTGTGATGAATAGCCTTTACCCCAACCCTAGACCCCTACGGGTACGGCAAACTACCCGCCAAGTACCCGAAGTGAAGCGGTCTCCCTCAACAACGTGAGTAGGCCACTAAACACTTCAACGTACCCGGTAGTTTGTTACCCCACCTTAGGTCTATCCTAGGAGCAAAAACAGTAAAAAGAAATAATACAACTGTGGCTACAACCGCAACCTGGATGCGCCCCTTAAAAGAATATTACATCATATTACAATTACATCGAATGAATGAATATTAAAGCCATCTCAAACCCCGGCTAATCATCACAACACTCCAATCAAGTCCATATACACAAACAATAAACATTACAGAAATGTGCATGTAACGCTTTGAAATTCGTTTAGAATGTTTTCGGGTTAATTAGCAAGTGTGCGTGTTTTTCGTAAAAAGTGGATATCTTATTTTTCTTCTTGACTAGTGGTCTTTTGTGTTGTGAAGTGTTCCTATGGATATATATATTTATAGGGTGGTTAATTATTTTTAGTTGTGTTTACTCTAATTGGAAATTGTATTATTGTACACATGTACGCTTAACACATTTTTGGGACTTTGGTTAAAAAGTGTATCATGTTAACCCTTTTTCTTTCTTGCATGGTTTTACTTATCCCACCCATTTAAACAAGTCAAAACCTTTTTTTTATAATGCAAATTTAAATAGGAAAGAAGGCATGGTGGTTAGGTATGGATTTGACCTTGTTTGACCTTTGCTTCTCTCTCTTTTCCTCACTTCTGAGTTCCAGCAGAAGGAGAAGCAGCAACAACACCATTTTCTTCCCTTTCTCTCTTCTCTTTTCATTCCTCATCAAACCCCATTCAAACCCTACTCAAAACAACACTTTTCCTTCACGAACCATAGAGAAAAATGAGCTTTTGAGGTGTTTGGTGGTGGATCTGCACACTTGAGGGAAAAAGCAGGGATTTTGGTGTTTCTTAAAGTGTTTTGAAGGTATTAACTCACCCTTAACACCCCCTTTGGATAACTTGTTATATTTTTGGTTAAATATCACATTTTATGCATGTTTTGTGCTATATAAAGGGAATTAGTGAGGTTATGATTAAAATTAGCTTTTTATGGCTTGATTAGCTTGGTAATGTGATATTAGTGTAGTTTTAGACTTGGGTTTGTTTCAGATTTCACAAATATACCCTAAAGTATCATTTTAGTGCAAAAGTGTGATTTTAAGCTTGAAATTGGGTTCTGTGGAAACTGCTACTACCCGGGGTGTTTTAGTTTAAAATTGTAATTACTGGGATATACACAGGATGTTTGGAGTGCACACACCAAACCCGGAAGCCCACCCCCCTACCCAGGCCGCCGAAAAACTCATTCTGGCCGCAAATTGCGGCCAGATGGGAGGGTATTGGGTTGGGGTTTTGGTGGTTGGTGTCTGCTGATATTTGGGGTTTCATGATATATTTATTTTTATAAAACTCTTTCTGTATCAAAATCTGGGACCTATTACCCTATTTTCCGTATTTTAAATCTTCGCGACACACGTGATACGTGTGTGGGTTTGGGTTGTGCTGCGTATCGCGACGCGTCAGGTTAGCTTCAGGAGTGTAATCACACGTTTTAGCGTATCGCGCACACGCGCGCTTGGTTTGCGACGCGGGTTTCTAGTTTGGCCTTAACATTGCGTTTTTGGTAGATTTGAACTTATGTGTGATATATTGTGTAATTCTAGGTTCACAGGCGAGTGAGACGGACGCTGCGAAGAAGGGGAAACAAGTCGTCGGCTACACTTAGCATGAGACTTCGGTGAGTAGATTTAACATCTACGGGGATATCGCCCGCATGGCGTTCTACGTCAGGGCGGATAGGACTTTATAGCTATACATTGCATTTACCTACATTGACTGTTCATGGATACTGTTGTTGCATACTGCATTCCCAGCTATACGTATGAAAACCTGGAATTGATAGAACACCGCACTATTACTAACGGTTTATATTGCACGAGCACTGATCAGCATGTTACACACACACCGTTAGTAATTGCCATGACACACTCACTGTAGAATTGCCATGATCATTACTGTAGTTTATCTCACATATGATTCGATATGATTTTCATGGAAATTGGAAGAAGCATGCTGTCTTTAAAACTGAACTATCTTAAGAAACGCGGTTTCTCCCTTGTACCTATATTATGATGACTTGATGCACTTAGCACATCGTATTTGATTTACTCATTGGTGTTAGATTTTTATGTGATTTCTGGTTTTGAGGACCGTGGAATTATTTAAGAAAAGATGCACTATTTGAAAACCCGGTTCCTCGTGATATGATATTTTGGTGCATCCACCACGCGTTTTCTCGGTGCTGAGACGTGTGCTTGAAACCCGATTCGTGGAGTAGATGATCCGTTTGCGGGTTCGTGGTGGACCCGGTATGGTTCCCCTCGGCAAGATGATCGATGGACTTTGCCGACTGAGCCTGGAGGTGGGCGAGTACCTACCGGTGATTGGTTGGACCTGGCGGTTATCCGGAGGATACTGACCAGAGTCGAGAGATGGATGCGGGATGATCCGTACTGCCGGGGCCTAGGGACGATACCGCAGACGGAGCCCGTGGGCTGATCCGGACTGACGGAGCCCGATATTTGAGGATTTGCGTGTCGATGCTGGACACGAGTATTTTATGATATTTTGGGTGCCGATGTTGGGCACTCGTGATTTCTTAGAGATTTACAGGGTTTGAGGGCCGATGGGTGTGCCGGCGCCTGAGTTATTTGGGATTTGGGTGTAGTTGTGGGCACCGATTGTTTTCCACTTTGATATTCCGTTTAGATGTTGTTTATCTCATGCTCAGCATTGATTACCATATATCTCATCCTGTAGTTATTTTACCTGACAGAGCATCTGCAAGATTATTGCACATACTGCTTATCACGCATTGATATCATCTGCTGGCATTTGTTAGAGTAGCGCAGTACGTACATGCTCGTGATTACCTTTATATGTTATCTCTATTCACGAGTTGGCAACTCACCCCCATTGTGCCACAGTATTGCAGGTTGCCCCTCAGAGTAGTCGCGGCAGGCTGCCTTTTTGCATCTTTTGGCTTCAGATACCACTACAGTTGGTGCGAGAGCTATTTTGCTATTTAGGTGGGTTGTGGTATCTGGTTACTTTTATTGTATACACTTTTGTATCTCGTACTCTCCATCTACGATATATGTACTTGACTTAGAGACAGTATGAGGACGATGATGTATATTTTTGTATTTTGGTGTCGAGCTCGTGGAAGCCGACTTTATACTGCAGTTATTATTCTGGGATGATACTTTTGCTCATTCTTCGCTACGGCGTCGTATATTACTCTTGTGGTGATGGTTTCCGCCGTTGGGCGTGATTGCTCCCGTTTGGGATGCTTTGTATATTATATCTTATTTTCACTTATACCCTGTTTTACCCGATTTTCGGGTTTACTTTTACAAAGGAAATGTTGCCAAAATTATTATAAGGATAATTTAACTTTAAAAAGAATCTCATTGAACTAATTAAGTTTTTCAAAAGGTTTTCATTAAATGTTTTCAACACTCACTACTTTCAAATGGTTTTGATTTCTGGGTTCGGCTTACTTAGTCGCGTTACGCCTGTAGACGTAGCGTGGTTAAGTGCCGGTCGCGAGTCGAAACATTCGGGTCGTGACAGTGCAACCCCCTGCCAACCGACATACTAGCAGTTAGGGGAGATTTACGAACACATTAAACATTACAGATAAAAACCCAATTAGCAAATATCTTAGAACATCGATCGACAACTATTTTCCGTGTCTACCCCAATTGCAAGCCAGCACAGAAGTAACCTGGGCAGAAACAGAATATACAGGAAAACAAAACTCCAACAAAAATTACTGTGCAAATCCGAGTCAACTCGGGGTTGACTCGGCGGCGGATCCGCGGCGAAAAGCACCATCTTGCCTCGGATCCGCGGCCGTCTTGCCGGGTTAGGGGCTCATATTTTCCCAGTATTCTTATATTTCCCTGCTGTGAATTTTAAGGCATATCATATAATTTTTTAGACATGTTTAAAATAAACAGAAACTCAGGGGTTTCCGGGGTTTCGTTTTCGTGTTTTCCGACGATCGAAGTTCTAATTAGGTTCTAACAAGCCAGTAATGGTTTAGTTGGCTCTGATACCACTGTAAGTCCATGTCACGCACCCCACGAAATAGCGGGGAGGCGGAATATATGAAAAACGATTATCAAAGTTTCGTAACACGGACTTGAGCGCATGAATCGTGTCTAAACCGTTACTAGCAAACTACGAGAGGTTTAACTGCTCGGATTCGAAATTATACCTCACGTTACTTGTCCTTCGGGTCTTCATCGCTGTCCTCCACTCCTCGTGGGCTCCTTGGAACATCGGCACCTCAACGGCCTCCTCGAGTCAAAGACGATCCACCCGAGAGCTCCTACGCCAAGCTTGATCTCTAACTTGAGATAACTAGGTTGCTCAAAGTGCTAATCTAAGCTACCTAGGGGATATAGAGTGAGGTTATGGATGTATTAGTCTAGCTAACCCTTAATCTCAACACATGAGAGGTCAGGGTTAGGGTTTCAAGAATGAGAGAGCTTGAGGAGAGAGAAGGTGATGATAAGAATCCTTTTGGATGAATGAATTCATTTGTGTATATATGAAACATATGATAATATTAAGTAAATAACGAATAATGAATTATCACCATGTTTCATTAATACACTAAGTGATTCATCACATGAGTCATATAAAACATTAAATGAATCATTAACTCAATGTATGAATCACTACATGACTCATTAATCCAATTAATGCATATGCCACCTTAACCCCCATGTCACCATGCTTCTAGAAGCTTCCCGAAAAATTACGAGAACGCCCCTCCAATCCGTGAAAACACGGAAAAACTTTAGACTGTATAAATCCAATAACCCGATACTAGAATCTGGATTAAACCAAAGCCGGCTAGTAAAAACTGTCCGAACGTCGCACGTGTGTTTAAACACGTATGCGTCTGAACCCTTGTCGTAAAACCATACGACCCCTATATCGTTTCGCCTGGAGCAGGGAAACTCTCTGTGTAAGACTCTAAAGACTCGACATTACGCTGGCAGTGGGTTTAACCATAGACCGCAAGCGGCACTAGCTGTACGTACCGGTCCCCAGGTAGATGTCGATAAGAAGGCCGATGAGGAAACCCATCCGAACTCCTACTGAGCCTGATGTGACAATCTCCATGCAGTCTGGTCTGTTCGTCTTAGACTATCCCATATCTAGCCTAGGGGCGGCAAGCGTCAGTCCCCTAATAGCGGTATAAGTCGTGTCGGAGCGTAGCCTATTACACCCTGAGAAACTACTGGAACCTACCAGTAACTCCCAATACCGGGAGAGACGAATCCTTTCTAACCGCCACTGCCTCCAAGTGCTCGGGACTGCACCTAACTGCTACCTGTTTGCATGACTCCTTTGAGCCGTGGTAGGGTAGCAATCTAAGAATAGTGGGACACACTCGAGGCGAAGTAGCAGTGTCAAGTCTGGGGACTATGCTGTACTCATGTCACTTGGGAACTGTTAACTGACGACGGGTATAATACCATCCAACAGTTCCCCTCCGAGTCCTGTCCGGTGTACCCGTAACCTAACGAGCACCTGTATACTATCTCCAGTACGACGTACTGATGGCTGTGGGAGAGACCATCTCCCCATCTGGGATGAGAAGCGTACACACTAGTCTACTTTGGAGTATCGATGCCCAGTCTCGATAATCCTTCGACTAGGGACTAGTATAGGATGTTGCTTATAGAATACCCAGCCCCCACTAGTGTGACTGCCATCATAACGCTGGTAATCAAGCAAAGATCCTATAGGCTCTATTAATATGTATAAGTGATACGTTACAAGAAACATATGCACATATTAAAGTAGACACAAACCAAGTAGCATACTACTATTTTTAGCACGACTGTATATACAATTGGGAATATCCCAAGCTTCCATTAAGTAATATACAAACAAGTATGATACAATAATGGCCCCTAGGGCATATACACTAACATGTGATGTATATTGTAGTGGATTCTTGGACATATATAGGGAGGACCATTTTGCTCGACATGATAGTATGCTATCTGGTTGCATTTTATCTTAACATGCACACTTATTGTCTCTCTATTACATGTTGATAAAGCCCTTAGGATGAGTACTTGACTACCAGGATTATGATGCAGATCATACTAATGGGGCAGAGGTAGTCGGTAAGTACATCCTTCAATAGTTCCTAGTCGTGGGAATATCGAGACGGGGTATCGATATTCCAGAGTAGACTAGCGTATACGCTTCTCGACCCATTTGATGGGCGATGGATGATCCTATATCCATTGGTGTTTGACATCAGAGATGGTATACGGGTGCTCAGTGGAGACTAGGTACATTTAACGGACTCGCCGAGAACTCCTAGATGGTATTATACCTATCGTCAGATAGCAGTTCTTTGGTGACACTGGTACATGTTAGTCTATCGACCCGAGATCGTCATAAAGTCTTGTGTGATTCTCACTGTGCTTTGATTTCCACCTTACCGCATTCAAGAGATCATGCAAAACGGTGGTTTTTGTGTACTGTCCCGAGTCACATGGAGGCAATGAGCGATAGGAGGAGATTCGTCTCTCTCGGTATTGGGGGTTGATGTTGCGCTATGCTCGATTGGCCATAATAGGAAATCCCTGGCCAGGGTTGCTGAGATTTACTGGTAAGTGTTATCAGTATTTCTTGAACCATTATGGACTTTGCATCGGCATGACTTATCAGGATATTGGGGTCTGACGTTATACCACCCAAAGGCCACGATTTGCGATATATCAGATGAAGAGACCGGACTGTACGGTAGTGTTACGTGATTGGATTCGCAGAAGTATGAGCAAGCTTGCTTGTTGATCTTCTGATCGCTCAATACCCGGGTGGCCGTTACGTTTAGCAGACCGCTTGCGGCTTGTGGGTAACTGATATGATCACCACCTACTGCCGGGGTATTGACGTGTCTTTAGAGTCCTACACAGAGGTTTCCTGGTTCAAGCGAAACGAAGTAGGAGCACGTATGTGATATGTGCGGGACCGAGATTAATACGAGTATGTGATACCGTATTCTATTCTCGCGATATGTGATATCGGTCGGTTATATGTGATATAGCCGGGCTGTCGAATTAATTGTTGATTCGACAAGTTGATACATTTGATATTAGTCGGTTGTATGTGATATAGCTGGATTATTAAATCAAGTGTTGATTTTATAATTTAATATAAAATTATATATTTGATATATTATCTTACATTAACTAATATTAGCTCACTTAAGATTTTTTTCTCACCAGTGTACACTTAGTATATATGTGATATATATTAATGTACATCTTTTGTGTCATGCTAGATGTCACATGCTACATGGGTGTATGAGACTCACACCATGCTTATAATAATGTGAGGTTTTATTTATTTAAAGTAATTCAATATTAGTTGGAAATTGTCATGCTTGGAAGCTTGGAGAAGCTTGAAGCATCTTTGACTTAGTCCACTAGTTTTGTTTTACTTGTAGATATTTATTACCCTAACTATTATTGTTAGCCATAGTTTATTCTCTACATGAGTTAGTGTATGACATTAACTCACCAATGGTTGCTATTCACACCTCATGATGAGTTTCATTCTCTTCTCTCTTCATCTTCTTCTTCAACAAGAGCTTAGCTCTCTAGGTTTATGGGAGATGAAGAAAAATAGTGAGAAAGTTATTTCTATAGTGAGCAAAATTCCTACTTCATCAACCTCTTCTCTACTAGCCATTTAGATTGGGTTGTTTCTTCACCAAGTTGATCACTTAGTGAAGATGTAGCTTGAGTTAGTGTCTACTCGACGTAGATCATCTTCGGCCTCGATGACTTCAAGCAAGCTTGTTCATTTCACCTTGTGGAGCCTCACTAGAGTCCGGAAGATCACTACTTAGAGCGAAGGGACTACTACACGGAGTTATTGAAGTGAAGGACCGGTCTACATGTAAGTCGATGTACTTCACCCCAGTACTTATGGGGAGGCGGAATTTTCAAAAACAATCAAGTTTAAACAACGAACATCGACTAACCGCTTGAATCGAAGCTAAACTATAAATAACCGTATCATATGAGTTTCTTTTCACAAGTGATTAGGGATTATACCTAATGAAACCGGTCCTTCTTCTTTACGTCCTCCTTTGTTCTCCTCGACCTTCTCTAGGTAGTAGACGATCCACCCGAGAGCAAAACACCAAGCTAAACCTCTAACTTGAGGTAACTAATCAACTTTGATTGCTAATCAAAGATGAAAGGATGATAAAGAGTGAAGGTTATGGATTGTTTAGTCTAACTAATCCTTTGATCTCAACACATGAGGATTAAGGATTAGGGTTTGAAGATGAGAGCTTGAGGAGAGAGAATGTGAGATAAGATAATGAGAGAAGAGAGAGAGTGTATCATAATATTATGAAGCATTCTTATTTTAGAATAATCAATAAAGGAAATGAATAAGCATGCTTCATAAAATATCTTGTGGTGATTCATTAGCATGAGTCATTAAGCAATAAATGTGCATTAATGAAGTGAATGAATCACCACCATGACTCACTCTCTTATCCAAAAGAAACCTCCTTAGTCACATCTTCTAGAAGCTTCTCGAGTAATTACGAGAACGCCCCTCCGATCCGTAAAAATACGGAAAAACTTTAGACTGTAAAAATCCAATAACCGGATACCAGTAACTGGCTTAAACCAAAGCCCACTGGTAAAAACTGTCCGAAAGTCGTACGCGCGTAAACGCGCGTATGCGTCCGAACCTTTTGTCGCAAAACCATGCAACCTCTATATCGTTTCGCCTGGAGTAGGAAACTCTCTGTGTGGGACTCTAGAGACTCGACTACTACGCTGGCAGTGGGTTTAACCACAGACCGCAAGCGGCACTAGCTGTACGTAACGGTCCCCAGGTAGTTGTCGATAAGAAGGCCGATGAGTAAACCCATCCGAACTCCTACTGAGTCTGATGTGACAATCTCCATACAGTCCGGTCCGTTCGTCCAAGACTATCGCATATCGGGCCTAGGGGGGCGGCAAGCGTCAGTCCCCTAATAGCGGTATAAGTCGTGTCGGAGTAAAGCCCATTACACCCTGAGAAACTACTGGAACCTACCAGCAAATCTCGCTTGCCCTGGCCAGGGACTTTGCGTAATGGCTCTCTGACACAGCACGATATCTACTCCCAATACCGGGAGGGACGAATCCTGTCTAACCGCCACTGCCTCCAAGTGCTCGGGACTGCACCCAACTGCTACCTGTTTGCACGACTCCTTTGAGCCGTGGTAGGGTAGCAATCTAAGAACAGTGGGACACACTCGAGGCGAAGTAGCAGTGTCAAGTCTGCGGACTACGCTGTACTCATGTCACCTGGGAACTGTTTACTGACGACTGGTATCAAACCAACCAACAGTTCCCTGTGAGTCCTGTCCGGTGTACCCGTAACCTAACGAGCACCTGTATACTATCTCCAGTACGACGTACTGACGGCTGTGGGACAGACCATCTCCCCAACTGGGATGAGAAGCGTACACACCAGTCTACTCCGGAGTATCGATGCTCTGTCTCGATAATCCAACGACCGGGGACCAGAATAAGGATGTGCTTGTAGACTACCCAGCCCCCACTAGTGTGACTGCCATCACAACGCTGGTAGACAAGCAAGATCCTAAGAGCTCTATCAATACGTACACTCACATATTAAGATAGAAAAACCAAGTAGTATACTACCATGTTTAGCAAGACTGTTATATACATGTGAATATCCCAAGCTTCCATTAAGTAATATACAAGCTAGTATGATACAGTAATGGCCTTCTAGGGCATAAACACTAACAATCTCCCACTTGCACTAGGGCCATGTACTGGCATATCGCAGACCAATGATCTCGAGCAGCCTCTCGAACTGAATCAGAGGAAGGGCCTTCGTGAATGGATCAGCAATGTTCTCTTCTGAAGCAACTCTCCGAACCTCGATCTCCTGACGATCAATGATCTCCCTGATCAGGTGATACCGCCTCAAGATGTGTCTGGACTTCTGATGGGACCTTGGTTCCTTTGCTAAAGCTATAGCTCCGTTGTTGTCGCAATACAGAGGTATTGGATCAACTATGGTAGGAACCACCTGAAGTTCTATTAGGAACTTCTTCATCCAGACTGCTTCTTTTGCGGCATCGCAAGCAGCTATATACTCCGCTTCCATCGTCGAGTCAGCAACGGTGTCCTGCTTGGAGCTCTTCCAGCACACCGCCCCTCCATTGAGGGTAAAGACATAACCCGACATGGACTTGGAATCGTCCTTATCACTCTGGAAGCCGGAATCAGCAAAGGCCTCCAACCTGAGGTCTTTTCCGCCGTAAACCAAGAACATCTCCTTAGTCCTCCTCAGGTACTTGAGAATGTTCTTTACTGCTATCCAGTGTTTCTCCCCTGGGTCTGACTGATACCGGCTTACCACGCTTAGTGCGTAAGCTACATCTGGTCTGGTACACAACATCGCATACATTATAGAGCCTACCGCAGAAGCGTAGGGTATAATAGACATGCGTTCCCTTTCCAAATCAGTCTTGGGAGACATCTCTTTGGAGAGGGTGATTCCGTGACAAGCCGGTAGATTACCGCGCTTAGAATCTTCCATACTGAATCTTTTCAGTACAGTGTCGATATACCTGGACTGCGAAAGTCCCAACATCCTCTTGGATCTATCACGATAGATCCGGATCCCCAGAATGTAAGAGGCATCACCCAGGTCTTTCATGGAGAACCTGTGTGACAAGAATCCTTTGACAGATTGTAGCATAGGAATGTCATTTCCTATCAATAGAATGTCATCCACGTACAAGACGAGGAATACGACACTTCTGGCCACAACTTTACTATATATGCACGGTTCATCTGGATTTTTGATAAAGTCATATTCTTTGACTGTCTCATCAAAGCAGATGTTCCAACTCCGCGATGCCTGCTTTAGTCCGTAAATGGACTTAAGCAGCTTGCATACTTTCCCGCTGCTCCCACTCTGATTGAAACCCTCTGGCTGATCCATATAGACGCTCTCTTCTAAATTTCCATTCAGAAAAGCCGTCTTTACGTCCATCTGCCAGATTTCATAATCATGGAAGGCAGCAATAGCAAGAAGGACCCGAATGGATTTGAGCATAGCCACTGGAGAAAAAGTTTCGTCATAGTCCAAACCAGGTCTTTGACGAAAACCCTTTGCAACAAGTCTAGCCTTATAGGTTTCCACCTGTCCATCTACACCAATCTTTTTCTTGAAGATCCATTTGCATCCTATGGGTTTTACCCCATCTGGAGCAAAGTCCAAAGTCCATACTTTGTTGGTGTACATGGACTCCATTTCGGTCCGCATTGCATCTAGCCATCGTACCGAGTCGCCGCTCTGGATGGCCTGCTGGAAGTCAGTAGGTTCATCATCTTCTATGATGCAATCCTCTCTATCCCCGTCAATGAGAAAACCGTAGTATCTCTCAGGCGGATGAGACGGCCTACTACTTCTGCGGAGGGGTGCGGGAATGTTCTGTTCTTCTTGAACCTCTGGTTCTACCAAACTTTCAGTAACAGCTTGTGGTTCTGGAATTTCTTCCAGTTCTATTGCGCTCCCACTCTTCGGATTTTCTAAAAATTCAGTTTCTAAGAAGGTGGCATGACGAGAAACAAAGACCTTTTGTTCCTCTGCGTAATAGAAATAATATCCCTTGGAGTTCTTTGGATATCCCACAAGCTTACACAGTACTGATCGTGCCTCGAGCTTGTCCACATGCTGCTTTTTTACAAAAGCTGGACACCCCCATGTCCTAAAATGTTTTAGACAGGGTTTCTTCCCACTCCACATCTGATATGGTGTGGTAGGCACAGTCTTGGTTGGAACCTGGTTCAAAAGATATGCCGCTGATTCTAGCGCATAACCCCAGAAAGATCGCGGTAACTCAGCATTACTCATCATGGATCGTACCATATCCAATAGGGTTCGATTCCGTCTCTCCGATACACCGTTGTGCTGTGGAGTGTATGGAGGAGTAAGCTGAGAGAGAATTCCTTTCTCTTTTAGGTAACCTAGGAACTCGGCACTGAAGTATTCTCCACCTCGATCAGATCTTAGTGTCTTAATACTTTTGCCTGTTTGGTTTTCCGCTTCATTCTTGAATTCCAGGAATTTCTCAAAGGCCTCTGATTTATGCTTCATTAAGAAAACATATCCATACCTAGAGAAATCATCTGTAAAAGTAATGAAGTAGGAATAACCACCTCTCGCATGTGTAGACATTGGACCGCATACATCACTATGTATGAGTCCTAAGAGCTCGCTCGCTCTTACTCCTTGTCCAGTGAATGGAGTCTTTGTCATCTTTCCTTTGAGACAAGATTGACAAGTGTCATAAGTTTGATATTCGAACGTGTCCAAATATCCTTCTCTATGCAACTTAGTCAACCTTCTCTCATTGATGTGACCCAGTCTACAATGCCATAAGAAAGCTTTATTTAAATCTGGAGACTTTCTTTTTAGTGTGTTCTGGACATTGAAAATTTGGAGTTGGTTTAACACATATATGCCGTTATTTAGAGTACCGGACCCAATCAAACCATGATTAAGGTGGATGTTGACAACATCTCTTACAAACGTGAAATCATAACCTTTATTTGATAACAAGGAAACTGATATGATATTACACGTTAAGCTGGGTAAAAAATAACAGTTATGTAAAACCAAAATGTGTCCACTAGTCAATCCTAGGTGATAATCCCCGACGGACGCAGCTCCCACGCTAGCTCCGTTAGCAACCCTGAGGATCATATCACCTTCCTTCAGCACTCTACGGTTTCTCAGTGCCTGCAATGAATTGCAAATATGAGATCCTGACCCGGTATCCAATACCCAGGAAGTAGAGTTGATCGACAGACAATTCTCAATTACAAACACACCTGAAGTCGAAGCCACAGCCTGCTTCGGTTCCTGGTTCTTGGCGTTCCACACCTTGCAATCCTTCTTCCAGTGCCCTTTCCTGTGACAATGGAAGCACTCATCCTGGCCAACTATCGGTACTGCTTTCTTTTGCTTTCCCTTCCCTCTCACCTTACTAACACCTCCTCTAGGTTTGGGTGTGGCCTTCTTCTTCCTTCCTTTGGCCCTAGCCTTGGACCCGGAAGAAGATGCACCGCCAACAAACATAGCGGGTGTTTCCCTTGCCTTCTGCAAGGTGCCCTCTGCACTCCTTAACATGTTCAGGAGTTCCGCAAGTTCAACTTCTTTTCCTTGAAGATTGAAGTTGAGGATAAACTGGGCGTAGGTGGGAGGAAGGGACTGGAGAACAAGGTCTGTATAGAGCTCATTATCCAAAGTCGTCCCAAGGTCTGCGAGCTCTTCTATATAGCCAATCATCTGTAGGACATGTTCACCTACCGATGACCCGACAGCCAACCTCGCTCGAAACAATTTCTTTGAGGTCTCGTATCTTGCTATACGAGATTGCTCTCCATAAAGTTCCTTTGTATGGAGAAATATGCCATCTAAGGACATATCCTCGTGCCTCCTCTGATGTTCATTGTTCATCGAGGCAAGCACGATGCACTTGGCTCTCGCGCAATCTAAATCCCAGGTTTTGCGGATTTCCTTATCCGCATTACTGGATTTGGGACCAGGGACAGCAGGTGCCGTAGCGGTGAGGACGTACCCCAGTTTGTCATAGGTCAAAGCCATCTTGACATTCCGCAGCCAATCTTTATAGTTTGGCCCCGTCAGTATATTTTTCTCTAAAAGTAACTTAAGTCCAGTCATTTTCAGGGTCGCTGCAATTAGGAGAGAGAGAAGAAAACTCTTTAGCATGATGCTCTTGCAAGTTTAGAGTGGTTTTTAGTTTATCTAAACTGGATGGCTCCCACTGTTTCTCGAATCCTTCCTCAAACCATAAAAGAAGAATTAGCCAAGACTATTCTCACCGTACAATACTTGCTTAACCGTTCAGCCAGGCCGGTGTCGATACTTCGAGGGAGGTTTTCCAACGCTTTCGCGAAGTTCCTTAATTAAGTAACCTCTTTTCTCTGGGGGCGTAACCCCGCTGACACTTTTCTGGACACCTACTAGGTTTATAGCATTGATCGTTAAGCGACGAATATCCTGATAAGTAGCATATACTCACAGTAGGATCGGGATCCAAATATCATCGTCTGATAATGTTGTAGGAATGCTACCAACATTCATCAAACTCAAAATGGTATGCATCTCTTTGCAAATTTCAGTTTCTTTAGAAATTCCCGATATAAGTTTTTGCCCCATGCTCTTATGACCTTGACTAAGGGCCAACAAATCATAAGTCACATGTCAAGTTCTGCCCATCATTATCCTGTTGATTTGAACCCATCCGTATACTCTTGACTAAGGGCCAACAAAGTAATACGACTGTCCCAAACCAACTCATCTATCTATGCAACAAATGAATACCCCAGCAGCTACCAATCACTATGTCTTGACTAAGGGCCAAACAAACATAGCTTGAATACTACTGACCATTCATAAGAAATGACGGAGGGCTACGACTGGTTTTGGCGAAACCGTGAACGTAGTGAACTTGATATAACCGAAGGAACCTGATAGCTTTTAAAAGGAGTGGTTAAATCTCCGCATTTAAAATTATCTGTTTTAAAAATAACCGAGTGGTTTCTTTTAAATTGTTCCAACGATTTAAACTTTGGTTTGTTTTACTTTGCATTATAGATAATGCGTCCCATCATTAACCTATCATTGCAGAAAACAACGAAAATACAACGTCCTCTTATACCATCCGCATTCGCCACGGGGTCCCGTCATCACCCGTTAGGTTACTTAACTAACGACAGAGCGGGGGCTGGGCTAGCGCGGGTGTAAAACATAAGTGACGTCTAAATAGCTACAATAAATATAGATATTTTACATTCGTCTGACGCAATGATATTCATTCCAGAACACAGATAAACAATATTGGATTTGCAAGCAATCTGTATTTCTTTTGAGCCTGCAAGAAAAGACAGATTACACAGTTATGATGAATAGCCGTTTACCCCACCCTCGACCCCTACGGGTACGGCAAACTACCCACCCGGCAGTCTGTGTACCCCACCTTGGGTCAGTCCTAGGAGCAAAAACAGTAAAATGAAATAATACAACGGTGGCTACGACCGCAACCTGGAAGTGCCCCGCGAAAATAATATTACAACAAATTACATTTACAACAAATGAATTAAACGATAACCCATTGCTAACCCCGGCTATACACCACAACAGTCCAATACAGTTTATATGCACAAACAGATATAACCATTTCAGAAATGTGCAACCCCCTGCCAACCGACATACTAGCAGTTAGGGGAGGTTTACGAACACATTAACAATCACAGATATAATCCAATACGCAAATACTGTACAATTCGATCGAATAAACAACTTCAATATTGCTCCAAAATCTGCTCTGTTAAACAGTAACCTGAGCAATAATTAAACATTCCAGAAAACCCCAAATTACACAGAGAAGCAACAGAAGAAAAATCGGCCGCTGACTCGCCAACTCGGCGGCGGAAGCGCGGCGACTCAGTGGCTGAGGCCGCGGTTCCGCGGCGCGTTGGTCGATTCAGTCGACTGTTTTTCTTGGGTGTTCTACTGGTGTCATGTCAAGCACCCTGAGCTCACCTGAAAAATTTTCTGACATCGTTTTAAATTCGACAGAAACTTACATTTTTTAGGGTTTTCCGGCTTCGTTTTTCCGTTCGAAATTCGTACAAATTTGCGATTAAGTTATTTAGTGTTTAGCGAGTCTCTGATACCACTGTAAGTCGATGTACTTCACCCCAGTACTTATGGGGAGGCGGAATTTTCAAAAACAATCAAGTTTAAACAACGAACATCGACTAACCGCTTGAATCGAAGCTAAACTATAAATAACCGTATCATATGAGTTTCTTTTCACAAGTGATTAGGGATTATACCTAATGAAACCGGTCCTTCTTCTTTACGTCCTCCTTTGTTCTCCTCGACCTTCTCTAGGTAGTAGACGATCCACCCGAGAGCAAAACACCAAGCTAAACCTTTAACTTGAGGTAACTAATCAACTTTGATTGCTAATCAAAGATGAAAGGATGATAAAGAGTGAAGGTTATGGATTGTTTAGTCTAACTAATCCTTTGATCTCAACACATGAGGATTAAGGATTAGGGTTTGAAGATGAGAGCTTGAGGAGAGAGAATGTGAGATAAGATAATGAGAGAAGAGAGAGAGTGTATCATAATATTATGAAGCATTCTTATTTTAGAATAATCAATAAAGGAAATGAATAAGCATGCTTCATAAAATATCTTGTGGTGATTCATTAGCATGAGTCATTAAGCAATAAATGTGCATTAATGAAGTGAATGAATCACCACCATGACTCACTCTCTTATCCAAAAGAAACCTCCTTAGTCACATCTTCTAGAAGCTTCTCGAGTAATTACGAGAACGCCCCTCCGATCCGTAAAAATACGGAAAAACTTTAGACTGTAAAAATCCAATAACCGGATACCAGTAACTGGCTTAAACCAAAGCCGACTGGTAAAAACTGTCCGAAAGTCGTACGCGCGTAAACGCACGTATGCGTCCGAACCCTTTGTCGCAAAACCATGCAACCTCTATATCGTTTCGCCTGGAGTAGGAAACTCTCTGTGTGGGACTCTAGAGACTCGACTACTACGCTGGCAGTGGGTTTAACCACTGAGCGCAAGCGGCACTAGCTGTACGTAACGGTCCCCAGGTAGTTGTCGATAAGAAGGCCGATGAGTAAACCCATCCGAACTCCTACTGAGTCTGATGTGACAATCTCCATACAGTCCGGTCCGTTCGTCCAAGACTATCGCATATCGGGCCTAGGGGGGCGGCAAGCGTCAGTCCCCTAATAGCGGTATAAGTCGTGTCGGAGTAAAGCCCATTACACCCTGAGAAACTACTGGAACCTACCAGCAAATCTCGCTTGCCCTGGCCAGGGACTTTGCGTAATGGCTCTCTGACACAGCACGATATCTACTCCCAATACCGGGAGGGACGAATCCTGTCTAACCGCCACTGCCTCCAAGTGCTCGGGACTGCACCCAACTGCTACCTGTTTGCACGACTCCTTTGAGCCGTGGTAGGGTAGCAATCTAAGAACAGTGGGACACACTCGAGGCGAAGTAGCAGTGTCAAGTCTGCGGACTACGCTGTACTCATGTCACCTGGGAACTGTTTACTGACGACTGGTATCAAACCAACCAACAGTTCCCTGTGAGTCCTGTCCGGTGTACCCGTAACCTAACGAGCACCTGTATACTATCTCCAGTACGACGTACTGACGGCTGTGGGACAGACCATCTCCCCAACTGGGATGAGAAGCGTACACACCAGTCTACTCCGGAGTATCGATGCTCTGTCTCGATAATCCAACGACCGGGGACCAGAATAAGGATGTGCTTGTAGACTACCCAGCCCCCACTAGTGTGACTGCCATCACAACGCTGGTAGACAAGCAAGATCCTAAGAGCTCTATCAATACGTACACTCACATATTAAGATAGAAAAACCAAGTAGCATACTACCATGTTTAGCAAGACTGTTATATACATGTGAATATCCCAAGCTTCCATTAAGTAATATACAAGCTAGTATGATACAGTAATGGCCTTCTAGGGCATAAACACTAATACTACAAAGGTTGTATTCCTTGTTCACTTAGATGCAAAGTTGTTTACATGCTTGTTCGTCTAATTCTCTAGTTTAGATTCTAGTGTTAGGGTTCTTTTGCGCACCATTTTTTTTGAAAAACGGCATGGTCGATGCCTCACGAAACCCAGCGGCCGCCTAGGGAACCCAGCAGTAGGAGGTCCGTATTTTTAATTAAGCCAATGATAAAAAAATATGGATTCCACGGTCCTGATGAATAGCCAATCACACACCCTAGACCCCTACGAGAGCGAAAAGCAAGCTTGCCAATTCTAGAGTTAGGTGACCGGTCTCGTCTCCTCGAGATGGCCTCCCACTGGACTCTAGAACCCGGTTACTTATGCTCCCCACCTTTTATCTATCCTAATATCGAAAAGTAAATAATATACATCATTGGTGACATCAACCTCAACCCGGAAGTGTCCCAATAAAAGAATATTACATACATTGTTTACATGAATGAAAAAGAAAATCTCTCATCTCACAAAAAACCCCGGCTATTCAATCACGACGATCCTATACAACATATCGGTACAGCAACAGAATAATCATCACAGATCGTCAACGTAAGTAAATATGCATATTCCTAATGTCGTCAACGTATAACAACAAGATTAGGGATATACATATTGTAAGTCGATGCAACGCACCCTGTGAGTTCGCGGGGAGGAGGAATGTGTAAAAAACGATAATAATTTGCTTCGTAACATCGACTAAACACCAAGATCGAAACTAAACTTTAACTAACAACAAGTCCATGAGGTTTAACTACAAGAGAAAATGTTTATACCTCACGAAACCTTGTCTTTCGGGTCTTCTTGTCGTTGTCCTCCTCCTCGTCATAGGCTCCATGGATCGTTTGGATCGGCGTTTCCTCATCGGTCCTCTTTGTCAAAGACGATCCACCCGAGTGTCTGTAGATCGAGCTCCTACTTCAAATCCGAAGTAACTAGGGCACCTAGTTCGCTACACTAGATGACCTAGATGATGTAGAGTATATAGATGGATTAGAATATCTCTTTTTTCCCTAGGTTTCTCAACACATGAGAGGTTAAGTGTCACGACCCGAAATAGCACGTGACTGGTACTTGAATCATGTGAAGTCTATAGGAGCCCACCTAATTCAAGTAAGCCAAAAGCCCAGAAATCTAAACCATTTTAAATAATAAGTGAAGGAAAACTTGTTTAAAGCAAATGGTTAAAATAAAATAAATGGCATTAAACATTTAAAAGCAACATCATATTTTCCCAAAACTTTCGGCAGAGTCTCCTTTGTAAATACTGTCCCCAAACGGGTACAAACATGAATAATACATAATGAATAAAGGCATCCCCAAGCGGGAGCTAGCTCTTCGCCAATTGGCGGACACAACCACGCAAGCAATATAATATACAACGCCGAGGGGCGAGGATCAAAACTCAGAATGAAAACCATCATCATCAAGAAAACCAGAGAAACAATATAATAATACAGCGCGCGACTCTAAGGTCGAAAGAATATTCACTGGTCTTCTAAGTCTAATCAATAATACAAGTCTGCTTGATGGACTTTACTAGATACAACAGAATGTAAATAAAGTACAATGGTGGTCACGATGCAAGTGAACCCACCTACCAAAGCAATCACCCGGAATGAAGAAGTGTGCCAGCAAAGTGGCTAAGGAAACATGTACGGCAAAACCTGCAAGAAACTGTGGCACAACGGGGGTGAGTTGCAAACTCGTGAGTAGAAAACATCACCGAGAAGAAATCGCATGTATGACTCTATCCTTGGTCATACCATACTATCCATATAATATATAACCTGAAACATCTGATAATGGCCAGGGTAAACATCTATACATAAGTGTGATACCAAGTGCTCGTGTCAGTGCCTCAGGCAGCAACATGTCATATATATGATGTATGAATGCATGAAAACAGAATACGTTTGAATGAGAAAATTGTTTTCATATCTCAATGAGATTTCTGTATAAAAATCGAAGTATCATCAATGAAATCAACAAGGAATCCGTGTCAAGCATCGACACAAAGTATATATCGCAATATCTCAATATCTCGGGCTCCGGCAATCCGGACTGGTCCATATCATAAAATCTCAATGTCTCAATATCTCGGGCTCCGGCAATCCGGACTGGCCCCGGGCTCCGGCAATCCGGACTGATCCAAATCATCAAATCTCACGACTACATCGGTATCCTCCGGATATCCACCGTGTCACAAATAACCGGTCGGTAGTGCTCCCCAGCCGGGCTCAACGCCATCTCCTGCGACCATCTTTCCCCGGGGTACCGCACAGGGTCCACCATGCACCCGCAGACGGTTCCTCCTCCTCCTCCTCGAATCGGGTGTATGATACCGCTCAAGATCCGAGAAAAATCATGGTGGACATATCCCACATCATATCACGAGAAAACCGCAATTTCTATCTTTTGAAAATGATAATTAGTTTATAAAATCCTTTTGGTTTCTCCAAATCCATAAATATCATGGAAAATCCGAATCCCATAATTGAAAGTCAATAAACAGTGAATACCGGCATAAAGCCCCATAATATTGCATGACAAATGAATATGCACATGCATGAGATATCACAGTAATAAATCCAATGTCTAATCTAGCATATAAAAGCAAACGCACGAGTACTATGTCGAAACTATCAGCTAGCAATTTATACTAATGAACTAGTATTTTCTAATGTATACGTGACATGAAAATTACCGATGATGATGTGTGTGAGCCAGCAAGCAGGTGTTGGTGGAGTATACGCATCATCGGTAATGGTGCTGGTGTCCTGACAGCATGGTTTCATAATAACAAATAAAACATATTTAGGCATGCAATGCGATGCGAACAGCAAGAATATACGGAAAATGAATAGTAAACACAGCATATAAGAATATACATATATATGCATGAGTCATACGGTTTTGGCATTTGAAATAGCACGAATCGTGGTTTTTAGAAAATAGGGGCTACGGAGTTTTTAAGAAAAGGCACGTCCTTTGAAATATCCGTAGTACCCCTTGGCCTGTCTTTAAAATACTCACGATTCGTTAGTTTGAAAATAAGTATGACTTGAGCCCAGTCTAATATCTACTAAGTAACTACAGGACAAAGCTAAGAGACTAATCAAAAGGGTAAGTAAATCCACCTAAGTCCGAGTCGATACATCTAGTAGTCGGTGATCCCGCCTCAATAGCGTTATATACGATAAAATATATAATACGACATCCTCGAGTCAAGAGTGCGGATCAATCATCATATTTATACTTCGTACAGTAAAATCCATCGTACAGCATCCCAAATCGGGGTATGGGTCGAATATCACATTTATTTCATTATTTATCTGGTATCATTATCATAATATCCTGAATTAGGGGTACTGATCTAAAGTCTAGTACATTCCGATACCATCAACATATAACCGCGTGTGTATGAAAACACATCGCTCAACGATCCGCTATAATATCATGTCGTATCTCATAATACGACCCAAGTCACATCACCGATCTCACGGCATCCTGCCCAATCACATCGACTCATCTCCAAGTATCATATACTATCATCATCATACGTGTATATATATATAGCAACACATCCACATACCTATATATATATATACATATGCCATATACACCAAAAACATAACCCGTGTGTGTGTGTGTACCTTACTCTAGGGTTCGCGACTACAAACTAAACCTAAGCATAATTCCAAATACGCTAACACTAACCCAAAGTCACCTAAAGTATTACTTGCTAAGTATGCACATCTCATAATAACACGTATATATATATATATATATATATATATATATATATATATATATATATATATATATATATATATATATCATAACGCATCAAATGATACGAAAACTGCGGGGGTGCTATACGCCATCCACCCGACTTCCCCCGTAGTTATATATCTACTCACATTTATCCTTGCTTGTCGAAGTCGATGCCTCCATGCTCTTGGTTGTCGTCCCGAAGTTCACGCAGAGGTACCTACATGTCATGACATATCGTATCGCATTAAAATCCGATTCGCAACCAAAACGACACGCGAGGTGCCTATAGGTTAGAACGTATAGCCTACACATACGAAAACAATCATAAATCCTTCATCGTTGACGTACAAACGTCCAACGATTGAATCCACAATTCGAATACCCAAAACCAAGTTATTGAAAACCACGAAACCAAAACAGCAACTTTGAAAACTTGCTCCAGATTTTAGTTCAGGTGAAAATAGGATAAACAAACAATACAGTAGTGTTGTATAGGGGGTATATGAGCTACAGAAGAAACCTGGACCCCATCACTCACCATGAGGCCAGCCACATTACCTAAAATTCCGGCCTGCTCGGCCAAGTTGTCTCGGTTTTGGCTCGTACTTGCAGGGTGGCCTCCTAGTGGTCCATTTAGGTTAGTGGTGTTGTTTGTTATTCCAGTAAAGTTCTCAGGTCGTTCCAGATTCCCTGTAGGCCTCAAATTCTCACAAAACCGACATTGAACATCTAAAGTCCAAGTCTAGGGTTTTTCACTGGTTTGGTCTGGGTTTAGACACTAAGGGGGGTTGTAATCATCAATTACACTTCAATTTCACCATCACAACTCAAAATTTCCCTAAACTTGATCTTGGAATTTTCCAAGTTCACTAAACCTCACTAAAACACTTCTAAACATGTATAGATGCTAAAAAGAATGAATTACTATTTTAATGGTGAAAGAAATACCTCATTTAGCAACTCAAGAATTTTCTTGAGTTGCCCCAAGTGCTCAAAATCCAAACTTTCTTGGTTTTTCATGCTTGCAGTGAGCTTGTGCACCTTTTTCGTCAAGAGGGTGCAAGGTTTGGATGTGGTTTTAATGGTGTTGAGTGGAGATAGAGGAGGTGGGAGGAAGAGGGCAGCCATGAAGGAGGAAGAGGGGGGATGGTGAAGGAAAAATGAAGGAGGAAAATGACCAAGGTCAACGAAGACCCCTCACCTCTCTCTCTCTCTTCTCTCTCTCGTCCATACCCCTCACCATGCCATAATTATTTATTCCTTTTTCTTTTATTTTATTTATCTTTTGTTTTAAATCTCATTTTAAAACAAAAGCCATTCTATAAAAAGAATCATGGTAGCATAAAATGTAACAAGTGTATAACATGTCATGGTGCATGTCACATGAAAAAATCATACTTAAAGCACAATTAGTGAAAATTAATCGAGTTTAGCATTAATATAGAATATAATTAATTATAAGAAATCTAAGAATGCTCCATTCTTATAATCTCTTTCAAAATCAATAATTAACATAAATTTCCAAATATTTCCCAATTTATCGGTATTTAATTATACCATAACCTTTAAAACTAATCTCCACACATTAAAATATTCGTAATATTTATTATTCAATTATATCAATTCCCAAAAATTATATTTTATTTTTCTGAAATGTTACATTAAGGGTTTGAGGAAGAAGAAGATGGCTTGAGGAAAAGGTAAGGAAGACTTAGCATGAAATTTGAGAGTGAGCTCTTGTTGTGAACTGAACCATAACCAATAATCCATGGAATAAACCTAAATGTAGGTTCAATTTACAACCTGGTGAGTCATGGCTTGAAAACCCACCATGTGTCACTAAAAGCCATGCTCAAATTTATGCATAATCCACCTCATTTCCTCCATGTCGTAATGTATTTATCATTTAATCTAAAATGAATAATACAATTATGATATGTCATCTTCTTGAAGCATATTTGAACAAATTACAAAAATGCCACCCATCCTTATATACATACCCGTATCCGTATTCCGAAAAATATGAATACAAAAGAGACGAAAACAAGCCATCAGTATAATACTAGGATCTGGCTTAAACCAAAGCCCACTAGTATTATCTGTTCGAATCATCATCCGTGTACAAGTACACATACGTGATCGAACCCTGTCGTAAAACCATACGACCTCTACATCTTTTGCCCGATACAAGGAAACCCTATGTGTGGGACACTAAATACTCGACACTACGCTAGCAGTGGGTTTAACCACAGACCGCAAGCTGTACTAGCTACACATAACGGTCCCCAGGTATATGTCGATAAGAAGGCCGATGAGAAGAACTCATCTGAACTCCTACTGAGCCTATGTGTGACAATCTCCGTACAGTCCGGTATGTTCGTCTAAGAGTATCGCATATCGAGCCTAGGGGGCGGTAATCGTCAGATCCCTAATGGGGCAATAATCTGTGCCGGAGTGTTGCCCAAAACACCCCGAGAAACTACCGGAATACCTACCAGTAATTCTCACTTGCCCTGGCCAGGGATTTTGTATAATGGCTCTCCAAACATAGCGCGATATCAACCCCCAATACCGGGAGAGACGAATCCTATCTAACCGCCACTGCCTCTAAGTGCTTCGGGACTGCACCCAACTACTACCTGTTTGCACGACTTCTTTGATCTGTGGTAGGGTAGTAATCAAAGTACAGTGGGAACACACGCGAGGCGAAGTAGCAGTGTCAAGTCGACGGACTAAGCTGTACTCATGTCACTTGGGAACTGCTACCCGACGATAGATATAATACCCACCAACAGTTCCCGACGAGTCCTGTCCAGTGTACTCATAACCTAATTAGCACCTGCATACTATCTCCAGTACGACGTACTAATGGTTGTGGGACAGACCATCTCCCCTGCTGGGATGAGAAGCGTATACACTAGTCTACTCTGGAGTATCGATGCCCCATCTCGATAATCCTATGACTAGGGACCTGTATAGGGATGTGCTTGTAGACTACCCAGCCCCTACAAGTGTGACTGCCATCACAACGCTGGTAATCAAGCAAAGATCCAAAGGGCTATATCAATATGTATAAGCGATATGCTAAAAGAAACACATGCGCATATTGAGGTAGAAACAAACCAGGTAGCATACTACCATTTTAAGCAAGACTGTCAATACAACTGTGAATATCCCAAACTTCCATTAAGTAATATACTAACCAGTATGATACAATAATGGCCTCTAGGGAATATATCATTAACAATCACCCACTTGCACTAAGGCCATGTATTGGCATATCGCAGACCTATTATCTCGATTAGCCTCTCGAACCGTGTCTGAGGGATGGCCTTCGTAAGTGGATCTGCAGTATTATTCTCCGTATATACTCTCCGCACCTCGATCTCCTGGCGATCAACGATCTCCCTGATCAGTGGTACCCCCTCAAAATATGTCTGGACTTCTGATGGGACCTGGGTTCCTTCGTCAAAGCTATAGCGCCGTTGTTGTCGTAATACAGAGGTATTGGACCTACAATTGACGGAACCACCTGAAGTTCTGTTAGTTACTTCTGTAAGTCCACGGTAGCGCCCCAGTCGTCATTCTGACGCCAAACGCGGAACAAAAACTTTTATAACTGGCGCTATCGCATACTATAACCCGGATCTTGCCATTAATGCTATACTAACAAACTATAAAGAGGTAGAAAGGCTATACCGATCGATCCGTGTCCTTCGGTCTTTAGCCATCATCCCACGCTCCTCGCGGCAACTCCGATCTCCTGTCTCCTCGTCGAGGTGGCACCACGTCAACGGATCTTTAAACGGGCCCCCGCCTCTATACCGAGGCAACTCGGACATGAAGTATGCTAACCGACATGTCCAAGATGAAGTAGAGAATGAGTGGAATACTTTGTCTCAAACACCCTAGGGTTCTCATCACATGAGAGGGATAGGGTGGAGGTTGAAGAAGATGCAAAGAGATGGAAATTGTGAGCTCAAGAAAACTCTAGTGAGCAAAAGAACACCAAGCCCATAAACTTATGTTCTCATCTCATTCTTTTGTGAATAGATATATGAGGTTGTATTATCAAAAACCAAAAGAAAAATATCTTATGAAAATATCTCCTCAAATATCCATACCCAAAACAAAACTCATTAATTCTTTAATGACTCACTAGATGACTCATTACATGAGTCATTAGTGAACATTCTAGAATTAATGAGTCACAACAATAAGTCACAATTTCCATTAATCATTTAAACTAAAATGATTAATCCAAAAAGAAATGCATTTTCTAAAGTAATTTCGTAACGGATTACGAGAATACCCTTCACCTCTAAATACATACTTGTATCCGTATTCCGACCGAATACGAATATGATGAGACTAAAATATTCCGACTCAATATAATACTTGGATCCGGCTTAAACCAAAGCCCATCAGTATTATCTATCCGAAATATGACACGTGCACAAATGCACGTGCATGTTCGAACCCTGCCATAAAACCATACGGCTTTTACAACGTTTCGCCCGAACTTGGGAAACTATCTGTGGGGGACTCTAAAGACTCGTCAGTACCCTGGCAGTGGGTTTAACCACAAGCACGTTAGAGGCACTAGCTGTGCATAACGGCTGCCCATGTACTGACCGAAAGGGAAGCTGATGAGCGAACTCATTCTGGAACCCTACTGATCCCATCAGTGACAATATCCGTACAGTCCGGTCCGTTCATCTATGAGCATCGCATATCCGGCCTAGGGGGCTGGTAACGTCAGACCCCCAATAGCGGTATAAGTCGTGTCGGAGGGTAGCCCTGAACATCCAGAGAAACTAATGGAATTCTTACCAGTAATTCTCACCGGCCTTGGCCAAGGACTTGGTGTAATGGCTATTCTAGACACAGCGCGATCTCACCCCCAATACCGGGAGAGACAAATCCCTTGCCGATCCGCTCACTGCCCCTATGTGGCTCGGGACTGTACCCAACTAAAACCTGTTTGCACGACTCCTTTGAGCCGTGGTAGGGTAATAATCAAAGCATAGTGGGAACTCACACGAGACAAATGACGACCTCAGGTCGATGAACTAACCTGTACACATGTCACCAGGGAACTGCTATCTGACGCTAGGTATAAATACCAACTAGCAGGTTCCCGGTGAGTCCTGTCCGGTGCACTCATAACCCAATGAGCACCTGTATACATCTTAGGTGATCCAACTGACACCAATGTCTTGTGAGACCGGCCACCGCCCCTCGTCGGGGTCTCGACTGTATACACTAGTCTACTCCGGAGTATCGATGCCCTGTCTCGAAACTCCCACGACTAGGGACCACTTTTAAGGATGTGGTTATAGACTACCCAACTCTCATGTATATGATCGCCATCATACTTTTGGTAGTCAAGCAGGATCCTAAGGGATCTATCAACGTGTAATAGTGAACAGTAATGTCACCTAAAGCTGTACACGACTAATAAAGGCAAACCAGATAGCATACTATCATCTCGAGAAAGACTGTCCTACCGGTATAGGTCCTCCCTTAATCATTGCAATCACGTACCTGCGATCCAATAATTGACTTTGAGGGCACTATATCCAACAATCTCACACTTGCACTTAAGGCTAATTATTACGATGTCGCATACCCACAGCCTGTGTGATACCGAACACCCAACTCCTCTACTAATCAGTTTCACAAAGCTCTTTTGTAAAACTCTTGTGTTCGAGAAATACCCTTAGTGAGTGGATCTTCCCTGATGTATCTTTCGATGTCTCTCTTAATCTCGAGTTTGCGGAGAAAGCCATCTCCCGAATTGAGTAATACCTGTCTTAGAATATGTCTGGATAACTGATGGGACCTAGTTCATAAATGAACACCAAATCCAAATTTCTTAGACTGTATCGTCAACGGAACCTAATCAGTATCCTGCACCATGTGTAACGTTTCAGAAATCGTTTTACGAATTTTTCCGTTTTAGGCCAAAATTGTCGGTATTTTCCGTTTTAACCCGATTTCGATCAAACGTCCGTAGAAACATATCGGCACCAAGTTTAGCTAAAATAAAGCTAGCGCGCGAACTTTGGGGGTATTTGGGAGGTTTTGTTTCAGATAGAATTTTTCCCAAATAAAATATTATTTTAACCGGTAAAATATGCACGTAAATCGGGAAATTTCTTCTAAATAAAAATTCTTGGAAATCATCACTACAATTATTTTAGAACCTTCTTTTAAAAAATCTAGATTTTTTTTTCTCAAAGGATTTATTTTTTTTAAAGAAAAAGAAAAGAATGGTGGCATTTTGCTTTAATTAGCATTTAATGTTGTTTTTAGCTAGAACCTTCTTCTTTTTTTCTTCAGAAAACCCCCTCCCCTTTGGCCAAGCCCTCCCATTCCTTGCCGCCCTCTCTCTCTTCTTGCTCCATTTTCATCATATTGCTACAAATAAATCATCACAAATCCAAATAAAATCACAAAAATTCAAATATAATCATTTTCCTTCATTTGCTTAACCCGAAACCATGCTTTATTCTTCATGAAGTCTTGGTTTTGGAGGCTAATCTTGATTTTCTTGTTGCAAGTTTTTGAATCATTTGGAGGTATAAAATCCTAACCCTTATCCCTAATTGTTAAGTTTAAATCTTTATGCTAGCTTAATTAGATATTAATTTATGCTTTTAATTTCATGTTTAATTCATTATTCATAATTTTTTTTAAAGAAATTCAAGTTAAGGTTAAAGCTTGATTTAAGTGTTTAATGTTTAATTGAAGTGTTAATTTGTGATTAGGAAAATCTTAACCTAGTAGAAAATGATAATTATTGTTAATTACTACTTTGTTTAATTAAGGATTTTTGCTTACTAGGTTTTTGTTAAAACTTAATTAAGCAAGATTAAAATTTTGGAAATGGTTTGGATAGCTTAATTAAGCTATTATAGGGTGATTGTTTGCGCTAGATTTGTGTTAGCTTGATTCTAGTGCGAATTATTGCGATAAGTTGTTTACTAGATTTCGGGGTTTATCTGACGTGGGTTCGATTAGTCGTTGCGAGGTTATATCTATTATATTCCTCGTATTTTATTGTGTTGTGTTGTGCAATCGGGTCGATCGGAGTCTAGACTTGGTGTTTCATAGTTTAGCGACCCTAATTAGGGTTTTTGGCCGATGTCGTGCGCGTTATGTGCGCTATGTGCGCAGTGCATTTTTCAGGGCGTTATCCTTGCGTTTCGTTGTCTTTTCGTCGTTTCAGGATATTTAGCTTATGTGATGTATTTGTGAAATTTTAGGTTCGTAGGAGGGGACTTCGGACGCTGCGACGAAAGGAAAACAGCTGGTAGGCTTCACTTAGCCAGGAGCGTTGGTGAGTAGATTTAACATCTACAGGGGAATCGCCCGTATGGCGTTATGCGTCTGGGTTAGAAATGACTTGATTTGTCGCATATTCTATTTCATATTTAGAATTGCTCATTCAGCCTACTGCTTAGTTATTGTTGTGCTTGGACTAGTATCCTTAGGACACTGCTCTATTATTGACGGCTCATGTTGCACGAGCACTGATTGTATGCCACACACACCGTCAATAATTGCCATGTTACGCACAACCCACTTATAGATACGATATTGTTTGGTTAGGAACATTGAGACATTGATTCATATTTCTTTACGCATATGACATATAGCATACCTGTATACCCACATGCTTACACATATGCCTTGACATACTTACATGCTTGTTACCTGTATACCTATAGGGTATTGTACCATTAGTGATAGGTACATACACACATAATGACATAGCTACATGTATACTTTGCATGCATACTTCACTTATACCCGGGGGGTATATTACATCATTTCTGATAGGTAGATACATATATCTTGCTATTCCTTTATGTTTATGCATATATCAGTTATAGCTACATGTTTACCTTTACTTGATGTTATTTAGAATAGGAGAAATTACAAACCGCATGATATTTATATTAACTTGTTGCAGTTAATTAGCGGCTTTTCCTTTATATGCTTATATTAAAGTTTTATGTTGCGTATATTTTTTTCATGGATTTTCGCATCGAGATATGGATTTTTCATGATGTTTTCTGGATTTGGGGACCGTGGTAGTTTCATGAAATTATGCATTATTTGAAAGAACCAGTTTCCCTTGATATGATATTTCAGCATCCACCGTGAGATTTATCGGTTCTGATACATATACCCCATGCGAGGAGTCGGGGGCCGTATGAGGGTACATGGTGGGGTCCGGAGGTACCCCGGGGTAAGACGATTGATGGACCTTGGCGATAGAGCCTGGAAGGGGAACCATACCATCCGGTGATATTACCAATGACTCGGCGGTTATCATGGGGATACCGACGGGAGTCATGTGCGTATGGATACGTCAAGAGGCGAGGGTCAGAGCTAGACACTCGAGTTTTCGGGATAGCGTATGATACGTACCTATCAGGATGCCAGTCATGGTGACAACACCTGATAGATCAGTATTTATATGTCGATGCTTGACACTTTGTATCATGATATTTTTACTCCTAAGTATATATATATTAGTGGAGTGGGACGCTAATATATATGTAAACATATCCATTTATATACATCATCATATTTATTCTGCAAATATACCTAGGATATAAGAGATTCACTTGATATTGGATTTATGACATTTGAGATTTACTTGGTACTGGATACAGGATATATATGAGATTTGCTGATTTTGTACATTCATGATATATGAGATTTACTTGATATTGTACATTCAGGATTTGTGAGACTTATATGATATGAGAGCCAATTTGGGGGCTGATTTGAGAAAATTGGGATTTGGATTGTCTTGATGGACTTTGAACTTACCACGATGTCTGGATTCTGTGGAAATGACATGTTTCATTCCATACTCCACTTTTATTGTTTATCCACTGCTTCATGTATTAGTTGTACCTGATAGAGTACTTTCATGAATGTTGCATTTACATACTTTATTTTATATGTATTGCTTCATGTATTAGTTGTACCTGATAGAGTACTTTCATGACTGTTGCATATACACCTTTTCATATCATTATTGCTTGATTATTACATACCGATTGTCATATTATTGCTTCATGTATTACTTGTACCTCCTAGTGTACCCTTCATGATTACTGCATTCATATGACCTTTTATTGCCATTAATTGCATATGTTAGATTCGCGCTGTACGTGCATACTTGCGATTACCTGCATATGTTAATTACTATTCACGAGTTGGCAACTCACCCCCGTTGTGCCACAGTGTTGCAGGTTGTTCCCCAGAGTAGTCGAGGCAGGCTATTCATCTATCTTATCATCTTTTGCTGTGGATACCGCATCAGCTCACAGTGTGCAGTTTGCTTAGGTGGGTTTTGTGGTTATTCGTTGTTGTATTGTATATTCGTTGTATCTTTGTACTCTCCATCTACTATTTTCATGTTGACTTAGAGACTTGGTGAGGACGATATTGTATATTATTTTGTGACTGGGTTGTCTTTTATACAGTTTCCATTTTATCGTCTTTTATTTCTTCGCTACGGCGTCGTATATCTGTTGTGGTGGTTGTTTTCCGCCTTTTGGCGTGGATTTGCTCCCATTGGGGATGCTTTACTTTATATTTATGTTCTACCCATTTTTGGGGTTGGTTTTTACAAAGGAGGTGCTGCCGAAATTTTCAAGAAAGTAAATTGGAATTAAAGAATTTATACATGAAATTTTCAAAAGTTTAATCAATGTTTCTTATCATTTCTTGTCTTTTAATGGTTTTGATTTCTGGGTTTTGTCTTTCTTTTACTGCGTTACGCCTGTAGACGTTGCGTAGTATTAGGGCCGTCACGTGCCAATTTCGGGTCGTGATAAAGTTGGTATCAGAGCGCTAGGTTTTACCTTTCGGAGTGTAGGATGACCTTGGTATGATGGAGTAGGTAGCTTAAGCAGAGTAACGTAGTGTGTGTATGTCCGTGACATACTCACGATGCAGTACTCCGCCTAAAGTGACCTAAGTACAAATTGCTTGAAATTCCTTCCTTGATGACATATCCTTGTGATTTGATTTCCGTGTTCATATCGAATCTTATTTCTATTTATAGCCTTTGCCGCCGATGACTATGGGGACTCAGAGTGATGCAGCGAGGGCCGAGGTCAGGATTGACCCGGGTAGGACGAGGACTGACCAGGATGGCACGCTTTTTGCACAGGAGCAGATGGATCCGCCATCGACAAATTGTATCGCTAGGCTTGTGGCAGAGATGCAGGACATGCGCCAGGCGATGACTTCATTGGTTGAGGCCGTTCGAGCGCAGCGACAGGAGGCTGTCACCCCTGTTACCCAGTTGTTCCTTGCAATCAGCATGCAGCATTCCGTCACCTACATAGCACCAGTGGATGCAGCCCCGTTGAAGAGACACGTATTCTAGTGACTTTGAGAGTTCCGGAACCGTAGAAGACTCGTACCGGTGTACCAGCCCAGAGACAGAGGCTTAGTCTTCGAGACAGATTTCGTGACCGTCGCGGGAGTAGCAGAGGCTTGGGACGAGGACAGTCGTTCAGCTCTCATCCCCAGGAGGGTCAGCAGTGATCGCGTGGATGTTTTCGATGCGGGAGCCTTCATCACTTCGTCAGACATTGTTCCTTAGCACCGCGTCAGGCTTATATGCAGAGAGGTCATGGTCGCAGAGGATTCGCTTAGAGGGGACAGGTTCGCAGAAAAGGATTTCAGCCAATTGCGGGTAGGGGGCAGACACGAGAGTTTGCTTCTACTCATCGGGGCGCGCGGGCGTCTAATGGAGAGTTTTCAGGTATTCTAAATTCGTATGTTCTGTTGATGTACTTGTTTGTTTTACACACTTGTACCGTGGTTGGGACGAGAGTCGGTAATCTAGATCAGCCATTTGTTGTGTTAACTTCTGTCAGCGATTCTTTTGTTGTGCGACACGTAATTCAGTCGTGTGCCAATCGGATAGGAGATAGAGATTCGTCCGTCGTTTTGATCCTTCTAGAGATGTTGGATTTGACGTTCTCCTGGGCATGGACTGGTTACTTATGTGCTATGCGTCTGTGGACTGCCGTGAGAAAACAGACAGGGTTTGTTTTCCCGACGAGTCAGTTCTTGTTGTGTAGGGGGACAGTGGTGCCGCCTCACACAGCTTGAATTCGGCCTTTTTCGCGAGTCGGCTTTTGAGGAGAAGATGTCGAGGATTCTTGGCATTCATTCGTGATACCGGAGCCACAGTGGGTTTGTTGGACCGGCTTTCCTTTGTGCGAGAGTTTTCCGAAGTTGTTCCAGATGAGCCGGCGAAGCTTAGGGAACTTAAGGATCAACTACAGAGTTGTTTGTTGAGGGGATTGTGCGTATAAGTGTTTCACATTAGGGAGCTCTTATTTCTGTTTGTCAAGGAGAAGGACGACAGTTGAGGTTGTGTATTGATTGATCGTCAATTGAACCAGCTTACGGTGCTGATAGGTATTCTTTACCTCGCATTGACGATTTCTTCGATCAGCTCCAGAGTGCGAGACATTTTTCTAAGTTTAATCGGGATCAGGTCAGCATTGTTGCGGGTTCGGAGTGATGACATTCCGCAGACTGCCTTGTGCGTGCTATAGGCTTTGTGTGTTTTGGTGGAGTCGTTGGACTCACCAATGCCCTAGCAACATTCGTAGATATGATGAACCAGATTTCTTCAGGTCGTTCCTCGACCAGTTATTGTTGTGTTATTGACGACATTCTGGTCTATTCAATGTGTCGTGAGGGACAGGAGTAGCACTTGAGGATTTGTTTTGCAGACATTGGGAGAGCCCAGCTGTTGCTAGATTCTCGAAGTGTTCCTTCAGGCTTGTTTGTATTGACTCCTAGGTCTTGTAGTTACGGGAGACGGTTTTCGTATGGTTCCGAGAAAGATCAAGGCCATACAGCTTTGGCCCAGACTTGGGTACGGAGAGGTCCGCAGATTTTTGGGCTTAGCAGGTTTTTACCGCCGTTTCGTGCAGGATTGCTAGTGTAGTGCTGCACCGTTGACCGAACTGACCGGAAGGGAGGTTTCTTTTCTTTGCACTGAGGCATGCGTGAGGAGTTTTTCAGCAGTTGAAGACTCGGTTAACAACTGCATCAGTTCTTTCTTTGCTTTCTGGTTCGGGCGACTTTGTTGTTTAACTGTAATGTTTCGTGAGTGGGGCTCGATTGTGTACTCAGGTGACACTATAGAGTTATTGCTTTTGCTTCCCTACATCTGGAGGAAGTATGAGCAGGATATCCCATTCATGATCTGGATATGGCCGCGGTAGTCGTGCGTTGGAGATTTGGAGACACTACTTGTTCGAGAGTCGTGTCAGATTTTCACGGACCTCCCGAGCTTAATATACATCTTCCTGCAGCGGGTGTTGATTGTTGAGACAGTCTTCTGCAGATTTACAGTTCTTATGCGATCGTTGAGTACAGCTTAATTTCGCCTCTACTGAGGGGACAACTTGCTCATGTCCGCGCCCGACCACTTTTCCTTAATCGCTTTCACGAGGCACTGCCCGCCGATGCTCGCTCGTCAGAGATACTTGAGCATACTCGCTGGGTAATGATTCGGAGTCCTTGAATTGTGACCAGATATGCTATATTTGAGGACGCGTTTGCGTACCTGATACTATTGGGTAGAGACGCGAAATCCTAGAGTAGGCATATCAGTCAGCTTTCGGTGTTCATCCAAGTTCCACCAAATTGGGACGTGACTTGTGAGTCAGTTACTGGTGGGCAGGATGAAGAGTGAAGTTTCGGATTTCGTTCAAGGTGTCTGTCTTGTTGTGTGCTAGGTTGAGCATCTGAGACCGGCTGGTGCATTGCAACCTTTAACCGTTCCGATGTGGGAATGGGAGCAGATCTCCACGAATTTCGTTATGGCGTCTACCCAGGTTTAGTCAGGGTGTGACTCCATTCGGATGCTAGTTGTCCGGTTATACTCGGGTTGCTCAGTTGTTCTTTGTTAAGTTGTGCGTTGCATGGAGTTCCTTCAAAGGTCGTATCCAATGAAGGCACCATGTTCGCTTGCCGTCTGGGGCAGGAACTTCAGGAAGCCTTGGGTACTGGTTGAGCTTTAGCTCCGCCTTTCAATCCGCAGGATGATGGTTTTGTGATAGCGGGCTATACCGACTCTGGAGGATATGCTTGTGCATGCGTACTAATTGTTTTCGGCAGTTGGGATCGTTACTTGCCATTGTTAGGGTTCTCTTTCGATAGCAGTTATCAGGAGGCACTCCAATTGGAAACCTTTAAGTCTTGTTTGTTAGGTGGTGTCGATCTCCAATTTTTTTTTCTAACTCTACGAGATTAGGATTTTTGGACCCCAGCTAGTCTAGAGACTTCAGAGATGATCCAGTTGGTTCAGGTCAGGATGAGAGTAGCCCAGTGCAGACAGAGGTCTTATGCCGACCGTAGTGGTCGCAGACTTGAGTTCGTAGTGGGAGATCATGTATTCCTACGGGTTTTTCCGATGAATGACGTGTTGAGTTTTGGCAAGCTTATCTCAGGATTATAGGTCCTTTTGAGATCCTCAAGTGAGTTGGTTCCGTTTCATATAATTTGGCACTTCCACCCAGATTTTTGAGTATTCACCCCGTATTCCTTGTGTCGATACTTCGCAATTACCTTCATGACCTTTTTCACATGATTCAGCATCAGACCAATTATCTTGAACGCGATCTTTCGTTCACCAGCAGCCGCTAGTTATAGTGGATCGGCAGGTGAAAGGACTTCGGTCAAAGGTCTTGCGGTCTGTGAGGGTTCTTTGGCGTAGCTGTGTAGTGAGGTGATCACTTGGCAAGCTGCGAGCGAGATTTGGGAGTTTTGTACTCATCTTCTTGAAGGTACGCGTAGATGAATTTTAATTCGGGGATCGAATTTCTTTAAGAGGGGAAGATTGTAACGTTTCAGAAATCGTTTTGCGAATTTTTCCGTTTTAGGCCAAAATTGTCGGTATTTTCCGTTTTAACCTGATTCGATCAAACGTCCGTAGAAACTTGTCGGCACCTAGTTTAGCTAAAATAAAGCTAGCGCGCGAACTTTGGGGGTATTTGGGAGGTTTTGGTTCAGATAGAATTTTTCCCAAATAAAATATTATTTTAACCGGTAAAATATTCACGTAAATCGGGAAATTTCTTCTAAATAAAAATCCTTGGAAATCATCACAACAATTATTTTAGAACCTTCTTTCTAAATATCTAGATTTTTTTTGGTCAAAGGATTTATTTTTTTTAAAGAAAATGAACATGAAAAGAAAGGAGGCATTTTGCTTTAATTAGCATTTAATGTTGTTTTTAGCTAGAACCTTCTTCTTTTTTTCTTCACAAAACTACCTCCCCTTGATTTGGCCGAGCCCTCCCATTCCTTGCTGCCCTCTCTCTCTTCTTGCTCCATTTTCATCATTTTGCTACAAATAAACCATCACAAATCCAAATAAAATCACAAAAATTCAAATGTAATCATTTTTCTTCACATTCTAAGGAGTGGTCTTTAGCCTCCAAATTTCCTCAACCCTAAACCATGCTTTGTTCTTCATGAAGTCTTAATTTTGGAGGCTAATCTTGGTTTTCTTGTTGCAAGTTTTTCAATCATTCGTAGGTATAAAATCCTAACCCTAATCCTTAATTGTTAAGTTTAAATCTTTATGCTAGCTTAATTAGGTGTTAATTTAAGCTTTTAATTTCATGTTTAATTCATTATTCATAATTTTTTTTAAGAAATTCATGTTAAGGTTAAAACTTGATTTAAGTGTTTAATGTTTAATTGAAGTGATAATTTGTGATTAGGAAAATCTTAACCTAGTAGAAAATGATAATTATTGTTAATTACTACTTTGTTTAATTAAGGATTTTTGCTTACTAGGTTTTTGTTAAAACTTAATTAAGCAAGATTAAAATTTTGGAAATGGTTTGGATAGCTTAGTTAAGCTATTATAGGGTGTTTGTTTGCGCTAGATTTGTGTTAGCTTGATTCTAGTGCGAATTATTGCGATAAGTTGTTTACGAGATTTCGGGGTTTTTCCGACGTGGATTCGATTAGTCGTTGCGAGGTTATATCTATTATATTCCTCGTATTTTATTGTGTTGTGTTGTGCGATCGGGTCGATCGGAGTCTAGACTTGGTGTTTCATAGATTAGCGACCCTAGTTTGGGTTTTTGGCCGATGTCGTGCGCGTCAGGTGCGCAGTGCATTTTTCAGGGCGTTATCCTTGCGTTTCGTTGTTTTTTCGTCGTTTCAGCATATTTAGCTTATGTGATGTATTTGTGAAATTTTAGGTTCGTAGGAGGGGACTTCGGACGCTGCGACGAAGGGAAAACAGCTGGTAGGCTTCACTTAGCCAGGAGCGTTGGTGAGTTGATTTAACATCTACAGGGGAATCGCCCGTATGGCGTTATGCGTCTGGGCTAGAAATGACTTGACTTGTCGCATATTCTATTTCATATTTCGAATTGCGCATTCACCCTACTGCTTAGTTACTGTTGAGCTTGGACTAGTATCCTTAGGACACTGCTCTATTATTGACGGCTCATATTGCACGAGCACTGATTGTATGCCACACACACCGTCAATAATTTCCATGTCACGCACAACCCACTTATAGATATGATATTGTTTGGTTTGGGACATTGAGACATTGATTCATTTTTCTTTACGCATATGACATATAGCATACCTGTATACCCACATGCTTACACATATGCCTTGACATACTTACATGCTACTTACCTGTATACCTATAGGGTATTGTACCATTAGTGATAGGTACATACACACATAATAACATAGCTATATCTATACTTTGCATGCATACTTCACTTATACCCGAGGGGTATATTACATCATTTCTGATAGGTAGATACATATATCTTGCTATACCTTTGTGTTTATGCGTATATCAGTTATAGCTACATGTTTACCTTTACTTGATGTTATTTAGAATAGGAGAAATTACGAACCGCATGATATTTATATTAACTTGTTGCAGTTAATTAGCGGCTTTTCCTTTATATGCTTATATTACAGTTTTATGTTGCGTATATTTTTTTCATGGATTTTCGCATCGAGATATGGATTTTTCATGATGTTTTCTGGATTTGGGGACCGTGGTAGTTTCATGAAACTATGCATTATTTGAAAAAATCGGTTTCCCTTGATATGATATTTCAGCATCCACCATGAAATTTATCGGTTCTGATACATATACCCCATGCGAGGTGTCGGGGGCCGTATGAGGGTCCATGGTGGGGTCCGGAGGTACCCCGGGGCAAGACGATTGATGGACCTTGCCGATTGAGCCTGGCAGGGGAACCATACCATCTGGTGACATTACCAATGACTCGGCGGTTATCATGGGGATACCGAAGGGAGTCATGTGTGTATGGATACGTCGAGAGGCGAGGGTCAGAGCGATGCACTCGAGCTTTCGGGATAGCGTATGATACGTACCTATCAGGATGCCAGTCATGGTGACAGCACCTGATAGATCAGTATTTATGTGTTGATGCTTGACACTTTGTATCATGATATTTTTACTCCTATGTATATATATATTAGTGGAGTAGGACGCTAATATATATGTATACATATCCATTTATATACATCATCATATTTATTCATGCAAAAATACCTAGGATATAAGAGATTCACTTGATATTGGATTTAGGACATTTGAGTTTACTTGGTACAAGATACGGGATATATATGAGATTTGCTGATTTTGTACATTCAGGATAGATGAGATTTAGTTGATATTGTACATTCAGGATTTGTGAAACTTATATGATATGACAGCCAATTTGGGGGTAGATTTGAGGAAATTGGGATTTGGATTGTCTTGATGGACTTTGATCCTACCACGATGTCAGAATTCCGTGGAAATGACATGTTTCATTCCATACTCCACTTTTATTGTTTATGCACTGCTTCATGTATTAGTTGTACCTGATAGAGTACTTTCATGACTGTTGCATTTACATACTTTATTTTATATGCATTGCTTCATTTATTAGTTGTACCTAATAGAGTACATTCATGACTGTTGCATATACACCTTTTCATATCATTATTGCATGATTATTGCATATCGATTGTCATATTATTGCTTCATGTATTAGTTATACCTGCTAGTGTACCCTTCATGATTACTGCATTCATATGACCTTTTATTGCCTTTAATTGCATATGTTAGATTCGCGATGTACGTGCATACTTGCGATTACCTGCATATGTTAATTACTATTCACGAGTTGGCAATTCACCCCCGTTGTGCCACAGTCTTGCAGGTTGTTCCCCAGAGTAGTCGAGGCAGGCTATTCATCTATCTTATCATCTTTTGCTGCGTATACCGCATCAGCTCACAGTGTGCAGTTTGCTTAGGTGGGTTTTGTGGTTATTCGTTGTTGTATTGTATATTCGTTGTATCCTTGTACTCTCCATCTACTATTTTCATGTTGACTTAGAGACTTGGTGAGGACGATATTGTATATTATTTTGTGACTGAGTTGTCTTTTATACAGTTTCCATTTTATCATCTTTTATTTCTTCGCTACGGCGTCGTATATCTGTTGTGGTGGTTGTTTTCCGTCTTTTGGCGTGGATTTGCTCCCGTTGGGGATGCTTTACTTTATATTTATGTTGTACCCATTTTTGGGGTTGGTTTTTACAAAGGTGGTGCTGCCGAAATTTTCAAGAAAGTAAATTGGACATAAAGAATTTATACTTGAGATTTTCAAAATTTTAAACAATGTTTCTTATCTTTTCTTGTCTTTTAATGGTTTAGATTTCTGGGTTTTGGCTTTCTTTTACTGCGTTACGCCTGTAGAAGTTGCGTAGTATTAGGGCCGTCACGTGCCAATTTCGGGTCGTGACACCATGCCTCCCACAGTATCCTCTTGGACCACCTGTCCATAATACTGCCCCTCGTCAGAGGGAAACTATAATTCTGACAATCACTCTGTCATCCATGTCACCTTTGGCAACCTAGAATGATAACCGACTCCCGAAGGAGGCTGCCGTCATCAAATCCCTAGAATATCTACTTATGTTCTAAAACTGCTTCCGTATGCTTCTCCAGGAATGGATTAATATAAACTTATTGCATCTAGTGCAAAAATAACATCTGGTGTCGTACTTGACATCTCATGATCAACTCAATTTCCTAAGCAAGTGATATGTTAATCATGCACATCCCTCTCCCCTTTAGTCTGTAAGACACCTTTAGAGAGGGTGGCACCATCACCTGCAGACACACCACCATGCCAGGAGTCATCTATTCTAAATACCTTTAGAATACTGTCTAAGTACCCAAATTGGGAAACAACCCAAATCTAGATCTAAAACCATAGATCTAGTAACCTGAATGTCTGATATTATATCCATATCCTTTGTGGAGAAACAACTGTGTAACAACCAAAGTATAACCGATCGTAGTATAGGAATTTTACTTCCTACTCTGTGTATGTCATCCAAATACCAGGACATTCACCCTACTACCTTCTTAACAGATCCATCCCCTATTCTGATGAAGTCAAACCCATGACCGTCACATCAAAATTAGATGATCTCTCTCCACTATATCTGCTCGAGTCTATAAATAGACATAAGCTACTTGTCCACTATACTTCCGCTGCTCCCACTGACCACAACAACCCTCTGGCAGAATAATATATACGTGCACTTCTAAAGCTGGTTTAGAACGACGCTATACTTAACCTCCTGCCGGGTCTCATAGTCTGGAACAGCAGTAATGGCAAGTCTGGGCAAACATGAACCTCCCTGTCACCATCCTTGAGGCTACCGGAGTACCTCTCGGTGCTTGAGGTTAGCCACCATATCTGCGGAGTGGCTAATGGAATGTCAAACCTGATTGAATCTTTAGGTCCTATTAAATTTTCCGTAATCTCTTGCGGGTCTGGAATCACTTCCAGTTCTACCATACTCCCACTACTGTTTTATGAAAAAATCCATTTTACTAAAACTGTGGCGAGTCAAGAACAATATCACCATTGATCTTCCAGATGGTAGAAAATCAACCCTCGTCATAGCCTGGGCCAACCCACAAACTGCCATTACAGAAACATGCCTTGAGTTATCCAGAGTCGGGTTTTAAGCATAAGCCGGACAACTCCCCATACCTTAACATCGTTAAGATATGAACCATTCTATATCCAATATAGAAAATTTGGCACTTATTTAATTGAAACCAGATTCAAATCATGCAGCTATCTCCAGTGCATATCAACTTAATGGAAAGAGGCTAATCAGCATTGCTCAACTTAGGAATGCATCCAATTATGAGTAACCTGAAAGAGAAACAAGTTTCTCAAAACCATTACTATCAACTGAATACCAATCACAAGTATCTACATCTTCGATAACTTTGAAGAATCCCGATACTTGCGACACCTGGTTCTCTACTTTATTCCTATACCCATAACTTCTCAAAACTTAGACATTACGAAACACTTGTCTAAAAACTAGAGAAGTCACAAGTAAACAGAACATAGTACGAGGACCAACCCCTTTGTCCGGATGGAAAATGGACAGCATACAATACTCTGTATGAGTCCCCTGAGTCGAATAACTTAAAACCTGTTCATCGTAGGTTGAAAACTGTACTTATGGTTAAGAACTACTCCGCTGTTCAATGCCCCTTACCAAATCGTCAACTGATATAGGTAATTGTCACGGACATAATTTCAAAAAGTTATATCTCACTTTACAAAAATAAACGTATAGGTATATCAGTTTGAAATTGGTGCACAATAACGGATACTCAAAACCAAATACTTGTCGTCCGGCAAAAACCCAGGAGATTTCCTCAAATATCACCAATTACAACGAATTCCGATATAATGAGGATGATCACCTTATTTCCAATAACTTACTCCCACTCATCATCTGTAAAACCATACAGATGTGAGAATCATACCTGGTAAATACATACCCTAGAGCAAGTATCTAATCGGGAAATCAGTTTTCCTTTTAACAATGCACGGTGAAACTGAAACATGAAAATGTTTCGTAGGGGTATCCTGGTATTCCTAGTAATGCCTCTTCCATAATCAAATTCATGACTATAACCGTATATTTCTTTGCAATCTCTCCAAATCTCTTTATTTGTCTTTATTCATTACCTTCTGTACACCCATTTAGGCTAAGTGGTTTTCTTCCTTCCCTACCGTTCGGCACCAGCCTATGGTTTAGAAGAAGACTATCCAGTAAGCATAATAGGTGTACTCTCCTAATCCTAGGAGTACTCGTAACCTGAGAGAAGGTGATGATAAAAGACAACTGAATAATACCTTATTCTATTTCTCCCGGACTGGGGAAAAAGGCAAAGGTGAAGTAGGAGTGGCGATGAAGTACGCGGTTTGGTCGTGAATGATAACAGTCGCAATTTACTTTGCCCTCTTTCCAATCCCTTTATTTTGTCTTTACTTATTACCTTTTGTACATCCTACTTAGGCTAATTGGTTTTCTTCATTCCCTACCTTTTGGCACCTGCCTATGGTTTTGAAGAAGACTATCCAATAAGCGTAATAGGTGTACTCTCCTAAACCAAGGAGCCCTCGCAACCTGAGAGAAGGTGATGATAAAAGACAACCGAATAAACCAATTCATTTTCTCCTGAACCTGGATCCATCCTCAAAGAAGTCCCTTCGAGTTCGTATATAACCATACGATGGATTTATCCAATGGAAGTGGATGTTCGTAGTAATACGGGGTGTTCTGGAGAAACACAAAGGGTAAAAGAAGGAGCGGCAATGACTTATGCAACGCAGACAATCCAAAAGCCAGCATTTTAAGAAAGTTCGGTCAACTTGGTCACTGAGTCATAGTCTAGGGTCGGTCAATGGTCGCTACCAAAGAGAGAGAGAAAAGAAACACTCCGCGTGCACTCTAACCAAGATCAGAATGGTTATCACTTTATCTAATCAGGAAACCTCCCACTGTACTGTCAAATTCTCCTCCAAACCTGAAAGAAGAATTAGTCGTGATCACCCGAAGAGTAAACCAACTCATCAGTGGGAATCGGGATACAACTCTCAACGGATGATAACGTAAAGGAATCCACTCACGTTATCACACTCAAGAAGGTATGCACATGCCTGGCAAGTTTCAGTTTCTTTAGAAACTCCCGATGTGGATTTTTACCCCATGCTCTTATTACCTTGACGAAGGCCAACAAATCATAAGTCACATGTCAAGTTCTACCCGTCATTATCTTATCAATTTGAACCCACCCGTACATACCCCTGACGTTGGCCAAATGACAGAACGACTGTCCCAAACCAACTCATCTATGTATGCAACAGAAAGGTAACAAGCAGCTACCATCCACTATGCCTTGACGAAGGCCAACAAACATAGCATGAATACTACGTGCTACCCGTCTGAAACGACGGAGGGCTACGGCTGGTTTTTGGCGAAAAACCTTTAACGTAATGAACTTGATCTCATTGAAGGAACCTGATAGCTTTTTACAAATATATAGTGGCGAAAACCTTTGCTAAAGAGGTCACTCCCGGTGAAGAGATCTCGGCACTTTCCCCGTAGAATGAGGTGTAGGATATTCCAACTGAATACCGCGATGCAAAGCAACAAGCAATCGACTATAGTGAAGTTATTACCCTGACGCAAACATCTGCCCAAGGGGTCACTCCCGGTGAAGGGATCTCGGCCCTTGCCTCGTCGAATGAGGTGCAGGATATTCCAACTGAATACCACTGTGCAAAACATAAGAAAACGTCCTTGTAATAACACTTTTTGAAAACTGTTCCAACAACGTCCAAACATGTTTGTTTTCCTCGCATTGATCAGAATCAACGCAGTCCCATCAATTAATCACACTAGAAAAGAACTAAAATAAAATGTACGTATATGCCATCTGCATTCGTCACTGGGTCCCGTCATCACCCGTTAGGTTACTTAACTAACGACAGAGCGGGGACTGGACTAGCGCGGGTGTAAAACATATACAACATCTACTAGTATATATACCAATATACAATAATCGCTCCAGGCATGATAAATGCAATATTACAGAAAAGTAATAAGCATCACAGAACAATACAGATAATATGAGATCCCCGGGTTTCACAGAGCCGCTACTGAAACCCGACGTTCCCCTGGTCCTGTGGATAGCCTGTGCAATGAAACATAGACCCCTACAGGTGCGACAAGTTACCTGCCAAAACCTGAAGCGAAGCAGCCCCCTATAGCAAAGTGAATGGACCACCCTTCATTTCACGGAATCCGGTAACTTGAGCACCCCTCCTTGGGTCAACCTGTACCCCCTACGAGTGCGGCGAATAGTCTGCCAATTCTGGAGTGAGGCCCTCTGCCTCTCAAAGCCATGAGATGCGGACCCGTTTTCTTCCAGAACCCGGCTATCTGTGCACTCCGTCGCGGGGTAAACCTAGTACAGAAATGAAAAATATGTACAACGGGTACATCGACCTTACCCCGGTCGTGCCCCAAAAGAATATTATACAAACAGGCAGTGACGGCAGTCCACATGTTGGACACTCGCCCCGCAATATCAAATTTACAAATAAACCCAAACTGCACTACCATTGCTCACAACTATCCACCACGAAAAATCCGCAACATCACAGCACAACAAAGAACATCAACGCGAATATCACGTTCGCAAACCCGTCTAAAAGGACTATAGCAATTAGACACGATTTACCGCTCGAATGACATTCACGGTCGGAGATATAATGTACGTACCGTAAACCAACACGTTTAAAATTCCGATCGACAAAACTTCCCGAAGTGGGCCCCAAGTACAACTCCAGTACTCAAACAAAATCTGGGCCCAAACAAAATATTCCATAAACCACAATTCCACATGAAAAACACCCAGACGAAAAATGGTACACTGTTGCCCCAAAACGGCGGTGCAACCGCGGCCAATACATGGCTTGTGGGGCGGTTCCGTGGCGTTCTTGATGGAACAGTCGACCAAATTTCTTGCAGAGTCTTAAAAAAGCCTACACGATTTTCTGAGATACTCAAAATGATTTTTAGACCAGTTTAAAAAAATCGACAGAAACTTTAACATTGAAAATGCGGTTTTGGAAATTTCTTTCGATCGATGTTTTAAACACGCTAGAACAAGCTAGTAAAGGTTAATGGCGTGGCTCTGATACCATGTAAGTCTACGGTAGCGCCCCGGCCGTCATTCTGACGCCAACCGCGGAACAAAAACTTTTATAACTGGCGCTATCGCATACTATAACCCGGATCTTGCCATTAACGCTATACTAACAAACTGTAAAGAGGAAGAAAGGCTATACCGATCGATCCGTGTCCTTCGGTCATTAGCCATCATCCCACGCTCCTCGCGGCAACTCTGATCTCCTCTCTCCTCGTCAAGGTGGCACCACGTCAACGGATCTTTAAATGGGCTCCTGCCTCTATACCGAGGCAACTTGGACATGAAGTTTGCTAACCGACATGTCCAAGATGAAGTAGAGAATGAGTGGAATACTTTGTCTCAAACACCCTAGGGTTCTCATCACATGAGAGGGACAGGGTGGAGGTTGAAGAAGATGCAAAGAGATGGAAATTGTGAGCTGAAGAAAACTCTAGTGAGCAAAAGAAAACCAAGCCCATAAACTTATGTTCTCATCTCATTCTTTTGTGAATAGATATATGAGGTTGTATTATCAAAAACCAAAAGAAAAATATCTTATAAAAATATATCGTCAAATACTCACCTAGACCGCTTCTTTCACGGCGTCACAAGCAGTGATGTGCTCTGCTTCCATCGTCGAGTGAGCAACGGTGTCCTACTTGGAGCTCTTCAAATAGATCGCCCCTCCATTGAGGGTAAATACATAACCTGACATGGACATGGAATCATCCTTGTCACTCTGGAAGCTGGAGTCCGCAAAGGCCTCGATCTGGAGGTCTTTTCCGCCATACGCCAAGAACATCTCCTTAGTCCTTCTCAAATACTTGAGAATGTTCTTTAATGCTATCCAGTGCTTCTCCCATGGGTTTGAGTTTTACCGGCTTACCACGCTTAGTGCGTAAGCAACATCTGGACTGGTACACAACATCGCATACATTATAGAGCCTACTGTAGAAGCGTAGGGTATAGATGTCATGTGAGCCCTTTCCAAATCAGTCTTGGGAGACATCTCTTTAGAGAGGGTGATTCCGTGACAGGCCGGTAGATTACCGCGCTTTGAATCTTCCATACTAAAACGTTTTAGTATGGTGTCGATGTACCTGGACTGCAAAAATTCCAACATCCTCTTAGATCTATCACAATAGATCCGGATCCCCAGAATGTAGGAGGCATCACCCAGGTCTTTCATGGAGAACCTCTGTGACAAGAATCCCTTGACTGATTGTAGCATAGGAATGTCATTTCCTATCAAGAGAATTTCATCCACTTACAAGACGAGGAGTACCACAGTTCTCCCTACAATCTTACTATATATGCATAGTTCATCTGGATTTTTGATAAAGTCGAATTCTTTGACCGTTTCATCAAAACAGATGTTCTAACTCCGCGATGCCTGCTTTAGTCCATAAATGGACTTAAGAAACTTTCACACTTTCCTGCCACTCCCACTCTGAATGAAACCCTCTGGCTGATCCATATAGACGCACTCTTCCAAATTCCATTTAGAAAATCCGTTTTTACGTCCATCTGCCAGATCTCATAATCGTGGAAGGAAGCAATGGCAAGAAGGATCCGAATGGATTTGAGCATAGCCACTGGAGAAAAGGTTTCATCATAGTCCAAACCAGGTCTTTGACGAAAACCTTTTGCAACAAGTCTAGCCTTATAGGTTTCAACATGTCCATCTACACCAATCTTCTTTTTGAAGATCCATTTACAGCCTACGGGTTTTACCCCTTTTGGAGCAAAGTCCAAAGTCCATACTTTGTTGGTGTACATGGACTCCATCTCGTCCCGCATTGCATCCATCCATTTTACCGAGTCGCCGCTCTGAATAGCTTGCTGGAAGCTAGTTGGCTCATCATTGTCAATGAGACAATGATGCAATCCTCTATATCCCCGTCTATGAGAAAACCGTAGTATCTCTGGGTCGGATGAGACTGCCTACTACTCCTGCGGAGTGGCGCGGTGATGTCCGGTTCTTCTGAAATTTCTGGTTCCACCATGGTTTCAGTAATAGTTTGTGGTTCTGGAATTTCTTCCAGTTCTATTGCGCTCACACTTATCTGATTTTCTAAAAATTCAGTTTCCAAGAAGCCGGCATGATGAGAAACAAAGACCTTTTGCTCCTCTGCATAATAGAAAAGATACCCCTTGGAGTTCTTTGGGTATCCCACAAACTTACACTGTACTGAGCGTGCCTCGAGCTTGTCCGCATGCTGCTTTTTGACAAAAGCTGGGCATCCCCATGTCTTAAGGTACTTAAGACAGGGTTTCTTCCCACTCCACATCTGATATGGTTTGGTAGGAACTGACTTTGTAGGAACCTGGTTCAAAAGATATGCAGCTGATTCTAGTGCATAACACAGAAGGATCGCGATAACTCAGCCTTACTCATCATGGAACGAACCTTATCCAATAAGGTGGCTGTAACATTTTAGAAAAATAAAATATTATTTTTGGGAATTTTTATAATTAAATAATAAATATTTTGAATATTTTAATAGTGCGGTATAATTAAATACCGATAAAATGGAAAATATTTGGAAATTATGTTAATTATTGAATTTGAAAGAAATTATAAGAAGGGAGCATTCATAGATTTTATATAATTAATTATATTCCATTTTTATGCTAATCGCGATTAAATATCGCTAATTGTGCATTAAGCTTTATTTGTGCATATGACATGCACCATGTCATATTACACATTTTTTTTTACATTTTTTCTACCGTGGTTTTTCCTTATTTTTCATTTTGGTTTGGTTTTAATTGAAAAGATAATGAGAAGAAAAGAAAAGAAAAAGGAAAAGAAAAGAAAAGGGATTAAACAATAAGGCATGGGCAAGAGAGAGAAAGGAGAGAGAGGTGAGGGTTTTTTGACCAAGCTCCCATTTGTGTCCCCTTCATTGTTTCCTCTTCTTCATTTTTCCCTCTCCCTCTCCTATGGCTGCCCTCATATCCCTCTTCTACAAAACCCTCACAAACACCCTCAATCCCTCATCAAAACATCATCCCTCCTTCACAAAAAACATGCACAAGCTCCTTACAATCACTTTGGACCAAGAAAATTCGGATTTTGAGCACTTGAGGCAACTCAAGAAAATTCTTGAGTTGCCAAATGAGGTACTTTCTTCACCATTAGTATAGTTTTACTTTCACATTAGTGTCCATGCATGTTTAGAAGTGTTTTAGGATGGTTTAGTGAACTTTGAAAATTTTAAGTTGAGGATTAGGGTTTGAATTGAATCCAAATGTGAAATTGAGGCTTAATAGTGACCTTAAACCCCTGTAGGGATTGTATAATGGACCAAACCAGAGGCTAAACCCCCTTAACCAAAACATAGAAAACCCCGATATCGGGAAATTGTGGGATTTGTGATGAGATTTGGAGATCTGCTAACACCCGGAGCCTCTGAAAATTATTTAGCAAACACAGTGAGTCATGCAGGCAACCTAGAAGATAACCCCAAGACCCGAGCCCAAACCCTCTCACTTTGGCCCCAAATTTAATAGTTCTGGCCGCAATTTCCGGCCAAGGTAGGGTATTTTGGTGTCATGCTTCGTCTGTAGCTCCTATGTCAGTTAGTTGGACCTCCCCTATATGCAAAATGCCCCAATTATCACCTGAGGCAAATCTGGAGCATGTTTTCAAAGTTTCTAATTTCGTTTTGCGGCTTTTAATGAATTGGGATTTGGTATTTGTTATTGTGTTCCGTCGTGTGGCATTTGAACGTCAATAACGAGGGTTATTTGATAGTATCTTGCATGTGAGACCATAGGTTTTAACCTATGCGTGATACGCATGCCGATTTGGTTTTCGTGCGCGATTTCTATTTACGATGTCATGTGATATATATATGTAAGTACTCCCCTCACATGGACTTCGGACGATGAAGAAGAGGATGGAGACATCGACTTCGGCGAGCAAGGATCAAGGTGAGTAGATATATATCTATGGGGGAAGTCGGGTGGATAGCGTATAGCACCCCCGCAGTTCGTAGTGTAGTATACGATTTATGTTATATATATATATATATATTTGTGTGTTATGAGACTAAATGATTATCGAGATAGGTTCTAGGTATTTCATGGATTAGTTTTAGTGTATTAGGATGATAGTGTCGTTAGCTAGTTCTTAGTCGCGAAACCCTAGAATAAGTTTTGCATACACCCACACACACACGCATACGTTTTATTTTAATTGTGCGTATATGGGGATATAGATATATATATATATATATACATATATGTTTGTGAGTATGTATGTATATATATATATGTATACATATACATGGATAATGAGGATAGTACATGGTACTTGGAGATGAGTCGATGATATTGGGCATGATGCCATGAGATCGGTGGTGTAATTAGTTCGTATTATGAGATACGACATGATGTTATATCGGGTCTTTAGGCGATGTGTTTTCATACACACGCACATATATATATGTAGATGGTATCAGTATGTACTATACTTTAGATCAGTACCCCTAATACAAGATATGATGATAAGGACACCAGATGAATAAAGAGATAAACATGATATTTGACCAGTACCCAGATTTAGGATACCGTATGATGGATTTACCGTACGAGCTATAATTTTGATGATAGATCCGCACACTTGACACGAGGATGTCATATTATATATATATATTGTATCGTACGTGATACTATTGAGGCGGGATCACCGACCACTAGATATGGATATCGACTCAGACTTAGGTGGTTTTCCTTACCCTTTCGATCAGTCTGTTAGTTTACTCTTGTAGTTTACTTGTAGATGTTAGACTAGACTTGAGTCATACCTATTTCAAACTAACGAATCATGAGTATTTTAAAGACATGCCAAGAGATTCTACGGACATTTCAAAGGACGTACCTTTTCTTAAAATCACCGTAGCCCTTATTTTTCTAAACACCACGATTCGTGTTATTTCAAATGTCAAAACAGTATGACTCATATATATATAAATGTATATTCTTACATGTTACATTATTTTTCATGTTCTGTATATTCTTGCTGTCCGCATCACATTGTATACTTATATTGTGTTTTCATTAGTTAGTATTAAAATCATGCTGTCAGGATACCGGCACCATTACCAATGATGCGTATGCTCCATGTACACCTGCCTTTCGGCTCACACACATCATCATCGGTAATTGCTATGTCACGTACACTTTAAAGGATATTATTTCATTGACATAGCTTGTTAGCTGATAGTTCCAATATGTTATTGCTTCCATATGCTAGTTTAGTTATTGCATTCCTTGCTTGATATCCGATGCATTTATTTATTTATTGTCATGCAATATTATGGAGCTTTATGCCAGTATTCACTGTCTATTGACATTGTGATTTTGTGATTTCGGATTTCCATGAGATTTATGGATTTGGAGAAACCGCAAGGATTTTATAAACTGATTATCACTTTTAAAGATAAAATTGCGGTTTTCTCATGATATGATATGAGATATGTCCACCATGAGTTTTCTCGGCTCTTGAGCGATATCATACACCCGATTCGAGAAGGAGGAGGAACCGTCTGTGGGTGCATAGTGGACCCGGTGCGGTACCCCTGGGCAAGATGGTCGCAGATGATGGCGTTGAGCCTGGCAGGGGAGCACTACCTGTTAGTTATATGTATTCCCTAGAGGCCATTACTGTACATACGATGTATATTGTAGTGGATGCTTGGACATATATATGGAGGAATTTCTTGCTCGACATGCTAGTACGCTATCTGGTTGCTCTTTATCTTAACGTGTACTCTGATTGTCTCTATGTTACATGTTGATAAAGCCCTTATGATATGTACTCGACTACTGGGACTATGATGAGATCATACTAGTGGGGCCACGGTAGTCGATGAGTACATCCTATAACTGTTCCTAGTCGAGGGTGTATCGAGACAGGGCATCGATACACCAGAGTAGACTAGCGTATACGCATCTTGACCCATATGATGGGCGATGGATGATCCCATATCTATCGGTGTTTGACATCAAGGATGGTGTACGGGTGCTCAGTGGATACTGGGTACACTGGACGGACTCGTCGAGAACTCCCAGATGGTATTATACCTCACGTCACATGGCAGTTCTCCGGTGACACTGGTACAGAGTAGTCTGTTGACCCGAGATCGTCATAGAGTCTTGTGTGATTCCCACTGTGCTTTGATTTCCATCATACCACGTCCAAGAGGGCGTGCAAAAAGGTGGCTTTTGGGTACAGTCCCGAATCACATAGAGGCAATGAGCGATAGGAGGGGATTCTTCTCTCCCGGTATAGGGAGTTGATGTTGTGCTGTGTTCGATTGGCTATAACTGGAAATCCATGGCCAGGGTTTCTGAGATTTATTGGTAAGTGTTATCAGTAGTTTTCTCGAACTGTTATAGACCTCATATCGACACGACTTATCAAGCTACTGGGGTCTGACGTTTACCACCCCTAGGCGAGATATGCGACATATCAGACGACGAGACCGGACTGTACGGGAGTGTTACTGATTGGATTCACAGGAGAATGTACAAGCTTTCCTGTTGATCTTCTGAGCGCTCAATACCTGGGTGGCTGTTACGTTTAGCTGACCGCTTGCAGCTTGTGGGTGTTTGATATGATCATCACCTACTGCCGGCGTATTGACGATTCTTTAGAGTCCTACACAGAGGTTTCTTGGCTCAGGCAAAACGGAGTAGGAGCACTTATGTGATATGTGCGGGACCGAGGATAATGCGGTATGTAATACCGTATTGGATTCTCGCGATATGAGATATCGGCCAGGTATATGTGATATAGCCGGGTCATCGTATTAGTCGGTTATTTGTGAAATAGCCGGATTATCGGATCAAGTGTTGATTCGATAATTTAATGTATAATAATATATGTGATATATTAAATTACATTAACTAATATTAGCTCACAAAAAGATTCATTTTCTCACGGGATAATACATTGATATATATGCGATATATGTTAATTGTATTATTTTCTATTGTTACAAAATATATTGTATATGTGATATATAATATTGTAACATGTTAGGGTTACAAATTTAACAATGGTTTAGGGTTTAAACTTGGTTAGGGTTTGGATTAGGGTTAGCTTTTGCATGAAGCTTCCATGAAGCTTCATGAAGCTTTGACTTTGTGTTTTGCTTGATATTTTGTGAAGATATTATGTTAACCCAATCCAAACCATTAACTCTAGTTAATTCTCTACAAGGTTAACTCCTTCATTCTTAACCCTTGGTTAGATTTGTAACCACTACAATAATTCACTATTCATCACAAAAGGATTGAGCTTTTCTTCTTCTTGCTTCTTCCTCCTTGATGAAAAGATTGACTAGTTTTTCTTAAGTGATGTTTATATGTGAGAATATGAAAACAAATAAGAGCAAAAATCCTACTTCATCATCCCCATCTACCCTTGCCATTTAGATGAGGGTGTTCACTTCATTTTGTGAGTGAGAGCTTGTGTTAATGAAACTTCAAGGTAGATCAACTTTGTTATCGAAGATCGAAAGCAAGCTTGCACTTTTCTTTTCGTGAAGCATTTCGAGAGTCCGGAACACGATGATCGCAGTGAAGGGACCTCAACATGGAGCTTAAGAAGTGAAGGACCGGATCTACAAAGGTTGTAATCCCTCGCACTTAGTGTTAAAGTGTTTAACATGTTTGATTTCGCCTAATCTCTAGTTTAAAGATCCGGCTTTGGGTTGTTCGGCACGGCTAAATTTTTAATCGGGCATGGTTGATGCCTCGTAGAACCTTATGAGCGTGCCTAGCAACCCTACAGTGGTATCAGAGCCAAGCTAGAGCTTTAGACGATGTCTAGACGAAGTTTAAAGTCCGATCGAACCCCGAAACCCCAACACGGACCCCTCTCTGGATATTTTTCAAAAAGTTGATTTTTCTGAATAAAAAATGCTCAGAAAATTAAGCAGGAAAAACTAAGAATTACTGTGAAGTACGGACCATTAAGGCGCTCAAATGACCGTGGAACCGCGGCCAAACCAAGGGTTTGGCGGCGGTTCCGCGGCCAAAATTATGATTTGGTCCCTCGTATTTCATATATTTATTCTTAGGTCCTTTCTTGTTATTTTTTTCTGGGAATTTTTTAATTCCACTCAAGTGTTGAGTTTTCTAGGGTTGTATTGGGGACTCGTTGATTCGATCGAATAATTTAACTTTGTTTAGTTTTTCCGGATAATTTTTAGAAACTGTTAAAAAGTTCGAACGGATATCAATAACTCACTTTTTCCCCGATCGGAAAATTTTTCAATAGTTGGATTTTTCCGTGGTTTAAAAACGTTCTAAGTCGTGCAAGTAACGCGGTGGACCCTCTAGAAGACAACAAACCTTAACTCGATTATGTGACCGTCTTGAACTGCCTCTGAACCTTAGGGTTTGTGGCAGTACGGCGTGCCACATGTGAGGCGTTGGCTTGACCCTTCTACGGCCGGACCATCGGTACTGTGGCATGTGATGGATGTTTTTAAACTAATTTCAAGTGTTGAGAACTATTTGGGAAAACTTGGATGTTTGATTATTCGATCGGAAAGTTTAATATTGTCTATTTATCTGGAATGTGATACAATATTTGGAATCCACATATAGTTATGAGATAACTAATTTGAATGTTATAAATCTAGAAGTTTAGTCTCAATTGATCGGTTGCCATGGAATTTTGATGTGATCAAAAGTCCGTCGCAATCACGTAGCGTACGCGGATACTCGCCGGGTAAACTTAATAGACAGCCACGCCCCATATGTAAGTGCACGGCGGCGCCCCGACCGTCAATCCGACGCCGGAATGCAGAAATGAAAACCTTTCTATAAACTAGAACCGGCACCACCGCGCACTAAAAAACCCCGGATCGGACCATTAACCTAACTCTAGAAAACTAGAATAAGAGTAGAGAAGCTATACCAAGTGATCCGTATCCTTCGGTCTTCGCCTCCACTCCGATCTCCTCGCGGAATCTCCGGTCGTCGCGTCCTCGTCGAAATGGGAACCACATCGCCGGGTTCTTTTACGGGCTCCCACATCTGGACCGAGGCAACTCGAGCACGAAGTTGGCGAGCCAACGTGCCCAAGGAATGCTGTAGGCAAGTGTAGAATAGTATGTCTCTTTGAGGTTGTGAAGTTGCCTTGTATGTATGTGGAGGAGTGAGCAATGAAAAATGAGCTATGGGATTTTTGGTGTAAGAAAATGAGATGAAGCAAATCCATTCACCAAAAATGAACCCCTCTCTCATCTCCCCTCAAGTGGCCGTCCCCTCTCAATGAAATATGGTGGAGCCAAAAAAATCCCAATAATGCAAGAAAGAATATAATAGGATAAAGAAAGGAAAAAATGGTCACACCATTTCTAATCAAAATCCAAATCTACATTAATGCAAAAGAATTGATGGAAAAAGAATCTCATGATTCGATATCTATCATGAAGCCACAAATGCAAGAAACCCCCTCCACAATAACTAATTTGCAAACTTGCAAATTAGCCCCCTCCATCGAAAAAATTCATCCATAAAGGAACAAAGGAAAACTGGCCGGAACGGAATGCAAACTGGCAACTTCAGAAAACTGATCCCGTAATAAATTACAGGAAAACCCCGCGACTGTATATACATACCTGCATTTGTATTCCCACTGAATACAAATGCAGAGAGACAAAATCTACACTGTCTAATACTAGGATCCGGCTTAAACCAAAGCCTGCTAGTAAAATCCGTCCATTCACGACCCGTGCAATACCGCACGTATCTGATCGAACCCTGCCATATCTCCATACGGCCTCTACAGCGTTACGCCCGAAACTTGAGAAACTGGTCTGTGGAGGACTCTAAAGACTCGTCAATACTTTGGTTGTGGATTTAACCACTAGCACGTCAGAGATATTAGCCTATACGTAACTGGCTACCAGGTACCGACCAAAAGGGATGTCAACCCTCGTCATAGCCTGGGTCAACCCACAAACAGTCATTACAGAAACGTGCCTCGAGTTATCCAGAGTCTGGTTTTAAGCATAAGCTGGACAACTCCCCGTACCTTAACAATGTCAAGATATGATCTGTTCTATATCCAATATAGAAATAGAGGCACTGGTTTAATTGAACCAGATTCAAATCATGCAGCTGTCTCCAATGCATGTCAAGTAAATGGAGAGAGACTGATCAGCGTTACTCAACTTAGGAGTGCTTCCAATTATGAGTAATCTGAAAAAGAAGCAAGTTCTCTTAATCAATACTATCATCTGAATACCATACACAAGTATCTACATCTTCGATCACCTTGAAGAATCTTGATACTTGTAATATCGTGTCCTCTACTTTATTCATATACCTATAACTTCTCAAAACTTCGACCTTGTGCTTCTACGAAACACATGTCTAAGAACTAGAGAAGTCATAAGTAAACAGAATATAGTACGAGTACCAACCCCTCTGTCCTCATGGACACAGGACAACATACAATACTCTGTATAAGTCCCCTGAGTCTAATAACTCATTCCCTGTGTGTCGTAGGTTGAAAACTGTACCTATGGTAAAGAAGAATTACACCGCTGTTTAATGCTCCTTACCTAACCATCCACTAATATAGGTAAATGCTATAGACATAATTTCAAAAAGGTGTATCTCACTCTATAAAAATAGACGTACAGATATATCAATTTGAAATTGGTGCAAAACAGCGGATATTCAAAACCAAATATTTGTCGTCCGGTAAACAACCCAGGTGACTTCCTCAAATATCACCAATTACAACGAATCCCGATATAATGAGGATGATCACCTAATTCCCAATAACTTACTCCCACTCATCATCTGTAAAACCATACAGATGTGATAATCAAAACTTGGTAAATACATACCCTGGAGCAAGTGTCTAATTAGGAAATCAGTTTTCTTTTAACAGTACACAGTGAAACTGAAACATTAAAATGTTTCGATGGGGTATCCCGGTATTCCTAGTAATGCCTCTTCCATTATCCAGATTCACAACTGTAACCGTATATTTTTGTGCCATCTTCCCAAATCCCTTTATATGTCTTTAGTCATTACCTTCTGTACACCCTCTTAGGCTAAACGGTTTTCTTCTTTCCCTACCGTTCGGCACCAGCCTATGGTTTGGAAGAAGACTATCCAATAAGCATAATGGGTGTACTGTCCTAATCCTAGGAGCAATCACAACCTGAGAGAAGGTGAGGATAAAAGACAACTGAATAAACCTTATTCCTATTTCTCCTAAACCAGAATCCATCCCCGAACTGGAACAAGTTCCTTTCGAGTTCGTATATAACCATACGATGGAGTATTCAATAAATTGTGGATCTTCGTAATGATACGGAGTGTCCTGGAGAAATACAAAGGTGATTTAGGATTGGCGAAGAAATACTTGGTTTGGTCGTGAATAGCAGTCGCAATTTACTTTGGCATCTTACTAATCCCTTGATATGTCTTTACTTAATACCTTCTGTACACCATTGTTATGCTAATTGGTTTTCTTCATTCCCCACCGTTCGGCACCAGGCTAAGGTTTGGAAGAAGACTATCCAATTTGCGTAATGGGTGTACTATCTCCTATACCAAGGAGTACTCACAACCTGAGAGAAGGTAAAAGGAAAAGACAACTGAATAGTCCTATTCGTTTTCTCCAGAACCAGAAACCATCCTCGAATAAATTCTTTTGAGTTCGTATATAACCATACGATGGTTTTGTCCAATGGAAGTGGACGTTCGTAGTAATACGGGGTGTCCTGGAGAAAAGGGTAAAAGTTGGAGTGGCAATGAGGTTTGCAACTCTGACAATCCAAAAGCCAGTGTTAAAGAAGGTTCGGTTAATCTTGGTCACTGAGTCATAGTCAAAGGTTGGGTCATGGTCGCTGCCAAAGAGAGAGAGAAAAGAAACACTCAGCGTGCACTCTAACCTAGATCAGAATGGTTATCACTTTATATAATCAGGAAACCTTCCACTGTACCGTCAAATTCTCCTCCAAACCTGAAAGAAGAATTAGTCGGGATCACCCGAGGAGTAAACCAACTCATCAGTGGGAATCGGGATCCAACTATCATCACATGATAACGTGACGGAATTCGCTCACGTTATCACACTCCAGAAGGTATGGGCATATCTGGCAAGTTTCAGTTTCTTTAGAAACTCCCGATGTGATTTTTACCCCATGCTCTTATGACCTTGACTTTGGCCAACATATCATAAGTCACATGTCAAGTTCTACCCGTCATTCTCCAGGTTAATTTGAACCCACCCGTACCTACCCTTGACTTTGGCCAAAATGGCAGTACGACTATCCCAAACAAACGTATCTATCTATGCAGCCTATGAATACCCAATAGCTACCAATCACTGTGCCTTGACTTTGGCCAACATACACAGCTTGAATACTTATTGACTATCCATATGAAAAGACGGAGGGCTACGAATGGTTTCTGGCGAAAACCTTTAACGTAATGAACTTGATATCGTTGAAGGAACCGGATAGCTTTTTTAAAAATATATTAACGAAAACCTTTGCTAAAGAGGTCACTCCCGGTGAAGGGATCTCGTCTCTTTCCTCGTAGAATGAGGTGCAGGATATTCCAACTGAATACCACGATGCAAAGCAAAAGTAATCGGCTATAGTGAAGTTATTGCCCTGACGCAAACTTCTGTCCAAGGGGTCACTCCCGGTGAAGGGATCTCGGCCCTTGCCTCGTCGACTGAGGTGCAGGATATTCCAACTGAATACCACTGTGCAAAACAAAAGAGAACGCCCCTGCAATAACAGCTTTTCGAAAAGTGTTCCAACAACATCATAATAGGTTTGTTTAGCTTGCATTGATCCGAATCAATGCAGTCCCATCAATTGATCACACCAATAAAGAACGAAAATAATGATGTACGTATATGCCATCTGCATTCGCCACTGGGTCCCGTCATCACCTGTTAGGTTACTTAACTAACGATAGAGCGGGGACTGGACTAGCGCGAATGCAAAACATATACAACACCTACTAGTATATATATCAATATATAATATTCGCTCAAGGCGTGATAAAATGCAACATCACAGAAATGTAATAAGCATCACAGAACAATACAGATATCTGGGATCCCCGGGTTTCATAGAGCCGCTACTGAAACCCGACGTTCCCCTGGTCGTGTGGATAGCCTGTGCAATGAAATCCCAGACCCCTACGGGCGCGGCAAGTTACCCGCCAAAACCTGAAGCGAGGCAGCCCCCTTCAGCAACGTGAATGGACCACCCAGCACTTCACGGAATCCGGTAACTTGGGCACCTCTCCTGGGTCAAACTGTACCCCCTACGAGTGCGGCGAATAGCCCGCCAAATCTAGAGTGAAGCCCATTCCGTATCAAAGCCATGAGATGCGGGCCCGTTGCCCTCTAGAACCCGGCTATCCGTGCACCCCTCCTTGGGATAATTCTAGTACAGAAAGTAAAATATACAACGGGTACATCGACCTCGACCAGGTCGTGCCCCAAAAGAATAATATACAAACAGGCAGTGACGGCAGTTCACATGTCGGAAGCTCGCCCCGCAATACCAAATGTACATAAAAACCAAAATTGTACTGCCATTGCATCCAGGCTATCCCCCACGACCAATCCGCAACATCACAGCACAACACAGAACATCAACGTGAATGTCACGTTCGCAAATCCGTCTAAAAGGGCTATAGCAGATAGACTGGATTTACCGATCGAATGACATTCACGGTCGCAGATATAATGTAAATACTGTGAACTAACATGTTTAAAATATTTGATCGATCAAATTTACCGAAGTGGGCCCCAAGCACTACTGTAGCACTTAGAGAAAATCTGGGCCCAAAAAGAATATTCCCAAACCCTATTTCCATGTATAAAGCCCTCTGTAAAATTTTGGTACGGCGTTGACTTCCTTCCACTGCGGAACCGCGGCAAAACTAGGGGTTTGGCCGCGTTTCCACGGTCTAACTGAAGCATCACCCAACCAAATTATTGCAGAATGCTTAAATTTACCTGAATGTGTTTCTGCAACAACCTGAAAAATTTTTAGAGCCCAAAAAAATTTCGACAGAAACTAATGCAATGAAAACGCGGTTTTTGAAAATTCGTCCGATCGAAGTTCTAAACACGTTAGAGAAAGCTAGACTAGGTTCATGGCGAGGCTCTGATACCAATGTAAGTGCACGGCGGCACCCCGGCCGTCAATCCGACGCCGGAATGCGGAAACGAAAACTTTTCTATAAACTAGAACCGGCACCACCGCGCACTAAAAAACCCCGGATCGGGCCATTAACCTAATTCTAGCAAACTAGAATAAGAGTAGCGAAGCTAAACCAAGTGATCCGTGTCCTTCGGTCTTCGCCTCCACTCCGATCTCCTCGCGGAATCTCCGGTCGTCGCCTCCTCGTCGAAACTGGCACCACATCGCCGGGTTCTTTTACGGGCTCCCACCTCTGGACCGAGGCAACTCAAGCACGAAGTTGGCGAGCCGACGTGCCCAAGGAATTCTGTAGGCAAGTGTAGAATCGTATGTCTCTTTGGGGTTGTGAAGTTGCCTTGTATGTATGTGGAGGAGTGAGCAATGAAAAATGAGCTATGGGATTTTTGGTGTAAGAAAATGAGACGAAGCAAATCCATTCACCAAAAATGAACCCCTCTCTCCTCTCACCTCAAGTGGCCGGCCCCTCTCAAGGAAATATGGTGGAGCCAAAAAAATCCCGATAATGCAAGAAAGAATATAATAGGATAAAGAGAGGAAAAAATAGTCACACCATTTCTAATCAAAATCCAAATCAACATTAATGCAAAAGAATTGATGGAAAAAAAATCTCATGATTCAATATCTATCATGAAGCCACAAATAGAAGAAACCCCCTCCACAATAACTAATTTGCAAACTTGCAAATTAGCCCCCAGCATCGAAAAAATACGGCCGTGAAGGAACAAAGGAAAACTGGCCGGAACGGAATGCAAACTGGCAACTTCAGAAAACTGATCCCGTAATAAATTACAGGAAAACCCCGCGACTGTATATACATACCTGCATTTGTATTCCCACTGAATACAAATGCAAAGAGACAAAATCTACACTGTCTAATACTAAGATCCGGCATAAACCAAAGCCCGCTAGTAAAATCCGTCCGATCACGACCCGTGCAATACCGCACGTATCTGATCGAACCCTGCCATATCTCCATACGGCCTCTACAGCGTTTCGCCCGAAACTTGAGAAACTGGTCTGTGGGGGACTCTAAAGACTCGTCAATACTTTGGTTGTGGATTTAACCACTAGCACGTCAGAGGTATTAGCCTATACGTAACGGGCTACCAGGTATTGACCAAAAGGGACGTCGATGAACGAACTCATCCTGACACCCTTCTGAGCCTGTCAGTGACAATATCCGTACAGTCCGGTCCGTTCGTCTATGAGCATCGCATGGCGGGCCTAGGGGGTTGGTAAAAGTCAGACCCCTAAAAGCGGTACAAGTCGTGTCGGAGTGTAGCCCAGAACACCATGAGATACTACTGGAATACCTACCAGTAAATCTCCTGCCTTGGCCAAGGACTTTCATGTACTGGCTCTCCTAGACACAGCGCGACCTCACCCCCAATACCGGGAGAGACGAACCCCTGAAGATCCGCTCACTGCCTCCATGTGGCTCGGGACTGTACCCAACTAAAACCTGTTTGCACGTCTCCTTTGAGCGTGGTAGGGTAGTAATCAAAGCACAGTGGGAACTCACACGAGACAAATGATGATCTCAGGTCGATGAACCAACCTGTACACATGTCACCAGGGAACTGCTATCTGACATCAGGTATAATACCAACTAGCATGTTCTCGGCGAGTCATGTCCGGTGTACTCATAACCCAATGAGCACCTGTATACATCTTAGGTGAACCAACTGACACCAGTGGGTTGTGAGACCGGCCACCGCCCCTCGTCGGGGTCTCGACTGTATACACTAGTCTACTCTGGAGTATCGATGCCCTGTCTCGAAACTCCCACGACTAGGGAACTTTTAAGGATGTGCTTATAGACCCCAGCTCCCACGTATATGATCGCCCTCATAATGCTGGTGGTCAAGCAAGAATCCTAGGGGCTCTATCAACGTGCAATAGTGACCTGTAAGGTCACCTAAAACAGTACACGATGATAAAGATAAACCAGATAGCATACTATCATCTTGAGTAAGACTGTCCTACCGGTATAGGTCCTCCCTCAATCATTGCAATCACGTGCCTGTGATCCAATAATTGACTCTGAGGGCACTATCTCCAACACCATAGCCCCGACCAAGTGACTGTAGGAGAACCCCGTCGCCAAAAGCATCCGTCTAGGTGCTCGCGGCAGCGGTGTTCCGCCTTAGTGCACTTCGTCGACGACATCCGGGGGTGCGGCAGTCTACTAAAGTTTGCGACGAGCATTCGATCAGGATGTCAGGAATCTTGTTGAATTTCCCGACTTGATATTGAAAAGACTTTTCGATAAATGAGACAAAAATGCAGGGTTTATAATTGTTAGGCATGTGATGTCTGAGGAATTCATTTGGTTAGGCATGCGATGTCTAAGGAGGTTGCGGATTCCAACTGTTGTAGTTTTACATTTTCTTTTTTGTGACCGTAAGCGTAGTATGTGGTTTATAGCTGGCTTCGTTGCTATACATCAACGACAATCGGGATATGCATACTTGCTTACGTTGATGATATGAGATATTATGTGTTGCTGTGATATGTTGTATTGGATCGTCGCGTTTGAATAGCCAGGGGTTTTATGTGAGATGAGAGTTTTTCTTTTTCATTCATGTAAAATTCATTTGTATGTAAGATTCTTTTATTGGGGCACTTCCGGGCTGAGGATGATGTCACCATTGTATATTATTTACTTTTACACATTAGGTAGACCCAAGGTGGGGAGCACAAGTAACCGGGTTCTCGGGTCCAGAGGGAGACCATCTCGAGGAGTCGAGACCGGGTCTCCTAACCCTATAATTGGCAGTGTTGCTTGCCGCTCTCGTAGGGGTCTAGGGATGTGGGTTTGGCTATTCATCGCGACCGTGGAATCCGTGTTTTTTACAGGCTCGTATTAAAACACGGACGTCCTGGTATATCAAATATTTCATATATGTTTCTTCTGCTGCAATGTTCTGTAATGAGATCATATTACTGCCTGAGACGAATATTTATATTATATATATGAGATATATGTTATATTGCAGATTTCGTTTCAAATGTGATGCTTGTGAAGCATAATAAAATGGGACTTCATTAATGAGATTAATGAAATAAAAGAAACCTAAGATGTTGTAGAAACTTGTTTAAAAACTGGTAGCTCTAGTTCTTGCTTTGCATAGCGGTGTTCCTTGTAGAACATCCAGCACCTTATTCGATAAGGAAAGAGCTGAGATCCCTTCACCGAGAGTGACCTCTTTAGTGAAACTAGCAGATGCTACAAACTCGGTTTGTCTTTTGATTGCTTCTATAGTTCTTGCTTTGCATAGTGATATTTGTGAAATATCCTGCACCTTATTCGATGAGGAAAGGGCCGACGATCCTTTCACCGGGAGTGACCCCTTTAGCAAAACTAGAAAAGCCTCAAAAACATTCCATTTAAAATCACTCGATTATACAACGATATCAAGTTCATTACGCAAAGGGTTTTCTTAAAAACCTGTCGTAGCCCTCCGTCATTTCAGATAAGTACTAGTTAGTATTCGCGCTGCGGTAGTTTGGCCTCCGTCAAGGCGTAGTGTACGGTAGCTAACTAATGCTTATCTGCTAGCATACGATGCGATTGGATTAGGGTATTCGTATGGCGTAGTTTGACCTCCGTCAAGGGTCATGCGGGTGGGTTTAATTCAATCAGGAAATGACGGGTTGAACTTAACTAGCGGACTATGTGTAGTTTGGCCTCCGTCAAGGTCATAGGACGCTAGGGGTAAAATATTATTTGGAATTTCAAGTGTTGAAATTTGCAATGAGATTGCATACCTTCTATGAGATAGTTTGATCCCGATACCCGCTGCGAGTAAGAGTTACTCCTGGGAGAGTTTTACACATTACAATTAGCCGATCAAGTAGGTGTCTAGAAAGGTGTCAACGGGGTTACGCCCCTGGAAAAACGATGTTTACTTTAATTAGGTCCGTACGAAAGCACGGGGAACCTCGCTCAAAGTACCGACACTGGCCTGGCTGAAAGATTAGCGAACTTGTAGCTTGTAATTAATCCCGGCTACTCTTTCCTTTTATGGTTTGAAGGAAGATTTGACTAAAACAGTGGGAGACATCCTGATTAGATATAAAAGATAACCAATCTAATCTTGCAAGAGCATACGCTGAGTGTTTTCTTCTCTCTCTCTCCTGGTAGCGACCATATCATGCCTTAATCAAGATAATAATACGGATATATTGACCGAACCCGCTTGTTATACTAAGCTGGGGAACGTTGGTCCTGCTCCAACTTATAAATGTTATAAGACAGAGCAGGAAATTGGGGAATACGAGATTTCCCATGTCGCCCAAAAGAAGAAAGTGCATGCTGATGCATCATCTTCGGGTGTGTTCATTACAGAGAACTGTTTCTCAGTATCCTTTACGTCCTGGGTATGAGATACCGGATCAGGATCCCGCATATGTAATTTGTTACATGGGTTACAGAAAGGTAGAGAACGGAGAACGGGTGATAAGTTTCATGAGATAGAAAACGGTGCAAGTGTTGCAGCCAAGCCTGTTGGTCACTATCACCCTGTATTACCAGAATACATTGATTCTGAACGAATGTTATTAGATACCGAACCTGATATACAACATCATATCATTCTCTTTATTAGTAAAGAAAGGATATAATTTTGTATTGTTGGATAATGTTTTGAACATTTCTTATATCAAGAGTTGATCGGTTCAGGTACGTTATCTAAAATCATACACGTTCTAAATCAAACTACTGTTCTTAGTATACAGAACACACACAAGAGGAAGAGTTAAGAAATGAACGAATCCTTCTTGAGGCATTGTAAACTAGGTCATATCAATGCGACCCGACTAGCTGAAGTTACATATAGATGCATATTTAAATTAGTTTGAATTTACATCTTGTGAAACTTGCCGGTCATGTCACAAAGATACGATGACCATAGCTCTGTTTATTGCAAACAGAGAAAGAGTTAGTGAAGTCTTGGGATTGATACATGATGATGTATAATGGTCCCCTGTCTACACATGCCAAGACTAGTTCTTTGTACTTCATTACATTCTCTGATGATCTCTCAAGATTCGGACATATGTTCCTGTTGAAACACAAGTCTGAACCTTTTGAGATATTCACAGATATAAGTAAGAAGTAGAGAACCAAAAAACGGGTATAAGTATTATGTCCTTTGATGAGATCAAGGAGGAGAATACTTGAGCACGAAATTCCTGGACTATTCTAAAGGAGAATGAGATTCTCTCTCAGCATTACTGCTCCGTATACACCATAGCACGATGGTATATCGGGGCGGAGCAATAGCACCCTTTGTGATATGGTGTGCTCTATGATGAGTACTACTGAGTTTCTTATTTCCTTTTGGGAGTTATGCACTTGAGAAGCTGCATACCTATTGAATAGGGTTCAAATCAGATCAGTTGCCTACCACTTCATATGTGATATGGAAAAGGAAGAGCCCATATCTTAAGTTTGTTAGGATTTGGGGTTGTCCGGCCTATGTCTAAAAAGCAAAATCCAGACAAACTCGAGGCAAAGTTAGATCTGTGAAAGTTTGTTGGATATCCCAAGCATACGCAAGGGAATATCTTCTACTTAACCGAGGAAAAAAATATGTTTTGTTTCTCAACATGCCACCTTTGTGAAAGGGAATTTCTTGTGAAGAAATTAGTGTTCATGAGGTAGAACTGGAAGGAGTTCCATCTATACAAACTACAGCAGATGATTTGGTAGAACCAAAGGATTCAATAGTTTCCAACGAACCTCAGCCTCTCCGCCGATCTAGTAGGGTTCCTCACCCACCTGAGAGATACTTCGGTTTCTCTATGACAGTGGGAGCGAGGATTGCATCATGAGATGATGACCCAACTATTTTCGAGCAGGCCATCAGGAGTGGGACTCTGTAAGAATGGCTGGATGCTTAGTGATCTGAGATGGAATCCTTATACACCAACAAAGTATGGACTTTGGTTGCTTTATCTGAAGGGTTAAATCCCCATCAGGAGCAAGTATATCTTGAGAAGATTACTTGGTGTACATGGAAAAGTTAAGACTTTCAAAGCTATGCCTAAGACCATCCAGATCCTACTTGCCACGGCTACATACCATGACTACGATATCTGGCGGTTGGGTGTCGTGACTGCTTTTCTAAATGATGTTTTAGAAGAGTGCGTCTATAAGTACACAGCTAGAGGGCTTCGTAGACATTGGGAGCAGCGGAAACAAGTGCAAGATGTTTTATGTGATAAAGCAGGTATCGCGGAGTTGGAACGTCTGTTTTGATTTGGTAGTCAAAGAATTTGTCTTCATCAAAATGGTACATGAACCTTGTATATACAAAAAGGTAGTAGGGAGTATGGTGGTGATCATCGTAGAGTACGTGGATGACATACTCTTGATAGGGAAGGAGTTTCTTATGCTACGCTCGGTCAATCTCCGCTTATCACAATGATTCTCCATATAGGATTGTTCATATCAGATTTTTGCATTTTTATACCGTCCAATTTTTATCACATTGCATATCGGTAGGTACTCTTGAGCAGTGTTTGCTAGTCAATTACAGGATACAGGTTCTCGGCTCTAAACGGTAAAATCCATGGAAAAATACGACAAAATCCGAGTTCCTGCCAACCACAGATAAAACACGGGTCTCCGCTCTTTATCCGTCTGTTGCCGCACACCAGTTTAGGGGACAAAATGACTAATAAATTGTCACCTTCATGCACAAAGCACAATGGCAACACCAAGACCAAGAAATCTACGCGGAGCTCAAGAAAATCCATGTCCAAAGTCCACCTTTCCCTCAACAGAAATTCTGGAAGAAATGTGGAAGTATTTTCAGAAAATACATGTACCAGACAAGAGGGGACAGCAGACCAGGGAAGTACCAAGAACCCCGTGCCCTGACTCCACTAGAGTGCGGCGGATCCGCGGCATAAGGAGGCTTAGGCCGCGGATCCGCGGCCATACTGGCGAGTCAGAGGGTCGTATTTCAGGGGTAGTTTGGACTTTTGGTATAGAGCCAGGCTTTTGCCCTAGATTTCCATTCTCCAGCCTATAAATACCCCAGAACCTTGTGAAGCCAAGGGTGTCCATAATCTTGTATTTTCTTTTCTAGGTTTTGTTGTGTTTCTTCTTCCTCTTCTCATCTCTTCTCCATTAAAACTTGTAGTGAGCTTTGTGAGTGAAGAATGATGAATAAAGAAGACTCTTTCATTATTATGCTTGTCTTATTATCTTGTTAATTGTTGTAATTTTAATTTGTTAACTAGTTGTTGTTATTTCTTGTTGTTTCTTTCTTCTCTCTTTTTCTTTATCCTTAACACAACCATGATGCTTACGCTTGATCCTTGCCAAGGTGAGGTCGCAAATAGCTAGTTGTTATCTTCTAATCTCTTTCTTTCTATCTTCCTCTTTTGTTTTGTTTTATTTTTCCGTATCATGATGTGTGAGTAGTTTCATACTTGTTAGGGTAGGATAAGGGAAGTTTGAGAGAAGGAAATCTCTCTCACTCTTTCCTTGCCCAACATCTTAATTCGACTCTCGTTAATTGAACCACAATCCGCTCCTTACGGCACCCTATCCTACATGATAGCGGTGATTCCGTAGTGAGACCGGTTGTGGTTGAATTAACCGGAGGTTATGGCTAAGAGCCAAGAACGGACGGACAAGCACCAAAAGGAAGAACTTATGCGTTGGAAAGCCTAGCTTATACTCGCAAGTTCCTTCCTAGTCGTGCTAATCCCCGTTGTTGCCGATTACCGTAACACCGATATTAAGAGGGGCAACGAAAGATGTGGGAGACTCCTAACTCAAACTAACCTAATCCTAACCCTAACAAGCTCTCTTTACATATCAATTTACCACTTAATTAATCACAACAAAATCTGAAAAACTGGACTTAACTGTTAAAGCACATAGAAAAAGATTCCCATCTCCCTGCGGACGACCCGTACTCAACCGGCTAGCTACAAGCGAAACCGTCTTGATTACGGTATTTAACTAAAACTTGAACACGCAGAATCTCTAACAATCAAATGGCGCCGTTGCCGGGGAGACGGTAGTTTATTTCTTTGTGTAATTTCGGGTTAACTTGTGAATATAAAAACAACCGAAAAACAAAAAAAAAATATACTTTGTAAAAAAATCATTTTGTTATTTTTGATTAGTTTTTGTGCAAGTGTGCAGGAAAATACGGAGTTCAAGTTCAGTGCCAAAGACGTGGGAAGATAGACCCACATTTCGCGGCTACACCGCGACGGATCAAAACGAAGCAAACGGTCTACTGTCAAAATCTGGAGCAGTTACAGTGAGAAAATAAAAATTCAGCACATCCAGACAAGCAGAGGACACCCAACAGAGCACACCCAAAAATTTTCAAAGCCCAACTCCAACAAACCGCCGTGGAACCGCGGCATAATCTGGCTTAGGCCGCGGAACCGCGGCCACTTGGTGGATTCAGTAGGCCAAAATCTCTCTGTAAGTCTCTCTCCTCTCTCCCACTCCTCTGGACTCCAATAAACTGTGTTTTCTGCAGATTTCTTTGCGCAAACTCTTCTCCACCTTCCAATAAACTGTTCTTGTGCAGGATTCTTTGCGCCGCGCTAAAAAAATAAAAATTGTTTGCAGTTGATTTGTTACTGCTTTGCATTTCTTAATACGGACTTAAGGTGCTTGAAACCAATTCAGATTGGGTGGGGATTTCATCACCCTTCCCAGGACCCCAAAAATCACAAAAAGCGTATGCATTGACCACTGATAAAAATTAAAAAATACTAGACTCAGCCCTAAGGACTTCGCGCTCATTAGGACAGAGGACTAGTTACAGGCATCGGCCGTTTATCCTATCTGACTTTTGCGGTGCCTAGGCAAGTGTGACGAAGGCAAGTGGTTATTTAATTAAGGAACTTCGCGAAAGCGTTGGACAACCTCCCACTTACCTGGCACTTATCTGGCCGCATTAGACGGAGAAGAGGCGGTTTGAGGTCCTTTTTCTAGCCCTCTGGAACAGTTAGGAGCAGGTCTAGTAGACCTAGGTGACCCTAGATCTAGGTGAGATTGTGCATATCTTATTTGTGATTGCTTAAAGCCGTAAGTCCGTACATATTTCTGTAAAGCTCTTTCTAAAAAAAAAAAGAAAAAAATCAAAAACTTTTATAAAAACTTGCCCTTTGTCGCCAAATCCATTTTTCACACCCATCATTTTCTCCATTGACGTTTTCTTACCCTCACCTTCTCCGCTTTGACTATACTAAACTCGTTTAGTGTATATGTCCGCTTGGACTCGGGACACTAGCGCCCGTCTAGTCCGCGTTGCGTTAGTCGCTACCGACTACGCGATCGACTCCGAAGTCGAAACTCCGTCCACTCCTCTTTCACCCCTTTCTTTGCCGGCCAACTCCGACGTTGACCGGAATTCTGTTCATACATCTTCACCTTCACCTTCACCAACCTCTTCTTCCGCGATGTCAGGATTTAATCCGAACATCTCTTTGACTACCGCTGGATTGGCTCCACCTCCTACGGAGACCAATATCCCACCACCACCGCCTGTTGTAGCATCGCAGCGAATCGCGCTCCAGGATCGTTTCTATCCCACCCGTTCTGCACTTCCCACCTGCCTTTCTCTTCCACCGGCCAATGGGGACAACTTTGAAATTAAGCCCCACTTCATCAACATGCTTCCACGATTTCATGGGCTTGAATCTGAAGATGCCTATATCTTCATAAACAAATTTCAAAACGTCTGTGCCATGATGAAAACCACCGAACTGTCGGACGATGCTATACGTCTACGGGTCATTCCGTTCACTTTATGCGATCTCGCTGAAAAATGGCTGTATAGCACCGCTTCCCACTCCATAACCAGCTGGGACGAGTTTGTTAAAGCGTTTCTAAAAACATTCTATCCGAATCATAAAACCGCAAGGATTCGAAATGAAATCAACCAATTCTCTCAGCTTCCTTCTGAACCCTTCTGGAAGTGCTTTGACCGGTACAAAGACCTTCTTGTTCAGTGTCCTCACCACGGTATAGAGAAATGGCAACTTTGCCAAACCTTATACGAGGGCCTGAACCCAGCAACGAAGCAGTTGTTGGAAACAATCTGTCAGGGCCACTTCCTATCGAAATCTGACGAGGAAGCGTGGCAGTTCTTTGACGACCTTGCGGAGCAAACGCTACAATGGGAGAGCACCAGACCGACTTCTTCTTCTTCTACCTCCACTTCTACCGATCAGTCTAGGGTAGGAATTCACCAACTTGATGTCTCTATTGCAATGAAAGCTGAAATGGCTGCAATAACGAGAAAGCTTGAAGCGATAGAGAGCAAATTTTCTTCTCCTGCTCCTGCCCATGTTCTCCCCCTTCGTACCATTTGCGCTTGTTCTTCCGATCCTTCCCACTTGACCGAAGAGTGTCCTTACAATCCACCCTAGCAAGGACAGGATCAGGTTAATGCTGCATTCCAGCAAAGACCGAGGAATGATCCATACTCTTCCACCTACAATCCCGGTTGGAGGAACCACCCCAATTTCGCCTGGAATCAGAATCAGAATCAATTCCAGGAGAACAATTTCCAAAGGGCCCCTCCGCCGCAACAACAAGCGCAACAACAAACTCAGTTTCAGCAGCCCTTCCAACCCCAACCCTTCCAAAATCAGACGAACAACTTTGCACCCAACAATTCTTTTCCATCAAACAACTTTGTTCCGTCAAACAACGATAAGGTTTCCTCGCTCGAACGAAGTCTGGAGGCGTTCGTTAAACAATCGACTCAGTCCACCGCCAACATCCAGTCTTCCATTCAATCCTTAGTGCAACACACTGCCGCACACGGGCAAAGCATCAAGACCATCGAGGCCCAGATTGCACAGCTGAACGCGGCCTTAAGCGAGCGAGAGAAGGGGAAGCTCCCGTCCCAACCATTCCCAAATCCCGGTCACCCACATAATGCACATGTTGCTCTTGAACAACAGAACCATAATGTGAGTGCCGTGACCACAATGAGATCGGGAAGGATGCTGCAAAACAACATTGGCACACGGATCAACGATGACACCCCGGCCGCTTCTTCTTCTACTTCTACTTCTTCTTCTTCTCCTGCTTCTTCGTCTTCTGAGCCTATTCTCCGCTCCTCAACAGGCTCTCCTTCCTCTTCTTCTGCTGCTCCGAATGGACCCACTTCTCACTCCACGAAAACACCTATTCTGGGATCCGTTCTAACTCCACAATCTCCTCCTCCAGCATTAGACTCAACCAATTTTAAAAATGTTCCATTTCCAAACCGGTTGAGGTCTAACAAACAAAGTCCTCAAATGGAGAAGATTCTGGAGTTATTTATGCAGGTTAACATTAACATTCCTCTTTTAGATGCTGTCCAACAAGTCCCGTCCTACGCGAAAATCTTAAAGGACTTGTGCACGAAAAGAAGGAAGTCTCAGGTACCCAAGAAAGTTTTCTTGGCCAGTGCTGTGAGTGATGCCCTTACCCAATCTTTACCACAAAAACGGAAGGACCCTGGTTGTCCTACGATTTCTATTACTATTGGGGATAAGAACATCAACCGCGCACTATTAGATCTTGGTGCCAGTGTTAACCTGCTTCCGTATTCGGTATACGAGCAATTAGGCGTCGGAGAGCTGAAACCCACGCACTGCACTCTCCAAATGGCCGACCGATCGATCACCCATCCTATGGGTGAGCTAGAGGATGTGTTAATAAAAGTCGGGGACTTCATATTCCCCGTTGACTTCATTGTATTAGACACACAGCCTGTAGCTAACCCCCGGAATCAAATTCCGGTGATACTCGGTCGCCCATTTCTTGCAACCTCAAATGCTGTGATCAATTGTCGCAATGGTTCGATGAACCTCTCTTTTGGAAACATGACGATTGAACTCAACATTTTTAGGTTAGGGAATCAGCCCGCCGAACCTAATGCTCATATACTGGACGTCTGCTCGATCCAGGAGATCACCCCAGAAGAATGTGAATTCGAGGAGTTTCTGTTCGAACACGATAATCTTGACGCCAATAGTGCGTTCCTCCTCGAACCTGCTGCTGTTTCTGCTCCCGACAACGACTACGAGTGTTTTACGTTCTCGAACGATCTTAACCGCGCACAACCCGAGTTTGAATCTTTCGAATTTTCGGATGAGTTACCTGAACCATCCGACTCGGTCGCCTACACTCGTTTTGAACCTTTGCTGGAGTCCTTTGAGTTCGAGACCTCTGCACCAATCTTTCCTTCAATCGTTTCACCTCCAATGCTCGAACTCAAGCCTTTGCCGTCTAACCTTAAGTATGCTTACTTAGGTGAGAACGAGACCCTCCCTGTTATCATTTCGGCTTCTCTAGCTCCCGAGCAAGAGAAGCCCTTCTAGCGGTCTTGCACAGCAACAGGCAAGCTTTTGGCTGGTCCATGGCGGACATCAAGGGGATTAGTCCCCTGATCGTTGAGCATCACATTCATCTGATGGATGATGCCAAACCAGCCCGGGATCCACAAAGACGTCTCAATCCAGTCATGAAAGAGGCTGTGAAGAAGGAGATCGTAAAATGTCTAGATAGTGGTATCATTTACCCTATCTCTGATAGCCAGTGGATTAGCCCCATCCACGTTGTCCCCAAGAAATCAGGTATCACGGTCATAACCAACGAGGAGAACGAGTTAATCCCTACTCGCACCCAAACTGGGTGGCGAGTATGCATTGATTACAGAAAACTCAACGCCGCAACGCGGAAAGACCACTTTCCGCTACCTTTCATTGACCAGATGCTTGAACGATTGGCCGGACACGAGTACTACTGCTTCCTTGATGGCTACTCCGGCTATAATCAGATTCCCATCGCCGAAAAAGACCAGGACAAGACCACATTCACTTGTCCTTTCGGCACGTTCGCATATCGTCGCATGCCCTTTGGGTTATGCAATGCGCCCGCTACCTTCCAGCGGTGTATGATGGAAATCTTCTCAGACATGGTGGAAAAATTTCTGGAGATTTTCATGGATGATTTCTCCATCTTCGGCGATTCCTTCAATGAGTGTTTGCTGCATCTTGACGCTGTCCTTACCCGATGTAAGGACAAGAATCTCACTTTGAATTGGGAGAAATGCCACTTCATGGTGCGCGAAGGTATTGTCTTAGGACATATCATCTCGCAAAATGGCATAGAGGTTGACAAAGCAAAGATTGAGGTCATTTCCAATCTGCCTCCTCCCCGATGCGTCAGAGATATCCGAGCCTTCCTTGGCCATGCCGATTTCTATAGACGGATTATCAAGGACTTTAGCAAGATTGCTAGGCCCTTGACTCTTTTGCTGGCCAAGGACACACCATTTGACTTCAACTCGAGTTGTGTGACTGCATTCGAGTCATTGAAACGCTCACTCACTTCTGCTCCCGTTCTTTCTTCACCTGACTGGACGCACCCATTTGAGATTATGTGCGATGCATCCGACTTTGCCATCGGTGCTGTCCTTGGACAACACATCGACAAGATGCCGCACGTAATCTATTATGCGAGCCGAACCCTGAACGACGCCCAACTCAATTATACAACAACTGAGAAGGAATTCTTGGCTGTTGTATTTGCTTTAGAAAAGTTCAGGCCCTACCTCATCGGCTCTCCAGTCATTGTCTACACTGACCACTCTGCTCTGCGCCATCTTTTTGCGAAGAAAGATGCAAAATCTCGGTTAATCCGTTGGATCCTCTTGCTTCAGGAGTTTGACCTTGTCATTAAAGACAAACGAGGATGTGAAAACGTAGTTGCCGACCATCTCTCACGACTTCCTTCTTCGCCTTCGCTTCAAATTCCGATCAACGACGTGTTCCCGGATGAACAGCTCTTGACAGTATCTTGCGAACCCTGGTTCGCAGATATTGTGAACTATTTGGCCACAGGATTACTACCGACTGAATGGTCAAGTCAGGACAGACTTCGCTTCTTATCCCAAGTAAAACACTTTTACTGGGACGAACCCTATCTGTTCAAGTACTGTCCCGACCAGATTATTCGTCGGTGTGTCCCTGACGAGGAATTCAAGAGTGTGCTGTCGTTTTGCCACGATCAAGCATGTGGCGGGCATTTTGGCCCCAGAAAGACAGCTGAGAAGATCTTGCAATGTGGTTTCTACTGGCCACAACTCTTCAAAGACGCTCATGACTATTGCAAGACTTGCTCCCGGTGCCAACACATGGGCCGGATATCCCGGAGGAACGAGATGCCACTCCAACCGATCTTGGTTGTGGAGATTTTCGATGTTTGGGGGATAGATTTCATAGGGCCGTTTCCCAGCTCTTTTGGGAACTTGTACATCCTTCTCGCTGTTGATTACGTCTCTAAATGGGTCGAGGTTGTGCCCAGCCGGACTAACGACAACAAGGTTGTCGTTAGGTTCCTTAAAGAAAACATTTTCTCCCGGTTTGGGCACCCCCGAGCGATCATTACCGAAAATGGAAGTCATTTCTGCAACAAGACTTTCGAGGCCTTGATGCGGAAATACTCCATTAATCATAAGCTATCCACGCCCTACCACCCCCAAACCCGCGGGCAGGTCGATGTTTCAAATCGGCAAATCAAGCAGATACTGGAGAAGACGGTTTACAAGAACTGTAAGGATTGGTCGCTGAAACTCACTGATGCCCTTTGGGCATTTCGAACCGCTTATAAGACCGACCTTGGCATGTCTCCCTATCGTCTTGTGTACGGAAAAGCCTGCCACCTACCTGTCGAAATAGAGCATCGCGCATTTTGGGCGATAAAGGAGCTGAATCTATCTCTCGAAGATGCGGGCGGCCATCGGAAGCTGCAGTTGAACGAACTGAGCGAGCTTAGGGATGAGGCTTACGATAACGCGGTTGTCGTTAAGAATCGAACGAAGGTGTTTCACGATAAACACCTTTTGCGCAAAACCTTCGTACCTGGTCAGCAGGTACTGCTTTACGACACCCGACTTCACTTCCATCCAGGAAAGCTCAGATCTCGCTGGAAAGGGCCGTATTTTGTGCGGAATGTGTATCCGCAGGGTGATGTGGATTTGGAGAATCCGAAGGACGGTTCATTTTTCAAAGTGAACGGACACCGACTAAAACCGTACCTTAGCGCCGAACCAACAGAGGAGCTCCTGTTCTTACAGGAGCCGGTTTACCCTGCCTGATCTTCCTCTGCCTACCTCCAAACTTCGGTTATCCAGCCAAGAACAGTGGACACTGTTCCAAATAAGTTTGGGGGTATGTACCATTTTGTATATATTTGTGGATATTCTTTTTCTTTTTCTTTTTTCTTTAAAAACAAAAAAAAAATTGTGTATCGCTAACCGACAATTTTGACCCTTCAAATGATCTCTTCATGCAATGACAGTGAGGACACTGTCCAGTTTACGTTTGGGGGTACGCTCGGTACGCATTTCTTACCTTCGCATTCATATGTATATTTTGCATCTGCATATTAAAATCCATAAAAATCTGAAAATTTTCTAAAAATATAAAAACTTTTCTGTCAAGTTAGCTTGTGGAAGAACTCTGATTCAACATTTCGACGGTTTTTGTTTGAAAAAATAGGAATAACTAAATCTTATGTTTAGATTTTGAAAACCTGAAAGATAACTCTCCTTTGAACTTAACTATAGCTGATATACGTCTTTGCATCACACTACACGTGTCGTGAGTATTTGGGAATTAGATGACAAGTCTTTTATGTTTAAAAACTTTTAAACAGATAAATGATTTTCTGAGGATCAAATAGGTTTGTTCTGAAATAAGTAATGTCAAGAATAGTTTATGAAGTAAAGCGAATATGAAGGAATGTTATTGATTCCGTAATTGGAACTAAGTCTGAAAAATAACCCATCTGGAACTTGATTGGAATGATTACACACCGAACCCACTAAACATGTCTTTTATCCAAAAAATAATTGAACTGCCGGTTATATCTCCGTTCGTATTAAATCATCTGATTTTCACGCCAAACTGTCTTTTGTTTTTGGACCTGGGTAACTTGAGTAATTAAGTCCGCCGGGGTGTTTCTACACCTAATGCCCTAAAACCAACTGGTTTGGGTGCATTGGCCCAAAGCTCGCTAAGAAGCCTAGAAAGTCCAAATTAAAACAAAGTCAAGCAAGTGTTCTCTCCGAGTTAAAATTCCTAACGGTTCTTTGTGTGAGAATAATCTTGATAAAAGACAGGCCTTTATAAAAAATTTTAACGGAGATATGAAGGTTTTATTCTATGATAAAGACTATTGCACGTTCACAGAGGTGTGTATGAAATGAAAACAAGAAAAAGGTTGAGTGAAAAATACGACTTAGTTTCCTGTTAAGGAAGATAGAAATTCTGAAGTTGAAACCTTACTGGAAAACGAAACTTGAAAAATGCTTAACTCTTTATAAAACTTATGTGATCCTTTTAAAATTGTTATCTGGGCTTTATTGTGCGACATGATGACTTTAATCGATCCTTCTGGAACATAACGACACTATTTGCACTGCACGTAAAGACATATAAAATCTGTAGTTAAAAAAGAAGCGAGGTGTGAAAAATAAAGTTTCGATAGTCTAGACTTAGGATTATAGAATTGTTATTTTCTGAAACAAGACTTTAGGGTTTGAATCTTAGTTATTTTACAAAATCAACTTGACCGGATTTTGTGGGTAGTATCCACTGAAAACCCTCAGGAGACAACACTCCTCCTACTAGGGACACCTAGAGGTTTAACGGCTTGTTGCACATGCTCAGTGCAATCGCGTTCCCTGCGAAAGTGAGGTTAGGAAATTTTTTGTGAATAAATTGGCTTTGCTCGGGACGTGCAAATGATAAGTTTAGGGGTATTTGTTCATATCAGATTTTTGCATTTTTATACCGTCCAATTTTTATCACATTGCATATCGGTAGGTACTCTTGAGCCGTGTTTGCTAGTCAATTACAGGATACAGGTTCTCGGCTCTAAACGGTAAAATACATGGAAAAATACGACAAAATCCGAGTTCCGGCCAACCACAGATAAAACACGGGTCTCCGATCTTTATCCGTCTGTTGCCGCACACCAGTTTAGGGGACAAAATGACTAATCAATTGTCACCTTCATGCACAAATCACAATGGCAACACCAAGACCAAGAAATCTACGCGGAGCTCAAGAAAATCCATGTCCAAAGTCCACCTTTCCCTCAACAGAAATTCTGGAAGAAATGTGGAAGTATTTTCAGAAAATACATGTACCAGACAAGAGGGGACAGCAGACTAGGGAAGTACCAAGAACCCCATGCCCTGACTCCACTAGAGTGCGGCGGATCCGCGGCATAAGGAGGCTTAGGCCGCGGATCCGTGGCCATACTGGCGAGTCAGAGGGTCGTATTTCAGGGGTAGTTTGGACTTTTTGTATAGAGCCAGGCTTTTGCCCTAGATTTCCATTCTCCAGCCTATAAATACCCCAGAACCTTGTGAAGCCAAGGGTGTCCATAATCTTGTATTTTCTTTTCTAGGTTTAGTTGTGTTTCTTCTTCCTCTTCTCATCTCTTCTCCATTAAAACTTGTAGTGAGCTTTGTGAGTGAAGAATGATGAATAAAGAAGACTCTTTCATTATTATGCTTGTCTTATTATCTTGTTAATTGTTGTAATTTTAATTTGTTAACTAGTTGTTGTTATTTCTTGTTGTTTCTTTCTTCTCTCTTTTTCTTTATCCTTAACACAACCATGATGCTTACGCTTGATCCTTGCCAAGGTGAGGTCGCAAATAGCTAGTTGTTATCTTCTAATCTCTTTCTTTCAATCTTCCTCTTTTGTTTTGTTTTATTTTTCCGTATCATGATGTGTGAGTAGTTCATACTTGTTAGGGTAGGATAAGGGAAGTTTGAGAGAAGGAAATCTCTCTCACTCTTTCCTTGCCCAACAGCTTAATTCGACTCCCGTTAATTGAACCACAATCCGCTCCTTACGGCACCCTATCCTACATGATAGCGGTGATTCCGTAGTGAGACCGGTTGTGGTTGAATTAACCGGAGGTTATGGCTAAGAGCCAAGAACGGACGGACAAGCACCAAAAGGAAGAACTTATGCGTTGGAAAACCTAGCTTATACTCGCAAGTTCCTTCCTAGTCGTGCTAATTCCCGTTGTTGCCGATTACCGTAACACCGATATTAAGAGGGGCAACGAAAGATGTGGGAGACTCCTAACTCAAACTAACCTAATCCTAACCCTAACAAGCTCGCTTTACATATCAATTTACCACTTAATTAATCACAACAAAATCTGAAAAACTGGACTTAACTCGTTAAAGCACATAGAAAAAGATTCCCATCTCCCTGCGGACGACCCGTGCTCAACCGGCTAGCTACAAGCGAAACCGTCTTGATTGCGGTATTTAACTAAAACTTGAACACGCAGAATCTCTAACAATCAAGGATCAAAATGATACCTCCTAAATCCAGGGTTTTGGATCTATGAGATAGTTCAAATTGGATGTTACGATGCTCACTAGTTGTAGTGAGATGGTATCAATCGATCCTGGGGAGAATCACTGGAAAGGTTCCAGGGTGATAAGGACGACTGGATGTCAGTCGCAGGCATTATCTTTACCCTCAGTGGAGGGACGGTATGTTGGAAGAGTTCCAAGCTAGATACCGTGACTTACTAGACGATTAAAGGCAAGATACATCGTTACCAAGGATGCTACCAAAGAGGCAGTCTGGATATATATAAGTTCATGAGATGAACTTCGTTCCTACTATTGTGTGACAATGGAGTTGTGGCTTTTTCCAACGAACCCCCCGTCCCATCTGAAATCCGGATATAATTCTTAGGCAGTATCACCTGATCATGGAGATAGTTGATCTCCAGGGAGATCGAGGTTAGGAGAGTAGACACAGAGGACGACAGCACGGATCCACTCACAAAGGCCTTTTTCCCAGTAGAGACTTTTATGGGATGGTTGAGTATGAGATACCTCAACCACAGCTAATTGTTGGGTATGCGAACCACAACAGATGACCCTAGTGCAAGTGGGAGATTGTTAGTTATATGTATGCCCTAGAGGCCATTACTGTACATACGATGTATATTGTAGTGGATGCTTGGACATATATAGGGAGGACTTTCTTGCTCGACATGATAGTACGCTATCTGGTTGCTCTTTATCTTATGGTTGCTCTTTATCTTAACGTGTACTCTGATTGTCTCTATGTTACATGTTGATAAAGCCCTTAGGATATGTACTCGACTACTGGGACTATGATGAGATTATACTAGGGGGGCCATGGTAGTCGATGAGTACATCCTATAACTGTTCCTAGTCGAGGGTGTATTGAGACAGGGCATCGATACACCAGAGTAGACTAGCGTATACGCATCTTGACCCATATGATGGGCGATGGATGATCCCATATCCATCGGTGTTTGACATTAAGGATGGTGTACGGGTGATCAGTAGAGACTGGGTACACTGGGCGGACTCGCCGAGAACTCCCAGATGGTATTATACCTCACGTCAGATGGCAGTTCTCCGGTGACACTCGTACAGAGTAGTCTGTTGACCCGAGATCGTCATAGAGTCTTGTGTGATTCCCCATGTGCTTTGATTTCCATCATACCATGTCCAAGAGGGCGTGCAAAAAGGTGGCTTTTGGGTACAGTCCCGAATCACATGGAGGCAATGAGCGATAGGAGGGGATTCGTCTCTCCCGGTATAGGGAGTTGATGTTGTGCTGTGTTCGATTGGCTATAACCGGAAATCCCTGGCCAGGGTTGTTGAGATTTACTGGTAAGTGTTATCAGTAGTTTTCTCGAACTGTTATAGACCTCATATCGACACGAATTATTAAGCTACTGTGTTCTGACGTTTACCACCCTTAGGCGAGATATGCGACATATCAGACGACGAGACCGGACTGTACGGGAGTGTTACTGATTGGATTCACAGGAGAATTTATAGGCTTTCTTGTTGATCTTCTGAGCACTCAATACCTGGGTGTCTGCTGCATTTAGCTGACCGCTTACAGCTTGTGGGTGTTTGATATGATCATCACCTACTGCCGGCGTATTGACGATTCTTTAGAGTCCTACACAGAGGTTTCTTGGCTCAGGCAAAACGGAGTAGGAGCACTTATGTGATATGTGCGGGACCGAGGATAATGTCGTATGTGATACCGTATTGGATTCTCGCGATATGATATATCAGCCGGGTATATGTGATATAGCCGGGTCATCGTATTAGTCGGTTATTTGTGAAATTGCCGGATTATCGGATCAAGTGTTGATTCGATAATTTAATGTATAATAATATATGTGATATATTAAATTACATTAACTAATATTAGCTCACTAAAAGTTCATTTTCTCACGGGATAATACATTGATATATATGCGATATATGTTAATTGTATTATTTTCTATTATTACAAAATATATTGTATATGTGATATATAATATTGTAACATGTTAGGGTTACAAATTTAACAATGGTTTAGGGTTTGGATTAGGGTTAGCTTTTGCAAGAAGCTTCCATGAAGCTTCATGAAGCTTTGACTTTGTGTTTTGCTTGATATTTTGTGAAGATATTATGTTAACCCAATCCAAACTATTAACTCTAGTTAATTCTTTACAAGGGTTAACTCCTTCATGCTTAACCCTTGGTTAGATTTGTAACCACTACAATAATTCATTATTCATCACAAAAGGATTGAGCTCTTCTTCTTCTTGCTTCTTCCTCCTTGATGAAAAGCTTCACTAGTTTTTCATAAGTGATGTTTATATGTGAGAATATGAAAACAAATGAGAGCAAAAATCCTACTTCATCATCCTCATCGACCCTTGCCATTTAGATGAGGGTGTTCACTTCATTTTGTGAGTGAGAGCTTGTGTTAATGAAACTTCAAAGTAGATCACCTTTGTTATCGAAGATCGGAAGCAAGCTTGCACCTTTCTCTTCGTGAAGCCTTTCGAGAGTCCGGAACCCGATGATCGCAGCGAAGGGACCTCAACACGGAGCTTAAGAAGTGAAGGACTGGATCTACAAAGGTTGTAATCCCTCTCACTTAGTGTTAAAGTGTTTAACATGTTTGATTTCGCCTAATCTCTAGTTTAAAGATCCGGCTTTGGGTTGTTCGGCACGGCTAAATTTTTAATCGGGCATGGTCGATGCCTCGTAGAACCTTGTGAGCGTTTCTAGCAACCCTACACTACCGACCGGTGATTTTATTGTGACTCGACGGATATCCGGAGGATACCGATTGGAGTATGGGCCAGTCATGATAGCTAGAGCCCTAGATATTGAGATTTGATGATATGGGCCAGTTCGGATAGCCGGAGCCCTAAATTTTGAGATTCGAGGATACAGGCCAGTCCGGATTGTCGGAGCCTGAGATATTGAGATATATGTTTTGTGTCGATGCTTGACACTGATTTTATGTTGATTTCATTGATGATACCTCGATTAAAATATACAGAAATCTCATTAAATTAAGAAAACAGTTTTCACATGCATGATGTATTCTGTTTTCATTATATTGCATTCATACCTCATATTTATGATATTCTACCTGAGGCACATTACACGAGCACTTGGTATTACACTTATGTATAGATGTTTACCCTTGCCATTATATCATACTTCAGGCCATATTATTTGAGGATATTACTGATCGTATAACCTAGGATTGAGTCATACATACGATTTCCGCTCTATGATATTTTCTACTCACGAGTTGGCAACTCACCCCCGTTGTACCACAGTTTCTTGCAGGTTTTTCCATACAGGTTTCATTGCGGCTTGCTGGCACACTGCTTCCTTTCGGGTGATTGCCTTGGTAGGTGGGTTCACTCGCATCGTGACCACCATAGTAGCTTTTATTATATTTTGTTGTATCTAGAAACTCCATCAACCAGACTTGTATTATTTATTAACCTTAGAAGACCATTTGTATATTCTTTCGACCTTAGAGTCGCGTGTTGTATTAATATGGGTTTTCATGATATGATTTTGAGTTTCCTCTTGAGTTTTGATTCTCGCCCTTCGATGTTGTATATTATATTACTTGCGTGGTTGTGACCGCCAATTGGCGAAGAGCTAGCTCCCGCTTGGGGATGCCTTTATATATGTTATGCATGTTGTACCCTTTTGGGGCCAGTATTTACAAAGGAAACTCTGCCGAAATTTTCAAAAAAGACTGGATGTTTTAAAAATGCATACTTCAGCTTATGTTATTAAAACCACTTGTTTTAAAACCAGTTTTATGCACTTCTTCCTTAAAATGGTTTAGATTTCTGGGATTTTTGGCTTACTTGAATTAGATGGGGTCCTATAGACTTCATATGATTCAAGTGCCAGTCACGCGCCATTTCGGGTCGTGACAGGTTCTGTTCCGCATTTCCGATACACCGTTTTGTTGAGGTGTGTATGGAGGAGTAAGATGAGAGAGAATACCATTCTCTTTTAGGTAATCCAGGAACTCGGCACTTAAGTATTCACCACCTCGATCAGATCTCAGTGTCTCGATACTTTTTCCTGTTTGTTTTTCCACTTCATTCTTATATTCTCGGAATTTCTCAAAGGCCTCGAATTTATGTTTCCATAAGAAGACATATCCATACCTAGAGAAAACATCTGTAAAAGTAATGAAATAGGAATAACCATTTTGTGCATGTGTAGACATTGGACCACACATGTCGATGTGTATGAGTTCCAAGAGCTCGTCCGCTCTTACTCCGTATCCAGTGAACGAAGTCTTAGTCATCTTTCCCATGAGACAAGATTGACAAGTTGCATAATATTGATATTCGAACGGATCCAAATATCCCTCTCTATGTAACTTCGTTAACCTTGTTTCATTGATGTGACCCAGTCTATAATGCCATAAGAAAGCTTTATTTAATTTTGGAGACTTTCTTTTAAGTGTGTTCTGGACGTTGAAAACCTGAGCTTGATTTAATACTTATATACCATTATCTAGTGTACCTGACCCAATCAAACATTGATTTAGGTGGATGTGGACCACATCGCTTACAAATGTAAAATCATATCCTTCCTTAGAAAGTAAAGATACAGATATGATATTACAAGCTAGAATAGGTACACACATACAGTTACGTAAAATCAATATCTGCCCACTTGTCAATCCTAGGTGATACTCCCCTACGGATACAGCGTCTACGCTCATTCCGTTAGCAACCCTAAAAGTCATATCATCTTCCCTAATAACTCTACGGTTTCTCAAAACCTGTAATGAATTACAGATACGAGATCCTGATCCGGTATCTAGTACCCAGGAAGTAGAGTTAATTGACATACAATTTTCAATTACAAACACACCCGAAGTCGAAGCCACAACGTGCTTCGGATCCTGGATTCTGGATTTCCAAGCCCTGCATCCTTTCTGCCAATACCCTTTCCCGTAACAATAGGAACAACCCTCCATCCCTACTGTTTGCCCCGAAACTATTGCCCAGCCCTTTTCAACTACCTTACTTACACCGCCTATAGTCTTTGTGGAGGTCTTCTTCTTCTTACCCTTGGCTTTCGCTTTGGATCCAGAAGAGGAAGATTCCCCAATAAGCGGAGTGGGTGTCTCCCTAGATTCCTTCAGGGTGGCCTCAACTGGAAGTATAACTTTCTTCCCCTGGGCGTAACTAGAAGGTAGGGACTGTAGAATCAAGTCAGTACTCGACTCGTTCTCCAACGTGGTCTCCAGGTCCGTGAGCCGTTTAATACAGCTAATCATTGTAGGGACGTGGTCCCCTACAGATGATCCGACAACCAACCTCGCTTGAAGTAATTCCTTCGAGGTCTCATTTCTTGCGACATGAGATTGCTCTCCATATAAAACTTTGTTATGGAGGAAGATAGAAGCTAAGTCCATCTTCTCGTGCTCCCTCTGGGTTTCACCATCTACCGAGGCCAACACGAGGCACTTGGCATTCGCACAGTCTTTTTCCGTTGTCTTACGGATATCAACATCCGTGACGGTGGAAACTGGACCTGGGACGGTGGGGGATTGAGTAGCAATGAGGTGGTCCAGCTTGTCATAGGAAATGGACATCTGGACAAACCATTGCCAGTCAATACAGTCCGGCTCAGTCAATTTATTATCTAGCGGTAACCTATGTCCGGTCACCTGGTTGCTGCAATTAGGAGAGAGAGGAGAAACACTCAGCCTGATGCTCTTGCAAGTTTAGATTGGTTTTTTGTTTATCTAAACAGGATGGCTCCCTCTATTTCTGGAATCTCTCTTCAAATCATAAAAGAAGAATTAGTCAGGATTAATCTCACCATACAATTCTTGCTTAACCTTTCACTCAGGCTGGTGTTCATACTTCGAGGGAGGTTTTCCAACGCTTTCGCGAAGTTCCTTAATTACATAACCTCTTTTCCCTGGTGTCATAGCCCCGCTAACACCGTTCTAGACACCTACTTGGTTTATAGCATTGATCGGTTAGTGAAAAAATCTCCCGAGGAGAAGCATATACTCACAGTAGGATCGGGATCCAAATGACATTGTGTGATAAAGCTGAAGGAATCCTACCAAAATTATCACACTCCAAATGGTATGCAGCACTAACAAGTTTCAGTTTCTTTAGAAACTCCCGATGTGGATTTTTTGCACCATGCCCATATGACTTTGACAAAGGCCAACAAATCATAAGTCACATGTCAAGTTCTACCCGTCATTGTCCATGTTAATTTGAACCCACATGTACATAACCTTGACTAAGGCCAACAAGGTAGTACGATGTCCCAAACCAACGCATCTATCTATGCTATATATGAATACTCAGCAGCTACCAATCACTATGCCTTGACAAAGGCCAACAAATATAGCTTGAATACTATTGAATTTTCATATGAAATGATGGAGGGTTACAAATGGTTTTGGCGAAATCGTGAACGTGGTGAACTTGATATAATCGAAGGAACTATGATAGCTTTTAAAGGAGTGGTTTAAGCTCCGCATTTTAAAAGTTTCTGTTTTGAAAAACCGAGTGGTTTTAAAAGTGTTCCAACGATTCAGCTTTGGTTTATTTGCTTTGCATTAATCTAATGCAGTCCCATCATTTACACGTATCATTACAGAGAGATACGAAAATAACACGTCCGCTTATGCCATCTGCATTCGCCACTGGGCCCCGTCTAACATCGTTAGGTTACTTAACTAACGCCAGAGCGGGGGCTAGACTAGCGCGGATGCAAAACATAAGAAACGTTTATTATATAACATATATAATAATAATCATTCATCTCACGCAATAATAGGCATTCCAGATCACATATGAACATATTAGATATACTAGGAATTCCGCATTTCGTTTAATCCTGTAACGAAAGACGGATTCCACGGTCCTGATGAATAGCCAAACCCCACCCTAGACCCCTACGGGTGCGACAAACTACCCGACAAATTCCCGAAGTGAAGAAGCCTCCCTCAACAAAGTGAGTAGGCCACTCGGCACATCAAGGAACCTGGTAGTTTGTGCACCCCACCTTGGGTCTATCCTAGGAGTAGAAAACAGTAAAAAGAAATAATACAACGGTGGCTACAAGCTCAACCCGGATGTGCCCTACAAAAATAATATTACATCAAATTACAATTTACATCGAATGAAAGAAAAAACAACTCTCTTCTCATATCCCCGGCTATTCATCATCGACAATCCAATAATGTTCATATACATAAATCAATCACAGATATGTGCAACCCTGACTAATCGACGTATAGCAATTAGTCGACGTTTCCAAACACATATATCATAACTTGAAACTTTAAACGATGTTAAAACTGCAACTTCAAAATACTCTGTATTGCTACAGTAAAGAATTAACAGTATAATCAAAATTGGCAAAAGCAAACAACACCTGAAACCCTAAACCCAAGTGACTTGAACACAGAACAAAATTCAAGAAATTCCACCATTAGAAAACCGGTGAGATCGGGAATTTTCCCAATGTGGTCGGCCATGATTCAGTGAAATTGTCTCGTTTTTGTTGTGTGTTCATCTCACAAGAAAAGGAGCACTCTGCAATTGTTTTAAAAAAAATTTTGGGCCTCCTGAAAAATTGACAGAAACTTGGATTTCTTGTTTCGTGTTTCGGAGTTATTTCGGTTTCGGAGTTTTACACTTCGTCTAAACTGTTAGCTATGGTTTAGTTGGCTCTGATACCACTGTAAGTTGAGGCCACGCACCCCGCGAGTTCGTGGGGAGGCGGAATGTGTAAAATACGATAATAATTTGCTTCGTAACATCGACTAAACACCAAGATCGAAACTAAACCTTAACTAACTACAAGTCCATGAGGTTTAACTACAAGTGAAAATTTTTATACCTCATGAAACCTTGTCCTTCGAGTCTTCTTGTCGCTGTCCTCCTCCTCATCATAGGCTCTATGGATCGTTTGGATCGGCGTTTCCTCATCGGTCCTCTCATGTCAAAGACGATCCACCCGAGAGTCTGTAGATCGAGCTCGTACTTCAAATCCGAAGTAACTAGGGCACCTAGTTCGCTACACTAGATGACCTAGATGATGTAGAGTTTATAGATGGATTAGAATATCTCTTTTTGCCCTAGGTTTCTCAACACATGAGAGGTTAAGGGTTTGAGGAAGAAGAAGATGGCTTGAGGAAAAGGTAGTGAAGACTTAGCATGAAATTGGAGAGTGGGCTCTTGTTGTGAACTGAACCATAACCAATAATCCATGGAATAAACCAAAATGAATAATCAAATAGGTTCAATTTATAACCTAGTGAGTCATGGCTTGAAAACCCACCGTGTGTCACTAAAAGCAATGCTCAAATTCATCCATATTCCACCTCATTTCCTCCATGTCATAATGTATTTATCATTTAATCTAAAATGAATAATACAATTATAACATGTCATCTTCTAGAAGCATCTTTGAACAAATTACAAAAATGCCGCCCGTCCGTATATACATACCCGTATCCGTATTCCGAAAAATACGAATACAAAAGAGAAGAAAACAATCCATCAGTATAATACTAGGATCTGGTTTAAACCAAAGCCCACTAGTATTATCTATCCAAATCATCATCCGTGTATAAGTACACGTACGTGATCGAACCCTGTCGTAAAACCATACGACCTCTACATCGTTTTCCCGATGCAGGGAAACCCTCTGTGTATGACTCTAAAGAATCGACACTACGCTGGCACTGGGTTTAACCAAAGGCCGCAAGCGGTAATAGATGCACGTAATGGTCCCCAGGTATATGTCGATAAGAAGGACAATGAGAAGAACTCATCCGAACTCCTACTGAGCCTATCTTTGACAATCTCCGTACTGTCCGGTATGTTCGTTTAAGAGTATCGCATATCGGGACTAGAGGCGGTAATCGTCAGACCCTTAATAGCACAATAAGTCGTGCCGGAGTGTAGCCCAAAACACACTGAGAAACTACTGGAATACCTACCAGTAAATCTCACTTGCCCTGGCCAGGAACTTTGTGTAATGGCTCTCCAATCGCAGCGCGATATCAACCCCCAATACCGGGAGAGATGAATCCTATCTAACCTCCACTGCCTCCAAGTGCTTCGGGACTGCACCCAACTACTACCTGTTTTCATGCCTCCTTTGAGCCGTGGTAGGGTAGTAATCAACATCAAGTGGGACACACTCAAGGCGAAGTAGCAGTGTCAAGCCGACGAACTAAGCTGTACTCATGTCACCTGGGAACTGCTACCCGACGATAGGTATAATACCCACCAACAGTTCCCGACGAGTCCTGTCCAGTGTACTCATAACCTAATTAGCACCTGCATACTATCTCAAGTACGACGTACTAATGGTTGTAGGACAGACCATCTCCCCTGCTAGGATGAGAAGCGTATACACTAGTCGATGACGGAGTATCGATGCCGCATCTCGATAATCCTACGACTAGGGACCTGTATAAAGATGTGCTTGTAGACTACCCAGCCCCCACTAGTGTGACTACCATCACAATGCTGGTAATCAAGCAAAGATCCTAAGGGCTCTACCAATATGTATAAGCGATATACTAAAAGAAACACATGCACATATTGATGTAGAAACAAACCAGGTAGCATACTACCATTTTGAGCAAGACTGTCAATACAACTGTGAATATCCCAAACTTCCATTAAGTAATATACAAACCAATATAATACAATAATGGCATCTAGGGCATATATCACTAACACATATTACACTTACGGTCACAGAAAAGAAATTAAAATCTACAATAGTTGGAATACGCACAATCCTTAGACATTGCAAACCCGGATTATCTCATATTCCGGATTTCATGCCTAACCTCATAAATCTTACATTTAAGTCTCGAATTGAAAACACCTTTTCAAAAAGAAGTCGGGTAATTCAACAGGATTCTCGATTATATTAATGAGACTGAAATGTTAGATTTACGAACCAAAAATTAATTTTCACAAAACTAATTAATGTGTATTCCAAGTATTCACATATAGTAACTGTCAAGACGATATTAAACATTTCTATCGACTTCACAAATTTCTTCAAACCACAGAGACCTCATCACCTTGAGCCTCAACAAAAATATCCAGAAAGTCACAAATGTTTCAATGGAGCAGCACAAGAAACAAGACACCCAAACTCACTAAATACGCGGAGGAACTGCGGCTAACCCAAGGTTCTGCCGCGGTTCCGCGACTATTTACCTGAGTTAGGTGTTCATATTTCTTGGGGTTCCATACATTTACCTGCACTATTTTTTGAATATTTTTAATCTGCAAAATACCAACTTTTGGAAAAATGTACAGAAACTTGAAAAAAATCCATGTTTTAACTTCGATCGAACAATTTTAACGTCGTCTAGACATCCCTAATGCTCTAGCTTGGCTCAGTTACCATGTAAGTATGTCTTAGCACCTCTACTTGTGTTTAAACATCAATATGTGAAGAATTTAAAAAAAATAGAGAGCTAAAGCATACTACCCACGAATCGAACTAGAGATTAGGGTTACTATCAAAACTAAAAAGTATATAAACCTAAGTGAAAGAGAACTACAACCTTTATAGACCACTCCTTCTCTTCAATGGCTCCGTGTAGAAGTCCTTGGGCTCCTTTTGGCTCCACTTTAAGTTTGGAACAAAGTCGTCGATGTCTACGATGATCCACCACGGAGTACCTTGAAGGGTTTCCTAGGACGACAACAAGGTTTCGGGACGCATCTCTAATGCCATATTAAAATTTTGCCGTTCTAGCTAACCTTAACCCTAGAATCGTCTACTAGAAATCGGACTAAATGTAATGCAAACAACTTCGCATATGAAAGTGAACAAGGAATACAACGTTTATAGACCAGTCCTTCACTTCAATAGCTCCGTGTAGTAGTCCCTTCGCTGCGATCATAAAGTCCCGGACTCTAGAGAGGCTCCCATGAAGAAATGAACGTGCTTGCATTGAAGTCTTCAAGGCCGAAGATGATCTACGTTGAGGAGACACTAACCCAAGCTATCTCTTCACTAATTGTGGAATTAGTGAAGCAAACACCCTATACTAAATAGAAAGTAGTAGAGGATGATGAAGTAGGAAGTGGGCTCACTTTAGAATTGATTTTCTCACATATTTTCTCCATTTTCCATTGAAGCTAGAAAGCTTGAGAGGAAGAAGAAGAAGACTTTCATGGAATTAACCAAGTGAAGAAAGAATAATCAAGTAAGGTTAGAAATGCAACCATTGTGAGTGTATCACATACACTAACCCTTGTAGAGACTAAACTATGGCTGAGGGTTAAAAGGTTAGGTTAACAAATATCTTTAAGTAAAACAAAAGAGGTGGAGAAAGTCAATGGTTCTACAAGTTTCTACAAACCCTAACCATGACTAATTCCACCATTTTTGTATTTACTTAATAATAAATAAAACCTTAACCTAACCCTAGCATGGTGTAAGTCTCACACAACTATGTTGCATGTGTAACCTAGCATGACAAATACAAGTACACAAATATATATATCACATATATACAATGTGCACATCAAGTGAGAAAAGAAATCTTAATTGAGCTAATATTAGTTAATGTAATATATAAAATATATAATCATACATTAAATTATTAAATCAACACATGATTTAATAATCCGGCTATATCATATACAACCGACTAATATCAATAATATTAATTTACCGAATCAACACTTGATTCGATAACCCGGCTATATCACATATACCCGTCCGATATCACATATCGCGAGAATAGTGTAGGGTTCCTAGGCACTCTCAAGAGGTCTCACAAGGCATCAACCATGCCAATTTCAAACATCGTATGTGCCGAGAAACCCTAGACTACGGATCGTTGGCTAGAATTCTAGGCGAAACATGAAACTTGTTTACAACTAAACTAAAAGAGAGGAAATACAACCTTTGTAGATCCGGTCCTCCACCTCCATAGCTCCGCAATGAAGTCTCCTCGCTGTCCAAATCGAAATCCGGGCTCTTGCGTCGGCTTCATCGGAGAAATGGGCGGGCAAGGTCGTCGGCTTCGTGCCGAAGATGATCTACGTCGAGGCATCACAAGATCAAGCTCTCACTTCACAAAGTCATGAAACTTGTGAAGAAAATACACTCTACTACTTGGCAAGAGGTAGAGGATGAAGAAATAGGAAGTGGGTAGACTTTAGAATTGGATTTCTCACTTGATTTCTTCACTTGCCATTGATGAGGCAAGCTTTCTTCATATGAAGAAGAAGAAGAAGATGAAGATGATAATATGATAAGTTATTTAGTAAAAAGAAAATAAATGGAATACTTATCATATATCAACCATGGTCAAGTGTATAGAATGAATCATGGTTAAGTGGAATGGTTAGGATTAAGCATGAGACAAAATGGTGACTTAGTCAAAGCTTCATGAAGCTTCAATATGCTTCCAAAGAAAGCCACCATTTTCCTTTATGCTTAATATTTTTCAAAAAAGAATAAATAGATAAATAAATGAGAAAAGGAAATGAAACCCTAACCACTTAAGTAACCATGGTTTAATTCTTTACACAAACCCAAACTAGCATGTATCATCAAACATGATACAATCTTGTGCACAAAAGTATATCACATATACAATGTGCATTTCAAGTGAGAAAATCCTTTTAAAGTGAACCAACACTAGTTAATGCAAAGTAATATATCAAATATATAATTATGCATTGAATCATTAAATCAACACTTGATTTAACGATCCGGTCATATCGCATATAATCGACTCGTATTCAATGTATCGGCTTATCGAATCAATCTTCGATTCGATAACTAGGTTATATCACATATAACCAATCGAAACATTAATCGCGAGAATGAAATACGGTATCACATACACGCATTATTCTCGGTCCCGCACATATCTCATATGCGCTCCTATTTCATTTCGCTTGAGCCAGGAAACCTCTGTGTAGGACTCTAAAGACTCGTCAATACGCCGGCAGCAGGTGATGATCATATCAAACACCCACAAGCCGCAAGCGGTCTGCTAAATGTAACGGCCACCCGGGTATTGAGCGATGAGAAGATCGACGAGCAAGCCCGCTCACACTCCTGTGAATCCAACCAGTAACACTACCGTACAGTCCGGTCTGATCGTCTGATATGTCGCATATCTCGCCTAGGGGTGGTTAACGTCAGACCCCAATAGCTCGATAAGTCGTGTCGATATGAGGTCTATAACAATTTGAGAAACTACTGGTAACACTTACCAGTAAATCTCAGCAACCCTGGCCAGGGATTTCCTGTTATAGCCAATCGTACACAGCGCAACATCAACTCCCTATACCGGGAGAGACGAATCCCCTCCTATCGCTCATTACCTCTATGTGATTCGGGACTGTACCCAAAAACCACCGTTTTGCACGCCCTCTTGGACGTGGTAAGATGGAAATCAAAGCACAGTGGGAACCACACAAGACTCTATGACGATCTCGGGTCAACAGACTACTCTGTACCAGTGTCACCAGAGAACTGCCATCTGACGTAAGGTATAATACCATCTGGGAGTTCTCGGCAAGTCCGTCTAGTGTACCCAGTCTCTACTGAGCACCCGTATATCTCCTCTGATGTCAAACACCAATGGATATGGGATCATCCATCGCCCATCTGTATGGGTCGAGAAGGTACACGCTAGTCTACTCTGGTATATCGATGCCCCGTCTCGATACACCCACGACTAGGGACTTTGAAGGATGTACTTATGGACTACCATGTCCCCACTAGTATGATCCGCATCATAGTCTAGGTAGTCAAGTACACATCCTAAGGGCTTTACCAACATGTAATAGAGAGACAATCAGTGTACACGTTAAGGTAAAGTACAACCAGATAGCATACTATCATGTCGAGCAAGAAAGTCCTCCCTATATATGTCCCAGCATCCACTACAATATACATCCGATGTACAGTAATGGCCTCTAGGGCATACATATAACTAACTATCTCCCACTTGCACTAGGGCCATCTGATAGCAGTGGTTGCAGTATCTCATACTCAACCATCCCATAAAAGTCTCTCTCTGGGAATAGGCCTTTGTGAGTGGATCCGCCGTGTTGTCCTCTGAGTCTGCTCTCCTAACCTCGATCAGCCTGGAGATCAACCATCTCCATGATCAGGTGATACTGCCTTAGAACATGTCTGAGTCACTGATGGGACCGGGGTTCCTGGGTAAAAGCCACAACTCCATTGTCACACAATGGGAGGAACGAAGTTCATCTCATGAACCAATATACATCCAGACTTCCTCCTTGGTAGCATCTTAAGTAGCGATGTATCCATCCTTTATCGTCTAGTATGTCACGGTATCTAGCTTGGAACTCTAACAACATACCGTCCCTTTATCGAGGGTAAAGACAATGCCTGTGACTGACATTCAGTCGTCTTTATCACCCTGGAACACTTCCAGTGATTCTCCCCAGGATCAACTGATACCATCTCACTACAACTAGTGAATATCCTAACATGCTTTTAGATCTATCTCATAGATCCAAAATCCAGGATTTAGTTGGTATCACTTTGATCCTATTTCGAGAATCTTTGTGATAATCGGAGATTGATCGAGCGTAGCATAGGAAACTCCTTCCCTATCAAGTGTATGTCATCCACGTACTCTACGAGGATCGTCACTATACTCCCTACTACCTTTTTGTTTATACAAGGTTCATCTACCATTTTGATGATGTCAAACTCTTTGACTAATTCATCAAAACAGACGTTCCAACTCCGCGATACCTGCTTTATCTTATAAAGCATCTTGCACACGTTTCCGTTGCTCCCACTGTCTACGAGGCCCTCTGGCTGTGTACTTACAGACACACTCTTCTAAAACATCATTTAGAAAAGCAGTCATGACACCCAACCGCCAGATATCGTAGTCATGGTATGTAGCCATGGCAAGTAGTATCTGGATGGACTTAAGCATAGGTACTGGAAAAGGTTTCATCATTATCCAAGCCTGGTCGATGACGAAAACCTTTAACAAGTCTAGATTTGAAAGTCTCAACTTTTCCATCTACACCAAGTAATCTTCTCAAGATATACTTGCTCCAGATGGGGATTTAACCCTTCAGATATAGCAACTAAAGTCCATACTTTGTTGGTGTACATGGATTCCATCTCAGATCACTAAGCATCCAGCCATTCTTACAGAGTCTCACTTCTGATGGCCAGCTCGAAACTAGTTGGGTCATCATCTCATGATGCAATCCTCGCTCCCACTGTCATAGAGAAACAGAAGTATCTCTCAGGTGGGTGAGGAACCCTACTAGATCGGCGGAGAGGCGGAGGTTCGTTGGTATCTACTGAATCCTTTGGTTCTACCAAATCATCTGCTGTAGTTTGTATAGCTGGAACACATCCAGTTCTACATAACTGACATTGCCTCGAGCTTGTCCGGATTTTGCTTTTAGACATAGGCCGGACAACCCCAAATCTTAACTAACTTAAGAGATGGCCTCTTCCCTTATCATATCAAATATGAAGTGGTAGGCAACTGATTTGATCGAAACCCTAATTCAATAGGTATGCAGCTTCTCAAGTGCATAACCCCCTAAAAGGAAATAGGTAACTCAGTATTACTCATCATAGAGCACACCTTATCATATAGGGTGTATCTGCTCCGCCCCGATATACCATCGTGCTATGGTGTATTCGGAGGAGTAATGCCGAGAGAGAATCTCATTCTCCTTTAGAAAAGTTCAAGAATTCTGTGCTCAAGTATTCTCCTCCCTGATCTCATCATAGGACATAATACTTATACCCGTATTTTGGTTCTCTACTTCTAACTTATATTCTGTGAATATCTCAAAAGGTTCGGACTTATGTTTCAACAGGAACATATGTCTGAATCTAAAGAGATCATCAGAGAACGTAATGAAGTATAAAGAACCAGTCCTGGCATGTGTAGACAGGGGACCTTCCATACATCATCATGTAGCAGTCCCAAGAGTTCATTAACTCTTTCTCTGTTTCCAATAAACAGGGCTATGGTCATCTAATCTTTGTGACATGACTGGCAAGTTTTCACAAGATGTAAATTCAAACAGATTTAAATATGCATCTTTGTGCAACTTAGCTAGTCGGGTCGCATTGATATGACCTAGTCTACAATACCTCAAGAAGGATCCGTTCATTTCTGAACTCTTCCTCTTGTGTGTGTTCAGTATACAAGGAACTGTAGTTTGATTTAGAACGTCAATGCTTTTAGATAACGTGCCTGAACCGATCAACTTTTGATATAGGAAATGTTCAAAACATTATCCATCAATACAAAATTTTATCATTTCTTTACTAATAAAGAGACTGATATGATTTTGTATATCAGGTTCGGTATCTAATAACATTCGTTCAGAATCAATGTATTGGTAATACAGGGTGACAGTGACCGACAGACTTGGCTGCAACACTTGCCCCATTTTCTACCTCATGAAACTTATCACCCGTTCTCAGTTTTTCTACCTTTTTGTATCCCTACGTAACAGATTACATATCTGGGATCCTGATCCAGTATCATATACTCTGGATACAGAGGATACTGAGAAACAGTTCTTTGTAATGAACACACCCGAAGATGATGCATCAACATGCACTCTCTTAGTTTGGGCGGCACGGGAAATCTGGTATTCCCCAATTTCCTGCTCTGTCTTATAACAATTATAAGTTGGAGCGGGACCAACGTTCCCCAGCTCAGTATAACAAGCGGGTTCGGTCAAATATCCGTATTATTATCTTGATTAAGGCGTGATATGGTCGCTACCTGGAGAGAGAGAGAGAAGAAAACACTCAGCGTGCGCTCTTGCAAGAATAGATTGGTTATTATTTTATCTAATCAGGATGGCTCCCACTGCATTTTATCAAATCTTCCTTCAAACCCAAAAAGGAAAGACTAGCCGGGATTAATTATACACTACAAGTTCGCCAATCTTTCAGCCAGGCCAGTGTCGGAACTTTGAGGGAGGTCCCCCGTGCTTTCGCACGAACCTAATTAATGTAAACCTCGTTTTCCCAGAGGCGTAACCCCGTTGACACCTTTCTAGACACCTACTTGATCGGCTAATTGTAGTGTGCAAAACTCTCCCAGGAGTAACTCTTACTCGCAGTGGGTATCGGGATCCAACTATCTCATAGAAGGTATGCAATCTCATTGCAAATTTCAACACTTGAAATTCCCGATAATGCTTTTGCCCCTAGCGTGCTATGACCTTGACGAAAGCCAACAAACCACAGCCCGCTAGTCAAGTTCAACCCGTACATTTCTTGACTGAATTAAACCCACCCGCACGACCCTTGACGAAAGCCAACAAAGCCGTACGACTACCCTAATCCAGTCGCATCATATGCAGCAGATAAACAACACATAGCTACCGCACACTACACCTTGACGAAAGCCAACAAATGTAGCACGAATACTATATATAACTTATCTGAAATGACAGAGGGCTACGACAGGTTTTTCTGAAAACCTATTGCGTAATGAACTTGATATCGTTGTAGAATCAAATGAAGTTTAAAATGGAGTGTTTTTGAGGTTTTTCTAGTTTTGCTAAAGGAGTCACTCCCGGTGAAGGGATCGTCGGTCCTTTCCTCGTCGAATGAGGTGCGGGATATATCATATATATCACTGTGCAAAGCAAAAACACTTAAAAGCAATCAAAAGACAAACCGAGTGTGTAGCATCTGCCAGTTATTGCTAAAGGAGTCACTCCCGGTGAAGGGATCTCGGTCCTTTCCTCATCGAATAAGGTGCAGGATATATCGTATATACCGCTGTGCAAAGCAAGAACTGTAGCTACGTGTTTTATTTTGAAATTCGATTCTACAACATCTTAGGTTTCTTTTATTTCATTAATCACATTAATGAAGTCCCATCATTTAAGTACCTAAACATCACAGATAAATACGACGTACACTTATGCCATCCGCATTCGCCTCGATGTCCCCTCGTGCACCGTTAGGTTAGGTAACTAACGGCAGAGCGGGGCAGGGCTAGCGCGGGTGTAAAACATAAGTAACGTCTATATAATATATCATATATACTATATACTGTATCTATCACAGAACATCACATGATCACATCACAGATATCGCAGCAGAAGAAACATATGAAATATTGGATATACTAGGACGTCCGTGTTTTCAATACGAGCCAGTATAAAACATGGATTCCACGGTCGTGATGAATAGCCAAACCCACACCCCTAGACCCCTACGAGAGCGGCAAGCAACCCTACCAATTCTAGAGTTAGGAGACCCGGACTCGACTACTCGAGTTGGTCTCCCACTGGACTCCAGAACCCGGTTACTTGTGCCCTCCTCCTTAGGTCTATCCTAGTGCGGAAAAGTAAATAATATACAAAGGGTGACTACTTCCGCAACCTGGAAGTGCCCCAATAAAAGAATATTACATACAAGTTTTTACATGAATGAAAATGAAAAACACTCATCTCACATAAAAACCCCCGGCTATTCAGACACGACGATCCAATATAACATATCCAGCAACACATAACATCACATGTCATCAACGTAAGTAATATGCGCATCCCAATTGTCGTTGACATATAGCAACGAAACCGGCGATATCACATATTACACTTACGGTCACAGAAAAGAAAGTGTAAAACTACAACAGTTGGAATCCGCAACCACCTCAGACATCGCATGCCTGACCAAATGAATTCCTTAGACATCACATGCCTAACAATTATAAACCCCACATTTTAGTCTCAATTATCGAAAACTCTTTTCAATATAAAGTCGGGCAATTCAACAAGATTCCCGAAAATCCTGATCGAATGCTCGTCGCAAACTTCAGTAGACGGCCGCACCCCCGATCCCGCCGACGAAGTGCACCAAGGCGGAACACCGCTGCCGCGAGCACCCGAACGGATGCTTTCGGCGATGGGGTTCTCCTACAGTCACTTGGTCGGGGCTATGGGGTGTAGCTGTCTATTAAGTTTACCCGGCGAGTATCCGCGTACGCTACGTGATTGCGACGGACTTTTGATCACATCAAAATTCCGTGGCAACCGATCAAGTGAGACTAAACTGCTATGTTTATAACATTCATTCAGTTATCTCATAACTATTTGTTGATTCCAATTATTGTATTACATTCCGGATAAACAGAAAATGTTAAAATTTCCGATCGAACAGTCAAACACCCAAGTTTTCCCAATACAGATCAACACATGAAACAAGTCTAAAAACATTCAGTTTGTGCCTCAGTACCAACGGTTCAGCCGTAGAAGGGTCAAGCCAACGCCTCACATGTGGCACGCCGTACTGCCCCAAACCCGAAGGTTCAAAGGGCAGTTCAAGACGGTCACATAATCGAGTTAAGGTTTGTTGTCTTCTAGAGGGTCCATCGAGTTACTTGCACTACTTAGAATTTCTTTACACTACGGAAAAATCCAACACTTGGAAATTTCCCGACAGGGGAAAAGGTGGGTATTTGTATCCGGTCGAACATTTTAACATATTCAAAAATTATCCAGAAAACACATAGACACAGTTTGATAATCCGATCGAATATACGAACTCCCAATACAACCCCAGAACACTCAACTCTTAAATCAAATTAAAAATTCCCAGAAAAACCAGAACCATAAAAGAGGAATTACTGTGCAAAAATTGTTGACTAAACTCATTAGTTGGCCGCGGAACCGCTGCAGAAGCCATGCTTCTGCCGCGGTTCCGCCGCACTATGAACAGTTCATGGAAAAAGTTTTGCACCGTAATTCTTAGATTTCCCTGATGATTTTTCTGCATATTTTTATTTTCTAAAAAGACTAGATTTCAAAAATTGTCCAGAGAGCATTTTAGGGTTGGGGTTTCGGGTCGATCGGACTTCAAACTCCGTCTAGACTTCGCCTAAGGCTCTAGCTAGGCTCTGATACCACTGTAGGGTTCCTAGGCACTCTCAAGAGGTCTCACAAGGCATCAACCATGCCAATTTCAAACATCGTATGTGCCGAGAAACCCTAGACTACGGATCGTTGGCTAGAATTCTAGGCGAAACATGAAACTAGTTTACAACTAAACTAAAAGAGCGGAAATACAACCTTTGTAGATCCGGTCCTCCACCTCCATAGCTCCGCAATGAAGTCTCCTCGCTGTCCAAATCGAAATCCGGGCTCTTGCATCGGCTTCATCGGAGAAATGGGCGGGCAAGGTCGTCGGCTTCGTGCCGAAGATGATCTACGTCGAGGCATCACAAGATCAAGCTCTCACTTCACAAAGTCATGAAACTTGTGAAGAAAACACACTCTACTACTTGGCAAGAGGTAGAGGATGAAGAAATAGGAAGTGGGTAGACTTTAGAATTGGATTTCTCACTTGATTTCTTCACTTGCCATTGATGAGGCAAGCTTTCTTCATATGAAGAAGAAGAAGAAGATGAAGATGATAATATGATAAGTTATTTTGTAAAAAGAAAATAAATGGAATACTTATCATATATCAACCATGGTCAAGTGTAGAGAATGAATAATGGTTAAGTGGAATGGTTAGGGTTAAGCATGAGATAAAATGGTGACTTAGTCAAAGCTTCATGAAGCTTCAATATGCTTCCAAAGAAAGCCACCATTTTCCTTTATGCTTAATATTTTTCCAAAAAGAATAAATAGATAAATAAATGAGAAAAGGAAATGAAACCCTAACCACTTAAGTAACCATGGTTTAATTCTTTACACAAACCCAAACTAGCATGTATCATCAAACATGATACAATCTTGTGCACAAAAGTATATCACATATACAATGTGCATTTCAAGTGAGAAAATCCTTTTAAGGTGAACCAACACTAGTTAATGCAAAGTAATATATCAAATATATAATTATGCATTAAATCATTAAATCAACACTTGATTTAACGATCCGGTCATATCGCATATAACCGACTAGTATTCAATGTATCGGCTTATCGAATCAATCTTAGATTCGATAACTAGGTTATATCACATATAACCAATCGAAACATTAATCGCGAGAATGAAATATGGTATCACATACAGGCATTATTCTCGGTCCCGCATGTTGGAGATAGTGCCCTCAGAGTCAATTATTAGGTCACAGGTACGTGATTGTAATGATTGATGGAGGACCTATCCCGGTAGGACAGTCTTACTCGAGATGATAGTATGCTATCTGGTTTACCTTTATCATCGTGTACTGCTTTAAGTGACCTGACAAGTCGCTATTACACGTTGGTAGAGCCCGTAGGATTCTTGCTTGACCACCAGCAGTATGGGGGCGATCATATACGTGGGAGCTGGCAGTCTATAAGCATATCCTTAAATGGTCCCTAGTCGTGTGAGTTTCGAGATAGGGCATCGATACTCCAGAGTAGACTAGTGTATACAGTCGAGACCCCGACGAGGGGAGGTGGCCGGTCTCACAAGCCACTGGTGTCAGTTGGATCACCTAAGATGTATACAGGTGCTCATTGGGTTATGAGTACACCGGACAGGACTCGCCGGGAACATGCTAGTTGGTCATATACCAGACGTCAGATGGCAATTCCCTGGTGACATGTGTACAGGTTAGTTCATCGACCTGGGGATCGTCATTTGTCTTGTGTGAGTTCCCACTGTACTTTGATTACTACCCTACCACGGCTGAAAGGAGTCATGCAAACAGGTTTTAGTTGGGTACAGTCCCGAGCCACATGGAGGCAGTGAGCGCATCTTCAGGGGTTCGTCTCTCCCGGTATTGGGGGTGAGGTCGTGCTGTGTCTAGGAGAGCCATTACACGAAGCCCTCGGCCGAGGCAAGGAGATTTACTGGTAGGTATTCCAGTAGTATCTCAGGGTGTTCTGGGCTACACTCCGACAGGACTTGTACCGCTTTTGGGGGTCTGACTTTTACCAACCCCCTAGGCCCGCCATGCGGTACTCATAGACGAACGGACCGGACTGTACGGATATTGTCACTGACAGGCTCAGTAGGGTTGTCTGGCTGAGTTCGCTCACAGACGTCGCTTTTAGTCAATACCTGGTAGCCCGTTACGTATTGGCTTATACCTCTGACGTACTAGTGGTTAAATCCACAACCAAGGTGTTGACGAGTCTTTAGAGTCCCCCACATTCAGTTACTCAGCTTTCGGGCGAAAGGTTGTAGAGGCCGTATGGAGATATGGCAAGGTCCGATGAGATACGTGCGGTATTGCACGGATCAGGATCGGACAGTTTGTACTATAGGCCGTATGGATATATGGCAGGGTTCGATCAGATACGTGCGGTATTGCACGGATCAGGATCGAACGGATATTACTAGCCGGCTTTGGTTTAAGCCGGATCCTAGTATAGTACTGTGTGAATTTTGTCTCATTGCATTTGTATTTCGGTCGGAATACAAATGCGGGTGTGTATGCACAGTATCGGGGTTTTCCTGTAATTTATTACGGGACCGGTTTTCTGGAGTTGCCAGTTTGCTTTCCGTTTCGGCCGATTTCCTTTGTATCGTTCATTGGCCGAAGATTGGTGGAGGAGGGCTTATTTGCATTGTTGCAAATAAGCAATTGTGGAAAGGGGTATTTGCATTTCTTTGTATCATGATGGTTTCATGATGGAGCCCATCCCTTGACTTTCTTCTTCATGATGGCTTGACTTTTAAAGTCATCATGGTTGTTGGTGATGGTGTTGTTGGAGTGAGGGTTTTCTTGTGATCATTGTTTTTGTGATGATCACCCTCTCTCTCTCTCTTGGATTATGAGGGTCTCTCATTTTCTTTTGGATTCACTCTCATTCAAAACCCCCCTTTCATCCTTGTGGCCGGCCATGCTCCTTTGGGGCTGCCCATTTTTATTGTGTGGGATTGGTTGTTCTTTTGATGCTTCAAAAATTCCCAAGTCCCTCCACATAGTTCTTGTATCATTCCTCCACCAAAAATGGCAATCTCCACAACCCCAAATGAGACTTCTTCACTACACATTCTACATCGAATCTTGGGCACGTCGACTAGCCAGCTTCGTGCCCGAGTTGCCTCAGCATTGAGGTGGGAGCCCGTAAAAGAAGTAGGCGATGTGGTGCACTTCCGGCGACGAGGAGGAGACGGCACATTCCGCAGGAGATCGGGACGACGACGAGAAGACCGGAGGACTCGGATCTGCCGGTATATCTCTCTTCCCTTTCTTGTAGATAGCTAGGACTAGTTAGTGGTTCGATCCGGGTATTAGTGCGCGGCGGTTTGCCAGTTTAAGTAAAATTAAAGTTTATCACCGCTTCCGCATTTGGCCGTCGGATTGACGGCCGGGGCGCCGCCGTGCACTTACAGTGGTATCAAAGCCAGGCCATTAACTTAGTATAGCTTGCTTTAATGTGTTTTTCAGTTCCGATCGATCAAATGTTCCAAAACCCGTTTTTCCTTCGCATCAGTTTCTGTTGAAAAATTTTGGTCTCGAAAATTTTTTCAGGTTGTAAAATATTGATGTACTGGAAAATCTAAGAGCTCTGTAAAAATTCGATGAAGTGACTCCACTGTGGGAGCGCGGAACCGCCGCAAACACCCCCTTCTCGCCGCGGTTCCGCCGCGCACTGTGGAGATCCCTGCACCAAATTTCTACAGTGTCTTTCTGAGGTTAAAATTGGGGTTTTGGAACATTAATATTGGGCCCAGAATTTCTTGATGTGCTACAGTAGTACTTGGGGGCCCACTTGTTAAAGTTTGATCGATCAGATATTTTAAACACATTATTTCACAGTATTTACATTATATCTGCGACCGTGAATGTCACTTGATCGGTAAATCCGGTCTAACTGCTATAGCCCGGTTAGACGGATTTGCGAACGTGACTTTCATGTTGATGTTCTGTTTTTGCTGTGATGTTGCGGATCGGTCGTGGGGGATAGCCTGGGTGCAATGCTAGTACAGTTGTGGTTGTATTATGTACATTTGATATTGCGGGGCGAGCGTCCGACATGTGGACTGCCGTCACTGCCTATTTGTATTATTATTTTGGGGCACGACCAGGTTGCGGTCGATGTACCCGTTGTATGTATATTTTACTTTCTGTACTAGGATTACCCCAAGGTGGGGTGCACGGATAGCCGGGTTCCAGAGGGCAACGGGCCCGCATCTCATGGCATTGAGACGGAGGGGGCTTCACTCTAGGATTGGCGGGCTGTTTGCCGCACTCATAGGGGGTACAGGTTGACCCAGGAGGGGTGCCCAAGTTGCCGGATTCCATGAAGTGTTGGGTGGTCCATTCACGGTACTGAAGGGGGCTGCCTCGCTTGAGGTTTTGGCTGGTGACTTGCCGCGCCCGTAGGGGTCTAGGTTTTCATTGCACAGGCTATCCACACGACCAGGGGAACGTCGGGTTTCAGTAGTGGCTCTGTGAAACCCGGGGATCCCAAATATCTGTATTGTTTCTGTGATGCTGTACATTCCTGTGATGTTGCATTTCTTTCACGCCTTAAGCGAAATATAATATATTGGTATATATATTAATAGATGTTGTATATGTTTTGCATCCGCGCTAGTCCAGTCCCCGCTCTGTCGTTAGTTAGCTAACCTAACGGGTAATGACGGGACCCAGTGGCGAATGCGGATGGCATATACGTACATCAGTATATTTTCGTTCTTTTTGGTGTGATCAATTGATGGGACTGCGTTGATTCGGATCAATGCAAGTTAAATACAAACCTAATCTGATGTTGTTGGAACACTTTTCAAAAGGCTGTTATTGCAAGGACGTTCTCTTTTGTTTTGCATCGTGATATTCAGGTGGAATATCCTGCTCCTCAGTCGACGAGGCAAGGGCCGAGATCCCTTCACCGGGAGTGACCCCTTGGACAAAAAGTTTGCGTCAGGGCATTAACTTCACTATAGCCGATTACTTTTGCTTTGCACCGTGGTATTCAGTTGGAATATCCTGCACCTCATTCTACGGGGAAAGTGCCGAGATCCCTTCACCGGGAGTGACCTCTTTAGCAACAGTTTTCGTCACTATATTTTTAAAAAAGCTATCCGTTCCTTCAACGATATCAAGTTCTTTACGTTAAAGGTTTTCGCCAGAAACCATCCGTAGCCCTCCGTCGTTTCATATGGGTAGTCAATAGTATTCAAGCTGTGTTTGTTGGCCAAAGTCAAGGCACAGTGTTTGGTAGCTGTTGGTTATTCATATGCAGCATATATAGATGCGTTGGTTTGGGACAGTCGTACTGCCTTGTTGGCCAAAGTCAAGGGTAGGTACAGGTGGATTCAAATCAACCTGGAGAATGACGGGTAGAACTTGACATGTGACTTATGATTTGTTGGCCAAAGTCAAGGTCATAAGAGCATGGGGCAGAAATCACATCGGGAGTTTCAAAATAACTGAAACTTGCCAGATATGTGCATACCTTCTGGAGTGTGATGACGTGAGCGGATTCCGTCACGTTATCATGCGATGATAGTTGGATCCCGATTCCCACTGATGAGTTAGTTTACTCCTCGGGTGACCCCGACTAATTCTTCTTTCAGGTTTGGAGGAGAATTTGACGGTACAGTGGGAGGTTTCCAGATTAGATAAATTGGTAACCATTCTGATCTAGGTTAGAGTGCACGCTTAGTGTTTCTTTTCTCTCTCTCTTTGGCAGCGACCATTGACCCGACCCTAAGACTATGACTCAGTGACCAAGATTGACCGAACCTTCTTAACACTGGCTTTTGGATTGTCAGAGTTGCGAACCTCATTGCCACTCCTACTTTTACCCTTTTCTCCAAGACACCCCGTATTACTACGAACGTCCACTTCCATTGGACAAAACCATCGTATGGTTAGATACGAACTCGAAAGAATTTATTCGAGGATGGTTTCCGGTTCTGGAGAAAACGGATAGGACTATTCAGTTGTCTTTTCCTTTTACCCTCTCTCAGGTTACGAGTACTCCTTGGTTTAGGGGTAGTACACCTATTACGCAAATTGGATTGTCTTCTTCCAAACCTTAGGCTGGTGCCGACCGGTAGGGAATGAAGAAAACCAATTAGCCTAACGATGGTGTACAGAAGGTATTGAGTTAAGACAAAGCAAGGGATTAGTAAGAGGGCGAAGTAAATTGCAACAGATATTCATGACCAAACCAGGTATTTCTTCGCCAATCCTAAAATTACCTTTGAATTTCTCCAGGACACTCCGTATCACTACGAAGATCCACAGTTTATTGGATACTCCATCGTATGGTTATATACGAACTCGAAAGGAACTTGTTCCAGTTCGGAGATGGATTCTGGTTCAGGAGAAATAGGAATAAGATTTATTCAGGTGTCTTTTATCTTCACCTTCTCTCGCATTGCGAGTGTTCCTAGGATTGGGATAGTACACCCATTATGCTTATTGGATAGTCTTCTTCCAAACCATAGGCTGGTGCCGAACGGTAGGGAAGGAAGAAAACCATTTGGCCTAAAGGGGTGTGCAGAAGGTAAAGACTAAAGACATATGAAGGGATTTGGAGAAGTGGCAAAGAATTATACGGTTACAGTCGTGAATCTGGAAGAGGCATTACTAGGAATACCAGGATACCCCATCGAAACATTTCAATGTTTCAGTTTCACTGTGTACTGTTAAAGGAAAACTGATTTCCCGATTAGACACTTGCTCCAGGGTATGTATTTACCAGGTATGATTCTCACATCTGTATGGTTTTACAGATGATGAGTGGGAGTAAGTTATTGGGAATTGGGTGATCATCCTCATTATATCGGGATTCGTTGTAAATCAGTGATATTTGAGGAAATCACCTGGGCTGTTTGCCGGTCGACAAATATTTGGTTTTGAATATCCGTTGTTATGCACCAATTTCAAATCGATATATCTGTACGTCTATTTTCATAGAGTGAGATATACCCTTTTGAAATTATGTCTGTGACATTTACCTATATCAGTGGATGGTTAGGTAAGGAGCATTAAACAGCGGTGTAATTCTTCTTAACCATAAGTACAGTTTTCAACCTACGACACACAGTGATTGAGTTATCAGACTCAAGGGACTTATACAGAGTATTGTATGTTGTCCAAGGTCCATCAGGACAAAGGGGTTGGTCCTCGTACTATATTCGGTTTACTTATGACTTCTCTAGTTTTTAGACAAGTGTTTCGTGGAAACACAGGGTCTGAATTTTGAGAAGTTATAGGTATTTGAATAAAGTAGAGAACCAGATATTGCAAGTATCGGGATTCTTCAAAGTGATCGAAGATGTAGATACTTGAGTATGGCATTCAGATGATAGTAATGATTAAGAGATCTTGCTTCTCTTTCAGGTTATTCATAATTGGAAGCATTCCTAAGTTGAGTAACGCTGATCAGGCTCTTTCCATTTAGTTGACATGCACTGGAGACAGTTGCATGATTTGAATCTGGTTCAATTAAATCAGTGCCTCTAGTTCTATATTGGATATAGAACAGTTCGTATCTTAACGGTGTTAAGGTACGGGGAGTTGTCCGGCCTATGTTTAAAACCAGACGCTGGATAACTCAAGGCATGTTTCTGTAATGGCTGTTTGTGGGTTGACCCAGGCTATGACGAGGGTTGACTTTCTACCATCTGGATGAACAATAGCAATATTGTTCTAGACTCGCCACAGTTTTATTAAAAATGGATTTTTTCAGAAAACAGTAGTTGGAGTATGGTAGAACTGGAAGTGATTCCAGAACCACAAACGATTACTGAAGATTTGATAAGGAACCTAAAGATTCAATCTGGATTGACATTCCATTGGCCACTCCGCAGATAAGGTGGGTAACTTCAGGCACCCGAGAGGTACTACGGTAGCCTCAAGGACGGTGACAGGGAAGTTCTTGTTTACCCACAATTGCCATTGCTGTTGTTCCAGACTGTGAGACCCGGCAGGAGGATGAGTATAGCGTCGTTCTGAACTCGCTTCAGAAGTGTACGTGCATATGACTCTGCCAGAGGGTTGTCGTAGTCAGTGGGAGCAGCGGAAGCATTGGTGGACAGGTAGCTAATGTCTATTTATAGACTAAAGCAGATATAGCGGAGATAGATCATCAATTTCTGATGTGACAGTCATAGGTTTGACTTCATCAGAATAAGGGATGGATCTGTTGTGAAGGTAGTAGGGTGTGATGTCATGGTATTTGGATGACATACACAGAGTAGGAAGTGATATTCCTACACTACAATCGGTTATACTTTGGTCGTCACACAGTGGTTTCTCCACAAAGGAAATGGATTTTATATCAGTCATACTGGTTACTAGATCTATGGTTTTAGATCTAGATTTGGGTGGTTTCCCAATCAGGGTACTTAGACAGCATTCTAAGAGTATTTAGAATGGACGACTCCTGGCACGGTAGTGTACCTGCAGGTAATGGAGTCACCCTCTCTAAAGGTGTCTTACAGACTAAAGTAGAGAGGGATGTGCATGATTGACAGATCACTTGCTTAGGCAATTGAGTCAATCATGAGATGTCAAGTACCACACCAGATGTTGTTCTTGCACTAGATGCAATAAGTTGACATTGATCCAATCCTGAAGAAACAGTCGGAGGCAGTTTTAGAACATAAGTGGATGTTCTAGGGATATGATAACGACAGCCTCATTTGGGAGACAGTTATCATTCCAGGCTTCCAAGGTGACATGGACGACAAGGAGGTTGTCAGAGTTATAGTTTTCCTTCTGACGAGGGGCAGTATTTTGGACAGGTGGTCCAAGGCAATACTGAGGGTGGCATGGCGCAGGATACTGATTTAGTTCAGTTGACGATACAGTCTAAGAAGTTTGGATTTGGAGTTCATTTATGAGCTATGTCCCATCAGACATCCAGACACATTCTAAGACAGGTATTGCTCATTTCGGGAGATGGGTTTCTCCGCGAACTTGAGATATAGAGAGACATGGAAAGAGACACCAAAGCGGATCCACTCACTAAGGCTATTCCTCGAACGCAATAATTTCGCAAACGAGCTTTGTGAGACTGACTAGTAGAGGAGTTGGGTGTTCGGTATCACACGGGCTGTGAGTATGCGACATCGCAATAATTAGCCTTGAGTGCAAGTGGGAGATTGTTGGAGATAGTGCCCTCAGAGTCAATTATTAGGTCACAGGTACATGATTGTAATGATTGATGGAGGACCTATCCCGGTAGGACAGTCTTACTCGAGATGATAGTATGCTATCTGGTTTACCTTTATCATCGTGTACTGCTTTAAGTGACCTGACAAGTCGCTATTACACGTTGGTAGAGCCCCTAGGATTCTTGCTTGACCACCAGCAGTATGAGGGCGATCATATACGTGGGAGCTGGCAGTCTATAAGCATATCCTTAAATGGTCCCTCGTCGTGTGAGTTTCGAGATAGGGCATCGATACTCCAGAGTAGACTAGTGTATACAGTCGAGACCCCGACGAGGGGCGGTGGCCGGTCTCACAAGCCACTGGTGTCAGTTGGATCACCTAAGATGTATACAGGTGCTCATTGGGTTATGAGTACATCAGACAGGACTCGCCGGGAACATGCTAGTTGGTCATATACCAGACGTCAGATGGCAGTTCCCTGGTGACATGTGTACAGGTTAGTTCATCGACCTGGGGATCGTCATTTGTCTTGTGTGAGTTCCCACTGTACTTTGATTACTACCCTACCACGGCTCAAAGGAGTCGTGCAAACAGGTTTTAGTTGGGTACAGTCCCGAGCCACATGGAGGCAGTGAGCGCATCTTCAGGGGTTCGTCTCTCCCGGTATTGGGGGTGAGGTCGTGCTGTGTCTAGGAGAGCCATTACACGAAGCCCTCGGCCGAGGCAAGGAGATTTACTGGTAGGTATTCCAGTAGTATCTCAGGGTGTTCTGGGCTACACTCCGACACGACTTGTACCGCTTTTGGGGGTCTGACTTTTACCAACCCCCTAGGCCCGCCATGCGATACTCATAGACGAACGGACTGGACTGTACGGATATTGTCACTGACAGGCTCAGTAGGGTTGTCTGGCTGAGTTCGCTCACAGACGTCCCTTTTAGTCAATACCTGGTAGCCCGTTACGTATTGGCTTATACCTCTGACGTACTAGTGGTTAAATCCACAACCAAGGTGTTGACGAGTCTTTAGAGTCCCCCACATTCAGTTACTTAGCTTTCGGGCGAAAGGTTGTAGAGGCCTTATGGAGATATGGCAAGGTCCGATCAGATACGTGCGGTATTGCACGGATCAGGATCGGACAGTTTGTACTATAGGCCGTATGGATATATGGCAGGGTTCGATCAGATACGTGCGGTATTGCACGGATCAGGATCGAACGGATATTACTAGCCGGCTTTGGTTTAAGCCGGATCCTAGTATAGTACAGTGTGAATTTTGTCTCATTGCATTTGTATTTCGGTCGGAATACAAATGCGGGTGTGTATGCACAGTATCGGGGTTTTCCTGTAATTTATTACGGGACCAGTTTTCTGGAGTTGCCAGTTTGCTTTCCGTTTCGGCCGATTTCCTTTGTATCGTTCATTGGCCGAAGATTGGTGGAGGAGGGCTTATTTGCATTGTTGCAAATAAGCAATTGTGGAAAGGGGTATTTGCATTTCTTTGTGTCATGATGGTTTCATGATGGAGCCCATCCCTTGACTTTCTTCTTCATGATGGCTTGACTTTTAAAGTCATCATAGATGTTGGTGATGGTGTTGTTGGAGTGAGGGTTTTCTTGTGATCATTGTTTTTGTGATGATCACCCTCTCTCTCTCTCTTGGATTATGAGGGTCTCTCATTTTCTTTTGGATTCACTCACATTCAAAACCCCCCTTTCATCCTTGTGGCCCGCCATGCTCCTTTGGGGCTGCCCATTTTTATTGTGTGGGATTGGTTGTTCTTTTGGTGCTTCAAAAATTCCCAAGTCCCTCCACATAGTTCTTGTATCATTCCTCCACCAAAAATGGCAATCTCCACAACCCCAAATGAGACTTCTTCACTACACATTCTACATCGAATCTTGGGCACGTCGACTAGCCAGCTTCGTGACCGAGTTGCCTCGGCATTGAGGTGGGAGCCCGTAAAAGAAGTAGGCGATATGGTGCACTTCCGGCGACGAGGAGGAGACGGCACATTCCGCAGGAGATCGGGACGACGACGAGAAGACCGGAGGACTCGGATCTGCCGGTATATCCCCCTTCCCTTTCTTGTAGATAGCTAGGACAAGTTTGTGGTTCGATCCGGGTATTAGTGCGCGGCGGTTTGCCAGTTTAAGTAAAATTAAAGTTTATCACCGCTTCCGTATTTGGCCGTCGGATTGACGGCCGGGGCGCCGCCGTGCACTTACACCGCACATATCTCATATGCGCTCCTATTTCGTTTCGCTTGGGCCAGGAAACCTCTGTGTAGGACTCTAAAGACTCGTCAATACGCCGGCAGCAGGTGATGATCATATCAAACACCCACAAGCCGCAAGCGGTCTGCTAAACGTAACGGCCACCCGGGTATTGAGCGATGAGAAGATCGACGAGCAAGCCCGCTCACACTCCTGTGAATCCAACCAGTAACACTACCGTACAGTCCGGTCTGATCGTCTGATATGTCGCATATCTCGCCTAGGGGTGGTTAACGTCAGACCCCAATAGCTCGATAAGTCGTGTCGATATGAGGTTTATAACAATTCGAGAAACTACTGGTAACACTTACCTGTAAATCTCAGCAACCCTGGCCAGGGATTTCCTGTTATGGCCAATCGTACACAGCGCAACATCAACTCCCTATACCGGGAGAGACGAATCCCCTCTTATCGCTCATTGCCTCCATGTGATTCGGGACTGTACCCAAAAACCACCGTTTTGCACGCCCTCTTGTACGTGGTAAGATGGAAATCAAAGCACAGTGGGAACCACACAAGACTCTATGACGATCTCGAGTCAACAGACTACTCTGTACCAGTGTCACCACAGAAATGCCATCTGACGTAGGGTATAATACCATCTGGGAGTTCTCGGCGAGTCCGTCCAGTGTACCCAGTCTCTACTGAGCACCCGTATATCTCCTCTGATGTCAAACACCAATGGATATGGGATCATCCATCGCCCATCTGTATGGGTCAAGAAGGTACACGCTATTCTACTCTGGTATATCGATGCCCCATCTCGATACACCCACGACTAGGGACTTTGAAGGATGTACTTATGGACTACCATGTCCCCACTAGTATGATCCGCATCATAGTCCAGGTAGTCAAGTACACATCCTAAGGGCTTTACCAACATGTAATAGAGAGACAATCAGTGTACACGTTAAGGTAAAGTACAACCAGATAGCATACTATCATGTCGAGCAAGAAAGTCCTCCCTATATATGTCCCAGCATCCACTACAATATACATCCGATGTACAGTAATGGCCTCTAGGGCATACATATAACTAACAAATAGAATACGGTATCACATATCGTATTAATCTCGGTCCTGCACATATCACATATGTGCTCCTACTACGTTTCGCTTGAGCTAGGAAACCTCTGTGTAGGACTCTAAAGACTCGTCAATACACCGGCAGTAAGTGATGAATATATCAAACACCCACAAGCCACAAGCGGTCTGCTAACCGTAACGCCCACCCGGGTATTGAGCGATAAGAAGATGAACAAACAAGCATACTCATACTCTTGCGAATCCAATCAGAAACATTACCATACAGTCCGGTCCCTTCGTCTGATATGTCGCATATCTCGTCTAGAGGTGGTAAACGTCTAACCCCAGTAACTCGATAAGTCGTATCCATGTGAGGCTCATAACGGGTCGAGAAACTACTGATAACACTTACCAGTATATCTATGAAGCAGCCCTGGCTAGGGACTTCCTGTTATAGCCAATCGAGCACAGCGCAACATCAACTCCCAATACCGGGAGAGACGAAACCCCTCCTATCGCTCATTGCCTCCATGTGATATGGGACTGTACCCAAAAGCCACCGTTTTGCACCTTATCTTGAACGTGGTAAGGTGGAAATCAAAGCACAGTGGGAATCACACAAGACTTTATGACGATCTCGGGTATACAGACTAACCTGTACCAATGACACCAGAGAACTTCCATCTGACGTGAGTTATAATATCATCTGGGAGTTCTCGGCGAGTTCGTCCAGTGTACCCAGTCTCCACTGAGCACCCGTATACTGTCTCTGATGTCAAACACCAATGGATATGGGATCATCCATCGCCCATCTACATGGGTCTAGAAGTTATACGCTAGTCTACTCTAGTATATCGATGCCCTATCTCGATACACCTACGACTAGGAACATTTGAAGGATGTACTTAGCGACTACACTGTCCCCACTAGTATGATCTGCATCATAATCCTGGTAGTCAAGTACTCATCCTAAGGGCTTAATCAACATGTAACATAAAGACAATCAGTGTACATGTTATGATAAAGAGCAACCAGATAGCATACTATCATGTCAAGCAAGAATGTCCTCCATATATATGTCCAAGCATCCACTACAATATACATCGTATGTATAGTAATGGCCTCTGGGGCATACATATAACTAACAATCTCCCACTTGCACTAGGGCCATCTGTTGTAGTATCCAATACCCAACAATCAGCAGTGGTTGAAGTATCTCATACTCAACCATCCCATAAAAGTCTCTCCTTGGAATAGGCCTTTGTGAGTGGATCCGCCATGTTCTCCTCTTTGTCTACTCTCCTATCCTCGATCTCCCTGGAGATCGACCATCTCCATGATCAGGTGATACTGCCTAAGAATATGTCTGGATTACTGATGGGACGGGGGTTCCTAGGCATAAGCCACAACTCCATTGTCACACAATGGTAGGAACGAAGTACATCTCATGAACTAATATACATCCAAACTACCTCTTTGGTAGCATCCTTGGTAGCAATGTATTCAGCCTTTATCGTCTAGTTTGCCTCGGTATCAAGTTTGGAACTCTTCCAACATACCGTCCCTCCACTGAGGGTAATGACAATGCCTGTGACTGACACTCAGTCGACCTTACCACCCTGGAAGCTTTCCAGTGATTCTCCCCAGGATCTATTGATACCATCTTACTACACCTAGTGAGAATCCTAACATCTCATAGATCCATCTTATAGATCCAAAATCCAGGATTTAGGAGGTATCACCTTGATCCTATATGGCGAATCATTGTGATAAGAGGAGATTGACCAAGCATAGCATAGGAAACTCCTTCCTTATCAAGAGTATGCCATCCATGTACTATACGAGGATCTCCAACATACTCCCTACTACCTTTTTGTATATACAAGGTTCATCTACCATTTTGATAAAGTCAAACTCTTTGACTACCTCATCAAAACTGATTTTCCAACTCCGCGATGCCTTCTTTAACTCATAAAGCAACTTGCACACGTTTTCGCTGCTCCCACTGTCTACGAAGCCCTCTGGCTGTGTACTTATAGATGCTCTCTTCTAAATCACTATTTAGAAAAGCAGTCATGACACCCAACCGCCAGATATCGTAGTCATGGTATGTAGCAATGGAAAGTAGGATCCGGATGGACTTAAGCATAGCCACTAGAGAAAAATGTTTCATCCTAATCGAAACCCGGTCGATGACGAAAACCTTTTACAAAAGTCTAGCTTTGAAAGTCTCAACTTTTCCATGTACACCAAGTAATCTTCTCAAGATATACTTTCTCCTGATGGGGATTTAACCCTTCAGATAAAGCAACCAAAGTCCATACTTTGTTGGTGTATATGGATTCGATCTCAGATCTCTTAGCATCCAGCCATTCTCACAGAGTCCCCACTCTTGATGGCCTGCTCGAAACTAGTTGGGTCATCAACTCATGATGCAATCCTCGCTCCCACTGTCATAGAGAAAACTGAAGATCTCTCAGGTGGATGAGGAACCCTAACAGATCGGCGGAGAGGCTGAGGTTCGTTGGGAGCTATTGAATCCTCCGGTTCTACCAAATCATCAGCTGTAGTTTGTATAGATGTAACTTCTTCCAGTTCTACCTCATGACCACTAATTCCTTCACATGAAATTCTTTTTCCAAAGGTGGCATGCTGAGAAACAAAACACCTTTTGGTCATCAGTGTGGTAGAAGATATTCCCTTGCGCATGCTTGGGATATCCAACAAACTTCCACAGAACTGACCTTGCCTCGAGCTTGTCCGGATTTTGCTTTTAGACATAGGCCGGACAACCCCAAATCTTAATTTACTTAAGAGATGAGCTCTTCCCATAACATATCACATATGGAGTGGTAGGCACCTGATTTGATTGGAACCCTATTCAATAGGTATGCAGCTTCTCAAGTGCATAACCCCAAAAGGAAATAGGTAACTCAGTAGTACTCATCATAGAGCACACCATATCATATAGGGTACGATTGCTCCACCCCGATACAACGACGTGCTATGCTGTATACGGAGGAGTAATGCTGAGAGAGAATCTCATTCTCCTTTAGAATAGTCCAGGATCTCCGTGCTCAAGTATTCTCCTCCCTGATCACATCAAAGGACATAATACTTATACCCGTTTTGGTTCTCTACTTCTAACTTATATTCTTTGAATATCTCAAAAGGTTCAGACTTGTGTTTAAACAGGAACATATGTCCGAATCATAAGAGATCATCAGTGAATGTAATGAAGTACAAAGAATCGGTCCTGGCATGTGTAGATAGGGGACCTACATACATCATCATGTATCAATCCCAAGAGTTCACTAACTCTTTCTTTGTTTCCAATAAACGGAGCCATGGTCATCTTATCTTTGTGACATGACTGGCAAGTTTCACAAGATTTAAATTCAAACTGATTTAAATATCCATCTTTATGTAACTTAGCTAGTCGGGTCGCATTGATATGACCTAATCTACAATGCCTCAAGAAGGATTCGTTCATTTCTGAACTCTTCCTCTTGTGTGTGTTCTGTACGTTAACAACTGTAATTTGATTTAGAACGTATATGCTTTTAGATAACGTTCCTGAACCAATCAACTCTTGATACAGGAAATGTTCTAAACATTATCCAACAATACAAAATTATATCCTTCTTTACTAAATAAAGATACTGATATGATGTTGTATATTAGGTTCGGTATCTAATAACATTCGTTCAGAATCAATGTATTTTGTAATACAGGGTGATAACTGCCAACAACTTGGCTGCAACAATTGCACCGTTTCTAACTCTTAAAACTTATCACCCACTCTCAGTTCTCTACCTTTTTGTAGCCCATGTAACAGATTACATATGTGGGATCCTGATCCGGTATCTCATACCAAAGATGTAAAGGATACTGAGAAACAGTTCTCGGTAATGAACACACCCGAAGAAGATGCATCATCATGCGCTTTCTTCGTTTGGGTGGCACGGGAATCCTGGTAATCCCCTATTTCCTGCTCGGTCTTATAACAATTATAAATTGGAGCGGGACCAACGTTCCCTAGCTCAGTATAACAAGCGGGTTCGGTCAATACATCCGTATTATTATCTTGATTAAGGCGTGACATGGTCGCTACCTGGAGAGAGAGAGAAGAAAATATTCTGCGTATGCTCTTGCAAGATTAGATTGGTTATAATTGTATCTAATCAGGATGGCTCCCACTGTTTTAGTCAAATCTTCCTTCAAACCCTAAAATGAAAGTCTAGCCGGGATTAATTATACCTTACAGGTTTGCCAATCTTTCAGCCAGGCCAGTGCCGGTACTTTGAGGGAGGTTCCCCGTGCTTTCGCACGCACCTAATTAAAATAAACCTCGTTTTCCAGAGGTGTAACCCCGTTGACACCTTTCTACTTGATCGGCTAATTGTAATGTGTAAAACTCTCCCAGGAGTAACTCTTACTCACAGTGGGTATCGGGATCCAATTATCTCATAGAAGGTATGCAATCTCATTGCAAATTTCAACACTTGAAATTCCCAATAATATTCCGCCCCTGGCGTCCTATGACCTTGACGCAGGCTAAAAAACCATAGTCCGCTAGTCAAGTTCAACCAGTACATTTCCCGATTAATTAAACCCACCCACACGACCCTTGACGCAGGCCAACAAAGTCGCACGACTACCCTAATCCAATCGCATCGTATGCTGCAGATAAGCACTCGTTAGCTACCGCACACTACGCCTTGACGCAGGCCAACAAACGTAGCACGAATACTAAGTAATACATATATGAAATTACGGAGGGCTACGACAGGTTTTTAAGAAAACCCTTTGTGTAATGAACTTGATCTCTTCGTAGAATCGTGTGATTTAAATGGAGTGTTTTTTAGGCCTTTGCTAGTTTCGTTAAAGAGGTCACTCCCGGTGAAGGGATCTCGGCTCTTTCCTCATCGAATGAGGTGCAGGATATTCACAATACCACTATGCAAAGCAAAAACTATATAAGCAATCAAAGAACAAAACCGAGGGGGTGTAGCATCTGCCAGTTATTGCTAAAGAGGTCACTCCTGGTGAAGGGATCTCGGCTCTTTCCTTATCGAATAAGGTGCTCGATATTCTACAAGGAATACCTCTATGCAAAGCAAGAACTAGAGCTACCTATTTTGAAAATTCGATTCCACAACATCTTTAGGTTTATTTTCTTTCATTAATCTCATTAATGAAGTTCCATCATTTTAAGTTACCTAAACATCACAGATAAATACAACGTACACTTATACCATCCGCATTCGCCTCGATGTCCCCTCGTTCATCGTTAGGTTAGGTAACTAACGGCAGAGCGGGGCAGGGCTAGCGCGGGTGTAAAATATAAGCAACGTCTATATAATATATCACATATACTATGTACATTATCTATCTCAACATATACAGTGATCACATCACAGAATATCACAGCAGAAAATAACATATGAAATATTGGATAAACTAGGATTTCCGGGTTTTAAATTAAGCCTGTATAAAACATGGATTCCACGGTCGTGATGAATAGCTAATCCCACACCCCTAGACCCCCTACGAGAGCGGCAAGCAACCCTACAAATTCTAGAGTTAGAAGACCCGGTCTCGACTCCTCGAGATGGTCTCCGACTAGACCCTAGAACCCGGTTACTTGTGCTCCCTGCCTTGGGTCTATCCTAATGCGGAAAAGTAAATAATATACAATGGTGACATCATCCTCAACCCGGAAGTGCCCCAATAAAAGAATATTACATACAATGAATTTTACATGAATGAAAATGAAAAACTCTCATCTCACATAAAACCCCCATCTATTCAAACACGACGATCCAATATTACATATCCCAGCAACACATAACATCACATGCCATCAACGTGAGTAAATATGCGTATCCCAATTATCATTGACATATAGCAACGAAACCGGCGATACACCACATATTACACTTACGGTCGCAGAAAAGAAAGTGAAAACTACAACAATTGGAATCCGCAACCACCTTAGACATCACATGCCTAACCAAATGAATTCCTTAGACATCGCATGCCTAACAATTATAAACCCCGCCTTTTAGTCTCATTATCGAAAACACTTTTCAATAACTAGTCGGGCAATTCAACAAGATTCCCGACATCCTGATCGAATGCTCGTCGGAAACTTTATTAGACGGCCGCACCCCCGATGTCGTCGACGAAGTGCACTAAGGAGGAACAACGTAGACGCGAGCACCCGAACGAATGCTTTTGGCCACGGGATTCTCCTACAGTCACTTGGTCGGGACTATGGGGTGTGGCTATCTAATAAGGTTACCCAGCAAGTATCCGCGTACGCTACGTGATTGCGACGGACTTTTGATCACATCAAAATCCCATGGAACCGATCAATTGATACTAAATTGCTAGATTTATAAAATTCAAATTAGTTTTGATTCCAAGTATTGTATCCCATCACATGATACCCGGATGACGTTAAACTTTTCGATCGACTCATCAAAGTCCCACAATTTCCTGACAGCTCAACACTTGAGCACGGTTCAATAATACCCAGAATATACCACAGTACCTATGCACCAGCCGTAGAAGGGCAGACCCAAGCCTCACTCATGTCGCCACGGAACTGCGGCAAACCCTAGGGTATGACCGCGGTTCCGCGATCCAAAAAGTTGAGTTAATGTTTCATTCTTTTAGAGGGTTCATAGAATTAATTGCATGTTTTTCCGAATACGTTAAACTTGGAAAAATGGGTTTTTGACATTCGATCGAACTTTTTAATTTCACCTAGACAATATGTGAATAACCTGAAACAATGTTAAAACTACGAATACGAAACACTCCAAATTGCTTATAGTGTAAGATTACATCACATGCAAAATTAGCAAAAACAAACAACACCTGAAACACCAAAACCCAGTCACTGGAACACAGAGAAAATTTCAGGAAAAAACACAAGAAAGTGGCCGGCCCCCACCACCTTGTGCTCGGCCAAAATCCGAGCAAACCCTATAAAATTTTCACTGTGTTCATGATATATCCCATATAACACTCTGTACTTGTTTAAAAAACATTTTGACAACTTTTTAGAATTGACAGAAACTACATTTTCGCGTTTCAAGTTTCGGAGTATTTCGGTTTCGTAATCTTAACAAAATTTGTCTAAATTTATAGTATGGCTCTGATACCACTGAAGGGTTGCTTAGGACGGCAGCAAGGTTTCGGGAGGCATCGCTCATGCCATATTAAAATTTTGCCGTTCTAGCTAACCCTAACCCTAGAATCGTCTACTAGAAATCGGACGGAATGTAATGCAAACAACTTCGCATATGAAAGTGAACAAGGAATACAACCTTTGTAGATCAGTCCTTCACTTCAATAGCTCCCTGCAGTAGTCCCTTCGCTACGATCATAAAGTCCCGGACTCTAGAGAGGCTCCCATGATGAAATGAACGTGCTTGCATCGAAATCTTCGAGGCCGAAGATGATCTACGTCGAGGAGACACTAACCCAAGCTATCTCTTCACTAATTGTGGAATTAGTGAAGCAAACACCCTATACTAAATGGAAAGTAGTAGAGGATGATGAAGTATGAAGTGGTCACACTTTAGAATTGATTTTCTCACATATTTTCACTATTTTCCATTGAAGCTAGAAAGTTTGAGAGGAAGAATAAGAAGACTCTCATGGAATTAACCAAGTGAAGAAAGAATAATCAAGTGAGGTTAGAAATGCAACCATGGTGAGTGTATCACATACACTAACCCTTGTAGAGACTAAACTATGGCTAAGGGTTAAAATGTTAGGTTAACAAATATCTTTAAGTAAAACAAAAGAAGTGGAGAAAGTCAATGGTTCTACAAGTTTCTACAAACCCTAACCATGACTAATTCCACCATTTTTGTATTTACTTAATAATAAATAAAACCTTAACCTAACCCTAGCATGGTGTAAGTCTCACACAACTATGTTGCATGTGTAACCTAGCATGACAAATACATGTACACAAATATATATATCACATATATACAATGTGCACATCAAGTGAGAAAAGAAATCTTAATTGTGCTAATATTAGTTAATGTAATATAATATATCAAATATATAATTATACATTAAATTATTAAATCAACACTTGATTTAATAATCCGGCTATATCACATACAACCGACTAATATCAATAATATCAATTTACCGAATCAACACTTGATTCGATAACCCGGCTATATCACATATACCCGTCCGATATCACATATCGCGAGAATAGAATAGGGCATCACATATCGTATTAATCTCGGTGCCGCACATATCACATATGTGCTCCTACTCCATTTCGCTTGAGCCAGGAAACCTTTGTGTAGGACTCTAAAGATTCTTCAATACGCCGGTAGTAGGTGATGATCATATCAAACACCCACAAGCCGCAAGCGGTCTGCTAACCGTAACGCCCACCCGGGAATTGAGCGATGAGAAGATGAACAAGTAATCATGCTCATACTCTTGCGAATCCAATCAGTAACACTACCGTACAGTCCGGTCTCTTCGTCTGATATGTCGCATATCTCGTCTAGAGGTGGTAAACGTCTGATCCCAGTAACTCGATAAGTCGTGTCGATGTGAGGCTCATAACGGGTCGAGAAACTACTGATAAGACTTACCAGTATATCTCTAAAGCACCCCTGGCTAGGGACTTCCTGTTATAGCCAATCGAGCACAGCGCAACATCAACTCCCAATACCGGGAGAGACGAAACCCCTCCTACCGCTCATTGCCTCCATGTGATTCGGGACTCTACCCAAAAGCCACCGTTTTGCACCTTATCTTGAACGTGGTAAGGTGGAAATCAAAGCACAGTGGGAATCACACAAGACTCTATGACGATCTCGGGTCTACAGACTAACCTGTACCAGTGTCACCAGAGAACTGCCATCTGACGTTAGTTATAATACCATCTGGGAGTTCTCGGCGAGTCCGTCCAGTGTACCCAGTCTCCACTGAGCACCCGTATACTGTCTCTGATGTCATACACCAATGGATATGGGATCATCCATCGCCCATCTACATGGGTCGAGAAGCTATACGCTAGTCTACTCTGGTATATCGATACCCTGTCTCGATACACCTACGACTATGAACATTTGAAGGATGTACTTAGCGACTACACTATCCCCACTAGTATATCTGCATCATAATCTTTGTAGTCAAGTACTCATCCTAAGGGCTTTATCAACATGTAACATGGAGACAATCAGTGTACATGTTAAGATAAAGAGCAACCAGATAGCATACTATCATGTCGAGCAAGAAAGTCCTCCATATATATGTTCAAGCATCCACTACAATATACATCGTATGTATAGTAATGCCTCTAGGGCATACATAAAACTAACATATCTTACACTCAAACTCTTGCTTCACTAAACTAAGAAGAAGTGAATCTAACAACCTATACAAGTTTGCTAAACTAATATAGATTGATCTAGTGGGATTTTTCTCACTAAAAACCTTTCTTTTTCTTTCTCTTTTTCTCTTCTAGAAAAGGATAGAGCGCTTAGAGGAAGAAGATGAACAAAAGCTTAGCTTAAGAAAGATAATGATCCCTTGGAAAAATATATTAGATATTTAAGATGTGAGTGGAGATTAAAATAATGAGCCATGGTTTGAGATATTTTTAGAAGAGTGTAGAAACCGTGACTCACTATTTAACAATTTCCATTTTCTTTAAAATCAAAAATATCCAATATATTTCCTATGTCATTCTTGCATAGCCATGTTCCATGTATCATCCACCATGACACACACACACACACACACACACACATGTAAATACAAATATAAATATATATATACATATATGCACACTTAAAGAAAGGAATTATAAATGAGCAATTAGTCATTTTATTAAATCAACACTTGATTTAATAATACGGTCATATCACATATAATCCGACTAATAAAAACCGCTCGATTAAAATACGATATCATATACTCGTATTTAATCAAGCTCCTGCACATATCTCCATATGTGCCCCACTTCGTTTCGCTTGAGCTCGAAAACTCCTATATGGGACTCTTAAGACTCGTCAATACGCTAGCAGTAGGAAATGATCATATCAGATACGCATAAGCCATCAGCGATACTAGCTGGACGTAACAGCTAACCATGTATTGTATGAACAGAAGAACAACAAGCAAACTTGCTCAAACTCCTGTAGAGCCAACGAGTAACACTTACCGTACAGTCCGGTCTCTTCATCTGATATGTTGCATATTGAGTTTGGGGTTGGAATCGTCAAGACCCAATAACTTAATAAGTCATGCCGATGTATGGCCTATAATAAATCGAGACACTACCGATAACACTTATTAGTAAATCTCATCAGTCCTGGCAAGGGATTTGCGGTTATAGCCAATCGCGCATAGAACAACATCAACCAGCAATACCGAGAGAGACGAAACCCCACCTATTGCTCACTACCTCCATGTGTCTTGGGACCGTACCCAATATCCACCTATTTGCACGACTTAATAGAGCCGTGGTAGGGTGGAAATCAAAGCATAGTGGGAAACACAGAAGACTCCATGACGTTCTCGGGTTTACAGACTAACTTGTACAAGTGTCACCAGAGAACTGCTATTCGACGATAGGTATAATACTATATAGGAGTTCTCGGCGAGTCCGTTCAGTGTACTCCGTCTCCAATGAGCACCTGTATACAATCTTTGATGTCAAACACCAATGGATATGGGATCATCCATTGCCCCTATACTGGGTCAAGAAACGTATACACTAGTTTACTCTGGAATATTGATGCCCTGTCTCGATACTCTCTCGACTAGGAACAGTTAAGGATGTGCTTATAGACTATACATGCCCCACTAGTATGATCTGCATCATAGTCATGGTAGTCAAGCTGATATCCTAAGGGCTTGATTGCATGCTTTTGGCGTGTCGAGTTTTAAGGTTCTAAAGTTAACCGCAATCAGGATGGTATCTCTTTGCAGCTAGCCGTGATGAGTACAAGTCATCCGCAGGGAGACGGAGCTTTTTACATTCATGTTTTCACGAGTTAAAGCGCGAGGCGGAATGTTCGTATCTACCCTATGTGTTTATATGCAAAGTTAATGGTTGTTAGGATTAGATAGGATAATGTAAGTTAAGGAAATCCGTACTCAATCCTTTGAGCCGAACTTGACCAATGAATCTAGAGCAATCGGTAACAACGTGGATTAGGGTGCTTAAGCACGGTATTAGTGAATCCGGCTTTTTGACCCTTGTCCGTCCGTTCTTGTCTCTTGCTTTCGCCTCCGGCCAAACCGAACGCAACCGGTCACGGTTAGGAAACACCGATACCTTGGTTGGGTAGGGTGCCTAACGGAGCGCTTGCGTAAGGTTTGGGCGGAGTTCAATTGGAAAATACGGGCAAAGGAAATGAAAAACGAAACCTTAACTTACAAAACCAATCTTTTTCCTATCAACACAAATATTCACAACCATTACAACAACAAACAAAAAGAGCAAAGAAAATAGAAAAAAAGAAAGAAAAGCAATACAAGTAAGTAAATGACATGGTAATAAAATGCGAGTAAGTAAAGAGCAAGAATGTAAATGCAAGTAAGTAAAGCAAGGAAAGAAAAGAGCAAGAAAGACTAGGAACCCAAAGTGCAAAAAGAGATCTTTATTATGTCCAAGTGATACAACCTTGAGTTCAATAATCTAATCTTAAAATTACAAACTCAATGAAGAGGTTGCAAGATCAATAGAAGGCAAGGAGCTCAAGGGAAGTAAGCTATGTACAAGAACAAAATGGAAAATGAAAAAGAGTTGTGAATGAAATCTTGGACAAGAGAATGACCCCCTCTCCCTTTCTTACTGGTCTTCTTTTATAGGCACAAAAGAAAAATAAACTAGCAATAAAAATAAGATGATGTGGCAGCAAGGGAGGGACCACTGAAAATTGGGGATCAATGGGGCAAGGGGGGCCGGCGAGCTCGGAAATTCATAGGGTATGGCCGGCCCAAATCTGAGAAAGCCGTCTCGTATTGGTTGTGTGGTCTTGTGTGCTTCCCAATATCACTCTGGTGCTGCTTGATTTCTCTATATTAACCTGGTCTGCGCTCAAGGATTTGGAGGGAAACTTGATGCTATACATCACATCACACCTTTATGCATTAACTCCACATCACTGCTTATGCCCACTTGTGCCTTACATCATGGCAGCCCCCACGATGGTCCTTGTGCTAAAGAGCATGTGTACACTTGCATTGTGTTGGACCAATATTGTGTGCACACATTTTATTTGCAAAAACTCTTTGGATATCGGTCGATTTCCAGTTCCGGTTGCAGTGTCGGCTCACAAACCATATATCCGTCATTTTAAGTGTATTTCCAGTATTTTGTCATGGATACCTGTAATTTGTATTACTGAGCAGACACTGGTTAAAAGTACCGATATATAACAAAACAGATAATGAATGAGTGGTATTGAAATGCAGTTTTTTGTGATAAACAAATACCCCCAAACTTATCTTTTGCTCGTCCCGAGCAAAACAAAATCCTAGCCTCACATTCGTAGGGAACGCGATTGCACTGAGCTCGTGCAACAAGCCGTTAAACCTCTAGGTATCCCTAGTAGGAGGATTGTTGTCGCCTGAGGGCTTTCCGCGGATTACACCTACAAAATCCCGTTAAGCTAGTTTCATAAGTTTACGTCGATTCTACTCCTTCAGTTTAGCATCTAGGTTAGAAATTTTATTATCCTAAGTTAGAAATATTCAACCTTTATGTTTCACGCCTCCTATTTATTCAACCCCAGATTCTATACGTTTTACAGTTTAGAAAGATCTCGGTATCTTTTGAGTTTTCCTTCTAAACTACGGTCTCCAATCTGGGATTTTTATCAACTTTTACGGAAAACATAAGTCTTATTCTTTATTCCTATCTTTCCTCCAAACATGGATTGTATATCCCTACGTGTGTGTATAATTTCACCCATACACTCAAGAATTCAATTCAAGCTATAATACCCTTGCCCTACTACCTAATACTACTTCTTTTCATTAAATGATGGACGGTTTTGTTCACACACCTTTCATGCGACGATTAATGCTTTTTGAGGAACGAACAGCCGATTACTAAATGTGTGAGCTTTAAGCGTAAATAGCAGTTTCTAGGTCTTGACAATATTTTTTTTCTTTTTCAAGACTGGATATGTTTTTCAATGATGCTCTTTTGGTGGTTAGCTTTAAATACCGTTTTTCTTTCATACTAGGTTTTCAGGCAAGAGTATTTCTACGTATTCTCTACTATCCTAAGTTTCAAGGTGCGTGTATGTGCAATTTGTAGGGTATATACTTTCTAAATTTGATCTCAAGAGTAGAAACTATTTTTCAAACTTATCGTTTAGTAAAGTGATTGATCTTTAATTTGATCGTGTGATATGAAAAGGAAAAGTTTAGTCATAATCAAAGAAATTTATGTTGCAATCAATAACGGTGTCGAAGTAGTTTCATTAATGAGAACGGATCGTCCACTGAGACGCGTGTACTTATTCGATCTTGTTTTAGTTGAGTCAAAATGAAAATATAAAAGAAAGTGATTCAAGATTTGTGAGATTTCATTTCAAGAAACATAAAGAAAATAGGTATAGAATCAAGAATCAAGAAGATGTCCAAACCAATTTAGTTATCAAGATTTGTAGAATAGCTTGTAGGAATCGATCAAATTGGTAGTAATGATGAATACTAGAATTGCGAATCTTATCTATTGATGAATTGTAGCTAGATCGATGACGATCAATGAAGATTAGGGATCTATTGAAGAAACTAGGGTTTCTCCTTCACCATCCCTTGTCTTTTCATTGATTATCATTCAAATCTAGCCTTTAGTAAAGAGGATCTTCAATCGTTTGCTCCTTAATTTGCAACGAAATAATCAAAGAACATGATCTCGATCCAAATTAGGTCATCAAAGATTCTTTTTCCGAGAGTTCACAAATCTCATAAGACTTAAGAGTAGTAAAAGGATTTCATCATCATTAGATCTACCGATTCTCTCGATTCCGTTACAAGCGGAGATTTCACTCACACATCATGAAAATTAAAGAATCACAAATGAAATATTTCATAATGCAAGAATGTAATGAAAATGAGAATTAACAATTTATCACCTTCATTAAATCTTCTTCAAATTTACACAACTCCTCAATTCGAGTTACAAGATTAAGCTCACGATCGCTCCTTTGAAGAGGTGAATTTGTCGTCGATCTTTGCGAAGCTCGATCGCTGTGAGTCATGGATCGGATGCGGATCTCTTGCTCGGATGACGACTGACGTTGCGAAGAAGGATCGTTGATTACTCGTTTGATTTGCTTCTCAATGGATCTTGATTTGTTTTGGATTTGATCTCAAGTTGTGTCACTCAACTTGATTTTGAATTGTGGCTCAATGTGTAATTAATGAACAACTCTTGAACAACCTTTGAATTCTAGATCTAGATCCCCTTTTATAATTTCAAATAAATCTTCCCTCCTAAGCTTGGTAGTTATGTAAAGCCTTCCAGAAGATGCCACGTGGAAATGGAGCGTCTTGAGGAAGCTAGGCCGTTACAAGGAAGGTTCTGGAGAAGTTTGGATCGCCAACGAGCCAACTCGGCCGCGGAACCGCGGCGGATCGACTTGGATCGGCCGTGGATCCGCGGCCATTTGAGAAGATCTTTGCCTGAGTTTTTCTGGTTTGTTTGGTGTTGTCTTTGGGGTGTTATTTTGATGTCTGGAATCTTATAATTCTTTCTTGGTTGCTGCCAGATTTCAAGTCTTTGACTTGCTGCGCTTTATCGGCATTTTTGCGATTCCAATTCTTTGACCTGAAGAATTTCCTGCACATAATCTTGATGAAAGTTTTGAGATATACAAAATCATGCGTGTAGTAATAAATACACAATTTCGCTCATAATGCCGGTTATAATATATAACACATGTTATTTGATATTTTGCAGACGAATTGCTAATATGTGCTATATTTATACCAAACACCTTTAGATGATTAGAAAGAGTAGGTGTAACGTTTTGAAAATCGTTTCGGTGAAATTTCGAAAAAACGGTAAAATAAGGGGGTTTTCTGTAAAAAGTCAAAATACAGATATCTTTATTATAAAATTAAATATACATATTCTAGCTATGAATTTGCTAGTATTTGGTGTTTATTGAGCCACTGGTGAAATTTCAAATTTTATGAAAATTTTTCCGAAATTAATTATTTTAATATTATTTTAAGCCGTCACTAATACATTTAATTAGGAAAAATTACAAATTGGAATGAGTTGAAACAAATTTTGTACAACATAAAACATTACATAAAATTTTATCATGTAGTTTTTGAAATGAAATGGTTTGCCAAAACGGTTTAGAAAATTAAAGAAAAGTGCATCAAATAAGACTTGGTTGTCTAACATAGAAATTTCTATACAAAAAAAAAAAAGAAACCAACACACCCCACTCCTTTAATGGCCGAGCCATGATCTGTTGCCTTTCTTACCTTTCAACATGTGATTCCTTGCTACCAAACTAAAAGAAAATTAATAAATTAATGAATGGGTAATGAAGTGTTATGGAATTAGATATATATGGAATGGGCTTTGTTGACTTTCACACCCACCCCCATTTTTCTCTCTCCCCTCATATCCAATTCCAGCCGAGCCCCTCACCTCCCCATTCCTGCCTCAGCCCTCCCCAAAATTCCCCCTCATTTGCCACTAAAATCCATCAAATTTTGCATAAAAAATCCAACAAAAACCTCACAAATTCCAAATCCATTCTCTACCCATTATTCTTTGGCCTATCTAGCTTGGATCTTGAAGAAAAGTTGGCACTTTGGAGGCTACGATTTGCATGTTTGATCTCTTGTTATTGAGGTATAAAATTTCATCCAAATTTGTTACTTGCTAATTGTATGTTTGAATCTAGTTTTAATTAAATGTTTAATTATGTAATTAATTAAACATTAACTTTCAAGAGAAGGGTTTAATTGCTAGTTAGGGTTTTGGGTAAGGAGATTATGATTGTGTGATGTATTAGACATATTAATGTTATGCTAAAACTAATTTAGTTGCTAGTTTGCAATTTGTTAATTTAAATTTGTAATAATTATATATATTGCAAACTAGGTTTTTAAAATATATATATTTTGGTGAGATAAAATTTCAATTAGTTTTTCATGACATCATTATCATTATAATGGGTGGTTTAATATCTTAGGTTATGCAAAACTAAGCTTAATGGTTGAATTGTGAATTTTGCTTTAAAAGGTGTTAAAAATTGATATTTTTGCAAACTAGGATTTTGGAATTTATGCAAATTGATAAAAATAAATTATAGAAATGGTTTATATGAATTAGTTATGATATTTAGTGGATATTGTGGCCGCTAGTTTTGTTTAAATATCGAGTTTTGTACTAAAACGGTTAATTTTGCCTGCTAGGTTTTCGGAAAAATAGCATTTAAAGTGAGTTTGAGGTTTTTGTGAGTTTTAACCTATTTTATTTTAAAATTAGTGTTCGTGAATTTGCAAATGAGTGTATTTGGGTTTTTCTCGATGGTCTGGCGTTTGTACACCGACGTCAAGAGTTTTTGGGTTGATTTGTGAAAGCAAACATAGGTTTTGACCTATGTGGGATTCGTGTGTCGTTTTGGTCATGAGTCGGATTATAATGCGATACGGTGCGTTATGATATGTAGGTACCCATGTGGACTTCGAGACGACAAGCAAGCGCGTGGCGACGTCGGCACCGGCGAGCGAGGACCAGGTGAGTAGATTTATATCTACGGGGAGAAGTCGGGTGGATGGCGTATAGCACCCCCACAGTCCGTAGTGTAGCTCATATATAGGTGTTTTATGATACGAGAATGTTTATTCATGTTATGATTATGTGTTCATGGGTTACCTTTGGGTTAGTTGCGAAACCCTAGAGTGGTTGTTATACCCACATGCGCACACACAGAATTGCATACTTTACTTTCTTGTGCGCAGATTGGGATGTGTATATATGTATATATGCGTGTGTATGGGACTATGCATATGTACATTCATATACGCATGGATGGATAATGAGGATAGTACTTGGGATTTAAGATGAGTCGATGAGATTTGATTTGAGGCCGTGAGATCGGTGATATAGCAGGGTTCGTATTTGAGATACGACATGACGTTGTAGCGGGTCCTTGACATAGTGTTTCACACACGTGCATGCATACTTAGGCGGTATCAGTATTGTACTAGATGTAGATCAGTACCCCGATCATGATATTTGATAAAGAGGATACCAGATGAATAGTATGATGAATGTGATATTGAACCGTACCCCGATTTGGGATGCCGTACGACGGATTTACGTACGAGCTATATATTGATGATTGATCCGCACTTTTGACTTGGGATGTCTGATTATAGATATGGTATCGGATTTGATATTATAGAGGCGGGATCACCGACTAATATATATACAGGTATGTATATGTATCGACTCAGATGTTAGGCGATTTTCTTACCGGTAGTCCAGCTTGTTTGCTTAGCCCTTTAGTTTAGTTTAGTTGTTAGATTAGATTCGATTCTTACCTATTTCAAAAACTTACGAATCGTGGGTATTTTAAAAGACAGCCCAAGGGATCCTACGGATATTTCAAAAGACGTATCTTTTCATAAAAACACCGTAGCCCCTATTTTCAAAACCCCATGATTCGTGTTATTCCAAAAGGCACCATTTGTAGGACTTATATTAGGTTAATGCAGGTTAGTTACAGTTGCATTTAGTATTCAGCTCCCGCTTATTATTGTGGTTCGCTTCGCATCGCATACTTATGTTATAATTTCTTATTGCAATGTTGATATAATATTGTTAGGACACCAGCACCATTACCGATGATGCGTATGTACCACGTACACATACTTGCCGGCTCACACACATCTTCATCGGTAATTGCCATGCCACATACACCTTAGAAAATATTATTGCTTGACTTAGCTTGTTAGTTAGTAATTTGGCATGATATTAGTGTATCTGCCTTATATGCCAGCTTAACATTGTAGTTATTACTTGTCACTTCATGCATACTGTTATTCATTGTTATGCCTATATTCATGGTTTTACATGCTATTGATGATTTGGATTCGGATTTCCATGAAATTTTCTGGATTTGGGGGGAAAACCGCAAAACTTATATAAACTGATTTCTCTCTTCTTAAATAAAAAGTGCGGTTTTTCCCATGATGTATGAGTCGTCCACCATGTGTTTGCTGATGGATTTCGAGACCCGATTCGAGGAGACGGATGAACCGTTTCGGGTACATGGTGGACCCGGTAAGATACCCCGGGGCAAGAAGCGCGTGATGATGACGATGTGAGCCTGGCAGGGGAGCACTACCTACCGGTGATTTTACCCGACGCGTCGGATATCCGGAGGATACCGTCGTGGTCTTGAGATGGATGGTAGGGGCCGGTCTGGTCTGACGGCGCCCTAGATATTATGATTGAGACATTGAGATTTCGAGAAATTGAGGTACAGAGTGTGTGATACAGAGATATCGAGATATTGGGATTACGTTTTGTGCCGATGCTAGGCACTGTTTTATGCTGATTTCATTATGATACCTCATTTTAAAAATACAAAGGAAATCACACTAAACTATGAAAACAGTTCTTCATTTTACATGTATTCTGTTTTCATGCATTCATACCTCATTCATATGATATATTGCTACTTGAGGCACTGACACGGGCACATGAAATTATACTCGGGTTAGATATTTACCCTAACCTTGTTATAGGTTGCATGTTATATATATAATCGAGGATATATTATGATCATTGACCTAGGTTGCGTTATTTATGCGATTTCTGTGCGTAGATGTTTTTCTATTGACGAGTTGGCAACTCACCCCCGTTGTGCCCAGTTTCTTGCATGTTTGCCGTACAGGTTTCATTACGGCTTGCGGGCATAGTTTCCTTCGGGTGATTTGCTAGTAGGTGGGTTTACTTGTATCGTACCCCCCATTGTATAACTTGTATATTATTACTCTGTTGTATCTAGAAGTTCCATCAACCAAACATGTATTTATTTCAGAGATAGAGACCAGTGATGTTATTCTTTCGACCTTAGAGTCGCGCGTTTTATTTCTGTGGTTTTCTTGTGGTTTTGAGTTTTGATCCTCGCCGTTGGCGTTGTATATTATGTTGCTTGTGTGGTGGTGACCGTCGATTGACGAAGAGCTAGCTCCCGCTTGGGGATGCCTTTTATTGATTTCGTATACTATTCATGTTGTATCCTGTTTGGGAGCCAGTATTTACAAAGGAGACTCTGCCGAAATTTTCAGGAAATACTTGATGTTTTTAAAACCGCATAACTCGGCTTATGCTATTAAAACTACTTGATTTTAAATTGGTTTTCCTTCACTCTACTACTTTTCTTGGTTTGGATTTCTGGGTTTTCGGTTACTTAGATTACGTACGCCTCGAGACGTTCGTAGTTTAAGTGCCGGTCATGTTCCGTACTTTCGGGTCGTGACAAAGTTGGTATCAGAGCGTTAGGTTTTTACCTTCGGAGCGTAGGATGACCCTTGGTTGATGGAATAGGTGACTAAAGTAGAGTGACGTACCGTAGGTATGTTCCGCGGCATATTTACGATACGCTACTCCACTTAAGAAGCTTTAGGATGTACATTTCTTTGCTCAGTATTATATTCATTCCTATCTAGCCTCATCAGTACCAGTTATGGTTTTGCTGCCACGATTACGGGCAGGGAGAGCTACGGCTAGAGTTGCGGTCAGCATGAGCTCGTCAAGAATGAGAACTGACCAGGGCATGATTTCGGCGACACACGATTGCAGAAATGTGTCTTTTCATTGTGTCTTCGCGCCACGAGCGTTGGGTGGATTGCTGTATGAGATTACTCGGACGTGCCGATTTGACCTAGAGGATTGAGCCACTGATAGAGGCCAGCCAGATTTTGATGACCATTGAAGTATTGCTTACTCCTGATGATTGAGGCACCGTTCAGCGTGCAGACGAGCGAGCCAGTATTGCTGCGGACGACGAGATATCGCCCCAGATGTTGGAGCTATTGCGGTACGAGTAGTACGAAGAGATGACAGGAGGTCGCTAGTCATCCGATGATGAATGACTAGGACATGTGGTTCGTTCTCCTACCCCGATGCGAGGTCATCAGATAGATTGATTCCAGCTAGAGACGACTTCACGCGGAGACGTTGAGAGTCGACAGAGACGATCGAATGTCAGAAACCTATTATTCTAAGTTTAAAGTAGTCGGAAAGACATGCAGGAAATTCTATGGACCCTCTAGAAGAATGAAACCCTAACTCGACATAATGACCGTGTGAAAGCCTTTGAACCTTCGGGTTTGCGGCAGTTCCACGGCGCCATTAGTGAGGCTTGAGTTTGCCCTTCTACGGCTGGACCACCGATGCTGTGGTATGTACTCAATACTATTAAACTGTGCCCAAGATGTTGAGCCCTTGGGGGATTATGAGGTTTTGACAATCGATTGGATGGTTCGACTTAATTCGGATGCTAGGTGGTGAGATGCATTTCTTGGGAGACTCCCGATATGAGGATAGCCGTTGGAGCTCAGTCCATGTAGCCACGATGAGACGAGTCCGAAGCAGTCGACATTAGAGAAAGTGGAGTAAAGAGGTCCGTACAAGATCTGGATAAGACGACGTTCCACTCCGCCGTCATCAGAGATGCGATACGCATGCCGAGGCAGAGTACTGGGTATACCTTCCAGAAGGAGTCGCGATGGGTATGCAGCCGTTCCGGAGCAAGATGCAGATATAGGAAAGGACGATGACTTCCGGACAGTTGGCAGAGACGAGACATGGAAGAGACCGTGAGCAGGATTCCTTCCAGGACACTGCTGCAATGATACTTGCACCCAGGATCAGATGTGTCACGTACATTCAGAGAGCCAGAGGCCGACGCCAGTGATATGCTGTCTTACGAGTGGTCACGATGATTGACCGGGAGATGGCAAGAGAAGTGCTAGAACGAGATCATCCCCGTTAGCACACCTGACAGGGCCGATGAGCCGATGGACCGAGAGATTGGTAATTCATAGTGAAGACCTTGACCCAGGAGTGGTCATTGTTACGTACACCAGCAGGCCAGAGTTCATGATCATCGACGAGACGTCCCACTAGTGACCGCGACAATTGGCCCGAGAATCTTAGAGGATGCGCTTGAGCGGTACTATTCCTCCATTATTGATTTCGATGTTTTGGGTGATTTATTCGCCTGATTTGATTTTGTTGATTGAGAATTTATGATCTTTGCACAGTGTTGCACTTGATATCGTTTTCGTGCTTGGGTTTCACATGTTTGTGATTATACGGTTTTAGACATTTGAGTTGATTTTGTGCGTATGCACGCACACGATTTGGTTCGTGCACTCTGTATAGTTTATATATGCTTGCAGTGCAGTGATACGCCTTTTGTGCACTTAGATGCACTGGACTTCGATTTCGATTGTGATACTCGATATTTGTTTTGTGCACCTGATTGGATTTTGCGTATATTCGGCACTTGATATTGGATTTCATGATTTCGTGCACGATGGATGCACCTGATTGGATTTTCGCGCATGTTGGGCGCATGTTTTGAAGTGTGATTTTGGTGCACACTAGACGCACTAAATCGAGATTTTTCGTGCATGTCAGATGCACCTGATTTTGCTATCAGCCACACATGTTGCCTACGACAGATGTTTCGTGCACACCCAATGCACTTAGATGTTGTTTCTATGCATATGTATTGCACATATTTGGATTTTGATTTCCGTGCGTACAAGACGCGCGTAGTATTCATACGCGTATTTTGGGATTGATTTTTCTTATAGAGCAGTACGTTTTTATGATATTGCTATGTGTTTTCGTACTGAGCAGGACTAGTCAGAGGACAGTACCTGAATATATTTTACATGTATAGTTTCGAGTTATATCATATTGGTTTTGCTTTGGATTTGGTATTGATGTCTTCCCCATGACTCCGATGATTGCGGGATGCTTGACGGAGTTCTGATTTGAGTTATATGCTCATTTTTCATGCGCATGCGTTGCGCTACGATTTGTTTTATGTATTTATGATTTCGGAGCCCCGACGATTTGATGGTTTTGGCTGAAATATTTTAGTATTTGGGGAAAGTTTTAATTTAAATTCGAGGACCGAATTTCTTTAAGGGGGGAAGATTGTAACGTTTTGAAAATCGTTTTGGTGAAATTTCGAAAAAACGGTAAAATAAGGGGGTTTTCTGTAAAAAGTCAAAATACAAATATCTTTATTATAAAATTAAATATACATATTCTAGCTATGAATTTGCTAGTATTTGGTGTTTATTGATCCACGGGTGAAATTTCAAATTTTCTGAAAATTTTTCCGAAATTAATTATTTTAATATTATTTTAAGCCGTCACTAATACATTTAATTAGGAAAAATTACAAATTGGAATGAGTTGAAACAAATTTTGTACAACATAAAACATTACATAAAATTTTATCATGTAGTTTTGAAATGAAATGGTTTGCCAAAACGGTTTAGAAAATTAAAGAAAAGTGCATCAAATAAGACTTGGTTGTCTAACATAGAAATTTCTATACAAAAAAAAAAGAAACCAACACACCCCACTCCTTTAATGGCCGAGCCATGATCTGTTGCCTTTCTTACCTTTCAACATGTGATTCCTTGCTACCAAACTAAAAGAAAATTAATAAATTAATGAATGGGTAATGAAGTGTTATGGAATTAGATATATATGGAATGGGCTTTGTTGACTTTCACACCCACCCCCATTTTTCTCCCTCCCCTCATATCCAATTCCAGCCGAGCCCCTCACCTCCCCATTCCTGCCACAGCCCTCCCCAAAATTCCCCCTCATTTGCCACTAAAATCCATCAAATTTTGCATAAAAAATCCAACAAAAACCTCACAAATTCCAAATCCATTCTCTACCCATTATTCTTTGGCCTATCTAGCTTGGATCTTGAAGAAAAGTTGGCACTTTGGAGGCTACGATTTGCATGTTTGATCTCTTGTTATTGAGGTATAAAATTTCATCCAAATTTGTTACTTGCTAATTGTATGTTTGAATCTAGTTTTAATTAGATGTTTAATTATGTAATTAATTAAACATTAACTTTCAAGAGAAGGGTTTAATTGCTAGTTAGGGTTTTGGGTAAGGAGATTATGATTGTGTGATGTATTAGACATATTAATGTTATGCTAAAACTAATTTAGTTGCTAGTTTGCAATTTGTTAATTTAAATTTGTAATAATTATATATATTGCAAACTAGGTTTTTAAAATATATATATTTTGGTGAGATAAAATTTCAATTAGTTTTTCATGACATCATTATCATTATAATGAGTGGTTTAATATCTTAGGTTATGCAAAACTAAGCTTAATGGTTGAATTGTGAATTTTGCTTTAAAAGGTGTTAAAAATTGATATTTTTGCAAACTACGATTTTGGAATTTATGCAAATTGATAAAAATAAATTATAGAAATGGTTTATATGAATTAGTTATGATATTTAGTGGATATTGTGGCCGCTAGTTTTGTTTAAACATCGAGTTTTGTACTAAAACGGTTAATTTTGCCTGCTAGGTTTTCGGAAAAATAGCTTTTAAAGTGAGTTTGAGGTTTTTGTGAGTTTTAACCTATTTTATATTAAAATTAGTGTTCGTGAATGTGCAAATGAGTGTATTTGGGTTTTTCTCGATGGTCTGGCGTTTGTACACCGACGTCGAGAGTTTTTGGGTTGATTTGTGAAAGCAACCATAGGTTTTGACCTATGTGGGATTCGTGTGTCGTTTTGGTCATGAGTCGGATTATAATGCGATACGGTGCATTATGATATGTAGGTACCCATGTGGACTTCGAAACGACAAGCAAGCGCGTGGCGACGTCGGCACCGGCGAGCGAGGACCAGGTGAGTAGATTTATATCTACGGGGAGAAGTCGGGTGGATGGCGTATAGCACCCCCACAGTCCGTAGTGTAGCTCATATATAGGTGTTTTATGATACAAGAAAGTTTATTCATGTTATGATTATGTGTTCTTGGGTTACCTTTGGGTTAGTTGCGAAACCCTAGAGTGGTTGTTATACCCACATGCGCACACACAGAATTGCATACTTTACTTTCTTGTGCGCAGATTGGGATGTGTATATATGTATATATGCGTGGGTATGGGACTATGCATATGTACATTCATATACGCATGCATGGATAATGAGGATAGTACTTGGGATTTAAGATGAGTCGATGAGATTTGATTTGAGGCCGTGAGATCGGTGATATAGCAGGGTTCGTATTTGAGATACGACATGACGTTGTAGCGGGTCCTTGACATAGTGTTTCACACACGTGCATGCATACTTAGGCGGTATCAGTATTGTACTAGATGTAGATCAGTACCCCGATCATGATATTTGATAAAGAGGATACCAGATGAATAGTATGATGAATGTGATATTGAACCGTACCCCGATTTGGGATGCCGTACGACGGATTTACGTACGAGCTATATATTGATGATTGATCCGCACTTTTGACATGGGATGTCTGATTATAGATATGGTATCGGATATGATATTATTGAGGCGGGATCACCGACTAATATATATACAGGTATGTATATGTATCGACTCAGATGTTAGGCGATTTTCTTACCAGTAGTCCAGCTTGTTAGCTTAGCCCTTTAGTTTAGTTTAGTTGTTAGATTAGATTCGATTCTTACCTATTTCAAAAACTAACGAATCGTGGGTATTTTAAAAGACTGCCCAAGGGATCCTACGGATATTTCAAAAGATGTATCTTTTCATAAAAACACCGTAGCCCCTATTTTCAAAACCCCATGATTCGTGTTATTTTAAAAGGCACCATTTGTAGGACTTATATTAGGTTAATGCAGGTTAGTTACAGTTGCATTTAGTATTCAGCTCCCGCTTATTATTGTGGTTCGCTTCGCATCGCATACTTATGTTATAATTTCTTATTGCAATGTTGATATCATATTGTTAGGACACCAGCACCATTACCGATGATACGTATGTACCACGTACACTTACTTGCCGGCTCACACACATCTTCATCGGTAATTTCCATGCCACGTACACCTTAGAAAATATTATTGCTTGACTTAGCTTGTTAGTTAGTAATTTGGCATGATATTAGTGTATCTGCCTTATATGCCAGCTTAACATTGTAGTTATTACTTGTCACTTCATGCATACTGTTATTCATTGTTATGCCTATATTCATGGTTTTACATGCTATTGATGATTTGGATTCGGATTTCCATGAAATTTTCTGGATTTCGGGGGAAAACCGCAAAACTTATATAAAATGATTTCTCTCTTTTTAAATAAAAAGTGCGGTTTTTCCCATGATGTATGAGTCGTCCACCATGAGTTTGCTAATGGATTTCGAGACCCGATTCGAGGAGACGGATGAACCGTTTCGGGTACATGGTGGACCCGGTAAGGAACCCCGGGGCAAGAAGCGCGTGATGATGACGATGTGAGCCTGGCAGGGGAGCACTACCTACCGGTGATTTTACCCGACGCGTCGGATATCCGGAGGATACCGTCGTGGTCATGAGATGGATGGTAGGGGCCGGTCTGGACTGATGGCGCCCTAGATATTGTGATTGAGACTTTGAGATTTCGAGATATTGAGGTACAGAGACTGTGATACAGAGATATCGAGATATTGGGATTACGTTTTGTGCCGTTGCTAGGCACTGTTTTATGCTGATTTCATTATGATACCTCATTTTAAAAATACAAAGGAAATCTCACTAAACTATGAAAACAGTTCTTCATTTTACATGTATTCTGTTTTCATGCATTCATACCTCATTCATATGATATATTGCTACTTGAGGCACTGACACGGGCACATGAAATTATACTCGGGTTAGATATTTACCCTAACCTTGTTATAGGTTGCATGTTATATATATAATCGAGGATATATTATGATCATTGACCTAGGTTGCGTTATTTATGCGATTTCTGTGCGTAGATGTTTTTCTATTCACGAGTTGGCAACTCACCCCCGTTGAGCCCAGCTTCTTGCAGGTTTGCCGTACAGGTTTCATTACGGCTTGCGGGCATAGTTTCCTTCGGGTGATTTGCTAATAGGTGGGTTTACTTGTATCGTACCCCCCATTGTATAACTTGTATATTATTACTCTGTTGTATCTAGAAGTTCCATCAACCAAACATGTATTTATTTCAGAGATAGAGGCCAGTGATGTTATTCTTTCGACCTTAGAGTCGCGCGTTTTATTTCTGTGGTTTTCTTGTGGTTTTGAGTTTTGATCCTCGCCCTTGGCGTTGTATATTATATTGCTTGTGTGGTGGTGACCTTCGATTGACGAAGAGCTAGCTCCCGCTTGGGGATGCCTTTTATTGATTTCGTATACTATTCATGTTGTATCCCGTTTGGGAGCCAGTATTTACAAAGGAGACTCTGCCGAAATTTTCAGGAAATACTTGATGTTTTTAAAACCGCATAACTCGGCTTATGCTATTAAAACTACTTGATTTTAAATTGGTTTTCCTTCACTCTACTACTTTTCTTGGTTTGGATTTCTGGGTTTTCGGTTACTTAGCTTACGTACGCCTCGAGACGTTCGTAGTTTAAGTGCCGGTCATGTTCCGTACTTTCGAGTCGTAACAGTAGGGAAATTGATGTGTTTAGAATGCAATATTTTCGACTGATCAAATTCCCCCAAACTTAATTTTGATCGTCTCGAGCAAATATCTTTTATTCAAGAGAAGGAGAAAATATAAGAAAAAAGAAAAACTAACTAGCACACTTTCGTAGGCAACACGATTGCACTGAGCGCGTGGAACAAGCCTTTAAACCTCTAGGTGTCCCTAGTAGGAGGAGTGTTGTATCCTGAGGGTTTTCAGCGGATTGCACCAACAAAATCCAATAATAAAAGGAAGACTGTGAAAATTACATATAAAGATAAGAACTATAAAAGAAAGACTTTGAAATTAGAGTTTCCAACTACACTGGCTTTTCAGTTGTCATGAGCCCTATCTTAATAGTCATGAAAAGATGTTAGAAATCACATCATCCCTCAATAAAACATCGTCTTTATTCTTCATTCCTACCTTTCTTCCAAACACTGATCATATACCCCTACGTGTGTGTAAAGAACATCCCTACACTCGGAGAATTCAATTCAAGCTATCATACTCTTGTCCATCTACCTCGGTACTTTTTAATTGATGAATATTAGATGGAATTGCTCACACATTTTTCATACGACCATTAATACTTCTTGAAGGACTAACCGACCGATTACTCATATGGTTGCAGAGTAGGCGTATATAATATTTTCCTCGTCTTGCAACGCCTAAGTCTTAGCAGTGACTCCCAAACCAGTTAGTCTAAGGCACTAGGTGATGAAGCACCCTCGCTATATTTTTTTGTTGCTGCCTTGGTGATTACAAAACCAGTGTTCATTTTTCTACACCATTTTATCTTTTATACTCCATTTATTATTTTCTTCACACTTTGCCTTTTAGACAAGAGCATTTCAGGGTATCCTCTACTATCCCGAGTTTCAAGACGTGTGTAAGTGCGTATAGTAGGGTATCAACATTCAAATGTTTGGCGTCCAGAATAAGAACATTTTTTCAGACTTATTTTTATACTCAGATTAGTGAAATTCTTTATCTTACTAACCCTTGAGACAACGGCTCATAACTACTTATTACTAGTTTCATTTAAGAAAACTTCTAACTTTCTTGGTTTTAATAAATTATTCTAACCTTTTGGATGTAATTTTTCGCTTTCTAATCTTTTATTTGTAAGTCCACGTTGCTCACCCCGGTTCTTACGGGGAGGCGAAAACGGCGAAATTTTTTTTTTTGGCGCAAAGGCAACATGGACTAAAAGCCGGATCTTTACTAAACTAGAAACTAGCAAACTACTAGAGGCGTTAACTACTATGCCGTAGAAATTATACCTCACGAAAACGGTCCTTCGGGTCTTCTCTCCGCTGTCCGGGTCATCCATCCACGCTCCGAGGGTCGATCCGGATCTTGGTCACCTCCGCGGCCTTCTTGAGTCGAAGACGATCCACCCGAGAAATGTACATCGAGGCTCCACCTCGAGCCGAGGCAACTAGGGCAACAAGATCGCTAGTCTTGAAGTCCTAGGTTATGTAGAAGAGGTTGATGGAAGTGTTTGTCTTTGCGGATTCTTTTCTCTCAACACATGACATCAAAAGAATTTATAAAGAGGAGGAAGATGAAGGAGAACTAGCAACCATGAGAGCTCATTTTCTTTTTTTCTCTCACAAGAGAGAGAATGAGAAAAGAATAAATGAATAAATAAAATGAACCATGGTTCAATAATACTAAAAAATCATCATTACTAATCCTATCATGATAAAGTTGATGGCTACATTGACATGACCATTTTCAAAATCCAAAAAGAAAAAGAAAACCAAAGAAGAGTGTAGACCTCTCATGAAGGTCAAGGTCAACTTTGGTCAACGGGTCAACAAAGTCAAGAGTGGTCAAGGTGGTCAAATGGTCAAAGCAATTAGCCATCACAAAATTATCACTGAAATGATTAGTGAGTAATGTTCGCGGCTCATAATGGTTTTGACCGAACGAATTGCCAAAACCCTAATGAGTCTGCCACATAACGGTTTTGGCCGAACCATCTGCCAAAACCCTAATGAGGCCCCTCCTCCTTCATCGCTCCTCAAAACTGTGCATACACACCTGCATCCTCATTCCGTAGAATGCGAATGCACAGAAGACAAAACAAATCCATCTGTGAAATACTAGGATCCGGCTTAAACTAAAGCCCATTAGTATTGCCTGCCCGAACAACATACGCACACAAGTGCACGCAAGCGATCGCAGCCCTGTCGTAAAACCATACGGCCTCTACACGTTTCGCTCAGTGCAGGGAAACTCTCTGTGTGGGACTCTAAAGACTCGACACTATGCTGGCAGTGGGTTTAACCACAGACCGCAAGCGGTACTAGCTGTACGTAACGGTCCCCAGGTAGATGTCGATAAGAAGGCCGATGAGATAAACCCATCCGAACTCCTTCTGAGCCTGTATGTGACAATCTCCGTACAGTCCGGTCTGTTCGTCTGATACATCGCATGGCGGGCCTAGGGGGCGGTAAACGTCTGTCCCCTACTAGCGGTACGAGTCGTGTCGTAGTGTAGCCTTGAACAGCTGAGATAACACTGGAAACCTACCAGTCTATCTCGCTTGCCCTGGCCAGGGACTTTGTGTAATGGCTCTCCTAGACACAACGCGATATCAACCACCAATACCGGGAGAGACGAATCCTGTCTAACCGTCACTGCCTCCAAGTGCTTCGGGACTGCACCCAACTACTACCTATTTGCATGACTCCTTTGAGCCGTGGTAGGGTAGTAATCTAAGTACAGTGGGAACACACTCGAGGCGAAGTGACAGTGTCAAGTCAGCGGACTAAGCTGTACTCATGTCACCTGGGTACTGATAACTGATGATAGGTATAATACCAACCAACAGTTCCCGATGTGTCATGTCCAGTGTACTCGTAACCTAACGAGCACCCGCATACTATCTCCAGTACGACGTACTGATGGCTGTGGGACAGACCATCTCCCCTGCCGGGATGTGAAGCGCATACGCTAGTCTACTCCGGAGTATCAATGCCCTGTCTCGATAGTCTTACGACTAGGGACCTGTATAAGGATGTGCTTATAGATTACCCCGCCCCCACGAGTGTGACTGCTATCACAACGCTTGTAATCAAGCAAAGATCCTAAGGGCTCTACTAATATGCATAAGCGATATGCTAAAATAAACACATGCACATATTGAAGTAGAAACATACCAAGTAGCATACTACCATTTTGAGCAAGATTGTCTATACAACTGTGAATATCCCAAGCTTCCATTAAGTAATATACAAGCTAGTATGATACAATAATGGCCTCTAGGGAATATACACTAACAATCTCCCACTTGCACTAGGGCCATGTACTGGCGTATCGAAGACCTATTATCTCGATCAGCCGCTCGAACTAAGTCTGGGGTATGACCTTCATGAATGGATCAGCAGTGTTATCTTCCATATTTACTCTCTTCACCTCGATCTCCTGGCGATCTACGATCTCCCTGATCAGGTGGTACCGCCTCAAAATGTGCCTGGACTTCTGATGGGACCTGGGTTCCTTCGCTAAAGTTATAGCGCCGTTGTTGTCACAATACAGCGGTATTGGATCAACACTGGTAGGAACCACCTGAAGCTCCGTGAGAAACTTCTTCATCCAGACAGCTTCCTTTGCGGCATCGCAAGCAGCTATGTACTCCGCTTCCATAGTTGAGTTAGCAACGGTTTCCTGCTTGGAGCTCTTCCAGCAAACCGCCCCTCCATTTAGGGTAAAGACATAACCCGACATGGACTTGGAGTCATCCTTGTCACTCTGGAAGCTGGATTCAGCAAAGGCCTCGATCTGGAGGTCTTTTTCGCCATACACCAAGAACATCTCCTTAGTCCTTCTCATGTACTTGAGAATGTTCTTTACTGCTATCCAGTGTTTCTCCCCTGGGTTCGACTGATACCGTCTTACAACGCTTAATGCGTATGCTACATCTGGTCTGGTGCATAACATCGCATACATTATAGAGCCTACCGCAGATGCGTAGGGTATAGATGACATGCGAGCCCTTTCCAAATCAGCCTTGGGAGACATCTCTTTGGAGAGGGTGATTCTGTGACAAGCCGGTAGATTACCGTGCTTGGAATCTTCCATACTAAATCATTTTAGTATGGTGTCTATGTACCTCGATTGTGAAAGTCCCAACATTCTCTTTGATCTATCACGATAGATCTGGATCCCCAGAATGTAGTTGGCATCGCCCAGGTCCTTCATGGAGAACCTCTGTGACAAGAATCCTTTGACTGACTGTAGCATAGGAATATCATTTCCTATTAGGAGAATGTCATCCACGTACAAGACGAGGAATACCACAGTTCTCCCTACAA